>CM028135.1:539530000-540780000 GCA_016271365.2 Neoceratodus forsteri | reverse complement strand
GGGAGTCAGCACCTGCACTTTTTTTATATCCATCTGCGAGATTAGATCCTCCACTTGTTTCAACAGAATTGGTTTGAAGGAGAAGGAGGATTCAGCTAACTGAGATCCTGTATACTGGGAGCTTAACTGAGCATCGAGCAGATTGGCTGGAGAGGTATCAAATGCAAGTCCAGCTGTTGTAAATGATTATTGAATGCACCCAGTATTTCCATTCTGTCCAAGACTGTCACCTTGTTGTGGTGCATTTGAGCTGGTAGTGAAGTGCTAGGATCTTGTCCCGTTATGCCCTTAATAGTGCTCCAGAACCTGGCAGGATTGTGGTATGAGGAGTCGATTTCAGCCATGTAGTAGGCAGCCTTAGCATCCCCGTACTTTCTTGGTACAGCTATTCCTGGCTTTCTTAAATATCAACCAGTCATTTGGGTTCTTAGTCTTTCTTGCCTTTTTCCAAAGCTTGTCTCTCTCAAGCAGGGCTGATTTAAGGTCAGGTGAAACCAACGACAAGATTTGTTTTAATTCAACTCTAGTAATTGGTGCATGAGTGTTAAGGCATCTAGTATTATGCTATTTAACACCTGATGAGCTTTTCCACTGAGTCTGCTAGGTAGAACTCTTGCCATCTTGTAGAGTGATTTAGATCATGAAGATATGCCTCAGAGTTGAAAGTTTTCTTGGATCTCCTCAGTAGGAATTTAGCTGGGGTGTTAGTTTACCGGATGACCTTATTCCAGCAATAAGGCAGTGGTCACTTATGTCACTGAACAGCACCAGCGTGGCGTGAAAAGGTGGGGCTTGTTCACCAGCATGATGTCAAGTAATGTGCTGTTGCTCAGATTTTTTGTTGATTCTTGTTGGTTCATATATAAGTTGTGAAAAACCATATGTATCACAAAATGATACTAAAGGAGCCGCGCCTTGGATAGCCAATTCAGGTTTAGATCACCAGGATTATGGTCTCTTCAGTATCCATCTTGATTTGATTCCTCAGGTGGGCTAGAAGCTTATGATCCGCTGAAGGGGCCTGTAGCAGCCAACTAGCTGAAATGCTGCAGTGTTGGAGACAGCCACTTTGAGGGATAGACATTCAAATTCTTTGGGCATAGATGTTGCATCTAAGTAAGTTACAGATATTTTGGATTTGACATATATACAACTCCCCAACCCTTGTCTGGCAATCCGCTCTGAATATTTGATAATTTGGTACGCTTTATGTCTCTGTCTGCTGTATGGTCTGAGCCATGTCTCTGATACCACAAGAAGTCTGGCAAAGTATGGGCAACCCAGGATTGTATCAGCGTGAGCTTTTTAGCAGACTGCAGGCATTGATATGTAGAAAGCTTAGACCTTGGTTGAGGCTATGTCTGCTGGTGAGGTAATGCACTGTGGAGGTCCGGGTTAATTTCCACATTTCCAACACAGATCAGGAAAAATTAAAAGTTTCATAAGGGCTTCAGAGAGAAAATGAGGAGACTATCTTTGGTCCTCCTTTTCTATTCAGGGCTTCTGTTTTAAGATAAGCCAGTCAGGGTTATGGGTTCGTGCCAATACACTCAATAGCAATCTGGTGGTCAGGCATATGGGGAACTGTATACCCAATAATGGGGTACCGAATGATATGTTGATAGAGCAATTTGACGCCCCTACATGGAGGTTACCCCACTGGTTAAATTGTAGGTATAGGTAGTATAGATAAGGATCCGTCCTTCTTAATAATGGTGAAATAGCAAGACTAGGAAGGTGGGATGCACTTTTCAGTGTGACAGTGGCAGGAGGATGTCTTTTCCTGAACAACATGAAGAACATAGCCAGGAGTATCCAAAGGGATCCCCATTATGAAAGCAAGGTTGATGATTAAATGGAACTAGGAAACAATAGTGTAGTAGCAGGGAGAACAATAAGGAAGGGTTGCTGATTTGGCAGTACAGCAGTGGCAATGAGACAGATTACTGGATAGTGTGGCGTTGGGGCAGGAATTGTAATTTGTGAGGAAAATGCCTATAAAAATAACATCCGAGGGGGTCAGGGTGGGTGGGCATAAATTTTGTCCTGCTGCTGCTGTCCTTGTGTCCTGCTGCAAGGGGTACTTTTGCCACAAAGGGTGGTGCAGAGCAGATTGGGCACAGGGCATCCTGATATGGATGCAGCCAGTGTTTGAAAATCGGATTTACAAAGTTTGATACTATGCAACTTGTATCATATACACTTTAGTGCAGGCACTTATGTCACACTACATGTTTTGAAAATCAGGCTCATTATCTGTGTCACTACCTGTTAATAGAGGACAAAATGGTGAAGGTTTGATTGTAGATTTTGAAACATTTTTCCTGTACAATTGCAGCCTTTTCAAGTAAGATTGTAATTCCTTTTACTCACCCATATATTTCCAATAATTTGGAAAACTGATTCAGTGGTTCCAATCATCAAGGTAGTGATTTACTTTTGTCATATTTTTCAATTTTGAATCCTTTATGTAAAATTTGTAGACATGGGCCCTGATTCCAGAAGGAGCCCTTGGAGCAATACAAGTTACACTGCTCTAAGGGCTACAACAATGCCAGGTGTGCCAGGAACCCTGCGCCATATTCAAAGAAAGAAGTTCCTGTGCCAAATGCCCCATGATTGCTGCAAGTGCCTGACCAATGGTGCACCAGCAGCATGATATTCCATAAGGTCATGGCACCCCTTATCAGTGCAGTGAGGAATGGGCATCACTGGTGGGGATGGTGTGGGGACACAGGTGCCCAGTGGGGTGTGGGGGCAGCTGGTCATAGGGTGGGATTGTGTACTAGTAGGGAGGTTGGGTATTGCTTTTGGCACCTGGCAGAGTGCAAATGCCTTTGATATATCAATTCATGGGCATTTGCACTGCCTCAGTGCCACAGCAATCCCACACATCCTGGCTACCACACCAATCCTACCTATGCCCCCTGTGCCCATCCTACCCACAGACCCCACTAGTAGCCCACATGTCACAGTGTAAACAGGCAGTCACAAGGGGCTTAGACTACCTCCTGTCAGGACTAAGAGGTGCCCCTTGAGATGTCCAGGGCAGGGCTCTTGGAATCAGAATTGTGAGCCCACCATGGTGCAAGCCCCTTGTAACTTGTGTACCCAGTTGCAGGTCACAAGGGTGGCACAGTGCCTGTTCAGCGTGGCAGATTCCTGTTTGGCACAGCCCACATTCTGGGGAATACTGCAACGGGGACATAAGGTGGGACTTATGACTTTTGCTCTTGGTGCAAGCACCTGCATCTGCCGGAACAACTTCTGGAACCAGGCCCATTGTATTTAACCAACTGAATTCTTTGTCTGGATGTTTATAACCCTCTTACCCCTCATCAGCTCTGTTTTCATAAAGGTCATGGTACTGGTACTGCCTTGGTCAGGTTCATGGGCATGGATAATGAGTGCCTTACTGGTGTGTGTTTGTGGAGCTGACCAGCACTTTTGGCTTAGTTGACTATGACCTTCATGCTGCACCGCAGTAATGAAGAAAGGGAGCTCTTTCTGCAGATGTATGTTTTGTCTCTATCTTGAGCAGAGTTGCCACTTGTAGATGAGTTGATGCTGAGCAAATAAATGCCTCGACATGAAACTCCATTTGTTGGAAATTCAGGATGGAGTTTAGGGTTAATGTGATTGGAGATTACTCTAAACTGTGGTCTGTTCCTAGCAGCACTAATGTCCTTCAATGGGCCTGTTGTAATGTAGCAACACCTTCCATCCAGGGATGGGGGACATGCAGGAAACTACAGTAAGTTTTATTCTCGTCTCCAGAGACACAACATATTTTATTCAGGTCTCCAGGGATTCATGGGAGAGTAGAAAAAGAAAGGAGAGTGATTCTAACCCTTGCTCTGTAGCCAGGCTGGGCAACTGGGAGGAAGGCTCCACCCCCCTCCCCGCTGGCAACACTGTCTGATAGGGGCCACAGTATTGAGCTTTTTCATGGCTCTCCCTCCACTGGACAAACACCACCACTGCCTCAAGGTTATATTTTAGGTCGCTTATTGTGTACCTTGTTTATCAATTCAGATCCTAGCATGTGTTCAAATCCACTCCCAGCAGTAGTGTCACAACTCCTCCTCTTGATGATAATACATCAGCGTTTGTATTGTCATCACTAACAAGATCACATTTTTAAGTTTCAGCCAACAAGTGCAACATGATCACGTGTACCACTGAGCACACAGAGTCAGTATCAGCTAAATAAAATCCAGCATCCTACCTACCACGGGTGGGATGGCAAGAGAATGAGTGACCTGACCAGACATGTACAAGTTCACAGAGTTCTCCAGTCTGACCTCATGTTGTCAACAGTTAACTTCGAGAGCTCTGGCTACAAACAGGCAGTGTCTTTGTACTGACTAAGTTCAGGTAATAGCAAAAATAGAAAATATAAAAAAAAAAAAGAAATAAAGCCATCCATGGATGGCGAACATTATAATGTATTTTAATTTATTTTTCTATTTTTTATGTATAACGTTTTTGGGAATATGTCATTATATCATTTGAAAATCAGTGAGACATGAGATTACATAATAGCTGGCATAATGTAGAGATTAGAGGAATACACAGGTAGAAGTAACAGCAGCTATTACTGAGGCGTGCATGTTGGCCATGGCAGTCTTAATGAGTTTTGCAGACTTTTGTCACAAGACCATAAACAGTAATCCACAACGGGTGCATCAGCACAGCCAGCCACAAGTAAGCAAAAGTAATTAATATTCATTGGTGGCTTCAAGGGTTTTTTACCCCCCACGTACACACACAATTTGTAATTTAGTTTACCCCATGCCAATTACTGCATTGGGATCCAAAGTGGTTTGGCAGAATTCTCAAAGTAAAACCAAATTTGTGGGTAACATCTGGAAGCTGAATCCATGACAGTACCTTTCTACATCATGCACTTGCACCTTTCATGTACTGTATTGTATTCAAGTTGTTTATCTTGTATCCTAATGTATTCTTGCACCTATTCTGTATATCACTTTTTGAAGCATTCCACGTACTACTAGTTTGTTTTCACCTGTATCATTTGTAATTCATGTAAATGTATTGTACATTCTAATGTGCCATCTTCATGGCCTGGGTCAGACCTGAAACCGTCTATTGGATCAGTGCACCCAACCAGTAAACAAACAAACAAACGAACAAAATACAAATAAATAACATTTCTCCATTGGCTAACTTTTGCTCCCTCACCACCAGCAATGAAGAAACTGGTTGTGTTGTGCTTTTTTTTTTTTTTGAAGCAGAAGAAAAACAGAAACATAGTATTTAATGACAGATAAGGACACTTGGCCCACCTAGTCTGCCCACTTCCTACCCTAACGGATAAACTGAAGATCCTAGTTAACCAACAGCCTACTTCTCCCTACCCCCATTAGAATTGCCTTATGTCTGTCCCATGAATTGTTGAATCCCTCCACTGTTTTTGACTCTCGACCTCCTCAGGAAGGCTGTTCCATGCATCTACAACCTCTCTGTGAAGAAATACTTCCTCACATTACCTCTAAGCCATCCGCCTCTATCTTCAAATTGTACCCCTTGTTCTTGCACATCTCTTTTCTGAAAGATGCTACCCTCTTGGACTTTGTTGATTCCCTTGAGGTATTTGCAAGTTTCTATCATGTCTCCCCTCTCCCTCCTTTCCTCGAGGTTATACATCTTAAAGCCCTTTAGTCTTTCTTCATATGTCTTCTGGTGCAGACCTTGCACCATTTAGGTTGCCCTCCTCTGGACAGCCTCCACCCTGTCTATGTCTTTGTGGAGATGGGGTCTCCGAATTGTACACAGTACTCCAGATGTGGTCTTACTGAACTGTCTGTTCAGAAAGCCAACAACTTCCTGTTTTCTACTGGTGATTCCTCTCCCTGTGCATCCCAGTATCCCTCCAGCCCTCCTTACTGCCTTCTCACATTGCTGGCCCTCCTTTAGGTCATCTGATATGACTACCCCCTGTCCTTTTCCATTTTGTTGTTGTCAGTATCTCATCCCCATTGTGTACTCTTCCTCTGGGTTTTGTTTCACAGATGCATTACTTTGCACTTCTTTGCATTGAATCTAAGCTGCCATACATTTGACCATTCCTCCTACCTTCCCAAGTCCCTTTTCATCCTTTTCACCCCACCTTGTGCATCAACCCTGTTGCAGATCTTGTGTCATCTTCAAAGAGACATACTTTCCTTCAGTCCCTCTGCAATGTCACTTATAAAGACAATAAAAGGAGCAACCCCAGTACTGAACCCTGCTGTACCACACTAGTAATCCCCTTTCTTCACTATGGGCTCCATTTCCTATTATCCCTGTGTCCTGTTGTCCAGCCAGTGTTTACCAGGCTACCACCCTTGGACCCACTCCCAGGCTGGCTAATTTGTTTATTAATCTTTTGTGATCTTGTGTAATTTGTGAGCCTATAGCTGTGTACATTTGGCTGACTGATGCTCTCATACTATGGTTAGCTTTCTTACTAACTTCATCAATTTAGAAAGTAAGACCTTTGCTTAAACAGAGCACTGAGTAGTCCCTCATCACCTTTTGCATACCCTCAGCCTCCACTTTAGGGCAAACTGGTCTGAAGCAGTAACTTCCTTCTCACTTTTGTTTGTCCCTTGAACTTCCTTTGCAGCTCTCAAAACTCATTAACCTAAATTTTATAGGTTCATGCCTTAAGCAAACCTCTTCATCTCACATGGTTCTCATAAATTGTCATGTTAACTTATAATTATGATCTGGTAGGGAAATTTCCATTCTGCTTCTCTTCAACTGACCATAATACAGCTTCAAATGCAATGGTATGGGAACAGGCTAATTCATCAGATTGGTGTGTCATTTCATTTGAAATATAATATATTGTAACTGAGCTCTTCTCTATGGTTCTATCTTATTCACTACATAAACAATCAGTCAGTCAATACATATCCCATATGGCCTAGTGAAGACTGAAAATCAATGTCATTTATTTATTTTATTTATTTAGTTTTTGTTGACGGGTAGGTACACTAGGCAGAGCATTGCTTATTTTCAGGCACGACCAAGAACAGTTACAGACATACAGTGATGCAGAATGTACAAAAGACAAAATTGAGTGAAATACTACAAAATTGGATAAGGTACAATATTACAAGTGCAGTACTTTGAAGGTACAGGAAAAATACAACATCTAGTATAATACATAACTACAACAATTAGGAAAACATCTACAAGCAATTACAGTATCGCCACTTAGTACGTCCACTGATAAGTCAGACCACTAGTTAATCCGTACAAAATTCATTTGCCAAAAGCCATTTGCTATTGCCCACATATTAAATTACATCATTTAGCTGAACATTGTCCACCGCCTATATCATCCTCTTTGAAGCCATGAAGTAGCCTCTGACAAGCACTCTCTTAACACCTAACTGCTCCTCTCTGCCTGGTGTTAAGTGATTTCAATAGTGGGGCTTAAAACCCAGCACAGTAGTTTGCAACCTCAATGCAGGTATCCTCATATTACTTTCTTTGCTGTGTTGCTCTGCTCTGTTATGGTTGGAATTAAATGGAGTGGTGAAGAAGACCCCACAACCACAAGAGGATGACATCTCCGATGCTCTGCAGGAGTTCTGCCTGAGGAAATAGCCAAGACGAGGATGCTGGTGAGGAGTTTGTTGAAGAGCCTGAAGTTGGGTCTTAGTGTGCGATGTTCAAAACACTCTTCTCACCCTTAGATGTGCCAAGGAGCAGCGTGAGGACCTGATGCTGGCTGGGAGGCTATGACCTGGACAAACAAGCACTAGACAAGATACTCAGAGAAGAAGAAGTCACAGAGCAAAATCACAGAGTTCTTCAGGCAACCAGAGCATGTGGATTAATTGGTCAAGCAGAAGTTATATTTTACAGCAGTGAACATGATGCCTGTACAGCAAACAAAACCTTTTCAAAAAGAGCTGCAATCACAATTTGGTGCTGTATCAGACTGCTATTGTTGCTAACTGACTGCTTTTCCTTTTCAGGTTTGGTAATCTTGTTTTTTATTAAGCGGACATTGCTTATAATGGACAAAATGGCTTTCACATTTCAATCCATTGTAAATGGCATGCACCATATGGGGAAAACAATAAAGTAAGTGCCCTGGACAGTGTGGAGAAGATACACACCAAATTGAAGGGATTACTGTGCTAAATTGCTACATGTGCCACTGCGTGCTGTGGTCTAAGGAACTTGTGAACTCTTTCTTAAATTCTGGTGGGACTCTGTGCATCTAAGTGACATGGGTAAGGAGTTCCAGAGCTTAGGTGAAAGTATGGTGAACACCTGCTCACCCATTTGGTGGTGTATTTGGAACAGCTAATAGCGACTTTTCAGAGGACCTCAATGAGTAGGCTAGTGTGGGTTGGACTAGCATACTGGCCAGCAGTGCTGGTGTGCCAGAGCTAATGATATTGTCAATAGTGCAGGTGGCCATGTATTGATGGTAAGCAGTTGGCGAGCTGACCCAGGCTTGAGTAGAGGTTACAGTGGTGGGTAAACTTAGGTGCAGAGAAGGTGAAATGGCAGATGTGGTTGCAGCAAGTATTCCATTTACTTAAAACCATTTTGTTTGACCCCATGTAGGAGGACAGGCCATGTGAGAGATCTGGCGTTAGGACACCTTAGGCAATTGCTAGACAGGCAGTGGGTGGCAGAGAGTTCCTGACTTTGTAAATGAGACCAAGCTTAATGTCGATGACCTTACAGGTGGTCAACATATGCAGGTTAAAGTCTAATGCCTGGTCTAGAGTGATGCCAAGGTACCTTAAGGAGTCAGTGACTTCAAGGTGGGTACCATCAGAAAAGTAGATGATAAGGGGTGAGAGATTGTCCTGAAATCTGGGCCCAGACCCAAAAGAATGGTGAGTGTCTATTTGGAATTAAGTAATACTTGATTGTGATTTAGCTAGGAGTACACTGCCCTAAAGTCAGATTTCAGGTTGGAGTTAATTTCTGTGATGTTCAAGGCACTTGTGTAGAGCACCATGTCATTGATACAGCAGTGTAGAACACGAGGAGACTGTTTTTGTAACTTGTTGACTAACAGGGAGAACAGCATTAGACTGAAAATGGATCTCTGGGGACTCCAAGCTTGATGGGGAAAATGAGATTTGATGCAGTTTATGTCAACAAATTGCAGCCTATCAGATAGGTAGCTTGTGATCCAGGAGGAGGCAAAAGATGAGAACCCTAAGTTGGTCAGTTTAGCAAGTAATAAGGGTGATCCTCAAAATTGAACACCTTGGTTAGATCAGCAGATCAGGATGAGAAAAGTACTAGTACTGTATGCACTGGAAGCCATATTGGCTGGGGATAAGAAGTTGAGGTGTTGCAGGTGGTCATTTACCTGATTTGCTACCAACTTCTCGAGAAGTTTGTCAAAACAAACAGTATTGCTATTGGGCAATAGTTGTCCATGGATTTATTATCTCCTTTGTTTGTGGATGGAATGACTCTGGCAAACTTCCAGAGTTAGGGGACAGCCTCTACGGAGAGGGATAGGTTCAAGGCACATGATGGGTGTAGCTATGTGTGGAGTGGCAATTTTAGGAATTTGGGAAGAAGCCCATCAGCACCTGCACCCCTAACCACAGGAAATGGATTTCAGGAGGTGTAAGACTGCTTTCAGAGTTTGTAGCCAACCTTAGTTTAAAAGGAGGGAGACTGGAGCTACAGCATTGGAATGGAGTTCTAAGTCATTGCCAGTGAGTTTGGTGTAGTTTGAGAGATCAGAGAAATGGGTGTTAAGGGCATTAGCAATAGTGGAACTGTTATTGCAGCTTACCCCATCATTAGTCATCTTGGAGATGGCAGGGTTGGACCATTTGCCCATAAATGTCTTGATTCCAAAACTTTGAGAATCCCCATAGATTTTTGAAGAGCTGTTTGCTATAGGCACTGTTTGCAGCATGTATGGCCTTTTGCACTCATTTCTCCAGGTTCTATAATCAGTCCAATCAGCCTGAGAGTTTGTGGTTTTAAAGCTGGCCCATGATTTACTTCTCAACTTAATGGCAACAAGAAGGTCCCTGTGGGGCCATTTTGTCATTCTACCTCTAACCCTACATTTAATGTTGAGCACATGTTTATCTTGGAGGGCAATTAGAAAAATTGCTAGAAAGTTTAGGGTGGTGTCTATGTCACAGGTCTGGTATATATGGGACCAATTGATAAGATATAGGTCGGTAGTAAGAGCCACATAGTTTATTTTTGAGAAGTCACGAAAAAGATCTTCCTGGGTGGGGGCTTCTGAGTAAACACCTTCCAGATACAGTAGATGGTAAGTGATCACTGATAGAATCTGTCAATATTCCTGCTGCCTGTATCCACTCCTTCCTATTAATGAGTACCCAATCTATGAGGGACTGATGATTACTATTAAGTAAGATTCTACTCCTGCTTCATCAAATGCCAAGTCTGGGGTTTGCTCATTCAGTGGTAAATTTAGGATAAATTTGCTTGCCTCTCTACTTAAACTTCACACACAGATGCAAACTGGAGGCTAGGTAGCTTAGCTCCTGCATTGAGTAGATACTTCATGCCTCTGATACAGTTCTCCACAAATATCTAACTTTCTACATCACCATTACATACAGGAAAAAAAATATCACTTGATTTGATGATGTTAGTGTTTACAGATACATAAATACATATAATTGCAGCAGATAAGGACTGCTAGGCCCATCTAGTCTGCCATAAGCCTTAAACTTGTATGCAGTCACTGACCCTAAGTGACCAATAGCTTTTCATCACTCCTTCCCCACAATGTTTCCTTGTGCCTGCCCAGACACGTTTAAACACTTCCACTGTGCTTGCCCCCACCTCTTGTGGCAGACTATTCCAAGTGTCCACCACCTCTCTGTGTAGAAAAATTTCCTCATGTTACCTCTTAATTTACTCCTCAATTTCATATTGTGTTCCCTCATTCTGTATCATTTCTACATAGCAAAGATCCCCCACCTGCACACTGTTTATGCCCATGAGGTATGAAAGTTTCTATCGTGTCTCCCTTTCTCTCGTCTCCTCCAGTGAGTACATATTGAGGGACTCTCCTCATATGTTTGTGATGCAAGACATGCACCATCTTTGTCACTTCTCTGGATAGCCTCCACCTGTCTATGTCCTTAAGCATGTGTGGTCTCCAGTACTGCATGTAGTACTCCAGGTAAGGCCTTACCAGTGTTTTATACAATGGTATCAACACCTCCTGTCTCCTGCTAGTAATGCCTCTGTTTATGCACTCCAGCATGCCATTGGCCCTCCTGCAGACTTTGCGACTGCTTTGAAACCTTAATGTCATCAGATATGATAACCTCTAGGTCTGTTTCCTCTTTGGTGACAGTCAACACCTCCCCATTCTGTAGCTCTCCCCAGGGTTCCCCTATCGAGGTGCATTATCTTGCATTTCTTTCAAGCTTCTCCAGATCCCTCTTCATTTCTGCACCCCTTCTGGAGTATCCACCCTTTTTCAGATCTTGGTGTCATCTGCAAATAGGCAGACCTTTCCTTCCAGTCCCTCTGCAATGTCACTAATGAAGACATTGAACAGGACTGGTCCCAATACTGATCCCTATGGCACTCCTCAGTCACCTCTCTCTCCCTAGATTGGATCCCATTTACCACCACCTCTGTCTTCTGTCTGTTAGCCAGTTCCTAACCCAATGTATCACCTTATGCCCCATGCCCAGATTACTCATCTTGTTAACCAGCCTTCTGTGTGGATGGTATCAAAGGCTTGCTGAAATCTAGGTAGTCGATGTCTACTGCTCTCTCTGACTCACTCTAGTCACCCAATCAAAGAAATCTGTCAGATTTGTTTGACAAGACCTTTCTGCTGTGAATCCATGTTGCCTCAGATGCTGGGCACCATTGAATTCAGGTGTGCCACTATCCTATCTTTCAGCAGTGTCTCCATGATCTTTCCCACCACTGAGGTGAGGCTGACTGGCCTGTAGATCCCGCTTCCTCCCTACTGCCACTTTTGTGCAATGCAACTACTTCCACCCTCATCCAGTCCTCTAGAACCATGCCTGTGTTGAGTGACTCTGTAAACAGGGTGGCCAGAGGTGCTGCTAGTTCCCATCTCAGCTGCCTTAATATCCTCAGGTGTTGTGGTCTGGTCCCATGGCTTTATCCACCTTCAGCTTTGTGAGTTCCTCCAGAACTCTCTCACTGTGAATGGACTGGTGTCCACTTCTCTCCCCTCCCCATTGCCTCTTCTCCCCAACTGTGGTACTTGACCCTCTCCCTCCTTAGTGAATATTGAACAGAAGTATTTGTTCAGTATTTCTGCTTTGTCTGTCTAGATCCCCATGCTACACTCTCCCTCCTCCCTTTGATCCTCACAACCCCACCTGGTTTTCTTCTATCACTGATGTACCTAAAGAATGTCTTGTCCCCTTTTTCACGGTCCATGCTAAACCCTCCTCTGTCTGTGCCTTAGCTCTACTAACAGCCTTCCCTGCTTCCCTTAGACATTCAATGTACATCTCCTGTCCTCCTCCCTTTGGGTTCCCTTATACTTCCTGAAACTTGCTCTTTTAGCCCTTACTTTGTCTGCTAACTCTTTAGAGAACCACAGTGGTTCCTTCTTCTTTCCCTTTGGACACTAGCCTAAGACATTGGTTAGTTACCTCCATAATGGCTCCTTTTAGTTCCCCACTGTTCTTCCACCCTCCATTACCTCTCCCTTCTACAAGACTGCTCTTAAACATCTATCCATTTCACTGAAATCTGCCTCCTGAAATCTAGTATTTTTGCCCTTGTGTGGCTTAATTGAGTCCCTGTCTCCATGCCAAACCACACCAATGTGGTGGTCACTGGATCCTAGCTGCCCTTCCAGCTGGACTTCTTCAACTCTGTTGCCATTGGTCCATAGCAGGTCCAGAATAGATTTGTCTCTGGTTGGCTCATGCACCGGCTATCTGATTCCAACCCCTGCAGGGATTCCAGGATGGCTGTGCTTCTGGCTGAAGCAGCTGCCAGGGTGGTCCAATCTACAACCGGCATATTGAAACCCCATCAGCAGGATTTCACCTTTAGCTGCCATGTCATGAAGTTCTTCCATTAGTAGCCTGTCCACTTCCTCCCTCTGTGCTGGAGGTCTGTAGATCACCCCAGTAAGTATTATTGTGCCATTTCCTGGTTTAAGGGTGACCCACATTGCCTTGGCCTCCCCTGTCTTCCCTGTACTTCTGTAGCCTTTATGCATTCTCTGATGTACAGGGCTACCCCCTCCTTTTACCTTCCCCATCCCTTCTGAACAGTGTATAGCCTGGTACATTGACATCCCAGCCATGATTAGCAGAGTACCATGTCTCTGTTGTGCTGCTATGTCAAGGTCTGCATTAGTCATCAAGGCCTCCAGGTCTGGAACCTTATTTCCCAGACTGCAGGCATTTGTGAGCATAACTTTCCATGTTTTATACCCTGCCTCCCTCTGTTCTTGTTCTCTCTCCTTGTCTGTTTCCCCATCCCAGTTTCCTTGTTCATATGCTCCAGCCCCCATCCCCCTTTACATGTTTCACCTGACTGATCCTCCTGCTCACTTCAGTTGTTCCTGTTGTCAACTTGTGTTTTTGCATGCTACCATGGGGGAGAGATTCTTTTTTTCAATTCAAATTTTATTAGCATTTTTACCATAACACAGGAGACAGACATGGTAACAGTTAGACAACATAATAACAGTGTGATACGTGTTCTGTCCCCACCACTCCCCACCCACCCAGTACAGCAGTAAAATTAAAAAAAACAATCTGGACATTAAACTAAGACTGGTTATTATTATCATCTCAGTAGTAATTAGTGTGTGAGGGATCCCAAACTCAGCATATATTCCGTTGCCTGTTATACAGGTCCACAATGGCTTTTCTCTGTTCTGAGATTAGCAAGGATTTCATGGAGCCACTCTTGATAAGATGGACATATGTCATCCTTCAATGTTTGAGCACGACTTTTTAACAGATAATGCTATCATGGACACATGAAATCTCGGCGGTAACCTCTATAGGGGACAAGTCAATGGGGGTGATTCTAAGCCACCTGTCCCTCCTGACTCTCCCCATGGCCAGGTTAAATGCTCTCTGCTGAAGCATTCCAACTTTGCTAAGGAATGAGTTCCCTTTCCGGACAGATACAGGCCATTCTCCTGATATAAGCTCACATCTGCCCAGATCGTACCCCATTCCCCTATGAAGCCAAATCCTTCCCTTCCACACCAATCCTTCAACCATGTGATGAAGGCTTGGATATTAGTGTTCTATCCTCCCTGCACCTTGGACGGGTAGCACCTCCGAGAATGAGACAGAACATGCTACCTGTTTCAGGTCCTCCCCCAGCTTCCTGAAATTCTCCTGGACTCTGGCTAACTCCACTCTTCTCCCCACCAGGTCATTGGTCCTCAGGTGGACAATGACATCCTGCTTCTCCTCCTGGCTATCACCCTAGTGATCCTATGGATTGCTCCCCATCCCTCCATGCAGCACTTCCTGGGATGCACTTGACCTCCCTCTGCCCCCTGCTAGGTGTCCCTTACTTCACCCCAGACAACAGAGTATCCCACTAAGAGAAGCTCTCCTCCGTGGTCCCCTGCCCCCTTCCCTGGGCTCCAGCTTGAGATCCTGACCATCATCCCTGGTCCCAGCTGTGGATGCCTGTGTGGGCATTTCTATTCTTCCAAAACAGTGTAGGAGTTATTCAGCTAGACCGATTGAGGAATGTGCTTCTGACTCCCCACCCATCCTCCCTGTGACCACCGTGGTCCAGTCACACTTCTTTCTGGGCTTTCCTATGGATTCATGTTGTGGACCCAATGGTCTCTGGGTGGCGGTGGATGCCACCTGAAACCTGGCCAACTCTGTGTGGAGACAGGCAACCTTGTCCCTCAGCCCAGAGGGTGCATGCAGATAGGCGCATATCGCAGCCTCCAGAATGTCTCCCTGAAGACTGCTGCTCCACAACCACTGAACTGCACTACTCCCATCATGACTGTTACCATCCTCACACTTCTGCCTGCTTATGCCTCCCAATTGCTATCTGCTAGCTCCCAACCCTCTTCCCTGTTCTGCATGCTAACCCTTTTTGCCTTCTTCCTCTCTCGCTGTCTCTCTTCTTCAGTAGTGACTTACAGCTTTCTCTTCTCTCTTGTATGTGCTCTTGTTGACCTAGTTGCTAGCTGCACCCTGTGTACTTCTGCCTATATACCAGCTAGCTATTGCTTGTGCTGTGCTGCCTAACTGTTTCTGTGTCTTTAAGTAGGTGTGGCTTGGCCTACCACTATAAATTGAGACTACCTGGGGTGGTTGATAATGGGGTGGTGGGGTAGTTCCTTTGGTACTCTGTATATTTAAAACAATCAGGTGAAAAGACTTTCTTCTGTAAACTACAGAAGAATTATATAAAACTTGTTACAAAAAGAAGTTACCTAGAATCTGTTACTAAACACAAACACTTCTTAAAGTGTCTGAGCAAAAGAACTCCCAAAAGCAGACTGTGGAAAATCACTTCGAACTGTTGGAGCTAGTGTGTATTAAGGAGGATTATACAATGGCAAGAAAAATCTTGGGCTCTGATTGGTCACTGGGACTGGACCCATGGTGTTATACTGACATAACATCACAAGTCTAGTCCCAGTACAAAGTTGACCACATCAGTAATAGGAATCACTCCACACAGCCAGCTTCAGTGACCCCGGTCACCAGCCCACTTTAGTGATTCCTGAAGCTTGTGCTCCAGCAGCACCCTCCCCTGCACTTAAACACATGCTGAAATGGGTACTGTTTCAAATCTTTTCTGGAAAAACTACATATTCTACAAAAACACAACTTCTTCCTCAAAGTGTCACTGCATACCATGCTTGGTCGTTGTCATGCAGTGTTCTGAGACATGCTTACCTGGCTGTTTCTCCCTGATCTACACACAAAAGCAGCATTCTTCTGTCCTTAAAATAAACACTAAAAGTGTGTAAAATGTACTGCCTGAAATAAGAACTCACCCGATCCTCCTGGGAACCCAGAAGTGACAGTCCAGGTTCCTCCTCATAATCCAAAACAGCAACTTTTATCCCTACTAAATAATCACTGATATGTGTTTACCTACTAAATTAACACTGCTAAACATTTTGCCATAACTCGGAAATGGCTTTATCTTACATGACTGGTGCAAAGGGGTGCGATTTCAAATTTACCGTGCACATGTCGTGTTTTAAGGTTAGCTCAGACATCATAGGCAGACGTAAGAAGCAGAGGGATACTTAAACAGGATGCTGCTGGAGTTGTAAAGGACAAAGAGGGATTGAAATACAAGTCAATGAATGAGCAACACACCAATAAATTTGGGGAGGACACACAAGCTAATGACACACACCTAAACTGGACAGTGTGCAAGCATACAGTACCAGAGCCACCTGCTGGATAAAACAATGGACTCTTTTTCAGTAAGTATACCTGCTCTAAGAAAAGTGGAGAAAAATACATTGTAAACATATTTTCCCCATTTTCTTTTTTTTTTAGATAAAGGAGCCATTGTATAATAGGAATAATGCACTCCAGAGTGTGTGTCATGCTGGGATAATGCCATGCCTCAGCTGTTGGATGCACTCGGCCCACAGCCTCATGCCCAACCACCCAAGGCGTGGCATTATCCCAGCATGACACACACATTCTATTGTGCACTATTCCTTTAGTATTCCCCTGTCGGTCAAATCAAATCATATTTATTTATAAAAAGAACCTTTCTAGGCCTCAAGGTGCTGTACATACACATAAATCAAAATAACAAACATATTAAAGTCCAGATTCATAAAATCATACACTGTAATTTACAACAATACTATATGACAAAATATCCCATCAACTAAGCACATCCAGGAATGCTAGGCTAAATAAATAGGTTTTAGGGGCTGATTTAAAACTCTGGGTGGTCAGGCACTCTCTAACCTGATGAGGTAGAAAATTCCACTGGATAGAGGCCACAAACACAAAGGATCAGGCCCCAGATGTCTTCAAGTGCACCTTGGGAATCTCTAGCAATCCCTCATCAGTGGATCGGAGGGCGGGGGGTCAGTAGGGACAAAGGAGATCTTGCAGGTAGTGAGGTCCCTGTTCATGTAGAGCTTTATAGGTCAGCAAACCAACCTTGAAGGTGATCCACAACTGTATGGAAGCCAGTGCAGTCCACAGAGCACATAGGAGTATTGTGACTGGTCCTAGAAGTACCAGTCACCAGCCTGGCCACCATATTCTGCACTAGCTGTAAGCAGCTGATATCAACCCCTGGCCACCCTAGGTACATGGCACTGCAGTACTCAAGGCAGGAGGTCACAAAGGCATGGACCAGTGTTGGAAGATCATCAGGAGGAACCAGGTGTTTCACCCAGGTGATATTCCTCAGATGGTAAAATGAGGTCTTGACAACGGCTGATGCCTGCAGTTTCAGGGTCAAACCATCGTCAAAAACAATGCCTAGTTTACACACCTGATCTAAGGTAGCCAGCTGAACACTCCCAAGCCAAAGCCCAGAAGGTTGTCCAGACAACAAACCCACCTCCGACGATCTGGGTCCACCACCAACACCTCGGTTTTAGCTGGGTTCAACCTCAGCCAGCTGGCAGTTATCCAGTCCTGGATCTCTGAGAGGCAGTTGTTAAACACAGAGATGATATCACCTGGTTTGGGTACAAAGAACATATACAGTTGAGTATCATCTGCATAGCAGTGAAAACTCACACCATACTGGCTAATGATCTCTTCTAATGGCAGCAACAACATGGGTGACAAAACAAAGCCCTGTAGAACCCTGCAGGATAGGGGAGAGCATCAGAGGTATAAATTCCAGTGATCACTCTCTGAGTCCTACCCTTGAGGAATGATCAAAACCATCTGAGGACCATACCTGACAGTCCACAGATGACCCATAGTTGCTCCAATAGTACTCCATGGTCCACAGTGTCAAATGCTGCAGAGAGATCAAGGAGGACCAAGATGGAATGTGTCCACCAATCTCTCGCTATTAGGAGATCATTTAGCACACAAACAAGGGCCTTCTCGGTGCTGTGCCTCTTCCTAAATCCAGACTGGAGATAATCATAGACATTGTAGGTAGAAAGATGATCATCCAGCTGCAGCACAACCACCTTCTCAATAACTTTGCCCACAAAAGGCAGGCCAGAGACAAGTCTGTAGTTCGATGTACTGTCCAGGTCAAGGGAGGGTTTTCAGGAGCAGTTGCACAACTGTTTCATTTAGGGATCAGGAAAGACCCCCACCTTCAATGAACTCCAGACTATCTCTGCCAGGACCAGGTTTGATTTTATCAATGCATCTCACAAGGAGTTGCATTGGGCCCAGGTCCAAACTCATATCTCGCTACTTCTAAAGTCTGGGCAATCCTTATGATGTCCATGAATTCCAGCTGGCCAAAGTTGGACCAAGCAAACCAGGTGCTCTCAACCACCTGCCAACCTCTACAATACCCATTAGAGGGGCTGAGTTGATACCTGACCTGATGGTGGCAACCTTATCTGCCAAAAATGAGCAGATATGGTCACTTGATATAGAGATGCCAGCTGGGAACTCTTTGAATGAGTTCCCCTTGGTGGTTCAAAAATGCACTAATGCCTACAGATCAAAAGGCAACTGAATATCAAAGGTAATGTCCACTCATGTCATCTTGCCAAACCACTCACCAAATCTGCTGTTGGATTGGCCTCGATGTCATGGAAGACATATAGCTTAATGTATAGAAATATAGCCACTGGAAATCAAGATTGTTGCATTTGTTGAAACCTACTTTGATGAGGAAGAAAAGACCACTTAAGGGACACTGTCAACCTGCTTTGCATCACACTATTTCTAGTTAAAACTCACATTTTATGACTGCTTACCTTCTCTAAAATTCATTGATGTTTCTGTTTGTTTTGCCTGACTCCTTGTTTAGTAGAACTGAAATGCATGCTAATGTATATTTATAAACAACTTTGTTTCGTTTCAAATCCTGAATCTATTCTTACTGAATACTTCCTGAACATTAGAAGCACCCCCAAACGGTGCAGTCTCTCGTGAGGCAGTAGCCACCTAATCTCCCACTGCATCATGAGTGGCTAGACTGTGTTGAGATGTTCCCAAGTCCAGGATAGATGCAGTAGAAGTTGATCAAGGAATGTAAACAAACCTGTTTTTTGCGTGGTAACACTAGTATGGTGGGCAGTATGTTTTCACTTTTAAAAGAAATAAAGAATCAAACTCAAACTACTAGCTACATCAGCAATATTTAAAGAATATTGGCAAACATAAAATGTGTTTTAAACAAGGAGACTTTGAGGACTAAAGGGGTTGACAGTCCCTTTAACTGGGTTGCAGGTTTCCTGACACTAATCACATTTCTGATTATGAACCCCATTCCCAGGTTACAATATTTGCTCATATCACCTTGAGTGGTGTTCTGGAAAACAAATAGTGTCATTGAAGTTGCCAGGTTATAAACACCTGGCCCATGAAAGACTTATACCAGTGTTCAGTCCCAGTGACCTTGCATATTGTCACTCTAGTACACTACATTACAGACTGAAAATGCTCTCTACCAAACAAAGCACTCTTTTTCCGGTGCATGAAACAATATGTAAGCAATAATACCCAACAGGGTGGGCGGTATTATTCGGACCTCAGGGGCGAATGAGGCCTGACGCTGAAGGCAGAGGGCTATGTTCTGAAGGTCCGGTATAGCACAATACCGCCCACCCTGAGGGTATTATTGCGCTTAGAAAATGGGCTTGTCTGTAAATGTTAATTAAATAAAAATTAGAGGAAATTAGTTTTGACTAGAAAGATTAGAAAAATAAAACTTTATAAGGTTAAATAGTCCCTGCCTTTTTGTGCTGTTCTAGCTCCCTCCCCCTCACACAGAGCCATTCCTTCTACTTCCCCCACACACACACACTATTAGCTTAGAGACATGTTTTGTGAAACTTGCTATTTTCTTGGTGCTTTTAAGAAAAGACTACTACTGTTCGTTTCCTGCAAGCTTTTTTCTTTCAAAAGATGCTGCCGTTCATACCGCGACCTTCGTGACCCCATTTGTAAAAAACAGGAAGTGAAGATTATGAGGTGACACAGACAGCAGCAGTCTAATTGTTGTTGTGCTGTAGTATTGCTTGGTTGTTGGTATGAAAGTGTAAGGCTATTTTCTTTTGTAACGGAAAGAGTTGGGTGCGTAGGGCGGGGGAGGCAGCAGATCGAGAACTACTTAGATGTTGGAGGTCTATGGCACTATTATGTGCCAACATAGGAGCCAGGTAAGACTGAAACATTACCTTTTTAAATCTGCTGCTCTTTTATGTATGAGGCAAGTGCCATTGTGTTACCGTCTTTCCGCTGCATTGAACCTACTCGTAGTTCAGGCTGGCAACCCAGGGTCAGACTGCGACTTAGTGGAGAGAGAGAGTCAGATTACAGGACACAGGAGCAGCAGGGCAGGTATCTGGCTGCAGCCTGCCACCATCTAGGAACAGTCATTCATGCCAGGTACTGGGGGACTCAGAGGGAAAGACTTTCTGTGTCGGTCTGGGAGGGTGTGTGTTTTGTGCACTGAAGGGACCGTAGCTGATGCATGATGTTTACCGACACAGGATGTCAGGAGATGTCTTGTTAGTGCACTGCAGTTATTTCTATCCATGCAGTCTGCTGTGCTGAACGGATTAGTTTACTTTCTAATTTTCAACTTGTGTGTGGATTTCTTTGCATTGGGACCACTGGTAAAACTGCTAGATTTTTGATTTAATTATAGCTACTGGCGTGTACTGAATTGTATAAAATCACTCGCTAACTTGAATGGAAAATGGCGCGAGTTTGACATTTTTTTTACATATAGGCCAATTGGGAAACAGAGCGGGTGCTGGGATACTACAGTGGGTAAAAGCACTGTTGGTTGGTTTCGTTTTAGGTGGGCATCTATTGTCTGATAGATGCCCACCTAAAAACGTGTCTCAGCCAATCAGGGAGAGGATTACTTTAACCATTTTCTAAACTGTAAATAGTGCCTCAAGCAGTAGTACCCTGGATAGAGACATGTTTGGGGTGGGGGTCATTTCAATATTATAATAACTGATGACCTCTCATATCAATTTGTACAATCTGAAGTCTTTAGACTCTGTAATATCTGGGTATGACATCACTCCCAGTCTTTTAAAGGGTTTGCTGTCTCACGATAAAGCACAGCTGATCTGAGTCATCAAACAAGCAGCATGGAATAGAAATTGCATGCCACCTGAAGGCTGTCTTCCTCTGATAACTCTCCTAGTCAAGGAAAGAACAACAGAAACAGACTTTAAAACAGGATTTTATTTCAAAGTGTAACTTTACTGTTGAGCCTGCATTCAAATAGTTTAAAAACAATGTGTCTTTCTTTATTTTGTCCATTCTTCCTCTTTTTGTGTGACATAATTTCTCTCACCTGGCAACTGCTATGCCTTTTATCTGTAAGATTCAAAGAACAGTTATAAATTATCCTTTTAAACTGATTGTAACCTTTGTTAAATATGTTCTAAAGTTTTACCTGCCACCTGACACAGAGGTTAGAGTTCTCAGAGCACTATGTTTAAACTTTAGTTTTTATGTCACAGATTAATCTTTTAAACCTCATTGTACACACAGACAATAGCATGTTTATATTTCTTAACCATGATGCACCAGTTATTATATTAATAAAACAGATGAAACTATGTGTTTATGTTATTGTATTTTATTTTGTTACACAACTGACCTAATAAACCTCTCAAGACTTGCTCTAGAAATTTGTGGGTCAAGACACACTTCAGGTCAAATAAAAAATCCTCATAGCACAGGTTAATATTTGTTATTCTATATTTAATGATTTACCCTCAATCAATAATGTAATAAAGTTAGAGACCACTCTAATGGCTGCAAGAGTGGTTGCGCTAAGTCACCTTTGATTCATTGTTTTTAAACTCTAACAAATTATGTTGATACCACTTTTCTAACCATAAAAGTGGTCTCCAAGGGCATGTTAACATGCAATATAAATACATTATTGTTCTGGGAATTGCTGAACACTTGAGTCACATAGGCATAAGTAGTTTTCTTGCATTTTCAGTTTCTTTTGTGCAAAACTCTGCTTCATTCAATTATGGTTTAGTGTCATAATAAGGTAACTGAGTTGTACCATCTATTAACTCATATGAAATGATAGCGCTGAGGGGACGGAGCAGCAACATGGTTCTGGGCTGCTCCACTCCATGTTTGTGGCTCCCAAACTTTTACTAGTTTTATTAATTTTATTAGCTTCTGTCTCATTTTTTCTCTAAAACAGACCTTACTAAGCATCAACAAAGCAACAAGCTTATTTCAGCTTACAACTATATTTAGAGCTGTTGGAAACATCAGTTAAATGACAGTGAAAATGCTGGACTCCTCATGTTCATGAGACTGGTCCAGAGAACTCAAGAGTAGCATCTTCACATCTCTCAGGAGCTAGTTGCCATTTAAGAGCCAAAGTTCTTTCCTTGTTCAACAGCAGTGCACTATGATTCTGGTCTAGAGACCATGTTCCACTGTGTTCATACCAGTAGTAGATCAATGTTTTGAGAATCAATCAATCAATCAATCTTTATTTAACCAGGTGAGCATCATTGAGAAGAACTCATTTACAAGATGAGCCTGGGCATTCATATATAAGTACAGGCAACAGTATATACAATGTTACAACAATTGGGAGTCCAATGACACAGTAATTCAAAAAGAAAAGAAAAAAAAGAAAGTAAATAAACGATAGGTACAGGGCAGGGATATATACAGTGTTACAACAAATTAGTGTTCATACCATGCAGTAATGCTAGTGTAAACAAGGAGAAAGTGCACATATCTTAGATAAAAGTAGCATACATATTATGGTACAAAACCTATGTACATTAGCTGCGACAGGAACCTATGCAACAAGAAAAGGTAAGGAGAAGGGGAGTAGAAAGAGAAAGGGGCAAAGCCAGAGGGGAGGAAGAGTGATACGTTTGGGAGGGCATTACATAGTTTGAGGAATTGGTCAGGTAAAGCTATGATGTGAAATGGGGCAGGGCACAGAAAAGAAATAGGGAAAGGAGCTTAGACTAGAGAATAGGATAGGTGCGGTAAGCATGCCATTAATGGAAGCAAGTACAGGTTTCTGAAAAAGAACGTTGGTAAAGGAATTTGAAGAAGCTCAGTTTCACATGGATTGACAGAATGACTTCTGGGAGAATGAATTAACCTCAACAAGCATCAGATGACTTGGGTGGTCTGAATTCTGTAGGCCAGAGTGCAGAAGCTGGTTGGTGAGAGCTACAGATCAAGAGCTTTGAGGTAATTCCTTCAGCAAGCATTGCTCTGAACCTGGAACTGCACCTGGTAGTGCTATAGTTAAATACTTAACCTAGAAAAGGCATGCTAGTGTTGCCTAAGGGCATTAAGGGCTTCTGCATAAAAGTATTTAGTTTACTATTCTCTGACTGATTTCTCTCCTTTTAGTGCTGCAGTAGGCAGAGCCCTGCAGACCTCTTGCTTTCAGAAAAGACTCAGTGGTTTCCTCCCAGCGGAACAACATGTTGGAATTGCAACACAGTCACCTCCATCTCCATGAGGCACTACACTCGTTGTTTCAATTGGAAGTCACACTGCACTATTTGTTGTCCTCTGAGAGCAGTCACGGTGGAACATGAAACATTCCACCATGTCCAAGTTGGCAGTCAAACAGTATTGCACAAGCGACCACTAGTGCATGCATAGTAGATAGTGGCAGCCATCTTGGACAAGGCAGAGTGTCCCGTGTTCGCTGTGACTGCAGATTGTTTTTTTATTTAAAATTATGCATATCCCCCACCCGACCCTCCTCTCAGCTCCAACCATACCCCAAGAAATATAACAATGACACTAGGGGTGTCCAGTCCCCCAGTGTGAGATCGTGCTCTGCTGTGACTTTAGCAATGGCATGGGGTGTCCAATCTCTCAGTGTTGCAGTCATGATATATATTATACTGGTGCAGCAGTGATGGTGTATTAGGGTTGGCCAGGCAGTTTAATGTTAAACCTCAAATTTTGCACTCTAATAACTTTGCAACAGTTCAACTGAGTCACACAAAATTTGGCATGTTTTGTGGATAGGGGAATGTTTCTTGACTTCCCAAATTTTGTATGAATCCTTTTCTGGTTTTAAGATACAGAGTGGTGAAAAATGCAAAATTGCACTCCTTTATTTTCAATGTTTATTTTTTTTTCAGTTTCTTTCGACAGCTGATTCTCGGAAATGACTTTTGGCTATGGTTTGACATTTTCAGGGTTGAAAGCTTTTGCCTCACAGATGTGCCTTTTGAGGGTTTGGTGAAAAAATATGAATCCATTCAAAAGTTTTTAAATTATGAATTTTGCCAACAAAATAGATGTGCTGTGTGAAAACAAGCTTGTTTTCACGCGGCTTCTTTGTATCCCAAGGGAGGTAACTTGCTTTTGTAGGCAGAGTTCATAGGATTGTAGGGAGCCTGGTTAGTGGCATCCCCTAGCCACCCAATCTTTTCCTGTATCCCCTGGTGTCTAGTGGTACCCACTCCACTATGTTTCCCCTGTGTAGTGGTACCACCTCACCCTCCCATTTCCATGGCTTTTATTTTTATTCACCAACAGCAGGGTGTCCAATCCCCTGCTAACAATTCTAGCCCCCTGCCAGTGTGGGACACTGGGGAGCCCACTCCCAATGTCCCTGCATTTAAAGTACTCCCCCTGCACTGTGGGAGACTGGGGAGACAACCTCCAGTGTCCAGAAATGTTCAATTTTCTATGCAAACCTTAATGCTCACCCCATTCCAACACTAAGTAAGGTAACATGGGTACAGAATAAAATGATGGGGTGAGCATTAGGGTCTGCATCCAAAGCACACCCTCACACCTGCTTCTGCATGCAGGGTAGGTGTGGTCTTAGGGTTGGAAGCTGAGGGTGGGGTGGTGTCTTAGGCTTGGAACCTAAGGTCATATTTCCTACTTTTCATGCTTCAACCCCTAACAGTGCGTTAACAAAGATTTTTCCATATATATATATATGTATGTATATATATATATATATATATATAACACTCATATTTATATACACACACACACACACACACACACACACACACACACACACATATACATATATATATATGTAGTTGTCTCCCCTACCCGACCTCTCTCTCAACACCCACCCCCACACACACCCAGAAACATAACAGTGACATTGAGAGTGCCCAATCCTTCAGTGTTGTGATGGTATATATATTTTTCTCCTCCACCCAGCTCTCCTCTTAGCATGCCCCCAAACATAACAGTGACACTGGGGTGCCAATGCCCCAGTGTCATGATCAGGAGTCCTTGCCCCTGTTTTTTTTTCACCTGTGAAAAAGTCCATTGATGTCTTTGCAGCCATTCCTGACCTCCTCCACCCAACTCTCCCACTCAGCAGCCACTACCCCACCCCACCCAAGCCCTTACTTAACCATCGGGGTCCAACACCATAATCCTTTCTGGACCACTGACACATCTTCACTCTTCAAAGTCGGACTGCGAACTGAAGCAACAGGTATGTGGTTTGATGTATTTCAATGGGGGTTGAACTTAGTTTCATAAATTAGGCATTTTATATATTTGTGGCCCAAATTTTCAACATGCCTTATTTGGGACTCCGCCTCATGAACAATGGCACTGACATTAGGAAATCTGTCCTGAAAGGTGATTTTGTGGTCCCACATGAAATCAACTTTCAGACAGGAGTTGCAGATTTTCTCTGTCCTTGTTCATGAGGTGGGGTCATAAGAAGGCTATGTTGAAAATTTGGTAAAAAATATTAATAAACAATTAAGTTATGAGCCTATATTGAATTTTTGCGAATGCAGGATTGTAACTTTGGTAATTTTCAATATTTGTACCCCAACTTTACAACATTGCCATATCTTTATAGCACCTCAGGAATGTGACAACTGCCATTTTCGCATCCTGGCCAAAATGTTTTACATCCCGAAGGTGATTTCACAGTCCTCTGTGCAAAATTGCCTTCGGGTAGGAGTTGCAAATTCTCTGCCCTTGTTCATGAGGTGGGAGTCATGAGAAGGCTCTGCTGAAAACTTGGCCAAAATGTTTTTTACATCCTGAAATGTGATTTCATGGTGCCTGCATGAAATAGCCTTTTGGACAGGAGTTAAAATGTTCTGTGACTTTATTCATGAGGCAGGGTCATAAAGAAGGCTATGTTTTAAATCTGGTGTAAATAAAGTTATGAGGCTATTCTGAATTTTGCAAACACAGGCTCATAACTTTGGTAATATTCAATATTTTTACTCCAAAATTTCAACATAGCCATTTCTGTACAGCACCTCATGAATGTGACAGCTGTCATTTTTCAACTCCTAACCAAAATGTGTTTTGCATCCCGAAAGTTGATTTCACAGAGCCTGCATGGCATCACCTTTAGGCCAGGAGTTGAACATTTTCTCTGCCCTTCTTCATAAGGCAGGGTCATAACAAGGCTATGTTGAAAATTCTGTGAAAAATATTAAAAAACATTTTTAATATTTTACCCAGATTCCTCTCCTGTGGCCATATTGGCTCTGACCAGTGATTGTTTTATATGTGCCTGTCTCAGATGAAGTGCCAAAATTAAACATGGGGGTATTTATGGAAACCCATGAGAAGTGATGAAGTTGAGACAATAACATGAATGCTATAGAAAGGTCAAAGGATGGGCAATGCTGGGTTTTACCTGTCATATGGCTGCAGTGGTTGGAGCACTACAGACGTCTTGGGATCAAAGGCTCAAAGAATGACTCACCAGATTCCAACCAAGAACAATTTTGGAGTTTCACCACAGTCTTCTCTGCAGACAGTCTTCTACTCGGTGCACGTGAAGTACTTTGCTGTCTCCATTCATTGCAGCAGTCCCACAGTCACAGCAGAGAAATAAAAAACATAGCTTGTTCCATCCTCTCTGTCCCTCTCCTCTCTCTTGGTCTCTCTTTCTCCCTCCTGTGACCTGTCTCTGCATGTCATAGCCATAACAGCTGCAGCCAAGCTTGTGGAGGTCTAAGCCAAACACGTCACAGTCCGTCGTGTCCTAGATGGTCGCTAAATTGCATTGTGCATGCGTGACTCACTCAGCATGTGCAATACAGTTCAGCTGTCATTGGACATGACGGACTATGCTATGTTCCACCGTGACCTCTGTGAGTGGAAAAACAGAACAGAAACAGAGCATCCACAGAGAAACATTAAAGCTAAATTCATATTGGCTTGCAAGGGTCTTATGACATCCATGATGGCTGGCTGGCTAAAAGCTGACCAACCAAACCAATTTTCTGCAACCTCCGACCGATTGCCACCCCGCCCATTGGAGTGAGCTAAGCAGATCTCTGATCTAATGTCAGCAACCTTATCCACAAAAAGCTAGCAAACTCATCACACTTATCCTGTGACAACATTCTCCAAACTTGCAGACAGGCTGGATTGCACAATCTGTCCACAGTTCAGAAGAGCTGAGCAGGTCGGTTCATCACAGTGGTGATCTCTCTGGGAGGCATGCTGCCTTTTATGGGAGATCACTGATTGATAGTCTGAATAATGGGCCATCAATCTAAGCTTGTTGGCATCAAGACCTGATTTCCGCCAGCGATGCTCCATCCTTCGTCCCTCTCTCCTCATCTCCCTCAAGGTCCCATTAAACCAAGGAGACCGAGGTGAAGGGAGAGAGGAGAACATGAACAGGAGCAATGGAGTCCAGAGCTGTCACCACAGCTGTATTATAAGCTTGCAGCAGGTTGTCTGGACCCTGTCAGAAATCCTGATAGAGCCAGTACTGCCATCAGGCCATCTGGGGTTACTCCTTAATGGGCGGTACTGGATCATCTCCACAGGGGCAGGCCTGCAAGGGGGCCTGGAATTGAACCTGAAAGTGTAATGGTCAGACCAGCCAACTGGCTCCACTGCCAAGTTGGAGGTCTCCATACCAGGAGGAAGACCAGGTCCAGAGAATGACCAGAACTATGGGTTGCAGAGGCAACTGCCTGTGCGAGCACAATGACATCATTAGTTGGAGGAAGTCTTGACCAAACTGTGAGTTTATCGTTGACTCAGGCACTGAAGTCACCCAGCACCATCAATCTAGGTGACTCCAACACCATGTCGACAATGAAGTCCACAACTTCCTGCAAAATTGCTTCCCATCCCCAAGTGGATGGTATACGAGAAGAAGCTGCAACCAACACCTGCACCCAAGATACATTCAAAGGATCTGGCCAACCCCACTGGCACATCTGTCAGGCCCAATTCTGTTTTAAAACAAATGACCACAACCCCACCCCTCGACTCAATCTCAGATGGTGTATCACCAAGCAACTGGCTGGAACCACTGACTCTAAAATCGTGTCAACATTTCCGTCCAGCCAGGTCTTGGTGATGCAAGCCAGGTCAGATGACCCAAAAGATTGGCGATTATTGCCTTCTTGTTTTTGATGGACCTGGCATTACATAACACTGCCTGAGTTGGATGAGACTCTGAGACTGATCAAGTAAGCTCCACTAAAAGTGGAGCCTTGGGTATGGGAACCAAACTGGGAGAACCCCTGCCCAGTCTCCATTTCACCCCAGGGCATCTCCTCAACTCCACGACCCCAATCCGCCACCCTGCTCTCCCCTCCACAGTCCGGAGCCCCACCCACCTCCTTCTTACCATCACACCATGCCAAGCAATGATTGTAAATGTTGGAATGTAAAGGGGAGAGCTAAAGGGATGGAGGCCCCTGAATGCAGAGGAGGAGTAGAGCACCTGACTGGGAGAGCCACCGCCAACACATAATCCTCAGCCACTCAGAACAGCCACCCCTAAATGATCACTCTTCAGACCATGACATAAATAACACAACTAAAATAACCCCTCCAAACAAAACAATTATATCCCCACTAAAATACACAGAAATTAACCTAATACACAACAGCCCCTAACCCAAATGAATATAACTGCAACCCCGAGTCGGCGCTATAAACTGAGAGGGCTACTACCACAGCCTATGTGGCTAGTGAACAGGTTGAGGGGTCAGTCCATTGGACACGGTGCCTCCATTTTTATAAGCTGAAAATTTGGGGAGAAAGGTGTCACTCAGCATGGTGATTAGGTTTGACTACTCTGCACAGGGGCACCCAAAGCAATCTAGAGACTAAAAGCAATAATATAATGTCCAATACCAGGAGATGGGATTCTAAAGTATGGCTTTATTCAACAACACTGAATGAAAAGCATAGATGGACCCCCATGGGGCTACACTCTTGTATTGCAGATACGGTGATGACACAGACACAATCCATTCTTGGATCCTAAACTTCCATATGTCATGGACTCTTTAACTAGTGGCACACTACCACCCTCTACTCCATCCCAACGTCTGGGCACCCTCTTCAGGCACTGGTCAATACCTGACAGAAAGGTGATTGGTATCTCAAAGCGAATCAGTAGTGGTGAGCCCTGTTACGCCAGGTGGGGGTCTCCCACCCTTTGTTCCATAGACCCATACCGGACATTCCTTTGTTTATGCACACACATCCTTGGCTACTGTAGTGCAGACTGTACATGGCTTTGTAATGCAGTAACTGTCTTTTCTGAAGACCCCCACATACATCAGTCATTACATCTCACTGTTCCATAAGCCACTTCCTTGGCTACTATAGTGCAGACTGTACATGGCTTTGTAATGCAGAAACTGTCTTTCCTTGAAGACCCCACACATACAACAGTCATTACATCTCAGTGTTCCATAAGCCCTGGACTTGGCATCCTGACTGACCCACAGCCCTGGCCCCCAGAGACTTATTTACTCACTGTTTTGGTGAATGACACTGGCCTTTTTCAAAGCTTCATCACCCTCATTGTTGCAGATGTCCAATAACTCTGAAGGAATATCTATTCCACAAAAACTGTAATGCCCCAGCACTCTCTATCAGGCAGCTTCTTCCTTTTCTCAGGCCAGGGGTTACCCTGGGAGTTGATTCTTGTGTCTCTCTCTTATGGTGGAAGCATACACCCTAAGGTAGCTCTGTGTCAGAGCTGAGGCAGGGGTCTGCCCCACCAGGCACCCCTCCCTCCACTGCACTGCAGGATCTACATCCTCCCTCTCTTAAGCCTACTTCAGACTTCAACAGACTGACTCAGACTTCAGACTAGACTGTTGACTTCAAGGATCAACTCTAGGCTGACTTGAAATTCCCAATGTTCTACCTAACTCCCAACTGCAACATTCCATTGTGGCTTATGCTGCTGCAGAATTCTAAATGATGTCATAGCCCCAGCTCAGCAGAGACTGAAAACAGAGCAAGACACAGTGAAATCCATTTAACTGGAGTTTCATTAGCTGCCTGTCCCTGCCTGCCACTAGATCTAATTAGGGTTCTAGTAACCCGGTAACAGGAGGGTTACATAACAATATATGCAAGTGAAGTTCAGGATCAGGTAACAGTCATGACTAGAATTGTCCAAGTTAGAGTCTTATGCCAACACACTAAGGTGAAGTTCATAAATTTAAGGTTCAAAGAGTCTCACCACACCACAGCTCTCAAAAGCTTTGAAGACAGAAAGGAGGGTCTCACCACCCCCAACCATCAGAATTAGTCAAGGAAGCAACCCTCTCACAGTCGCATCCAGAAAACTGATAAAAGTAAAACCTCCAAAAGAGGCCCTATCAACGCCTCTCCAAATCAATCAAAAGTAATAAAATATGTGATTGTTCAGTTCCAACAGAAACTCTTGGGAGCCCAACTGATAGTCCACAGCTTACTGAACAGGGACAGATCTTCAAAGCATAGATATCCAAGAGTCTATAGATAACCAGTTCCCACCCCAGCTCCAAAGTAGGCACCAGGGCACAGGCTGCTTTCCCCAACTTGAATCGCCAGAGAAGCCCGACCTCTGCCAGGCCACCCCATGGCCCTAGGAATTGATAAAATGACCATCCTCCGACTAGCACTCCTGACCTCTCAGAGGTAAACAGCCGCCTCCGCACCCACCTCTAGGTGAGCTGGTCTGGCTAGTTCTCCTCCTCCTTGTAAGCTCCTTCTCAGAAGATGCTTTCCTTGGTAACGGACCTCCTTCACCATACCAGGCTGGAATCCAGGCACGGACGATGCTCGTTAGCACCATAGCAGCTGCTCACAACTTCCTAGGGCTCCCAGTAGTCTCCTTCATCATGCTCAGGATCAACAGTCCTGGCCAGTAAACGACTGAAGAGAAGTCACTCAGTGCTAAATGCCAGCATTGATAAGATCAACAGCCCCAACCAGAATGTTTGCAGTGCAATAGCGTTCTCACAGCAGACAGATGGCAATGCTAATGCTGAGATCAAAATAAAACTGAGCCGCACTGAACCACACTAGAACTTTGCACACAGAACAAAATAAATACATGAGTATGCCATAAATAAAATGGGATAAAAACTTATTTCACAAAACAGACTGATAATACAGGGATACACCAGTGGCTGGCCCAGCATAGCCACCATCTTGAATCATGTCCCTACCTAGTTTACAGCCAGGCAATGGTTTGTTGTTAAAGTTGGCTCTTCCAAGTTTAGAACTGGTCTATATCCCTTTGCTACAGCAGGTCCTTGATTTTGGAATAGCTTATCTGAATCTTTGCATATGAACTGTTCTCTTCAAGTTTTTAAAATGTACTAAAATTGTATGTGTTAGATTTATGTACTTGTAATTGTAAGTCAGTGTTATTGTGGAATGTTATATATTTTGTACTGCACAATTTGCCCAGTTCGAACCTCAAAAGGACCCTTGATCCAGTTCTCTTACCGGTTAACAAATTAAATAAATAAATAAAACCTCATACAGCTTAACTAAGAAATTTCAGGAGATATGGATGCCTTTCGTACTCTACTGCTCATTTAATCTATGAGATGGTATTAGCCATGCCTAACTGATTTTAAACTGTTTATTTCTTGTGTACCCCATTTATATCCCTAGGTACTGTCGACTTTGTTATTAATTATCCCCAGTTCTAAGCAATATTGGTTATTCTGTTTAACTGGTGGTGTTGGTGGTGGGGAGGGGTGGGGGAGTGGGAAGGGGGCTTCAGTCTTGTAAGTTGTTAAGTGTTAAGGTTGATACCTGGTGCCCAATTTTTCTTGTCTAAGATCTTAGTTAAATGCACTTTTTATTGGTACTATAGGAGCCTTGTCCTGTATGTCTCATTGATGGTAATGTTACCGCTCCTACCATGTTTGTAAACTGCTTGTGATTGTTTACAGAATGAAAAAGATAATAAAGTATATTAAATCTGAAAAAGAAAACTCATACAGCTTAAACAGGTTGCCACATCTTAGCTGCTTTAAAAATGATCAAACAATAGACAGCTATAAAAATAATAAAACTTAAACAGGTTACCACATCTCAGCTGCTTTTACCAGAGTTCAATATTAAACAGAAAGCAACAGTAGTTGATGTTGCTTTTAACTTAAACTCTAAGGTAAATGTTTGTTTTCAAGACCATTGAACTCACAGTGACTTTAGATTACAATGCAACACTGAGAAATAACAAATACACATACTACTACTTTATAATCTCCTAAGCAGAATCTTATCGAGTAAGTCCAAAATCAAACTTGAACATGTCGCCAGTTGTGATGATAAATGTTTACACATCTATCTTGCAGCTGAGATCTACTCCAAATTGAGTCCCACAAAGGCTGGAGTCTGGTATATTATAATGTAAGGTTGATCACATTCTGGTCTTGCTCCTCAGTCTCCACCATCTAGTGTCTGTAGAAGAACTGTGCATTTTGTTCTAACATGCATTGTAGTCACAGAAGCTGATGTAACACTGCTTTCTCTACTAACCTGGCCATACCATTATACCCACTTTATAATACAGTTGAGTCCGATAAATCGTTTGTATTGTAGTTTTACTTTTCAAGAGGATAGCCAACTGTTCAGATACTTTAGTATTCATTTATAACATACCACAATTATATAGTATATAGTATTGTTGTGTACAGAATTCCATCGCTTTCACAATGTTGTTGTACCACAGTTCAAAGGTCATGGAACATGTTTGTACCCGCTATGGTACAACAGCATTCTGAAATGTCTACTGACTACATAGGTCAGTTATGTTTTAAATCAAAAGAACTGCTGTGTGCACATCTCTCTCAATGGACAGCAGCTGCAGAGATGACCACAGCAGTATTTTTACAAAAATGCTTCACTGTGTTTCAATAAAATTTAATTTTCAGCAGCAAAGAGACAGCAAATGAGGTAACCATGACGGAGAGCATGGTGTTCAGGAAATTGACTGACGGCAGTTTGCATAGACACAAAGTGAAGCTGCAAGCAGGGAGGTAAGCAATGCCAGGGTGAGGGAGAACAAACACTTTTTAAACATGGCTAATGAAAAAAATAATTTACAAATAATAACTACTGACCAGGGAGGGTCAGTGAGGAGTGAAGAACAGGTGCTGAGTTAAACCGAACAGTTTTCTTCCTAAAATGTCTCAATATTTTTACTATACACTATAAAAAACACTCCGTGCAACCATATGCACAACCAGCCTGAGCTGAGGGTTTAGGAATGTGGTTACATCAGCCCTCTGGAGCAGTGGTCTCAAGGTCTGATGTAATCAGAACCACTCTGTGGCAGCACAGGCTCGTTATGTGGTTGCACATCCAGTATTCTTGGTATTTTAAACAGCAAACTTTAGAAAACTCAATGCAGCCTAGTGAATACAATAGTTTTTACCAGATTTCCAGTACTGTGCTGTGTGTCACACATAATATTAAGTTCAAAAGTTTACTTAGAGCAGTCTCAACAAAGTAAGTAACAATGTTAAACTACTTTACAAATTATGTAGTTCTGCAACATAGCAACAAAATATTATTCTTAGTGAATTTAGTGGTTCAAATAAATTTAAAAAACAGATTTATCGCTCTTTCACAATACAGCAACTCCCTTCCCTTTCACACTTTAGTTTCTTAATATTGTAGCATAAAGCCACTCAATATAAATATATCAGCTTCTTAGAACTTTAATTTAACACGTAGAAATCAAAAATATTGGTGGGTGTCTACTTTTATTTATCGATTGTAGATTAAGGAAGAACATTTTAACTGTAGGGCTTACCTCTGCAGTGAAAACATGGAATTTAACCATTTCCTGCAACAGAGGTTAAATGCCACTCGAGGCATGCTACTCTCCATGTGCTGTAGCACTATTTTCTTTTTAAAAAATGCATTAGATATGCTGTAACTCTGGTGAATTGATTCACTTAGTCATAACTAGGGCTGTACTTTTGTCATGGAAAAGTTTGAGAAAATCATTATCATGGTGAAAATGACAGTAATCATGGAAATCATAGTAAGTCATAGATACATTATATGTTGAACACAGTCATCACTAAGATCCCACTCTGAGTGTGGAGCAGGTCCCAGCTTGCAGTCTGTGTGCATTTTACTTTTTTTGCTTAATGTTTACTGCAGTACATTAGATTGTATCTGGCTGTCCTGCTGACTCCCACCCTGCCACTTGATGTAAAGAGAAATCTTCAGCCCAGTCATGCTGAGGGCTGAGGCACTGAATGACACACTCGCACCACACCAGCAACCTGAGTTCAGAAGTGAGCTCAAGGTGCCGGGGGTCAACAGGAAGGAGACAATTCGAGTGCCCAAAGACAGCTCACCTTCTCCAGGGAGGAGGGCGAAGGACTCAACAACAGTATGCCCAGCAGTAGCTGAGACATATTAAGCCATCTTCCTTCAGTAAGGATTGGGAGATAAGGTGAGCTATGGTAGATGTCTGCATGGTGCATGCGGGAGCACATGCACCTCCCTGGACTTCATTATACATCCATGCTTGCAGTCGGGAGGGATGTTCCACAAGAAAAAAGAAGAACCCCATTCTCTGAGATGATGATGATGATGCACCATGGCCCCACATCACTGTTGGATCCTGCCTCCTGGGTCCCGATCCTACAACTCCAGCCTGCCTGTACCAAAATTACATTTAAGGAATGCCAAAGGAAGTGGAGGTGGCCCTGCTCAGGAATACAAGCCAGGGGTCTCATGCAGGTAAGATGTGGAGGGATTGGAGCTCCAGGGGACCCAGGTTGGGGATCTCAGGCCAGGTGGGAGAAGCCAATGGTGTCATATGAGGAGATCCCAGATTGATGACTGGAGAGAAAACTAGTTAAAGAAAAAAGAAGAATGTCAGAATCCCTACAGCTGACATTGGAGCAGGGCTGCAGCTGTGGAAGATTCAACAACCTGAAGTACATGTCACAGTATTTATAAGATCTGATTTTTTTTGTTTGCTGGTCCTGATATCCTACCAGGGCTACATACAGTCACAGTGCTCTGTACTTTACCCCAGGAGAACAGCGAGACTGGCAAAAATATGAATATACATACATACATACAAACATACGATGAAGCCAGCAGATAAAGTCCTAATGGCCTATCAAGTCTGCTTGAGTGTGCAGCACTCGTGCTGTGCACTAATGCTGTCCCTCCCTCACCCTCCCCACCAACTGATCCCACTGTTTTACCCTTTCCCTTCCCCATTTTGATTTTGCCCTTACATTTATCCCACCCTCCTTAAATCCCCCACTGATGCTCTCGAAACCAGTTCCTCTGGCAGAGCATCTCATGCTGTCACCACCCTCTCAGTGAGAAAGTGTCTCTTCATCTCCATTTTCAACCTCCCCTTCAACTTTGACTATGCCCTCTTGTAATTCTTTCCTTTCTCATTTTAAACAGACCCTCCTGACTTACTTAATGCCCTTCAAATATTTAAATGTCTCAGTTATATCTCCCGACCCTTGTGTCCTCAAGAGTACATATTGAGCATCTGTAGTCTCTCCTCATGGGGCTTCTCTGTCATCTCACTTAACATCTTTGTTGCTATCCTCTGTACCCCTTCAATAGTCTAATGTCCTTTTATAAGTATGAATGCCAGAACTGCGTGCAGTACTCCAAGAGAGGCTGCACCAATGCCCTGTACAGTGGCAGATCACATCCTCACTCCTTGAGGTGATTCCCTTGCTATGCACCCCAGCATCCTATTAGCCTTCTCTGCCACTTTCCTACACTGTGAAGAGTGATTTACATGGACAGTGACTAGCACACCTAGATCTTTCTTCTCAATGGATACCAATAATTGCACACCTCCCAGCTTATTGCTAAATCCAGGATTCCTGTTTCCAAAGTGCATAATCCTGCACTTCTTAGCACTGAAGCCCAACTGCCAGGTATTTGGATACCTCTCCAAGGTTTCTAAGTCCCCTGCAGCACCACCCCATCCTTCCATCCACCACTGCACCCAATTTAGTATCATCAGCAAACATACTCATCCGACTCTGAACCCCAACTGACATATCAGCTACATAGATGTTGAATAACATTGGTCCCAGCACGAGCCCTGTAGGACCCAACTGATGACTTCCTGTGGTTTTGATAATTCCCCCCACCATCACCCTCTGCTGCCTCTTTTCCAGCCATTTACCAAACCAACTGACCACCCTATCAATAACACTCAGGTCTCTCAACTTGTCTATCAGTCCCCTGTGTGGCACCAAGCCAAAGGCCTTGTTGAAATCCAAGTACAGAACATCCACTGCTTTACCCTTATCTAGAGCCTTAGTCACTCAGTCATATAAATCCACAAGGTTGGTCTGACAAGCTCTTCCCTGTGTGAACTCATGTTGCCTTTTGTCTAGAGACAATTCTCCTCCAGATATGCCATTATGTTTTCCCTCAGGATAGTCTCCAATAGTTTACCCACAACTGACGTGAAAGTAGCGGGCCTGTAGTTCCCTGGATCATACCAAGAGCCTCCTTTGTGGATGGGCACCACATGCATCATCCTCCAATCCTGGTGCACACAACCTGATTGAATAGACATGTAGAAAATGTCTGTCAGAGGCTCTTCCAGCACCTCTGCAAGTTCTCTCAGTACCCTCTTATCACATCTGATCTGAACTTTAAAGGCTCTAACATTCATCTCAGGCTATTGAATCTTCCTCAGTGGGCCAGCTCTGACATTGGCTGCAGGGGATTCTGTGATTTCTGGTTACATCAAATGTCAGCTTGGGGTCAGCAGGATCAGCCAGCTCTAATCTACTATACTGCAGTAAACAGTAAGCAAAAAAATATTTGCACACAAAGCACAAATTGGGACCAGCCCTACACTTGCATTTGGGGCCTTAGTGCTGACTTTTCTCCTTTAAACAAGTCATTGTTAGGCTGATCCAGTAGCAGGAGACAGCAGATTATGCTGACATCTGGGAAACCGGGGCTCATATGCAAGCCCAGAATCCCACACTGGGGCTGACTGTGGGACCAAGTTCATTGCCATGGTGAGGTACAAAATGATGGGTCTGTAATAGTCAAACACCAGACACTATGGTGTTTTCGATAAAATTGTAAAATCATGGTGTTGTCATTGAAGATGACACAAATCTTGGGAATATCATGGGAAACAACACAAATGAGCAGTGTCAGTGGCTCAACAGGTAGCATACTTGCCTCTGAGGCTGGGAGATCAGAGGCTGTGGATTAAATCCCCACACCAGGCACTTGGGTTAATATTCCAATTAGAGATGCAGCAAATTTAAATTCCACAAAATGTTAACTCGCTTGTCATTACCACTTCACGTTAAGGCAGAATGCTAAAAGCGAAGTCATTGTTTTAAATGTACTTGGCGTTCCTCATTATGGTTCTAAGTGATCCACTTCACGTTCCAGATTCGGCAGGCCCCACACATCACATGGCTTACAGTACTGTAAGTCACATGCTCTTAGCCAGGCAGGAAGGAAGTGGCTTGCCAAGGAGATAGTTTCACTTTCTCCTTGCAGACGGAGAGAGAGGAGGTGTTGTGAGACAGCCTGTGAGACTTGGCGATCAGAGCAAGGAGGAGATTTAAACTTTGAATTAGACCCAACAGCTTTTTTAAAAGCTACATTTCTTTGTCTTTTCTGTACTCTTTTTACTTAATTTGTTCCTTCTGTAAATTTTTTCTTACCTTTAGAAGTAGTTGTTTGTCTGTGTCTGTGTGACAGTGTGAGTGCTTTCTGTTGAGTTGAGTAGTTGTTGCTTAGACTGAGTTGTACAGTAGGAAAGATGAACCAGAGTGAGGGAATGTCTGGGGCAGGGGCAGTTCTGGGAGAGTGTGTTAGGCATTGCATCATGCACATGTGTGAGGGCATGGCTACCAGTTCCTGTTGGACCAATCCAAACTTTTGAGTGGTCTCCTTCCCCAGAAGCAGGACCAGCACCTCCTCTGGAGGCAGTTGAATCACCACCACCAAGTCCAGCACCAGCACCAGGTCCTCTGAGTAGGATGTGCCTGTGCCCTGGGCCCAGGTGTGGATCTCATTCCCACTGAGCACCATGACAGCCGGCTGCCAGTGCATCTGAACCTCTCCTGCCTTTCCTGGTCCTCTCCGCACCTCCATTGTTTGGGAGTTTTAGACCGTGTCGAGGGGACAGTAGCTGTCAGGTGCTGCCTATGTCAGGTGGAGGTGCACCATAGCCTCCAGGGACTCACCTGGGGACTGGGGTCCAACACACCCATATGCTAAATCACCACCAGTTGGAGTGGCAGGCTGCCACAGAATGGGCCAGGCCTGCACCTGCTGGCTCTTCTGTGGCAGAGGGTGCAGCTGTGCATGGCAGCGCCCCAGAATAGGAGGGTCAGAGCAGCACCTGCTGCTCCACCAGCACCACCACCACCAGCAGCTGAGCCTATAGAACATGGGACCCCAGAGAACTGCCTGTAATGAAGGCTGACCTGGCAGTTCTCTGGAGTGCTGTCGAGAGAACAATGAGAGGGTGAGTGCTGTCCAGCAGCGGTTAGATCACATAGAGGGACATCAGTTACAGATTATGTCCATGCTGGAACTGCTGCTGAATCACCAGGGATCCCACATTGTTTTTATTCCTCACACCATGTGCCCCCACCTTCCTGCTGTGTTATAAAATGTATTCCTCCACCATCCCTGACCCCATATGTAATTATGCCCTTTTGTTGTCTTCTGTATCGTGACACTTTGCATTCTGCCCCCTTCCTTTTGTTAAGAGTGTGTGTGTGTGTCTGTGCACTGTTTGGTGCCTCATTAATGTTTATTTCCTGTCGTGGAGTTTTTGTGGAAAGCAAGACTGAGCAGTGCAAGTATACTATGCTAAACTGCATGTGTGCAGTCAGTCTTCTTTTCTGTGTGTGTATGTACACAGACACTGTCCAGCTTCTTTCAAACATATATATGCTAATTGCTGTCTGACTTGTTGCTGTGTTTATGGTATAAAGAATAAAGATAAGAATATATAACATATTTTATTTGTTGGAGATCATAACAACATAAAATAGTGCTTTTCAACAAACTGTGTCCAACAGACATGAATATTGCTGATGCACCAAAATATTTCATGGTGTACAGACATTATAAAGTCAGAAATATATAAGGTCCAGTTCACTGCCACCACACTGTACTGTCGCATTCCTTTTTTCATTATTTGTTCTGGAATATGTTTTCTAGTTTAGACTGGCAGTGTCAGTTTGCAGTAAGTTGATGTACACCATAACACAACATGGCACCAGTGGTAGCACAGTGTGGTGGCAGTGGACTGCAGGACTTTGTTATATATTCCGACTTGAAAATGTCTGTATACCATAAAACATTTTGGGTGCCTCAGCAATATTTTATGTCTGTTGGGTATGGTTTGTTTAAAAGCATGATTTTTTGTGCTATTATCTCCACAAAGTCATATATGCACTGTGTGAGTGATTGAGTGCACATTGGCCCAAGACCACAGAAAACATATCATATCACTTTGCCTGCTTCTGTTGACAGTACCTATAAAATATATGATATATATTCTTATCGTTATTCTTTATACCATAAACACTGCAACAAGTCAGCATATATAAATGTTTGCAAGAAGCTGGACAGTGTCTGCACCTACAGGAAAGAAGATGGACTACACACATGTAGTTTAGCACAGTATAATTGCACTGCTCAGTCCTGCTTTTGACAAACACTTCACAATAGCATGACAGAAAGTAAACATTACTAAAGCTCCGAAATATTTACCAGACTCACCAGAATTCCCAATCCCAAAATGCAACTGTCTTGTGTCCAGAAAATTCCCTAGTTCTGACAAAGTGAAATTGTAGAGTAACAAGAATTACAAAGTCTCCCAGAATTAACGGCACACTCAGTCATGCGTGCAGTACTCGCACAGAGTCCCCCAAATTGTTCTGCATCCCCAAATGCAACTGTCTTGTGTCAAGAAAATTCTCCAGTGCTGACAAAGTGAAATTGTAGCATAACAAGAATTACAAAGTCTCCCAGAATTAACGGCACACTCAGTCATGCGTGCAGTACTCACAGAGAGTCCCCAGAATGTTTCTGCATACCCAAATGCAACTGCCTTGTGTCCAGAAAATTCACAAGTGCTACTGCTGCTGTTGCACTTACATGGAAGGTGCCTTTTGTGTGCACTAATAGTAGCCTTGGTGAGTTGATATATATATATATATATATATATATATATATATATATATATATATATACACATACATATATATATATATACATATATATATATATACACACACACACACACACACACACACACACACACACACACACACGTACTCATTGTATTGTTTTGTATCACAGGTCACATACTGTTGGTGTGTACATTCCATGCTTGACAGAAATTTTGATGTTAGAATTGAAATGGAATACTCTTGAGCAACGAAGGTAGAGTATTTTTTTGGGGAGCATATTTGCAAGTAGGTCTCATTAATGGTTTATTGCTTGGTTACTTCTTCTCAGATTTCATCTGCATCCTTCCCCAGTCCAGTAATGATGGTCATGGTCATCATCAATTCAAATGACTTCTACATGTTGCATGTCTGCCCCAGCCGGGGGCATGATGTTGAAGAGTTCTTTGGATAAGGCAACGATGACACCACAAATCATCTGGAAGTTTCCTAAAAAAGAAATGAAGGACTTATTACAACTTGATTGCAGCAGTAAGACATTATGTTTAAGCCGTGGCTGTTCCACCATGGGTATCTAGATTAACACAGATAGCAAGCTGTCCCACTGCAATCATCAGATCACAATTTAAATACCAGAACTGTAACAAATACACTGTGCCAGTGTCCTTCATCTCAACTCAAGTTACATTTTAAACCACATCTTGTCAAGTAACACGACCTGGGTCAAACATTTTCAATACTGTCATGGCTGCAGCTGCAAATTTGTAATACAGTGCGTGATATGTTGCAGAATATTTTTTGTGACATACATGTCACCTAGTTTATGAATCTCATCAGTCGGATGTTTTGCACTTTTATGAAAAGAAAAGTAACAGATGAAATAAAATTGATATACTTACCAGTATGGATTGGAAATGGATATCCTATAGGTTACTGTCGACGGTACTGCTGCTTTACCATTGACAGAGACCTTTAGCGAAGAACAGTCCTTTGTTGTTAACCTGTGAAAAACAAAATAAGTTGACCATATGTGTTTGACCATTGCAGCTTGGAAAAGCTACAGAAAACAAACACATAGATAAAAGGAAGTTGAATAGCATGAATACCATTAGTACATATACTCACTTTATAGTATTCATAGTAAGAAGCCTTGTGCCTGTGGCTGATGGATGTAGTCTCCTGTTCGACTCCTCTGCCTTGGCATGGTCAAGACATGTAATAGAAAACCAAAATTGTCACAATGGTGGTAGTGGGTGGTAGTAGTCATAGCTGAGGCACATGATGACATTCCCTCTCACATATTCCTGCATCTGGTGGTAGTGGCAGTGTCTAACAGCGGTTTTATGGTGATGGTCCAAGGAGGGCACATGGTGACATTCCCTATGGTGGTGGGAGTGGCTAACAGCAGTCTTATGGTGGTGGTCTGGGGGGCACACAAAGTCATTCCCCCTGGCGGCAGTGGCTAACAGCAGTTTCATGGTGGTGGTCTGGGGGAGCATACGGTGACATTCCCTATTGGTAGCAGTGGTTAACAGCAGTCTTATGGTAGTGTTGCAGGGCCAGGATATAGTGTTATCTGTGTTACAAATCTGATGTGACATATGGAATTTGAGTCACTCTGAGTGGGACACTAATTTAACTTTATGAAAAAGAAAACATGTGTCATACAACAAATGTGACAGCCTTTTAACCAATTAAGTTAAAACTTACCAAACATTAACCTCATCATCATCATCCTCATAAAGAAAGCTGCCTCACAGTCATCTATATCTGAATTCGGACTACTGGGAAATTCTTTCTCTGTTGTGTCATCATCTACACCAGTGGTAGGCGTTTCATGCTGCCAGTGCCATCAGGATGGTCCCTTTCTACAACATCAGCAAACCATGACTATGCCGGGTATGAATACTGAGGTTGCAGTCTGAGCTGGTATGTGACTCTCATTCATTTTATGAATGTCAGCAAACTGATGTTTGCAGGAGAAAGGTTTGTATAATGATCCTGAACTATTGCACCTGCTGAACTGAATACCCACTGACACTCACACTGGAAGGTGGGCATGACAGGAACTTCAGTGCCACAGTGGTCCGCTCTGGCCATTCACTGACCTTTCCACTCCAGTATAAAAGGATCATCAGTGATTGACAGATGCCTGTTTTCAGACAAATATGACTCAACCATTCGCTGTGCTGCACTAAGTCCATTGGCTTGATGCATCATCCTGTTCTCCGAATGATTTATGTCACAAATCCCCATTGGGACAAAGCCCCCAAAGTGGGTTAATGCCAACTGCTTTTTATGACAGACTGCCTTTACTGCAGTCCCTTCCCTCTACAGGATATGCTTGATACTACTCCTCCAGGTTCACCTTCAGCCTGATTATGCTGCTCAGGTTTGCTAACCTTGGCACATGATTTCTGTGCCGCATGAATCAAGCGCACCAGTTGCTCACTGACATTTTTAACCTGTTCAGGCCCACCCTCCAGTACTGAGGCAATTCCACATTTGTATCGTGGGTACAGCATTGTTGCTATTGCAAAGCTGTCACTACACTGAATGCTCAAGATGTGACAATTCTGGTCGAATACTGTCAGCTTGTGTTTCAGCAACACACTGCTAGCACTGTCTCTGGCAACATCGAGGCTATGCAGTACATTCACTAATGTCTGCCTCAGCACCTGCAGCAGTGGAATTGATTGGCTAATGGAGGCAACTCCACTCACTGCCTGTGTGGCATGTTCAAAAGCCTCAAAATTGTTATTACAGAGTCCATGAGGTGCCACTGTTCAGTCGTCTTAGACACGAGGCCCCAGAACTGTCACGGCTAGTGTGCATGACAAGATATTCTGAGATTGCTTTGTATTGTTCATACAACCTCTGCCATGTATAAAGTGGAGTTCCACTGGGTAACAACTTCCAGCTTCAAGCGGTGCTGGGAGGCTGTTTTGGATCTGCAACTGCCGAAGTTGGGCACGGGCCTTTGCAGAGCAGGAAAAGTGAGAACAGATACGGCATGCAACTGCCAGCATTTCCTTTATATTAGGGTGCTGCAGAAACTCCTGCACCACAAGATTTAAACTGTGGGCATGCATGGAATCCAAACAAAGCCACCATTCGTGATGCAATTCACCACATTTGACCCACTGTCACTTGCTATGAACCCAGCTCTCAGTGAAAGGGGTTCAGCCACTTGTCAATTTCATTTAGTACCAAGACCAACATTTTTTCACCAGTATGTGAACAGGTCACATTGTGCATAGCAATCATTGCATGCTGTTGAATTCCTGGAAGATTGCTATTATGACACTCCACCTTACTACACTGATTATTCACACTACCAACAGCACAAACAACTCCGTCACCTGCGCCCAATGTGCAGTTAGCCCAAATATGAACTCCCGCTGTTTTGCCACTTGTCCACATATCCGTACTTAAATGGATGAATGGAGAAATGCTGAAGTGCATTTCTTACTGAGTTGGACACAGTACAGTACAAATCGAGGACAGCACGGGTCGAAAAGTATGTCCTGGATGGGACTTTCCAGTTTGGACAGGCATGTGCAGCAAATCACCAGAACCAGAATTCTCCACAAAAGAAGGGCAAAGATCAATTGCCAGCATTTCAGCTACAGCAGCATTAAGTTCATGTGACACTGTATGATTGGGTGGGTACTTCAGCTTATCTGAAAACACTGTGTAACATGGGCTAACTTAAACGCTTAAATGGTTCTGCTCTGTGAATGGCAGGGGTGGAGTGTGGACGTGATGAAGACTGTGGCACAGGTGATGATGACAAACCCACAAATGCAGTTATTTTCCCAGATTTACCAACTGGGGTTGATGTACCACTTGAACTAGACATACTGCATTCACCACCACCACCAAACTGCTACTCCTCACCACTACTGGACAACATTTCAAAATCATTCAGCTCCTCCATCTCATCATGCCTGTAGTAATCCTCTGCTTTTATTTCATCACTACTGCACTCATTTAATTTCCTACTTGATTTTGCAGTCATGGAAGGTGATAACATGCTCGTTATGGTTGATGACGAGGTGAATGCCCCACTGTGGTATTATTAGCTGCTATCTTGTGCTGGGTCCACAGTGCCATGTGCCTGTTTTAAGATGTGTATGCTGTCCCCTGTGCCCAGATGACTCCCCTTTACCCGCCTCACACGCACATGGCAAACCTGGCAGATTGCAACTGACTCATCATTTGTATCTTGCACAAAATCCCAAAACAAAGGGATTGTGATGCTCTAGCTTTAACATGTCACTGATGCTGCTTATTGACTCCATTTTTTAAGCCATGAAGTTTGTGTGTGTGAGGGGTGCTACATGAATTTTCAGGCAAGACACACTTAGACTACAACTGACCACCATGACTACCTATCATTATTACTGGGACATCATTATCATCATCACCATCAACTGAAACTGGTAAATCACAACTTTTACAGGAGGGGTTAATGCAACAGACCCAGACACAGCCACCTTGAATTTCTTTTCACCTGTTTCTAACTGGGGTCACTTACATCATCATCTTATTCATCAACATCAACCACATTCACATCTTCTGCTTGAATGCTGGCATGTGGACTGCATGTTGCAACCACAGCAACATCATCGTCATCATCAGATTCATCATCATCATCAACACCACTGTCACCTGATATTTTTCACCACACTGTCAATAACTGCATGGCAAATGCGTGACCTGAACCACGGTGGAAAAATGTGACATTGTGTGCTATCGTTGACATGAAGATCAGAATCCTCATGTTCAGTTACTGGAATGTTACTGGGGAGTATGACATCATCTACACTGGCACTGCTTCACACTCCACTGTATTTTTGGACATGGTAAACTGGTCAGAAGTGGAACTTGAGGCAGCAATACTCATACCACCACCAGCAACTGCACTAACATCACCAGCTGGAACAACATCATCTCCTTCAAGTATGAGTGAAGCTACCAATTGCGCTGTAAAAACATTGAAGGAGAAATACCTTTCCTCACATCAGCAATGCATTCTGCATACTATCACACCTACAGACAATCTTACCACTGGCAGCAGTGCCATGGCAAGAAACAGCTTGCTTTGCACATTTCTTTGTGGGCATTTTGGGGATCAACAAGATTATTCTAAACAAATTTAAATTTTGGAATGTTCACTCTGGGTAGGGGCAGCTGGGGAATGCTGGATGTGAAGCCAAAAAACAACAGTGGCTTCAACAAGAGATACAGACACAAAGTCACAATAAGTTCAACTACACCTTATCTAACCAGTAGTGCTCAAGTCACAAACAATCCAATCTGGAAAAGAATACCTTTGCTAGTGGGGGAGGGGTTAATGACTGCAGATTACGGCAGTGCAAAACCAAGAAAAGATACCACAATGGCAGTACAAAATCACACAGGTACCATGGATAGCAGGTTCAACTGCTGTGCCTGCAGTTACACTGTGGTACAATAAAAGGTGTATTATTTGATCTCATGCACTGCACACACAGTTACTCACACACACACACACACACACACACACACACACACACACACACAATTTGTCTACAAGTAATGCATAGCAAATTGAAAACTTCAGTAACATACCATGTACTTTAAACAACCTGAAATTATGCAGCTGCACCAGGTCCACATACACAATCAGCAAAAAATGCCAACAATTGCTGAAAATATTACTGTGTGTACATTAACAGTCAGTTATACAAGAAAAATATAACCAAAAGACAAAGAACTCCCTATTTCTCCAACTTAAATCTACATACACCACAGATGAGCCCCTCCCCAAAGCACACTTCCACTGTCTCTCAGTACCAGACTCAATGTTGTACATTAACCTTCAAAATCCACACACAAACAATAAATGCTCGATGATATAAGCATAGGAGGGTTTCCTACAATTGATGAACTAAAGTTTAAGCAAAAGTTACTCAAAGAGGCTATTTTAACAGCTTTTAGAAGGTCTGAATCACAGAGAGCTCTCAGAGCAGGCTGTCTCCTACAGCTTCCTACACACAATACCCTGAACTGCGGCTGTGCAGAAAAATCTAGAGCCATGTGACCTGAAATCCCATGAATCACTGCAAAATTCACCTTTGGAGCTTAAAAACAAAAGTAGTGAGTGATGACATTGTTTTCAATGTATTCCATTCTAAAATTGGTGGAGTAGTGGTTTGGGAAGGCAGAGTAATGCAAAGTCATTGTTTTCAATGGACTTTATGTTACCCATTATAACGCAGGTACTCCGCTTCACTTGTGGAGTACTTCACAATTCATCTTCACTCCACGAATCACTTCGCTGGAGCAATTGAGCCACTTCTCCCGCCCACCACTAATTCCAATACTGACACTGTAGTGCAGCATGAAGGGTGCTGCACTCCTGAGTTGCCGTCTCTTCAGATGAGTCATTAAACCAAAGTCCCACCTGCCTGTTCTGGTGGTAGTTCAGGTGGCTGTTAAAGATCCCATGGCACTTCTTGAAAAGAGTAGGATAATTTTTATTGTGAAGCTTGGACTTCATTACATACAATTAACCATCATACTAACATAACCATACATGAATGGAAAGTACACAAACACAAAAACAGCGAAAAGAAAGAAGGAATCATGATCTCCAAACAATCATTAAACAAAGGAGTTCATGTAGCACCAATGATTACAATGCACCCATAAGTGTGAAACTTTCTCTGCAGAGAATTTTGACATATATTTCATTAATTTTTCCAAAGCTGTCTTAATATTAGCCAAGATTTCCACTTGATATAACCATTTCTGTTGCAAAACCCACATGCATCTTGCCTGCCAAATATAGTAATGAACTATGAAAGGACTACATATATAGTATCTGCATGGCATTTTCTTGTTAATACTGGGCTGGTACCATATAAAACATTTGAGCAATCCAAGTGTAAGAAAAGGTTCTTTCCACTCTTTTGCAATTAATGCCTAGAGTACTTGAACATACCACACTCTAAAAATAAGTGCTGCTGTGTCTCTATAAGCTGGTGACATGGCTCTCTAGGGCAGTACTTCTCATTCAGCTGCTTATGCTTTGGTTCCCTGTTATGCTTAATCTACCATAGTTGTTTAACCATAAGCAGTCCCAAGTATAAGTAGGAAGTCTGAGGTTGGTCAAATATTTTAACACCTTCACTTTCTGTAAATCTGGACATTGTGGAAATTCTACTGGTGCTGTCCTTTGGATAACAAAATGTAAATAGCTTTCCTGTCTGAGCTAATTAAGTTTTGTGGCATCAAACCCCATTTTAGAGCCCATTTTAGACTCTCCAAACCATATCTAGGTAATGTCATCATTTTCCCTAGTGATCTGAGTTTATGCTGCTGCCATGGCATGCAGTTCAGAGATAGCCAAATCTCTATCCAAGGCTTCCAAATTTTATAACCTGGTCTTAACACTTGTCCCAAATTACAACCATAAAAATACTGTAAAAAAGGCTACTGGATTAACCATTCCACCTCCTCTTTCTGATATGGGTCTGTATGAACATTCTTTTGACAGGATTTAATCATGATCCCCAAAAACTTGAAAAGAATATACTGTATAATCTAGTGATGATTTCATGTGGAGGGAAATAAATGTAACTAATATAAAGGAAAATAGGCAGTAGCAGCATTTTAATTAACCATACTCTTTTCTGTTTCCGAATTGTTTTATTTCGCCATCCCAATATAAACCTCTCTGCACAGGATAATCCTGCTCCCAGCTATGCAATTGGGCATTCTGTGTACCAAAGGTAACCCCTAATATTTTAAGGGATCCTTAGTAATGCAAATACCTCCAATAAGTTCAGATGCCACAATTGGAGTAAGGCCTAAGGGAACTCCTCTACTTTTATCTATATTGAGTTTGGATCTGGACAATGTTGAATAAATTTGTATTATATTCAGCAAAGCATTGCCATCTGTACCATCACTAAGTGTTAGCACTATATCATCCACATAGGCTAGATTCTTCACCCTCAGGGTATTTTACTTCACTCCTGTCCCTACTATTCCCTGCCATCATACAATCAACCTAATGAAGACATCTATACCAAATGCATACAAGAGAGGGCTTAGGGGAAGCCCTGATGCACCCTCCCATGAACCTCTATCTTTTCCCCAAACCACCCATTCACATTAGGTAGCAAAAACACCTTTTGTACATCAATTTAAGCCATGCCAAATATCTACTCAGTATCCCAAAAGCTTCTAAAACCGAAAATAAAAATTCATGAGATATCCGGTCAAATGTCTTTTCTTGATCCATTCCTACAACCCACCCTAATAGGTTTCCTACCTCCCTTGATAAATAATTTCCCTTAATATATGAGATTATTGTGTTGTTGCCTCCCAGGAACAGCACAAGTTTGTTTTCACTAATTAAATATGTAGCTACTTTAGTAAGTCTAACTAGTAAGATCTTGGCCTGAATTTTGAAGTCTGTATTTAAAAGACTCAATGGCCTCCAGTTATTACTATCAGCAGTGGGCCCATTTTTGTGAATTAAAACTAAGGCTGCTTCTTGGATTGAGGGTCAAATCTTGTTTCATTTAACATATAGTTAATTAGAATAGCCAAAGCTGGGGAAATGCCTCCTTAAACTGTTTGTAAAAACCTGCACCTAGTCCATCTGTGCCAGGGCAGAATCTGATTTTAGCATCCCAACAGAGTGGAGTATTTCAGTTTCTGTTATATCCTGTATCAAGGATGGAACATCTGCTTGCTCCACTTGAGGAGTTGCAAGCCTTCTGAAGTGCTTTTCAGCATTCTCACACATTGGGCGTTCTCAAAACATTTTTAACTTGATCATGGACAATGTGCGGAGTCCTTGTGGGGAGACAGTTTGTAGGTAAAAGTTTATTTCTATACAGGTAAAGTTGTTTTACATCATTGGGTTGTAGACCTGTTTTCAAGATGGACCTGTTACATTTAGGTTAAAAATTAACAAATAAACAAGCAGTTTAAACAAACAGTATCTCCTGTAGGCGTTAGTAATTCAGTAATAATTCTGGACTCTATCTTGTCTTTACAGTCCTTGTATGGGTCTATGCATCCCTTTAGTGCTTTGTGTCCCAAACCTTGCTTCCTGCCTTGATGAATGAGCTCTATCATACTGAATATTTTGCATTTGTTTCTTGATTACTTGAATTTATTCACTATAATCCCTTGAAGTGGTCTCAATACTGATATTAAACACTGCAGCTGATGCCTGTAGTGCAAATATTGTAAACAGTTTCTATTATATTCAGCATGAGCCTTTTTGAAACAACTCCTGCCAGGAGGATTTTGTATCCTCCCACCAAGTCACTATGTCCTCATAACAATCTACCACAGATAATCTAGCTGCCCAATTCTGCTGCCATAACCTCTGTATTTTAGTGTCTGATAACAGTGATTCATTTAATCTCCATTTGTTCTTCTTGCACCTGGGGTACGTTTTAGATGTAATTTGAGTACATAATGTAACCTGGTCTGAAAACTCATAAGTCTGTGTGCTGATACTTAGTACCTGCAATATTTTGGACAAAACATAAAATCAATCCGTGTTTTTCTAGTCCCCTAAAATATGTGAAGCCTCAGTAGGGTGCACACACCTGTATGCATCTTTCAAGGCCACAGTTGAAGACTTTGTTGTAAGGCTGTTGTGTCACAAAAAGTTTAGCTGTTTGTAAACCCCTGTCAGACTGGTGTAAACTACAATTAAAATCCTCAACCCAAAGTACAGATCTGGAGGTATGCAAAAGGGCTGAATATCCCAAACGAATGCAGCTCTGATTGCTTTGGCCTGAGGAACATATGTGTGCTATTAACCAAAATCTTTCCTTATAATAAGAAATATCTAAAAGTAGGACTTGACCTGGACCGATTTCTACAATTCTTGTGACTTGCAGTTTATTATTAGCAAAAGAACTCCCACTCCATTACACATATCCATTCAATGGACCAAAAGGAAGGGCCCAGTGTCCAGGCCTGGGAGGCCCATTGAAGTTCACTATGTGTTTTAAGCCTGGTGTCAAGTACACATGTTATGTTACTAACTGCCTCAAGTAGAGTCAACATTGTTCCTACCAACTTCTTGTCTCCTTTATACTGTTAACACTGATGGAGGTAAGACTTAGGTGTTCTACCAAGCTGGGTTATTGGGTCGTCTCATGTCTAACGCAAAGGTTTAAGGAGCCTTTACCTTCTGCCTCTGTCTGGTATGCTTTGCTATGGAGTCTGACCCTCCCCATTCTCTGTACCAGTATTAGATACTACTGAGGAGGTATCTGTGCCATCCAGCCTCGAATCTTCTCCATCCTTCAAAAAAGAGCCACAAACTTATTCCCTGTCTTCCAAGGACTAGAGGAAGCTACTTCTGTTCCCCAACTTTTATGGAGACCACCTTTCCTAGTCTGGTCTTTTCTTTTGTGCCACAGTCTTAAAGACTGTGTCCTTGGAGGGGGGCATATCATCCACAGGCCTAACTTCAGTTTCTGTAACAAGGGGGCTTGCCCAGACAAATCACTGGTTACAGGGGAAGAGCTGAAGGAGGGCTGAATCCACAATCTTACTACTCTCATGGGACTCAGGAGGTGCATTCTGTCTCAATGTGTCTAGACCTGCTCTCAAATTTTGTTCAGCAACTGTTTTAGCTTGCTGTTGCTGTGCCATATTAATGAGTCCCTCATATGAGGGCAGTCATCTCAATTGTGCAAGGTCCAAGGGTATCGACCATATGCATGCTCTTTCTATTCACAAAGATTACACTTAAACAAATTCAGGTATTTAGCTGCTGTAAGCCCAAACTCCAGGCAATGGCTGCATATAACAGAATTACATGCTGAACTTATATGGTTTCTTGCCCCACACTTAAATCATGACCATGGCTGACCTGCATAAAAGATTGAACCCCTATCCTACCCAAATAAAATGTACTGGGAGATGCACTGGGCCTGATTCAGTGATAATCAATTTACATGAATCCTCCAACCTCCATCCCAAATTTGCTCACCATCTAGGGTGGGGCTGGGTTTACTTAGAATCTCACACTGTTGCCTGAGCCAAAACTAAATATCCTCAACATTCAACCCTTCATTTTTAAACATGATGGTAATGTTCTTGACTGCTGGCTTTGTCAGGAATAGCATGAAAGGAACCCTAAAGGGTGTTTTTAAGCATGTTGTACTGTGCCAAGAATCTATCCAGACTAGATACTTTTAAAGCTAATATCATAATTAGCATTACCTGTACTGATTAGAGCAAATATCTCCAAAAGAAAAATTTTAAAGAACCCTTTAGTAATGTTTTGGTGATAAAAATACGGTCTGGGAGTCTATTAATTCACTTTGTATAAAAGGTGGATTACATTCCTATGGGAAGCTGGCTCTCCTTTGTTTTGAAATAAATCCAATAACTTAAAAGCAGCATCTAACCCCCAATCCAACAAAGAGCTAGGTAGTGGGCCTATTCTGACTGGGCCCTCCAGATTACTACTTTCTCTATTTACACATTATCAGTATCAACAATATTCTCAACAATATTGACAATATCGATATCAATGTTCACGTAGCATTATTACCCGGGTATGTTGGAGCTCGTGTATTCTGTAGAGGTAGCGGCCACAGGAGTAGAAGGACTAACATCATTTTGATGTAGATCGGGTCCTGTTTGTCTGGAGTCCATTGTTCATCCTTCAATTTTTTCCAACCTGCATTTTCTACGGCCTGACTAGGAGACCAGTCTTGGCCCCCAGCATCTGTATTGTGCAACGGAGGGTCAGTATTCAAATTTTTTTCACAAGCACTTTGCTGAACATTAGCCTTTGGTTGAGAATTTATTGCTCCATCCAGGTTTGGTGCAATCTTTTGGAAAGGTAAATTCTGTCTCCTGCTGGACTGTAGCCTGCATAGACTCCGTTTCTACAGGACAAGAACGATGTCCTGCTCCAAGCCTCTTGGGTTTCAATTTTATTTTTCCTCTTGAAGGTGTGCAGGCTTTAGGCACATGGCAGGACTGCTGTCTGAACTGCCAGCCTGTTCTTTATTCACATCGAGCTCTGCAGCTAAAGCATCAGGAACAGCGTTGTTGCTGAATGTTTCATCAGGGACTGCCACGTCAGCATTCTGCTGACTCATCACAGAAATGACAGTGTTCTCTTTCTGTTTGACAGGATCAAACAGATTTTCGCTTCCAAAGTCTTATCTAGCTTTTGAATTTCTTTTAAAAGCACTTTCTTCTTTATAAAAGCTGCTGTTTTTCTTAGCACAAACTGCAATTATAGGATTGTTTGTATGTATATTCATACCTTGAGCATTTCTTTCAGTTTCTTAATCCTCCTGCTGTTCTGATTCAAGATCTAACAAATTTACAGTGGCAAGGGCTACATCAGTGGCCTCTTGTAGACAGTGTCAGGAAATGAGGCCTGCTCTCCTGCACTCTCTGCATCCATCTCCTGCAAAGTTTCTTCCAGAATAGTCATCTTGGAACAGACAACCAAGGGGTCCCCTGCTGTTTGAGTAGGGGAATTTCCTGGTGCCCTGGCCAAATTTCCCCATTCACTAAAAATACCACCAACAGCTTAATCTGGTTCAAGGTCAGTTGGCATTCATCTGAATCCTCTCCCTTGGGATGTACCTGAAAATAGGCAGAATCTGTCTAGTGCACTTACCTGGTCAACAAAACTAAATAAATAAAATAAATTATGGTGGCATGGAAAATGTTGAAAATCATTGAATTTTTCATAAAAATGGGGCTATACTTTATTTTAAGTGTCAGTTTTACTATAACCAATCATTAATTACATGCAACAGGGTAATTACCCTGTAGTTACATGTTTGCTGCATGCAACTACATTGCAGTTGCTATGCAGTTACTGGGAAAATCATAGATCCCATGATTTCTGTAACAAAGATACAGCCCTAACCAGTGATTAAATTAGAATGTATAGGTGTGGAAACCCAACATATAGATTTCTAGGTGGTGGAACTGTCGTGTCTTGGTGGTGGAATTCTCCAATAGTAGTCAATGGAAAAGATGACAGAGGTGGTGGAACTGTCATATAGTTTTTAAGAGGTGGTGGAACTGGTTCCTGTGGGTCCTCTCCTGCTCAGCCTTAGCCCTGGCCCTAACCATAGTAAAAGAGTAGCATGAGCTCTAACATCTCTGGTGCTTCATCTCCAAACAATGAGTGTTAATCAGGTTTGGGGCTCAGCCCTAAATACTTTCATTTATAGTGATACATTTCAAGGCATAATACATAATCAGGCCAACTACCTGTAGATTAAAAGACTGACAGTTTAGGTAAGGAGGAAATAACCCAGTTAGTGATGACCAGACTCTATAGTGTAGGTTTTCAAAGTGGCCCATGAAAAGTGTTTAATGTGTAAAATAAAGATTTTAATAAAGTGGCAACAAACAATGAAAACCAAAGATGTGGGAGGTTAAGTATTTACCTGTTCCTGGGAGAGAGATTTAAAGGCCACTCTGAGGCATGCCCCAAACTGGATATTTGGATCACTAGTTTCCTGCTACATGAGAAAATAAGGCACTGTCCGTGGGCTAATGGTTATGCAAAATGAACCAGTGGTTAGAGCACAAAATTAGAAACAAGGAGAGCCCAAGTTTGAAATCCCACCACAGAGGCTAATTCCTCTGTGGTTGTTAGGAAGTCACTTGACTTCCCGTGCTTCATTCCCACTTCAAACTCAGCAAAAGCCAGACACTGCTAAAACAAAATGTAACATCCCAGTTGTCTCACCCTAGATAAATAAATTGAAAGACATGCAGTGTGTGGCAATTATTAGAGGAAGTAAAGAGACATGAAAGAATATACTGTACTCTTGGATCACTCTCCTTTAGTACTGGTTGATCTGAAAGCTTAGGCACTTTGTTCTTTTGTAACATCTGAGTTGGTGCAATAAAAGGTATCAAACTATTTGCTTCTGGATCTCTCATTTAGCAAAGATGTTTATTGGTAGCCAAAGGTGACAGTCTATTGCAACGGAAAAATGCTGCTCGTCACTGAAGCAGGTAGAAGTGTGAATTTGTTTATCATTATACCACGTCCGCATCCAACACCATGGTTGTTAAGTTCTCTTTATACTGTCACAGCTCACTTCATGTGTCTCAGAGGATCTGAACAATATTGTCTAGAGCAGCACACTGCCAAACTGTCATAAATCCTACCACAGGCTCCTAAAGCTAGAGTTAGAAACAGTTGTCCTCAATTGTAATGCAGATGTTGATTGTTTTAAAGCATTACAGTCCTTTAAACTGACTGCAAATAAATTAGAATTGTCTGTCTCTGTGTTACAGATGAGGCATCTCTTAAAGTGTCAGCATACTCAGAAAATTCATCTGGCAGATTCCTTTGGGATTTGTTTTAAGTTCTAGATGAATAGTGACATAGTAATTTAAGAGTATACTGAACTCAAGGTCCATTAGGTCATAGTTACATCAATTATGCTTGACAGAAAAAGAATAAAACTCCAGTCAGTCTGCCATGTTGAATTATTCAATCCTTTCAAAGCACCCTGAGCCCTCTGACCTCCTGCTGTTTCTAATTCTCCCTTTGTAGATATTAATGGTGTATAAATACATTTTTCTAAATATTTGGCTGACTATTCAGTATTTTGGTCCCATGTATTCGGGTATTCATTATTTGGCCAGGAAAGATTTTTTGGGGATAGGTTAAAATCAGTAGAATGACACAATTAACACCCATTGGCAACTGGTGTACCATCTACACCTCAACAACTAACACAGGACTGACACTATTGCAGCACAAGCTGCTTGTACCACCCTCGATCCACCACTCCCCACACACACAGTGTGGCATTTGTGAAACATGACCACTGTTTTACTGTGTGCTGCAGCAACATATAAGCAATTTAAAAAAACTATGTTACATAACCATGCTCACACAGGGCACAGCCTAAATGTCACTTATAAAGTCATTAAAGAGGACTGGTCCCAGTACTGAGCCCCACTGGTTACTTCCCTTCTCCAGAGTGAACCTTTTACCACCACCCTCTGTCACCTATCCCACAACCAATTTCTCAACCCTAGGCTGCCCAGTGTTCTTATGAGTCTCCTATGTGGAACTTTGTTGAAAGCCTTACTGAAATCTAAGTAGATCTCATCCACTGCTCCACCCTGATCTATTTCCTAGTCACCAAGTCAAAGAAATCCATCCGATTTATCTAACATAACCTTGCACCATGAATCTGTTCTGCCCTGGGTCTTGTAACTCACTGGATTTACAACATTCCACAATCCTTTACTTTCAAACTGACTCCATTAATTTCCCAAACACTTATATCAGGCTGACTGGCTAATAGTTTCCCAGCCTCCTCCCTGCTACCACTTTTGTGAAGTTGGACCACATCTGCCCTACTCCAGTGCTGTAGAACCACTCCTGTATCTAATGAATTGCTAAAAGGACTGTCAGAGGTGCAGTAAGTACCTCCCTGAGTTCCCCAATACCCTCGGATGTATGCTATCTGGCCCCATAGCTTTATCATGTAAGATTTATGAGTCCCTTCAGGACTCTCTCATCAGTAAAAGGACTGTGTCTACCTCCTTCCTCCACTACCCCTGTTGCCTTTATGGGGCCCACCCCATACCCCTGTTTGTGAAGACTGAACAAAGACATCTGTTCAGGAAATCTTTTTCCTGATCCTCCTCTGTGCATTCCCATTTGCCTTCTTAAGCTCAAAATTCCTCCTCTAGTTTCCTGTTTTTTTAATTCAATAAATTTTATTGAGATTTTTTTCTTAATTAAATACAGTCAAAGCCATGACAGTGGTACAATTGAGGTATCAAAACAAAAGAAAGAACCACAGCACAGGAACATACATAGTCTGATAATGAAGTAAATGTGGTATATAGTTTTCCTGTTTTACTTATGTACCTAAAACTGTTTAGTCCCCTTTCTTTACCGCCTGGCAACTCTGTCATTGGTTTGCACCTTTGCATGCCTCACTGCTTTCCCTGCCTCCTTCTGCTTCTCCTGATACACCTTCCTGTCTGCTTCCTCTGTATCTCTTTATACTGCCTGAATGCTACCCTTTTAGTCTTTACCTTTCTGTCACTGCTTGAGTACCACAGTGGTCTCTTTTCCTCTTGTTTTGCTCTCTTTCTTTGCACACAGATTTGTTGCCTTTACTATACTTTTACTTAGCTTAGTCCACTGTTCTCTATTCATGTAGCACACTCTCCCTGGCTAGGTTATCTCTGAGGCATTCGCCCATTAGCAGTTGTAGCAAATGAAGCAATTTAATGCAAAACAAAATGTGTGCATATAGCTGTGCTTACACAGGACATAGCCTCACAAACAAAAATATAACGCACTAACAGGAAACAGGGAAAGGGAAAGGGGAGTTGTTTAACCAGGAAAGGTACACTAAGCCAGAGCGTGTTTCTAGGTGCAACCTGAGAGCACAAGGAAGTTAAATGTCTTGCTCATGGTGACTTGGTCATGGTCACAGCTGATGGGATTCAAAGCCAGGTATCCAGATTTGCAGCTCAGTGCTTAACCACTACACTATACTGCCTCCTAAAGCCATATGCAGTGAGCTGCAGGAAGAGGAGTCTGCCAACATCCTCCTCTGGTGCACAGGGATCTGAGCTCAAAACCAGATAACAGCAAAAAACAAGCATTTGTCAATGCTGAATGTTGGCTTGCTGGTATTGGCATTGGTAGTGGAGAGTAGAGATGCATAATAGGAATAGCAGTGAAGTACTGAACTAACATCAACCCCACCCTGTAGAGACTGAAGGTGTTGGGACTGTGGCTATGGGTCATCGGTTACAACGCTTACACCATTCCACCTCACCCCACCCTGCAGACACCAACAGGTGTCGGGTGTGCTTTGGGGTCTTCAGACTTATGCTCACCCCATTCCACAAGGAAATAGGCTGAGATGGGTGCAATATAGGAGAATGGGGTGAATGTTAGGTGACAGAACCCAAGACACACCTCAATGCCTGTCAGTGGCTGTAGGGTGGGGTGTGGTAGAATGCTGTGGAACATTACGGCCTATGAACCCGAGTTACGCCCGACACCTGTCGTCTTGCAGGGTGGGTGTATGGTTGAAACCTTATCACCCGGCGTTTGTTTTGTATTTTCACTCAAATTTTCAACATTGACTATTTTTAGGACCCCACTTCATGAACAGTGGCACTGTCATTTCGTTACTCAATCCTGAAAGGTGATTTTGCACAGCAACTGCACCATTGGGAGCCATGTGACGAAACACATTTCAGGTAGGATGTGAAAAATGACAACTGTACTGTTCATGAGGAGGAGTGTGAAAAATGGCAATGTTGAAAATCTGGAGTGCAAATATTAAAAACTGGCAAAGTTCAGTTGTTCGTACAAACTGCCCAATGCAAGCTGATAACACAGTAATTTTTGGAATTTTTCACCAAATTTGCAACATGGGCTTTTTGGGACCTCCTGTCATGAACAGTTCACTGTTGTTTCATTATCGGTCCTGAAAGGTGACTCTGTGCAGTGACAGCAAAATCACCTTTGGGACTGAGAAACAAATGGCAGTTACAAGTTCATGAGATGGGGTCCCAAGAACCCTAAGTTGAAAATTTAAACAAAATCCTAAATGGTTGAGATATCAACCTAAGTTGAAAACCCCATTATAAATCTCACCCTCATTTCTTTAGTTCGTTTGGCTTTGAAGAGAGCAGATGCGTCCCACTTCAGAGAAGATTGTGGTTCTGACCTCCGGAGGATAAGTATGGGTGGGTGGGTGCAGGAAGGTGGGTGCACAGAGGAGGGTGGGGATGGAAAGGGACAAGGGAGACAACAGTGGACCATGTTCTGCTTTGCAGGAAAAAAACAGACCACGAGGAAGGTTTTCTTTATTTACAGAGTCGGACCACTTACACACACAGAAGAAATTAGCACACTGGGTGGGCTCCCAGTGTGCCACAATTTGGGGGATGCTGACACAGGAATTGGGCACCCTGATGTCAGCAAGCCAAATAGACGAGTTGGGGAGCTATCTGACACCGGGAGTGGGCATCCCGGTGTTGGAAAGAGAGCTGTTTAACCAGGAAAGACACAATAAGAGAGAGATGTCGACATGGGATTTGGCACCCCAATGTTGGTATTAATGTAGCAGATGGCAGGAGCTGCCATATGTATTTCAATGTTTCACCAAGAATGGCATGTAATGGAGGTGTGTCAGATCTGCTGCTGCAATGACAAGCCTGTCTCTGATTCACGGCAGATTAGTTTCAAGTTGGTGGGACTCTCTGAAACTGCTGTCATTGGCAGCAGCATGCTCACTGATTGGTGGCTGAGGGCCACACCGACCAAAGCATCCTCTGGATTCGCCCACAACACTGACACACCTCTGAAAGAATTACTACTACCCCAATATATTTGTTTACTTCAAAGCCAACATAAAAAGAATTGCTTTACCCAAACAAATCATACTGGGGCTATGTGGCAGAGAGCAGTGGGTTAAGGTGTCAGTACATGGCTCTCCAGTGCCCTGTTACTGAACCAAGCATTAAAGACAAAATTAATCCCAGTCATAAAGTAAATGTGACTTTGTGGACATGGATCAGACAAAAATGCTGACAAAAAGTCACTGGAGCCCAAAAGATCTCATTTTTGGCAACTTTAAGGTCTCAGAGTCTAAAGATTGAGTTAGCTCTCAAAATGACTGTCATCTTTTGGGAGTGAGATACTAACAAAAACAAAATGGAACAGGACCTGGGGTAGTCATCTCAGAAGATCTAAAGGTGGGCAAGCAATGTGAGAAGGCAGTAAGGAGGGCTGGGGGATACTGGGATGCATAGGGAGGTATCACCAGTAGAAAACAGGAAGTTGTTATCCCTTTGTACAGTTGGTGAGGTCCCATCTGGAGTACTGCATGCTGTTCTGGAGACCCAATCCGTAAAGACATAGACCAGATGGAGGCAGTCCAGAGGAGGGCAACTAAAATGGTGCAGGGTCTGCACCAGAAGACATATGAAGAGAAACTTAAGGAGCTTAATATGTATAGCCTCAAGGAAGGGGGGCATGATAGAAACTTTCAAGTACCTCATGGGAATCAATAAAGTCCAAGAGGGTAGCATCTTTCAGAAAAAGAGATGTACAGGAATAAGGGGCACAATTTGAAGATAGAGAGAGACGACTCAGAGGCAATGTGAGGAGGTTCAGAGGTCATGTGAGGAGGTGTGTTTTCATGGAGGGTTGTAGATGGGTGGAGCAGGCCTTCCTGAGGAGGTCGTAGAATCAGAAACAGTGGGGAAATTCAAGAATGCAAAGGGACAGACATAAAGCAATTCTAGTGGGGGTAGGAAAGTAGGCTTTTGGTTAACTAGGATCTACGGCTTATCCATTAGGTAGGAAATGGCCTGACTAGGTGGGCCAGTGGTCCTTATCTGCCATCAAATTTTATGTTTCTATGTTTCTGCCAACTAAGAGTTAAGGGATTAAATGGTGTGCTTTCCTGTGACCAACAGAAACAGCCTCTGATTGGCAATGACAGCTTTATGAGATCTGGAAATCCTGCCAAATAGTCCATCCCAAATGGCAGTTTTAAATGGACAATTCAGAAGGACATCTGAATATTTGGGAAGGCTAGTATTTGTAGCATCTGGGAAATACTATTTGGTCCATGCACAGCTCTAGTAATTGCTTCATTGGGTTTTATCCCAAGATAGTACTAGCATTAATCACATGACTGAGTACTCTATCCAACGTATTCACCACCCTCTCTTTAAAGAAAGGCTTCCTATGTCCTTCCTGAAATTTCCCTTGCTGGACTGGAGCCAGTAGTGTGTCTCCTGGTGGTTGTATTACTCATCAATTTAAAGGTGAAAAGTCAACACTTAGGCGCCAAGTGTGGGCTGGGTTCTATTTGCACTTTGTATGAAAACACATCTTTACTTACTGTTTAATGTAATAAAGTACATTGTATCAAAATCAGGTTGATTCTGTTGACTTCAAGCTGACATTTTCTGCAACCACAAATTCCATAGCCACCTGCAGCTGACATCAGAGTAAGGCTGTAGTATAGGATAGAATAGCCTGCAGTGCATATTACAGATTTCATCAGCTCAGATAAGGAATTTGCTGGTCCGCTGTTCTCCCAGGACTAAGCACAGTCCTCTGTGACTATCTTAGCTCCACTAGGACAGTGAGTCAGCAAACAAAGATCAGAGCTTATAAAAACTAAAACACCACTGCAGGCTATTGAATGTCCCACTGATCACTAACCCTTTGAGGCAAGCTATATAGCTACTCAAGATGGCAGACACACTGAGCTGCCATCTGCTTGGACTTTAGTGCCTGAGCTGTAAAATTGCAAAACATAGAAACATAGAATTTGACGGCAGATAAGGACCGCTTGGCCCACCCAGTCTGCCCCTTTCCTCATTAGTGGATAAGCTGCAGATCTTAGTTAACCAGCAGCCTACTTCTTCCTACCCCAACCCCTAGAATTGCTCTTATGACTGTCCCATGCATGCTTGAATTCCACCACTGTTTTGACTCCACAACCTTCCTCCGAAGGCTGCTCCATGCATCCACAACCTCTCTGTGAAAAATACTTCCTTAAATTACTCTGAGCTGCCCCCTCTATCTTCAAATTGTGCCCTCTTGTTCTTGCACACCTCTTTTTGAAAGATGCTACCCTCTTGGACTTTGTTGATTCCCTTGAGGAACTTGAAAGTTTATATCATGTCCCCCTCTCCCTCCTTTCCTCAAGGCTATACATATTAAGCTCCTTAAGTCTCTCTTTATATGTCTTCCAGTGCAGACCCTGCACCATTTTAGTTACCCTCCCTCTGGACAGCTTCCATCCTGTCTATGTCTTTGCAGAGATTGGGTCTCCAGAACTGCGCAGTACTCAGATGGGGTCTCACCAGCTGTCTGTAAGAGGATAATAACTTCCTGTTTTCTACTGGTGATGCCTCTCCTATGCATTCCAGTATCCCCCAGTCCTTCTTGCTCCTCTCACATTGCTTGCCCACCTTTAGGTCATCTGATATGACTACCCCCAGGTCCCTTTCCATTTTTGTTGTTGTTAGTATCTCACCCTCCATTGTGTACTCTTTCCCTGGGTTTTGTTTCCCAGGTGCATTACCTTGCACTTCTTAGCATTGAATCTAAGCTGCCATACATTTGACCATTCCTCTAACCTTGCCAAGTCCCTTCTCATCCTTTCCATGCCACCTTATGCATCAACTCTGTTACAGATGTCATCTGCAAGAGACATACTTTTCCTTCCAGTCCCTCTGCAATGTCGCTTATAAAGACATTGAAGAGGACCAGTCCATTACTTGAACTCCTGCAAGGTACCCCACTAGTAACACCTTTCTTCAGAGTGGACTCCATTTGCTATTACTCTGTGTCCTATTCTCCAGACAATTCTTTACCCAGGCTATCATCTTGGGACCCACTCCATGCTGGCTAACTTGTATATTAATCTTTTGTGGACTGTGTCAAATGCCTTGCTAAAGTCTAGGTAGGCCATGTCCACAGCCCCTCCCTGATCTACTACTTTGGTCACCCAGTCAAAGAAATCTACCAGATTTGTCTGGCATGACCTTCCCGCTGTGAATCCATACTGCCTTGGGTCCTGTGCCCTCTGGCCTCTAGATACTCGACAATTCTTTCCTTCAGAAGTAATTCCATCATTTTCCCTACCACTGAGTTAAACTAACAGGTCTGTAGTTTCCTGCTTCTGCCTTGCTCCCACTTTGTGAAGGGAATCACATCTTTATTTTATTTTAGTTGTTTAACCAGGTATAGCACACTAAGCTGAAAGCTTTTTTACAGGAGCGACCTAGGAGACAAGGAGGTTAAGTGACTTGCTCAGGGTCACACAGTATGCAAGTGGAGCTGTGGGATTCAAAACCCAGGTCTGGCCTGCTGGATGTCACCAAATTTGCAGCTCAGAGCCTGAGACCACTGCGCTATACTGCCTCCCTCCTCCAGTCCACTGGAAGGGGGCAAGATAGAGGTGGTTCGGTACAGAAGGCAGCCTGGGTTTGACCGGTCCTAAAGAGAGGTTAGACATGTTTGATTCCCATCTCCAGGGTTCCCATGAGACAGAGTAGGCAGGCAGCCAGAAGGGCTGCACTGTCCACCAATCCCTGAGGGCAGTGAAACATAGAAACATAGAAGTTGACAGGAGATAAAGAATCAAAAACACTGTTCAGAGATTTTCTTTAGCTAGCATTTGAATTAGCCTGAACTACATCTAAATTTAGGAACAGGTCCTGTATTTTACCTGCATTAAGGCTTTTATAGCTAGAGTTTAGTTTAGAGGAACTAATGTTAGGCAGAGCATGCATAGTGAGATAGTATAGGAAGTTTTAGGTTTTATTTTTAGCTACGGACAACACTGGGTAAAGTCTGCTGCAGTATACTGATACAATTAGTGTTGTGTTTGGTCATGGAGGAGCAAATTGAAGATTTGGGTACTCACCATATGGCAGGATGAAGAGGAGTGGGCTGTTTGAGGACTGGAGTATCGGGTTGTCTGGTTGTTGTAATGGGATTATTGGCTGATTATCATGGCAGGATTATCGGAAGATGTCCCGTGCAATTGAGGAACCCTGTATTGTTGCTGGAGGCCACCTTGTGGGCTTATGGGATCTCATGGTGCTGGGGTGGTGGTTGAGCAGTGGGGGCAACTGGTGAGGCAGGAGTTGGGAGCTCTGTTGCCTCCCAGGAGAACCCGCTTGTCTCCTGCTGCCCAAAAGTGATCTGTGGTGTGGATCCAGGGCAGGGAGTGGCAGTCCATCTCTTTCCTTCGAGTTTGTGGGCGAAGAATGCCTTGCTGAGAGGCTCCTTTCTGGTTGACCAGAAAATTGCTCTGTCCTTTGTTTTGGACCACATGCCCTATAAATCTGCTGGGACAAACTGTGCATGAAGTGAGGAGCCAAGTCGGGAATTAAGGATTTGGGAGAGCTTATCCGCTTTCTATCATTGGACTTTCCTGTTTCATGGGGTAAATGCCTACTATTTGCAATATCATGATAACCAAAGCTGCTCTGGTGAGAGGAGAGTGGTCTTGGAGATTTTCTTGGAGGGGCTCCTTAAGAGTTAACGTTTTCATGTTTGGATATGCAGTCCATCTAAAATCTTGGAACTATGGTGGTGTGAGTACTCTAGGTCCTTCTGCACCAAAGTTGATGCGAGCCTGGGAAAGTCTTTGACTGTTGGACTGGGCAGTTAATTTCTTCCTGCTCTGGACATTTTGTATTTCTTGTTTTATTAATCTGAATTTCTGCAGCACATTTATTTACCTGTGTTCTCTCCATGTGATAATTTTTTTTTTTTATAATTTTGATTAGGGTAACTGGGTGGGGGTGGTAGTAAGTGGCTGTGTATGTAGAGTGTGTGGTTTAGGGTCGACTGTATTAGTGTATGATTGGTGTGTGGGGGTTATTTATTTAGTGAAGTTTATCTGCTGTTTTGGGGCCTTAGTTGGCTGGTATGTGTCTGGGGGTGTCCAGGGAGCAGGGTGGGCAAGAATTGTGTATGGGGCATCCCAGCTTTTTGACTTATGGCCTTCACCAACCTCTTAGTTTCTAACAATACAGGCGTCACTGTCAGGAGGTAGTGATTAGGAGGTGCCACACTGGTCGGTGTTGGCAGGGCATCTCGTATACACTGGAAGGGGGCAAGATAGAGGTGGTTTGTTACAGAAGGCGGCCTGGGGTTTGACCGGTCCTAAAGAGAGGCCAGACATGTTTGATTCCGTCTCCAGGGTTCCCATGAGACAGAGTGGGCAGGCAGCCAGAAGGGTGCACTGTCCACCAATCTGAGGCAGTGAAACATAGAAACATAGAAGTTGACAGGAGATAAAGACTGCAAGGCCCAACCAGTCTGCCATTTTTCTACCTTATGAATATGCCATAGGCCTTTACTCTGTCAATGGCCTATCTATTCATACTTATCTGTATTGCTCCCTTATGCTTATCCCATGCCTGTTTGAAGTCCTACACTGTTTTCATATCCATCACTTGCTGAGGTAGGCCGTTCCATGCATCCACCACCATTTCTGTGAAAAGAACTTCCTCACATTCCTCCTTAATCGACCTCCCTCTAATCTCATGCTGTGTCCTCTTGTCCTGCTATTTTTCTTATATTGAAACATGTTAGACTCTTTCACCTTGTTAATGCCCTTAAGATGTTTGAATGTTTTGATCATATCACCTCTCTCCTCCTTTGCTCTAGGGTATACATATTGAGCTCCGTTAATCTGTCCTCATATGTTTTCTGATGCAGTCCCAGCATTATTTTGGTTGCCTTTCTCTGGACTGCCTCCATTTTGTAATGTCCTTGTGCAGGTGTGGCCTCCAGTACTGCATGCAGTACTCAGATGGGCCTAACCAGTGTCTTGTAAAGAAGGATTATTACCACCCTCTTACAACTTGTGATACCCTACTAATACACCCCAACATCCCTCTAACCTTACCTACTGCTTTAGTGGTCTGTTTGGATGATTTCATGTCATCGTGATGATGATGCCCAAGTCTCGTGATTGCCAGCAACTCTCCTCCCAACCTATAGGTGGCTTCAGGTTTCTTTTTCCTATGTGCATGATCTTGCACTTCTTCATTTAAACCCCAGTTACCACTCTTCTGACCATTTTGCCAGTTTGTCCAGATCTCTTCTCAATCTGCCCACCCCATCTGGATCATCTACTCTGTTGCAGATCTTGGTGTCATCTGCAAACAGACAAACCTTATCCTCCAGTCTATCTACAATGTCATTGATGAAGATATTGAAGAGGACTATTCCCAGGACTGATCCCTAAGTTACCCACTTGTGACTTGCATCTCTTCTGACTGTATACCATTTACCACCACTATCTGTTCTCTGCCCACCAACCAGTTTGCCACCCAGTTGACCAACTTCTGACCCACCCGAGCCTACCCAGCTTATTAATCAATCTTCTATGTGGAACAGTGTCAAAAGCTTTGCTGAAGTCAAGGTAGGCGACATCAACTGCACCCTTGGTCCACCACTCTAGTTACCTAGTCAAAGAAATCTATGAGATTATTTTGCTGTGCAATGCCAGATTGATCAGAAAAAGACTGCAATTATAGTGGATCTGGTTTTGTCGGTCGATCTGGTATGCCTTATGGAAACATGGTTAGGGGACAATGCTGGCTCCAGTCTTAGAGGCTTGCCATTCCCACCCCCAGGTACTCTGTTCGCACTGCCCCAGAATGGAATGCAGGGGCTGGGGTGTAGCCATCTGTTTTAGATCTGAGCTAGGATTCACCATGCACCCAGTGAGAACATCAAGTTCCTTCAATGTGTGGCCATACGTGGTGGAGCAGGTTGCAGGATTCTCCTGATTTACCACCCCCGGGTGGCAGGAGAGGTCCTGCAGAGGTAGCTGATTTTGTCATTGGTGAAACATTGAGGCCCCAGGTATTTAGTTCTGGGAACTTCAGTGTTTGAGCCAACAATGAATCATCTAGGCTGGGTTATCACTTCCTCCAGATGATGTCATCTCTGGGCCTGTGGCAAGAGGTTACTACCATGACTCACCAGGGTGGTCACATGTTGGACTTGGTCTTCTCACTATGGCTTGAGATTGATAATCTTAAAATTGATTGTGTGACTTGGTCTGATTAATGCATGGTAGAGTTCTTGCTCAGGCCCCCCATGATCCCTCCCCTGCAGAGATGGTAGCTTCCACCCTTTGAAGGGTTTTACCCTGGAGGGTTTCTGGCAGTGGTTGACTTATCTATTGTGGGCAGTGCATGCATGGGGGTGTGGGTGAAACAGTCACCACCTGTAACAGGGTGACATCTGGGGCACTCAACTCCTTGCACAGTCTGTGTATGACCTAGATCCTCTCACTTGAGGTCCCCTGGTTTGATGGGAGCTCAAGGGTGATGAAGATCAAGGGTCGGAGGTTAGAGCGCTCTGGCAGAGGACCGGACTGGTGGTGGACAGACTGGTCCTGCATGCACACTATGTTGTGTACCGGGGCAATCAACTTTAAGAAGACAGTGTTCCTGTCCAGGAGATTGCAGCTGGGAAGAACCGACAAGTTATGTTTCTTTGGACTGTGGACAGGCTAGTACATCCAGCTTGTCTACAGCCCAAAAAGCATTTTCTGTTGCTTTATGCAATGAGTTTGCTCGGTTCTTCTCGTACAGAGTGTCTGCTATGAGGTAGGGAATTCCACCAGTGAGCCACAGTGTGGCCAACAGTGGTCACCCTGGTTGTCTGAGGTGCACTCCACCTGGTCAGGGGAGTTTAAACCAGTGGAGGTGGCTGAGGTCATTGAGGTTGTCTCGAGGCTGAAGCACCATTATTGCGAACTGGACCTGGTGCCAACTCATTTCTTAATGGGAAGTGTTGACTCGATAGGCACAGTGTTTGCCTTTATTGTCAGGGGTTCTTTGTCAGAGGGGTCTTCTCAGATGCCTTGAAGGAGACACTGGTGAGACTCCTTCTGAAGAAACCATCTTTAGACCCTATAATCAAGGCAAATTACTGTCCTGTCTACAAACTTCCATTTTGGGAAAGGTTGAAGAGAAGATTGTGGTGCAGCAGCTTGGAGAGCATGCTTGTGGCCTTTGAAATCTACAAGCCACTCCTGTCTGGGTTTCATGCTGGGCTTTGCATGGAAACCACAAAGTTGGTTCATAATGATCTCCTCAGGGTGAAAGATTGAGAAGAGGGGCAATTCTCATTCTCCTTGATCTCCTAAGCTTCTGACATGGTGGACCATTACTCGACTGCCTGAGGGAATTTTGTGGACTGGCCAGCAGTGTCATCTGCTGCTTTGAGTCCTATCTCACAAACAAAAGGCAAGGGTGGTGATGGTGAATTTCTCTTCCTCCCTAGCCTTCTGTCTTGTGAGTACCTCAGGGTTCAGTCTTGTCACCAATGTTGTTTGCCATGTATATGCTGTCCCTCAGTGAGATCATTAGAAAGTACAGTCTGGATTTTCATTGCTATACCCATGATACCCAGCTGTATCTATCCTTTGCCTCTGGGACATCCAATGCAGTGGATGTACTGAACAACCTCCTGGCCAAGATTAATGACTGGATGGCCTCTAACTGGTTGTGACTGAACCCCAGTAAGATGGAGGTACAGGTGGTGGAGTCGAACAGGAGGCATGATAGTATGGCCTCTGCTGCAGAGACTGGATTGTTTCTGGGATCTGTGCCATTGAGGGCCTCCTCTAGGGTGCACAATCTTGGTGTTATCCTTGACAGCGGATTGACACTTGAATCTCAGTTGTCGTCCATTGTCTGGTCCAGCTTTTTCCACCTCAGGCATAGTCGCTATGATCAAATACCTAGTTCCATCCTTGGACTTCCCCACCTTGGTACATGCATTCGTGACATCAAGGCTTGACTGCTGTAATGCATTCTACCTCAGGGTCTCTGGAGGTACCATCCATAGACCGCAACTAGTGCAGAATACAGCTTCCAGGCTGTTGATGGGACAGCCTAATACTGTCACAGCACCTCCAGTGCTGTATGAACTGCATTTGCTGCCTGTTTGATGGAGGTTCTCTTTAAGGTTGACTTGCTCACCTTTAAGGCCCTACATGGACTGGGACCTGGCTACCTGTCAGACCTTCTAGCACTGGTTCCCTTGGTCCACTCCCTCTGGTCCTTCTCCAGTGGCCTCCTTGCTGTTCCCAGGATGAGGTTAAAACTGCCAGAGACAAAACGTTTGGTGTCACTGGCTGCAACCTGTGGAATTCACTTTCTCCAACAGTAAGGAGGCCCCTTCAGTTGAGGCAATCAAAGCCCTCCTCAAGACTTTTTTATTCAGCCGGCAGTCCCAGACACTGTCCTTCAGATACTGTTTCTGAGATATTTTGTGCAATGGCCCCTTAGAATTCTGCTGCTAGATCAGACCCCATTTTGGGTGGTCTGATTTTGAGTATTTAATTGGAATGTTTTATATTTTATTTATAGTGTTTTGTTTTGATGTATTTTGATTGGGCACCAGAAGAATAAACTTTGCCTTGCCTTTTCTGATGTCAGTTGCAGGGAATTCTGTGATTTATAGCTACCAAAAATATCAGCTTGAAGTCCACAGAAAAAGCATGATATAATCTAGATTACTCGCTAAACAGTAAGTAAACAAAACAAACATTTTTCCACACTAAGTGCAAACTGGAACCAGCTGCACACTTCAGTGTGTGTCTTTTACTAAAGACTATTTCCCTTTAAATAAATCCATGGTGCCAACCCTGTTTTGTCCTGCATACATTTATAGGTTTGTATCATGTCGTCCCTGTCATCTAGTGATTACTGTACTTGCTTAGGATGTCTAGTCTCTCTTCTGATAGATCCTACCCTGTTGTTCCTCAATCCCGTTATATTTTGCCCTCTGTTAAATAGTTTTCCCTCACCTTATCCCTTTTTGGATGTGGGTCCCAAAACTTCCACCGTATTCTATGCATAGTTGAACCAATGACCTCTACAGCAGTAAGATCATTTCTGTTAGGGCTACCCTAACGGCCCAGCTGATGGGTCAGGTTCAGAAGTGAGCCCGAAGTCACATCAGCAGGATGCTAGCCATAGCCAAGGCAGCTGCCTCTCAACAGTATATCTTGGTTCAGGTGGGTTTGCATCCAGTTCTGCCACCACAATGACCCCTAAGGCTGGGCCATGGAGCTTGCTGCAGGTATGAGGCAAACAGAGGCATCACCTCTACCAGGGAGGAGGTAGGGGAAAATAACAGAAAACCCAGTAGCCATCTGAATGACTGCCGGGTTCAACCTGATCTGGGTATATCCCTGAGTGAAGAGCAGCCAGCCTGGAGAAAATCAATATGGAAAAGTGATCTGCTCTGTTATTACGACTAGTACTAGTATTAAATAGCAGTATCCAGTTTCCTTTCCATTTGCCTCCTGCATTGAAAAGAGGATTCCAAGCTGTTGTTTATTTAGTCCTTCTTTTTTCTGCATGCTATGGACTATCTGCAAATTTCTGTTGCCAATAGTCATCACCTTGCATTGTTTGGTGTTGCATTTTAACTGCCATGCCCTGGATTACTTCTTTGCTTTTTAGCACTCATTATAGTGTTAATCCCATCATCATCATTTACTCAAGCAGAGCTTTGTGTCACCTGTGAACAGACTTGCTTTCATGTATTCCACCCTATATCAGTAATACACGTATTGAAATGCACCAGTCCTAGGACAGAAACCTGGGGTACTCCACTTGTGATCTTCCTGACAACAGTGAATTGACCTTTCAGGACAGCTCTCTTGGTCCTATCTGACAGTCAGCTGCCAATCACCAAGTTCATCCTTTTTCTATTCCTGTTCATATTTCCCCTACCTTTTGGGTATGCCTTATGTGAGACAAGAAATTAAATGCACTGATTTGGTGCCTCACAGAAGATTTGTTCAGCCCCTCTACCAATTTATGATTAATAAGTACTCTAGGCAGTGCAAACTGAACTAATTTAAAGTACACCCTGCCTGACAAATGTGATACATCTTTGTGCCAAATAATAACCTACCTAAGTTATTGTTTTATTTCTGTTTAAAGATTTATTAGACTCTTCTATGTGTCAAACACTCCATGTAGCATTCTTGATCAAGCAGTTTATTTGAATTCGGTGGATCTCATTTTTACATTTTTCCTGTGCTATAAGTATTGCTGCCATGATTTTAATAGTTAAAAAGGAACAGTATGGTACAACCTGGTATGCATCTGTAATAACTGGATACTAACTTGAAAGACAGCAGTTGCAATAAGAGAGTTTGTGTCATTTTTTTGTTTCTTTAAAACTGGCTTCACTGTCAACACACATTTTGGGTAGTTTAGTTTTTTCTTGTGTTTTGAAATTAATTAAACGCCATTTTCTGCACAATATTCTAAACTATCAGCCCAAAAAGAAGTGCAATCAAGTTCGAAATATTTACCTTAGTTGATTGGTGAAACTACTTAGTCAATCAAGACTTAGCAACCTGCCCAGAAACACATAATGCTTGATTTATGCATGATGGTAACAGAGGAACATAAAGTGTGCATACACTGCTGCTGGAGAGTGCACACTATATACTAAGAAGAGACAGGAAACCCAGGTATGCTTCAGGAGATATAAATGTGCCAAGGATAAGAAGATTGCTGCTTTACTGAAGAATTATTTTTCACAAACAGATTTACGTAAACACTTTATAGGTAACTTTATATTTGTCTTTTTCTCCCTTCCATCCATCCCCATCCCAGTCTCTAAAGACCTGTGGTAAATAAGGCGCTGGCAATAAAGCCTAAAGGTTAGAGTAATGAGCTGCTAATTCGCTTAGTATATCCAACAGATCTGGGTTTAATTCCCACAACTTCCACTTTCATAACTGTATGACTCTGAGCAGTGCTCCTGTGTCACTCTGAAAACAGGCACTTGTGCCCAGTGGACCTTACCTAGTTAAAAGGAAAAAAAACACTTTTTAGAATTTTCATATTAAGGGTCAGTCCCACAATTTGATTACTACTGACATGTTCATTTGCTGAGACAATGGGGCCATACATTTGCACAATTTAGAGGGAAGAGAAATTCTTATTTTCTTGCATATAAACAATTAAGAGTAAGTGTAAAGATTGCCTGTTAGTGCAGGAGCAGGGCCCCACTCACAATGTTAATGATCAAGATTCAGGAATGTGCCTGGGCCATCAGAGAGCTGGCCAAGGGAAAAGAAATGAGCATACCAGTGGACACTCTCTTCATGGCAAGAGGCTGCTTAACTCCTCCAGAATGCTTCCACCTGAGTGACCACAGGCAGAGGTGTAGCCCAGAGTAGCAAGCGAGGGGTATTCTCAAAGGCTCTGCACAATGTTACACAAGTGGTTGTATGTACTGGAGCCTTGCTTGCAAGCAGCCACTGGGACAGGCTAAATGGAAGTTTACTCCCTGCTGCGCTTGGATGATGACCAGTACACTATGGCCCTACACAGTCTACTGTGCCCTCTAGCATCCATAAGTTCTCCATAGGGGAACCTCTCTCCTGACCCTGCCTTGGCCGTAGAAACCAAGGGGTTGAAAGCTGGGTCGTGAATAGTGCAACAGGTTGGATGGTTACCAGAAGCAGATAGGAAAGTAGCCCAAGTGAAAGCAGTGCTAATTAACAAAGAAATAAGTGTAACAATCCAACTCAACATGAAAAATCTACGCAGTACTATAATAAACTCTGTCAGACTTATAGGAGTTTTGGTCATTTATAAATGATTTAGTGAGAAAAACATAAATGCTGCCCTCAGTGTATGACTGTTGATGGTTTTAGCTGCCCTCATCCATATGAAATTGCTACTACTTTTAATAAATATTTTACAACTGTTGCTGAACAAATGGCCAGCTCTTACCCCTCAGTTGGCAAAGGAAACAATTTTAGCAATGGTATAAACTTTGGAGTAGGCTTACTCTAGTGTTTCTGAACTATTTAAGAACTCCTAAGACAAAATCACACTTGGAGTCAGACTAGTATGACATTAAACTAATGAAAATTGCTTTTGAAAAACTAGCTGTTCCTATTACCAAATTGTTTAAACTTTCATTAATTATGCTGCATGTACCTAATGTTTAAAAACATGTATCTATTGTTTCAGTTAATTTATTTATTTTATTTTGTTTTATTTATTTATTTCAAAACTGTTATCAGGAAAGATATGCTGAGCTGGTACCAACTTGTTTCCACATGCATCCTAGGGGAGGGGAAGGGTAGAGAACAGAACAAAGTAGAATGTACAAAATAATACAAAAATATGGAAATAATAAGTAAGAATTTATTTGTTAAGGCCTTTCCATTCCTCAGGGTGCTGCACAGCACGCAGGCAAAATGCAATCAAATTATAAATAGAATACAAAGCACATAAAATACAACATCTACAAAATATATCAGCTGAATTAATAAGAGAAAGAAGATCACTAAATCCAGAATGCTTCTCTGAAAACATACGCCTTCAGACCCTTTTTAAAAGTTTCCACTAAGGGGACATCCTCAAGGACCTTAGTAGCGAGTTCCACAGGACCAGTGCAACCACTTTGAAAGAACAATCTCACAAGGTTTTGAGCTGGGCACTGGGAACCACTAGGATGCCCTCCTTAGCAGAGTGGAAAGAGTGCAGGAGCAGGCAGGAGCCAGGAGGCCATGCAGGTATACCTGGACCCATTTCATATAGGGCTCTATAGATGAGAAACCCACCTTGAAGGAGATCCTCCACCTCACTGGCAGCGAATGCAGATCATGCAGGACCGGAATGATGTGACAGGACCTTGAAAGGCCCAGCAACAACTTGGCACCACATGCTATACCAGCTTCAGTGGACACAGGAACCCTCCACTGACCCGGGATACAGAGCATTGCAGTAGTCAAGTCTGGATGTCATGAAAGCATGAACTTGTGAGGGCAGTTCATCCAGGGATTAAGACTTTCATCTGGACTATGTTTCTAAGATGGTAAAAGCCAGTGTGGACAATAGACAATACCTGAGCCTTCAAATGTCAATTCACTATTCAGGATCATGCCCAGATTTTTCACCTTTATGGACGGTGAAAGAGGAGTCAAACCAAGCATCAGGCCTTTTCTGCCCTCGCAGCATCCATTCCCCCAGTGACTAGACTCAATCAACAGCACCTCTATCTTAACTGAACTGAGCCTCAACCAGTTAGAGGACATCCAGTCCTGGATCTCAGCCAGACATTTATTTAGCACCATCACAGCATCACATGTCCCAGGAGCAAAGGACATATACAGTTGGGTATCATCTGCATAGCAGTGAAACTCTACTGTACCATCTGTTGATCTCACCCAGGGGCAGCATGTACACTGAGAACAACATGGGTGAGAGGATTGAGCCTTGGGAACTCCATAGAGCAGGGATTTGGGGCAGGATGAGAAACTCCCATCACCACCCTCTGCATCCTGCCTGTAAGACATAATTCAAACCAGGTGGTGACAGTGCCAGTGAGTCCACAGAGCTCCCTAAGGTGATCCAACAACACTGCATGGTCCACAGTGTCAAATGCTGATAAAAGAGCGAGGACAACAAGTACTGACCATTCTCCTTAATCATTAGCCCTGAGAAGATCATTTTACACCTTGACCAATGTAGTTTCAGTGCTGTGTCTGGACCTAAATCCTGACTGGAGGGGCTCATAGATATCAAAGGCCATGAGGTGTGCCTGGGCTACAGAGCCACTGTTTTCACAATAACTTTATCTAAGAAGGAAGGTTAGATACTGATCTATAATTCAACAAGATGTCAGGGTCGAGAGACGTTTTTTAAAAGGGCTTAACCAGAGTCTAAGGAGCCAGGAATAGCTCCTCTGAAGGTGAACACTGGACTATCTTGGTGAATACTGGAGCAACAGATTTGACACATCCCACCAGAAGAGGGGTCGAGCCAGGGTCCAGTTCACAGTATGTGGGCTGCAGCTTCAAAATCATTGCACACACCTCTTCCATTTCCCTGATCTGAACTTGCTCCAGGCAAGTGGAGTGCTGTCAGAGACAACCCACTCACACTGCAGGGCTGAGACAGCCCAGTTGGGAAATCACAGTCCTGATGGAGGACACTCTGTCAGAGAAGAACAGAGCGAACTCCTCACACTTAACTGCTGAACTACTCTGACCAACTACAGGCAGACTAGTGAAGTAGCCTGTCTGCATTCAAGAAGAGTTAAGAGTTCTTCCCTGCAGCAATCTCCTTGGACAGATAAGCTGCCTTTTATGGGAGATTGCCTTCTGATACCACCATAATGAGTTCTCAGAGCCATCCTGTCCTCCACGGTCTGTGATCTATGCCAATGATGCTCTAACCTCCAACCTTTGCTCTTCATCTCCTTTGGCTCCCCATCAAACTAGGGACTCTCAAGCTGAGAGGATTTGGGTTATATATGGACTGGTGTGACAGGTTGAGCACTGAGGTGACAGCTTTATTATAAGCTGCCACCGACTAGCTCAAGCTAGCTGCACAGGATCACTCATTTCCAAGAGGTCCATTACTGCCAATAGGCCCTCTGGGGCATCCCTCTTAAAGGGTGGTAGCGGTCCAACTCCACAGGGAAGGGCTCACAAGGGGCCCATACAAGATCTGTACTGTGTAATTATCCACCAAGCAACTGAATCAATCTTGAGATCAGCAATCTCCATAGTGAGAATACTAGATCCAAGGTGTGACCATGGTTATGGATCTCAGAAGCAACTGCTTGTGCAAGGCCCAGCGAGGTCATCAGCTGGAGGAAGTCTTATCCAAACTGTGATAGTTTGCAATTGATCAAAGCATTGAAGTCACCCAGGACCAACCACTTACAGTAAGTGACTCCAACAAACCTCGATGACAAAATCCATGACATCCTGTATCATAGAATCATATCATAGAAACTTAATGGCAGAAAAGAACCATACCTGCCCATCTAGTCTGCCCTTTTCCACCCTCACCTCCCTCCTGCCAGCCCTGCCCACCCCCTGATACTCAGCCCCATATGCTTGTCCCATGCCCTCTTGAATTCTTCCACCAATTTAGCCCCACCACTCTATCTGGTAATCTGTTCCAGGGCCTCCACCACCTCTCCATGAAGAAACACCCTCTCACATTGCCCCTGTATCATTTTACTTGCAGTCTGAGGCTGTGCCTCTAATTTTGACCCTCTCCATTCTCTTAAGTAAACCCCCTTCTCTCTTTTATTGAGTCCCTTACATATTTAAAAGTTTCAATTATGTTTCCTTTTCCTCCTTGTCTCCAGCATGTACAGATCCAGCTTCTTACACCTCTGCTCATATGACTTTCCTGCATACCCTGCATCATCTTGGTTGCCCTTCTCTGAACCGTCTCCAACACATCTATATCCTTTTGGAGATGTGGCCTCCAGAACTGAACCCCATACTCCAGGTGTGGCCTCACCATGGCTTTGTGCCCCTGCATATGCATGCCAACATTCATTGGCCTTTCCTGCCACCCTGCTACGTTGGATTCCTACCTTAAGGTTCAAGGAGTCTATGATCCCCAGATCCCTCTCCTGTTCTGTTACTTTAATTTCCTCCCCACCTAGGGTGTACCCTGCTCTTCTGTTCCTACTCCCAAGTGCATCATAATGCACTTTTGGCATTAATTTCCAGCTGTCACATCCCAGACCATTTTTTAAGCTTCTTTAAGTCCTTCCTCATGTCCTCCACCCTCCTGGGTGTCCACCATATTGCATATTTTGTATCCTCAGCAAATAGGCACACTCTCCTCAAACCCTCAGCAATATCACTGATGTAGATATTGAAGAGAAGCAGACCAAAACTGATCCCTGTGGGACTCCACTCTTCACCGTCACTGTCCCAGAGTGCACCCCTATTTAGCATCACCCTCTGAGTTCTTCCTGACAGCCAGACCTCCACCCAGTTTGTTATTTCTCACCCAACCCCAGGCTCTCCATCTTGCTCACCAGCCTCCTATGGGGGCGGTGTCAAAGGCTACTGAAGTCCAGATAAGCCATGTCCACCGCCCCTGGGGTCAATCACCTGAGTCACCCAATCAAAGAACTGAATTTGATTTGTCTGGCAAGACAGCCCTCTGTAGCTGCTGTCTGCAGTACTGCAAGCCACTTCCTCCAGGTAATCACTGCTCTTTCCTTGACGAATGACTCCATTACCTTCCCCACCACTGGACGTGAGGCTGACAGATTGGTAGTTCCTTCACCTGCTTACTACCTCCCTTTCTAAAGGCACTACATCTGCCCTCTTCCAGTCCTCTGGTACTCTCCCCATATCCAGGAACAAGCTGAAGAGCCTTGTCAAGGGTGCGGCCAGCATCTCCTTCAGTTCCTGATTACCCTGGGGTGTAACCCATCAGGTCCCATTTCCTTGTCCACCCTCAATCTATCTAGCTCTGCCCTATTCCTACACACAGTGAATGGGCTCAGATCCACCATTTGCCCTCCTTCCCATTTGACTTTAGATGCAAGTCCCTACTGTCCTTCTCCTCCATGAATACTGAGGTAAAGTACTTATTTAATAACTCCGCTTTTCACAGTCCCTTTCCAATCTTATTTCTTCCTCCCCTCATCCTAGTAATCCACTGTCTTGCCCTTCCTTCTCCCTCACATATCTGAAAAGGTTTTAGCCCTTGGCCTTTTTGCTATTTTCTCCTCAGTATCTGCTTTTCCCCTCTGATCTTCTTACCTGCCATACTACTCTTTCCCTATATTCTTCCTTGCTTCCTGCTGAGTGTCCTCTTAAATTTTCTGAAAGGCCTCTTTCTTTTCCTGACTGCCCCCACAACCACCTTTGTAAACCAAAGCGATCTCCTCCCTTTTGCTCTTCCTAACCTTTTTATGCACATTTCTACAGTTTTCAGTACCTCTCCTTGATAGCTTGCCGCATAACTCCTCCACTACCCCTATATTTTCTGTATCCTCCATTGTCTCCCTTACTATCCTTCTCATCTTGTCAAAGTCTGTGGTCGGAAGTCCATGACTGTAGTACTGGTTTTACTTGTCTCCCTCCTTCCTGCCCCTGACCCTGAACATTACCGTGCTGTGGTCACTTTTGAGCAAGGCTTCTCTCACCTGCAACTCCTCCACACTCCTCATTTGTCAGGACCACATTCAGCAGGTTGTTGCCTCTTGTCGGCTCCCTGACTAGCTGTTCAAGGAATACCCCCTGAAGTGCAGCTAGTACTTCCTGCTCCTTGATGATGCTGAATCTGGGATTTCCCAATCTATATCTGGGATGCTTAGCTCCTTTAGGCCAGCCTTGTGACTGTCTGAATTAACTGTTGATCACCCTCCTCCCTTGTGTAGGTGGCCTGTATACCACCACCAGTTGCAAGGATTCTCTCATCCTCCTGCCTAGTGTTACCCACAGTAACTCAGTCTCCCATCCTCCTCTTGCCATTCAGTTGCACGATGCCTTCCCTGATGTATAAAGCAACTGCTCCCACTTCTTTCCTCCCTATGCCTTCTGAACAGTCTGTAACCTGGGATAGTCATTTCCCAGGTGTGCAGCCTCTGCCCACCAGGTCTACACAGCTACTATATCTAGTCCTGTTATAACTCATACCCTGGAAGCCAGTACTTAGGAAGGATTCTGCAGCCTTCACCTGGACCCTAGTGCATGGCCATGCATTCAAACAATGAAGTGAATCACACTGCGTGCACAAAGAAGTTCAGGTAGGATCTAAAACAGATGGCCACACCCACCCCTTTATATTCCCTCCTCGGCAGTGCACTATAGATAACTCTGCCATGATAGATGCCTTCAAAACTAGACAAGCATCATCTCCAGCCAGGTCTCCATAATTCAAGCCAGATTGACCGAGGAAATAAGTATAACAAAATTAACAAATGACAAAAGTGCTTCAAAAATAAAACTGCCTTACAATAAATTGCAGAACATGCAAAAGAACATAAGCAGTGAGCATTAAAACAATAATATTAGGATCAGTGAGTAATGATTGATGAGTGCAGGAGAGGGCTGTGTTAGTGTCAGTGTAGGATGGAAGTCAGCTGGAAGAAGTCCACCCAATATCTGAAAGCAACTGCAGGAGTGAATGGAGAATTCATGGAGGAGAGATTTCAGAGTGAGAAGGGAAGGAGCAGAGTGAATGGAAGGGCAGAGAGCTCCAAACTTTGGGTAAACAGAATGAGAAGGCCACCTGGCCAGCAGTAGATTTCTTTGGTGGAGAGCAAAAGAGCAGAAACAAGTGTTGCAAAGTGAGTAAGAGGTAGAAGGGAAGAAAGAGAGGAGTGAAGCAAAATATGAGGGAGGGAGCCAAACCAAAATTTGGAGATAGAGGCACAGTGGGTAGGCTGCCTGACATCAAATGAGGGAGGTAGAGTGAAGGAACAAGAAACATTGGTAAATACGTAAAGGGTTTGCCAAGGGCAAACAGACAGGAGAGAAAGAGATGATCCAGTCTAGCTATGGTGGAACTGCACTGTAAACAAACATTTGTCAGTGCCGAATGTTGCTGCTTCTATGTGCTGTTTAGGAATTTGAAGTCATTGAGTGCAAATATTGAAAATTAGCGAACTTACGAGTGTAGTAGGAACCTGCCTGATGCGCTAGTAAAACAGTCATTTTAGAATTTTTTCACCAAATTTTCAACACAGCCATTTAAGACCTCTGCTCATGAACAGTGTCACTGTGATTTCTTAATGTCGCCCCATACATTGAGTTGCACCGACTGCGCCATTGTGTGTACTACGTGGGGAAACACGTTTTGGGCAAGATGTGAAAATGACAGCTGCACTGCTCATAAGGAGGTATGGTAAAATGGCAATGTTGAAAGTCTGGAATGAAAATATTGAAAATTCACAAACTTATGAGCGTGCGTATAGAACTGCATAGCACACGTAAAACAGTCATTTTTGGAATTTTTCACCAAATTTTCAACATAGCCATTTTAAGACCTCTTAAATGAACAGTGTCACTATGATTTTCTTAATGTGTCCCATACATTGATTTTGCACACCGACTGCACCATTGTGCGCTACATATGGTGAAACACATTTTGGGCAAGATGTGAAAATGACAGCTGCATTGCTCATAAGGAGGTATGGTAAAATGGCAATGTTGAAAATCTAGGTGAAAATATTGAAATTCACAAACTTATGAGTGTGCGTAAGAACTGCATGCGCGCTCCAGAAACAGTCATGTTTTTGAATGTTGCACCAAATTAAAATAGGCTTTTTGAGAGCTCACCTATGAACACTGGCAGTGTCATTTCGTTAATTGTGCCCTGAAAGATGATTTTCACGGCTGGCGTAAATCACCCTTCGGGCCCAAGTAATGCCATGACGGTGACAGCATTCATGAGATGGGGTCCCAAAACCCCATGTTGAAAATTTGGTGCAAAATTCCAAAAATGCCTGAGATATAATAATAAGTTGAAAAACCCTATCTATTCCATTATACAGCTTACGGCATTTCCTCAGTTCGCAGTCGGCTTTGAAGAATGCAGAGCGTGTTCCCGGTCCGCCCGAGATCGTTGCGCCAAGCTCTGGAGGTAAGTATGGGGTGGGGGTGGGGTAGGCAGGGTGCACAGTGGATGGGTGCGGGTTGTGGAGGGGGCAGGAGAAGCGCAGGGACAGTTTTTCTATTTACAGGTGTTTTTTTATTTAGAGACAACGATGGACGTTTGCCACGCTGGGGTGGGCTCTCAGCGTGGCAGCTGAAAACTGTCTGGGGGGCTGGAGCCGATGGGGATTGGGCACCCTGTTGGCTATAACACATTTTGCCACACTGGGGTGGGCTCCAGCGTGGCACCTGGATGCTTGGGGGAGAGACAGTGGAGCCGATGGGGATTGGGTACCCCATCGGTGACAGCATGGGGAGAGACAGTGGAGCCGACGGGATTGGGCACCTCTGTCGGCCATAACATCATTTTGCCACGCTGGGGTGGGCCTCCAGCGTGGCACCTGGATGCTTTGGGGGCGTGGAGCAGACGGGATTGGGCACCCGTTGGCCGTCATGTGGGGAGGGGAAGGCGATGAGCACGCGTGTGCATGCGTGCACGCAGGTGTGTGGGGGGAGAGCTCTGCTCACCAGCCGAGCTCTCCTTTTCAACTGTATGCCACTGCATTTTCAGCTTCGATAGACAGCTGCAGCAGTGATTGGGGAACTGGGGCCGCCTGCAAACACACTGACTGCATTGGAAAACAGGCTGACACACCTCCAAAACTCGGATGATAGCACTATGTTTCTTGCACATGCGAGCAAGCAACATAAAAATGTCTCCATAATAAAAATGGGTAGAATAATCTTAGTGAAGATTTCTCCATACAAGAAGAAGGATGCTTCTCTTATTTCTGTAAAGTGCTATATGTTTTGGTGGAGCTTCTGTGTGTTGTGTCAGCATGAACAAAGAAATCAAAGTGGTGATCCTGCCAAACACAATGTACTTGAATGAGCAGACATCTTCAGTCGCTGCACCATCAAGGGTATGAAAGGAAAGAAACGGAGACTCTAGCAAGCCCCTGTCTGGTGCCAAAAGTCATAGAGATAATTTTTTTGCATTGAGGGATAATAAAGGTGATGCTACAAATGACATTAACAACGACAGATGTATTTCTATTCCTTTCCCACTATCCAAGGCCTTAAAGTGAATCTCTCACAATCAGATTGATTATATTCATAAATGCAGTACTCAAATATCTGAATAACATGGATTTAGGCAACATCATAGTGTGATCACTGCATTGGTAAAAATCACAAACCTATATGCCTGAGGCATAGAAATATAGAAACATAGACTTTGATAGCAGATAAGGACCACTTGGCCCACCCAGTCTGCCCATTTCCTACCTACTGGATAAGCTGCAGATTCTAGTTAACCAGCAGCCTACTTCCTGCCACTCTCACATAATTGCCTTATGTCTGTCCTTGCATGTTTGAATTACCCCACATGCATCCACCATTCTCTCTGTAGAAAAATGTCTCACATTATCCCTGAGCCGTCCTCCCTCTATCTTTAAATTGTGCCCCTTGTTTCACATCTCTTTTCTGAAAGATGCTACCCTCCTGGACTTTGTTCATTCCCTTGAGGTACTTGAACGTTTCTATCATGCCCTCCTGTCCTTCCTTTCATCAAAGGTATATATATTAAGCTCTCAGTCTCTCTTCATATGATTTCTGATGCAGACCCTGCACCATTTTAGTTGCCCTCCTCTGGACTGCTTCTATTCTGTCTATGTCCTTGCGTAGATGAGGTCTCCAAAACTGCACACAGTACTCCAGATGGGGTCTCACCAACTGTCTGTACAGAGGGTTAACCACTTCCTTTTCTACTTGTGATGCCCCTTCCTATGCATCCCAGTATCCCCTGGCTCTCCTTACTGGCTTCTCACATTGCTTACCAACCTTTAGATCATCTGATATGACTACCCCAGGTCCTGTTCCATTTTTGTTGTTGTTAGTACATCTCCTGCTATTGTGTACTCTTCTCCGTGTTTTGTTTCTCAGGTGCATTACTTTATTTCTTTGCATTGAATCTAAGTTGCCATATGTCTGACCATTCCTCCAACCTTGCCAAGTCCCTTCTCATCCTTTCTACCCCCTTGTGTATCAACTCTGTTACAGATGTTTGTGTTATCTGCAAAGAGGCATACCTTTCCTCCAGACCCTCTGCAATGTCACCTATAAAGATGTTAAAGAGGACTGGACCCAGGACTGAGCCCTAAGGTACTCACTAGTGACCCCCTTTCTTTGGAATGTGTTCCATTCACTATTACCTTCTGTGTCCTGCTGTGCAGTCAGTTTGCTACTCAGGCTACCACCCTGGGACCCACTCCCAGGCTGGCTAACTTGATTATTAACCATGCGGTACTGTGTCAAATGCCTTGCTAAAGTCTAGGTAGGCCATATCCACAGCCCTCCCTGGTCTATTACTTTGGTCACCCAGTCAAAGAAATCTATTAGATTCATCTAACAGACCTTCCTGCTGTAAATCCATGCTGCTTTGGGTCCTGTGCCCCGCTTTAGCCTCTAGGTACTCAACAATTCTTTCTTTCAGAAGTGATTCCATCATTTTCCCTACCACTGAGATCAAACTTACAGGTCTGTAGGTTCCTGCTTCTGCCTTGCTCCCATTTTTGTGAAGGGGAATCACATCTGCCTCCTCCATTGGCTAGTGGGCAATTAGCTGGAGTTGTTTATTTATCTAAGGCATTTGTCCTTGTGAATCATGACACATTGTTACTTTGGGTTGTTTGAGTTTTGAATCTCAGATGCAGGCTGGTTTTGTAGTTATTTTACAGATTACAATACAGCAAGTAGCGACCAATGATAGCATGTCTCCTACTTCCTAGTTCATCTGGGTGTACTGCAAACCTCAGAATAAAGCAATTGCTTTTTAGCTTACTTTTCAATAATTGCCCTTAACATTAAACAATATAGTGGATTCTGTTGTTTGCAGATGATCCAGTGATTTTACAGGTAACAAGAATTTTAGTTTACTGACTAGCAATCTTCAAAGGGACTTTGATGCTGTTCAAAGATGGTTTATTGCTAATGGCTGCTTGAATTAATATATATATATATATATATATATATATATATATATATATATATATATATATATATATGTATTATAGTGGCCCAGAAGCACCACTATAGGTAGGGTTGAGTAAGCAGTTTAATGTTAAACCCTACATTTTGCACTTTAATAACTTTGCAACTGTTCAATGGATTTACATGAAATTTGGGGATGCTCTGTACTGTGTAGCTTGCTTGATGTGCCAAGTTTTGTTTTGATTGGATATGTGGTTTTCATGCAGAGCATAGTGAAAAGGTGTGTTTCACTTTTTATTTTGCTAATTTTTGCTTATTATAGTGACACCTAGGTCCTATTCCTTTGATATTATGTCCAGCATAATCCTGCCCCATCCAATATTTTGTCCTGGAGTTTTGTTCCCTTCATGCATATCTTTGCACTTTCTGGCACTGAATTTTGCACCATGCGATTCGATGAATGGTAGAAAAATGGTGTGGCTGACAGGGTTTGGCTTCATTGAGACTGGGGTCCACCTGGAGGGATACCAGCCTATACTAGCAGGATGGTCTGCATCTGCCAGGAAGGGAACAAGTCTTCTGGGTGATCAGTTTAAATGCTTCATTGGCAAGCTTTTAAACTAGTCGGTGGGCACTCATAAGCAGGGAATTCCCAGCCTCCCTACAAAACAGGGTACTAAATGAGGTAAAGACCAAGGTAGAAAGGTCAGTAGGGAGCAGGACGGGGTAAATGGAGAAAGCAAAGTCAATAAGGGCAGGGATGGTGCTACAAGAGGTAAAGCCATCAAAAATGGAAAGCAATGAGTACCAATGCCCATAGTCTGGGTAACAAGCTTCCTGAATTAGTGGCCTTGATGGAGGAGGAACATCTGGTATTGTGGCAGTCACAGAAACATGGTACACACAGAACCATGACTGGGACATAAACATACCAGGATACACTACCTACAGGAGGGACAGGGAGGGTAAAAGAGGAGGAGGAGGAGTAGCCTCTCACATAAGGGAAGGAATCAAAGCAACAGAACAAAAGGGTAAACAGGGAGAAGAGGAAGCACTGTGGGTCAATTTGGAGACAGACAATGGCACCACAATCCGCACAGGGGTTGTATACAGACCCCCACCTCAGGGGAAGAAATGGACAAGGAAATGATAGAAAGTATCCTTAAAATGGTAGAAAAGGGGAGATATTTTTTATTATTTATTTATTTAAGAATCAGTTTACAACCTTTAGCCAGAGGCTCGTTTCAAAGGTACTTCACACATAAAAGACATACATTGTGTTTTTGTTACATAGCAAAGATTTGCAAAACAATAGTATGCTCAACAGAGGCGCCACATCACATTGTGGACAGACAAACACAAATTGGGTACAGGGTACATGTAATTGATAACAGTGTTCCACAAGTTGTATCAATATTGCTGATGGGGAATCTGAATATGCCAGATGTTAACTGGAGTGCATTTGCAACTTCCTCTCTAAGAGGGGTCATTCTAGATGTCCTACAGGGCATGCCTTAGACAACTAGTATTGGAACCCACTCAAGAGGGAGCAATCTTAGACCTGGTACTCTCAAATGGAGATGGTGAGATGATCACAGATTTAGAAGTGGGTAGCCATCTGGGAACTAGTGACCATCGAACAGTATGGTTCATGATAAACACAGCAGTAGAGTCAAGCCATACAAAGGCAAAGGTACTGGACTTCAGGAGGGCTGACTTTGGCAAATGGATGAGTGCCTAAGGAATGCCCTAGCAAATGAGCAGGATGGAGGGGTGGAAGAACAATGGGAATAATCAACACTGCCATCAAAGAGGCAACAAGCCTTGTGTGTGAAGCAAATAAACAAAAAAAAATGATGTAAGAAACCACTATGGTTCTCAAAGGAGGTGGCAGGGAAGGTTAGGGAAAAAAGAAAGCATTTAGGAAGTACAAGGAATCACAGAAGAAGCAGGACAGAGAATTGTATCATTAAAGCAAAAGGAAGCAGGAAGACAGTCAGAACAGCAAAGACACAAACCAAGGAAAAAGATAGCCAATTCAGTAAAGAAGGGGATAAAACATTTTATAGGTACATCAGGGAGCGAAGGAAGACCAAGGAAGGGATAGTGAGGCTTAATAAAGGGAGGGGTGGGTGGGCAGAGGGTGACTGTGAAAAGGCAGAGATACTAAACAAATATTTTGCTCAATATTCACAAATGGAGAGGGGAGGTACCTAAACCAAACAGTACAAACACTCTGGATATAGGGGTTGTTACCAGCCCATTCACAGAAGAAAGGGTTCTGAAAGAACTCTTAAAACTGAAGGTGGACAAAGCAATGGGGCCTGATGGGATTCATCCTAGAATTCTAAAAGAACTAAGGGTAGAACTAGTGACACCACTGACTACCCTCTTTAACAAATCAGGGAGGATGGGGTGGTACCTGAAGACTGGAGGAGGGCAGATGTTATTCCACTTCACAAAGTGGGAGCAGGTCAGAGCCAGGAAACTACAGACCTGTTAGTTTAACCTCAGTGACTGGGAAAATGATGGAATCACTTCTGAAGGAAAGAATTGTTGAGACTTGGAAGCCAGAGGGGCACAGGACCAAATCAGCATAAATTCACAGCGGGAAGGTCATGTCAGATGAATCTAATAGATTTTTTGACTGGGCAACCAAAGTAGTAGATCAGGAGTGGCTGTGAACATGGCCTACCTAGATTTTAGCAAGGCATTTGACACAGTCCCACACAAAGATTAATATACAAGTTGGCCAGCCTGGGAGTGGATCCCAAGATGGTAGGCCTGGGTAAAGAATTGGCTGGAGAACAGGACACAGAGGGTAATAGTAAACGGAGTCCAATCTGGAAGAAAGGGTGGTTACTAGTGGGTACAGCAGGGTTCAGTATTAGGACCAGTCCCTTTAATGTCTTTATAAGCAACATTGCAGAGGACTGAAGGAAAAGTATGTCTCATTGCAGACGACACAAAGATCTGCAACTGAGTTGATATACAAGGTGGGGTGGAAAGGATGAAAAGGGACTTGGCAAGGTTGGAGGAATGGTTAAATGTATGGCAGCTTAGATTCAATTCTAAGAAGTGCAAAGTAATGCATCTGGGAAACAAAAACCCAGGGAAGAGTACACAATGGGGGTGAGATACTAACAATAACAGAAATGGAAAGGGACCTGGGGGCAGTCATAACAGATAACCTCAAAGTTGGGCAAGCAATGTGAGAGGGCAGTAAGGAGGGCTGGAGGGATACGGGATGCATAGGAGGAGGCATCACCAGTAGAAACAGGAAGTTGTTATCCCTCTGTACAGACAACTGGTGAGACCCCATCTGGAGTACTGTGTGAAGTTCTGAAACCCAGTCTCCACAAAGACATAGACAGAGTGGAGGCTGTCCAGAGGAGGGCATCTAAAATGGCAGGGTCTGCACCAGAATGACATACGAAGAAAGACTAAAGGAGCTTAATATGTATAGCCCTCGAGGAAAGGAGGGAGAGGGGGACATGATAGAAACTTTCAAGTACCTGAAGGGAATCAACAAAGTCCAAGAGGGTAGCATCTTTCAGAGAAAGAGATGTGCAAGAACAGGGGGCACAATTTGAAGATAGAGGGGGAAGGCTCAGAGGTAATGTGAGGAAGCATGTTTTCATGGAGAGGGTTGTGGATGCATGGAACAGCCTTCCTGAGGTTATTGTGGAGTCAGAAACAGTGGCGGAATTCAAGAATGCATGGGACAGTCATAAGGCAATTCTAGGGTTGGGGAGGAAGGCGTAGGCTGTTGGCTAACTAGGATCTGCAGATTATCCATTAAGTATGGAAATGGGCAGACTGGGTTGGCCAAGCAGTCCTTATCTGCCATTAAATTCTATGTTTCTATGTAATTTCATATGCCTGACTTTGGAACAATATTCCAGCCTTTATGGTCTCTCGCAACTCCTTTATTCTCCACATTGTCACCCTTACCCCATATTTTAGTATCATCTGCAGACTGGACACAACCTGACCTGGATTCCTCTTCCATGTTGTTGATGAACATATTGAGGAGTACTGGGCTCAGAACAGATCACTGTGGTACTTTACTACCGAACTCTCTTTCCTCTGAACGGATTTCATTCACCAGAACTCTTTGCTGAGCAAGTAATTTAAATAGCCCACTGAGCTTACCTCACTACTATACTGTCACTGCAGCCAATTGGTGGAGCCATTGAATTGGCAGGGATTCAAAACACCTTAGAGTGCTGCAGAAGTAACAACACAGTGTCCCGGTTTAATTACACAAAATCAGGCTTAGTAACATAGAAACATATACCATGGCGGCAGAAAAGACTAGAGGCCACCCAGTCTGCCCATATTCCTATAATCCCTGGAGCCTATTGTTCCTGCAGTATACTAACCCTCCCATCATATCCCCATTCTCCTTCCTTTGTCTTACCACTATTCCATTCTGCAAGTTGGGGCAGTAATGGCACACAGTCTTGAGTGACACAATCTCTTGGTAGTAGTAAAGACACATCACCAAACAGTCAGAGTCTTCACAGATGAGACCCCGTGTTAATCAGGGCTCTTGTCAGCAAGTCAATATGGCAATGGCAGCCATTGGATACAGGATTGGTGTAGAAACACTTGGGCCAAGAAGTCTGTGCCAGCTATGGGTATAGTGGATCAGGCACTGCACACTGCCTGGGTGTCATGTGGTGCAGATGTGTGGGACCACGCCATAGAGTTGATGTGGTGCCATCAATCCCCATATCTCTTGCTGTGTACTGCGGCAGTGCCTATATGTGTGCCTAGCATGTGCCTATGGGTGGACAGTGATGGCCATGTGAGTGCTCCCTATGTGGCAGGGACTCATTACTGCTCCCTGATGTTGTCCATTGTGGCCTAGGGGTCTCACTGTACTAAGTCTTTGATGGGCAACAGCCCTGTATTCCTGTGTGGCAGTCCATCTTAGTGCCCATCCTGTACCATAAGTATCTCAGCTGCAGTATTTCCACAGCTGTGGAGCTCTGCAGGGACTAACAGATGTGAGGGTCATCTCCATCTGCAACAGGAGGACATTCAGTGCACGGGTCCCTCCAGCTGTCCCTGAGCTATGTGGCAGTGCACAGGGACGCTAGACCAGCTCTGGCTGGTCTACACCTGGGCGAGCCCTGAGGTACAATCTAGAGGGGTGATTTGGGGAGATACTACTGTAGAAGCAGTGAAGTAGGAGTTTAATGAGAAACAGGTCACCTGCAGGAAGGTAGTGTGTATGTTGGGAATGACAGTGGAATGGGTAGGCCTTAATAGCTAAGCCTACACAGGGAATGGAATGAAAACCTCATGTAATTGTCAACCTAGGGATGAGCGACCTTGCCATATGTGAGGTGGAGGTGGTGCAAAAAGATTTAATTAGGTGGTGAAATATGCAGGGCTGTGGCTAAATCTGTGTCCTCTCTGAAGTGCTGCCAGTACTTAGAGTTAGCACTGCCAGGAAAACAAGGATTGCAGACTTCAACATATGGCTGAGAGATAGTGGTGCAGGGAGGAGGCTTATGGCTGTATAGGACATTGAGGGTGAACCCACGGCACTGATGCCTCCCCACCAACCTGCAGTGTCGGTGCCTCGGTCGGAGATGGCCAGTGGCACAGCCCTCCACACACCTTCATGGCCACTGGCCATCTGACTTATGCAGGGGCTTGCAGCTGATGTATGCCCCTGGACAACAGGACACAAAGGGTAATAGTAAATGGAGTCCACAGTGAAGAAAGGAGGGTAATCAGTGGGGCACCGCAGGGTTCGGTACTGGGACTGGTCCTCTTTAATGTCTTCAAAAGTGACATTGGAGAGCACCTGGAAGGAAAAGTATGTCTCTTTGCAGATGACACAAAGATCTGCAACAGGGTTTATACACAAGGAGGTGGAAAGGATGAAAAGGGACTTGGCAAGGTTGAAGGAATGGTCAAATATATGGCAGCTCAGATTCAGTGCAAGAAGTGCAAGGTAAAGCATCTGGGAAACAAAACCCAGGGAAGAGTACACAGTGGGGGGTGAGATAATAACAACAACAAAAATCGAAAGAGACCTAGGAGTAATTATATCTGACAACCTAAAGGTAGGCAAGAGTGTGAGAAGGCAGTAAGAGGATTGGGGGATACTGGGATGCATAGGGAGAGACATCAACAGTAGAAACAGGAAGCTGTTATCCTCTGTACAGACAGTTGGTGAGACCCCATCTGGAGTGTTGCATGCAATTCTGGAGACCCCATCTCCTCAAAGACATAGACAGAGTGGAGGCTGTTCAGAGGAGGGCAACCAAAATGGTGTAGGGTCTGCACCAGAAGATATACGAGGAGAGACTAAAGCAGCTTAATATATATACCCTTGAGGAAAGGAGGAGAGGAGGGACATGATAAAAAACTTCTCAAGTATCTCAAGGGAATTAACAAAGCACAAGAGGGTAGCATCTTTCAGAAAAGAGATGTGCAAGAACAAGGGTGCACAATTTGAAGATAGAGGGGCAGCTCAGAGGTAATGTTAGAATGCATTTTTCACAGAGAGGGTTGTGGATGCATGGAACAGCATTCCTTAGGAGGTTGTGGAGTCAGGAACAGTGGGAGAATTCAAGAATGCATGGGACAGACATAAAGCAATTCTAGTGGGGTAGGAGGAAGTAAGCTGTTGATTAACTAGAATCTGCAGCTTATCCATCAGGTAGGAAATGGTCAGACTAAGTGGGCCAAGCGGTCCTTATCTGCCATCAAATTCTGTTTCTATATATGTCAGATGGCTGACTGCCATGGAGATGTGTGGAGGGCTGTGCCACTGGCCATCTCTGACTGCACCACCAGCCGGGTAGTACTGAGCTTGAGGGGTAGCCAGTGCCAAGGGGGAGGTCCACTGAAGAGTGGATTGGTTTGGGCCATGCGTGCAGTGGTCAATTCTGTGTGCAGGAGGGAGACATTTACAACCCAGTACCAGTGCTGGCATGTGGGGGAGGTCGGCACACAGGTGGTGGGTGCTGTCATGTTTGGTGTGGGCTATTAGCCCATTGGGCATCTGGGTATGGCAGTAAGGCGGCACAGATCCATACACCTGTGGGTGATATTCAGACACCTGGACCAGTGTCTACCCATGTTAGGGATCCAGTCTGGGACCCAGAATGGGCTTCCTATTGGATGCCCACATGGGTCCACTACTCCATCCCTAGGAGCCCTGCATGGTCCTATACACCAAGGGGGCAGGGCTGTGGACAGTGGCCGCCAGTAGTGCATACCAGCATGTGCACACCTGTACATAGGTGTAGAGCCACGGGGCAGGATACGTGCCTCCAGTGCATATTCCCACCCATTAGTGCATAGGGCCCATTGCTTCGCTAGGTTAGACAGGGAAGGTAAAAGAAAGGGACAGTTTTACTATTTATAAGAGCATTTAGATGTAACTTTGATTTCTAACAGTGCTCAATTTGACTCAGAAAATGAATGGGTTTTAGTTTAAATTGTTTTGAAGGAAAGAAATTAGTTTATGTGCTGTTTCCATAACCCCTCAAACAGGTCTGACAGGGCTAGCTAATTATCTGGAAAACATGGAGTAGTTGTTAAAAATCATGATTTGCTTACAGCGGGGACATGAACCTAAACTGGTTAATGGAAAGGCAAAATTAGTTCAAGTTCCTTGTCCAAAATTTCAATTAACTCAAATGATTTACTCTCCGATAAGGTTAAATTCATTTGGTGACAAACACTCTTCTAGATTGGGTGTTAACCCATAGAGTCGAATCTCATTCTCAGGTGTTGTTGAATAAGCTCTTAGCAAAAATTTTGCAATGTATTGTGTCCTAAATTTTTATCCTCCTAGAATCCCTCCCAGGTTTGTAATGTTGCATTGCTTTGTAAAGGTTTGATATTGGGACAGTTGTATCACAAGTTAAGTCATTGGATTGATCTTTTTAAATGTCATTCCAATACTGGACTGTGCTCTTGACTTCTTCATACTCAACTGCTTTCAATACAGAGCAAACTTTTCACCTTGGGGAAAACATTTAAGAGATCAAAATAACAAGTGGTTTACTATCCAAATTAGCAGCCTAATTGATCAGTGAGGTAGTATCTCAGGAAATATATTAATTCTTCTTCAAATGTTTTTTTTAATCAGTACCATCAAATTAGAAACAGATGTAAATACTTAATGTGATCCATATTTTAGAAATCATTGGATGGTAATTGGAAGACCCCCAAAAGTTTGGAATAGTCTCTGCCCTAACTAGTCCTAAACCTAAAGGGACTCTTAATAAGCTTGCAGTTGATGGCCTCCAAATTAAGGACCCTTACAAGATTGCAAATTTGTTAAACTCAAATGTACTGCTCTTTCTGCAGATAGTATTCAAGAGATTACAGAATCTGCTGAAAATTCTTTTCTCAGTGTAATTAATTTTGTTCTTGTGAGAATCCTAAAATGTGTTTTAAAAAGACAACTGCTTATGACACTTTGAAACTACTTAATGGACTTCTTAATAAGAGTTGGGGCAATGATAAAGGACTTGATTCTTGTTTTCTTATGTTGGTAGCTCCTCATATTGCAGCTCCTCTATGTACTATCTTAATTTGTCCTTTAAAACTCAGAAAGTTCCTTTATCTGAAATTAACTTGTATTTGTCACAGTACCAAATGAGAAAATGCTAATAATGTGAATGATGTTTAGCATATTTCCATGTTGAACCCATTGAGCAAAATATTAGGAAAGACTGTATCTAAGGAAATGAATAAGTAATCAGTGGAATTTGCTTTGTATGCAACAAAATGGGTTTAAAAGGGAGGGTACAAATAGCATCTTGGTTAGGTTCATGATTCAATTCTGTGTGTTATGTAGGTGGGATATTTAATGGGGGCCATGTAAATGGACGTGACCCAGGTATTTGATCTAATTGATCATAAACTGCTTTGCTATAAATTTGAAATGATGGGAATTTCTAATGTTGTCTCTTGGATTCAGTACTATCTTACTAATTGTGCTCACTCAATTGAATTGAGCCTGAAATGTCATCTCAAAGGTCAGTTACTCATGAGGTTCCACAAGGGTCCATTTTAGGACCTCTGTTATTTTGTTTGTTCATAAAGCTAGTTCCAGAGGTATCTTATATTGTGAAATTATTTCATATGCCGATGATTTCATTATTTTCAAGATTTCTAGTGTTCACTGTAAATCTCCCAATTTTGAATTGTGATTTTTGTGCAGTAAACAGATGGTTTAAAAGTAACAATCTGGTCTTAAATTCCTCCAAATCTTGGTATATGTTGTTTGTCTCTTTAATATTATGGAAAAAGAGTTCCCCTTTATTAATTTCTAATTCAGATAGCCCATCAATTGAGCAGATTGCTCTCTTTAAGCACTTGGGTATTTTTGGACTTCTCTTACTTACTCAGAGCATAAGTGAAAGCTCTGTAAAGGCTTTAATCAGGGCTTGGAGCAGAATATAAGCTAAAAAGTTAGTTTTCATTAGAAAACTCATAAAACAATTGCTATGGGTTCTCTTCTCTCTCTCTTTTTGATGTTGGCCTGCTTTGTTTTTAATAGTGGACAAGCAGAGCTCCAAAACTTCAGGGGCCAGATAAAATGTTATCCCGGTGCTAAAGGGTGCCTGACAGGGTTTGTGCCTGATTTGTGTGGGGTCTATATTTAGACCTCCCCCACAGTGTGGGTAAAACCCATTAACTCCTGAGCACTAAGTTACTGCTGCACCCATGTTAATGAGTTGGTCCTGCCCTTTATAGGCCAACAGGATGTTGAGAGATTTGCACAAGCAGTAAATGCCACCTGAATGGGTGCAAGTTACTGCCTCATCAAACCCTGTCTTAATAGGGTGCAAAGCCCTCATGGCAGGCAAAGGATCCACAGCTGCCTGCTCAGGCCCATTGAAGCAATGACTTCCTGGTGTAGAGTGGTGCCCCCACCCTGTGATCACCCACTGCTGTAATAAAAGAATTCCTGGTGTTTAGTGGAACCTTCCACCATCCGATCCCCATCCTGTCACTGTATCCTTATTCCCTGGTGTCTAATCCCACCCCTGCCCTCCAATCTCTGTTCCTATAAGAGTTTAGGTATTCCTGGTGTCTGGCAGTACCTCTGCCCTCTAATCTCCACCCCTGTCACTGTATCCTTATTGTCTGGTGTCTAAGAGCACCCCACCTCCGTTAATTTACTGCTGTGAGTATAAAGAAGTCCTTGGTATCTAGTGGCACCCCACCCACCGATCACCTGCTGTCATAATACTGAAGATGTCTTTGTTGTCCAGTAGATACACACCTCCAATCACCCACCGACACCTCCACAAGATATTTCCTGTTGTCAGTGGAACCCCCACCCCTGAGCATCTGCCCCAGGAGAAAACCCATATTCCCTGGCATTTAGCAGCTGTCTACAGTATGAAGTGTGCTCCTTGTAGTGTAGACAGTATCTACATCCCTATCATTGCAGATGGCCGCCAGCTAAGGGGTGAGAATGGGGTTGTGAAAGTCACCGAGTTGGATCCATGTGGCACAGATGCCTATGGTAGGAGGGAGGCAGGGATACCCAGTGTGGCCAGTGCAGAGGGGCCACTGAATGTCAGAGAATATGGGCATTTTTCTGAGACAGGTGCTTGGGGTGAGGGGTCTGGACACCAGGAACATCTTGTGTAAGTGACAGCAGCAGCAGATGAGAGGGTGGGGGTACACTGGACACCAGGGACCTCATCAGTATTACAGTGGTGGGCAATCAGTGGGGGGTGCCTCTAGCCACCATGAAATAAGGATACAGTGACTGGAACAGGATGAGAAGGCTTGAGGTGCTACTACCCACCAGAAAATAATTAATCTGGTATTGGGATGGAGCAGGGTGCCACTAGAAACCAGGGAAGAACTAAGCTGGTACAGGGATGGAGGGTGACACTAGACACCAGAGAGGTCATGTAACTTGCAGGAATGGATGTTTGGTGTATGGGGTATCTCATCACCCTGCCTGATGTGGTGGGCAGCCTCTGTAGGGGCACAACCTTCAGCCACTTCACACACTGCAAATGATCTCATAATGGGCATGCATATGTCCCTTAGCATCATGCATGCCCAATGGGCTCATTTGCATGTTTTCAGCTGAATACCATGCTGAGGACTGTCAGTGCTATCACATCTGGGGCCACTATTCTCTTCCCACCCCATGGGCTTCAAACAGCACAAGATACCTGTTGGGGCAGCACTACTAAATTTCATGCTGTGCCAACATCTCTCTATATTCAGTCAGATGGTGCTAGTGCATCTTCAACTGAATATAGCATCGTTAGGAATGGGCATGGACAGGTGTAGCGCAAACCTTGCACTCCCCATTTGCCCATATGCCAATATCGAGCCCTAGGTGGCTTATTATAATATATGTCACTTTGTTCTTGCCCCACATTTTTTTTCTTCAATTGTTTAACCAGGAGTGGCACACTAAGTTGAGAAGACATGTTTACAGGTGCGACCAGAGAGCACGGGGAAGTTAAGTGGCTTGCTCAGAGTGCCTAGTATGCTAGTGGGGGCTGTGGGATTCAAACCCAGGTCTTCAGGTTTGCAGCCTAGAGCCTTAAACCACTGCTCTATACTGCCTCCTACCATGTAGTCAGTACTATCATTGTTTTCTATTGTCAATTAAATTGTCTCGCCTCTCGGCCGGTCTCTGGTCATATTTCGCTGGCCAGAATTCACAGATATTGTGACAATCATCCAGACAATGAGCCCAACCAGTTGAAGTGTGGATCCGGCCCCGACACCCTCTTATTGGGATGTGTTGATGCTATCTGCCCGATCCTTGCTGAAATTGTCTGGAGGTCCTTAGAGACTGGGGTCTTTCCAGAACCCCTAAAGAAGGTGGTCATTCCACCACCCTTAAGAAATCCTCCTTGGATCCAGACTGCTCAGCTAACTAATGACCTATCGCTAACCTGCCATTTGCTGGTAAGGTTATTGAGAAGGTGGTTGCGCTGCAACTGGATGATCATCTTACAACTCACAAGATCTATGATACTCTCCAGTCTGGATTTAGGAAGAAGCATAGCACGGAGACTGCACTGGTCCGAGTACTGAACGACCTCTGATGGCTGAGATTGAAAGGCATGTACTGTTCTGGTCCTTCTCGACTTCTCCGCATTTGACACTGTAGACCATGGTGTGCTGTTGGAGTACCTGCTGCTGCTTTATGGTCTGTCTGCTACAATCCTCAAATGGTTCCATTCTTTCTTCACAGACAGGCTTCAGAGAGTTACCACCGAATTTACTCCTCTGGCACTTATTCCCTGTCTTGTAGGGGTGCCACAGGGCCCATTTTGACCCCATGTTGTTTGCAGTGTATATGCTACCATTGGAAGATATCATCAGGTGATACAGTTTGAGTTTTCACTGCTATGCAGATGATACTCAGCTGGATATGTATTTTCTGCCCGGACAGGATGTTGCACTCTCCATGCTAAACAACTGCATTACTGAGATCAGAACCTGGATGAGTACTAGCTGGCTGAGACTGAATCCGGATAAGACTGAAGTGCTGGTTGTGGACCCTGGTCTTCTGGGGCAGGTATATGAGCTGGTCAGGCATTGTGGCATTTGCTTGATGGCATACAGCTTGCTGCTTCAGAACAGGTGCGTAACTCCGGCATTATTTTTACGATGGCCTGACACTACAGTATCAGGTGTCGATCGTTGTCAAATCCTCTTTCTACCATCTGAGAAATATCGCCCAGGTGAAACACTTGGTTCCTCCGATGATCTTCCAACATTGGCCCACGCCTTCATCACCACCCTCCTTGATTGCAGAATTCTCTCCACCTAGGGCTTCCGGGGTTGATATTAGCCACTTGCAGCTAGTGCAGAATGCGCAACCAGGCTTTTGACTGGGACTTCCAGGTCCAGTCATATTACTCCTGTGTTCGCGAACAGCACTGGCTGCCTATTCAGTGGCGGATCACCTTAAGGTTGGTTTGCAAACCTTCAAAGCCCTACATGACCAGAGTCCCACCTGCAAGACCTCTTGATACCCTACTCCCTCCTGTCCTCTTGATCCACCGGCGAGGATTGCTAGAATTCCCAGGACATTTAAAATCATCAGGTGCCCATGCATTTGATTTTTCGGCTTTGACTCTGTGGAACTCTCTACCTCATCGGCTAAGAGAATACCTGACCATTGATAGTTTTAAGAAAGAGTTGAAAGCATATTTATTTAATTTAGCCTTCCCTAATGATTAATGTATTTTAGCTTCTTGTTTTAATGTTTTATCTGTAATTGGTTTTATGTACAGCGCTTAGTTTTTGAAAGGCGTATAGAAATAAAGTTTGATTTGATTTGAGTTGATCCCTTATCAAATATGTTTTTGGTTCCTTGGTTCATAAAGCTATTTATCCAAATGTTTCATCCTCTCTTGATGATCTACTTGAAGTTTTGCATTTACATACTGCTTTACAGACATCTGCATGCCTTCAACAAGTCACTCCTCAGTGTAAAACTAAATGAACTCCAATGCCTTTTCTATGCCTGCTCCCGGTTTTTGGAGCTGCACCTGCTGCATTACACATAATCACTTTTTAACTCATTCAAATTCAAATTGCATCATTACTTGTTTCAGACTTGCACTTGTAATTGTTGATGACTCAGTAAATGTCAAAACATTGTTGCTTATTATGTTATTGTCATGTAATACTATTCTTTTGTATACCTTTTTGGCCTGGGTCAAGCATGAAAAAGGCCTTTGGTCCAGTGCGCCTTACCTGAAAAGAAGAAGAAGAAAGAAAGAAAGAAAGAAAGAAAGAAAGAAAGAAAGAAAGAAAGAAAGAAAGAAAAGAATATTTGCTTGTCTTCACTAGGGAGAAGGATGGTCCAATGCCTCAAGGGAAGAAAGGGGTGGGCAATGAGGCTGGAAGTGACACTGAAGAGGATATTGTTATGATGGTGGGAAGGAAAGATTTGAGGACTTTGAAAGTGGACACATCTCTGAGCCCAGATTGTATACCTCAAGGGTGCTGAAGGAATTGGTAGATGTGTTAGCAGGTCCCCTGATGAACCTGTTTAGCATATCACTGGTGTTGAGGGAGGTACCCTTAGACTGATGGACAATGCATGTAGTGCCATTCCAAAAAGTGGGAGAAGGATGACCCTGGTAATTACAGACTGGTCAGTCTGACCTCAATAGTAGGAAAACTCATGTAGACGATACTGAAGGAAAGACTGATGTGCTTTCTTGAGGACAAGGAACTATAGGATGAGAGGCACGGGTCAGTGGTGGGTGATCCAGCCAAAGAAACCTGATTGATTTTTTGATCGGGTGACTGGAACAGTAGCTAAGGTCCAGCCTGTGGACATTCTGTATCTGGATTTTAGTAAGGCCATTGACTCTGTTCCCCACAAGAGATTAAATAGTAACTTAGAAACACAGAAACATAGAATTTGATGGCACATAAATACCGCTTGGCCCACCTAGTCTGCGGGTTTCCTACCTAATGGATAAGCTGAAGATCCTAGTTAACCAATAGCCTACTTCCTCCTATCCCTCATTAGAATTGCCTTATGTCTGTCCCACGCATTATTGAATTCCCCACTGTTTTTGACTCTACAACCTCCTCAGAAAGCTGTTCCATGTGTCTACAACCCTCTCTGTGAAGAAATACTTCCTCACATTACCTCTGAGCCACCCTCTATCTTCAAATTGTGCCCCTTGTTCTTGCACATTTTTTTCTGAAAGATGCTACCTCTTGGACTTTCTTGATTCCCTTGAGTTACTTGAAAGTTTCTATCATGTCCCCCATCCTTTCCTTGAGGCTATACATCTTAAGCTCCTTTAGTCTTTCTTCATATGTTTTCTGGTACAGGCCTGCACCATTTTAGTTACCCTCCTCTGGACAGCCTCCCTCTGTCTATGTCTTTGCAGGCTGGGGTCTACAGAGCATACACAGTACTCAGATGTGGTTTTACCAACTGTCTGTACAGAGGGCCAACAACTTCCTGTTTTCTACTGGTGATGCTCTCCTATGCATCCCAGTATGCCCCAGCCCTTCTTACTGCCTTCTCACATTGCTTGCCCACCTTAGGTCATCTGATATGACTACCCCAGGTCCTTTCCATTTTTGTTGTTGTCAGTATCTCACCCCATTGTGTCTCTTCCCTGTATTTTTGTTTCCCAGGTGCATTACTTTACACTTCTTAGTTAAATCTAAGCTGCCATATATTTGACCATTCCTCCCACCTTGCCAAGTCCCTTTCTTCCTTTCCACCCCACCTTGCATATTAACCCTGTTACAGATCTTTATGTCATCTGCAAAGAGACATACTTTCCCTTCCAGTCCTCTGCAATGTCATTTATAAAATCATTAAAAAGGACCAGCCCATTACTAAAACCCCTGGTACCCCACTAATAACCCCTTTCTTCATAGAAACATAGAAACATAGAATTTGATGGCAGATAAGGATCACTTGTCCCACCCAGTCTGCCCATTTACCTACCTAATGGATAAGCTGCAGATCCTAGTTAACCAGCAACCTACTTCTTTCTACCCCACCCCTAGAATTGCTTTATGGCTGTCCCATGCATGCTTGAATTCAACCACTGCTTTTGACTCCACAACTTTCTCCGGAAGGCCGTTCCATGCATCCACAACCCTGTCTATGAAAAATACTTCCTTACATTACCTCTGAGCCACCCCCATCTTCAAATTGTGCCCCTTGTTCTTGCACAACCTTTTTTGAAAGATGCTACTATCTTGGACTTTGTTGATTCCTTGAGGTACTTGAACGTTTCTGTCATGTCCCCTCTCCCTCCTTTCCTCAAGGCTCTACATATTAAGCTCCTTTAGTCTCTTCATATGTCTTCTGGTGCAGACCCTGAACCATTTTAGTTGCCCTCCTCTGGACAGCTTCCATTTGTCTATGTCCTTGTGGAGATTGGGTCTACAGAACGTCACACAGTACTCGAGAGGGCCTCACCAGCTGTCTGTAGAGAGGAATAACAACTTCCTGTTTTCTACTGGTGATGCCTCTCCCATGCATCCCAATATCCCCAGCCCTCCTTACTGCCCTGTCATATTGCTTGCCCACCTTTAAGTCATCTGATATGACTACCCCCAGGTCCCTTTCCATTTTTGTTGTTGTTAGTATCTCACCCCCATTGTGTACTGTTCCCTGGGTTTTGTTCTCAGGTGCATTACCTTGCACTTCTTAGCATTAAATCTAAGCTGCCATACATTTGACCATTCCTCTAACCTTGCCAAGTCATGCCTCATCCTTTCCACCCCACCTTGTGCATCAGCTCTGTTGCAGATCTTTGTGTCATCTGCAAAGAGACATACTTTTCCTTCAGTCCCTGCATTGTAAACACAAAGACATTGAAGAGGACCGGTCCCTACTGAACCCTGCGGCACCCCACTTAGTAACCCTCTTCTTCAGAGTGCACTAAATTTACTATTACCCTCTGTGTCCTATTCTCCAGCCAATTCTTTACCCAGGCTATCATCTTGGGACCCACTCCCAGGCTGGCTAACTTGTATATTAATCTTTGTGTGGGACTGAGTCAAATGCCTTGCTAAAGTCTAGGTAGGCCAAGTCCACAGCCCCTCTCTGATCTACTACTTTGGTCACCCAGTCAAAGAAATCTATTAGATTCATCTGGCATGACCTTTCTGCTGTGAATTCATGCTTCCTTGGGTCCTGTGCACCTCTGGCCCTTAGGTACTCAACAATTCTTTCCTTCAGAAGTGATTCCATCATTTTCCTATCACTGAGGTTAAACTAACTGGTCTGTAGTTTCCGCTTCTGCCCTGCTCCCACTTTTGTAAAGGGAATCACATCTGCCCTCCTCTAGTCCTCAGGTACCACCCCATCCTCCCATGATTTGTTAAAGAGGGTAGTCAGTGGTGTCACTAGTTCTACCTTAGTTCTTTAGAATTCTGGGATGAATCCCATCAGGCCCCATTGCTTTGTCCACCTTCAGTTTTAAGAGTTCTTTCAGAACCCTTTCTTCTGTAAATGGGCTGGTATCAACTTCTGTATCCAGAGTGTTTCTATTGTTTGTTTTAGGTACCTCCCCTCTTCATTTGTAAATACTGAGCAAAATATTTGTTTAGTATCTCTGTCTTTCACAGTCACCCTCTGCCCACCCCCTCCCTTTATTAAGCCTCACTATCCCTCCTTAGTCTTCCTTCACTCCCTGATGTACCTAAAAAGGTTTTATCCCACTTCTTAACTGAGTTGGCTTATTTTTCCTCAGTTCGGGCCTTTGCTGTTCTGACTGCCTTCCTGCTTCCTTTTGCTTTAACTGATACAATTTCTCTGCCTGTTCTTCTAGATTCCTTGTACTTTCTGAATGCTTTTTTTTCTCTTGAACCTTCACTGCCACCTCCTTTGAGAACCATAGTGGTTTCTTACATTGTTTTGTTTTGTTTATTTGCTTAACACAAGGCTTGTTGCCTCTGTGATGGCAGTTTTTATTATTCCCATTGTTCTTCCACCCCTCCTTCCTGCCCATTTGCTAGTGCATTCCTTAGGCACTCACCCATTTTGGCAAAGTCAGCCTCCTGAAGTCCAGTACTTTGCCTTTGTATGGCTTGACTCTATTGCTGTGTTTATTGTGAACCATACTGTTTGATGGTCGCTAGTTCCCAGATGGCTACCCACTTCCACAACTGTGATCCTCTCTCCATCTCCATTTGAGAGAACCAGGTCTAAGATTGCTCCTCTCGAGTGGGTTCCAATACTAGTTGTCTAAGGCATGCCTCCTGTAGGGCATCTAGAATAACCTCACTCTTAGAAGTGGCTGCTGCAACTGCACTCCAGTTAACATCTGGCATATTCAGATCACCTATCAGCAATATCTCCCTTTATCTGCCATTCTAAGTATACTTTCTATTATTTCCTTGTCCATTTCTCCTCCTGAGAGGGGGTCTGTTTACAATCCTGTGCGTATTATGGTACCATTGCTAGCCTCCAAATTGACCCACAGTGCTTCTTCTCCTCCTTGTTTACCCTTTTGTTCTGTTGCTTTGATTTCTTCTCTATGTAGAGAGCTCCTCCTCTTTTACCCTCTCTGTCCCTCCTGTAGATAGTGTATCCTGGTATGTTTAAGTCCCAGTCATAGTTCTGTGTGTACCATGTTTCTGTGACTGCCATGATATCCAGATGTTCCTCCTCCATCAAGGCCACTAATTCAGGAAGCTTGTTACCCAGACTACGGGCATTGGTACTCATTGCTCTCCATTTTTGATGGCTTTACCTTCTGTAGCAGCATCCCCACTGACCTTTCTACCTTGGTCTTTTCTCATTTAGTACCCCATTTTATAGGGGTAGTCTGGGATTTTCCTGCTGCTTATCAGTGCTTTGGGAGTTCACTGTGGACTCCATTTACTATTATCCACTGTGTCCTGTTGTCCAGCCAGTGTTTTACCCACTACCACCCTGGGAACCACTCCCAGGCTGGCTAATTTATTTATTAATCTTTGTGTGTGACTGTGTCAATGCCTTGCTAAAGTCTTGGTAGGCCATGTCCACAGCCCCTCCTGGTCTACTACTTTGGTCACCCAGTCAAAGAAATCAATTAGATTTGTCTGACATGATCTTCCTGCTGTGAATCCATGCTGCCTTGGGTCCTGTGCCCCACTGGCCTCTAGGTGCTCAACAATTCTTTCCTTCAGTAGGATTCCATCATTTTCCCTACCACTGAGGTCAATCTGACAGGTTTGTAGTTTCCTGCCTCTGTCTTTGCTCCCACTTTTGTGAAAGAGAATCACATCCACCTCCTCCAGTCCTCAGGTACCACACCATCCTCCCATGATTTATTAAAAGGGCAGTCAGTGGTGTTACTAGTTCTTCCTTAGTTCTTTAGAATTCTGGGGTGAATCCCATCAGGGCCCATTGCTTTATCCACCTTCAGTTTTAAGAGTTCTTTCAGAACCCTTTCTTCTGTGAAAGGACTAATACCAACCCCTCTATCCAGAGTGCTTTTATTGACTGGATTAGGTATCTCCCCAGCTTTTCAATTGTGAATAATGAGCAGAAGTATTTATTCAGTATCCCTGCTTTTTCACTGTTACTCTCTGCCCAACCACCTTCCTCTTTATTCAACTTCAGTATCCCTGCCTTAGTCTTTCTTGCTCCCTAATGTACCTATAAAAGGTTTTACCCCTCTTAACCAAGTTGGCTATCTTCACATTGGTTTGGGCCTTTGCTATTCTGACTGCCTTCCCTGCCTCTTCTGCTTTAACTGGTACAGTTCTCTTGTCTTGCTCCTTCTGGAGTTTCTTTATACTTCCTGAATGCTATCCTTTCCTCCCTAACCTTCCCTGCTACTTTTTCTGAACCACAGTGCTTTTTATTTCATTTTGATTTGTTTATTTGCTTCACACAAAGGCTTGTTGCCTCTGTGATGGCGGTTTTGATGTTTTCCAATTGTTGCTCCACCCCATCTTCTTGCCTGTTTGCTAGTGCTTTTCTGAAGCATTCTCCCATTTTACAAAATCAGCCCTCCTGAAGTCCAATACCTTCACTTTTGTATGGCTTAACTCTACAGCTAAGTTTATCATGAACCACACTGGTGGTCAATTGTTCCTAGATGGCTACCTATTTCAAGATCAGAGATCCTCTCTTGGTCCCCATTTGAGAGTACCAGGTCTAAGATTGCTCCTTCCTGAGTTCCAAAACTAGCTGTCTGACACATGCCCCTGTAGTGCATGAGAATGGCCCTGCTCTTGGATGTGGCTGCAGCAAAGTTAACATCTGGCATTCAGGTCCCCATCAGCAATATCTCCTTTCTGTGCCATCCTAAGGATGCCTTCTATCATTTCCCTTGTCCATTTCCCTCCTGAGACGGGGTCTGTATACAATCCCTGTGCATATTGTGGTGCCATTTCCAGTCTCCAGGGTGACCCACAGTGCCTTCTCTCCTCCCTGTTTAACCTTTAGTTCTATTGCTTTGATCCCTTCCTTTGCATAGAGTACTCCTCCTCCTCTTCTTCCCTCCCTCCTGTCCCTCCTGTAGATTGTGTGCCCTGGTATGTTGACATCCCAGTCATGGTTCTCTGTGTACCATATTTCTGTGACTGCCACAATATCCAGGCATCCTCTTCCATCGAAGCCACCATTTTGTAGAGCTTTTACCTAGACTACTGGCATTGGTACTCATTACCTCCATTTTTATGGCTTTATTTCTTTTGTCCCATCCCTGTCCTTACTGCCTTTGTCTTTTTCTCCATTTACCCCTGCCCTTCTCCTATCAACTGCTCTATCTTGGTGTTTACCTCACTAACTACCCTGATTTTTTTGGTAGAGCTAGGACTTCCCTTCTCCTTTTCAGTGCCTCCCCTTGGCTAGTTTAAATGCTTGCCAATGAAGCCTTTAAACCTATCACCTAGGATCCTGGTTCCCTCCAGGATAGATGCAGACCATCATGCCTGTATTGGCCTGCATCCCTCACTGGGGATCTGAGTGGTAGATAAAGCTAAAACCTGGGTAAAAATGGTTGCAGGACAGGAGTTAGAGGTAATGGTTGGGTGTTACTGGGGGCTAGGCCAGTCACTAGTGGTGTCCCACAGAGTTCGGTGCTCAGTCTGGTGATATTTAATATAATGAATGGAGCAAGGGAAGATCTGTCTGTTTGTAGATGACACAAAACTCCTTTGGGAAGGTGGACACAGAGGAGGAATACAGGACCTTAGAGAAGATCTAGCCAGGCTTGAGAGGTGGTCACGTGATTTGGAACTGGGGTTCAATACCAAGAAGTGGAAAATATACACTTGGATGCTAAGAACCCAAAGTAAGAATATTGTCTGGTGATGTGCAGGTGACCAAGTCAGAAGAGGAGAATGATTTGGGGTGACCATCACAAGAGATCTAAACCACTCAAACAGTGTATGAAGGCAGCAGCCAAAGCAAACAGAATGTTGGGCTGCATTGTCAGAGGAATAACTAGCAGGAAAGTTGAGTCTATTCTGTCACTGTACAGATCCCTGCATGCACCCTGGAGTACAGTGTGCAGTACTGGTGCCTATACCTAAGAAATACATCAATCTTCTGAAACAGTCCAGAAGAGGGCAACTAAAATGATTCAGGGTCAGTAGGGTAGGACAAACAAAGAGAGATTCAAAGACCTCAACATGTATTCAATGGAGGACAGGAGAGTGAGAGGTGACATGACTGAAACATTTAAATACCTCAGTGGTATAAACAAGGTGAAATATGAGGGTCTCTTCAGCCTGAGCAGTAACAACAACTCAAGCACAGTGCCTAAAGCTGGTGGGAGGATGATTTAAAAGGGAGGCAGGAGGCACTTCTTCACCAAGAGGGAGATGGCTAAGTGTAATGAGTTACTAGATTAGGTGGTATCCTACAGACAGTGGACAGCTGTAAGAGGGCTTGGGAAAAGTAAAAGGGAGGGTTGCAACTAAAAGTGGAAACATGGGGGACTCTTTTCAGAGGAGGAAACTCCTAATGGGAGGAGGAGAGACCCTCAGTAATCACTGAGAAATCCCTCATTATGAGCACACAAGATAGACCATTTGGCCATTTTCTGTTGGCATTTTTACATATTCAGTATGTTCCTAGTTGTTTGAGGGCTTATCAGTTCCTATTGCTTCTCCCAACCTGATGTCACAGAAAACTCTGCTTGTGACATCACAGTATTCAAATGGAAAAGAGACGGTGATGCCATTTTAATTTCAAGCAGAGAATAAGCTGTACCGTAGAAGTAGATGAACTTTAAGGGATAAAGATCTTGTGGGAATTTCTTCAGTAATGATGGAGAGGATAAATCTATGGATGATGTATGAAATACAAGCAATTGTGTCTAAACATTATGTTTTCCAAAGTTTCTCCAAAGGCATCCGCTGCTCTTTAATTCATTAGAAAGTTGCTGTGATAAGAGGAGTCATCATTAAGGTTTGATTCTTAACTTGGAGACCCTGTATTTTAGATTAGTGGAGTCATTAAGTGATAATAAAAGGATAAATAGGGTGCTAAATAGACAATAATGGCTAGGTAGGTGTGTGTTATGTTTCTTACACACACGAGGTGAGTGATGAGCCATAAACCCTCGAGCAAAGGTGTGATGAGCCATAAACCTCAAGAGCGAACTCAATAGATGTGTGAGCTCATCACTCACTGAGGGTGTGTAAGAAAACATCATAAACACACACCTGCCTAGACTTTTTTTATTATTACTGATGCATTTTACTGTGGCACAGCAAGAGCAGTCATTCAGCCATGGTTGTCTCGATCTGACTGACAGACTGCTGAAGCCTGACAGAAGTGTGACTACAGCAGGATCAACCAGATATATTTTTGTTGTGAAGGTAGGATCAACCACATAAATACTGACAAATTGAATACTCCATGTGTGAGGAGAGTATGAGGCAGATAATCAGCGTGAGTTTTCGGTAGCAGGAAATGGTGCCGCAATGTTGGTTGGATGGTCAGCCTACCCACACACAGACTGAGAGCCAGTTAGAGTCATGCTAGAGTTCATTGCTCACAAAAAGTCCTGCTGAGAGGACTATTAAGCAAAATGCCGCAATAACAGATTTTCTGGTTATTAAGGTATTTGAAACATGCCTGTTAACGGTTTGATAAAGGGGTCACCAGTAATTATAGCACAATAGTTTTACAGCTGTGAACAGATATTGGGAACCTCAGATGAGATAGTTCTGGTTAGTTCTTAACCCTTGCAGGGCCATGGGCTGATATATCAGTCCAAAATACATATCGTTTTATTCTGTTGGCAGCCTAGAGGTTAAATTATGAAAATCTTCATGGGTTGATATCGATGATGTGATTTTGATAAAACAGTTACAGTACAGATGCAATGTTCAAATGTATAACTGAAGGTATTATGTTTATATGGAACATTTATTATAGCTGACAATACTGGTAAAGATGTTTAAATAGAAGACACAATAAATTTCAAAAGTGTGGCAAGAAGATAAATTGATTTTTATATTTATTACAGTACTTTGAAATCATGTAAAATCATAATGATATGCAATCATCATTAATCACAATCACTGTTTCCATAACATGATGGTTTTGATTGGTGGCCATTTAACGCTCATATTTAATCATTGTTAGTCATAATTACAATGTTGTTTTTTTTTTTTGCAGTTTCTTTTATCCCACCTTACTACCTGATCGCCTACTCCTTCAGACTTGATTGTTCCCCTGGCAATCTGCCCATGGAGTCTGCCCTAGAGTGTCCAGCGAACTCCTGTATCCTCTCCCTTACCTTCCTTCTGGAGTGCCTGCACACATTGGGGTCTGCCCGTGGTAGGTGGTCTGGGAGATTAAGTCAGCCATCATCTTGGGGTTGAGCAGGGTGTTTTCCTTTACTCCCTCTTGTGTGCCACTACCCTGAGGACGTTGGCACATAGGACTGACATCCAGGCAAATGACGCAGGCTGACACATAAGCCCACAGTCCTCCCTGGTTCCTCAAGAACCACCTGTGCCCTGATACCATGCTTCCACAGGCACCAGTGCTGGTGCCCAAGGCACCCTAGGAACCCACCTCTGGAGGAGGAGAGCATCTGTTGGGATGCTCGATCCTCCCTCCTCCCTCCGACCCCAAGTAGCCTGAGTCCGCTCCCAACCCGGGTCACCGCATGGTGCGAGGGTGGCATCCAGCATCTAAACCTCAGCACCACTGGGCTGGCACAGTGATGGTTTTGAAGCTTGATCATGATCTTTGCACATAATTGATCATGATTATTAATGATACATCATTATAAAATCATCAACTTCCAGCTGGGTGGAGGATCTATGATCCAATATGTCCTTCCCATGACAGCATAATGCTGTGGAGGTCAGACATCCACAAAGCTCAATGGGGTACTTGGTGATGGTATAGTCCTTGAAGATCCCTAGGGAGGGTCACAGGTAAAGATACATAATTTGTGATCTACAGCTCAGGTAGATTTCAACCCAGCTTAAAGCTAGGTTATCCAGGCCAATTTTCTGTAATCTACTCAGTAAGATCCTGTGATCAATTATGTCAGTGGCCTTGGTCAAGTTCATGAATACAGTGTCTAACATCAAATCATTCTCCATGGTTTGAAAGATAATACTAATGAACTTAACCAAGGCTGGTCTTCACAGTGGTTCCTATAGACATGCTGACACCCTTTTAATAATCCATGAAGAACCTTAACTGAGAGATGCCATGCATTCAAATTCTTTAAACATAAACAGCTACAAATCCCCAAAGCCTTAAAACCTTAATGCCAAAGGTGTTTTATGGTACACTCTGAGCTGTTAAGAACTGGATAAAGTTCAAAGATAAAAACCTTCAAATGTTGTTCAATGCTGTTAATGTTAACAATTGGTATTAATTGGGGTAAAGGGCAGTTAGTCCATTTTTCTCATCCATGTGGTGCCCGTGGAGTTCACACCAAAGGGTTAAATAACACGTGCTGAGAGCCTCTCCTTTCTAATTTGCAGAGCAAGCATGTCACACTGATTACTAGATGGAGACATTCGATGCAAACAGAAACAGACAAAATTATGGGCAGTAAAGGAAAGGTATAGGAATAACATTAAATACATGGCCCATTAAGAGTGCCTGGTGTACTTATACAGAGACAGCACTGTTGAACAAGAGTTGCACAGGAACTTCATGAAGATAAAAGAATTAGTATCTTAGCAGACAGGCACCTATTTAAAGTCAAATCTTCCTTACATATCAAACTATATGGTGCCTCTCTGTTAACATGCCATCTTTATATTATAAACAGCAATCCTGCATTCAAGTAAATTTATGTAAAAAAAACACAATATTCCTTATAATTGAGGAGTTTCAGGACAGGGCTAGTTCCCAGCACAGATGCAGTACCACAAAATGTAAAACTGATGTGAAATCTGAGCTGTGAACTCTGCCCCTTCCCTCAGCTTCCCAGTCAGGAAAAGGGATGCTTATATGCAGTGTATGATGCTCAGGCAACCACACATTATCCAACCAGAAGGATTGATGCACTCAATACATTTAGAAATGCCCTTCCAGGAGGCAGCACAGATTAACACCCATGTGCAGGAGTGCCCTGACTGCTGCTTAGGTGCAGCTACCCTACCCTAAACCTCTGATAGTTGACAACAAAGTGCTGCTCTCTCTAGTACCCTTGTAAATACAAGTGACAGATGCTGAATTTGTCCCTGAGAATGATACCCAGACCCTTGGCAGCCATTAGTAGCTGGTCTTAGGGGGACTACTCCCTTGCTCTACATTGTTTTGGAATATCCTGTTAAACAGTTGCATAAATTTAAGTATTATTAGATATACTACTGTTTTAGTTTATCAGACAATTGCTAATACATGTAACAGCATTAGTTTTACATTGTATATAAACTGGATAACACAACCTTATAGAATACTTGCTATTGTCAGTACAGTGAGTCAATTATTGGGTCTTTGCCATATAAACATGTATGTTGGTCAAATGCATCCTCAGACCACTGGACATCATTTCACTCTAGTTAGGTTCCAGTTAATACAAACTGAAAATCCAAACCCTAAACCCTATATAAGGTTAATAAAACAGAGATACACCCATGGCTGACTTGAAATGTGTTACCTGGAATGTGAGAGGTCTCAACTTCCCAATTAAAAGGAAACAGGTCTTAATAATAATAATAATACTTTATTTGTTATGCCTTTCAGACACCAAGGCACAGTACAATAAAAAATAAAATCCAACAGATTCAGCCACATAATAAATACAATTCAATAAATAGTACATCAATAAGCTTTTCCCAAAGGAAAGAGTTAAGAGCCTGTTTAAAAATCCCCATGGTCGTGCCTCCCTAATCCGATGGGGTAGAATTCCAAAGGGAAGGGGCCGCAAAACATAAACCCACGGGCCCCAGCAGATTTTAAAGTCACCTTGGAATCTCTAGCAACCCATGGTCGGCAGAGCGGAGTGGTCTCACAGGGTGGTAAGGAATCAGGGAGTTCTTCAGGTAATCAGGGCCCAGATCATGCAGGGCTTTAAAAGTCAGTAAATCAACTTTGAAGGTGATCTACCACTGAACTGGCAGCCAGTGCAGTTCCCGCAGCACCGTGTGATATGGGAAGATCTAAAATTCCCACCAACAACCATGCTACGGAATTCTGCACCAGCTGCAAGTGGTGGATATCAACCCCGGAAGCCCAAGGTAAAGCAAGTTGCAGAAGTCAAGGCACGAGGTCATTAAAGGCATGGATTAAAGCTTTTAGGTGGTAGAAAGATGTCTTAACCACAGCTGACACCTGGAGGCCTAAGTGTCAGCCCAGCATCCAATATCACCCCCAGGTCTCGCACCTGGTCTTCTTACATCTCAAGAGGCTAAGAATCAACATAGCCTTCTTACAAGAGTCCAAACTGACTCCATAGAAGCTGCTAAACTGCACAGCGAATGGATAGGCTTGAAGCTCACAGCTGCGCTCAGTCCTCCAAAAGAGTGGTATCCATATTAATACATAAATCACTTCCTGGAACAATTTGAAACAGGAATATGATGTCGAGGGTTGATGGGTATCAGTACATGTCTTTACCTCATAGGGACCCTATGTCCTAAGCTCAATACATGACCCTAACTCAGATGTTCCAGACTTCTTCCATACCTTATCCCAACACCTCCAAGATTTTTCCTGCCTCAGTTCCCTGCTTGACAGGGGAGATTTTAACACCATGCTCTTCCCCAATCTGGACACATCTTCCCAATCCACAGAGACCATCCAAAGGCGGCAAAGGCCCTCAAGCAAATGTTACAGGTATACATGCTATCAGATCTTTGGAGGTCCCTGAATCCATCTGCCAAAGATTGCACATACATCTCCACAAGGTTTGGCTCTTGCAAGCAGGCTGGATTTATTACTAGGCTCCCCATAGAACTCAAAAGATGGTTACATGCAACACCAAAACGTAGTCATCTCAGACCATGCTCCAGTGTCAGACCTAGTGATATGGGTCCCAGATACCCCCAGACCATCTCAATGGAGACTGGATTCCCTGCTACTGACAGACATGACTTTCTCCAAATGGCTCACACAGGAGACCATCCAATTACTGGGGAAAATTACATGGGGATGTTTCATATGTCACCTTGTGGGAATCCTACAAGACAATAATCAGAGGAAGCATTATGGGGTGCAACAAAAGAATCCTAGAGCAAATACACTGGGCAAGGGTTATCCCAGAGGATATTGGCCATACAGTGAAATTTTAAAGAAAACACAAATTGCACATACCCCAATAATGCAAAGCATCACTGGAAGCATAAATGCCCATGAATTAATTTGGACTGGCTCAGCTTTAAGCAGAATTGCATGGTAACAGAAGGCCTCAATACAATCAGCAAAGGTTGAGAACAGCAGACACAGACACATGTTTCATCCTCAGTTGGACTCATCAGTGTGCAATATCAGTACCTCGGCACAGGGAGAGATAGCCAACCACCCTATAAGGGATCTTATTGGTTTGGGCATGGATCGCCCAAAGTAGAGAGAGAGAGAGTAAATACAACAAAATAACCTCAGAACAAATGCACTGGGGCAAGGGTTATCCCGAGGATATTGGCCATACAGCCAAATGTTAAAGAAAACACAAATTGCACATACCCCAATAATGGAAGGTATCATGGAGGCATATGCAATGCCTATGAATTCATCTGGACTGGCCTAACTTTAAGCAGAAATGTATGGTACCAGAACGCCTCACAATACAATCAGCAAAGGCTAATGAGTCCAAATGAGGATGAAACACCTGTCTGTGTCTGCTGTTCTCAGCCATTGCTGATTGTATTGTGAGGCCTTCTGGCACCATGCAATTCTGCTTAAAGTTGAGCAAGTCCAAATTAATTCATGGGCATTTGCATATAAGTTTTATGATGCTTTGCATTACTGGGGTATGTGCAAAGCATGGGTTATGTGACCAGGCAGAGAAGTGAAAGGAAAAACAGCTGACAACCTTGGAATGGGACCTAGTAAAGAAAGACAAGGAATATAAAACAGCAAAATCTTTGTCCCATAGGCAGGCCCTTTTAGCCTAAGCTAATGGGATACAGATCCAGATAAACTCTCTACTTACTAGGAGGGTGGAATTAGCATTAATTCAAACCAGACAAAATACTGGGAAGCTGGGGAAAAGTCGGACATCTCTTACATGCCACCTTAAAAACAGTAGGCAGCAAGACATATCTGTATGCTAAAGACATTGGGGCAACCCCATCACAGCCCAACAGACATAAACAAAATAATGTCACAATTTTATCAGAACCTTTACAGCTCGTCAGGTGCACTACACATCAACCAGCTCGATACCTTTCTTTCAGCCCTGACCCTTCCCCAAGTATCAGCAGAAAAGGGTCACTCTAGAATCACCACTCTCTGATGCTGAAATTAGCACAGCAATCCATTCCATGAACAAGAACAAATCACCATGAAGGATGGTATCCCAGTAGAGCTTTATGTCCAACTGGATCAAATAGCCCATATCTTCATAAGGTGTTTACAGAGGTCCACTCAAATAAAAACTCTCCCAATGTTCGTAGAGGCAATTATTACTGACATACCCAAAGAAGGAAGTATCTACACTTACCGCCAGTAACTGGCCCATATCATTAATTAATGCAGATGCCAGGATAATTGCCAAGGCCTTGGTACCGTGTCTGGAGGGCACCCTCCCAGACTGATCCATTCTGCCCAGACAGGCTTCATTAAGGCCGACTAGCATCAGACCATCTCAGATCCATAATTTCTCTTATAGCTGCGGCCAACAGCTTACCCTCCCCACAGCCACAGTGGCCATAGACTTTGAAAAGGCCTTTGACTCTGTGGAGTGGGGGTACCTTCTAAATGTTCTCCAGCACATGGGGTTTGGGACATATTTTGTAACATGGATACAGACGCTATACCAAGCAGCCAAGGCCAGAGTCCTGACAAACTTCATACTATCCTCATCTTTCCAACTTCATAAAGGCACAAGACAATGCTACCCCTCTCTCCAATGTTATTTGTTTTGGCCATAGAACCTTGGCCATAGCCATCCAGAATTATCACAGTATGCAAGGGATTTCGATTAAGGTCAGGATTTCCAACTAGCCTATCACGGATGATCTTTTGGTCTTCCTTTCAGAAGCACTTAAGGGCCTCAAGCATCTTCTAGTAGTTCTTCAAGATTTCTCACACATTTCGGTCTCAACCTGAATCACAGGAAAAAGAAATCTTACCCTTAAACAAACACTGTTCATCCAATCTCTTTGACTGAGCGGGTATGAAATGGTCCCCAACTTAATAAAATATCTAGGCATCCATCTCTGGAGATCTAACAAAAATCCCTGCCTTAAACTTTACCCTCTACTACAAAGCCTAACTGCAGACATGGATAGATGGAAAAACTGCAGCTCTCCCTAGCAGGTAAGATCACAGTGGTTAAAATGATGGCAGTCCCTAGGATTTTTCAGTCTTTCACACCTCCCAATCAAAATCATACCCAGCTGGTTTGCCGCTGTGGATAAGTTGATAAGTTCACTCCTTTGGGAAGGTAAAACACCCAATCTTAGCTGAAAAACCTATGATCTCATAGGTCCAAGGGAGGATGGAATCTTCCTTTGGTTTCCAGGGATACCATGCTGCTTTCTTGGGGGCACAAACAGGCCAATGGTTTGGTCCAGTCTCAGACCCCTGCCAATATGGCATACCATAGAAACCCTTCTATGCTCCTGTACACCACCGCTGGCCTATCTGTAATCCCCTTCCCACCATCTACAACAGTGGAGTACCACTGCAGGGTCTAAATTCACTTGGGGCTGGCTATCCAAACACACTGGATCCTGTCTCACACCCATGGGGTGGCTTTCCTCTGGGATAACCAAGACTTCTCATAGATAGTCATACCGTTTACTGGGATAAATGGATCCAAATGGGCATAAGACATCTTAAGGATATTCTAATCCCTGTCACCAGAACTGTGGACTCCTTTACTAACCTACAAGCCAAATTCAGCTGGAGAAAGATGACTTTGGAGGTTCCTACAAATGCGTAGTGCAGTAGGCTTCATACTAAAACAATGCTGAGTAGCTACCACAAAGGAAATTACATTAACTACACCAGAACCAACACTGGAGCTGTAAACATAGCTCCCCAAAACTAGAGGAGGGCAAGTATATTCTGTTCACAGCTCTGTAATAACATCCCTGGCCAAACCAGTCATCAAGAAAATACTGGGCTACTGCCCTGGGTATAGCTATCTCCTCAAGCAGAGTGGGATAATTCTGGAGAGCTAGATACAGAGACGGGTACAGACAGCAGAAGCCTGCTTACCCAGAATAAGATTTTTCACAACACTTCTAGAACCCCAGCCAAACCATGTACAATGGGCATCCTGTCATGGGACTCCTGTTGGCAATGCAATGCACCTGGTAGAGACTTCCACCACATTTTATGGTCATGTCGAGTCTCCAGACATATTGGAAGGAGGTCGAGCTGCCTGTAAACAAGTGGTAGGGCCAAATATCACACTTACACCTCAACTACTCCTTTGGGCACTCCACAGATACACTCACTTCATGGTTCCCTCCATAAGATGGTGCACTGAAGCTGGTGTTGAGGCAAAGCATCTGATCCTATGGAAATGGAGCACCACTGACATACCCAGACTACTCCAGTGGCAACAAGCTTATCCAACAGGTAGCCCAGTTCTCCCGTATGTCCTATGTGGCTAAGGGAAACTACAGTAATACTACAGTATGTGGACCCCTATTTTAACTCCCACTATGCAAAGTAAATCCCAATCAGTCATTCACATAATCTGTACCACCTGATCTATGAGCACCCAAAGGAACTCAAGAAAGCACCACTGGTTAATTGATGCCACCTCTGCTATGGAAGATATAAATTTATAAGGTCAGTTTGGAAACAAGGTTATTATAATGCCATTGCTTAAGAGAAATGTGGCTGTAATAACAACTGTAAACAAATATAACACAGTGTACTGTATATAACATAATGGAATAATTTTCTTTTTGCAATTCTGTACTGTAAAAACAAAACTTTGGTTGTATGATCTGCAATAAAACTATTAACTGAAAAAAAATCCATGAAGATTCAGGTAATTCTGTATCTGATTGTAAATTAAGATTTCTTGGATATTACCTAAGATGGACAGGATTGAGACAGGGCAACAGTTTTCTACTAGTGATGTAGAGCCACCTTTATGATTTGGAATTACCTTGGCTACATTACATAATTCAGGGATGCATCCATGTAGGGAAGAGAGGTTATATATTTTCATGATATGAGCTGCAGTTACAAAGGAAGTCAACTTTACCAGCCTTGGCTCCAGGTCTTCACGTCCAGCAAATATCTCAGATTTAATGTGCGAGGAACACTAGCACTCTTCACAGTCATAAACTAAAGGTGAGATTTACCATAGGACTGTGTTCATTTTTTAGAGGTAGCAAATTCAGAGTTGTTGTCAAAGTTTTTTTTTAAACTTAAGTCAGTAAAGGATTGTCTGACAGCACTGGATATAGTTAAAGGCTCAGAGCAGACTTTATCTCCAGAGGAAATACAATCACAACCAATTTGTACCCTTCACTAGATGATTAATAATGCTTTTCCAAAACATTTGGGATCATAAAGTGTTTAGTCTGGTGACAAAAGTAATTATTTCCTGCCACTTTTAAGGCAGTTTTAATTTCATTTCACAGCTGCTTATATTTGTTCCAGTCGGACTTTGGCACGTGACTTTGTAAACATTATCCAAGAGATGTCCCAAGAGAAGACATCATTAATGTATATCGCTCACCTGTAAGCCACTTCATGCATGTGTTTTCATATGTTGCTTATTTAAAGGGCTCGATAGCCACACTTTCTATAAATTCAGCCCTAAAATAGTAAAGCATTGTGTAATGAATAATCCACAGTCAGGTGTGTTGTAATTTTGTAATAACTAAAATGACCAGGTGGGTTGGGAGGCCCAAGGTGCCAAGAACTCAACCATCCTGGAATTGAGATTGTTACAGCACTGATGCACATCAGAATGGATTATTATATTTATAACATCTGCAAACAAGGTACACAATCTACAGGAGGGACAGGGAGGGTAAAGAGGAGAAGGAGTAGCTCTCTACATAATGGAAGGGATCAAAGCAATAGAACTAAAGGGTAAACAGGAGGAGAGGAGGCATTGTGGGTCACCCTGGTGACAGGAAATCATACCACAATCCGCACAGTGGTTGCATACAGACCCCATCTCAGGGGAGGCAATGGACAAGGAAATGAGAGAAGGCATTCTTAGAATGGCAGAAAGGGAGATATTGTTGATGGGGACCTGAATATGCCAGATATTAACTGGAACACCTTTGCTACAGCCATATCCAAGAGCAAGGTCATTCTCAGCCCTACAGGGCATGCCTCAGACAGCTAGTGTTGGAACCCACTCCAGGAGGGAACAATCATAGACCTGGTACTCTCAAATGGGGATGGAGAGAAGATCTTGGATTTAGAAGTGGATAGCCATCTGAGAACAAGTGACCACCAAACAGTGTGGTTCACTATAACCCATCCATAGAGTCAAGCCATACAAAGTGTGAGGTATTGGGCTTTAGGAGGGTTGACTTTGGGAAAATGGGAGAGTGCCTCAGAAAGCACTAGCAAATGGGCAAGAAGGAGGTGTGGAGGAGCAATGTGGAAAACTCAAAACAGCTATTACAGAGGCAATGAGACTTTGTATGAAGCAAATCAACAAAACAAAAATGAAGGAAAAAACACTATGGTTCTCAAAAGAGGTGGTGGGGAGGTTAGATAGAAAAGGTAACATTCAGGAGATATAAGGAAACATAGAAGGAGCAGGACAGAGAACTGTACCAGTTAAAGTAGAAGAAAGGGGAGAGAGAAGGCAGTCAGAATAGCAAAGGCCCAAACTGAGGAAAAGATAGTCAACTAATTTAAGAAGGGTGTAAACCTTTATAGGTAGATTAGGAGCAGGAAAGACCAAAGGAGGGATAGTGAGGGCTTAATAAAGGGGACTGGAGGTAGAGGACGACAGTGCAAAAAGCAAGGATACTGAATGAATAATTCTGCTCAGTATTCGCAAAGGAAGAGGAGGAAGGTACCTAAACAAATAATAGAGCACTTTGATAGTGGGGTGGATACCAGTCAATTCACAGAAGAAAGGGTCCTGAAAGAACTCCTAAAATTGAAGGTGGACAAAGCAACCGTGCCTGACAGGATTCACCCAAGAATTCTAAAAGAACTAAGGGGAGAACTTGTGACACCACTGACTACACTTTTCAACAAATCATGGGAGAATGGTGTGGTACCTGAGGACTGGAGGAGGGTGGATGTGATTCCTCTTCACAAAAGTGGAGCAAGACAGAGGCAGGAAACTACAGACCTGTCAGTTTGACCTCAGTGGCAGGGAACATTATGGATTCACTTCTGAAGGAAAGATTGTTGAGTACCTAGAGGCCAGTGGGGTGCAGGACTCAAGGCAGCATGGATTCACAGTGGGAAGGTCATGTCAGATGAATCTAATCAATTCTCTGACTGGGTGACCAAAGTAGTATACCAGGGAGGGCTGTGGACATGGTCTACCTAGACTTTAGCAAGGCATTGACACAATCCCACACAAAAGATTAATAAACAAGTAAGCCAGCCGGGAGCAGGTCCCAGTGTTGTAGCCTGGGTAAAACATTGGCTGGACAACAGGACACAGAAGGTAATAGTAAATAGAGTCCCACTTCAAGGAAGAAGGTTACTAGCAGGGTACTGCAAGGTTCAGTACTGGGACTAATCCTTTCAATGTCTTTATAGGTGACATTGTAGAGGGACTGAAGGAAAGTATGCCTTTTGCAGACAACACAAAGATCTGCAACAGGGTTGATACATAAGGGTGGAAAGGATGAGAAGGAACTTGTAAGGTTGGAGGAATTGTCAAAAGTATGGCAGCTTAGATTCAATGCAAGAAGTGCAAAGTAATGCACCTGGGAAACAAAATTCCAGTGGAAGAGTACAAAATGAGGGGAGGTACTAACAACAACAAAATGGAAAGGGACCTGGGGTAGTCATATCAGATGACCTAAAGATAGGCAAGTAATGTGAGAAGGCAGTAAGGAGGCAGGGGATACTGGGATGCATAGGGAGAGGCATCACCATGAAAACAAAAAGTTGTTATCCCTCTGTACAGACAGTTGGTGAGACACCATCTGGAATACTGTGTCCAGATCTGGATACCCCATCTCCGCAAGGACATAGACAGGATGGAGGCAGTTCAGAGCAGGGCAACTAAAATGGTGCAAGGTCTGCACCAGAAGCCATATGAAGAGAGACTAAAGGAGCTTAATATGTATACCCTTGAGGAAAGGAGGGAGAGGGAGGACATGATGGAAACATTTAAGTCCCTCAAAGGAATCAATAAAGTCCAAGAGGGTAGCATCTTTCAGAAAAGAGATGTGCAAAAACAAGGGACACAATTTGAAGATGGGAGGGATGGCTCAGAAGCAATCTGAGGAAGTATTTTTCATGGAGATGGTGGTGGATACATGGAATGGCCTTCCTGATAAGGTTGTGTGGTCAAAACAGTGGAGCAATTCAAGAATGTATGGGACAGACATAAAGCAATTCAAGTGGGGGTAGGAAGAAGTAGACTGTTGGTTAATTCGGATCTACAGCTTATCCAATAGGTAGGAAATGGGCAGACTGAGGGCAAAGCAGTCATTATCTGCCATCAAAGTCTGTGTTTATATGTTTCTGTTTAAAATGGTTATGAGTTTAGATTTTTCCCAAAAGAAGATATTTTTGGTGGTTGCCTTGGTGATCTATTACTACACGCAAAATACTGGAGAGCACCACCAGGAAGTCTGCAAATCAACCCATTGACAGTATTCTGTCCTTCCTAGACACTATTTTCAGTCCAGTTAGGTATGCTTGCCTGTTTTAGTGTTCAGTCTGGTTGGTTAACAAACAACCAAATTAACTGTATTTCACCTAACTTAAGACACGCTTGGATATTTTCCACCCAGACCTGTCCAAATTAAAATCTCCCAAAACTTATAGCTCAGAGGAAGGAAGCTTAGTTAAAGATTTCATTGGATCCTCTAGTTCATGTTAAGCCTCACAAGGGGATGTGTACACAGTAGACTGTCAGTTTTTTCATCTACCAAGCTGAGTTGCAGTGATATGTTCACATAGAGACATCTCATTTGTCCCAGTCTGCAGTTCAGTTGCCTGTAGGCTCCCTTGGCATAAGTTAGTTAACTAATCTTCCTTTCTTCATCCATATTTCTTTGTGGAAGATGTTATAGTTAGGCATATCAGCTTCAAAGTTGGTAATATTATGTTTTAGCTATGTTTCACTAATAGCTAGGATGTCAGAAGAGTGCATTTTAAACACCTCCAGTTCAGATATTTTTTTAAATACAGATGTGCATGTATTTAGATGTGCAACTTTTAAGTTTTTAGACTTAATCCAGGCATGGTCATCATGGGAGATACAGATAAGCAGATAGTGGCATGGGGTCATGTTTTTTTCCATCACCAGATGACATAAGCAGCCACAGTGACTGTGACTTCCATAGTGCCTCAGATTTTCAGTGTATCCTCCTTATGGTCCCAGCAAAATGTACAATGCTCAAGATTAACCTGTTCATTCTTACTGATGAAACCTAGGAAAATAGTGCTAGATCATGTACAGAGGCAAACATGTATCATGTATTTGGTGCTATGGAACCAGGCTTGTAGTTATTAACCTAAGCATAAGTAGACACTACAAGTGGTATCAATTTACTTTATATTGTCAGTTCCTTGAGGTAGGTAGACCCTTGGATTTACTTTGGAGTCCCATGGAGAGTGAGAATTCAGTGGTGAACTTCACACTGGCTACGCTGAGGTATGATAGATCTGTTTGCTTGTGTATGTTTCTATGCAGGATCTTGGGATCCTTAGGAGCAGAGTCTGAGCCTATGGCAATGGCTAGGGATGGTAGGTTAGTGGGATGGATGACTGCAACTGCTAGCCTTCCTGAAGGTGAGGGGTGATTATATTCCTGATCCATGCCTTGGGTGAATGTCAGGAGGCCCTACTAAATGAAGTATGGGGAATGAGGGTGTCCTTGGTTCACTCCTGGGTGGATGTCAGGCCACTGAGCCTCCTGAGACAGGGGTGATAATATGCTTGTGGTCCATGCCAGCTTTGAGATGTCCCTTTATTTTGCTTACTTGGTCAGTTCCATCATGTGGCCACTGGATGATCCTTGTGCTACATACAGTTGGTTAGTTTACTGTGGGTGTTAGTTATGTAAAAGAAGTAGCTCTTTCATATGGCTGGAGTGAGAGCAATATCAGTTTTCACTTTGATCATGGTGACAATGCTGGTTATGGACCCAGAAGTTCAACTTCCACCCCATATCAGACTGTATGTGATGCCCATGCTAGCATCAGCTAATGAATAGGGAAGCCATCTTCTGGGGGTATGTACACCTTCTTCCTTCACTAGGGCGGAAGGCTGTTACTGTGCACCAGGAAATTTCTCAAAACATAATAGAATGGGTTAAGGTCCTGGGGTCTAGGAGGAGGAGTCAAAAATATATATATAGAGGGTCTAGGACCCATTTTGTGGACTTTAGACCCTGGGGAGTGGGGGTGCCCATGAACTAGGCAATCTGTTGCTTTACCTTGAAGAAGGACATGGACTGCAGTTGAGATGATGTATACAAACCAGTGAGACGCTGAGTTGATTTCAGCCCAGTGTGGGATTCAAATGAGGACATTGTGTTTTGGATGTGATGCACAACTGGTGGTCCAATGTTTTCCTGTTTAGCCTTTAAACCCCAGTCTATTCAGTCATCCTTCCTTTGGAACTACTGGGCCAGGAGTGGAGCTTCACAACCAGTATGCATGTATGCCTCTGTAAGGACTGGGACTTGTTGCAGAGTGTGCAATTTAGTTCTGCTATGTAGAGGTATTTGAACTGTGTGTGTGTGTGTGTGTGTGTGTGTGTGTGTGTGCGTGTGTGTGACAGTAAAGGAATCAGTTCAGGATCAGCTACTGTGTTATTGTGTCATTTGGAACAGAAGATGGAACAGAGTAGGGGTTGTGGGACCCAGTGAGTGCTTGACCTTTACCCACATCTGTACTCACTATAATTGTTTCATGTAGGCCCTCCTCAATGGCTCAAGGTGTACCCCACTTTTAGTCTTTGTTTCACCTTCATGCCAATTGCTACCTTCTCACTGGCTCTATATATTTAGAAATGCATGATTACCCCTCCACCAAAAAGCAGCCATGCAACTAAGAACATATACACAAATTCAAAGGCTATAAATTTGGGGCATTGCATTTACCTTCCCATTGTTTCACTGTACATGGATGTAAAGTTCTTATACTTGGATATAGAATTTTTAGTGTATGTGTATGTTTTCATACTTTACTTTTTTAAGTTTTCAACACTGATTGATATAAAGTAATAATTATATCAACTGCTAACCTCTGGTGCCCAAGCTCTTGTTAGCACACCACAGGAGGCCATAAGACTAAGGAAGTTGCACATCACTGAGGACACATTTGGTGCCTGGTCCTCTGTTGCTGTACCATGATGGTGGGTTAAGTGACATGATGAGACTTATTTAACTAATAAGACTTGGTGTGAGCTGTGCATCACATTTAAGTACATCAGTGATGACACTGAAAAATTGCACTGTCATGAGTAGGACTTGAGCTGGAGGTATGTGACATAGTCCATGCACTACTGGTGTTTCTGTAAGTGGTGAGCTACACTGTAGTGTTGCCAGTGCCAGTAAGAGACAAAGGAGATTTCTACAGCAGGAGGTTTAGTAGTGGATATTGCAGGAGAATTAAATTGTTAACATGAAAGAATCAGAGCTGAAGTTAATCGATGGTAAGCTGATTGTGAAAGGCTAAGAATTCAATATTGATAATTAGGGGTTAGCAGGCTCAACCCGATATTGGGGTGGGGTTGAGAGGTGCTGGATTCTATTTGTTTCAGACATTGACCACACACCATCAGCATTCCTAAAAATTTAAGAAAATGTATTAGAAACACGATTACATCTCAGTGAATGAGTCAGGGTTGAACTTGTTCTGTCCTCAGTTGCTAATTATCAGGGCCCCATGTTCACTGCCACAAACTGGACCTACATTCTATGGCAGGACCTCTCATGCTTGCTGTGGTCGAGTCTATGATTAACTCTGTGGCAGTTCTGTGATGGGCTTTATATAATTTGGCAACTCAAATGAGCCCCAAAATAAAATCTAGTTACCAGAAAGAATGTCTCAGGAAAGGCAGTCTAGGGCAGTTTGACAGAGGCACAGAGGCAAGGCAATGCAAAGCAATTCTGGCGTTTTGATTTGGATTGACTGTAGGCATGGGGGATTTGAAGGTTTATTTTTACTGCAGTCTTTTATTGTCCCATGGCCCTCCTGCCATGCTCAGAGCTGCTTTACCACAGCTATGCTCCTGAGAATGTCGCCCCTTGCCTGCCCAGTTGCTTGAAGACCAGTATTGTCTGGCTACAAACAGTGCTGCTTAATGGCTCCCTTCAACCCACTTGCTTGAAGCCTGGTGATGATGGTTTGTCCTATAATGATGCTCTAGTTGCTTCCTCCTGCTCACGCAGTTCAACACCAGTAGTGTTGTTTGTATCAGTGCTACTTCCATATCTTTGTCCCCATTCTGTAAGGATTTACTGTGAGGCTAGAGAGCAGTTGGACCATTTTACATTAGACAAATGTCCAGAAAGCCTCCGATTTTTGTTTGCAATAATTACTAATACTTCTTCATTCCTCAGTTCTGCAATTTATTTATTTAAAGTTGGTGACCAGGAAAGGTACACTGAGCTGAGGCTCATTTCCAGGTGAGACCCAGGCAAAGGGTACAATGAGGAATCATCAACATAGGAAGTTATATAAACTGGAAGAAGCACATAAAATTACATACAGATTGTTAAAAACAGACAGAGGATGGCAAGATATATATATATAGCAATATATACATAGATAAAATGGGGAAAGAGTAGATGAGGGAGGCAGAGGAGGGTGACACAGGAAATAGTAAAAGGATATAAGGTATCAGCAGGACAGAGTGCAGGTGCAGCAGGTGTAGAGGAAATTGAGAGAGAGAGCCTGGTTTAGAAAGGGTAGAGAGGTGGACAGCTGAAGGGAGATAGGGATTGAGTTCTAGATGTGAGGAGATGATAAGAGAAGGAAGCCAGCCCTGAGTTGGAGTTGGGGCACGCAACTAAAACCACTATTCTTTCTCATGAAATACACTTTCTGAAGTTCCCCAGTGTTTGTAGAAGGCCATAATGGTCATAAGCTTCAGCTGTGTGCCAGTGGATTGGAAAGGGGCCCCACTAAGTACTGCAACCGGGGTGGATGTATAATAGAACTGCCAACAGCTCACAGTGATGCCATTTTAAGGTTGCTCACAATCATTTTAGCCATTTGGTTGGAGTTTTCAGTGTTGTCAGACATTTTACTGCACTAAAAATGCTGTTTCTGTGGCGGAGGCTTGTTTCTAGGGCAGAACCATGTTTCTGCAGCAGTTGCTGCAACTGCAGAATCACAGTAAACACAGGGCCCTGCTAATTATGATCAGGAGAGGTATAAACAGGCACTTGTGCCTAGTGGCTTTACCAAGTTAACAAAGAATAAATAAATTAATATAATTTTATTTATGCAATAGGCATGGACCCAAAGCAGTTAAATAAATCCATTTATTCTCACTTGTATTAAATAAATTATTATTTAACACCCTAACTTCAATCAAACACCATTTATTTAACACCATGCCATCAGTCATCCTCCTCCTGCTGAAACTGGGTCAATGACTATCCTTTCAGTTTCTGCATTGTTTGCACTGGCAGCTCCCATCTTGAGCCCACATGCCACCCATACACAGCACACCCTTACAAAACAGAAACCTGTCATTTCTCCAATAACTTTGTACCAGTACCAACAGCTTAAGCTTTATAATTTACTTTCCTCTTGATCTCCTCTGTTTTTTCCCATGATCTCCAGACAGCCAGCTCCTCTTCATGCTTCCTCCTTGTGCTCACATAGCCAACTCAGCTAAAATTACTGCTACTGCTGCCAGGCTCCAACTACAACTAATCCAGTAGCCAAACAGCACTTTTTCAAAAATAAGTCTTCCTAGCAGCAACAGAACCAACCCACAGTCAGCCACTGACCCAAAAATAGTGTTCTCCACTCTGTGACCACCCTGTTATTGTCCTCATAAGATTGCTTATCTGATCTGCACATCTCCCGCTTCTCACAAACACACTGAATCAACTGGCTTCCACCTGCACCACACATTGTTATTTCCTACTGTGATGCAATCCCAAAGTGGATACCAAAGGCAGGAGCAACCAGATAAATTATATACTCTTAAAGAAAATAAATAAAACCAAAACATCACCACCACAGTCTCTGCAACTTTGCTAAGTGAGAATGGAGCCACCATGTTTCCAAAACTCTTCAGCTCTCCCATATACTGAACACAGCCAGCAAAAACCCCACTCTGAACATCAAGACATTGGCTGCACAGCAATTGACCTAATTACCATAGAAACAACCCCACTGTCAACCATGAATACCACAAAAGACAAGGAGGGAGAGCATGAAGGAAAAGATCAGTGTGTGAAATCTGAACAGGGTAAGGAAAGGACTTATGACACAAAATTTTGATAAATCTCAAGGCCTGATGGTATCCATCCCAGGGTGCTGAGGAAACTGGCAGGAACTAGCAGGCCATTGTAGGCAGATTTGGTGAACAGTTCAGTGCATTCCCCCAAATGCTACTCCAAATAGCCTGCCAATCAGTTTAGTTATTCTATTTTTACTTTCATTCTTCATTGCCTGATTTTAACAGGGGTTCTTGGTCTTATAAATAATCTGAGCTGGGATAAGCCTGATCATCGGCGATGAGGTGACCACCTCACAAGTTAACCCTACTTTCTCAATTTCAACCTGCCAATATGAGCTGTGATACCACTGTTTTTTCTGTCAGTCTTTGTGTGGAAATCACCTCTGACTTCATTTTTAAACAGAGTGCTGATCTATAGGGGCTCACAGGTGGCTAGTGGGGCATGCTAACCTGGAAATGGCCACACCTCTCCTGATCATAATTAGCAATTGAGGACATAGCAAGTTCAACCCTGACTCATTCACTGAGATTTAATCACATTTCTAATACATTTTCTTAAATTTTGTAGGGGTGACGATGATGTCTGACCAATATCAGAAACAAATAGAATCCAGTGCACCCTCACCACCACAATAAGATAATTTTAGATTTATTCTATTTTCATAGTCGCTTTTCTTTCTCTATTCCAAGAGTTTAAAAGGGATTTGTCTTTGATGGGATGGTGATCCCTCTGTAGATGTGTATATGTATGTAGCTGTGAAAGGGAAGGGCATGGAGGACACTGTGCTTCGATTTATAGGACATCAGTGACCAAATTGTCACATAGCCATCTTATTACCACACCTAATGTACCTTGTACAGAAAATTTTGAAATCCCCACCAAAACATAATTCTGTGCAATGCAAAGTCATTCCATGCCACAGATGTGAAAACACATTTTGTCCAGGATTTTAAAAATGACATCTGTTACATACATGAGATGGGGTAATAAGAAGGTTTGTTGAAAATCTGGGTCACAATATTTAAAAATTTCCAAAGTTACGAGTGTACGTAGCAAATTGTAAAGTATGGTCATAACTTTAGCACTTCTTTTACATTTGATTCTGAATTTTCAACATAGCCTTCTTATAACACCACCTCATAAACAAGGGCAGAAAAATTCCAGATCCCACCCAAAGGTGATTTGCTAAGTAACCACAAAATCACTTTTGAACAGGAGTTGTGTAACGACAGTCCCACTGTTCATGAGGTGGGTCCCTAAAAGACCATGTTGAAAATTTGGGTTCAAAATCTCAAATAATGGCTAAGATATTCATAAAAGTTGAAACCCCATTGAAATACATTGAACCACATTAGGAGTGACAAAAAAGGATTTAAATAGTTAAAAACATGTTCAATTGTTCAAAATGTTCCTATTGGCTGGAGAATAGGACACAGGGTAACAGTAAATGGACTCACTCTGAAGAAAGGGGGTTACTAGAGGGTACCACAGGGTTCAGTATTAGGACGGTCCTCTTCAATGTCTTTATAGTGACATTGCAGAGGGACTGGAAGGAAAGTATGTCTCTTTGCAGATGACACAAAGATCTGCAACAGTGTTGATGTACAAGGTGGGGTAGAAAGGATGAGAAGGAACTTGCAAGGTTAGAGGAATGGTCAAATGTATGGCAGCTTAGATTCAATGCTAAGAAGTGCAAGTAATGCACCTGGGAAACAAAAACCAGGGAAAGAGTACACAATGGGGTGAGATACTAACAACAACAAAAAATGGAAAGGGACCTGGGGTAGTCATATCAGATGACTTAAAGGAGGGCAAGCAATGTGAGAGGGCAGTAAGGAGGGCTGGGGGATACTGGGATGCATAGGAGAGGCATCACCAGTAGAAAACAAGAAGTTGTTATCCCTCTGTACAGACAGCTGGTGAGACCCCATCTGAGTACTGCATGCAGTTCTGGAGACCCAATCTCTGCAAGTACATAGAAAGGATGAAGCTGTCCAGAGGAGGGCAACTAAAATGATGCAGGGTCTGCACTGGAAGATCATGAAGAGAGACTAAAGAAGCTTAATATGTATAGCCTCGAGGAAAGGACGGGGGACATGATATAAACTTTCAAGTACCTCAAGGAATCAAAGTCCAAGAGGGTAGCATCTTTCAAAAAGGGTGTGCAAGAACAAGGGGCACAATTTGAAGATGGGGGCGGTTCAGAGGTAATGTGGAAGTATTTTTCACAGAGAGGGTTGTGGATGCATGGAACGCCTTCCGAGGAGGTTGTGGAGTCAAAACAGTGGTTGAATCTAAGCATGCATGGACAGTCATAAGGCAATTCTAGGGGTGGGGGTAGAAAGAAGTAGGCTGCTGGTTAACTAGGATCTGCAGCTTATCCATTAGGGTAGGAAATGGGCAGACTGGGTGGCCAAGTGGTCCTTATCTACTGTCAAATTCTATGTTTCTATGTTCAGCGTCCATGGGTGCTATAAAAGAATACTAAGTGAAGCTCATCAGCTCCATGAACAAGATACATATTTGGATGGGTCACTGTTGGGCTTTGTACTGCATTGCACTTTCTGTGTGTTGGAATTTCATATTGCCTGAGGAACTTTTAAGTCTTTAAATCTGCATTAATAAACTTGATTTTATCTGTATACTCTGTGTTGGCTTCTCTTGCTGTTTGTAATTGGCAAAGTGGGCAAGCATTAAGGATGCAATACTTGAAGCAACATCTCATTGTCTTAGACAGAAAGAAATTGCAAAAGAAGAAGGAAACCACTTTGGTTCTCAAATACAGTAGCAGAAAAGGTCAGAGCCAAAAGATTGGCCTTCAGGAAATATAAGGAACACAGCGGATGAAGATAGGGAGGCATACCAAACTGCCCTAAGGGAAGCAGGGAAGGCAGTAAGGCAGGCAAAGTCCCAAACTGAGGAAACACTAGCACAAATAGTAAAAGAAGGTGACAAGACTTTCTATAGACACATTAGTGAAAGGAGAAAGTCCAGAGGGGTATTGCTAAGCTTAATGGAGAAAAGGGAGCATGTAGGAGGAGGACCCTGTAAAGACATCTATCCCAATAGATACTTTGCTCAGTATTTACTGAAGAGAAGGTAGGGCAGGGCCCACAGCTCAGCATCATGGACACGGGGAGGGAGGTGAGCACTACTCCCTTCACAAAAGAAAGGGTCCTACAAGAGCTTGCTAAGCCCAGGGTGGATAAGGCAATGGGACCTGATGGCATACATCCCAGGGTACTTAAGGAACTAAAGGTGGAACTAGCAGAGCCATTAGCAGAACTGTTTAGTGAGTCTCTGAGCACAGGACAGGTCCCAGAAGACTGGAGAAGGGCTCATGTGATCATGCTCCTCAAGAGTGGTAGCAGGGAGGAGGCAGGGAACTACAGACCAGTCAGTCTTACTTCAGTATGGGCAAGATTATGGAGGCACCCTTAGGAAAGGATAGTGCAACACCTGGAATCCATAGGGGCACAGGATCCAAGACAGCATGGGTTTACAAAGCAAGGTCCTGTCAAACTAATCTCATAGATTTCTATGACTGGGTAACCAGAGTGGTGGACCAAGGTGAGCAGTTGATGTCACCTACCTTGACTTCAGCAAAGCTTTTGACACTGTTCTACATAGAAGATTGATAAATAAGCTGTGTAGGCTCGGGTGGTCAGAAGTTGGTCAACTGGGTGGCAAACTGGTTGACAGGCAGAAAACAGAGAGTGGTGGTAAATGGTATACAGTCAGAAGAGATGCAAGTCACAAGTGGGTACCTCAGGATCAGTCCTGGGGCCAATCCTCTTCAACATCTTCATTAGTGACCTTGCAGATGGACTAGAGGGTAAGGCTTGTCTGTTTGCAGATGACACCAAGATTTGCAACAGAGTAGATGATCCAGATGGGGTGGGCAGAATGAGAAGAGATCTGGATAAACTAGCAAAATGGTCAGAAGAGTGGCAACTGGGATTTAATGCAAAGAAGTGCAAGATCATGCACATAGGAAGAGAAACCCTGAAGCCACCTATAGGCTGGGAAGGGAGTTGCTAGCAGTCACAAAGGAAGAAAGAGACTTGGGCATCATCATCACTAATGACCTGAAATCATCCAAGCAGACGTCTAAAGCAGTAGGTAAGGCTAGGGGGTGTTAGGGTGTATTAGTAGGGGTATCACAAGTCGTAAGAGGGAGGTATAATCCTCTTTACAAGACACTGGTTAGGCCCCATCTGGAGTACTGCATGCAGTATTGGAGGCCACACCTTCACAACGACATTAACCAAATGGAGGCAGTCCAAAGAAGGGCAACCAAAATGGTGCAGGGACTGTACCAGAAGACATATGAGGACAGATTAACAGAGCTCAATATGTATACCCTTAAGCAAAGGAGAGAGGTGATATAATCGAGGCATTCAAACACCTTAAGGGCATTAACAAGGTGAAAGAGTCCAACATGTTTAAATATAAGAAAATATCAGGACAAGAGGACACAGCATGAGATTAGAGGGGGCCATTAAGGGGAAATGTGAGGAAATTATTTTCACAGAAAGGGTGGTGGATGCATGGAATGGCTTACCTCAAGAAGTGGTGGCTATGAATACAGTGCAGAGCTTCAAACAGGCATGGGATAGGCATAAGGAGCAATACAAATGAGTAAGAATAGATAGGCCACTGACAGAGCAAAGGCCAAAGCACATTTATAAGGTAGAAAAGAAATGGGCAGACTGGATGGGCCTTGCGGTCCTTATCTGCCGCCAACTTCTATGTTTCTATGTTTCTATAACACTGTTTTGGAGCCAGCACGAGTGAGTGAGTGGAGCAATGGCTGTTTCTGCTGCTCTTCTTATGTCTAGACATCCCTGGAAAGTCTTATGACAGTTTGTTGTGTGGAAAAAAAGAAAACAAGATGACAGTTTAAGAAAAATATTTTTTCTCATGAAAAGGATTGCCCCATTGTGAAAAAGAAACCTTTTGTGATGCCAAATCCTTTTCAAACTTTGTCCTGTATCCTGAGAGTGATCTTTCAATTGAAAACAATGGAAAATTAAAACTGAATAACTTTGCAACAGATTCATATTTTTTCACCACACAAATGCAAGGCAGTTCTGTTACCAAAGCTGTTTCTACCATTAAAAAATCATACCAGAATTCCACACCATCTGGGCACATGGCAGTAAGGAAAAACTGCAAACAATGGCAAATGTTAAGGTTTTTACACTATCTGGATTTCAGAACTGCACATCCAACCAAAATAAAACTTGCAATATCAAGAGATCTACCCATAGGACAGCACATGCTAAATATTGTGCAACTCCATTGATGGGTTGCAAAGTTATTAAAGTACAAAAGCTGAGGTTTAACTAATTATCGAATTTCAAAACTTTAAACACACATTATTTGTATACATATATCATATGAGTAACCATTACACAATGTAAGAAAGGACCTCTTTGAAATGAGCATTACTCAATAGAGCTACTATCCCTGTTCATAAATGTTCTTATTATGATTAAACATTTTACTACTACAATCCCCAAATCACAAGTTAAAAACCCATATGTCTCCCTCATTAAGCTATTTCTCTCCTCGCTTGGTGGCTGCCTGAAATGTATTGATGTTTAGCATGTATGTGTGATATATGCACAACAGGGTAACATGGCATATTGCTTCCTATAGTTGCTATATCCTTTTGTGTTTTACAGCTCAATAACAAAGAAAAGCTAGACCTTTCCTATGGAGGCTCTGTAGGAGGCAGAAATACCCATAATTACTACTGCCCCTTTGTGAGCCCTGCTTCTCCCGCTTACTCTATTTAGGAATCTCCTCTACTGAAATTTGTCATAATATCAGAAAACATATATATTCCACAGTATATATCGGGTTGATGGTCTGTTTAATGTTCATTATGCAGTATGGAATTCTGTGACATTCTGGTACTTGTCTCTGTGTGGCTTATATGATGTTTCAGTCCAGCTTAAGGGAGTAAAAGGAGCCAGAGCTAAATTCAGTTGGCTTTCACTTGGGGCCTGAAAACGTCATTCAGATTTGACAGTCCAGGAGAACCAGATTAGCCCCAAAGAAGTAACAGACACAGCATAAAACAGATTATAAATGGGTGAGCATTAAGTTTAGCAATAAATATGCATTACTTTAGTTTACTTACAGCAGGTGCTGATGGCATGCATCTGCAGTGGATTACTGTTTGGGGTTTTGTGACAGAGTCTGCAAAACCCACAAAGACCACCATGATCCAGTGTGAGCTACAGTAATAGTTACTTTACATTGCTTACTTCAAGGCACATACCCAACTGTAGTATTTGACTCCATGCATAGTCTCATGCCAATTATTAATTGTTTCCCATCAGTGCAATAGATTTTACAACATTATTTTTATATTATGATTAGTTTATATTATTATATCTTCTAATAGTTTTATTATATCATGTGTTTCATATATTAGATAATAAATAGGGGATATATGATGAAAGGAGGGGATATGGAAAACATTATCACTCTTGCAGAGTGCGCTGTGTATTCTCACTGATGCCAAAGGCATGAGTGAAAATACATAGCTGACTCTGCAGGAATGACAATATTTTCCATATCCTATGATCTGCCCATCATGTGTGCCATTTATACCACAGGGGTGAGAGCTTTAAGAAAATGTTTTCTGATTCTGTGTGTTTCCTGATCATTTGTGTGTGTGTGTGTGTGTGTGTGTGTGTGTGTGTGTCTTCTGAATGGACTGGGAGTCATAAACACAGGTGAGTGTGTTTTGCAAAGCTAAATGAATGAGTCAGAGGCTCAGTGAGAAAGACAAACTGCTGCAGGTAGCATTGAGAAACAGAAACCGCTTTATAAAACAGTTTCATTGAGATTTCAGGTTGTTTTGAAGCTGAGATCAGCACAGTAATTGGCTAGGAATGTTAGAAACACAATGGGACATGGGTGAGAGTATTTTGCAAAGTTAATTGAGTAAGTTGCAGCTTCAGTGAGAAAGAGAAACTGTTTTCTGAAGCAGTTTCTTTTAGAATGCAATTACTTTGGTGACATCAGCAGAGTATGGATAAATGTTGATATCCTCACTCTGTTGATGTCATCAGGATTTATCCTCACTGCAGTGGAAATAACACAGGATATCCTATTGAGAAAGCTCTCACCCCGTGGTATAAATAGAAATATGATGATAGTAATGTGCTGAATCTCTTGTTTATTTTTATGTCATTTTATTTATTTATATGACAAGAAAATATGAATTATAATAATGAAAGTTTTGTGTTAAGAAAAACTAGTCAATGTCTGTGTTTTTATTGTAATGAAATAGTATTAATATTTAGGTATTATTTATATAGCAAGAAAAATGTTGTCTACTCTCCTCCTGTTCTAGGAGTTAGATGGCATCTTTTCTTTTCGACAGAGGTGCACACTATAAAATAAATTATTTGACCTCTCAGGCTTGGGATGACCACCTGGTGCTCAGATGACCTTGACTGTTAGCTGGCTGTAAACAAATGGAGCTAGCAGATGTCTAGCTGCAAACAATAACCTAATGTCCAGAACAAGTGTAAGAGTCCAAACTGGATTCACTTTAATAAAGAAGCTCATGAGCATATCACACAGACAGAAAATAAATTAGTTCCATAAGGATATTGAGGTCATCCATTTTGTAAGTCCACATCGAATAGAAGGACTACTGACCACAGATGATAACATTCCTTATTTTTGGGGTGGTGTACAACTCAGTGACACATGATTTCAGTTAGCAATATACTTTAAGTACCCAAGACACTGATAAGACCAACATAAGGTAGAGTATAGCAAAATTGATATTTAGCTCTTCTGACAATGCCTAGATCTTGGGCTCCTGAGGAAGTAAAGGGGTATATGGCTTTGCAGAGCAACCCTGGGATTGAATTTCTTGCCACCTTCTCATAGATTTAGTACCCCCAACCTAACTGCCCACCAAGAGTGAGTATGTGGTAGCTAGGACTAGAATCCCATGTGGCACCTCATGTGGACTTATGACAGACATCCAGGGGCTTTTAGATCTACTGCATACTCCAACAGTTCTTGCTCCTGGCTCAGTGTACTTGGGTTCAGTGTAGGTTGCTACATAAAAAATAGTAAAATAAATAAAACTTTATTTTTGAGTGCCTTTCAAGTACCAAGGCACCTTACAGTACTAAAAGCATGATTCCATAAAAACTATTACAATTAGTATATAAAATTAGTATATAAAACAATTACAGATGGTAACAGTTCACTGAAAAGCCTGACCCCAAAAAAGTTTTAAGTGCCTGTTTAAACCCCCACAGTCACGCATTCCTGAAGCTGATGGGGCAGAGAGTTCCAGAGGGTGTGGGCCACAAACATGAATGCACAGGCCCCAGAAGATTTCAAAATTACCCTTGGAATCTCCACCAACCCCTCATCAGCGAGTGAAGCTGTCACAAAGAGGTGTAGTTAGTCAGAAGCTCTTTCAAGTCATCAGGACCAAGTCTGTGTAGGGCTTTGTAGGTCAGTAAACCTACCTTAAGGTGATCCACCACTGACTCAGCAGCCAGTGCAGATTGCGCAGTACAGGAGTGATATGTGACCTCCGAGACACCCTGTCAACAGGCAGGCAGCAGCTTTCTGCACTAGCTGCAAGCAGCGGATATCAACTCCAGGAAGCCCCACGTAAAGGGGTTGCAGTAGTCAAGGGCGAGGTCACAAAGGCGTGGACCAACACAGGCAGATTGCAGGATGGAACAAGGTGTTTGACCCTGGCAATGTTCCTAAGATGGTAAAGAGCAGACTTAATGACTGCTGACACCTGATAACGAAGGTCAGCCCATTGTCAAATACCACTCCTAGGTTGCGCACCTGTTCTGAGGTAAGGATCTGAGAGCCCCCAGAAATAATCCAGAGGCTGATCAGTCCTCAACCCCTCTATCCTGTGACCTGGGTCCACAACAAAACCTTGGTCTTTCCGTGTTCAACTTTAACCAGCTCGAATTCATTCAGTCTTGGATTTCAGCAAGGCAGTTATTAAATACTGAGAAAGCGCTAACCTGGTGGGAGCAAAAGACAGGTAGAGCTGGGTATCATCAACGTAGCAGTGAAACCTTAGCCCATACCATCTTACAATGTCTCGAGGGTAGCATATATCTGCAAACTACATGGGGACAACACCGAGCCCTGAGGAACCCCACAAGACAGAGGAATGCGTTAGAAAAAAATCCCCAACACAACTTTCTGTGTTCTACCAGTTAGGAAAGATGTAAACCACCTGAGGACTGCACCCATCAGGCCACAGATGGACCTCAAGCACTCAAGTAGCACCCCATGGTCAACAGTGTCAAAAGCTGAGGAGAGATCTAGGAGAACCAGAATGGAATGGTTTCTCCAGGTCTCTCGCCATCAGAAAATCATTGCACACCTAAACCAGAGCAGTCTCAGTACTATGCCTCTTACAGAAACCAGACTGGAGAGGTTCATAGACATTATGGATGGTCAAGTGGTTCTCCAGTTGAGTATTGTACTAAGGGACATTTACACTAGTGGATTGCATTTGTTAAGGTCCTGCCACCTCACCCTCTCCATGCCAGCTCCCATGGGACAGGGGTTTCCTGGCTGAATTAGCTGCACAGTTTAGAAGGAGGATGAATTCCTGGAATTAAATAAAAGCCTCTGCCCTGAGGCCTCCTTCTTCCTAGAAAATTCCAAACTCATGCTGGAGGTCACATCCCAACAAGCTCAAGGTAAATATTTTCTTTAAGGTTGCAGGTTACCCAGGGAATAGGAATAATTAATTCACAGTGACATACTGTACAGGGAGTTATAGCCAATTATTCTGGTTCTGCCACTACCCAGCGAAGGTTCTCTCACAACTCTCTAGTTTCCTCTCACTGTTCTGGAACTAGCTCTCTTACAACCATGCTTTGATGGGAAATATTCTATGTCTATTATGCTTTTGTCAGGACACATGGTCCTCTACAGTTTCTTTACTCAATTGAGTCCAGTGGAAGGACAGATCAGCCAGCTTGGGGAGCCCTGTGACTTTGGCTTATCATGTATTGCAGCCAGAATCCCACACATTCCTACAGACCCAAGCCCTTGGATCTGCTCTCATGGGAACACTGAAGCATTCCCACAGACTTGGTGCCCACCTTGGTCCTTGAATCTACACATATATCAGGCCCCATTTATATGCCTACACTTGATTGAACTGAATATAACAAGGAGTTTTATTGTTTTGATTGATAGTAATTATTTATATATATAAGTAGATGTGTTTATTTTATTTTGTATGGTTGTTTGTCTATTTTATGTGCTGTTTGTCAGTTTTTATAATTTGTAAGGTTCCATGAGCTTTCAGGGAATAGCCCAAAAGAAATAAAATCTCCTACCACTACTATTACCTGCTAATGTGTACAGGATCTGGTAATTCCAGATTATCATGATGATGCAAGCTTTTCAAATGAGAAACTGACAGTCCAGTACCTTGTAAAATAGCACTATCTGAAACTCTTGTTCTATTAAAAGTTAAATCAATTTTATAAAAGGAGAGAGAGAAAAAAGCTACAGTGTACAAAGGAAAAAAGCATAAAAGCAATGGGTAGGTGCATAAAAGGATAAAGAACAGAAGGCATGAAAGGGTAAGGAAAGAAAAGGCAAAGAAAGATGATGGGTGTCATGCAATGTAGTGGTTGTGGGGCAGCAGTGTTCAGGAAGACCTTCTGGACACTGTGGTGCTGCTCTATTTGCAGATACCTCTCTGTGTTGAGGTGGAGGTTACAGGACTCTGAGCAGAGTTGGCAAGGATCCAGAAGCATTCCCTTCACACAGGGACCACATGTCTACCCTCACTCCCTCAGAGAATGCCAAGGAGGAGGGACGGATGGACTACGATGGCCTCAGGAAGGATGAAGGAGGTGGTACAAAGGCATATCCCCCAGTCAGTGACACTTCATAACTCATATGCCATCTTGGCACAGCAGGAAGATCGCAGAGCATTTCCAGAAGTGGATACCAAGGGGGATGAGGAGTCATCCAGGATGGAGTCCTGAGGGCAACTGGAAGGAGAACACATAGAAGAGGAGTGAATCCTGTTTGGGGACTCCATCATTAGGGAGATAGAGCTGTGGACAGGCAGCATTGGGGAAAGGGAGGAGGTGTGCCTACCTGGAGCTGAATTCAGAGGGAGGGCAAGCAGACTCGTGGGGTCACTAAGCTGGTGGCAAGAGAGGGAGCTGGATGTCACTATCTGTAAATGTGTGAGTCCCAATAAACAGATCATACAACCAGATTAAGATGCATAAAAATGCATACTTCTGCATTTATCATTTATTTTAGAAAACACAAAACCAAAATGAATAATCCAGTATTTACAGAAAGGAAAAAAAATGATGATATTTCTTCACATCAGTTCAGACATTAGGATATACTGCTTGCTTCAGATGCTATAAGAAAATTCAGGTATTCTCTCCTTCCTCAGATAATGTGAAAGACAGCACATTATCTCCTTGCTGAATCCTTCTCTCACCTTGGTCAGAACCCTACTGACCAACCTATCTGTGAGATCCTTCTCACCTTGGTCACAACAAATCTGACTAAGCCTCCTTTGGAGGTTTATATAGTAAAGGGAAGGGGTGTGGTTTCTGGCGCCCTCCTCCTTTGTGACATCACATTCCCATGTATCTATATAGCCTGCCATTTCAGAGGCAGCTTGCCCTATAGAAGGACCTTTCCAAATGAAACAGAACTCTAGGTAACAACCTTTCTTTACAATTGTATATGGTTAAACCAACTTGTTTTGGAACAAATAACTGGTTATAACCTTTGCATGGACAGAGAGATGAGGCGCGCTCCCTATCTGTCTCCATGAAAAGTTACAACCTTTTATTTGTCTTTTGTATTCATACAGGAAATACATACAATATGAAATTACTGGCGTATCTATGCTTTGTTTCCATAAGGTTCATACTAAGGTTCATACTAAGGTTAGAAGAAAAGAGCTAGTAGGCCAAAGCCCATAATGCTCCTATGCTAGGCTATGGAGTAGAATGTTAAGTCATACCCAGACATAATTAGCTTGTCAAGACGATGTTTAAAAATCTCTTTAGTATTACTTGTTACTACATCAGATGGAAGTCTATTCCAAGGTCCAATAGTTCTTACAGAAAAGAAACACTTACGATTATTATGTTTAAAAGATTTACCAGTTAACTGGAGGACATGACCTCTAGTATTATGTATTGATGACTTAAAAGAAAATCTAACTCAGTCATGATATAGGGTCATGAATAATGTCATATAGGAGGAGAAGGTCACCTCTAATGCATCTGATAGTAAGAGCATTAGTTTCAATGTATCAACCTAAACTCATAAGATGAGGATTCGAGACCAGATATTTTTTAGTGTATTTTTGCTGAATCCTTTCAAGAGAGTAACTATCTGATTTTTAAAAGGACACCACAACTGTGAAGCATATTCAAGATGGGGACAGACATAGGACCTGAATAGGGTAACAACACCTCCTGATCTAGGATCTAATATTACATAAAATAGACCAAATAATTTTATTAGATGTACTAATAACCGAATGCATATGCTTGGAATATGTTAAGTCATCTGAAATGTTTATACCATATCCTTCTCATCATCAGTGGCACACAATGGTAAATCATCCAGAATATACTGGAAATTTAAATTATTAGAACCCAAATGCATTACTTTCCATTTTGTAGAGTTTAACTTCATGCCCCATTTATTAACCCAGGTACTAATAATATCAAGATCATGCTGAATACAAGATATTTGGTCTAAATTAGAACATGGTCCTCCGATCTTCACATCATCTGCATATTTAATTGTAAATGAAAGGCAGAATTAGTTTAATCAGATATAAAAGCCTGAAAAGACAGAGGGCTGAGAACCGAGCCTTGTGAACACCATTAAAACTTTACCAGAGTTAGAAAATGCCCCATTAATCATCACCTTTTGAGTTCTGTATGAAAGCCAATTATGAATCCATGTAATTATATGACTATTAATACCAAGACCTGTGAGTTTTGAATTAGAGCCCAGTATGGCATGGTGTCAAAAGCTTTACTGAAATCAATAAAGACAATGTCCAGGCTAACGTTATCCAAACAAGAACTAAAATGTTCATAAAAGCAGAGCAAATTTGTAAGACAGCTTCTACCCTTCTTAAAGCCATGTTGTTCCAAATCAGATGCATCAATAATAGGGGCAATAATATCCTTTAGTAGACTTTCTAATGCCTTACATATGGATGAAGTCAAACTAATCGGCGATAATTTTCCCATAGATGTTTTGATCCTTCTTATGTATTGGTACCACAGCGCCTCTTTCTATTCACAAGGGATAAAATTATATTGTAAAAAGGTCGAATAAAAGTTTGAGTGGAAAGGCAATATGTTTAGATAATAGGTAAAGTAAATGCACTACTATATTGTCTGGGCCTGAACAAAATTTACCTTTTAGTAAGTGTATTTTTTAAGAATAGACTCAACTGAGAATGTGATAAAAGTATCTGATGGTGAAATCATAGGTACAGGTGATTGAACTTCTGATGCAGAGAAAACTTTACAAACTTCATTATTTAATACATCAGCCATGGCTTTCGGCTCATGGATAAGTATGTTTTCTGTTGTAAGAGCCCCACCACACTTGGACTTTTCCTGAGGAGTTTATATAAGAGTAAAATTGTTTGGAATTAGACTTACTAGCTGTTGTTGCCAATTTCATTTCCCATCTAGATTTGGCCCTACGGATGACTAATTTACACTTCCTACTTGATTTTAAATAGGATTCCCAATTAGAAGTTGTCCTATTCTTTAGGTAGTTACAATTTTTTTATTTTTATATTTATTAAATGTTTTTGTTTTATTCATCCATCTAGGAGCCTGTTTCCTATTAAATTCTTATTTTTGATGGAATATAAGTATCACAAAGAGTCAAAATAAGTGATTTGAAAACTACCCAACTTTGATATAAGGACTGGTTATCAAAAAGATAACCAGTTTATTTTTCAAGGTATAGATTGATACTGTGAAGATCAGCTTTGTCTACAGGTATATAATTGAAGAATTAGTATTAAAGACAATATGTCTGCAAGTTAAATAAAATAGAATTATGATCACTGCTGCCTATTGGTGATGAAATATGCACATCCTTAATATCTAAGGTGGTACTACTCAGAACAAGATCTAATATATTATTACCTCGGGTTGCAGAAGTTATCCATTGCTGTAAGTCAATTCCAAACAAGTGGACAAAATGTATTACTAATACTGCTAGATGTTGTGAATGACTGCCAATTTATATCTGGGAGATTGAAATCCTGTAATAATAACATAAACCATTTGAGTAGCTATTTCAAATTCAGAAAGAATGGTGTCCATAATTAAACTAGATGAATTTGAGGAACATAACATGTCCCAAGGATAATAAAATCCTGTTTGGATAGGAACATTTTAAGCCAAAGACTCTCAGTTGGGAGATTATGAATTTTATAGAACTAGAAATATTGACTGAGTTGATTTTATTGTTAATAAATGAGGCAACACCTCCACCCTTTCTTTCACTTTGATTCAGATAATAAGAGATATATTCAGGAGTTGCTTGATCCAGTGGGAGTTATAATCACCCCATGTTTCACAAACCGTAATAATATCAAAATCCTTATTGAAATCACAGTCTGTAACTCATAATTTCTGTGTCAAACTTCTCGCATTAAAACTAAGAAACTGTAATTGTTTACTGGAGACTTTATGAGATGAAGAGGTGTGTGCATACTTGCATTCTCCCCCCACTATTTAGTTTAAATTTATGTTAATTGTAGATAGGAATTGTTGACTCAGCAATGCATTCCCTAGTTTGTTAAGATGCAAACCATCAGGACAGTAAAGCTCAGATCTATCAGAGAACTCTTCCCAATGGGTCATGCACTGAATATTCTGTCGTAAACACCATTGCCTAAGCCAGTTGTTAATAATTTTAATTTTATGATTAAGAAACCGGAGTACCGTGGTATGGGTAGAATCTCTGAAAAAATAATATCACACCGAGATCAATCATTTTATTAGTCATGAAACACAGGCTAATTTGATATTCTGAACAGAGTCCTATATATGTTGTTGGCTCCAACATGAATAATACACAGTGGATTTATGTCTTGAGAGCTAATAATATTATTGACCATATATGTTAGATCTGAAATCTTAGCACCACTGAAACTAGAACAAGTTCTATTATGTTTGTCAGGCTAGCATAAAACCCTATCCAGATGTTTAACTAAGGAATCACCCAGAACAAATATTTGTCTGGTATGTGAATCATCAGTATTAGGAACACACATAGAGTTCCTCTTCACCAGTTTGAATAGTAGCAAAATCAATCAAAGGAATATCAGTCGTGGAATTAGGTGGTGGAGTTGAAAAATTTGGCATATCAACCATGACTTGGGAAGTGTTTTTAGAATTTAATCCTTCATTGGGGACTCAATAGGAATACAATTAAATTGACAGGGGCAGTGGACAATGGGTCAAAGCTATTATGTAGTGGAATGTTAAAACACTCAGCCTTTCTCCTTCTTTTTTAGTAGCTTTAGACCCTTGCACATTATACCAAGTTATATCTTCTATGCTGTTTACCAAACTGTTCTCATCTTCTCTAGCTCTTTTTAGAGACATCAGATGGATAAATCACTGAACTACTCATAGTAGCGTGACTATTCTCACTAGATATTATTTTGTCAGAAGGATGCTGTAAGTAGAGGTAGAGGAAGTCTCATTTAAAGGGATATTTGTTACAAGTAAAGCATCTTGAACTGTTATAGGTTTGGATTATTTCTTGATTGAATGCCAATATCCGTTTATGGTATAGCTATTCTCACATTGTAATACAATGTTGTCAGTACATTTGCACAGTGAAGAAATTATCAGCAATATCTGTTGATAAGCTAAACATATAACAAGATGTGCATTGTATACCTGTTTCCTTTAGTAGTGGTTACAAACACATTAATAGTGCTTGGAGATTTAAGGAGGATGCCATTACCATGCATTAGAGGTGAAACAACAGAACCATGTAATGTAACAGTACTCACAAAGTGTAAGTCAAGGTGACAACACCGGTTGTAATTATTCACCTAACACCACCTAACATGCTTAACACGCACTGAATCGCGTGTCTTAGTGCAGTCTTCGCACACGGAGTCCGCATGCCCTGCTCCCTTGCTCACCCTGCTCACATAAGAAGTGCAATAAATGGAGAGGTGACCTGGAAGTACTCAAACAAGGTCACAGAGCCCCTTGAGATTTAATGTTTTTAATGCCCTTTTAAAACTCCACGAAAACCACTCATGCTTGGAGCTGATGGAGTATAAGTGTATACTAGTCCCAAATTTAAAAATGAAAAGTCTCTTTTTGAACTGCAGTTCTCGAGTCTGGTCAAAGAACTACAGTCCCTCTTCCTGTTTCCTGACAAAATTTCAGCAGGGCTCAGTCACACACTCTTAGTGTGCACAAACACAAACACAGAACAGAATCACAGTATTTTTTAAAAATAGCTTGTAGTTTTAAAGCAAAGAGCCTGCAGAGAAGCCACACACTGCTTAGGTTTAAAAAAATGGCAGAACAGAACAAACAAACCAGGAGGTTTAAATTGGATGTCGTGACGGAAGTACTCAAACAAGGTCACATAGCCCCTCGAGATTTAATGTTTTTAATGCCCTTTTAAAACTCCATGAAAACCACTCATGCATGGAGCTGGTGGAGTATAAGTGTATGCTAGTCCCCAAATTAAAATGAAAAGTCCTTTTTGAACTGTAGTTCTCGAGCCTGGTCAAAAGAACTACAGTCCCTCTTCCTGCTTCCTGACAAAATGTCAGCAGGGCTCAGTCACACACTAAGTAGTATGCACAAACACAAACACAGAACAGAATCACACTATTTTTAAAATAGCCTGTAGTTTTAAAAGCAAAGAGCCTGCAGAGATCCACACACTTTTAAAAAAATGGCAGAACAGAACAAACAAACCAGGTGGTACTCTATTCTTTAGACATGCTTTATTTCCTTCCCAAATCCTTTTTTACATTTCTAGACCTTTATTTATTTTCTTGCAAACAGTTTATCTGGCTGCAGCACTTTCAGCAAACAACAGCAGGCTGCTGCGCGCCAGCGATGCCCTATTGAGGAACTTAGCCTTCTAGAAACACAGAGTCTTTACTGCAACAATTACAACTCCCTTTTTAAAAAAGTGCTTTAACACTACAGGTTCTATGGCATTTCCTACAACCTGAACTTTGTTTGAGTTGCCTAAAACATTTATTTCACTGTTTACTGCAATTCTACAGCCTCCGCCTTCCTTAATTACTAACTGGCTTGTAGGTGAAGGCTTTCTTTCATAACCCAGCCCTTTACTCAAATATGGCTTTATTTAAGGCCTGTCACACTACAGCTCTGGCCCGGTAGCGGATGCACTCCGTTATGGCCGGGGGCGCGGTGCAGTCATCCACCTCGGTGGTGTCTGTTACTGGACCCGCTGCTGGTCCACACATCAGGAGCCAGGCGGCCGTTGCGGTGCCCGATCCCACAATGCAGCTCGCGCTGTGCTTGGTCCTGCAGGGGACCATTACCGCCTCCACACTACTGCCGTAATGTTGCAAAGAGTGGGACCAGTTTCATAACCGTTATTGAAACCACCTCGTATGTGGTTTCAACAGCGGTATAGCTCCTCCCTGGAGCGTTACAGGTGTAAGCGCAAACCATTGTGGTAATGGTTTGGGCACTCTGTAATGTTACAGAGGTGTAGTGTGGACAGGGCCAAAGTGACACAGCCCCTTTGTATTCTTAAACAAGATGCAAGTTTTGTTTTAATACCAGAGCAAAAGTGATAGTAAAGCAAAGTAGATAATTGCCAGGTTGGCCACCCTGACAAGAAAATGAGGATAGATTGAATAAGCAGAAGGAGACAGGATAGAGTGAAAGCAGAACCCCAAAAAGGGGGAGGTATTGCATCTTCTCTGTGTCAGCTTTTATTTTCAAAACTGGCCATCCTGTCATACTATCCACATGTGTACAAATGACCTGGCAGGAGGGGGTTGACCTACATTAGGTAAAGTACTGGAGATATTCAGGGAGCTATGGAGGAGTCTTGGGCAAGTAGTACACTCTGTAACCTTCTTGGAGGTTCTACCTGTCCATGGGAAGGAGAGGGCGAGACATCCGTACCATGGAATTCTACACATGGCTGAAGAAATGGTGTGGAGATGTGGGGTATGGCTTCATTGGTGACTGGGACCTCACTTGGAGGGATGAAGTACTGTATTCACGGATGTCCCTACATCCGTCTGGGAGGGAGTGTAAGGTATTCTAGCCAAAAGTTTAAATGCTTTCCCAGCAGGCATTAAACTAGCCAAGCAAGAGGCAAATGCAGTCAGGGGATTACTGGCCCCACATGACATATCTGGAAAATAGGGAGACCCCAATAAGCTGACAGACACAAACAAAAGGAAAAAATTGGTCACAAGAGGAAGGAAAATAGAAAATATAACTCAGACATGTCACAGGGCACAGACTGGAAAACAGGAAAAGGAGTTGAGGGGTGCACAGGATGCAAGGTAATGTGCACAATGCCCACAATCTGGAAACAAAATCCCAGAGCTAATGGAATTGGTGGCAGACACACACCTGGACATTGTGGCTATTACAGAAACATGGTACACAGGAATCATGACTGGGATACAGCCATATCAGGATATATACTTTTTAGGAAGGATAGGAAGAGAAGAGTGGAGGGTGGGTGGTTATGTATGTGAAGGAGGGATTAAAGTGGAGGCTCAAGAGTTAAAGGAAGGGATGGAGGCACTGGGGGTCACCTAGATGTGGGAAATAAGACTGCCATTCACACCAGAGTGGTTTACAGGCCTCCTGCACAGGAGGAAAACAGATGAAGTTCTGGTGGAGACCATCACAAAATGGCACCCTAAGGAACTACTGCTAATGGGAGGCTTCAACCTGCCAGATGCAGATTGAAGCACCTGAGACTGCAGGTACAACAAGGAGCAGGGACTTCATCACCACTCTGAAGGGAAAACCTAAGGCAGCTAGTAGTATAACCCACCCGGGAGAAGCTTATACTGGGTGGGTGCTGACCAATGGGACAGGATCACAGATGTTGAGGTGGGCAGTCCTCTTGGTTCCAGCAACCACAGGACAGTATGATTTACTGTAACCACAGTGGTAGAGGAAAGTCATACAATGATTAGGGTTCTGGAGTTCAGGTGTGCCAACTTTAAGGAAATGGTGGGACAGGTTAAAGTGACATGCAGCAGAAGGAACAGGGGAAGATGTGGAGGAACAGTGGTGTAGACTCAAAAGAGTCGTAACAGTAATAATAGGACACTGTGTTAGAATGCATAGTAAGAGAAAAAGAAAGAAATTGTCACTATGGTTCTCGAAGGTAGTGGCCAAGAAAGTTAGAGGAAAAGAATGGCCTTTAAGAAATTCAAGGAGACTCAAAGGATGAGGACAGGGATAAGTATCTGGAGAAACAGAAAGAATCTTGGAAAGCAATCAGAAGGGCAAAGGCATAGACAGAGAGGAAGGTATAGCACAGGCTATTAAGAAAGTAGGCAATACCTTCTTCAGATACATTAATAAAAGGAAAAAGCCCAGAAATGGTATTGTTAAGCTGAAGAAGAAAGGAGGAGGTGGTGGGAGATGACCTAGAAAAGGCTGAGATACTGAACAAATACTTTTGCTCAGTGTTCACCAGGGAAGGGAGGGCAGGGAGCAAAACTCATTAGGAGGGAGTCAGGGAGGGAGGTTGACAGAGCCAATTCAGTGTGGAAAGAGTCCTGAGGAACTCGGAAAAATAATAACAGACAAAACAATGGGGCCAGATGGGGTTCACCCTGAGTATTAAAGGAATCAGGGACGTACTGTCAGGTCCACTGACTGACCTTTTAACTCATCTCTAGAGACAGGAGGTATCTGAAGACTGGAGGAGGGCAGAGGTGGTCCTTCTCCACAAAGTGGCAGTAGGGGAGAGACAGACAATTATAGACCTGTAAGACTGACCTTAGCAGTGGGGAACCTAATGGAGTCCCTACTTAAGGAGAGGACTGTGCAGTTTCTGGAGACTAGTGGGGCGCAGGATCCAAGGCAGCATGGAGTCTCAGTGGGAAGGTCCTGTCAGACAAATCTAATTGATTTCTTTGACTGGGTGACCAGGGTGAGTAGATCAGGGAGGAGGCGGTGGATGTGGCCTACCTGGATTTCAGCAGGTTGAACACCATCCCACATGAGATTGCTAAATAAATTGAGAAACCTGGGAGTGGGCCCTATGGTAGTAAAATGGGTTGAGAACTGGCAAGGGAGAGATTCAGGGAGTGGTAGTAAATGGTATGAAATCAGAATAGAGGAAGCTGACCAGTGGGGTGCCACAGGGCTCGGGTGCTGGGACCAGTCCTGTTAATATCTTCATTACCAATATTCAGAGCATCTGGAGGAAGAGTATTCCTGTTAAGTGGACAACACCAAGATTTGCAACAGAGTTGACACACTGGAAGGGGTGAAAGAATAAGAAGGATCTAAGCTTATTGGATAAATGGTCAGCTGTATGAGTTGAGTTTCAATCTAAAATTACAAATAATGCACCTGGGTCACAGAAATCCATGAGAGGGTACAGGATGGTAGGGGTTCTTTAATGTAAACAGATTGGCTTTACTTATCTGTTTGTGGAAGCAAAAGGATTTCCCTCATAGATCAGCATGCCATGGGAATTCACTCTATATAAGGGACATGGGAAATGGCCTCCATCAGAATCCCAAGGTTTGGTGGTGAGTTAAACTTACAGATATGCATCTCAGCTCCTATTCTTCATACTCATCTCACAAACATAGGTGTCAACCTCTGCGGATTAATCAGCATACCTATGAACTGCCCTAGTTATGAGGGGACTCATTACCCTTCAAAATCACTTTATCCCTCACCTTCCTTCATCAAAAAGTTTAGCTTACACAAAGAAGATGTTGTAAATTCAACTTTAAAGCATAACTCATAATATTCTAAGATGCAAAATCAAAAATAAAAACTTTGTACAAATACAGGCAATGGTTTCAAGTGTTCTGAGTTTTATCTCGATACTTTATGGGTCCCTGATTATGAGGTCAGTGTCCCTCATTGTCCTCATTTGAGTGCCTCCGTCCCTCATTTCAGTGACAAAAGGTTGAGATGTATGCTCATCAGCACCCAGTAGCTGCCCACACTCCTTGAGAATTCTCAATCAATCCAGTTGTCAGGAAGTTCCAAAGCTGGCTGCAGTTAACTCTATGTGGCCCATAGACCTACAGGAGAACTTTAGCTTCACGGGCTACAGTTCAATGATAATATAATAGTATCGTTATTGGTTTGCTGTAGAAGATCATACATAGTTGCATGTGTGGCATTTAAATGGACTCAGTGTTTAAAGGACCATGGCAGGGCTGCTTATTATGCACTTGGAGACCTCTTTATATGGTCACAAATGAGGAATAAGCCTTTAATGCCTGCAACACCACCACGCTTTCTGGGCCTCACATGCCTAGACAATGTGAAGCATGATGGAATGTTATATTTGTGCTTCAGTTCATTATGCAAAGGTCTTTGAAAGCCAGTGTCATCCACAATGGAAAACGCCTGAAGATGAAAAGCCACCATCACCCAAAATGAGTTGTGAAATGAGTACTAAGACACAGTTTCTAGTGATTCTGCTGGTAGTGGTAGAGAATGGGGACAACTCTACATGAGTGACACATTTATTAAAGACGTAGTAATATAATATACATTTTAATACTTTAAATGCATGTTTTATTTATATGGCAAGAAAACAAGATTTCTAAATGAACATATGTCTAGTCATAAAGATAATAATACATAGCACTACTTATAGTGCCTCAGTGCAGTCAGGCAATTGTCTATTCCCACAGTGCACAGGTGGCTGTGGCGGTGGCACTAGCAGGTGCTATTGTATTGTACATAAACATGTGAGGAGCCATGAAGATGATAACAAATAACAATATCAAAAAGTGCCTCAAGGCAGACAGGCAAATTGTCCATGCCCATGTCACAGTATCACCTCTTATGATGTTAGCTAACAGTCCTATTATACCACGTGTTGCTTTGTGCAGGCAGCAAAAAATGTGGTGTCACCAATGTCCAGGTGTGATGCATAATAATGAAAAAGTGATTAATGATGGAGAAAGTAGAATATGATGATGATATAGAGGATGTGTTGTCTGCTGAAGTCAGAGTTCTTTTTATTTTAAAGTAATTACTTTTATGTTATTATCATTATGCTTAAATTTAGCTTTATATGTTGACATTTTTATTGCAGTGGCTATATGGTGTCATCTGTAAAATGTTCCTCACTGCAGGTAATTAATTCCATTATTAGGTACAGTGGACTAGTGGATGTGGTGGGGGCTAGGTGGTACTTTCAGAGAAGAATTGAGTGCTGCAGCAGCAGTTATAAAATATTTTTGGGCCACTGTTGAGTGATATGCCTTCAGATGACAATGAGCAGGACAGCAATTATTACATATGACCAAATAATACAGTTTGGTATAATATTATATGCTATATGAAAAGATAATATAAGCTGATATAATATGTGAGAAGATAAAATCTAACATATCTAAGGACATGCAACAAGAATGAGTTAAATAAATGATTTATGTGCACAAGAGCAGTTTGACCTTGGGTAACCTCATGAGTGGCGTAAGCGACAAGTGAAGTGTCCAAAGGTCAAAGTGCTCAAGTGCACATAAATCATTTATTTAATGAGTTCTCCACTGCATATTCCATTTATGTGATAAGCAAGCACTAGTTTACAATATTTTTATTTATTTGTACTGAGTCTGCATTGTATTTTTATAAAATTAGGTGGATTACTTTGTGCTAGGCATGTATTGCTGTGCCTGTAGAAATGGTTGCTATGGGATGGTGGTGTGATTGCCAGGGATGCCATGTCCCAATGTTGAATTTCATTGGGTGTTTTGTTGGTACTGGGTCAATATAGTGCTAATGAAACAATGCAGTGATAACCACGCTGTGTAAAGTGCAGAAACATTTAGGTGTCAGGGTATAACAGTGGTAGGAACTACCTCTGCCCTGTCACTGACTACGAACTGGAGGAAGGGATGAAGAAGCCTCAGGTGCTGTGTCTGGTCACACTGCTTCTGTGGTGGAGTGGCTAAGACATAAGCACCAGAGGCAGTGCAGACCTAGGGATCAGGTTTCATTCCCTGTCCTCGATAATTTTTATTGTGCTGCCAGAAACTACATTTCCCCTCCTGAGTTTCCCTTATCCCTCATTCCACACCCCTTGAGGTAGTTATTTTAGCTCCAGGGGTTGTGAAACAAAACCCCTAGGTTGAGAGTGCAGAGGCACTCCAAAAACAAAACAAAATCTCAGTTCCACCCATTGATTTGTGTGGTGTGCACTATTTTGTTTTGGGTGGTGTTTCACTGACTCTCTTTGTGGCAGGACGTCATTTTGACTGCAGCATTGTTTGCTCACTGTTTTTTCTACAACATTATGACCCCATGCCATTTTGTTTGTGTTGGAGAGTGGGTGAGTTAAAACATTGCAGTGGTAGCTGTTGCTTAGCGAGGAGCCAGGTTGCTGCTTACCACTGTAGTTTCAGCTGTGTTTCTTGTTACAGTTGTATTATCTGGTTGATCCTGCCTTTTGTTTTCAAAAGTGGTAGTGTAGGGTTGTGGGCAGGGTGGAGTTAGTGGGATGGGAGCTTATCTGTTTTGTAGCACATGTAATGTGCAGTTCAACATTTAATTAAAAAAAATTCTGCTGTCTGGTGTTCTGTGAAGAAGAACTGGAGAAAAGATTGGTTGGATCTGGTGAGGTGACAGTATGAGTGAGTGGTGAGCATGTAGGATGGCAGGTGGGCGGGGGCTTTTAGAACAGTGTAAACAGAGCCCAGAGTGCTATGAGGGAGAAAGGCATGCAGGAGAAATATACTGACTGTAAAGGTACTGTGCTGCAAAAAGGTAGTGGCATGCAAAAAGATTGAAGTTTCTATTTGAATTAATATGAGCGGTTGTTCCTAGAACACATCTGTTCAGTTGGTTCCCAGAATTTGAATACCCTCAGCTTTTCTGTGCATTATTGACATATTATTTATAATTAGGTTGTGGGATCTGTTAAATGCTAATATGTTCTAGTGTGTTTATTATTTAGTTTTATTGTGGCATATTACTGGGAGATGAATGCTGTTGCTGCAGTGCATGAGTCTGTGAAACCAGTATGAGTCTATGAGAGTGATAAGCTAATGGTGGGGTTGGGGGATGTGCTGATATATTTTTGTTTGAGAAAGTGAATGTTTGGGGAATGTAGTGTGTGTATGGTGGGGAAAGGGGTATTTTTCACAGTGTAATAGTTGTTAAAAAGAAGATTAGGTTGTTTGTACCTTAATAGTGGGGACTGCTGCAGAGTGGCAGGTATTGTCCTGAACAGAAAGAAGGTACTGTATGTAATGGAAAGTGAAAAGTACTGTAGGTAAGTAAGACCAGAAGGAGGAGGGATGATGGACTGATGGAGTAGAATAAATGGGGACATACCTCTCAGCTGCAATGAATTTTGCATAGCACTATGATTTTACACTCCAATTTACCCTTGTTCCATGAGGTTTACTAATGTTCTTAATGCTGTTAGAGCTATTTCTGCACACACAAACTATGAAATCACTCAACCAACTAGTAGAAACATTTCTTAACATCAATATATGGGGTCACTATTTGTAAACAAATTATTCTTTAAAATAAAACAGTGCTACATTCTGGCCATTTGCTATGAATTTTGAAGTCAATGCTATGAATTTTAATGCTGAGAGGTTGAAAGGTATAATGGGGATGACTGACAGATGGGGTAGAATAAAAATCAGTTGAAACAGTTATTTAACACCTGTGTTAATAATTAGTTTACATAAGGATATTGTGTCTACTCCTATTGCATAAATCATACAATGTGATGTGATGTGATGTGATTTAATGTGATGTGATATGATAGAAAAGCATATGAGATGAGATGATATGAGAGGAGAAGAGATGAGGTGATAGATGCTTTTTAAATTTTTATTTATTGTTTTATTTATGTGCCAAAAACATAAATCCTAAATTAAAGTTTTGAAACATGACTTGTGCTTGCCCTTGACTCCCTTCACTGATGCTGTTTCCAGAAGACAGAGGTAACAAGGGATGGGGAGACTTTGAGGAATTGGGCAGTGAATGGAAGATGATTTTGAAGGGAACTAGACTTTACATTTCTGGATGGATCACTTCTATCCCAAGTATAGAAACTGGCAGCACTTAAAGAAGGAAGAGGGATACTGTTGCACTTCTGGATTGCTCAGGACAGTTTTATTGCCAGATATACTGGATGATAACAGGGACTGAAGCTTCTTGCACTGCAGTGGGAGTGGAATAGTAGATTTCTGGAGAATAATGAACCATGGTTTCTTTGGCTGCACTATCATGAACCCAGCTTTCTGAGACAAATGAATCATTTCTTTGGCTGTGCTATCATATATATCCTACCCTTGTCCTCACAGATCCCATGACCATGACTGTCGGTCCATGTTCCACCATGATCAACTCCTTCTCCACCGCCACTGATGGAGAACTTGTACCTGGTAGTAGTAGTAGCATGATGGAAGATTTATCTGCTCTTCTCCCCCACCACCATCCTTTTCTTCTGCTGCTGTTCTGTTCATGTTTTTTTCAAACATAACAAATGATGACATGATGTAGCCTCCACGGATGCTAACAATGACTCAATAGTCATTGATGATTATTAGATGCCCATGACATCACAGCTGGTACATGAACAAACTGCAGTGTCATATGACTTGTGAGGTGATTGGGAAGAGTGGCATACCATGCCATCCCCAACTGACAGACCACACAATCCCATTAAGAGACCGGGGTGGGGAATTCACAAAACAATCTGAAGGTGCAAAACTTTCCTATGTCCCCAAAAGTTCCGTAGCTGTCAAAAAGGAAATTGCTCTGAGTGCTATGCAAAATGTCCACAGCTGCCAGAGAAAATACATTACAGACTGTGGAAAAAGTGTGTAGTGGCAGAGTACCTGAGGAAAAATTGTCATTGATAAGTATGGCCATCCTTAAAGGCTATTCTCAGCCAGTGTTTTCCACAATTGTGGAAAAATGTTGCACATGAGAGTGAGGTGTGACACTCCCTGAGCAAAATGCCATACCCCAACAAGTGAAATACAATTAAAGTGGAGGTCAGACACAAGAAATAGCAAACTAGTGGGTGTATATCAGTGGCAGTTGTTACAGCAACACTAGCACCGTTGTCATTGAAGACAACAAACAACACCCACCAGACCCAGTGCACCTCATGAAGGAGGCCCACATGTAGTAGAGGCTGAACAGTCTGCAGTGAGTGCTGCTGCACTAGGCAACAGAAACACTCAGGGAGAGACATGACCATCAGTTACAGACAGCCACTGTGGTGCATGGTTTTGCAGGTGCCAGTGGTGCTGCAGTGGTCCCAGTTGAGGGAATGTTTGCTCATCTCTCTGCGGTTACTTTCAGCTACATCTATGGCAAGACTGTCAAAATCTGCTGCTCCAGGTAATATGGATCACTGTTGTGCCCCTTAGCCTTTTCCACAGCTGCGTATCTACAGTTGCTGATTTTCAGCACTTGCTGAATTTCCACAACTGTGTTTTTATGGTTCCACTGCATGCTCAATTTTTCTTTCAGAATATCCTGCACAACATTTCCGCAGTGCTGCAGGCCTTTTCCCTGCAGCTGTGGGATTTTGGCTGCCTTTATGAATCCAGCCCTTGTGTCTCAAAAGCTGTTTATTTCACTTTCCACTCATTGACCGACTGTTAGGTACACACACACACACACACGGCATAAAAAATAAATTCTGTGTTATGCTGCACCATCAGTAATCAGAAAAAATATTTGTCAAATACATACTTCAAAATCACTGCAGCTTTCCAAGTATCTGCCTGCTCCTGCTCCTGCTGCAGAGGCAAAAATAATGAAATAAAAAATTGATAAAGATTTCTGTGCCCTCAACACCATCGGCATGTGGTGAAAACATATTTGCCATGTAAATCTTTTAAAAATCCTCCTGTAACATTCACTGTCTACTAATTGAAGAGCTTAAGCCCGTAGTTCAATGGGGTAACTCTGCCCACCAGCACTACATGAGCATGCCTCTGAAATCACTTAGTGCTTAGTTCACTCAGGACTTAGGTGCTGTGTGGTTCGTGGCTGTGCTCTTTTTCTCTACTGCTGCTTTTGCCTGCCTCCTTGGTCCCCTGTTCTGTTTCTTGTGCTTTTTCTTTTGTCTTCCTGTCCCTCCTGCTGGCAGCTGCCAGCTGCCAACCACTGTTCCCATCCTCCTTTTCTTGTTTCTCCTTGCTCTTTTCCTCTGAGTCCACCCCCACTTTTCCAGTTCCCTGCCTCCCTGTCTCACCACTCTGCAGCTTTTCTGTGTCTCCTCCTGCCTGTCCCTATTACCTGCTTCATCCTGGTGTGCCTTTTGAGCTTTTTCTTGCTCTCTTTCCCTTCTCCTCTGTTGTTCCCTTGACTATTTTCCTCGCCTTGTATAAGCTCCTCGGCCCCAGCTCTTCATTTCTGCCCCTTCTCTTCCAGGTGCTGCATCTGCCATCATTGCTCTGCTGTCTTTTGTTCTGACTCCTTCCTCTTGCATCTGCTTCTAGTTCCATAGCCATTGACCCACAGTGCTCATCCATGCCCCATCATGGGACCCTCGTTCCTTCTGCTGCACCTCAGGTGGCTGTCAGCCTTCTCCTCAAGCGTTTCCTCCTACTTGGAATCATCTCTCCAAGGCTGTGTTATTCCTACTCTGTGTTTGGGATTTGATCCAGTAATTCTTGCCTGGACTGCACTAAGACACAGTCCTACATTTCTGACTCCTCAGCCCCATCTGGCCCCTTGACATTTATTTCTCTTTTGACCTCTGCACCTGGGCTGCTACTGGCACTGCTCACCATTCCTCAGGGTACCACTCTTGCACCTCATTCATATTCTTCATCCTCCTGTATAAGTTCCATTGCTCTGTCAGGTCTCCTAATCCTGCTTGCTCCATATTCCATGAGGATAGCCCACTACCTTGCATTTCTGCAGTCCTTCACCAAGAATGGAGATCTCCAGGCTCGTTGCCTCTCACCCTTAGTCGACAGCTCACCTTTCTGCTGTTGGCGTTGCCGATTCCAAGTGCGCATCTTTCATCCTTCTTCTTTGCAGGAACCATCAACTCTTGGACAAAGGCCCTCTAAGCCTCGCTGCACCTTGAAGGACTGGATTGTCCCTCGTTTAGTTTGGAACTCAAGAGACTGGGCATTCCCCATTCACCCTCCACAAAGAAGCAGAGTTATTCAATTTGCTCCTTTTAGCCAAAGCCAGAGGCAACGCTACTTCTTCTCCTACTGCATTGCAGCCCAGCCTGTTCCAGATGCCTCGCGAAATCCGCTCTCTCCTGACTCCCTTGGCTTCCACCTTCTCTGACCTTCAGAATCGCCTTATAACTTTGGAAGCCCACCTGTCTCTCCAACAGCTGCCCAATCCTGCCTTAACAGACTTGCAGATACACTTATCAGCTCTTGAGACCCAAGTGGTGTACAGCCCATTCTCCTGCTTCTGGACAACATCCCTCTTTTCCTACCAGCCTCTCCAGTTCTTTGGCAGATTTGCCTTCAGTCGTCCTGCCATCCATAGCTCTGTGGCTTCAACTTTACCATCTGCTCCTGAGTTTACATCATCCAACATGACCACTCCTCTTCCTGTGATAACTGCCATTCACCTGGTTCCTAATCCTGTGCACAAAGACATCATCGAAGGCAAGAATGTTAACCTTATTGCCCTCCTGATTTCCTCCCACAACACCCTGAAAACAGTGTCATTTCCTGTGGGGATGACTCAGTGGTGCTTAAATCTAAAGACCCTGACTCACCAAGAAGCTAACTGTCCCAGAATTTGTGCTGGCCTTTAGCCTATATTAGGACATTATATGCTCTAATTTCCCACCTGACACCAGGAGCTGGATTCCTGACCTGTATCTACTTGTAGACCTGGGGGCCAGACACAGGGGCACGCTCTTCATGATTACCACTGCTCCTTCTCTGCTAAAGCAGCTGCCCTTAGCCCATCTCAATATCAAGACTACTGGTCTGCCCTGGAAAGTCAGTTGTTTGCCACCACTTTGGAGGCCAACAAGCCCTATCCTGCCAACTCTGTGGTGCATTTTCCCACTTCACTTCATTTTGCCCTTAACAGCATCTCATTCTATGGATCCACCTTCCTGAATCTCACCTGAGGTCTCTTCTCCTGCCTTCATGAGCATCGCCTGCACCATAACCAATCCTAGGGCTCTTTCTCGATCAAGCCACGATAGCGGGGTCAGACATTGACCTTCTTTGGGCACCAACCAATTTGCAATAACTACAATACCTCCAACTACTTTATCCATGGGGTAGCATGTGATAACAGTGAAATTAAAATAACAAAACAATAACAGCGACTAAACAATAGCGAGTGCTAACATAGCGAGTGCTTTAAACAGCGGTTGCACATGATAGCTAAGCGTCAATATAGCGACTGCACATATGAGCGATGGGTGATGGCCAATACCTCCACCAGCAATGTGCGGCGTGGAGTAAGAATCTTCAAGATGGGGGGTCAGAGGCACGCCCTGTTGAAGAATGCAGGGCAGAGTCCCCATGGTAAAACAATTAGAAGCAGCTGGACTGAGTGTTATAATAGGTGCTTTGTGGTGTTGCTCCTTATCCTTGTCTGTCGATGGTGGTAGAGTTTATTCAGAGTCAGAAAGGTATACCACTTATGGTATATGATGGCTACCTTTTTGACAGGATAAGGAGCTTCAAGAGTGTATTGGTGCTGTGCCAATTATCACGGTATTGGATTCACACTGCAAGTATGAGCTGATGTAGCTCTTATGCACCTCGCTATTGTATGTTAGCTATTATTTCCATCACTATATTACATTAGCTGTTTTGAAGTTCAGCTGTTTTTATGTGCTGTTATTACATAGACCCATCTATGGGTGTCGTCACCGCCATATCTGCAGCTACTGTAGCGTAGCCCATTCTAAGATTAACTGTCCATACCATCTCAACAGCAGTAATTGTGGTATTTCCAATCATTCCTCCATTCTCCTTCCCAGCTCAGTGGCAATGGACTTCTTTCAACCTTACTATTCCTGCCAATTGCATGATACTTCCCATGGAGCTCCTATGTTGGGGTTCCTTCCTCTCCAACTTGGTCCCTTGGGGCTTTCTCATGATTCCCTTCCTCCCTATCCACTATGGTGGACCTGTGTTGGGGTCCTACCATTCCTACTCTTGCCCACATGGGCACTCCTGACTCAACTTCTCTGCACTCTCTCTGGTGGTGGACCTACATGGAGGTATTGCCAACCCTAGCTTGGCCAGCAAGGGGCCTTGTTCACAACTCAACCATTCTGCATAGTGGTGGACCTACATGGGGGTCCCACCATCTCTAGCAGTCCACAAGGGGCCCTTGTTCACAACTCAACCTTTCTGCATATTACCTAGTGGCAGACCTATGTGGGGTCCCACCATCTCTGGCTTGAGCTCATGGGGCTTCGCCTAAGACTTACCCTTTTTTTTTGCACTCATACTTCTGGTGGACCCTCGTTGGGGTCTCGCCATCCTAGCTTTGCTCGCTGAGATGCCTTGTCTATGACTCACCTGTTCTACATTTTGAACTCATGGTGGACCCATGTGGGGTTCCGCCATCCATGGCTAGTCCATGGGGAGCCTCACTCATGTATCAACCCTTCAACCCTCTATCTTGGAAGACATCGTGGAGGTCACACCAATTTTTACTAAGCCATGTGGCACCTACCTTCCGACCCCAATGTCTCTGATGTCTTCCTCAGCATTCCACCACAAGGGACTTAGCAATTTCAATCTGGCCAAAGTGGAACTTAACAAATAGCGCCACTACTCCAGACTTCCTCTATTAGCCACTTTCATTGTGGTCACACCATTCCTGTTCAACCTTTGCTAGAGCCAAGAAATCTCAAATGCCTCTTTCCAGGATTCCCTGCTCCATCATTTATTACTGGATAAAGACTTGTTCCATCATCAAACTGCTTCATAACTGTCAGAGTTTGCTGCTTGGATTTCACACTAATCATCCTCATCAAAGAAAGTCCTGATATAAAGACTTCAATGATCTGGATCCTTCCTGGCCTATAGTTTTCTGAAGTCCAAATATATTTTAGGATTACCTCCTCTTAGTATTCCCAGATGAAGGGCATTCCGCAGCCATGTTTCCACGGGGAGGGTTCCTTTCCTGCATGCTGTCGTTCACACTCTCTGAGTTGGAGGAGGTTTCACACTACTCTTTGGGGCATTTGTTTTCCCTGATCCTGGCCTCCAGTCACAAGGGGTGAGAATGAGTAAAGCCACAAAGTATACATATTACAAGTTCACATCAGCACATTATTCCTCACCTTGAATTGAAGGGCTTAAGCCCATGGTTCAATGAGGGAATAACATCCCAACTATATATGAGCATGCCTCTGAACTTACTCAGTGCTTAGTTCATTCAGGACACCTTCTATCCTGCCCACCTCCTCCTGTTCAGCACTCTCCTTATCCCTTCTCTGGGCATTTGTTTTCCTGATCCCAGCTCCCGTCACAAGGGGTGAGAATGAGTAAAGCTGCAAAGTATACATAATTACAAGTTCACATAAGCACATTATTCCCTCACATTGAGTGAAGGGCTTAATCCCATAGTTCAATGGGGAATAACTCCTCCACCAACTCTACAAGAGCATGCCTTTGAACTCACTCAGTGCTTAGTTGATTTCAGGACACCCTCCATCCTCCCCACCTCCTCCTGCTCGGTGCTCTTCTTACCCCTTCTTGGGCATTTGTTTTCCCCAATCCGGCCTCCCATCACCAGGGTGAGAATGAGTAAAAGCCACAAAGAAATCATAATCACAAGTGCTCACAAGCACATTATTCCCTCACACTGAAATTTAGTCTGCCCTGCTCCTGCTGTAGGATCTGCAGCTGCCAGTGCAGGTTCACCTTGCATTCTGCCCTCTCCTCACTAGCCTGTCTGCCTGAAACTGCAGTTAAGTACAGTGAGAATCAGTTGACTAATGATCATGCTTGAATGATTCTATGATGGTTTCTAAATTTTTCTGATGAAAAGTCACTGTTTTCACATAAAATGTGCTCCATCAGTAGGCACTGCCACTTGTCCTTCATATATATATGTGTGTGTGTGTGTTTGTGTGTGTGTGTGTGTGTGTGTGTGTGTGTGTGTGTGTGTGTGTGTGTAAGACAGACAGACAGACAGACAGACAGTTTGAAATGGCACTGAGATACATCCAGTGTGAGGAGTTCTCAATCTTCTGCATCACTGCTTGGGTACGGCAGGTCATGTGGCTTGCCAACAACCTGAACATGCTGTGTATGTGCTCTCTTTTAAAGATCAACTGAAGATATATTATAAACATATCATAAACTTTACTTTTTTCCTAAATTAAGGACAACCAGGCCTTATTTATTACGTATGAAATAAAGAAACTGCCATTTGTCATGTACATATACTATTTTAATGCTCTTCTAATTGGTTTCACAGAAAACCTTCAAACATTTTTAGACCAGCCAGCAGAATCATGGGTGAGTGCTGATGTCATTCAGGCAATAATTACATCATTTCCTCAAGGTCCTGGCAGCTCAGTATACACAAACATGAACACAAAAGTGCTGAGTCATGACATCAAAGTGACAAAATACCAAAGAGAAAACAAAGTTTCTTCAGCACTGCTGATTTGCTGGTGTCAAAATGCCAGAGTTTTGCACATTCATCAAATGCAAATTTGGTATCAGCTTATCATTAGCCCAGTTGTGCACTGGGTGTATTAACTGGATTGAGTGTGTGTGGCGCTCCTTCAGTCTCCCCTCTAGGTGGCACTGTTACTGGGACATGTTTTACTTGTGCTGGTGTACAGCCTTTGGTGTGCTGTCTTGTGTCAATTGCTGGTGCTACTGTACATTTCTGTGTGGAGGTCAGGGAGGACATCTGTGTGCACATTGCATTGTATTCTTTGTTTTACCAGGAAAATTTTAATTCAACACTGTTCCTTTATAAGGAGGTTCTGATTAGAGAGGCAAATATATAGTAGATCAAAAGCATAACATATCATAGAGATTTAATAGTAGCAGTTACAGAGGAACATAAACATAATAATAAAGGAAAAGATCAAGGTAGCAAATAGACAATTTTACACACAACAAGGATGCTTAGCATGAAGACTGACAAGAAAATGGGATACATGTGAGGATACAAAACATAGCTATAAAGTTAGGTGTCCAAGTGCTGAAGTGCATGGCAGAACAATTCTCACTAGAACCTAGGCTCTATGCCTACAAACTGCACATCCACAGTCGTGGTTTCCTAAGTTGCACTGCCATGCATTGAGGGTCATGTTGGACAGCAAAGGCATTCACAGAAGGGTGCACATCCCGTTCAACAGGATCCGTATGTTGCCTGGCTTTGCACATGGATGGGCATGGGGTGTATCCAGGGACAATGCTGGACTTCAAACCATTGACAAAAGCATGGAGTGCTGACAGAGGGGCGAGGGCTATGACTGCTGGCATCCTGCAGTACCCCAAAGTGCCCACTCCAGGTGGTGGTGGGTAGTGGGTGGCTCAATGGACACAGCAGCCACACATTACTGCACCCCAGCCATCCTGACATGCCATGGGGCTAGAGGCTCCCAGCTGGCACTCTCTCATAGTACCTGTGCCTTGGTCAGTATCGGGGGTGAGCTCTGTCCAATATGTCACTGTGCCACACAGAACAAGGGATCCACTCCGCTGGCAGAATGGGCTTCTGGTTTGATACCTACTGACATCCTTGGCCCTGCCAATGTCCTGCCCCTGTTCCTATGTATCTGTGGAGTGGGGCTGTGAATGGGCAGCTGGGAGTAGTCAATGCCAAATTGTACTTATTAGTGCATGTCAGAGGGCCACAGCCTGGGTATGTGTCTATATCCTGTGCACTGTGCCAAATCATGCATAGGCCTCAATGAGAGCAATGGTAAATACCACCAAGGTAATCTATACCATGATATTTTACTGACATCCACATGTGTCCATACAGTGACCTTCATGAAGCCCCTTAAATGAGATGCAGGTGACTAGAGAGCTCAGTGGAGGCTATCTTGTAGCTTGTTCCAGAGAGGGGTAAGCCAGCTAATTGTCATTTTGCCAAAGTGAGATAGATGTCTTGGGACATCCAGAAGAATAACATTGTTTCTTCTCAAATTATACAGGCATGTGGGCTCATAAAAAAAGGCCATAATATATGGAGGCAAAGTGTTTCAAAGGCCCTTGTAGGACCAGATGTACAGATTTCTCAGCCTCTGGTGCTAACAGAGGGCCAGCAAACCACTGCGTAGAAGGTATAGTGACAGGTCCTGTGCAGACTAATTATAAAATAAAGTGCTCTATAGTACAATACATCCAATTTACCTAGGTGTGAAACAGCACCTCTTCTATAAATCTGATCACCATAATCAAGTATTGGCAGGAAAGTAGCTTGTACTAGCCTTTTTCTTGCCTCTACAGAGAAGTAGAATGTGTTCCTATAGTAAAAGCCTAGCCTTGATGTAATTTCTTGCATAGATTATTAACAGGAGTATTAAATTGAGCAATAAGGCACGACAAGGTGTGTGTTAATGTGTAATAACATCAGGCCTAAGGTGGTTAAAGTACAAGGCCACAGGCAGTGTGTTCAACACCTGAGTAGTGATGTTATTACTCATTATACAATGGGGTATGAAAATCCTGTAACCTCATTGGTCAAAACACATCACATGACCGTGATAAATCCTCCGTATACCCACTGTAAAAGTTTTATATCACTATAAAACAAAAAAACAAGCTGAACATTGTATAATAGCAATATGCCATGACAGGGAATGGGTATATGGGTGGATTTAACACTTCTGTGGTCAGTTCAAGTCACTCGACAGCCTCATGACAGAACCACACCAGGCATGGTAAATCCACTAATATACCCACTCCCTGTCATGGTATATGCTTAAGCAACACACACCTGGAGATCATTATTGCTATTATACAATGGATCCTTTCTTTAAAAAGAAAAGAAAATGGGAAAACATATGTTTAAAATAAATTTTTTTAGTTTTTGTTAGGAAGGAATGCCTATTGAAAAAGGAATCCATAATTTCTCTTTTGTTTAGCAGGTGGCAGTGCAGCTGTATGGTTGTCCTGTATCCTGAGGGTGCTGCTACTGTGCTCCCTTCCTTCCGATAACTCTCTGTCTCTGTTACAGTGTGTGTCTGTCCTCCACCTCTCTCCAAGTTTCTCAGTGTTCATGTTTCTCCAAGCAGAATATGAGAAAGTCTTGGTGTCTACTGGGAGAAAGTACATTAAAATTCAAATCCTCCGATCGCCATTTTGCTGTGGAGTATAGGATGGCCATAAGTGAAGGCGAGTGCGTGACATCCCTGGGTGATTGATTTCAAAGGATACTCTAGAGTGCTGGTTCAGAGTCTGGCTTTATTCATGTGTATTTTTTCTTTTTATGATTTTTTTTCCTACCTAGCTGTCCAAATGTGTCTGCTGTTTCAAGGAGCTGGGCAGCTTCATTTCTTTAACTTTTTTTAATTGAGATTCAATTGGGAACTTGTTGGGGAGCTATGTGTGGACAATAAAGTGAGGAAACAAATGAACTTCTGACCAAGGGATGACTGCTGGCACCGTGAGTCATACCTCTCAACTCTCCCAGATTTTCAGGGATGTCCCTGATTTTGCCTCAAAATTTTCCTCTGTCCCTCATTAAATTTGTGTTTTTGACTGAAATAGTGGGGATTGTGGCACAAACTAATGTCAGAAATTAAAGTTGCAGTCTTGCTGTTCTTCAGAAAATGCATTATATGCTAATCTGCTTATTCTATCAATTTTCAGAGTGAATATGACCAATTTGTAAGATGAGTCCCTGATTTTGAGTCTTTGTCCCTGATTTTGTTAAGCCTTGTCCCTGATTTATGAGGTAAGAGGTTGATAGTACTGTCAAGAATTCTCAAATTCTGTGCGTGAAATTCCACAGAATTTTCAAAATTCTGCCAAAATTCTGCACAAATTTCACCAGAAACAGAATGGTGGAATTCTGTGTCTGAAAATAGTTGTGAAATGATTTTCCATGACATAAACACAGTTCTGCAGAATATTATTCCACAGATTTCAATATGTCCCACAGAAATTATTGCGGGATGATTTTCCACGAAAAATGCTGTTCTGCAGAATATTATTCGTGGATCACAGCAGGCGGAATAGCAGGAAGAACCAGCGAAATTCTGGTGGAAATTCTACTGGTGGAATGGTCATTCTACACTAATTTCGCTGGTGGAATTCTGCATTCTGCACAGCACTGCAGGTTGAGAGGTATGCCATGAGTAGACACCACAGTGTGGATACTGGTATTAGTGGTGATTCCTTTTACATGCTCGCATATAATGAGGCCAGTTTTCTGCCTTGATACAGTGACATTATTGTCAAATAACATCGTTGCCTCTACGGCAGTTTGACCAATCACAGCCCAGGATTCTTTCTTGCCATTGTATAGTAATAGTTTACTATCTAACCAGAGGTCCAAATATTGAAAAGTATCCATTAGCTCCAGCTTGTCACCCATAATGGTGGGGTGCCAGAGCAGGAGATACATCGGACTGCTTGTCATTAGTGTAAATATCATAAACCTTTTTGGTGGCATTGAGGATAACTTTTGAGGAATACAGGTTTAGCTGTAAGGTATTAAAACCAGATGGAAGGTTATTCAAGGCAGCAATTAGGGTGGATACAGCAGAGGGTCTAGCAGTGTTACCAGCATAACACAATAAGTTAGCATCAACTATATTTGCCTCAGCTCATTATTGTAAATCATAAATAAGAGTGGCACTAATATAGGCTCTTGTAGAACTCCTTGCATAACAGAGCAGGAGGATGAAGAGCCTTCCAGCTTTAATTATTGCTGTCTACCAGATAAATAGTTCATAAAGCAGGATCCAGCAGAGGGACTGATACATATTACAGAGAGCTTATACAGTAAGGTGTTGTGGTCAACTTTGTCAAAGGCTTTAATAAGGTCCAAGAAGACAGTAGCATTCGTAAGTTTCTGGTCATGGGCAGTAATCCAATCATTGGAGACCTTAACTAGGGTAGTTGAAGTACTGTGCATAGTCCTAAAACCGCATTGTCTTGGAATGGCAATATTGAATTGACAGAGGTGCTGACATGTGGAGTTTTCTGAAACAGCTGTAGCTGCCTCAAATATCGTGTACTATACAGTGCTCTCCACCATAGGAGGAGGATGGCCAGGTTCTTCAACATCATTGGTAGGACCACTAGGCATGAGGTGGATGGGGACACATTTAATCACTTTAAATACAATACAGTAGTTTCATTCTCTACACGCACTTCCAGTCAAGCAATAGAGGTTTATTTCCAAGGACATGATGTGATCCCTGACTGCTTTCTGGTATGAGGCATACATAGTGGATCCACCAGAGCCTCCTGGATGCTGTAAATCTCCAAATGGGCATAGTTAATTCACACAACTTCATTTTTGATGTTACATTCTAATCAGTGCTCCTCAAGCATTTGGAGCCTTAAAATCTTGCTAGCTGCATCACAGGAGGTTCATACAGTAAATAGCAGGTTGATGAGTATGTGCTATGGCACAAACCTTACTAGCTTCCCTTGTGAGGACAATCCTCAAAATATTGGAGATAACCCTCAGGGGACCCCAATGGGTATTCCACACACTACCCTTGCTTGCTGCTTGCAGGGACTACATTACATTCATGATTACAGGGACCACAACTGGCAGAGATAGAATTTATTTTTTTTCTTAAATTTTTTCAGAGAAAGGCACTTCCCAGGAGCACAGGGACATGAAGTGACTTGCTCAGGATCACCTGATATGCAAGTGAAGGTTGTGGGAATCCAACCAGGTCAGCTGGATGTACAAAGCTCATTCACAACTCATTCTCTAACCTCTAGGATATACTGTCAGGCCAGAATGTCTGCAAATCCCACAGTGGGAATTGTGCTGGATAGGATCCAGACACCCTACAGTCTAACTCACTGACCTAAATAAAAGTTTGCACTACATTACTACTGCACCCTATTTTTCTGGATATGTTTCAGGTTTGTTCCTTCTGCTGTGTACACTGCTAACTTCTCACACTTCCTTCAGGGTTCACCTGCCTGGGTTACCTTTAGACACAGAAGAGCTTCTGTTTTCAGTCCCACCACTTCAGCACCACTGCTACCTTGGCTCAGCTTCTGGCTTAGGAAAAGAAGTAGACACTGTACAGATTAGGTGGGCCTGTACTCACACACCAGCTCCTCTCTCCTTGGCGCTCTGGAACTCTTGAACTCTGTAGCAGTCTCTACCTCCTTTAATTACATACAGTCAATGCCTCCTGACATTACATCAGGGAACAGACTAAACTGTTTACCCTTTAACTGCACATGGGGTTACACAGAATGCATTTGCATTCCTGAAACACCATTTTATGTTAGCTCATGCATGCTCCTACAAGTGTGGCTTTAAATGATAGGGGCAAAGATATTGCCAATTGTGTCTTGTCTAACTTGACCAGTGAAATTGCTCTTCAGTAACTTGAAATTTTGAGAACTGGAAGGTACTGTTGTTGCCAATTTGGTGATGAAAGTCCACAAAATGACTGTTTCACGAGCATGCATTGCGAGTTTCCACGCATGCTCATAACTTACGAATTTGTAATATTTTCACTCCAGATTTTCATCATTGGCATTATCCACACCTCCTTATGAACAGTACAACTGTCATTTTTATGTTGATTGCACGCGATGCGCAAGAAACATGTTGCAGCAGGTTTCTCCACAAGCAGGGTGTGGAGGCATGGCACTGTTGTGGCCAATGCCCCCACAGCCTGTAAAGGATTGTCCTGCTTCCCCAAAGCCGTGGCATGCTGCTGTTGACACCAGTTCAGCCAGCGTGCCACCAATTTATAAAAATTAGCCGCTGCAATCAGGGGCCACCTCGTCATTGCAGCACCAGCCATTCGGCTGCAATGAGGAGTGACCTGTCATTGCAGAGTGGGACCCTGAAACAGTGATATTGTTTATGAACATGGCGGCAGCTTGCGCCATATTCACAAACAATGACAACTCCGAGGGGTGTTAATCCCCCGGCAGCATGTGCCTCACTTTATGTTGCCGACGGGGAGCCCACCCTATTGGCATTATGTAAACCCCACTTTGGTTGTTTGCAGACAGGTGCCCAATCCCCATCAGCATAATGTTACCCCCACTCTTTTGTTGTCTGCCAGGGGTGCCCAGTCCCCGTCAGCACAATGTAGCCCACCCCTTTGTTGTGTACAACGGGTGTCCAATCCCATCACCATAATGTAACACTGCCCCCACTTTCTTGTGTGCCGACAGGAGTGTCCAGTCCCCTGTCAGCTACAGCTGCTCCCCCAAACGAAGACTCTGTTGGCACACTGGGAGCCCACCCCAGCATGCCACATTCCTGCAAATTAAAAACGGTCCCTGAATGTCATTTTTTTTTACCTGTAAAGAAGGAAGCGGTCCTCGGCGGTCTCCTGCCCCCCCACAACCCACATCCACTACTGCACACCCTGCCTCCCACACACCCCTCACCCCATTCTTACCTCTGAGTCTGGCACGACAATTCGTGGACTGGGAACACGCCTGCACTCTTCAAAGCCAACCGTGAACTGAGGAAATGCCGTGAGCATTATAATGGAATAAATTGGGTTTTTTCAACTTTGATGCATATCTCAGGAATTTTTGGAAGTTTGGCACCAAATTTACAACATGAGGTTTTGGGACTTCTCCTCTTGAATTCTATCACTGTCATAGGGTTACTCTGCCCTGAAGGTGATTTCGTGGTCACTGCACTGAATCACCTTTTGGGATGGATAACTGAAAGAGAGTGCCAGTGTTCATGAGGTGGGCTCTCAAAAAGCCTATGTTGCAAATTTGGTGGGAAAATCAAAAAATGACTGTTTTATTAGCTGCAGCATTGCGCAGTTGATACGCACACTTGTAACTTTGCGATATTGCAATATTTTCTCCCAGATTTTCAACTTTGGCATTTTTCAGACCTCTTTGTGAACAGTACAGCTGTCATTTTTCACACCCTGGCGAAATGTGTTTTCGCACTTCCAGCAGAATAGTCGGTGTGGGAAATCAGTGTTCTACACAGATTAAGAAACTGACAGTGGTATTGTTCATGAGCAGAGGTCCTAAAATGCCTATGTTGAAAATTTGGTGACAATACTCCATAAATGATTGTTATGAGTGCATTGCTCAGTTTGCACACGCCATAAGTTCATGAATTTATAATATTTTCACTCCAGATTTTCAACATTGTCATTCTTCTGCACCTCCTTATGAACAGTACAGCTGTCATTTTTCACATCCTGGTCAAAATGTGTTTTTGCAGTTCCGCACAGAACAGTGTGGTCGCTGTGGGAAATCGGTGTTCAGTACACATTATGAAAATGACAGTGACACTGTTCATTAGCAGAGGTCCTAAATGCCTATGTTGAAAATTTGTGATGAAAGTCCATAAATGAGGTGTTATGAATGCATTGCGCAGTTTCCACACACAGCTGTACCTTCGAACTTTGTAATATTTTCACTCCAGATTTCCAGCATTGCCATTTGCCACACCTCCTTATGAACAGTGCAGCTGTCATTTTCACATCCTGGCCGAAATGTGTTTTGCTCTTCTGGTCCAATAGCGCTGGTTGCTGTGGGAAATCGGTGTTCAGGACATATTAAGAAAATCACAGTGACACTGTTCATGAGCAGAGGTCCTAAAATGCCTATGTTAAACATTTTGTGATGAAACTCCATAAAATGACTGTGTTATGAGCATGTGTCGTGCAGGTGCCATGCACCCTTCTAAGTTTGCAAATTAGTAATATTTTCAAGCCAGATTTTCAACACTGGCATTTGTTCACACCTCCTTATGAACAGTACAGCTGTCATTTTCACATCTTGGCGAAATGTGTTTCCACACTTCCGTGGAGAATACCGAGCAGTTGCTGTCGGAAATCAGTGTTTGGGACAGATTAGGATCGAGCGATTGGTGGGAGGGACCAGCTCAACTGAGCTCTGTTGGGACTGCTGCGGATGTCTTTGTGGGCAGGAAAGGCAACAAGCAGGCAGGGCCCAGTACAAAGGGCAGCCTGTGGCGCCAGGAGACACAGAATGAGCGAGTAAGGAGGGTGAGTGAGTGAGCTCAATGGAGCTGTATTGGGACTGCTGTGGATTTGTTTGTGGGCAGAAAAGGCAGCAATGCATGCAGGGCCTGAGTACAAAGGGCAGCCTGCAGCGGTTGGACAAACAGAACAAGCAAGCGGGATAGGGGACTGAGCGAGCTCAGCAGAGCTCTATCGTCACTGCTGCAGATTTCTTTGTGGGCAGATAAGGGAGGCATGCTGGCAGGAGCCCAGTAAAGATGGTCAGCCTGCAGTGCTGGCAGAAACGGAATGAGCAAGTGAGACAGGGGGAGTGAGTGAGGCCAACAGAACTGTGTCGGGACTGCTGCAGATTTCTTTGTGGGCAGACAAAAATGCCGACAGAGGCAGAAGCCCAGTACAAAGGAAGCCTGCAGTGCCCGGACAAACAGAATGAGCAAGTGAGAGAGGGGGTGGTGAGCTCAAAGGAGGTGTATCGTCGACTGCTCCTGATTTCTTTGTGGCCAGAAAAAGGCGACAATGCAGGCAGGAGCCCAGTACAAAAAGGCCAGCCTGCAGCGCTGGCAGAAATGGAATGAGCGACTGAGAGAGGGGAGTGAGCAAGCTCAATGGAGCTCTCTCTGGACTGCTGCAAATGTGTTTGTGGGCAGAAAAAGCTGCCAATGCAGGCAGAACCCAGTACAAAGGGCTGCCTGCAGCAGTGGGAGACACAGAATGAGCGAGTGAGGAAGGGGTTTGAGTGAGTTCAACAGAGCTCAGTTGGGACTGCTGCAGATTTCTTTGTGGGCAGAAAAGGCAGCAATGCATGCAGGGGCCAGTACAAAAGGGCAACCTGCTGCAGCGGGGAAGCAGAATGAACAAGTGAGAGAGAGGGAGTGAGGAGTGAGCTCAACGACTCTCATCATGACTGCTGCAGATTTCTTTGTGGGCAGAAAAGGGCAGCAATACAGGCAGGAGCCCAGTACAAAGGGCAGCTTGCACCGCAGGCAGAAATGGAATGAGTAAGTGAGAAAGGGGTGTGGCGAGGCCAATGGAGCTCTGTCGAAACTGCTGCAGATTTCTTTGTGGGCAGAAAAAAATGCCAACAGAGGCAGAAGCCCAGTACAAAAGGGCAGCCTGCAGCACCACAAGAAATAGAATGGCGAGAGAGACAGGGAGAGTGAGCAACCTCAACGGAGCTCTGTCATGGCAGCTGCGGTTTCTTTGTGGGCAGGAAAGGTGCCGATGCAGCCAGGAGGCCAGTAGAAAGGGCAGCCTGCAGCGCTGGGATAAACATAATGAGTGGAGTGACACAGGAGTGATCGAGCTCAACAGGAGTCTATCGTAACTGCTGCGGATATCTTTGTGGGTAGGAAAAGGTGGAAATGTAGGCAGGAGCCGAGTACAAAGGCCAGCCTGCAGTCCCACAGAAATGAATAAGCCGGTGACAGAGGGCGAGTAGAGTGACCTCAACGGAGCTGTGTTGGGACTGCTGCACATCTCTTTGTGGGTAGACAAGCTGCCAATGCAGCAGGAACCCAGTGCAAAGGGCAGCCTGCAGCAGTGGGAACACAGAGCGAGTGAGTGAGGGAGGGGGAGGAGTGAGCTCAACAGAGCTCTGTTGGGACTGCTGCAGATTTCTTTGTGGGCAGAAAAAGGAAGAAATGCAAGCAGGGTCCAGTACAAACTGCAGCATCTGCAGCAGCGGGAGAAACAGAACAAACAAGTGAGAGAGAGGGGAGGTGAGTGAGCTCAGCGGACTCTATCATGACTGCTGCAGATTTCTTTGTGCCCAGAAGAAGGCGGCATGCAGGCAGGTGCCCAGTAGAAAAGGGCAGCCTGCAGCACTGACAGAAACAGCATGAGCAAGTAGAGAGGGGACTGAGCGAGCTCAACGGAGCTCTGTTGGGACTGCTACAGATTTGTTTGTGGGCAGAAAAAGGCACCAACAGAGGCAGGAGACCACTACAAAGGACAGCCTGCAGCGCCAGGAGAAACAGAATAAGCAAGTGAGACAGGCAGAATAAGCTACCTCAACAGAGGTCTGTCGGGACAGCTGCAAATTTCTTTGTGGGCAGAAAAAGGTGCCAATGTGTCAGAAGCCCCGTACAAAAGGGCAGCCTGCAGCACTGGGAGAAACACAACAAGCGAGTGAGAGAGGGTAGTGAGCAAGCTCAACAGAGCTTCTATCATGACTGCTGTGGATTTCTTTGTGGGCAGAAAAGGTAGCAATGCAGGCAGGAGCCCAGTACAAAAGGCCAGCCTGCAGCACTGGGAGAAACAGAATGAGTGAGTGACACAGGGCCACTGAGCGAGCTCAACAGACCATCACAACCAACATTCGGCATTGACAAATCCTTGTTCACATTCTGGCGAAATGTGTTTTTGTACTTCCAGCGCAGAATAGCACGGTCGCTGTGGGAAATCAGTGTTCAGGACACATTAAGAAAATCATAGTGACACTGTTCATGAGCAGAGGACCTAAATGCCTATGTTGAAAATTTGGTGACATAAGTCTATAAATGACTGTTACAAGTGTGTGTTGCGCAGTTTCACGTATGCTCGGAAGTGCAAAATTTGTAATATTTTTACTCCAGATTTTCAACATTGACATTTTGGCACACCTCCTTATGAACAGTACAGCTGTCATTTTCATATCCTGCCTGAAATATGCGTTTGCACATCTGGCTCACAATCGCACGGTCGCTGTGGGAAATTAATGTTTTGGACAGATTAAGAAAATCATAGTGACAGTGTTCATGAGCAGAGATCACAAAATGCCTATGTTGAAAATTTGGTGAAATAATTCCACTAAATGACTGCGGTACAAGAATGTATTGCACAGTTTCCACGTACATTCGGAACTTTGAGCATTTTAATATTTTCACTACAGATTTTCAACATTGCCATCTCTTCACACCTCCCTATGGATGGTACAGCTGTCATTCTTCACATCCTGCCTGATTTGTGTTTTCACACATCTGGCGCAGAATGGTATGGTCGCTGTGGAACTTGAAGTTCGGGACACATTAACAAAATCACACTGCCACTGTTCATGAGAAGAGGTCCCAAATGCTTTCATGAGGTGAGAGTCACAAAAAGGCCATGTTGAAAATTTGTAGTGCAAATACCAATACACGCCAGAGGTTTTAGGGTTTCTAACCATAATGTGCCACCCTGTACAGACTGACAGGCATCAGAGGTGTAACTTTGGATCACTAGTTCTATTGCTCATGCCATCCCACCCCCACCCTGAAGCCAGTGGCATGCATTGAGGTGTGCCTTGCACTCCTCAGCCCCAGACTTCACACCATTCTTCTGTACTGCACCCATTTCAGCATATGTTCTTATGAAATGGGGTGACTATGAAGCCGAACACTCCAAGGCACACCTTGTCGGTGTTTAGAGGATAGGGTGAGGTGAAATGCTGCAGGCATTATGGGCAATGACCACAGGCCACCCAATGCCTGTCCATCTCTGTAGGGTGGAGGTGGTATTGGCGTGAGTTCAATACTTCACTGCCACTCCTATTCTGCATCTGTCTAACTCCTCCACGTCCAATGCTAATATCAGCAAGCAAACATTGAACATTGACAAATGCTTGTATATCATATGAGTTTATAGTATATGAGTAGATAAAATGGAGTGGGCTGTAATACTTCTGTTCTTAGTAAAATAAGGAAGAAATTGCTTTAAAATCTAAAATGTAATGTATGAATGGCAGGATTTGTGTTCCGGGTAAGTGTGGGGCAGGGAAGCATCACGAGGAGAGACCATTGAGACAAACTTCAGTGGAAAGTTGCAGTATAGTAGTGATGTCACTGCTATACTACAACAACTTTGGTGATATTTGAACTGGACTACTACAACTTTTGGTGACTTCTGAATTGTCCTACAACAGAAAGAATAATGTGGGCAACCATACACAACAAGGATATGTTTCCATCAAGGGGTTGAGATGACAGCATATGAACCTCGCCAGCGAAGCTTCAGAGGTCCATCCTGTCATCTCAGCCTTGAGATGAAACACATGTGAGTTGTCCGTGGTTGCCTATATTTTATTGATAAAGTATATATTTTTTACATCGGGTGACAGATCCCCACTGAAGTGAAAACAAAAAAATATTGCCATGTCTATGTTCTGTTCAATGTTCAAAATCAAATTTACAGACTTTTGAAACTTAAAAGATAAAACTTTGGGCTCTGAGTGGTTAGTAAGAAGCTGGGTATGGAATAAATGAGAAATTTAAAATTGTATGACCTTTGAGCTGTGCAGAAATTCTGTTTGGAATGTGCACAATGGTTTAGAATGCACACAACATGGATTTTGAGCAGGCTGATTTTATACAGAACAAAGCCTAACCATATACTATAAGAAAATTGTGTGTCTAGAAATCCATACACAATAGTAGCTACCCATATCATAACTAACTGTAAACTTGTTTTATGCTCCAAGCTGTAAACACCAAACTAAGAGCAAAGAAATTGATCACTTGATCTTTTCAATCAAAAGGTGTTCCCAGGTGTGCCAGATCTGGTATAACAATCAGGGAGGGACAAATAATAAGGTTCATGTGTCACCTCTTGTGGCTGATAAGACTGCACTGTGGCCAAGATTTCTGCTGCTGTGGGTCACACTTTCTGTCAGGCATAGCTGTCTTTGTTGGGTCTCTTGCACACCTTGCCTCAAGGAACATTGGAATGTGCAGTGCTTTACTCATTTAGAATACCTGCTAAAATGAATTTGGTACAGTGGGACTGGGTTGGTTTAGTTTGCATCCAGACTACATAGTCAGCACTGGATTGGTGCTGTTAAAGTCAGTCTCTTAAAGGAGAAATGGATGAACTGCTTCTTCCTGGAATGGCCCTGTTTTGCAGCATCACAAGCTCCCCAATGCAATTGGCAACATCTCTTTTAGCTATGCTGTCCATCTTTGCTGCCAGTCTTTCCTTCCAAAGTTAGTAAGGAATGGAAGAAAGAGGCTGGCTGCTGTGATTCTCAAGGAGGTGGCAAAAGCAAGGAAGGAGAAAAAGTAACTTTCAGGAAATATAAGGGGACACAGAAGGAAAAGAACGAAAAGTATGCCTGGCAAAGCGAAGAAGGCAGGAAAGATGAAGAGAACAGCAAAAGTACAAGTAGGAGCAGAAGAGAAAATAGCCAGGAGGTGAAGAAGCTGGACAAAACCTTTTGGGCATATGAAAGAGAAGAGAAAGGCGAGGCAAGGGACAGTGAGAATCAGAAGGGCAGGGGAAGGAGGGACTGTGCAGAGTAGGATTAGTAGGAGGATGAAATTTGAAATGATTACTTCTGCTTGGTCTTCACATTTTGGGGGGTCAGCATGTGGTAGAAAGTTCCAGCAGTTGGGAGAAGTGGACACTACTCCCTTTATAGAAAGACAGTCTGAAAGGGGTTGGAACCATTTAAAGCGAAAAAGGTGATGGGGCCAGATATCATTCACCAAGGATCCTAAAGGAACTGGTGATGCGCTTCATAGAGAACATCATGTCAAATGAATCTCATGGATTTCTTTGACTGAGTGACTAGGGAGGTGGACCAGGGAAAGGAAGTGGATGTGACCTATCTGGACTTCAATAAGGCCCTCAACACTGTGCCACGCCAGAGGCTAATGAAGAAACTAAGCAGTCTGGGGTGAGGATAAAGTGGTTCACTGGGTAGTAAACTGGCTGCAGGATAGGAGGCAGAGGATGGTGGTGGAATGGAAGGCACTTGGGTGACATAAGACTGACTAGTGGGGTGCTGTAGGATCAGTACTGGGGCTGGTCTCTTCATCTTTATAAGTGACATTGCTGAAGAACTGGAAGGAAGTGCGTCTCTGCAATGATACAAAATCTGCAACAGAGTGGACACTCAGGAGAGGGTGGAAAGAATGCATAGGGATCTGGGAATGTTGGAGGAGTGGTCAGAGGTGTAGCAACTCAATTTCAGTGCCAAAAGTGCAAGGTCATGCACTTGGGCTTGAGAAACCGAAGAACTATGTATAGGATGAGGCAGGTTCTTCAGTCTACAAGCAAGAAAGAACCTCTGGATCATCATATCCAATTACCTCAAAGTAGCTGGTCAGTGTGACAAGGCAGTTGGAAGGCTAATGGGATGTCGGGATGCTGGAGTGCATAGGAAGGGGATTTCTAGCAAGTGGAGAGGGGTGGTGTTATCACTGTATCACTCACTAGTGAGACCCCACTACAAGTACTGTGTCCAGTTCAATAGGCCACACCTCTGAAAGGACATAGACAGGGTGAAAAGGGCTAAGACTGTAGGAACTTCAAGCATTCATGTGACAGGCACACTGGAAAACTAGTTAGGGGAAAGGGAGGAGGGGAGACACTGCTGACCAAGAAGGTCAGAGGTGTCAGAACAGGCAGTGTAAAATGGGAAGGCTAGATGGACCAACTGGGCTTTTCTGCTGACAGAATCTATGCTTCTATGTTTCCATTTGGAATCTGACTGAGCAGCTCTGACTGCAGTCAGGGTCACTCCATATCCTTCTCTCTCCTTTCCTTCTGCCCTCTATTTATCTGTCTCTTTCTAACTAAAGATATTAACTTGAAAACATGTGACTTTCTACATCAGACCCACATCCAAAAGCTTTTGATAAACAAGCTTTGTATCATAGCAAATCTGTGTCCCAGCCAATAAGAATACAATAACTTCTCTCGGTTTGTCTTTTTACCCACCAGTTAGTAGGTATTTATGAACTTCTGTGGCTATTACTATGGAAGCTAAGATTAAGAAGAATCTCTATAGCCCTGTGTATGCTAACCAAGCTGTTTTCTCTGGATGGAAAGCTAACTAAGTCTTAAAATAAACCTTAAAGAAGCTCTTTAGTCTTGGCTGTCGGCTATCCTATACAATGGGGATACACAGTGTTGCAGATGAGCACAGAGCTCAGGGGACATGACTAGACCTCCAGGTAAAATGTAATGCTGGAGATGGGGATCCACTGGGCCATGAGGACAAGTGATATTTGGGGAGTATGATGGGGTTCACTGGACCACCAGACTGATTAGCTAAAGTCATGTTTACACTGCCACCTTGGCAGTGCATCAACTCCGCTTAGGCATCGACACGCTGCAAAGTCAGCAGTGTGGACACTTACCAGTATGTGTTAGGGTTGCTTCAGATCCTGTTTTTGCTCCAACTCAGGAGTGGGGATGTGTTCGGAGTGATCATATTACCCAGCTATGTAAATCCTGTGCAACACTTACTCCGATAAAGCCTCCTCTCCAGCATCATCTATTGCTGCCATGAGTCTTGTCTGGAACCAGGAAGTCCAGCAGAGACACTGACCAGCATGTGACTCTATTGTGTATTACAGGGCTTGCTTGCAGAAAATCTTAATGCAGGGACAATAAGTTATTTTCTGTCTCCTAGGAGGTCAGTATGTGTTATTCTTGATTAGGGTGGCAGTGACCTTCGAGTGTGGACACAGATAAGCTCTCTGGTTATTGCATTCTAACAGTTCAATCAGTGTTTTATATCTAGCCTCTGCCAGCTGCAAAAATAGGCAATGAGCTGTGCTTAAAATGAAAACACTGAGCATGGCAACAAGTGAAAGGACGGCAGGAGTGAGTGCATCATCAGTGCATTAATGCCAACATTGGGAAACAACCCAGCCCCAGAATGAACAGCTCATCTGTGGTGCAACCTGCATCATCATGAAGGTGGGCTGTGTAAACTGTTGATTGAGCCTGCTGCAGTCATTGCAGCAAGAACAGAGAGTCGCAAATGCCAGAGTGATGCTGTCGGTAAACACGCTTTAGTGTCATGGGTGGGTTGACCAAAGAACCACTACATGTCCTTACCTGGGAGTGGGTTAGGGAGGAGAAAAACTGCAGGGCTGGAATCCTATTTGAAACTGACAATGAATGAGTTATAGTAAAAGATAACACATGTCAGGTTGAGTGGTTATAAGGGAATAATGGACATTGCAGGTGGTTGTTAGTCACGAGGCTGAGCTAATTGCTGCAACCACTGGAGAAATGTATTATTCCCTTATGACCATCTACCTTGAGTGTGTTATCCACTTACAAAATGCGCTTTTTATTAAAAAATGTAGCTCGGGAAGTGTGCCATTGTCAGAAAATAATCAGCAGTCATGTGATGTGTTTCAACCAATGAAATTACAGAATTTTTCAGCCCACTTTATAAGATGTGATAGTGGGTCATTTGTACCTGCTAACATCTGGATTGTCCACCTGTACTACACCTCAATGTCTGTGGGGACTTCTACACCTGGCAGCATGCTCCAAGGATTGTGAATAGCATTGTCTTGTGCAGCCCTGAAAGTCACTGAGATTGTGTCCCCATTATTTATTACCTATAGTTCCTCATGCCCAGTACATACTCCTCAAAACTTAGCACTCAATAGCTAGTGCCCATTACCCAGTAGCCAACACCTATTTCCAAGTACTCTAACCAATAAAGAGCCCCCAGATGTATCGCTGCACTCAGACAGCCACAAATGGGCACTAAATCATTCAAAAATTCAAATGCTTTATTTTGCAATCCAGGTGTCAACCCAACAGTGACTCCAGCTAACTGCCACTCAGACTGCAAAATAAAGTATTTGAATTTTCGTGAAATGGCTTGGTGTCTATTTGTGGCTATCTGAGTGCAGTGTATACATCTCAGAGCTCTTTGTCATGTTTGGGGTAGGTAACCATGTTAAACTGCACCAGCCCTGAACTCATGGAGTCACTTAACTGCACCTGTCTAAAGTTACTCTAACCTAATATTCTGTCCTCAGAACATTGTACCCAGTACCCAGTGCCCAGTAAAAAGCATATTGTGCCCAGTTCCCAGTAACCAATCATAAGTACTCCATACCCAACACCAAATAGCCAGTTGTCTGTACTTAATTCCTAATCCTCAAAAGGGTTTGCGTGCCCTTCACAGATGCAGAGGGCTGCTGGTGACTGCAGAGGGTCTCTCTGCACATATGGAACACTCAACCAAAGCTACAGAGGGTTGCTCTGCTCCTCTGCACCCTATCCCACACGTCTCTGCTTTGGTGGGCAGAGGGTGGAGAGCCATAAGCCAAGTGACCCACAAGGCTTATTCACAGTACAGAGGCTGTGCAGAAGATATCATAAGTATGTAAGGAAGACCTTGCCATAGTGTGTATGTGCCTTCCAGCATGGAATATCTTGGATATTTGTGGGCGCCAACTGATGCCCTCCATCTTTTTATATGGCACAAAGTGCAGGGAGGCACAGAGTGCATATTTTGTTTTTATTGAAAAATAATCCCTCCAGAATGGCCCATCATCACAGCAGCGGTGTTGTTGCTTGTGATACAAGTGACCATGCCCAGTAAGCAATGGGAGGCTGGAGGGCCAGTAGTGGGGGAGGCTTGAGAATCCCATGATATGCTTGCCCCATCTAGGGAGGAAGGTTTTCTGTTCCCACTGTGCCAGTGCCACCAAGGTTATCACAGGAGGAGTGGCAGCAGGTCAGCTGTGAGAAGGCTAAGATGCATTTTACTTTTGATCCAGTAAAACTTTTTTTTATTTAATTTTTTTGCATTACTGTATAACTTGCTTTTTTAAAACATATTTTATTAAGCTAATTTGGGTACAGATTTATAGCAAACAAAGGCACAGACAAGAAATTAGTTGATACTACACAATGTGCAAGTTGTGGGATACAGAGGTAAAGGATCTGAGCAATGAAAATATAGGATCTAAGTGCCATGATTGTAGATTGTGAAAATATAATGGTCACAGGTGACTAGAGCTATTACTAGGTACTAGGTCATGTTGTTGTAGCCACATTTACAATTGAACAGAAACATGGATTGCAGACAATTTTATATACCTGAGTCACTGGCTTTTAGTAAAGGACTCCATATTCGATGAAACAGATTTATGTCCATTGGCTGAGAGTTGTGCCCTTTCTATTGTTATTCAGCTACCCATATCATGGGACCATTGTGCCACTGAGGGTGGTCATTCTGAGAGCCAGTGTTGTGCAATGGTCTTTCTAGCATTGCCCAAATCTATGGACCATAACATGGCAGTTGGGCCCCTCAGTTGTGGGATCTGCACCTAGTAGTAACTCGAGGGACTTAGACAATTTGTTCCCTAAGACCTGTTCCATGATGCCGTGGGTTGGTAGCCAAAGGGAGAAATCATAGGGCACAAGAGAGTCACATGACTGAAGAGCCTCTTGACTCTGGCACAACAGGGATTTATCTGGTTTCTACGATGCCCTTTAACCAGGGTGATGTAGGTCTGATATAGGTAATTTAGCAGACTCTGGTGCAGTTTTTGCTCCTGAAGTATGTGGCCAAGTTGGTCCCTGCTTTTTCAAAATTTTATCAGTGATAGGGACACTGAGGTCCTCTTGCCACAACCTGCAGATGTTGTCTATAGGTGAGGTCTCAGTCCCTCTTAGCAGGGCTGGCTGTGGCTTCTATACAGCAGACCATCTTTGAGTAGAAGGTTGGACACACGTATGGTGCAGACCGCTGCCACTCAACTGCTGGTCTAAGGCAAGCACATTTCATTCAGAGGTATGCAAAGAAATTTCCACTGTGAAAATTAAACTCCTGCAAATGGAGTTGAAGTGGTGGAGAATACTTCCTGCAAACATTTGGCCCAGATGAGATAAGCCTGTCTTCTCCCATTTAAGGATGATCTGATGTAAGGCTATGTTTTAGTGAGGTTTAGCATTCAGGGCAAGTTTTGATGTGTATGTATTGAGAGTCCTGGCACCCAATGTAGGCGTTTGTGCTGCCAGCCAAATAGCTGTTAGAGCCTTAGTAAAGGTATTAGATAGATGAGGGATTTCAGATGTTCCAGTGATGTAGATAGCAGTCCCCTTATCAGATCAGTTCCAAGCTCTTCTATGAGTAGCTATACCGGAAGAGGGGGTCTGCATTACTCCTGGTGGGGAGGCAGCTGAACTGCACAGCCCAGTAATATTTCTTTAAGTCTGGCATGGCATAATCTTTCCTGCTCCCCACCAGATAGGGAGTCTGTAGATACCTGTTTTCATTCTGCCAGGTTTTCCATGCCAAATAAAGCTATGTACCACAGCACTAACTTCAGAGAATTGTTGTGGTAGTAAGATAAGGAGGACTGAAAAAGATAGAGACACTTTGGCAGGGTGCACATTTTCAGCACATTTTCTCTGCCTGTAACAGAAAATGGCAAGTTAATCCATCTCTCACTGTGTTTTCATGTCAGCCAGTGCCGGCAGAAGTGGAACTGAGTCTGTACCACTGTGACAATCTGGAAGGATTTTAACCTCGAGGTATATATTTACTTCACAGGTTGCAGCCCCATTGGATTGCCAGTGATACTCTCTCTCTGTGCAGCCTACCTACTGGAGGAATGCACTTTTTTCTAGTTTACAATATTTTGTGACCCAATAGGGCTCTATATTCTTGAAGAGGGATCTGAGGTGTAGTACAGTAGATCCTCTCTTGACTTTTCAAACATAGTACTAGATCATCTGCAAAAGGCTACTTTGTGATCTCTCCTCCTACTTAGCATCCACGTATTCCTGGATGCTGCCTCAACAGCAGCTGCCACGGACTCCAGGGACATCACATATAGCAATAATGGGGTTAGAGGACACGACTGCCTGGTGCCTCTGGTTAAATTGGAGGCCTCTGTCAAGCCCCATTAACATTCATCCTGGCAGTGGGATCTTTGTAAAGGAATCCTACCCACCTGATCATTTGATCTCTTAGGCCAAACTGGTGAAGGATATAGAGCATACACCTCACTATACCAAACCAAAGACCTTTTCAGTGTCCAAGGCAAGGACTGCCACCCCATGATGCTTTGAATGTTTTGACCGCTAATGAATGATATTGACAGTACGTCTGATGTTATGTTTGCCTTGTGTCCCTTTAACAAAGCCTGCCTGATCTGAGTGCATGCAGGCTAGTAAGTATTTCTCTAAATGAGTGACTATGATTTTTGCAGCTGTCTTGTAGTCTGCCATCAAAAAGGAGATAGGCTGATAAGAAAAGCATTGGGTAGGGTCCTTGCCGGTTTGGATAAGACCATGATTGTAGTGACCTAGGCAGAGGAGTGCAACACACCATTCCAAATGCTGTCATTGATCATATCATAGAGAAACTTGATCAGAAAGTTCATAAAGCTTTTAATGAAATCAGTAGGCAGGCCATCAGAGCCTAGAGCCTTACCACCCCAAACAGCTTTGATGGCATTTTGGGCATCCAGTTTTGAGAGAGGTTGTTCCAGATTACAAGTCCCTAGTGGTACAGTAGGGTTGAGGGGAGTCTTATCAAAGAAGGTTTGATACTGTTCAGCTTTTGGTGATGCTTCGAGGTATATAATTTTTGTAGAATTTGTTTACATCATTGTCTCCTGTAATCAACCCTTCTTTGGGTGGTGGATTCAGGGATGGTCCTTTCTACCTCCTTCTGCTGAAGCTGCAATGCAGGTAGCTTTCCACCTTGTCATCATCAAAGTAATGGCCAGCTCAATTAAGAAGAATGACGCTTTCAGTTGCTATGGAGTTTAAAGTGTTGACCTTCTGTTTGGGCTTCTGGAACAGGTTATACAGCATAGGGGTGGGGTTCACCATATGAGGCCTTTTGACTTCCTTGATTTTCTTTTCAAGTTTCTCAGTTTCTTGGGCCTCTCCTACTGCTTATATTTACCATATAAGACGGCCTGGCCACTAATGTAGGCCTTCAAGGCCTCCACCTGATGGCTTGTGAGCTATATCCTGTCTGGTTATGGACAAGAAACTCAAAGATCGAGTCTGTCATCACCTTAATGAATTATTGTTCATTAGAAGCAGAGGTTGAGCCTCCTGTGTGGGGTATCCAGCTTGGTCAAACCTACCCCAAGCTGCAGTGACAAGTGATCTGATTCAACAGCTAGCTTGTAGCTCACCAATCCTATCAGGGGTAATAGCTCCTATGAGCTTAGCAGGAGGTCTAGTCTTGCATATGATTTGTGGGAGCATGAGTAAAAGCTGTACTCCCTCCCTGAGGTGTGCTTTGATGCCACATGTCCACCAAGGTAAAAGTATGCATAGCTCTGCCAGTCCCTTCTCATTTTAGATAAGGGACTGGTGAGTGATTGGACCTATCCAAGATCATGTCTATGTAACCCCCTGCAAATGGGGGTTCCAAAAGTGTTCCAGGAGCTTGCCTGAATGCTCCAAGTCTGGGCGGTGTTCGTGTCCGAGCTGTTTAAATGTGGTCCCAAGTGAGTGCAATTTGAGCCTCCACATAAGGTCTTTAAGAGCTGTCTGCTTGCAGACTTAATTAGTTGTATGGGAGGACTGTGTATTTAATGTTTGAATCCTGCCGAGCTGCTGCCAATTCTCTCCGCTTTCAGCTGCCGCTACATGTGCAGAGGGAGCCTTATTGAAAGATATATCTGTTTGCCAGAAATCATTTAGAGTGACTGAGAAAATGTAGCTTGTCTAACCTGTCTTTATTTTAGCACAAACTGTTTCAGTGTAGCTCTTTTATTTTGGTCCTGAACTGCTGTGCTGTGCAGTTGGGTTAAGGGAGCCCTAAAATGGAGCCTGTGGACAAATCAGAACTTGGACTCTTAATTTTGAGCCAGCCACAAGGGTGTATGGACAGTGACTCTGGGAATGTAGTTTTGACCTTGGTGCCTTTTTCCACCAACAGAGGGAGTCTTATTGTGAGTGACAGTCGAACCAACCAACAGAATGGTGTGGAGCTAGGAAATGCCCTGCTCTGTGACTGGAAAGCTCAGATCAGTTGTGACAGTGAATAGAGAAGGAGCTCTGTGCTTCTGCGGTGTATAGTTTCACGTGGAAGCGCGTGTGAGGGCCTGAGGTTCAGCCTGCAGCCATTGCAAGTGCCAGTTCAGACTGAATCCAATTGTGAGGAGAAAGAAGGAAGTCTGAAGAGTAGAAACCAGGCTCTCACCCTGTTGAAGACTGGAGAAATTGCTGAATCGGCCTTCGGTCTGTCAGGAACTGAAACTGCTGTGTGTGCTCGGGTATTTTGCAGTAATTGAGATCGAGGCGAGGAGCAGCCTGCCTGGTATAGTACTTTCCTTTTACATATGAATGTGCGTAGTGCTTGTGGGGAATCACTATTTCCAATCCCCATGCTGTGTGCTGTGTGTGAAGCTGGAAGCAAACTAAAAATACCACCAACAGCTTAATCTGGTTCAAGGTCAGTTGGCATTCATCTGTATCCCCTCCCCGGTGGTGCCTGAAAATAGGCAGAGCTTGTCTACTGCACTTACCTGGTCAACAAAAACTAAATAAAATAAATAAAAATAAAAACCCCAGCTTAGCTTGGACTAAATATGTTTGCTATCAACTGTAGTGGGGTCGGGTCACAAGGACCTTGTCTCCATGCCCTGTTGTTCTGGCAATCCAGAAGAACATCCACCATCCAGTCCTCAGTTTGGGTATTGTGAGAACAAATCAGGTATTCCCCTGCAGTCTGTTTTCAATCCACGTGTGTCATCTAATTCTTGTTGTTTCCTGCTTCATGGACTGAGCTATCTGGCTCCAGATTACAATTGGGTGTTGTACATATATTTTCTTCTACAGGGCCCCATCCATCTGCACCTGCCGGTCAACCCCGGCAACGGACCCGCTAGCCCCCAACCTGGATACCCAGAGTGTGACTTTTCAGACCCTGTATGTGTGCACAGTACAGTGTTTTAATGCCACCAATTAACCTGATTTCTCCCTCCTGTGTTACTGCCCCATAAATAAATCAGATTTGTTGTTGTTATACTATATACTGTCTGTGGTGTTGGTACTTATGGAAAGAGTATTGTGTTTTGCTGTGTGTGTTGTTTAACCTTTTTACAGGGGGTCCTCAGAGACGTGCTGCAGAATCAATCTCGAGGGTAAGTGGTATCTATATGAGTGAACAGTGTGCATCGTGAGGTATTGGGGCTGTAACTCCGTGTACTGTGTGAGCCACTAGAGGGAGTAAAAGGGGGGTCTCAGTGTCCCAGAGGGCTGTGACCAAGCTAGTCTAACCACTACAAACCCTGACCTCTGGGTGGAGGCAACGCCATAGACCTAGGCCCCTCAACCTGTCCGTAGTCAAACAGGCAGGTGTAGTAGCCCTGGGATAGCGCCACCAAGGGGTTACATCTAGAACACAGTTCATGTCCCCTCCAACACCCAAGGTTCAGGGAATTGTGCAATTTCTAGTGCCACCCTCTGAAAGAAAGCACCATCTTCAATATTTGGGTCTTAGAGTGTTCCAACTCAGAAGCAACCCCCATCATTCATAACTATCTGGGCTAGCATGTCTTTCCTAAGAGACTCAGCAACTGACTTGGGAATCACTCCTGGGTATCCAGGTCTCAGCTATATTGCCACACTGCAGGCTTGGGAGATAAAACAGGATGTGACCAATGTACCTCCATCAGTCACAAGTATGTTCAGCCTCTGCCAAGATCATATGGGTTTCTTGCATTAATAAGATATCTGTTCTCAGTTTTGATCCTGGTCATGACTTTCTTCCTTTTAACAACTGGTTTCAGCCCATTGACATTCCAGCTTAAAATGTTTCAGCTAGCAGCCATCATAAATGTGTCTAACTAGTCATTGTACCCAACTCTTAACAGTATTTCCTTTTAGCATGACTGTAATTATACCCAATGTTCCACTACTGTTTATTGTATAATACCTTGTGTTCCAACTGTTGCACAATCTTACAATGTTTTATTGTTCATAGTACCCACATACTATTGTAACTGATCATCCTTCACAACCCTGTGTAACCTTTTCCCTCAGGTCACACTGTGAGACAAGCAACTTGTTGTTCAGTGTGCCCTCCTGGTGAAACATTTCAATAAATAAATAAAACCCTTGCCTGTACCATTGAATAAACCTTTGTACTTTTCCCATTTTCTCCCTAACATGTCTCATCTCCCTCAATAAATATTCACACAAACCCCTAACAGCAGGATAAAACCTCTGTGAACATGATAACCAAACATGAATAGTCCCTCAACCCCCGAGATGAAAATTCTCCCTCTCATAAGAATTAGCAACACACTGTGAGTAACCCTCCAAGCAGAACCACAACCCACCTATACCCACAGTACCCCACCCTAGGCCACCCCTACAATAGGTACTATAACCATGGAGCTGGTGAAGCCGGGATTCCAACCCCCATCTGAGACTGACATAAGAAGATCTCAGCCAATCAGCCCAAGTGTTTTTAGTGGGTTTTCAAAGTGCTACAGTACAATATTGTAGGACTGCTGTATGAGGATGCTGCTGCTAAAACTTACAAAAATAAATTTTAGGAATGTGACCTCAATCCAACATGCACTGGGTTAGTCTTGTTATGTCTGCTTGTGCGCAGAGCACATGAAACATATTAAGATAGTAGAGCATTGCAGAGGTGTGGTAGTGTTGTGACCAATACAGCAGATGCTTTAATGGGTGTGTTCCTTGCCACCAATTAATGCTGAAGCTGCTAATGATGGCAGTTTCAGAGTATGCACCACACTTGAAAGAAATCTGCTGCTGCAATTGGGCAGTTTTGTCATTGCAGCGGCAGTCTCCCCTCTCTCCCAACCAGGCACACAGCAGGACAACAAATTTAAATGTTAGCTCCCTCCAACTGCTGCTCCCTGCCCCCACCCTCCATTCTTCATCCCTGCTGACATCGGGGTGCTCAGTCCCATGTCAACATGTATCCCTCCTTCCATTAATGTGACACACTGGGAGCTCACCCCAGTGTGATAAAAATACTTCTTTAATGTTTCCAACACCAGGATGCCCACTCCTGGTGTCAGTTGCACTACACCCCACACCCTCGTGTTCTCAGCTGAACTCAGGGTGCCCAATCCCTGGGTCAGCACTGATCCCCTTCAGTACTCTGGCACATTTGGAGCCCACCCCAGTGTGCCAAAATCTGTTTGTTAATATTTCACCTGTAAAAAGAAAGCAGCCCCACAACATTCTTTTTTAAACCTGAAAAAAAGGAAAACAGTCCTCAACGTTCTCGCCAGCCACCCTCCCACAATCTGCACCATCCCTCTGCACACCCTACCTCACCTCCCCTCACCCATATGTACCTCTAGAGGTCAGGATTAGTGATCTTCTGTGGACCAGGAACACGTCTGCACTCTTTAAAGACCAACCAGAACTGAAGAAATGACGGTAAGCCCTATAATAGCAGTCAATGGGAGGGTTCAACTAGATTGCTATCTCAGCCAGTCTTTGGGTTATGGTCCCAAATTTTCAACATGTGGTTCATGGGACCCACGCTGAACACTGGCACTGGCATTTGTTTCTCTGTCCTGAAAAGGTGATTTCACGGTCACTGTGTGGAATCAATTTTCAGGACAAATTAATGAAATGACAGTGCCACTGTTTATGAGGTGTAGTCCCAAAAGCCCTTGTTGCAAATTTAGTGAAAAATTCAAACATTACTGTGTTATGAGCATCTGTTGTGCAGTTTCTATGCACTCTCGTAACTTATCAATTTTTAATATTTCACTCAAATTTCCAACATTGCCATTTTTTCGCAACCCCTTCTAGAGCAGTACAGCTGTCATTTTGCATCCTTCCTGAAATGTGTTTTGCACCTGTGGCACAGAATGGCTTGGTCGCTGTACGAAATCAACTTTCTGGACAGATTAACAAAATCAAAGTGCCACTGTTCATGAGGGAGGTCCCAAAAGGCCATGTTGAAAATTTGGTGAAAATATTTCAAAAATCACTGCATTATGAACGTGCATTGCACCATTTCTGTGCACATGCTAACTTCACCACTTTTTCATATTTACACTCCAGATTTTCAACATTGCTATTTCTTCACCTCCCCATGAACAGTGCAGCTGTCATTTTACTTCCTGTCCAAAATGTGTTTTGCACCTATGGCACCGAATGGCACACTCACTGTGTGAAATCACCTTTGGGATTGAGTAAGGAAATGATACCACCACGGTTCATGAGGTGGGGTTCCAAAAGCCCATGTTGAAAATTTGGAGCAAAAATACCAACAAACACCCAGAGCGTTAGGGTTTCCAACCATAACATCCACAGTGTACAGACTGACAGGCATCAGGGGCGTGATGGGGTCATCGCCTGTAATGCTCACGCATTCTACTCCACTCCACTCTGCAGCCACTGACAAGCATCGAGGAGTGCCTTGGGGTCTTTGACCATAACGCCACCCCATTCTCCTATACTGCACCCGTCTCAGCATATTTCTATGGAATGGGTGAGCGTAACGGCCAAAGGCCCAAGGCACACTCGACACCTGTCAATATCTGCAGGGTGGGTAGGATGAGGTGAATGTAGTGAGTATTATGGCCAATGACTCAAAGGCACACCCCCAATGCCTGTCAGTCTCTGCAGGGTGGGGTGGAGCATGTTATCAATACTTACTGCCATTCCTATTATGAATTCTCTAACTCATGCACTACCAATGCCAATACCAGCTAGCAAACATTTGGCATTAACAAATGCTTATTTCTAAATAACATTGCTTTACCCAATGCTCATCTGGCAGTCTCAACACTCTTATGCAGAAATTAATGATTCTGGTGTCTGTGAGAGCCTGCAGTCTGGGCAATCCTAGCTCAGCTCTTATAAAACAGGCTGGGGTAGATTATTGACAATCTAATGTACTTCCTCTAAGCTGGATTGCTGTTTTTCCAGCTTTTCAATAGTGCTATCACCCCAGATCTCTCGCCATATAATGATTGTGCATTTGTCTTCGCTTGAATGGATTGCACCAGTGGTCTTATGGTAAATCCCCATACAGGCAGTTAAATTTAGCTAAAGCATTTTCTATGCTTTTTGTGTTTGTTATTGTATATTCAAAATGAGTTTTCCAAGGGCCATTATTTGTAAAATTGTACCTAAGTATGTATATCTATTTACTGTTTCCAATTTGTTATATTTTATCTACCATGGATACTTTATTGTTCTAGCTCCTATTACCATTACATCTGAATTTTCCATGTTTATTTTAATGAGAGTGTTTTGATAGTTTTTCAAGGATATTTAATTTGTTTTGTAATCCAGAGAATAATGAGCACAGAACCAGGTTGTCTGTGTTTGCTAGTGAAGCACATGGAGTAGTATTTATTCTGGGGAATCCGTTTTGGATTCTTGTAAGTCCATAAGTACTTTATTTAGACAAATACAGAACAACATGGGTTCTAGGATACACCCTTGTCTCACGCCCTTGTTGGTGTTAATGGGAGGAATAATGCATTCCTCGGCTCTTATTTTTGCCCATGTTGCTGAGTATAGGTTTCTAACTCCATTGATCAGTACAGGTGATATCTCTCAATTTAACATCATGCCTCAGAGTGTGCTTCTAATTCTATTAACATTGTCAAACGCTGAGCTATAATGTATTAATGCTAGAAACAGCTTTTGTTTTCTAATTTTAACATATTTGTCTATCATATGAAAAGTATAAAACAGTTATCGATGGCAGAATTTTCTTCACGGAACCCAGCTTAAGATGGATCAAGACCACGATGATATCTACCTCTCTTTGAGCCTTCCCAAGATGGCTTTTGCATATATTTTGCCCAAAATATCTAGAAGGCTGATTGGCCTATACATAGAGGGATCATTTTGCATCATTTTTATGGTTGCTTGTGCTGCACAAGAAACATGATGTGACAGCTTAGGAGAAGCAAGTTGTGGGCGCAGCAGTGTTACAGTCAAGGGAAGCACTGCATTTGGGGGCTTGGCACTGATGGACCAGTGGAGGCAGAGTGTGCTAATGACACTGATCTCCAAAAGTGCACCAAGTTGTAACATTTTCATCGCAGCAATCAGGGGCACGCCTCGTCATTGCAGCATCAGTCATTGTGCTGCAATGAAGGAGCGACCTATCATTGCAGGGCGGAATGTTAGCTGCCTATTTACTATTTGTGAACATGGCAGGCAGCTTGCCGCCACATTCACAAACAATATTAGGCAGCCTCCCATGCTGAGGGGTGACCAATCCCCTCGGCAGCATGCGCCCCTAAGTTGTCTTTGTTGGCCGATGGGGCCCCAATCCCTGCCGGCATTAGTGGCTGCAAAGTGTTTATTCAGCCTACGGGGGCCCACTCCCGTTGGCATGATGTAACCCCCAGTTTTGTTGCCAGCCGACGGGTGCCCAATCCTGATGCCTGATGTTTCTCCACCCCTTGTCTTTTGTGTCTCGACGGGGTGTGCCCAATCCTACATGGCTGCAGCTGGCCACCCCAAAAGAGTACCATGGCATGCTGGAGCCCACCCCAGCATGCCAAATGCCCCTGTAAATTGAAAACTGTCCTAGCGTTGTCTTTTGTTTTTCTTCCCTCTAATGGAAAATGGACCCTCATAGTCTGCCACAACTCCCTCCAGCAACCTGCGCCCACCCACTGTGCACCCTGCCTCCCCATACTCCCTCACCCCATACTTACCTCCAGAGTCCGCGCGACGATCTTCGTGGACTGGGAACACATCTGCACTCTTCAGAGCTGACCGCTGAACTGAGGAAATGTCAGTAAGCTGTATAATGTAATAAATAGGATTTTTTCAACTTTGCTGCATATCTCAGGCATTTTTGGAATGTGGCACCAAATTTTCAACATGGGGTTTCGGACCACTCCTCATGAATTCTGTCACTGTCATAGCATTAGGTGGGCCCGAAGGTGATTTCTGATCACTGCACAAAATCACCTTTCAGGACCAATTAACAAAATGACAGTGCCAGTGCTTCATAAGGTGGGCTCTCAAAAAGCCTATGTTGCAAATTTGATGAAAAATTCTAAAATGACTATATTCTGGCGTGCATCGTATAGTTCCGTGCACGCTTGTAAGTTCACAAATTTGTAAATTTGCATGCTAGATTTTCAACATTACCATTTTATCACACCTACTTATGAAAAGTACAACTGTCATTTTCACATCTCACCCAAAATGTGTTTCCGCATGTAGTGCACAATGGCAGAGTCGGTGTGAAATCAATGTTTGGGACAGATTAAGAAAATCACAGTGACACTGTTCATGAGCAGAGGTCTTAAATGGCTATGTTGAAAATTTGGTGAAAATTCCTAAAAATGATTATTTTACGAGCGTGTGTTGCGCAGTTCCTACACACCTCGTGGTGCATGAATTTTTAATATTTGCAGTTCAGATGTTTAACAATGCCATTTTACCACACCTACTTATGAACAGCACTGCTTCAATTTTGCACATCTTACCCAAAATGTGTTTCTGCCCATGTAGCGCACAATGATGCAGTTGGTGAGCCAAATCAATGTTTGGGACAGATTAAGAAAATCACAGTGACACTGTCCATTAGCACAGGTCCTAAAATGTCTATGTTGAAAATTTGGTGAGAAAAGTTCATAAAATGACTGTGTTACAAGCGTGCATTGTGCAGTTTCTAATGCGCTCGTACCTTCACACTTGCAATATTTTCACTCCAGATTGCCAACACTGCCATTTGCTCGCACCTCCTTATGAACAGTACAGCTGTCATTTTTCACATCCTGGCCCATTATGTTTTGCACCTCCGGGCGAGACAAGCACGGTCGCTAGGAAATCTGTATTCGATACATTAGGAAAATTACACTGACACTGTTCATTAGCAGAGGTCCTAAATTGGCTATGTTGAAAATTTGGTGACAAAAGTCCATAAACTAACTACGAGTGTTACGAGCATGCATTGTGCAGTTGCTTGCCACATGCTCGTGAATCTCAAGACATTTGCAATATTTTCATGCCATATTTTCAACATTGCCATTTTTTCTGCACCTCCTTATGAACAGTACAGCTGTCATTTTCACATCCTGGCTGAAATGTGTTTTGCACTTCCGGCTACAGAATAGCACAGTCATTGTGGGAGTCACTGTTTAGGACACATTACAAAATCACAATGACACTGTTCATTAGCAGAGGTCCTAAAATGCCTATGTTGAACATTTGGTGATGAAAGTCCATAAAATGACTGTGTTACGAGTGTGCATTGTGCAGTTTCCATGCACGCTTATAACTTTGCACATTTGTAATATTTTCACTCCAAATTTTCAACATTGCCATTTTCCCACACCTCCTTATGAACAGTACAGCTGTCATTTTTCACACCCTGGTTGAAATGTGTTTTGCAGTTCTGGCGTGGAATATCATGGTTGCTGTGGGGAATCAGTGTTCAGAACACAGTAACAAAATCACAGCAATTGTTCATGACCATAGGTCATTAAATGCCTATGTTGAAAATCTGGTGATGAAACTCCATAAAATGACTGTGTTATGCACATGCATTGTGTGGTTTCCACGTATGCTCAGAAGTGCAAGCATTTTTAATATTCCCACTACACATTTTCAACATTGCCATCTCGACATACCTCCCCACGGATGGTACAGCTGTCATTCTTCACACCCTGTCCAATCTGTGTTTTCGTACATGTGGTGCAGAATGTCACTGTCACTGTTGGAAGTCAGTTTTCAGGACACATTGACAAAATCACACTGCCTGTTCATGACAAGAGGTCCCAAATGCTTTCATGAGTGGGGTCACAAAGGCCATGTTCAAAATTTGTACTGTGAATATCAACAAATGCCTGAGGCATTACAGTTTCTAACCATAACACCCTACCCTGTACAGATAGACAGTCATAGGGTGTGCCTTTGGATTACCAACTGTACTGCTCATGCCATCCCACCCCACCCCCAGCCACTGACATGCATCGAGGTGTACCTTGGACTCTTTGTCCCAAGATTTCCTCCATTCTCCTATGCTGCACCCATTTCAATGTCGTCCTTATGGAATGGGGTGACTATAAACCAAACACCTAAGGCACAGCTCAACATGTGTCTGTGTCTGCAGAATAGGGTGGTGTGGCTTCAAGTCATGGTGACGACCCAAAACCTTTTCCCAAATCCCATCCGTCTCTACAGGATGGAGGTGGGGTTGATGTGAAGTTCAGTACTTCACTGCCATTTCCTATTCCGCATCTGTCTAACTCCTGCATTTCTAATGCTAATACTAGCAAGCAAAATTCGGCATTGACAAATGCTTGTTTATAAATTGGTACTATTATTGAGCCTACCCATGACTGTGGAACATAGTTCTGAATCAGACATTCATTAAAAGCCTTTTAATAAGTCATCACTCCTCAGCCAGACACACATACACTTCCCTGGTATCCTATCTGGCCTGGGTGCTTTGTTTCTTTTTAAACCTTGTAATGCTGACAGCACTTCGAGGTTTGTGAATAGTCTAAAGCTGGGCCTTATTTCCTGTATTTCCAACTTTTCAATCAATCAATCAATCAAAATCTTTATTTATTCAGGCGAGCATCATTGAGCATAGCTCATTTACAAGATGGACCTGATTGGTCATAACAATATAAAGGTACAATTTTTACACAAATACAAGATACAGATTGAGTACAAAAACAAGGACATTATAAATGAACAAAAGCAAGAATATTTACATATATACAAAGCAATGAGCCAAAGAAACTGGGTTATAATAAAAGGAGTAAAATAAGACAGTAATGAGAGATTAAAGCGAGGGAGGTGGGATTGTGGGAATAAGGTCAGGTATGAGATGAGTGGGTAGAGGCTACAAAAACAAATTAAGGGTGGAAATGTGAGGAAAAAGGGTGTGGGAGAAAAAGTGGGTTGTGATAGGACTAGGCCTTGTGAAAACAGTTGCATGGCTCTGGAAAGAGACTAGTGTATAGCTTTTTGAAGGATGTTAATGGAATGAGGGTATTCAACTTCAGGATCTTTTGAAGAGAGTTCCAAATAAGTGCTAGAGAGTAGCTGATTGCAGCCCTCCCATGCGGGGTACAGGTAATAGGTATCTTCAGCATGATGAGTTTGTTGTTCCTTAGGTCATATGGTCTGGATATGACCTGGGTAAAACAATCTGAAATGTAGGATGGTAATTTGTTTGTTAGAGCTTTGTAGATCCATAGAGCAGCATTTTTGTTTCTTCTATGATATAGGGATGTCCAGCCGACTGCAGTATAGAAGAGCAATGGTGGGTGCTGGGGTGCTGAAAGGAAGGTCTGTAATGAATCTAAGAGTTCTATGATACAAGGTATCAGCTTGTTTAAGTGGGAAAGGCAGTGACTATACGGAAATCAGCATAATCAATGAGGGATAGGAATGATGCCAGGATTAATCTTTGTTTAGAGTCTTTGGTTAGGTAATGTTTTATTCTGTAGAATAGGCCAAGTCTCTGCCTGAGCTTCTTCAGGAGTTCTTCAATGTGGCTAGTGTAGTCAAGTCTATTGTCAATCCAAACCCCAAGATATTTAAATTTATCTACATAGTCCAGACTTTCACCAGGATGGTAGATAGTTGGGGAAGGGTGTTTGGTGTGAGAGTGGAAGAAAGCTCTTGGAGGAGAAGAACATGGCTTTCGTTTTCTTGGCATTCAGTAGGAGTTTCTTTTCTAGTAGTTTGTGCTGCAGCAGAGAGAACTCAGATTGCAAAAGTTCACAGGCTTTTGATGGTGTGGGACTACTGACATATAGGACAGTATCATCTGCAAAAGGTGAATATTAGATGTGGTGAGGTTGGAATCAATATTATTGATATAAATGGCAAAGAGGATAGGGCCCAGGATGGAACCTTGTGGTATACCTCTTAGGAGTGGTTTTGAGGTAGATAGGTCACCTTCATTTTTACATGCTGTAATCTACCAGAGAGGTAGCATCTGAACCATTGAAGAGAGACTGAGTCGAGGCCTATGGAGTGTAGAGAGGAGATTAGTAGTTCATAGTCCACAGTATCAAAGGCTTTGCTTAAATCCAGAAATACAGCACAGATATTATTCTTTTGTCTAATTCAGTCTGCCAATCATTAGTGACTTTTCCCATGCACAACTTAGGTTGGGATCACAGAGCATCATACTGCGAGTAGTTCAGGTGCTCATATCTATTTGATGAACTAATTCAGTTCTCCATCCCTTGCATCCCTTGGTGAGCATTATCAAAAAGATTTGGTATTATTGCAAAGAATACTTTCCATCACATCTTCCCATAGGGCTACCTGATGTGATAGTTTCTTTGTTTTAAGAATGTCTATATGATTTTCATTTTCTTTTAGGATCATAGCATTTTCCTTAGTGGGGTGTTTTTTATCTTCCTTTTGGCATAACCTAGCTGTTTTTCTGTGTTTGACATTGCCCATCAAGCCAGCTATTAAGGACTTTATGTTTCTTCCTCTGTGTAGTACCTATGTAGAGGTTAGTCTCTGTTTCTTTAAATAATACATGCAGTTGTCGATATACTAATTCTCGTGAGTTAATTTCTGATTGTTCTAAATCATTGTTCAAAAGGCCATAACCCTATCTTTTATAAAATTTTTAAGAGTGCTGACCATTCCAGTTCATTGGAATATCTTACCCCATATCAGTTTCAGAGTCCTATAGTCCAATTACTCCCAGATAACAGAAGTGTAATCTCCATATAATGCTACAGGAATGTGGTCACTTTCCATCCTGGAGTAAATGACTAAATCCTCCCAAATGTCTGGAGGTCCTGCCATAACACCAAATCCAGTACAGAGGCCCCCTTATTTGTGAAATAGGTTGACAAACCCTCCAAATTGCCTTTCATTCTACCATTGAGTGGAAAGATGAAATTTCCATCCATTAATTTAATTAACCTCTTACCATTATAGTTAACATGATAGTCACTAGTTGCTTTCTTAATTTTAGTTGTGTTTGAGTACATAAATTCAAGAATGGAGTTGTCACTAAGGCCATAATATGGCCCAATTCTTGTGTTAAAGTCTAGACAAGAATATGCACTTGGAAACCTCAGCTGAGCATCTCTTATAATATCTGCCAGTCCCTCCCATAGACTGCTGGATGAATTCCTATCTTTCTTTGATGGAACATAGCAGATGAATAATAATATTACAGCCTCAGTGAAAACCCCACAGATCCCAATAAAATTGGTATCTTGTGTTATTATTTCAAGAGATTCTAGTATGCACACACGGTTTGCACATACCAACAGAATGGAGTAAAACAGCAGCAGGGATAGGCCATGTAATAGAAATCAGATTGTGTTCTGCCATGGGCTGATCCTCGCCAGATTTCAACAGTTCTACTAAGATCTTAGGGTGCTGTGGTTTGCAACTGTGGTGCAGGTGCATGCAAGTCACAGTGGATAGCTCAGTGACAATTTAACATGCTTCCACATGCATTATACTGGCTGCCCTCAACTCTTTCCATAGTCATAATACCAGTTATAACTGTGCATGGAAAGCATTGTGAGCCCATTGCTTCTATCACAATTTGGTGCAAGGCACACCAGTGGCACAAAGAGATCACTGTAGCAATCCTTGCACAACTACATTTCAACAGTTTATGGGCCCAAGAAGTCTGAATTACTAGATCTGTACAGACTCACTGAAAAAGTAATCTTTAAGCACCTAGGTCTATCTTGGTAGTACACTGGATTTATCAAGTTAGATTCTGTATGCAAGGAATAACACATGACAGGACATGGATTTATGGAGAATTAATGCATGCTCTGGGTGTGTTGTGAGGCATGAGGCTACTGGCTGAGTGCTTTCTATCACCCAGGAAGTGCATTATTTCTGTATAAACCCATGCCCTGGAGTGGGTTATTTCACTTATAAAATGGGTAACTTTATTTAACATATTATTAAAAATTGAAAAAAATTGTAAATAAAAAAAACAAGATTTAAATATAAATAGTCTTGACACTAGACTCCTATTTCTCTCTTCCCATGCCATTTCCTCTCTATTACATACCTCTTCAACCTCTATTTCTCTTCATCCTGCATCCCTAACTCTTGTAAGTTGGGTACTATCATTCCCTTCCTAAAGGGGTGACCTCTCTTCCACTAGCAATTTCTCTTTCTCCTTCCACTATGGCTACACTCCAGGAATACCACTGCCCACCTGTTGGAACTGGAAGCTCTTGGCACCTTTTCAAATCGAGCACCAGTTACCATCTTGTGTGCTCTCTCATTTGTGTCACCAGAGGTCTGCAGATAGTCTCACATCCATAATCTCCTGCTAACCTCTGTGCTTCAGGCTGCAAGTAGCTGAACACCTTAAGGTGACCAGGCTATTTAAAAGTACTTTATGCCTCTTAAGAGTGCAGGCAGTCCTGCTACACTAGGCTGCTGTTAAGCTGGGCTCCCTGGGACACACAGACTTTACCATCACTTGTCCATATAATAGTTGTCTACAAATCCCAGCCTGAATTGATATCTGATAGTCTCATTTATTTTATTGCTATTTACCCAATTAACAGTTTGATTTCATTTACTAATTTGTTTCAATGAAATTAGATCCTACAGATTGTGAATTCAGTTTCTGCTCCAGTTTTACTGCATAGTTATGAATTAGCTATCTGACTGTTCCACTCGCTACTGTGCATTAGCTTTTTAGCTTAAACTTTTAACTACATCTACTGTTTGCAGGGTCTGAATTTCAAGCTTCTCAGATGGAGCAATATATCGAGCTTAAGCAGCTTGGTCATATCATCTCGGCTGCACGTCAGTGTTATCGCGACTCTTAATTCCCCGATACCTGATTAAGAGCTGCTCCTCTCTCCTTTGCCTCCACAGCTCTGAGGGTCACCTGCGAGTGTCATGAGGGAGGATCACTCACAGCCCTCCCCCACAGCATTCAGACTTCAAGATCCGAGGGTCGCGAGGCAGAATCTTACTCAGCCCTCCCCACAGACTCCACGACCACAAGATACGAATCTGAGGTGCTCCACCGCATCTGTTGGAACTGGGCAGCTCTTGGCACCTTTTCAAATTGAGCACCAGCTACCATGTTGCATGTGCTGTTCCCAGCAGTTGCTCTGATTGCTCCCGCCCACCCCAATACCCTCCACCTTTACCTGGTGTTACTTTTATAGTTTATTCTGCTTGTGAGATCTGAATTTTGTTTATCTCCCTTGTTTCCCACCTGCACATTATATTACTAAGCCACTAGCGGGCACCTGACATCATTGCCAACCTTAGCATCTTCAGTACCTCACTATTCTAACTGATGCCCATTTTTCCAGCACTCTGCATTGTTACTCCTCCTAATCCTTACTCCTACCCTTCCATAATATTCTACAGACACCTGACACTTTATCTCAAGCCACTGCTAGCATTCAAAGAGCCGGATCCTGGTCCATATGCTCCCCCTTACTTTTGCATTGCCGCTGCGTTAGCACATCTTAGAACCTTACCTGGACTCCGCCCCTCTCAGCCTAACTGAAAGAAGTCCACGGGCTGTTGCTCTGTCCTCTTAGGTCAGTCTAGGGGAATGGCTCTAAACCCTGGACCCCAGGCTTCTGTGCCCTGCTACAAGCCCCGCTTTTCTGGATATCGGACAAGGGCATAAAATTGTACACATGAATGTGCATAGTCTCCTACCCAATCTAGAAGAGCTAACGGCCTGGGTGGCATTCTACAACCCTGATATCATGGGGATCACAGAAACCTGGCTGAAGCCACTAACACCAGACTCTGCTTGTGCCCTCCCAGGCTACAACTTCATCAGGCATGACAGAGCAGGAAACAAAGCGTGGAGGTGGGTGCTCCTCTACTATAAATTACACCTCAACACCACCATCCTTGAACTTCCCAGGCCCCCATCTGTAAGTCCTTATACACCCTACTCCTGCTAGGTAACACTAAAAGATTCACCTCATCTGTGCCTACAACCCCTCAAGGGAGGTGTCTCAGGGCTCACCACTCTTTTGGACTGTATCAGGGCAAAGGCTGTCAGAAACGAGTTAGTTATCCTGGTGACTTCAACCTAAACTGATTAGGCACCATGCAATATGAACCCTGCTTTCTGGGTTTGCCTCAGCCAGCTCATTATGGATCCCACAGGCTTTCTCCCAAGGGGCAAAGGATCCCTCATAGATTGGAAAATGAGCAACAGGCCTGACAGAATACTATCTTTGTGCACCTCCCAGATGCCATCTCAGATCATTCTCCCATTCTGCACTTGGGGCATCACCCATCACAAAATTCCTTGTAAAGTGATCAGATGAGGACTACTCCAAATTTAATATTGATGATTTCACCCTGACCTTAGACGTGCTGACTGGTCCCTGGTCTCTGCTACAAGTGACCCCTGAGCAGCACATTTAACAACTTCCTCGATATCTTCACTCCCATGCAAAACAAACATGTTCTCTCTCACAAAGGAGGGTGAGGGCACCATCACCAAGTGGCTACATGGGGTCTATTCTCTCTCATGAAACAGAGGAACAAAAGCTGGGTTAGGTATAAGACCTCCCTCACCAGTACTGACTTCTCCATATATAGGCAATTGAGAAATGCATGCAAAAGCCATCCGAGCTGCCAAGAGCAAGTTCTGCCAATCGCCCTACTTTCCATGGCTAGGAACCCAAGGAGTTTCTGGCTAAACATCAAAACACACAGTTGGAGGATCCTCCAGATCTCAGGTCCCAGACATGCTCATTGCGGCATTAGCTGCAATAACCCTCAGACTATTGCCAATGCATTCAACTCCCGATTCTCTGACCTGCCCAATCTTCCTCCCAGCCCACAGTCCCTAGGGCTCATAGCCCTCCCTCCTGGAAATTCCCTCTGACCTCCCTTCTATCTCAAGGCTGTCTTGGTCATGGAGACTCAAAAGCTCCCTGCTGATCTCTCCCCTCATTCTGGGGCAGGGCATGACAGCCTTGAACCTAAACTGCTCTGCCTGGGGGCATCTCTCCTAGCCTGGTCTGTCACCACATCTTCAACTTCTCCCTAACCTCGGAACTATCTCTGACATATGGAAAGTTGTTAAAGTTGTCCCAGTCTTCAAACTTGGCGAACCAAAACATCAAGAACTACCGGCCCATAGCAATCTGTCTGCTATCAGTAAGCTACTTGAAAGGCTGTTGCCTCACAGCTCACTCACTACCTGCAGAGCTATGACCTGTTATCCCCAGCCCAACATGGCTTCGAAAAGGGCTAGCACTTCCATTGCCCTAGCTGTGGTCACCTCTAATATCCAGTCTGCTACTGATCATGGCAAACCGTCTGGAGCCATATTCATGGATCTCTCCAAAGCTTTCGACCGGGTTGATCCATTCACTCTATGCTCCACCATTCAGTCCTTGGCCTCTCTCCTCCCGCTCTCACCTGGTTCACGAACTATCTCACTGGCAGGCAGCAATACACCAACTACTACAAGGTCCCTCTCTGATCCCTCTCAGGTGGACTGTGGAGCCCCGAGGGTCTGTCCTTGGGCCCCTTCTATTCTCCATCTTCATAAATGAGCTTCCCTCAGCCCTAGTCCATGGGCTCCCCACCCTATATGGGGATAACCTTGTCATCCTGACCAGCTCCATGACATCTCTGTTATTAACACAAGCTTAACACTGATTTCAACCTCATCCAAACCTGGTTAAAGACTCACAAGCTAATTATTAAATTCAAAGGCCAGGCCATGCTCTTTGGTTCCTGACCAAGATAAAAGCCTGCCCTCCCCTCTAGCAATCTCTGGAGATGATGGTTCCCTCTTGCATATTGCGAAGCTTTCAAGTACTTGGGGTAACCCTCGACCCACAACTGGATCTGTCTCTACATATTAGCAGTATGCAAGGCCACAAATAACAAGATGGGCCAGGCCTTCAGGGCCATAAGCGTGTCTCTGCTGCCTGCTTCGCCCTTAGCAGGGGTCCTACTACCTCACTCTGCTATGGTCTTGTCTCCTTTCTCATGCACCTAAAACCAGCCTTTTAAAATGGGACTCAACTTATAATAATGTTTGTCGCTTTCGCTCTGGCTCCTTGCCTCAATCATCATTGTGAGCTTTACTCTCGACTGGAGTGGCTTCCCTGGAAAAGTACTGCTCCTTTGTCCAGGTAATTTTATTGACAACATTGTCAGGTCTGCCATCCCCTGCTCTCACCTCATCCCTCAAGCCAGCAACCCCTCTCTATACTCTAGATCCAGTGTCTCAGGCCCTCCTGGTCCTGCAAACCCACACTCAATTAGGTGACCAGGCCTTACCATGCACCTAGACTGTGGAACTCCTTCCTGCTAACACTCGCCCTCCCCCATCAATGCTTCAAAGCCTCCCTCTGGGGCCTGCTAGAATTGGCCTCCTTCTGTCTTTGCTCCACTCGACCCCCCCAGACTAACTGGGGTAGCTGACTGCAATATAAAACCCCTGCTTGACTACTGTGATGACAAGTATCCTGACACTGAATGCACTTTGCCCACTGGAGGTTCTTTGCTGTCTGATGTATACTAAGCTTTGAGAACTATCTCTACCCTACTGGTCATGTATAAGTGTTCCCACCTGCAACTTTGGATGACTCTAGATGCAAAACACTGTTTCTCTATGCCTGATCGCATATGTTCTTCTATTCTGCCTGTATGTTTACGCCAGATGTTTGCCCAGATATTTACTGTATTGTACCTGATTGTGCTTGTATGTTCCTACTATGCACTGCCTGTATGTTCCCCAATGTACCTTTGTAATCTCCAAGGTCGCACCTGAAAATAGGCACTTGGCTGTCTAGTGTGCTTACCTGGTAAACAAAAACAAATAAATAAATAAACTCTTCCTTTTCTTGACTCAACTTCCTTCTTTACTTCTTTCTAGTCTGACTTTAGAAAGTTACACTTCACTTCACATCTGACCTCCAGCTTACTGATAATGTCTTCTCTGGCATGGTTCAGGGCCATGTCACTTCTGCCATTTGTTGACTTAGCCAAGCATTCAATGCTGTAGCTCATCCCTTTCTTCTGGATAAGCTTAAGGTAGCTGGACCTCAGCTTCCTTAGTTGAGTGGTTCACTCCTACCTTGAAGGCAGATCCAAGCTGTCCATATTAGAGAACTCCTCCACCCCCACTCCCTATCAGCTCAGGTGTTCCCCAAAGTCTGTCCTTTGCCCAGTTCTTTCTCCATTTTCTAAATGACCTCCCCAATGCCTGCTCCTCTGTGTCTATTCTATATATGTATGGCTGATATGGTACTCTTTTCCTATGGTTCCTCTGCTCCTGATGTGATGAATCTGCTCCAACTGGACTTTAACAACAACCAGTTCTAGTTCCAAGAAAATCAGTTATCCTTCAGTGCTAAGAAAACAGTCTCCATGACGTTTAGTGCCAGGCAGATACTTGCTAGAGTCTCACCCTTCCCTCCTTTCATACCCTTGATGGTGTAGTTACTGAAGATGTCTCCTCCTTTAAGTACCTTTGGATCTGATTGGATCACCACCTGTATTTTCTGTTCACTATCCACAAGAAGCTCCACCCCAAGTTTGGTGTGCTATACAGAAATAAGAGCATTCCACTTCTGCATGGAGGAAATCCTCACCAAGATGATTCTCCTTTTTGACTACAGAAACATTGTTTACGTGCTCCTCAAAGTCCACTTTCCCTAGATTGGACCCTGTATTTCCTCCTTCTGTCACTTTGCCTTGGTAAATCTCTATGTACACAACATTGTACTTTGTACTCGTCCAGCTCCTCCCTCTCTTGCTGCCAGGCACCTTACCCACTGGGCTTCCTTTATCTCAAAATATTGGTTTGGCTCTCTCGCCTCTTATCTTGCTTCTCTTCTCTTCTCTCTCTCTCCACTTCTCCCTCTTACACCATTCAAAATGCTTGCTCTCACTGTCTTGCTCTCCTCAAGTAAAATCTACTACTGGCCAAACTGCCTTCTTTTATGCTTCCATAAACTATGGGGCTCTCTTCTTGCTTCCACTAGCTTTGCTCTTTCCTTTCCCACTCTGAAATCTCTCATGCAGGTTCTCATTCACTCCTGCAGTTGCTTCTGATATTGGGGTGATTCTTTTTCACCTGCCTTCCACCCATCACTGACACCAGCATTCTCCCCTCCCTTAGTATCAATCATTTCTCCCAGTTTCGTTTTTCCCATTTCCACAATTTACTGTATGGTATTTTGCTGTTTGGCAGTTCATTGTTTAAGTGTTCTTGAAATTACAAACATATGAAATAGTCAGCAGAAGAAGGCCAATTTGATCTATCACATCTGCTCGGTAAGTGATGCAGGTTCCATAGCTTACGCCAATGACCTATCTCCCATGTCTTCCCTCCATGTCTTCCCTACCTCCCTTCTCCACCTTCTCAGTCCCATGGGTTCCCTACTGTTTGTCCCAGGCTCTCTTAAAGGCCCCACCATCTTTACTGAGACTACCTATTCTAGTAGCTCATTCCATGCAGTCACCATCCTCTCTGTATAGAAAGGCTTTCTATAGCCCTCCTAAACCTCCCTCCCATCAGCTTTAAGCTACATCCTCATGGATCTGTTTTTGCTCATTTTAAAGAGACCTCTCTTTCCACTCTGTTTATCCTTCAGATATTTGAAGGTCTATATCACATCCCCATCTCCTCCTCTCTGCCTGGGAGAACATCCTTAGGGCTTACAGATAGTGGTGGGTGAAGTGGGCTGAATTTGCTCTGCAGGCGGTCGTGGAGCAAAGGCGGATCAGGAGTGCTCCACAATGCAGTGGAGTACTTATGCGTTATAATGAGGACACGAAGTCCATTAGAAACATGACTTCACGTTACTCTGCCTCCCCAGGCCACAACTCTGCCAATTTTAAGGCAAAATGCTTTGCTGGCAGTGCCGTCACCTCACTTCCTTGTTTTTGAGCTCCAAAGTTGAATTTTGCAGTGATTCATGGTATTTCAGGTCACATGGGCTCTATATTGATCTGTACAGCTTCAGTTCAGGGTAGTATGAATAGGAAGGAGTAGAGACAGTGTGCTCTGATAGCTGTCTGTGATAGGAATCTTGTAAAGCTGTTCAAAAGCATTTTTGCTTTTTGGGGGATCAACTTTAGTTCATCGATTGAAGAAACCCTCCTGTGCTCATATCATAAAGCATTTTTGTTTGTGTGTGGATTTTGAATATTAATTTACAACACTGAGTGTGTGGGTGAAAGACAGTGAAAGTGTGCTTTGGGAGGGGCATATCTGTGGTGTAGGTAGATTTAAGTTGGAGAAATAGTGATTTCTTTCTTGGTTATATTTTTGTTATATAACTGACTGTGTTAATGTACACATAGTTATACTGTCAGTAATAGAAGAAGAAGAAGAATCAGCATTTATATAGTGCTTTTCATACATGGTATCCCAAAGCACTTTACAAGCAATGCTAGACTGGTAGTGAAGTGACTGAATGTGTGGTGGTGGCCATATAGCACATCATCACCACACACACAGCCTGGGCAGTGCATGAACTGGTTTATGGGAAGGGGAATGTTGGCCAGGACACGAGAATGTTTCCTGCTGTTTGCGAAAAGTGCCTGGGTTCTTTTACTTCCGCCTGGACACCCACCAGGACAACACCAGGATGGGCAGAAGGGACCTCAGTTTAGCGTCTCATCCGGAAGGATGGCACACCCAGCAGTACAGCACCCCCAATACTGCACTCGGATGCCAGAGATTTTGGGTGCAAGTCCAGTCCGGTGTGGGATAAGAACCCATGACCTTCTAGTCCAGAAGCAGATGTGCTACCACCTGAGCCACGCTGACACCCTAGTAGAAATGTTCTTGCTGTTTGTTGTGTGGATGTGGTGCAGCAGTTCATAAGGTCAGAGTTGTTTAAAATTACAAATTTACAAAATGTAACGTGACATAGTACTGAACTTTTGCATTTCACAAATATTCTCGTTGTATAGGTGTGTGCATTCGTCAAATAATACCTTTATTGTGACACAGACCGTGCAACTAAGCGCAGAAGTGAACCTATCCTGGCGCTGATTTTGTGCTTTACGATCGTGGTACCTATTCTTAGTTGTGCTGCTTGTAGTGCCATAAAATCAGCACTGTCTGTATTCAGTACCCCCCACCCACAGTTCAAAGGTAGTTTTACCAGACTGGGTTGTTTTGTGACCTCATCAGCACCACTGTTGCAGAAGTGTTTTAATTCTGTGACAGTCTCAGAGTAGTCTCTGATCCGTTGCGAAGCCACAGTTGTTTATATGGCTTCACATCCAGCCAGCTTCCCTCAATAAGAAAGTGAGCGTATCAAAATCTGAATTTGGTAATAATATCTGTGGTTGATCCCCCAAATTCCTGCAGAGAGACAATACAAGCAAAGCTGTTTCTCGCCATGGCAAAGTTGGCAATAAGATGGTCTGTGGGCGTGGTAGTAATATGCAGATACAGAAGTGCATTGCTGATGTGAGGAAAAGTATTTCTCCTGCAATGTTTTTGACCAATCAAAGCTTCACTCATAGTTGGAGGAGATGATGTTTTCCCAGCTAGTGATGTTAGTGTTACTGGTGTTACTTGTAGTGGAGGTAGTATTGGTATTGATGCGTTAAGTTCTAATTCAAACCAGTGCCATTTCCAAAACTATGAGTGTGAAGCAGTGCAAGTAAGTGGCAGTGTAGATGATGTCATACTTCTCAGTAACATCCCAGTAACTGAACCTAGGATTCTGATGATCATGTCAATGATAGTACACAATGTGATATTTCATCCACTGTGGCACTTAACATCATGCATTTTCCATGCAGTGATTCAGTGTGGAGGAAAAATATCAGGTGATGGTGGTGTAGATGCTGATGATGATGAATGTGATGATGATGATGATGATTGCTGTTACTGCAACATGAAGTCCACATGCTAGCATCCAAGCAGAAGATGTGGATGTGTGATGTTGATGAATATGGTGATGATGTAATTGACGCCAATTGGGAACCAGAGAAAAGAAATTAAAAGTGACTGTGTTTGAGTCTGTTTGCAGGAACCCCGAAAAAACTTGTGATCTATCACTTTTAGTTGATGATGATGATGATGATGATGATGACATAATCAATATGATAGGTAGTCATTGTGGTCAGTTGCAGTCCAGGTGTGCAGTCCAGAAACATCACATGCCCACCCCTACTTCAGTGCTTAAAATAACAGACTTAAATAAACCACATCATCATCATGGACATGCTAAAGGCAGAGCATCCACCCTTGTTTGTGATTTTTGTTCAAGATACAAATGATGATTCAGTTACACTCAGCCAGGTTTGCCATGTGCATGTGAGTCGAGGTAAAAGGGAGTCATCTGGGGACAGGAGGACGCATCGCATCTTAAGAATAGGCACTTGGCTCTATGGACCACTCAAGCTGGCAGCTAATACCACAGTGGGGCGTTTTCCCATGTCACAGCAACCATAGCCAGCATGTTATCCCCTTTCATGACTATTAAGCCCAGTAGGAAATTAAACATGTGCAGTAGTGCGGTAATAAGAGCAGAGGATTACTACAGGCATGATGAGGTGGAAGACCATAATAATTTTTAAATGTTGTCCAGTGTTGGAGAGAGTAGCAGTTTGTGGTGGTGGTAGTGGTGGTGAATACAGTATGTCTAAGCGCAAGTGGTACATCAACCTCGGTTGGCAAATCTGGCAAAATAACATAATTTCTGGGTTTGTCATCATCACCTGTGCAATCGTCTTCATCAAATGTCCACACTCCATGCTCTGCCAATGCCATTCATCACAGAGCACAACCATTTGTGATCAACAATACACCATGTGTAAAACATTTACCAGCCCATGTTACAGAGTGTTTTCGCATAAGCTGAAGTACCCCCTGAATCATACAGTATCACGTGAACTCAGTGCTGCTGTAGCGGAAATGCTGGCAATTGATCTTTTGCCTTCTCCTTTCAGGAGAATTCTAGGTTCTGGTGGTTTACTGCATGTGCCTGTCCAAAATGGAAAGTCCCATTCAGGACATACTTTTCTACCTGTGCAGTCCCGAGGTTATTCGCACTGTGTCCAACTCAGTAAGACATGCCCTTCAACATTCCTCCTCTCCATTCATCCATTTAAGATTGGATATGTGGACAAGTGGCAAAACAGTGGGGAGTTCATATCTGTGTATAACTGCACACTGGATGCAGAGCTCGAGGGTTGTTTGTGATGTTGGTAGTGTGAATAATCAGTGCAGTAAAGTGGATTGTTCCTGTGCTTAATCTTCCTGGAATTCAACAGCATGCAAAGATTGCTATGCGCAGTGTGACCTGTTCACACACTGGTGAGAACATGCTGGACATGGTACTGACTGGAAATTGACAGACAGGCTAAACCCTCTGTCCCTGAGAGCTGGTTCATAGCAAGTGACAATGGGTCAATGTGTGAAATGTATCACTAAAGTATTTTTTTTCATGTTCCATGCATGGCCCACTGTTTAAATCTTGTGGGTCAAGTTTCTGAAGCACCCTGATATAAAGGAAATGCTGACCATTGCTAGCGTATCTGCTCTCACGTCTTAAGATCTGGAAAGGCCCATGACCAACTACGGCAGTTGCAGATACAAAACAGCCTGCCTCAGCACCGCTGAAGCTGGAAGTTGTCACCCAATGGATCTCCACGTTATACATGGCAGAGAGATTGTATGAACAATACAAAGCCATCTCAGAATATCTTGTAATGCACACTAGCTGTGACAGTTCTGGGGCCTCCATGTCTATGATAACTGAACAGTGGAGCCTCATTGACTCTGTAATAACAATTTTGTGGCCTTTTGAACATGCCACACAGGCAGTGAGTGGCAAGTCTGTCTCCATTAGCCAATGATTCCACTGCTGCGGGTGCTGAGGCAGACATTGGTGAATGTACAGCATAGCCTTGATGTTGTCGGAGATGGTGGTAGGAGTATGTTGCTGCAACACATGCTGACAGTATTTGACCAGAATCATCACATTGTGAGCATTCAGCGTGAGAACAACTTTGCATGTAACAATGCTGGACCCACGATATAAATGTGGAATTGCATCAGTACTGGAGGAGGGCCTGAACAGGTCAAAATGTCAGTGGTCAACTGGTGCACTTGGTTCATGGGGCACAGAAGTCACGTGCCAAGGTTAGCAAACCTCAGCAGCATAATCCAGCTGAAGGTGTACCTGGAAGACCATCAAGCATATCCTGCAAGGGGATGGGGACTGTAGTTCAGGTGGTCTGTCATCAAAGTGGATGGCGTCAACCGCTTTGGGAGGCTTTGTCCCAAGTGGGTATTTGTGAAATAAATGATTCAGGAGAATAGGATGATGCATCAACAATTGGACTTAGTACAGCACAGAGAATGGTTGAGTTATATTTGTTTGAAAACAGGCATCTGACAATAAGTGAAGATCCTCTTTTGTACTGGGTGGAAAGGTCAGTGAATGACCAGAGCTGCTGCAGTGGCACTGAAGTACCTCACATGTCCACCCTCCAGTGTAAGTGTTGAGAGGGCATTCAGCTCAGCAGGTGCAATAGTCAGGGACCGTCGGACAAACCTGTCTCCTGAAAATGTTAGTTTGCTAGCATTCATTAAAATGAATGAGAGGCACATACCAGCAGAGACTGCAACCTCGGTATTCATACCCCAGCCTAGTCATGGTGGTCTTGCTGATGTGGAAATGGAGCATCCTGGTGGCACTGGCAGTGGCTGCCTGAAGCGGCTACCACGGCTGAGATGACGACACAATGGAGAAAGAATTTCCCAGTGGTCAGACTTCAGACATCGTTAACTGTGAGGGCAGTTTTCTTTATGAGGATGATGATGGGGTTAATGTTGGCAGATTTGGCTAAGTATTTAAAAGGTGTGTGCCTCCCCGGACAACCACCACGGGGTGATGTTATCCACTGCCACCACTGCCACCATGAGTCTGTCTACCCCTGGACCACCAGCACCAGGACTGATGTTATCCACTGCCACCATGAGTCTGTCTGCCCCCAGACTACCACCACTGGGACTGATGTTGATCAAGTCTGCCACCGTGAGTCTGTCTGCCTCCATGGACCGCCACCACCAGGACTGATGTTATCAAGTCTGCACTATGAGTCTGTCTGCCCCCATGGACCACCACCACTGGGACTGATGTTATCCAAGTCTACCACCATGAGTCTGTCTGCCCCATGGACCACCACCACTGGACTGATGTTATCCAGTCTGTCACATAAGTCTCTCTGCCCCCTGGACCACCATGACCATGGGACTGATGTTATCCCTGCCACCACTGCCACCATGAGTCTGTCCAGACCACCATATCCATCAGCCAGAGACAGAAAGCTTCTTAATATTTAAACCATAAAGTGAGTATGTGTACTCATGTTTGTTATGCTACTTCACTTCCTTTAGTTGCATGTTTTGTTTTCTGTAGCTTTTCAGAGCTGCAGTGGTAAAACTACATACAGTACCTTCTTTTGTTTCTTTTACAGGGTAACAAAAAGGCTCAATTGCTAAAACTCATTGGGAATGATACTGTAGCTGTACTGTACAGAGAGGAACCGATGTAATATCCACGTGAAATCCATTCTGGTAAGTATGAAGATTTTATTTCATCTGTTTCATTGTTTTGTAAAGACTGCAGCAAATATTGCACACAGGTTGTGTTAGTTGACAAGATGTGTCTTTGAAATGTAACTTGACTTTAGGGATTGAGATTTGAGAACCAGGGAGGGACACATAACAATTAAGTTATGAAAGTCATTCATTTCTTTTTTGGAAACTTCAGATGCTTTGTTGTTTTGACAAAGAGGCCTTATCAAACAAGTTCTTCAACATCAGCCCCCAGGCTGGGAGCACATGCAATACGCAGAGGTCATTTCATTAGATGACCATGACCATCATTAACAACCAGACTCGAGAAGGATGCAGAGGAAATCTGTGAAGAAGAAAATAAGAAACCATTAGAGACAAACCTGCAAATATGCTTCCGCCACCCAAAAAAAAAAAACTTACCTTCATGTGCTTGACAGTTATCCATTGCAAATGTCTATGCAAAAAGTTCTAATTGAGCACTGGAATGTGCACCTAACAATATCTGTGACCTGTGATACAGAACAATACCATGAGTACATGTCCACGTAATCCCCTCACATACAAAATACAGAAATATATATATATATATATATATATAAACTCACCAAGGCTACTATTAGTGTACAGACAAAGGGCACCCTTCCATCTAGTTGAGATGATCACATTGCATTTCCTCGAATCGCCTTTAACATTGGACCAGCAACAGTTTGCTCACGGTCATATTTATTCTGAGGGCACTGCGCGCGAGTGACTGCGCAATAAATTCTGGGATACTTTGCATGTGCTGAAACAATCTCATTTCTTCGTTAGCACTTGTCAATTTTCTGCACACAAGAAGGATGCATTTTGGGCCAGCAGAAAAAATCTGGGACTCTGTGCCACTACTGCGGCATGACTGAGTGCGCCATTAATTCTGGGGGACTTTGCATGTGCTGAAACAGTCTCATTTCACTATGTTACCATTTGTCAATTGTCTGCACACAAGGAGGATGCATTTTGGGCCAGCAGAAAAATCTGGGGACTCTGTGCCACTTTTGTGCACATGACTGAGTGTGCCATTAATTCTGGGGACTTTGCATGTGCTGAAACAGTCTCATTTCACTTAGTTACCACTTGACAATTTCTGCACAGGGAGGATACATTTGGGCCTGCAGAAAAAATCTGGGACTCTGTGCCACCACTGTGTGCACTGATTGAGTGCGCTATTAATTCTGGGGACTTTGCATTTGCTGAAACAGTCTCATTTCACTTTGTTACCACTTGTCAATTTTCTGCACACAAGGAGGATGCATTTTGGGCTGGCAGAAAAATCTGAGGACTCTGTGCCACTTGTGTGTGCATGACTGAGTGCGCCATTAATTCTGGGGACTTTGTATGTGCTGAAACAGTCTCATTTGCTGTGTAACCACTTGTCAATTTCTGCACACACAAGTGGGATGCATTTTGGGCCTGCAGAAAAAATCTGGGAACTCTGTGCCACTTTTGTGTGTTCTGTGATTGTTGCTGTGAGCTCATGATGTCATACTGACATTTTACAATTAAAGCAGCATTGCAAAGTGTCCTCACTGTTCTGAACTGTATTTTTTATGCTACTTTACATTACCACAGCCACCACTACTTACCTCTGAGTCGTGACTTGAATGATATGATTCTTAACACAATTTATGTCTGCTTTACTTACTTGACTACTTTTTTCATGTATAAAAAAATAAGCACGTCTTCTAATGTTGTTGGACCAGCTTTGTATTTATTTGCAGCTGCTTTTCAATAACTATTGCTCCATGGTGTCATAAACACTGCCTGATGCATAACTGTTAATTAACAACAGAAGTGATATATAACAACTACTTGATGTGATGGGAAAAGCAGAGGAAAACAATGACAAAGACCTGGTCAGCACCAATTTAAAAGGAATGCTCCTTTCATTATTTCACACATGAAAAAGGTAGTACAGCAGACTCAACTACTGGAAATTCTCTTATCATTCCAGTTGGTCAGGATGTAACTAATGGAAGTTGTAACATAGCATTAAAAATATAGGTCAGAGTTATCAACAGATTGTAGTGCTGCTACTTTACAGACATTCACCACATTACATAGTTATGGTGATGCATATAAACTAATATGTAGGGCATTACTACCACTGGAATATTTCTTGCTCCATAGAGTGCAATATATTTCTGTGAAAACCACCCATAATTTCATTTCAGTGAGTCACGTGACGGAGGAATTCCCGTTCTGAAAATCTGCCCACATTCTGCCTCCCTTCTCAGCAATGTTAGGACATGATGGCAGGGAGAGTGCGTGTGCATGCTCCTTACACTGAATATTTGATTGGTAGCTATCCCAATATTTCCTTATGTTATAAGGTTCACTTTGTGGTGAAATGTGGGATGTTTTCACTAACAAGACTTTTCTTACTGGAAACGTGGCCACACATTTCACCACAAACTGACCATTATAACATAAAGAAACATTCAGAAACCTGCGGACAATCAGATATTCACTGTAAGGAGCACACACGCACTCTCCTGCCATCATGTCCTAACATTGCTGAGAAGGGAGGTAGAATGTGAGCAGATTTTCAGAATGGGAATTCTCCATCACATGACACACTGTAATGAAATTACGGGTGGTTTTCATAAAAATGTATTGCACTATGTGGTGCAAGAAAGGTTCCCCAGGAAGGAAAATGTATAATTAAACAATAACAAACAAAACACACAAAAAAGTACAACACAGTAGTGGGGTGGGGTCAGGGTGGGGGTGGGTGGGGGCAGAAAACAATCTCCTCACTTCTATGGCCGTGGGATGCCATGGTGGTCCAGCAGCAGGTGCAGCATTGAAAGTATTTGCTGTTGCTGTGCTTCCACTCTGTTAACCTGCTGCTCCAAAGCACTGAACTGCTGATTATTTTCCTCGAGCACTGCCCACACCAAGTCGATGTCAGACTGGGTTGCAGGGACTGTGGTGGGGTCGACTGGAATCCAGGTAGTGGGGCTGGTGGTGGACAGGATGGTGGTGGTGGTGGTGGAGGCAGCTGCTGTAGCCCTCCTCCTCCTCCTCCTGCTGTGGTGGAGACTGCTGTGACACATCTCACCCCAGCAGCACCCTCGGCCACTGCCACGGAAGGGCCAGCAGGTGGACACCTGGCCCCTTCTGTGGCAGCCTCCCACTCTGCCCTGTGGTGGTTCGGCATGTGGGTGCGCTGGTCACCAGTCCCCAAATGTGTCCCGTGGGGCCACGGCACACCAACACACCACACACACGGCACTCCACCACTGTGTTGTCTACCCCACACAGTTAAAAACTCCCACACTGGGGAGCTGCGGGGGGACCAGATACAGTCCTCAAATGTCGGCAGAGTTACACCACCACCTACAATTTCCAGGGCCACCTCTTGTGGCTGTGGAGGTGGTGGAGGGTGCTGCTGCTGCCCCAACAGCTGCTGCTAGTGGTGGTGGTGGTGGTGGTAGTAGTGGTGGTGGTAGTGGTGGAGGGAAGGTGGATGCATGGCAGCCACTGGTGGCACTAGTGCTACTGCTCCTTTGCTTCAATGGGGAAACAACACTGGCAGGGAGGTCAGGAATGGTCCAACATCACACTACCGCACCGCCCCCCACAGGTCCACCTCCTCCCCTCCTACCGCACACATGGGCCAGCGACTTGCCTTCTCCTACATGACCCTCCGTCCTCCTGAAGTCCATGGGATGACACACACACACACACACAGACAGTGGACACACACACAGTCAGTCACACACACAAAACAAAACAAAACTTATACAAAAAATTCACTAGCAAAAAAACACTAATACAATACAAAAACTAAATAAAACAGCTTTTAAAAAAGCTGTTTTATTCTAAATTCTAACTTTTAAAGCAACAAAAGGCAAGCAAACTCCTCTCCTCTCACAACTGCTTTCTCCCTCTACAAATGTAAAGGAGAAAGTGAAACTGCTTCTCTGACTCACTTCCTTCCTGCCTGGATAAAGCATGTGACTTACAGTACTGCAAGCCATGAGATGTGCCTATTTTCTTCTCACTTCACCTTACTTCACATTAAGGCATAATGGCAACATGAAGTGGTAATAATAACGTGAAGTGAGCACTTTACAGGGTCCACTTAGCATTGTGCTCCACGGATGCAAGAGTGTCACAAATGTCCACTTCACGGGCGGATTAATAATTAGCTGCATTTCTACTCCCAGCCTCTTCTCATAGGACCTGTTCTGTTGCCCCTCAATCATCTTGGTTGCTGTCTTTGGACTCCCTCTAGTATACTTATGTCTTTCTTAAGGTATGGATGCCAGTACCTTACCCTGTATTCTAAATGTGGTCTTACCATTGACCTGTACAATGGCAAAAGAAACTTGTTCCACCTACTACTGAATCCACTTGCGAAACACCCCAGCATCCTGTTAGCCTTTGCTGCTACCTTCCTGCACTGAGTGGTGTTTTCTAGGTCTCTAGTTATCACCACCCCAAGATCCTTTTCCTCTTCTGAAGCAGCTACTCAAACTCACCCTCCTTCCTTGTAATACTCTGTCATTGGATTCCTGACCCTATGTGTATCACTTTGCACTTTCTGGCATTGAAGCTAAGTTGCCAGATTCCTAACCATCTCGAGTTTACCAGGTTTCTCTCAGGTCCTGTTTTCCTTCCTTGTGTCTACTCTCCCACAGAGTTTGGTGTCATCTACAAACAGACACATTTTGCCTTTAATGTCTTCCCCAATGTCACTTATGAAGACATTGAATAACACTAGCCCCAGCACTGATCTCTCGGGACCCGCTGGTGACCTCCTTAGCGCTGGAGAACTCTCCCCCTCCACTACTCTCTGGATTCTGCCACTCAACCAGTTGTCTACCCACCTTACCATTTTCCCCCACTGCTAGATCCATTAGTTTCATTATCAGCCTCCTATGTGGCACAGAATCGAAGGCGTTGCTGAAGTCCAGGCATATGATATCCATTGCCTGGCCACTGTCCACCCCTTGTGACACAATAAAATAATTCAGTCTGGTTTGTTTGACATTATCTGCCAACCATGAACCCATGCTGCCTTCTGTCTTGTACATTTCTCCTCAATGTATCTCACCAGCCTTTTCTTTAATATGGTCTCCATAAGTTTACACATTTTCAAGGTCAGTCTGACTGGACTATAGTTCCCTGGGTTATCCTGGGTCAACTCTTGAAGAGGCACCACATGTGCCATTCTCCATTCAGTGGCTGCAGCTGACTCCAGGTATTTATTGAAGAGAACAGCCAGCAGTACTGCCAGTTCCTCTGCTAGTTCTTTCAGCACGCTATGGTGTATACGCCTGGTCCGGGATTTGTTCACCTTCAGTGCCAGCAGCTCCTCCCTCACTCTTTTAAACTCTATTACTGCTTATTATATATTTTGATTTATTATTTCCATTTTATTGGGTTATCTTATACATTGTATTTTGTATATGTTCTCAACTCCTCTCTTTCCTCACCCCAGAATGCATCTGGAAATAAATTGATACCAGCTTAGTATGACTTTCCAGGTAAAACATTTGAAATCCATCAATCAATAAATCTCTGCATGCATTTTCTCTTAAAAGACCTTCCACCTGCTGGAACAACATATAATTTGTGCTTTGACTTTTACCTACAAGTCCAAATGAGGATCCCATAGTTTTAGTTTTATGTATTGCAGAGAGGTTTCTAGCACTTACCCACACCCAGCAGCTATGCAGTGTTATAGAGTGTTGGTTTAGAGTGTCCCCTTCCAGCAACTATGCAGTTATAGGGAGTTCATTTCACATGTCACCTCCATTACACATTATATAGACTGCAAACACTACACCCCCAATATCTGTGTAGACTTTAGCACCATCATTTCTATCAGTGACAAGGAGCAGGTGCTGTTGGGAGAGACTGTCAACCTCTTGACCAACAGCACTGTTCAGGAGTCCCAGTGCCACACACACACACACACACACACACACACACCTCACACACACTGCAGACTATGGAGTGTGACCAAGACCCTGCACCAGCTATGTCCTTCACAGTATTGTGAAAGCAGGACTGACAGCCTGAACTAGCAGCATGCTATTCAGGACCAGGAATCAATGTGATTTACAGCATTATGAAAGCCATTGGGGAAGGGGCCTCAATGAATGATGCCACATAATGGGGTACAAGGTATAGTTTGATTTAACTGGGTGAGTGACAAACAACAGGGGAACCATATAAAGGAAAAATGTCTGCCAAAATATTTTCAGACTCTGAAATTGCATATTGATGTGTGTTGTGAGGCTTTTACTAAGGAGAATTAATCCTCTGGTAACCAGCTATCCATTAATTGAGAATTAATGAATGGTCAAGGTTGGCTTTCAACCAATGAAACTTTTATTTTCCCTAACCATTTCTTAAAGACTGTTATCAAGATAGTGCCTCAATCTCTTTCTTTGTTACTATGGATTAATATCTGGACAAGTAAATATTTTTACAGGGAGGGTTAACTCAATTTGAAAAATAAAAACATTGAAGTTAGACAAAGCTACAACTTATAGATCCTATCTACATTATGTCCCAGCTCCTTGGCAGTCATAAGCTTGAAACATTAACCTTAGGGCACTTTAGCCTGAGCTCAATGATGTCTGGCACAACCAAATATAAAATCGTTCTGCCTGATCTAAACCTAAGCCAAGTAAGTACAAGACCTCAGTGGAAGATTACAGAAATACAGCTCACTGAAATGGAGCCTTGTGAGCAGCTGTGGTAGACTGGCTGCTGTCGAGTCTTACCTAACTGCTTCTGTGACTCCTCCATCACTTGTTACATTTGTTTTCTAGCAGACCTTCACAATATATGCTGAACATGACTCAAGATCAGATCTTACTTTCCATCTGCAGCTTGTGGGACCATAAGGGCCCTTACTGAAAAAATGTAAGGTTTATGACTGGTCTTGTTTGATTTGTAAGAATAACATAAGAAAATGCATTTAATGTCAAAATTACTGTACATTCCTTGCATGACTGTGTAAGAATGTTATCAGATACACAGTGTAATTTTCTTGCATGAACAAGTGCAAGTTTTGCAAGTACACACAATGTTTTTGTAAGATCACAGTATAAGTTTTAACACTAGTCCAGCACTCTGCAAGTTTAAAATGCAGTGTGCTACAAAAATAATTATACTTGTTTGATTCTTGACCAGTTTAAGCATAGGATTTTTATTGCGCTATTCTTAGTTAGAAATATGTTGTGGTGAGATAATGCCATATCTTATTGTTTTGGTCATATTTTATATAATTTTATGTATATATAATGCATCATAGATGACCATAGTAATGAGTAAATGTGCAAGGGATCATGGGTATTATTACATGGGCCCTGTAGAATGAAGTGAGTTTCTTGTTACTGGGCAGGAAAACTGTTTACTATTAGCCAGGCCTAGATTTAATCAAATCATTTTAGAAGGCGACAAAGAATAATTAAGCCTAGCTGGGAGGCCAGGTAGGCCAATTTGTTATGAAAGGCCAGGATCTCATGAGGAGTCGAGATCTCTGGACACTCTTTGTTTTGAGAGGTATGTGCTGACTTAAGCTTGTTACCAACTGAATGGGCTACAATTTAAGTAAACAACTGAACTGAGTGCAGTTTAACTACATCTATCTTCCAGCAGGGAGGCTGGAATGTTCCCCAGAAATCTGGTTTGAGCTTTCTGACCTCTGAGTCTTTTTTTTATTCAGAATCTCATATCTGTGAAATTGTAATAAAATACTAAACTCTGATTGGTTGGGTAACCATAGAAACAGAATGCTAGCCAGCCACAGGGTCAGTCACTATCCACTGGATCTGCCCTTTGAAACCCTTTAAAACTAGGATACAGAGGGGTATCTGAGCCTTTTTAGCTTTTGACTTCGTGCTTGAAGCCATTTGTCATTGTTGCATTTGGGACCCTGCCTGTCTTGAGCAGATACAATTTCTTCTGGATCACTGATCACCAAGACTTCAACTACCACACTTCTATGGACACTTTGCACTTTCAAACATCAACAGCTAAGGACTCAAGGTTGAACTTTAATCTCCGAGTTTTAAAGTGTAGATTTTTATGTATACTTTCCATTTTATTTTCAATCTCCTGTAACAACGTCTAAAATTATTTGTCTTGATGTTATTTACTGTTTTCTTATTAATTTAATTAGTAAAGCCTTTGGCTTATTTTTAAATAATCCTGCATATGTCTGTTCTGTGGGTTGCCTTGATAAGGTTGTTCAAACAATACCACGCCTGTGACTGTTTTAAGGCTAAATACTACCAAAGTGAAGTACCACTAGGGACTTCATGATGAAAGGAGGAGAAGAAATATAAAGGGTCTCAAGAGGAGCCTATGGGGGTTGAACTGAGTTCTGCATTTCTGGGGAAAGACACATAATAGGGTGTATACCCCCAAAGCCTATACACACCTGTGGCTTTCTGGCTTGTGTTGCAGTGGCTGAAAGGGTTCTACCCCAGGAACACAGACTGTATTGTATCCCTTCAAATGAAAAGAGAGTGCCCTGTGCTTCTCTGGTGCATGTTCAGTTGTGAAACAGCAGTGCGCTAGAAGGACAGAGAAAGGGTATCCTGACCTCCCCTCCTATCACCAGAGGATTTGCTGTGAAGCAGAGAAAAATCCTGCCCCACAGGAATGGGCTGATGACCTATGTATACATATTTGTAAGAACAGTGCAAGAAAAATCCTGTGCTTACACTAGTCAAAAACACACTGTATAAGTATAAAATGTAGTGTTTAAGCATGAATGACACCTTGTAAGAATAATGTAAGGAGGACTGCTCTACTTTGTATACTTACAGGTAAGAATGCATATCTTTGTTGTACTGGTAGAACTCTTTAGGTGTAGCCTGAGCTGTAAAAAGCTACATGCATCTCAGTAAAACAGTTTGAAAATGTACTATGTAGTTATCCTTCAGCTAATATTGTGTATATCTGTCTTAGATTTCCCTTCCTGTCATTACTGAGGAACTTTGTACAAAAACATGGTCATGTTTATTATTCCCTACTTTTATTCATGTCCTCTGTAGTTACATCATAATTAGTCATGGTAATGACAGCAATTCCACAAGTAGAGTACAGTATTATTATTTCAGATGTACAGTACATTAATACTGTCATGGACACCACTCTAAAAGCTGTACAAGTGGTCTTGTATTTTCAAATCAAAAATATTGGGAGCAGAATGAAGACATTTCCTTTTAAAATTCAAGAAATACATAAGAATTTGTCAAGATTATCACTTGTGCATCTGCTGATATACTTTTTGCACAATATTTGCACAGTGATGTGTCAATGGCTCAGTGGGTTGCATGCCTGCCTCTAGAGCCAGAAGGTGGTATGTTCTAGTTCTACTTCAGAATGTAAAACCAATACTGTTCTACAGTAACCCCATACACAATTTTTCTTGCATCTCAGGATGCTGGCAAGAAATCTTTTGCATGCAGCAGAATTTGTCTTGCATGAACTTTTCATGCAAGGAAAATGTCACAATCTCTTACAAATTCCCACATATACTGTAATTCTTACATAAAAAATGTACATAACTTACATAAAATGTGCATGTAGCTTGCATATGCTAGCATGCTATTATGCTTTATCTTTCCCATCATCACATTTTTGTTTCATAGATTCTCTCTTAATCTTAACATTTATCACTTCTTCTCCCTGAGCCTCCCTTTTCTTCTTTCCCCACATATATATACAGTATATCTCATTTTACCTCCCCTCTACAGTAACTTTTTTTTCTCTTTTAGATATTTCCTGAAGAAGACCTAAGGTCAAAACGTAGATTTTAACTGTATTTTCTATTTTCAGCATGCATTTAATATAACCATTTTGTTTTGCTTTTAGACCACATGCTGACACAGTGCCTTATTTTTGTTTTTACAATTTATATGCTAGCATGTATCCATGCATATTGTACTATCAAAATTCTTACAAAGTTCTTGCTTTATTTTCAGTAAGGGGGCCCCGATTATGTTTTCTCTCTCTCTGGCTCTCAATGTATTTATTATTTATTTATTTAGTCTTTGGTAACCGGATAAGTGCACTGATCCAGAGGACTGTTTCAGGCATTACCTGGGACATGGTGGCACAGTGAGGTAAGTACAATACAAGTGAGCAAAATGTTTCCAGATGGCAGGGAAATTTTACAAGTAAAAGCGAAGAGAACCTTCTTACAAGTTAAGTATGGCACAGAGCATTCACATTCAAAAATAAAGCATACAATAAATAAAGCATATCAAATACATGAACGAGGTAATAATTAATATCCATAATAGTGCCTGATATCAATAACATTACCTGAAGTCAGGACCAATACACTGGGAGGTAACAAAGGAGTACAATACACCAGAGAGAAACAACGAGGGCTGAGGGAAGCGGAAAAATGTACAACAGATGGTATTTGCACTATTTAAAACAGTAGAGGTAAGGAAGAGGTGAAACCAGTGGTATACAGAGGAATCCTGAGAAAGCTGAGATCCTGAGAAGTTGAGGGAGAAAGGTAGGGATGGAGTGGTGAAAAGAGCAGCAATGGAGTAAGAGGAGATGCTAGCGAGTAGAGCAGGCACAGTTGATTTGTCGATTAGCCAGGCTTTGAGGCAGTGCTTGAACATGGGATGGGATTCAGATAAGCAAAGAGTAGAGGGTAGGCCATTCCACATGGAGGGCCGCTATAGAGAGAGCTTTGTCACCCATGCTGGTGGTGACCTTTGGTGCCTGGAGGAGGGAGCAGAGGAGGTGTGCAGGTTCCTAGTAGGGGCCCTAAAGCTGAAGAGGGTGATGAGGAGGAAATAGCATCACTTTCATGGGAAGTATCCACAAGACAGCCAAGAGAGTAATAAAAGGTCCTTACAAAGAGAGCCAGCCATGGGAGTGGTAGAGGTCACAATAGTGACAGCTAACACTGTTCCCAGTCTCTGTATCTCTGGTTTCCCTCTCTGTATCTCACTTTGTTCTGCAGATGGCTTTCCTCAGCCATGGGGGTAAAGCCTTGCTCTACCCTGAAGGATAGGGAGAGTCAGAGAGTATGTCTGTATCTTTCTGATGTTCTTCCTTTTCTCTACCACCCAAAAGCTGTCTGCTCTCTAGCTCTCTCATTTATGGCCTCATCCAGCAGGACCACATAGCAGAGACCCTGAACACAGTGTGCCTGTCATTCAAATGACTCAGCTTATCTGCTACAGGAGGCTGAGAATCTGAAGCTTTCAGAGCCATGTACTCCTAGAAGCCATGTTAATTCTTTAGTAACTGAACTATAACCTGGGCGGTGAAACACTGGCTGCATATTTATTCATAATTTTTGACCAGTAAAGGCACTCTGATCTGTGACAACTAATTTCCAGGTGTTTACTGGGAGATGGCAAACATGGATTTGTTTTACTGACAGTGGGTATGTTGATATGGACACTGGGAAAATCCTCTGTACTTATGATAAGTGTCATGGGATAATTAATTTCCCCTGGACAGCTACAAGAGATGGGCAAAATTGACCTTGTTTAACTCCTCATCCAAAAGGTTCACTTCAACAGTGCAGCACCATCCTCATACTACAGTGTCAGTATTGGGTCTCAGCCCAAGAATTTGCTGTGGGACTGTTGAACCAATAGCCTTCTGGTCTTAATGCCCAAGAGGCGAGCGTGCATCCAACTGAGCCACTAATATTAACATGTGCCTTCACCAAAACTGCTCTGTGTAAATATTTCAATTCCATGTCAGCAAACTATTGACAAAGAAAATGTTTTGTCTAGGAATATCATGAGAGAAAAGGGTGTTTGACAAATATGCTGCAGGTAGGACTTTGAGGGTAACAGGTCACCACTCTCCTTGGATCAATGGTGTCAAATATTTATCATGAGATGAAATGTGAGATATCTGGTTCTGGGCACATCACCAATTCCACAGGAAGCTATTCAGCCAGGAGTGAACTCCAGCTCAGAAAAGTCACCATTATGGTATTACCTGAAATATTTGGAAGAGGACAAATGATTGCCCAGGATAATCTAGTGTATTGAAAGCTGTTTCAACAAGATTTTAATAAACCTGTCAGTTAAATAAATTCAGCTACAGTACATGTCACATTAAACTGTCCCACCAATGAGTTGGTTTGCATTGTTTTTAATATTAACAATGCATTGACAACTCATATTGCATTGTTTTTCAATGCTTAACTAGCCCAAGAGCAATGTCTGTAAAATGTTTTTGCAACTCAATTGAAATGTATCTGCAGTCCAGTCACAATGCAATGAAAACTGCATTTTAACTCTTAAGGAAAGTTTGTACTAAGCTTTGTGCTGGATCCAGCAACATGAACACAACTCAATCAGAAATGTGAAAGTAACTCATTAGAGGAACAGTTTAATGAGACTTGCACTATACTACTGATGCATCTGACTTCCAAAGGTAATGAATGACTGTCATACCAATTTGATAAATCTGAATCTCAGTAGTGGTCCAGCTATTTCTATCACCCAGATACTAACAAAGTCCATCCCAGTACATAATCCAGCCCCACGCTCACTACTAGCAGCAAACCTAATCTCTGTTCAGAAGAGACTGAGGTGCAAAAGGGGGGGTGGAGGCCTGCTATGTCAATGAAAATATCAAAGCTACAGAAATCAGAATTCACATAAGGAGCCAGATGAACTGTGGGTCACCCTGGAAACAGGAAATGGGACAGCCATATGAACTGGGGTTGTCTACAGGCCTCCAGACCAGTGGGAGGACATAGACACATTACTGTTAGAAGATATGCAAAACATGACAGCTAAAGGGCAGGGTCTGATAATGGGAGACTTCAACATGCCAGATACAGATTGATCAATACCAGTAGGAACATCTGCAGAACTAGACATATGGGGATTCCTGCAGGAGGAGGACCTCAAACAACTGGTATAACAACCCACAAGAGACAGGGCTATTCTAGATCTAGTACTTACAAACAGGAAAAGGATCACAGATCTCCAGGTAGAAGGTCACCTGGGGCCAGTGACATCACATGGTATGGTTCAGTTTGGCCACTAGAACTAAATCATTCCATTCCAAGGCAAAATATGGGACTTTAGAGGAGCTGACTTTCATAAGATGGCCAACAGAGTTAAGCTAGCCCTGGCAAAAAGCAATACAGGTGAGGGTATAGGCAAAGTGGGCAAACATTAAGGATGCAATACTTGAAGCAACATCCCACTGTGTTAGAGAAAAGAAGTGCAAAAGAAGTGGAAACTACTTTGGTTCTCAAAAACAGTAGCAGAAAGGTCAGAGCTAAAAGGCTGGCGTTCCAGGAACTATAAGGGAACACAGCAGAATGAAGTTAGGGAGGCATACCAAACTTCACTAAGGGAAGCAGGGAAGGCAGCAAGGCAGGCAAAGGCCCACACCAAGGAAACACTAGCATAAACAGTAAAGAAGGTGACAAGACTTTCTATAAATACATTAGTGAATGAGAACGTCCAAAGTGTGCTAAGATCAAAGGGCATAGGGTGCATGTGAGGAGGAGGATCTGTAAAAACATATATCCTAAATAGATACTTCTGCTCAGTATTTACTGAAGAAAGGATGAGGCAGGCCCACAGCTCAGCACCATGGACACAGTGGGAGAGGGAGGTGCACTAGTTCCTTCACAAAAGAAAGGGTCCTGCAAGAGCTTAATAAGCTCAGGGTGGAAAAGGCAATGGGACCTGATAGCATACATCCCAGGGTACTAAAGGAGCTAAGGATGGAACTCACAGAGCCATTATCAGAACTGTTTAGTGCATCTCTGGCAGCGGGAGAGGTCCCAGAAGACTGGAGAAGGCTCATGTGATCCCACTTCACAAGAGTGGTTGCAGGGAGGAGGCAGGGAACTACAGACCAGTCAGTCTTACCTCAGTAGTGGGCAAGATTATGAGGCACTCTTAAGGAAAAGATAGTCAACACCTGGAATCCATAGGAGCATGGGATCCAAGATAGCATGGGTTTACAAAGGAAGGTCCTGTCAAACTAGTCTCATAGATTTCTTTGACTGGGTAACCAGAGTGGTGGACTATGGGGAGCAGTTGATGTTGCCTACCTTGACTTCAGCAAAGCTTTTGATACTGAAAATTGATTAATAAGCTGGGTAGGCTCAGAGGGGTCGAAGTTGGTCAACTGGGTGGCAAACTGGTTGATGGGCAGAAAACAGAGAGTGGTGGTAAATGGTATACAGTCAGAAGAGCTGCAAGTCACAAGTGGGATACCTCAGGGATCAGTCCTGGGGCCAGTCCTCTTCAATATCTTCATCAGTGACATTGCAGATGGACTGGAGGGTAAGGTTTGTCTGTCTGCAGATAACACCAAGATCTGCAACAGAGTAGATGATCCAGATGGGGTGGGCAGAATGAGAAAGAGATCTGGATAAACTAGCAAAATGGTTGAAAGAGTGACAACTGAGGTTTAACACAAAGTGCAAGATCATGCACATAGGGAAGAAACCCTGAAGCCACCTATAGGCTGGGAGGGAGTTGCTGGCAGTCACAAGGGAAGAAATAGACTTGGGCATCATCATCACCAATGACCTGAAATCATCCAAGCAGACCACTAAAGCAGTAGGTAAGGCTAGGGGTATGTTGGGGTGTATTAGTAGAGGTATCACAAGTAGGAAGAGGGAGGTAATAATCCCTCTTTACAAGACACTGGTTAGCCCCATCTGGAGTACTACATGCAGTACTGGAGGACACACCTCCACAAGGACATTAACCAAATTGAGGCAGTTCAGAGAAGGGTAATCAAAATGGTGCAGGGACTAGATCAGAAAACATATGAAGACAGATTAATGGAACTCAATATGTATATCCTAGAGCAAAGGAGGGAGGGAGAGGTGATATGATCAAAATATTCAAACACCTTAAGGCCATTAACAAGGTGAAAGAGACTAACATGTTTCAGTATAAGAAAAATAGCAGGACAAGAGGATAGAGCATGAGATTAGAGGGTAATGTGAGGAAGTTCTTTTTACAGAAAGAGTGGTGGATGCATGGAACGGCCTACCTCAGGATGTGGTATATGAATACAGTGTAATGCTTCAAACAGCCATGAGATAGGCATAAGGGAGCAATTCAGATGAATATGAATAGATAGGTCATTGACAGAGCAAAGGCAGATGGCACATTCATAAGGTAGAAAAATAAATGGACAGAATGGATGGGCCTTGCAGTCCTTATCTGCCATCAACTTTTATGTTTCTCGTTTCTGGAACAGTAGAATCTAGTAGTAGGAAGAATGAGCTGAGCACCAGGTTATCAAAGCTTAGAATCTCACAATGCCTGCCTACTCTGTGTGGGACCTTAAGAAAGTCAGCTTTACAACCAGTGCTTCAGTCTTCCGTTGAAACATTGATCAAAGCGTATCCACTGAAACAAGATGTTACATTTCAGTGTGGGACTTCCTTTGAAATGAATTGTAAAATAACAGTTAATGAGGTAAAGAGGAGTAGGCAGTGCAGAGGGTACTATGTTTTCATGGCTTCCCACTTGCCTATAAGGAATAAAGGAACTCTGAGAGAGAGAGAGATAAAAGCCTTAGCTGGCACAGAGAGAAACAGAGATTGCCACTAGAAAAGTTACCTTAACAGTCACAAAACAGGATATACAAAATATTACATATTTTACTATTGTTCTTTTATTTCTAGAAACACAGCTAGTGCAGTGTTGTTAGCAAGTATGATCTCCTCAACATATTGCAAATTCTGTATGCCTCAGCTCTGTGAGCTGTGCAGAGGAGAGGGTTGCTTATGAAGGCCTGACTAGAAATAGACCTCATAGAAGCCCTGGAGGAATATGACCAAATTCATGGGATACTGGCAGTCACTGAGCAGTATGACCAAATGCAGTTGGAGCAGGTGGTCACTGATGAAGATGACCCAAGTAGCGAGACTGAGGTCACAGAGGCCGAGCCAGAGTTGGACCTCAAACCATGAACTATTGAAGCAGTGCATCCCAAACCTGAGTCAAAAACTGGTGCAGCAGAGTCTCAAAATCAAATTGCACCCTGAAAACAGAGCTAGCTAAAAGAAACAGAACTGTAAAGAGCAAGGCTTGAGGCCAATAGGCAGAGAATAAGGCTGGAGGTGGAGGATAGAGAGAAGGCACACCAGCACAAAATCCTGATGCAACAGGAGAGAGAGAGAGAGAGAAAAGAAGCATCAGCACGAGGTTCTTATATGAGACACAAGAGAGAAGAAAGAGAGAAGGAACACCAGCATGAGAAAGAGATGGTGACCCAGTACCAGAAAGCACCACAGCAAACAGTAAGTAATGGCATCGGGTCAAACCTATGAAGCCACAATTAATTCTAGAATGTTTCTTCACTACCAGGAGGGGATGGTCTTGATTTGGTTTTAAAATCATTTGAGAGGGTATGTATGCAGTTTAAATGGACAGTGGCCCATGGATGACCCACCTTACACCCTTGCTTACTAGTTGTGCTTAGCGCCTTTACTAGAATGAATGATAAGACTGTATGGATTCTGATAAAGTCAAGAGGATGTTATTGAAACATTTCAATCTAACTCCTGAGGCTTGTACTCTAGGTGAAAATTCAAGGTTAAAGGACACAGAAGACAGCTGTGTAGAATTATGTGTTCAAATGTGTACCTATCTAGACCACTGAATGGATGTGGCTAAAGCTAGAACTATGGAGCAAATAAAAACTTGTTTGTAAGTGAACAATTTCTTAAAGTTCTACCTGAGGATCTGCATGTGTCATTACTGGGCTGGGCATGCAACTCCCTGAATGAGGTAGCAGAAAGTGCTGATCTGTATGTGGCCGATAGACTACAGATACTGCGAAGGAACAATGTCAGGATGCAAAGCACAAGGTTTCATGGGGACCCAGGGAGGGCAGCCTAAAGTAATCTTGCCTGCACCTGAGTCCAACACACAACCCACAGGCCTCAAGGGTAAGAGGGAGCCAGGTGCAAAGAAATGCTATACTTGCCAGAAAGTGGGGCAGTTGTCATATGACTGCCCCAAAATATGAACAAAGGGCAAAAGCCTGGGGAAGGGGTGAACAAGATAGTGCCCAGCAACTACAGTACTAACCTGCTCAAAGACTGCAGTACAACCTAACTCCTCCATACATATGCGCCTTAATGGATTGAAAGACACTGGTATCTTCATCTCCATGGTGAGGCAGGATCTAGTCAAGACAGAGCAGAGTCTGCAGGGGCAATTTTACAAGACTGAGGGAGTTACAAGTCAAGCAGCTCAAGTACCAATGGCTTGAGTCCACCTGAGCTGGGAAGGTGGCCATGTGGTGCAGAATGGAAGCCATACTTGATCTGTCTGTGGATATGGTAATGGGGAATGTTTTGATCACAGTAAAGTCTGGTATGTGTCATAACCTATAGTTAGGCAAAAGAGCAAGTTTCTGATGGCAAGGACGGGGCAACACGGCCTGTACTAACCCCCTCCTCAACAGCTGAGGAAGACGCTAGTGTGGCTGAGGAGCTAGCTAGGAGTAGAACCCTGAGCACCAGCTGCAAACTGAGGAGATCTCACTATGATGAGATTTCCTTTGAAAGGGAGTTAGGGAGGATCATAGCGGAGAAGCTGTGCAGAGCTCAACTGCTTGATCCCTCCTAGAGAAACTGAGAGAAATTGACAATAATGCTGATGTCTCTCAGGGAGCAAAAAGCTAGTTTACTGGGAGGATGGGCTATTGTAGAGTGAGTGCATACCACATAGGGAGCTAGAAGGAGAAGTACTCTGGTAGTTGGTTGTCCCTCAGACTTACCACAAACAGATTTTGGCCCAGGCACATGACATTCCTTTCAGGCCACATGGGTATTAGCTGCACAAAAGACATCTTGCCAACAATTTATTTTGGCCTATGTACACAGATGTGGCAAATTGCTGTCAGAATTGTCCAAAGTGCCAGAAGGTGGAAAAGGTGGGGCAGCAAGACCAAGGCAGCTTTGAAACTCATGCCTATTATTGATGAACCCTTTAAGAGGGTAGCTGTGACATACTGGTGCCACTGAGTTACAAACTGGTTGTCATGGACTATGCAACCAGGTAGCCTCTGAGGCAGTGGCCATACCCTCCACTGAGATGAAAAAGTGGCTGATGAACCCTGGGAATCTTTAGCTAAATGGGATCACCCCAGGAGATTTTGGCAGACCAAGGGATGAATTTCATGTCATCACTCATGACTAGTCTGTGGAGAAGTGCAGGGTGAAACAGCTCCATGCATCACCCAAGCAACCCTAGACTAGTGGCCTGGTTGAGCTGTTCAATGAGTAACTGAAAACATTTGCTGACCAGCACAAGAGGGAGTGGGTCAAGTATTTGCCCTATCTCCTGTTCACTCAGGGAAGTCTCACAGGAGTCCACAGGAGTGTCACCTTTGAGCTCCTGTTTGCTCACAGGGTGAGGGGACTCTAGATTTAGTTCAGGATGAATTGAAGTGTGACCTTGTCTTGCAAGGTAAGTTTGTTGTGGAGTATGTCCTGAGCTTCTCAGGACCTGGATTAAGGAGCTCACGGGGTCACTCAACAGTGGCAGAAAGCCTGGTATGACCATGGGGCCAGAGCCCAGAAGTACAAAGTTGGACAGCAGATGATGGTTCTCATCCCAGTCTGACAAAATAAATTGCAGGCAGCATCAGATGGCCCATTTTCCATAGTCAGGAATGTGAGTAAGGTCAATTATGTGATCAAACTGCCAGACAGAAGGTGCAAGCAGAAATTGTATCATGTTAACATGATGAAGGCCTACTATGATAGGGAAGAAACGGTCATCGTTGTGTGCAGTGCCCAGAATAGGAAAATAAGGCTGATCCACTAGTAGACCTACCTCTGGAGGTGTGGGAGGATCCTCGGTGGATAACCTCACCTTCTCAGAGCAGCTGACACCAGCTTAGGTGAAGGAGAGGAGGGTGGTGCTGTGAGCATTTGGGAAATGTTCACAGGAAACTGGCATACACCATGATGGCTGAACACCATGTGACACTGGGACCAAAGTACCACTGAGGCAGTCCTCTACAGGGTGCCAGAAAAGGTTAAGCAGACCATGCAGGAGAATCTCAGAGATGCTGACTCTCTGAATAATCCAGGAGTTCAGTAGCCCCTGGGCACCACCTATGGTCCTGATCCCAATATGGACAGTAGCTCAAGGTTCTGCATCAACTACCAGAGACACAACAGCTGCACAGAGTCACATATTTACCCCATGCCCAGAACAGATGAGACCATAGAACAGCTGGAGGAAGCCCAGTACCTGACCGCCATAGACTTGACAAAGGGCTACTGGCAAGTACATGTAACCTCTACAGCAAGGGAATGGTCTGCCTTTGTCGCCCCATTTGGCATATTTAAATTCTGAGTAATGCCACTTGGGATGAAGAATGCAACTGCAATTTTCCAGTGGCTAGTGGATTGCATTCTGTCTGCAGTAGGTGACTTTGTGCTTGTGTACATAGATGATAGAGCCATTTTTACACAGACATGGGAGAATCATGTGAGGCACATGAGGGAGGTGTTCTGCTGACTGAAGGTGCAAGGCAAGGCTGACAGTTAAGATGAAAAATGCCAGGTATGTATGGCAGAGGTGCCCTACTTTGTGCACTGGGTGGGCAGTCAATGCATCCATCCAGAGCCTGTGAAAATTGATGCCATCAAGGCCTGGCCCACTCTTACCATGAAGAGACAGGTAAGGGCAATTCTGGGGACAGCCAGGTACTACAGGAGGTTTGTTCTCACTATAGTGATATGTCCAAGCCCTATAGACCTAACAAAAGAAAACTTCCAGAAAAGTTCTCTGGATGGAGGACTGCAAATCTGCTTTCCAGAGGCAGAAGAAGGCATGAGTGGGTTAGCTGTGCTCACTTGCCCCAGTTATGTAATGAAATTCATTGTGCACATGGAGACATCAGACAATGAATTTGGTGTTGTTCTGAGCCAGGTTACACTGAAGGGGAAGAGCATCCCATAGTGTATCTGAGCCAGAAGACTTTGCCTAGGGAGGCGGCATGCCGCAGCTGAGATGGAGTGTCTTGGGATGATGTGGGCACTTCAAAACTGCAATCTTATTTATACGGGTGGAGTTCAGTTTGGTCACAGATCATAATCCCTTGACCTGGCTCCACAGGACTAATGGGCAAAGACAAAATTATTCTGCTGGAGTTTGGTATTGCAGTTATTTAACATGACCACCCAGAACCGCAGGGGTTTGCTAAATGCTAATGCGGATAGGTTGCCAAAGCAAGGCTAAGGGCATGACATCATACTTTAAGCATTTCCCAGTCCCTACATGAATGGCTGTATCTCTTGGGAGTCACCCAAAAGAGACTCACCTTCTTTTTTCTGGGGAGGGAGAAAGTTTGTGACCTACTTACCCTTTGGGCTGTAGCAGCTTCTAGGGTAGTTTGGTCTGATTCACATCTCCTGCTGTCACCACCTGATTATACTGAAAAATACATCTGTCCTGCTTAGGAACTTGGAAGGTCAAACATAGTAATATTTGATGGGATACACTTTGGATGGTGGACTTTAAACAGAGAATTATCACATTGTTAGCAGAAATACTACACTTACATGTACCTTTGCAATAAGGAAGTTTAGCCACTGGTTCTATAAAACAGATTCTTTACTGCTAGATGCTGCAAAATGCTACATACAAACAGGATATGTACAGCAAAGAAAATATATACATATTTACAGGAAAGGATAATAACACTGAACAGATAGATGGCTTACAGAATAAACTCACAATCCAGTCTCACATATAATCAATATTTACCTGCCAGCTAACTCGAAAGAAACATTCACTAAGATCATCCTTTCTGCACCCAGATTAACTGGCAATGGAGCAGGACCCTCTGTCCTCTGGAGACACTCAGAAAGACAGACCCCAGATCCTCTTCAAAGGTTGCAAGAAGTCTGTGAGAGAGAGAGAGACAGTGTTGGGTTTAATTCTTCTGTTTATGTGCTCAGATCAATAGGATGGGAACTCTTTCTATGGTGACAGCCCACTCCAGTATTCCCCACCCATGTGAAAGAGAGTGTGTGTGTGTGTGTGTGTTGTGTGTGTCCCTTCTCACCTTGTGACATCCTCACTCTCAGATTTTATCACCGGTTTGTTTCTTGGCTGCTGGGATGTTTCTGTGGGAAAAGTGGCTCCCTCACATCTGGCAAGCTATTTTCCCTTGTAAGGTTCTCAGGATAGCTGCTGGGACATATGACAGGAACTCCATTTTGTTTGCTCTATGCCATTCCAAACATAAAAAGAACTTACATGAGAATAGGCAGAAAGGAAAATTATTATAATAACAAAAATAAATTACATTAACATGGTCACATTCTCATCAGACTTACTTTCTCTAAACTGCATTATTGTTGCTTATTGTTTTGTCTGCTTCCTTTCATATCACAACTGAAAGGTATGCTAATGGTGTAATTATACCCAACCTTGTTTTGCTTCAAATTCTTGATCTACTTTGTTGCCTACTTTCTAAACATTAGGAACATCTCCAAACAGTGCAACCACTCATGATGCAACACTACTGTCTTCTGCCACTGCGTAATAGTGCATAGACTGTGACGGGGGTTTTCTAAGTCAAAGAATGATGCAGTGGAATTGATCAAGGGCTGTAAACAAATATGTTTTTATGTGGCTACACCAGTATGGTGGGATATCTGTGGTTCACTTTGAAAAGGAAAAGGAATCCAAATCAAACTGCTACATCATCAGTCTCTACAGAACATGACCAGTCATAACATATGTTTTGTAAACTACAGACACGTTGAGGTCTACAGGGGTTGACAGTGTCCCTTTAAATTGACCACACCTTGAAAAAGCCCTGTAAAAATTAATTGAAGGAACAGATTATCCAGCCCCAGAGGAAGAAGAAGAGCTGTGCAAAATGTTGGAAAGTTATGTCCGTGCTCACATGTCTGTTTAACTTTGCTTTGGTTTAAAAATTCACTGAGATTATCATTTGGTCAAATTCTACAAAAGCACGCCTCCCTGAGTGCTCTGTTTTTATGACTTTAACTCTTCTTTAGGCCTGGGCATAGTACTGAAACTAAAGTTGTTTGGGTTCTTCATGCTTTTCTGGTGGTCATGGACAGAAGAAATGTCTTCTTGCTCTCCCAGCTGGACCTGTCAAAGGCACTTGACAGCATAACTCATGTAGTCATACTTTCCTGCCTGTGTTCATTGATGGGTTTGTTGTAAGCTGTTAACAATGGTTTCACTAATATCTGACTAACAGAACTCTGTGTGGACCTCAAGTACTTTACATCTCAACATCTGAAATCATCTGAGGCATATCTAAGAGTTGGTGCTGGCTCCTGTTTTCTTTCGTGTTTATATATTGCAGTAGAGAATATCATTAGGAAGTATGGTTGGGTTATCATAGCAAATCAAATGATATCTAATTATATCTGTCAGTATCAACAGACCTCAACAATGCTGTCAAAGTCTTATCCAGTTGTCTCACTGAAATTGGGCAATGAATGATAAGTAGTTGGCAGATGCTGAACCCAGGAAAATCAGAGGTGATTCTGCTATCCTCTGAGAGGAGCAGGCAAGTCTATAGGGCTCCCATCTATAGATGGGTTGTAGCTACAGTGTCCAATTTTCCATCATTTGTGAATTGGACTACTCATCAACAAAAGCCTGGACTTGGTAACCCATATCTCTGCCACAGTCAAGAATGTATTTTATCATCTCAACAGTGTTGCAACACTTTGGCCATTCCTTCCAAAATTTGCCTTGAAACACAAGTTCAGCTACTGTGGTGTGCTTTATGCTGATATTCCACTGGGACTGATTCAACAACTGCAACTGCTTTGGAATCCTGTGGCACTTCAAGTAACAGTGAGTGGTCAGTTTGAGCCCATTATCCCAATGCTATGTGAGCTGAAATGAGTGCCTGTAACTTAAAGGTGTTAGTTCTGATGTAACCACCTAGTCCCCTGGGCTTACTAGAATTCCATTAGTACTAGTCTTACATAGGTAGAAAAGGCAGCTGGTAAGGAGCTCATTTAGGGTTGTTTACAAAATGACATAATTGTTTACTCAGCTAGCTTGAGGGAAGGACTATTATGTCATTTAGAACTCTCGCAGCAGCATAACCATTTCTGAGTCAGCTGCTCTGGGGAAGTTTAGAATGTTTGGTGAGTTCTGCAGTGATAGCTAGAGTGGCAGGAGCTCTGCCAGTTGGGGTGCTATGTCAAAGAGTCCTTTGTTTCACACCCTAGTTTGGATTACATCTCCAGATCCCAGTGCAGTGGTGGAGACCTTTCTTCAGCAGGATTACTTGATGTTCACTCCAGGAGAAGTGAAAGGGACTGCTAGTTCAATGGATCCAAAGGGCAGTCCCCTGAAGGTCCTAGTTTGTATACAACTGCCTTTGAGAAGGACTTTGTGTGAGATTTATGACAAGCTACCATGGAAAAGGATGGTTTCTGGGTTGTTCCATGCCTAAAGGAAGGAGCAACTAAACTCTGAGTACAAAATGGGAGACAAGTTCTTTAGTTAGGAGGTTGTCTGGGGTGTATGCCCAAAGATAAGGCTAGATCACACCTGGCATGACCCCTGTTCACCTAAGTGTGGAAATCTGAAGTAAAGTTTGGAGTCTTTATCATTTCAGTGGAGAATGAAGGCTTCTGTGGTGCAACCTTGAAGGAAGGGCAGAGACTGTCGGTTGGGGCAAAGGATGGGAGGAACGCCATCTGGAGTCCACAAGGCAGGGTTAACTGATTCATTGATGGGCACCAGGTTACCCTGAGCAAAGGCTATTGCTGTTGGATGAGGTGGGTGATTAAATTCACAAGCATATACTCTTGGGAAATGGAAATGTTTTTAGTGCGTGGCAACAGTCCATGAGATACATCATGTGGAAAAGAAAGGAATTGCTTCTGTGCAGAATTGTACTGCCTAGCAAAGAGTGTCTGAAAAGAAAATGTACTTGTTTGCCATGAACAACCCTTGGGAGTCCACTAGTACTTTAGCAACATCTGTGAATAAAGCCATACTGCGAAATCCCAGCTGCTGCATTGGACAAGCTGATCATTGCTTCTGTGTAGAATTATTGGGGCCGTTCAGCAATAAGGTCTAGCATACACCTAACATCCTTTCCCTGGACCTGGTTGTAGTTACAGAGTTTCATTTTTGGTAATTGTACCCCCACCCCTTCCTTTAGACAATAAGCCTGATATACAATCTAAAGCTGGGAGTGGTACCAATCTTAATATTTCTGCCAAAAGTAAATGGTGTGCCATATGTGGGTGCTAGTTCTGTTTTATGAGGGTTGCCAATTTGCCAAAGCTGGTGGGGGTCACACTGACATACAAGGCTGTTTATGAGATAGGACCAGTGTACAGTGCAGGTCACCAGGATGAAGAATTCTCTGATAATGATGATACACTTTTCTTATCTGGCAAGCTATAATAATTGCCTTTGGATTATATTGTGCTCCTATAGTGTCTTGCAAAATCACTGGCTGAAACTATGATAACAGCGTTTCATCCTTGTGGGGGCTAACTCTGTACATCTCTGATTTCCTGATACCTTTCTAGATTCATTTTCGTTTAGGTATTTTGGTGTTTGCCTCAAGGCCTCAAGGCTCTGGAACACACTACCACAAAAGTAGAGGTGCACAGGGATTAAAACAAAGGTGCAGCTGGTAAATCAACCAAGCAAACAAACCCAGCACATCCACAAGAATTCCCATAGACCAACTGCTATGTGGTTCAATGTGATAAATACAACAATTCACTTTTTTGAAGTAACAAAATGGACAAGGAAAGGCACAACAGTAGAGCAGACATACATATCGAGGAGCTCTGACTGGACACCCTGGCAACTCATAATATTTCAACTGTGTGTTCAACCTTTGCCTGTACTTTTCAGATTTAGGACCAGACCTGGATGCATTACCCCAGGTGTGGTCTCACCAGTGACCAGTATAGGGCAGTATCACCTCCTTCCTTCAACTAGTGATGCCCCTCATTGGGCATCCAAGCGACTTTTGGTCCCCCATATGTTTTATTGCACAAAGCATTTTGTTTTAGGTTGTCACTGAACATACCCTACAAGTCTCTCTCCTCTGTTATGAGAAAGGCCATGTGAAGTTGTAGAATTTCAAGTAGTACTCCACCTAGCAAAGTTTTTTAGCTTCACGTGAACCTAGCAGGAACAATTCAGTAAGTACACCAGTAGCTCTGCAAGAACTATTGCCATCTCATTTAGTACCCTGTGTGCAAACCATCGGGTCCATGGGATGTATTCACATTCAAGCCCTGCAGCCCCATTAGAACTCTGACCTCGATGTTCTGCCTCACTCCAGCTTTTCCTTCATTTCCTCTTAAATTTGACCAACTCTCAGTTTGAAAACTAATCATTCCTCTGTAAAGGCCAAGAGGAAAAATCAGTTTTGATGTATGCCTTCTCAGTGGCATCCTCCATTCTCACCTCTCCTCCAGACATTTTCATTATACACCCTTAAACTCCTTTTTCTTAAGGAAGATTTTGTTTTGAGATGAACTTTTTATGAAGGCACCATACTGTACAAAACCTAATTCTACTGCATTCTAGAAACATAGCCTTTAATTATATTCAACATTTGATTTGTTTGCAAACAACATTTGGGTTGCCTCAAATCCTGTAACATGGAAACTCAGCTTCAGCATTGTTTGTAGTCATTTAAAAGAAAGGAAATCTCACTTGGCTGTTGGGCTGAAGTTGAACTGACAATATTCCTTATCACAAATTCTCAGGAAGAGGTGTACAGTATTCTAAAAGTGCATGTGCACAAGCAGATGTTTTGAATACTGGACCCATTGTTTTCTTAAGAACTATTATTCAGATGTTATGTACAGTGTGTTCCAAATACATAGCAATTAAGGGGCCATAGAAACCAGAGAAGGATATAAATACTGTAGAGACAAAAAGCAGCAGACTGATCACAAGGTGTTAATTGTCTGCCGCAAGGAGGTGATAGCTATTAAGAGTGCAAAGAGTGTCATTCTTGTGTGGAAAGAAAATATTTGTCTCAGCTGAAAGAACATTTGAGGCACAATTTGTATTGAAGGAAGGAATCACAACATGTATTTTGCCACATTAATCCTAAAACCATAGAAGCACCCATACACACGAAACATCCACCCAGCTAAACAGTCAAGCATACAGTATATAAAACATACTGAATAAACAGAAGTGTACATACATAAGCACGCATTCAAACTGACTTTATGTTCTTGTTACTAAAGAGAGACCGGTGATTAATCCTGTAGCATTCATAGCACAAAGCTTAGGAATTCCTCTCACAATCAATGAGACATTCTTCAACACTTGATAAGCAGAACTAAGGCAAATTTATGAGAATAAGACAGACATACACATCATCATTTTACTACTACTCTTCAGTGTCTGTGTGTGACATAACTTCAAACTGTAAATCAAATTTACATCTCTGTAACTTTTTTTCAATATTCAGTTCTTTGATATGTCTTGTTACTGTAAACCATATGAACTGTCTTGCTCAGTACTGTCAGAATAGGTGCACACTGAAAACAAAATAGATTGCACCCAAGAATAAAATTACATTTTGCAAGGGTAACTCTGATGAAGCGCGTTACCCTTGTGAAACATCATTTTATTCTTCTGCGCTGATCTTCTTGAACCTTTTGGTGGAGTTGCTATACACATTTTTAAAAATAAATAAATATGAATGTATTTATGAGCAGTCATGGTCACTTTGTGGTGGGTACAGTCTATTTTTGTTTTCAGTTTCACCACCACTTTATCCTGGTGCTCTATGGTTTTACTGAATTCAGAATAGGTATACAGACCACCAGACTACATAGAAACACAGAAAATTGTCAGCAACAGACAGCCTTATGGTCTATCCAGTCTAACTGATGAGGTTGTACATGTCCAGTGGGGATCATGAATATGTTCCATCCCTCCACTGCCCTCCAATAACCCTAAAACAAACATTTGTGCCTACCTGCTCCTTTTAAAACTCTCCATTGTTTTTGTACTGTACTTACTAGTGTTTCAGGAAGCTTATTCTGCCACACCACCACCCTCTCTATGAAGTAGCACTACCTCACATCCCTTTTGAATTCCCTCTCACCTGTTTCTTACTATTTACACAGAGAATTTCTACTGCTGTGCCTATGGCTGTGATCATTCCTCTGAGTCCATTTCCCAGCCCCAGACAGACACTTAGGGTTGGGACACACTACTCCTGGCTGGCTTGTTAAATTGGCTTGTATCTCTATTCAAGGGAGAGTCCAGCCAAGGAAAGGACATTGGGCTTCCACAAAATACCAGCTCTGTATCAGTAGATCCCTGCCCTGGGAGCAGGGAGATCATGATAGGTGGTAGTCTGCATAAAAGACTGGCATATTTCAATTGGCATGGATGTTGAATTTTTTTTTTACAGCAAATTGAGTCAGCAAGCATCTTATTCACCTAACCTTCCATGTCAGGGAAGAGGACTGGGGTCATTGCAGTGGGCCTAGTAGATCATTTCCAGACACTGTCTCGTGTGCTCTAGGTATGGCAGTTCTATGGATGGCATAACCTAAAGTCCCTCAGGACACTGCCAGCAGAGAGAAAATGGCTTGTTGTATGTCTGCTGTTTGCCAGCCCAGTCTTGATACCCCCAGCCTCAACTGGCAGCAAGCTGTGCATGTTCACATGCGCTTGAGGTGGTGACATGGTGGGGAGAACTGTAGCAAATTTGCAGGTGTCCAGTGTATAGCCAGGATGCAATATCTTGGGCCTAGATGCTGCATATCATGGTGTGTATGGCTGGTAAAAAACTGTGCACACAGTCCAATATTTACACTCTGTAATTTAAGGAAATTAAAATGATTGATTCATACATGCATGCATTCACACAATACATAACTTTGTTTACTAGACTACAACTTCAACAGACATTCAATGCACAACATTGTCTCAGATGCGAGTACAATATGACATCGACCATAAACAAAATCTTGCTCCCTAAATTATTTGTTGTGCTGCAGTCCTCATGAAGTGACAACTACTGGGAGAGAAGGGTGAAGTTGGCATCAGAAAACAAATTTATTTATTTTATTTATTTAGTTTTGTTAACAGGTAGGTGCACTAGCCATAAAATGACTATTTTCAGACATGACCCGGGAGAGTACAACAAAAGGAGAACAGTTGAACAACAGCAACATGGGTACAGTAATACAATAGAGAAACAGTACAGAAGTGCTAAAAAATACAATGGGTAGAAACAACAACACATAATGGCAAGCATTATACAGATAATGGCAATAAGATATATAAGTGCAAAAGCAACAAGATCACATTTGCCTCTTTTCATTCTACAGATTCTATCCTGTACTCAACATTATCTGGATCAGTAAGCTTGTGAAGTTAGAGTTGGAAAACGTCTGCATTTATCTACAGATTCAGTTAGATCCCATCTAACAGTCATTATATGAGCAGCAGCTATAAGCATATCCAACCATGCAACTAGGACAGAAGCATTATACTGGTATACTAATACCTGACAAAATGGCCTCATACCTCAGTGCTTATATTTTATTTACAATAAGATGGTAATTTCTTGCATTTTATTAAGAAAGTTACACTGGTTGCATGCAGACACTGTCTTCCCTGTACACTGTTACTACGCTCTAACTTGTATTTTCAGGGTCAGATTTTAGTAAAGCAAAGCAGTGCAAAACATAAAAGGGTCATAATTTACATGGTGTAATCTTCACTTAATGAACCACTGATATGCTTAGATTAGAGCTGTGCAAACCTCACAGGGTTCGATCATGCAAATTTCAAACTTTGAACTAGGCAAAGTTTGCTACAGTTGAACAATTTTCAGTTTGCATTGTCAGATATAGAAAACTGGAACTCTGACAGCCCTGCCCAGGTGTCCAGTGCCATTCACTTGAACGCACCCTCCCTAAACCAAGATATTCTCCTCCTCCACCACTCCCCACACGCATATTCAAAAAAATGTCTAGCTCCTGCCATTGTGCCTGGAGTCAACACTGTTAAATCAACACTTCTCCAAGCCTACTCCCAATCCCAAGACTCAAAATGCTTAAATGTGATTTGTTTTTGTAATGAGGAGGTTATTTAGTTTAAGAAACATTAGTATTGCATCATTTTGGTGGGTTATGTTTGTATATCAGCTATGGATGATGGCCACTGCTGCACTAAACATGCACTCTGAATTAGCACTGGATGGTGGGTAGCTAGCATACTTACTTCCCAAGATGCAATGTTGGCTCTCCTGTATAGCAGGGAGTTTCATTATCAGTGCTGAGGTATCTCAGGGTAGCAAAGTAGAACTCCACCATATGTCCTGCTACCTTGATTCCCTACATCCTCATCCACCTTTTCCTGGTAATCCTCCATGACAACTTGGGACACTGCTGCCTGCAGATGGTTTTATGATGGGTTTGGAATTGGGTGATACTGGAAGATCAAATATGCTGGTGGGGGTTCTTCTTTGTATGGACATCTACAACTTAAGTATATGCCTTCATGTACCCAACATATTAGCATTTCCTTAAGATGCTGAACTGCTTAATGCACCCCAGAATAAATTATGCTAGTTTGTTTGTAATGTGATCCAACATGGTGGCTTATCCAACTCTGGCATGTCCATTACCCCTGACAAGGAGTGTTGGAATCAAGCAGCAGAAGCATATGGACCATTAGTGAAGAACTAGCGGAATCAGTGCTAGCATTCAGCTGCTGTTTTACATTTCAGAGTGCTTGCCTCAGCATATACAGAAGAGGGATTACTAGTTAGTATATGCAGGCAGTGTCCTCACTCATTGCCTGGATGACATGTCCAAAGGACTTTAGTATCAGTATAAGCCCACAAAACCCACCACTGCTCAGTTATTTAATAACTGGAAGCACTGGAAGTAGCAGACACAATATATATTCTGATAAGTGTATTGTACTGCTTATCCATCTGCTCCAAAATCAACAGTACTGAGAGTCATCTCATGATGATCTTCTTCAGTTGGTGCATGGCCATTAGCCAACCCATACCTTCTTTTCTAGCTGCCAAGTAGGATTGACTGTGTTCCTATTGCAAGCCCTCCTTCATCTTTCTTTGGTTCTGGTCCTCACAGTGGAACAACTAATAATCATTATCTTTCACCTCACCTCTACTTCACTATCATTGTGGTACAAGTGGTGGCCTCCCTTGACTGGTGTTCTGCCTCCTTCCTGGATCTCTACCTTCCCATTTCTAAATCACTTGCATCAATCTCCTTTACTTGTTTGGCTTTCCAACATTTTACTCTCAACAGAGGAATGATATTGTGCTCAGCAGCACCACTATCCTCTGCTTTTCCCACTAGTAGTGTGATGCATTTACGCCAGCTGCCTCCCCACTGGCTAGTAGTTCAGCCAAATCATGTACTGTAGTCTTTCCGCCCTCACTGGTACAAAGTTGTGATTTGCTTCAACACCATCCTCATCAGTTCCAGTATGACCCTTGTTCACCAAGTGCCCCTTAGATTTACTTCTCATCCAAGGGTTAAATTGGGCAAGAACTCATAGCAACTGAGTTTCCTACCTCTTACTAATTTGTATAAGAGTTCCTGTACCTCTGTCACAATTCTCCATTGAATACAATCGAAGTGTTCAATCACCTAGCTATGACAGCACCCCACTCAGAAATCTGGAGAGAGCTTCCCGACCTAAACATTACAGTACCAAATTAACCACTGCTCTAATCATTTTTCAATAAGATAAATGATACCATAACAGAAATAAACACAGTAGCCATGCAGCTGCCAAGATGGCAGGGCAATCCTACTCCCACTGTGAAATCTCCATGTATCCCCAGTTTACAGAGATTTCATACCATATAAACAATCTTTCTTAACACTGCTAACCCAGAGATACATAGTGGTATGATTATTTTTAAGTGCACAGTGTTTCAGTCGAGTTCTCCTGCCAGTGTTTGTTCCTTGAGGTCCTGATCTTCTCTGCCTTCTCCTTCCTCAAGAGACTCTGACTCCAAGCTGATCATGGTGACGGTGGCACCTCCTGCAGTAAGCCTGCAAGAAATCATTTGCATGTTAATGCACATGTTATGGGATGCTACGGACATAATAACCACTTCAGCTCAACCCGATCAAGATGTCGTAGACTCCTGAATTATAACTTATGTTTTATTATTTTGCCAGATAACAACAATTACAGGTAATGCATCCTACCAGGCACACATCTCTTAGAAACAGGAGCCATTCAATGGAATACAGAAAAGTTTTACATATTTATTCCATAACGCTGAATTTGAGAATGCCTACCAAAACAAGACTGACAGCTGTGGAGTGGACAGATGCTGGCACAGAAGGAATCCTCCATGAGCAGGCCTCTGCAAACAGGAATCTGCTCAATAAGGTCATTGATGTTTTTTGAAAATTCAATAAAGCATATTCAAGGAAAAAATAAGGTCAATGATCTTGAAAACCAGGCCAGATGTGACAACATATGATTCACTGGATTCCCAGATGGGGTTGAAGGGAATGATGTGGCTGAGATCAACAGACAACTGTCCAGAGACTTCTTATTGCCCCTGTCTGCCCTACAACAGAAATAGAAATAGAAAGGGCCCATTAGTCAGCAGCACTGAGGTCTCAACCAGACTCTAAGGCTAGGCTGTTTTTGTTAAAACTGCTCAGAATCCCTGTCAAGAAAAATATACTAAGACTGGCAAGGATAAGAGGACCTTGATCAGGCAAAGATATAATATCAGCCTTTATCAAGCTTACTCAGTCGAGCTTAAACAGAAGTGGCAGGCTTTACAATTGCATGGGAACAGCTCACTCACTTAAGGATCAAGTTCTTCTAAGATATCCATCAGTGCTCTGTAACTCTTAATAATATTCTTTATGATTGTCATTCACCTGTGACAGATGTGGCTGTGTTAATTAAACTACAGTCAGGGTCAAACAGAGAGCAAGCACTAGATGGACAAGGGGAAGTGTCTATCAACCACCAACTCCATGGATACTATGGTCCCCTACCAAAACTCAGGCCAGTCCTTCCTCCAGCTTCTTTGAGGCATATGTTAGAACACTGGATGCTGACATGCAGGAGTGGAGGCTGAAGGTGTAACAGTGCACAACTAAAAAAACCTACACTTCCACAATCTAGCTCTCGGAGATACAATCGAGGCTTCCAGTCCCTGGTGTACTTCACTAAGAGTGTGAGGGATCCAGCCACTCCCAATAAATATCAAGTCCTCCATGCTTCTTCTCCAGCACAAGAGTAACTGCAATCTTAACAGCAGTTCTTATCACTGGGAGGCATGCCTACAGCATTTCCATAACAGTCTTGGGTGGCAGTGGCAACAATTTGGTCACAGTTGAATGAATAATTCTGTGCATATACATTTTATAACATTTAGTGTTAACCTGTTATAACCTTCTGGCTTTGTTTTAGGTTCAACCAGAGTTTCCAGTTCTCCTTTCCATCCTTGCTACCCACTGGGCCAGTATCTTAGTGCATAATAGACAGCAACCAATTGGGTTGTTGAATTCACATTTTACTGGTGTATAGAGTTCTCAGATTTCACCCCAGCTGTGTCCCGCTTTTGATTCTGATCTTTGAGTTGCAACTACTGTTGATATATTGCTCTTTAGACAGTGGATTTAAAACGTGCCTGCCACGTACTATAGCACACTCTGCAGTTTTTATAAGTATGTGATACAAAATTTGTATTGACTGTATGTTTGCTGCACTTGAGCACTGTAACATGACCTGGTTTTCATTTAACTTAATGAATGTGGTATAAAATGGTGTCTGTCCAGACCTCCAGTGACGTCACCAAGTGATGTAGACACCAAATTGTGGGCTCTGTTGAAACTTCCAACTAATATGTCTTAAAATACTCTCCCAGGACAGACTTTTCCAATTTATATCAAGGTATGAACTTTAGACGAGATGGCTACCAGAGATAAACCGCGAATACTCCTGAGGGGCTTTGAAACAACAAAAATTACATCTTTCCCCAAAGGGCTGTTGAGAAGTGTGAGGCCTAAACCAGCAGAAATAATAAAACTGAGCTGGGAGAGTGAATCCAAAGAAGAAGGTGAAGATTTCACCATTACCACACGCCAGCTCTGTTGGAGCTCCAACGCCTTAGTAATGCCCTGGACACCATAAAGGCTGATATAAAAGAGAATAAATCAAATATAGCACATCATAGCACACAAATCAGGTAAATGGAAGAACATTTAACCACTTATACCATAGCCACAGATTTGCACAAAGTGCGATTTGCAGCTCCACAACAGATCACAGGTTCTTTTGAACCATATTGAAATCTTGAAAACCGGTCATGTAGAGTGAATCTTTGAATACACGGACTGCCAGAACACTCCAAATTGACCAATATTCCCAAATATGTGGAAGGTCAAATAAAAGAACTTTTGGGCATAGATAAAGAGATAGCTTTGAATATAATTCATGCTCATAGAGCTCTCACAGCACCTCCGAAGATCCTAAGGCCAGACCTCGCTCCCTTATAGTAGCTTCTCTGGATTTCAGAATGAGAGAAATGGTTCTGAATAAGGCACGGAGAAAAATAAATAGTGTTTGGTGATGTCAGATTGCTTTTGAGCCGGATTACACACCAACCACCATTGCAAGGAGGAAGCTCTGGTTCCCTGTTGTAAAGCGCCTAAACAAAGGCCTTAAAGCAAGAGTGGACTTCCTGCTAGATTGAAAGTCACCACAGATGCCGTGTCAAAATATTCGATTCTGTGACTGAGGCTAGGAAGTTCCTATCCTCCTAGATATCCCAACCCGAGGACTTAACTGACCTGGGCGCCATGAAGAAAATAGAGAGGACAGTGGATTACTCCAGGAACTCATGGAGGAAGAATTACCAGATCGGGCTCCACTACAGGCCAAGACAGCCCCAACTCCTGGAGCAAATTAAGAGAGAGAGAGAGAGAGAGTGAGGATGAAGCAGAAACCCACTTCAGAAGGGACCGCTTTACAGAACACTAACACTTGAATACTGATGGCTCATTTATCTTAGTAGGCTGCCATGCTTGTGCAAAGACTTTTTCGCCTCCTCCCAAAATAACTATAGAAAGTTTTTTTTCCTGTTTTTCTTATGCATATCAGAATTTCTGAGCTAATTACTGAATCCTTAACTTTCTTGAGGATGCTCAAGGTGGGAGGGAGAAGAGAGGGCTTCAGGTGGTTTCTAAGTGATGTTTATAATCCTCACAAAAAAAGTAGTCTCCTCATAAATAATGAGGAGGAGACACAAGGCATTGCAGCGGATTTAAGTGAGGACTGGAAACCTGGGAGTACCTCATTGTAGGTAGGATGGGGGAGAGGAAGACACTATTTTGGTGTGGAACTCTCCTCCTTGAGATACCAATAACATTAGTTGGTCAGAGGGTTTAGATGGAGGAAGGGATGATCTATGTTGCATCGGTGGATCCCAAGTGCACAACCCTGGTACTACAGGAGCTTAAGCGGCGGTGATGGAGTTAATCCCAACTCGACTCACCACAACAAAGAAATACAACAGTGGTGTAATTCTGTGGCACCTTAGGAGCACGAGTTCTTGGAAAAAAGTTGTAGAACAAGCTCTCCCAGTTGGGTGTAAGCTGATTGCACAGTTAGAACAGTTTCCTCTGGTTAAGATAACACTTTGTTTATATTAGTTGTTCCTTTTAATATGTTTTGAGCTGCACTTCTCCCTTGCCCCGTGCTCTCTACTGGTGTATACTGGGCCAGCAACTATTCCTTCACACAGATGGATATATAAACTACAGGCTAGAAGGGTTGGACTCAACCAGAGCTGCAATAATGTAATGCATTATGGCTTGCCACATGACAATGGGGATTTAAAAATCATATCACATAATGTAAGAGGCATAAACAGCCCAGTCAAGAGGACCAAGCTCCTTATAGAAATAGAAAGCACAAGGATTGGAAATAGCTCTACCTCAAGAGACACATTTGGTGCAAATGAAAGTAAAAGTTATGCTGCGATGTGTGAGGGAAGTGTATTCTCCTCTAAACAGGCTCACCCTCATCGTAGGGGAACTGCCATCCTAATACATAAATCTTGCCCCTGCAGGTTACATCTGCACATTGCGACCCTGAGGGATGTTTTGTTCTACTTTATGCAATATATTTAGATACCAATTGCATAATTGCTAGTGTGCTCTAATGAGGACAGGGCAGCTCATATTTTGAGAACCTTTTACAGATATTCTAGATGTGGTAGGTCATCTCTGCATGACTGGTGGGGACTTCAGTACTGTCCTGTCTCCTACTTTGAACAGAAGGGAGATGCCCAGGTTACAAGGCAGAGTTCTGCTAGCAAGCGCTAATTCATCTAAGGAATATGTTGAGCTTAGCTGAAGTCTGGAGAGTAATTAATAACCAACAAAGGGATTACTCTCACTTCTCTGACCTGCATCTTAGTTACTCCAGAATAGATTTTTCTACCTTTCTGAAGAATGGCTATATACGGTTAAAATTGTCAAATTTACCCGCACAATCCTCTGATCGTGCCCCAGTCAAGCTGACTCTGGTGCTCTCCCTCCTATCGCATCTCACACTGGAGACTTAACATTGGCCTGATGAACAATCAGCAATTAAAAACCTGGTACATGAGACTATTAGTCACTATGCTCAAGAAAACCCAGAAGGTTCCACTTCCTATGCAGTCAGATGGAATGCCTTAAAAGGGGTACTCAGAGGGATATAATAACATTTGCCTCACAAGAAAAGAAACATAGAGAACAAAAGAGGAAAGATCTAGAGATAGAGATTTCAGACTTGGAATTTCAATATAAAATTTCCTTTAACCCCAGGTTCAGAAAGAACTATCAGACAGGAGAAGAGCATTGGAATCTATGCTCATGACTCAATTAGAGGTCTCATACAGATGACTTAGGCAAAATTATTATGAAAATGGGAATATGGCTAGTAAGTTGATGGCTGATAATTTGTGACAACAACAGAAAGACAGGATAATTTTCCAACTTGAGGACTCTAGTAATGGGGATGAAGGTGACCCATCCAGGAAATTACCAGCTATTTGCAGAATATTACCCATCCCTTTACACCTAGGACCCTATCCCTGGAATGGAAAATAAACTCCCTGCATATCTTAATGCTCTAACCCTTAATAGTTTGACAAAGACAGAGGTGGAGCAATTAGATCAACCTATCTCACAGCTAGAATTAAAGGCACAAATTGCAAGGCTGAAAAATTATAAATCTCTAGGCCCATATGGATTCCCACCTGAATTATTTAAAACTTTTAGTGAGGCCTTGATCCCTTGTTGTTGTCTGTGCTTTTGGATATGATGGAGGAGGAGAAGTCCCTGTGTCTTGGCAAGCAGTCCGTATCACAGTACTTCATAAAGAAGGAAGGACCTTTGAAATGTGAGTCATATAGACCATCTAATTGCTAAATGTTGATTTAAAATTATTCACTGCCTGCTGGCTGGGAGATTACAACAGTGTTTTTCTTCATTTGTTCACCCAGACCAGACAGGTTTTATTTCAGGTAGTTTCCATATGACAATATCCTCCGAGTCCTAAATATCATTTCCTTTCAAGAGTCCACCCTCAGCTCCAATTAGCCATTTCCATAGATGCAGAAAAAGCATTTGATAGGGTCAATTGGCAATTTTAAAAGCAAGCATGGAAAAATGAAATTTGACCCGAAATTCCTAAAGTCATAGTACAATTTTACAAAAACCCACAAACATTAGTAAGAATAAATGGCATTAGTCTGGCCTTCTTTCCCTTGTCTTGGGTACTAGACAGGATGCCTCTATCTCCTTTGCTTTTTGCCCTGTGTTTGTAACCTCTGGCAACTAAGATAAAGGCAGAACCCGGCTTTCAGGATGGTGGGGGGCACCGAGCAAAGTTTCTTTTTACCGATGATTCCATTTTTCTTATCCACTCTGGAGTTCACTGTGCCTTTGCTGATCTGGGAACTCCACACCTTTGGGGAACTATTGGTTATAAAATTAACTTTTCTAAATCAGAGGCCCTGGTTTTGAGTGGGAGGGTATCTCAGAATTTTAGGATCTTTTTCCCTTTAAGTGGGTGCCAGGAATCAAATCAGATATTTGGGCATACAGATTTCAACCTCCCTCCCCAAATTATTCAGTATTAACTATACTAAATTATGGAATTCCATTGCACAGCATATGGCTAGGTGGAAGCAGCTCCCTCTCTCTGGCAGGTCGGATATCGGTTATAAAAATAAATGTGCTACCTAGAATCCTGTTCCTATTTTAGTGTCTTCCTTTGCGGCTTCCTTAAAATTCTGGAACTGAACAGAAAAGGATACTCAGGGCTTTATATGGCTCTATAAGAAACCTAGAATAGCCAGGAATGTTCTGTATCTGCCCAGAGAGGAGGAGGCCAGCAATGCTAGATTTTGGTCATACTACCTGGCAGCCCAAATGGACCCCATACTCTCATGGGCTAAATCGAGGTTACTTCAGGCTGGTATGAGATGGAAAATGAGACAGCAGGGGTAATCCCTTTTACCCTGGCACTCGCCCCAGTAATACAGGAATACCAAAACAAATAAACAATGTTTGGGTGAGACAGGGCTTATACATCCTTGACAGTGTTAAAAATTGACAGCTACTCCTGGCAGTGTGGCCCTTTGTCACTCATTCAGTTTGAACCAGAGTTCTTTCCTCCCACTCTGGACCTGGGTTATACCAGATGGTAAGTTAAGGGGTCAGGTGCTTTACTCAGTTCATAGAAAATGATCAATGCATCTCCTTTCAGAGAGCTAAGGAAAAATTTCAATGGGGAAATGCTGAGTTTTTAAGATTGATGCAAGTTAGACATTTTATGAATGCATCTAATAACAGACTGAACCTTATCTGGCCTTATTCAGACTGGGAAAATTTCTTGTACAGTCTGGTGGTCGTTGCTGGTAAATCCAGGCATATCTCAAGTATATATACTCTTATACTTATGTCCAGAGGGTTCACAGTGCATTCGGTGAAGAAAAGGGAACAGGAGGCACAAATCACTTTAACAGAACCAGACTGGCAAAGGAGACTGAGAATGGGGTGAAAGTTACTTCTGCCCCAGTGTGGTGGGAGTTTTATTGAAAATATAAATGAGATATTTTAGAGTACCTACCATCACTCAACATTTTGGCTTACCAAATTTGGATAATTGCTGGAGATGCTGTGGAGGAGTGGAGACCACTGGCATATTTTCTGGGCCTGACCTCACCTTGGTGTTTTCTGGGCTGCCCTACAGGAGGCAGTTCAGGGAATACTGGGCATTCTTATTCCTCTCAAATTTGAAGAATGGGTTCTGGGACTACCCACGTAACACATCTGAAAGGTGATGCTCTTGAAGTAGGCTTAATTCTGTTGCTGGTGGGCCTAAAATGCATAACATCTAATTGGCTTAATCTGACCCACCTACCTGCAGAGAATGGATGTGAGAGTTAGGAAGTGGTCTCAATGGAGGCCTTGATAACAAAACTGAGACTTCAATCAGACAAGCATGTTCAAAGATGGCAGAGCTGGGAGACTTGGCTCCTTACACATGGTCATACCCTAATTAATTGTTTCTAGGCATAAGACAGGACAGTGAGGAAAACAGGAAACATTATTTTGTGTGATTTGTTCACTGTTGGGGCGAGGGTTAGTGCGCCATTTCAACTGGGCCAGATGGCCTCTTTCTTATCAGTGTTTATGGTGATTCAAACCAGAAGCGTTATTAATTCTTTTAAAGAACAGTTAACTGCTAATGCTGAACAACTCTGACTGGACTGAACACACCAAAGTTCATGTTTTAGTTTACTGTGTACTGAAATTGTATTCAGTTAAGCTTTATTGGTCATGCTAATGGTTTATCAACAGATGAAGTACACACTTGATGTATCTTTGTGATGAATGGTGATAATCAACTATTGCTTGTGATACTAACCTATGCAATAAAGCTGAGTTTAAAAAGAAATGGTGTCTGTCCTTCCCATCACCATGCCCCCGAAGTGCTGGGGATTGTGACAGTAGGTCTGTTTGTTCACTGTCACTGCAAAAAGCTAAATTAAGGCTTTGAAATGTCTATGTTTGTGAGAGTGCTTTTTGGCTTTTGAAATATGCATACTGGAGAGCAGACTCTCTTGGACTGTTGCTGTTTTGTTGGGCTAGCTGCCTTGTCTGCACCACTCCCAACCCAGGTCAGATTTAGTATTGTCCACTAGATTTAGTATTGTCCACTAGGAAATTAACTAGGAAATTAACATTACATCCTCGCATCTTGAGGAATAGTGACCATAGTGGGATATCCTTTACTCTCACACTATATTCCCATCACCAGGGATATAGGAGGTATATAAATTTCACCACTCTGGTATTAATGAAATTAATGTTGAACTAGAGCATATAAACTGGGATAGCATATTGAAAGACATATTCTTGTGAAGATATGCGGAATGTTTTAAGAATACACTATTCGTAGTATGTGATAAACACCTAAAAAATAAAGTTATATAATACTAGGGAAAACCTAAATGGTTAAGCAGGATATTCAAAACTCTGCAACAAAAACATAACTTGTTTAACTTATATAAAATCATGTACAGGACCCTCAAATATGGAGTAAATACTGTATAAAGTAGTGCAGGCTAAATGTAAGAAGATCATAAGAGTGTGGAAAAAGAATGGAAGTGAATCTAGCATCTTGGCCAACAGAGATAACATACAACAATTCTATAGTTATGTTAACTCCTGAGAAAATCTAATCATAATGTGTGCTCTATAAAAAGGGACATGAAATCATCTCAGACCCACTTAAAGTATCAAATATATTTAACGATTACTTGGTACAGTGTTTTCTGGAAAGCAGCAAAGTAAATTTAATATTAAATCAAATGACGAGACCCATACGATACTGCAAATGTAATTTTGGAAAGATTCAAACCCTAAAAAGTACTTACATACTACGGGACCTGATAATATTTTAAATAAGTTGCTTAAACTATTGTCCTACAGTGAGGCAGTACCTCTGCTGTTTAATGAATCCCTTGTGAGTGGGACTGTGCCAAGGATTGGTTGAGGCGAATGTGCCTATACATAAGAAGGGAAATAGGGTGAACTGTGCAAATTATAGACCCATTAGTCTTACTTCAGTCCCTGGTAAACTTATGAATCCATTCTAAAGGATATCATTGTTACTCTAAAAATAACTGGTCAGCAGGCTAGAGAGCAGCATGGATTTGTTGGGGAGGTCGTGTGACAAATCTGCTTTGTTTTATGAAAAGATTTCAGAGGCACTGGATAGGAGGCAGGTTATGGATTGTATTTATTTGGATCTAGCAAAGGCTTTTGATAAGGTTCCCACCACCAGTTCCTTCACTGTTTCACTGATATAGATGTAGACACAGAGGGTGCGCTGGATTGTGGCCTGGCTGGGGGAAGGACCCAGAGGATGCGTTTGCATGGATATTATTCAGACAGGGTGGGGTGCCAGTGTGGTCCCACAGGGCTCAGTCTTGGGCCTGGAGCTGTTCAAACTTTTATGTCCTCTATGGGTGAGTTAGCTCTGGCTGGATTGGTAAGTATGCAGATGACACTAAAATTGCTACAATAGTAATAGACCCAGAAGGAGCTAGACACCTACAAGTTGATCTGAATAGTATATATGACTGGACAACATCTAGGGTATGACATTTAATGTGGACAAGTGTTGTGTAATACATTTGGGGAATCATAATAGTATGCAGAATTATTATATGAATGATAAGGTGCTACGAAACTCCGTCAAGAGAAAGATCTGGAAATTCTTAAAGACCATAAACTGACTTTCCGCTCGCATGCAAATAAACAGATTGTAAAAGCTAAACAGGTGTTACACAACATTAAGAGAAACTTTAGGAGTCGTAATAAGGAGTATCATGCCCCTGTATAGGGCATATGTCAGACAAATCCTGGACTATGGGGCCCCTGTGTGGGGACCCATAACCAATGGAGCAGTGAATGATATTGAAAGGGTTCAAAGGCAGGCCACTTAATTGATACACAATATTAAACATATGCCTATGAAGGGCGCTTTGGAGTATTTAAAGCTTATGCTCCTTCAAACAAGAAGAGTTAGAGGAAATTTACTACTTTCCTATGATATAATGGGGATGAATATTTATTAAATTAATTAAACCTTCAATTTAAAAATTACACTAAGGGTACAAGAGGTCACCTCTCCAGTTTAGGCACATAAAGTATAATACTAATAGAAAGAGGGCCTTTTATTATTGAGTGGCAGAGCCCCTGAATGAGCTCCCTTGTTGCTTATTTATTCCATATCAAAGAAACATTTTAAAACTCAGCTGGATAGATAGTTTATGAAGGAGGGCAACATGACCATATAGGGATGTTGGAAGGAGTAGCTATGGGCTATTCTTTACCGTCTGGCCTCCTTAGCTCCCACAAACTTTTATGAACCTTGCATTCGCATTGAGATCACTTTGGACTGCCAAATATTGTGCACACCTTTGGAGTTTGATGGAGGATCCATCATCCCCCATGTGCAAGCAGATGGGACCCCTAAAGGTGGGAACGGGAAGAACCCTGGCTGGTAGGTGGGGAATGTTGGCCATGGGTACCAGGGATGCATAGTGCATAGGGTGGCACAGTGGCAAGTATAGGGAGCAGATGAAGCACCTGGCAGAGGTGCCATAGGACATAGCAATATGACCTATAGCACCTCTGTCATGTGCCTTCTTGGCTCCTTATAGCTGCTGCCATGTCCCCTCCTGCTGTATGGCACCTCAGTGCCCCAGCAGTCCCCTGCTCACCACATTCCCGATCCTGTAGTTCATTCTCTGCCCTGCCAGTCAGTGGTGCAGGGCCATTACACCACCTTCTGGCTGGTTTGACTTGAACCCCTTGTTGCAGCCACAGCAGAGTGCACAGAATCTCAAATGAGGATGGTGCAGCCTGCCATGGCACATGCCCCTGCGACCTGGTGCAGGGTGCTTTTGCCACAAGGGTGGTGCAGGAGGCTTGCTGCAGGTGCCCATATTTCACTGCAGCTGGTGTTTCAAAATCAGGATCGCTGCAAACTTATGACACAAAGAACCACTTGTGCCATACATCTTTGACACAGACACTTGCATCATAGCTTTTCTTTGAAAATTGAGCCCATGATGATTGAACTCTCACTATCAAATAATTGGATGGCCCTGTACCCAGTGGAAAGGGATCATTCTTACATCTCCCTGTCCATGATTTGGCTAGTCATATTGATTTCTGGCTGAACTCCTCATGAATTAAGCAGGCATCCTTAAAATTGGTATTGAACAAATCAGTTTATCTGATCATGCCTCTGTTTCTCTGTTGATGTAATGGGGCCCCAAATCCCACACTCATCATCCTCCTGGGCATTTGATCACTTCTGATGCAGGATAGAGGCTTTCTGTTCTGGTTTTCAAATAAATGACACAGGACAGGTCTCATCCACTTTTGGAGGCATATAAAGATGGCACAAAGACAATATGCTCCCTAGGTGCAAGGCTGGAGATTCAGAGACACCTGCTCTGACAGACAGCAGGTTCAAAGAACTAGAAGAAGTTATGAAGGAATGTGTGCTCAGCAAAAGAAGCCCTTATTTGCTGAGATTATGGATATGAGACTCAATTATACAATAGCAGAAAGGGTTTCTGAAAATCTTATTGGTCAGTGGCCTCCTTCAACAGTGATGTTATCCCATCACAACATCACTATATCAAGGTCCGCAGCCACATGACCTGCTCACGAGTAAGACATAAAATGAATAAATTCACACACACCCTGCACATCCTACACATACTGCAGTCCCACATATAACCTGCCCCTCCACACACACACACACACACACACACACACACACATATTCCCAGTCTTATTGGCACTGTTGGTGATCTCTTTCCCAGAATTAAAAAAATGAAAGAAAGAAAGAAAGAGAAAGAAAGAAAGAAAGAAATGAGCAGTGAGGCAGAGGGTGCTTCATGAAAATGACAGCATGTGGCTGTTCATTTCCTGACAACCCTCATTACTCAGTCTCATCCTCTGTTGCCCTTTACTTCATAACACATGAGCAGCAAATTTAAAATTTAAGCAGGCAACTCCTTTCCTATAAGAAACAATAAAAAACTTTCAAATAAAAAGATCCTCAGATTACGGGCATCACATAATCCCTTGTAATCTTGATCTTGGCTGCTGGGTGCAAAACTGTGGCTTTAAACCTTGGCTACTGTCTTCTAAATGCACATATCTCCCAGTACAATTGCATATTTCTGCTTCAGTACCAGGAGAAGCACTAAAAATTAAGCTAGAGGTGGGGAACTAACTGAGAAGTGCGGACCTCAGAAATGAAGGGAGGGAGGGAGAGAGACACTAGGATCACAGCAGTAGGACTGGGTGAGACCAGCTCTACCTAGTGGATATATATAATAAGGAACTCTTTTATAAAACAATCAGCTTTCACACTAAAAAATGTCAAAATATTTTAAAACACTATTTATTCTATTCTACTTTATTCTGCATGTAAACAAGCTATTGTATAATACAAATAATGCACTCCAGGCTGTGTGTCTTGTTTAACAATATCACTGCTCCAGTGTTGAATGCACTCAGCCTGCAGCCATGTGCTTCAGCCACCCATGGTTTGATGTTATCCCAGCATGACACAGACTCTGTCATGCATTATTGCATAATTAAAACTCTCTTGTCCCATAAGACTGAGCTGGCTCTCCTGTGGTCAGACACAGATTCTGGGAGGAGTGAGAAGCTGTCGTGGCTGCTGTCATATCTTCTTCACAAGCAGCAGGCTGAGCACTACATCACAGCCCTACAGAACATCCAGGGAAGGTCACCAGTGGGGCTGCAGAGATCAACACCATCATGAGTGTTTTTAAAATCCCTTTATACTTCAGATGGTCTGTTGGAGTGCACCTCCTCAATAGTTTCCTCTCTATTAGCAACTCCCCAGTTCAGTCAGGACCAATGCAGGAAGCTAGATGCACATGGTATGCCATAATAGGTAGCCCAAGCCATCAAGTCTATGAATAAGCACAAGTCCACAAGAAGAGATAGGATCCCACTGGATCCCTTTCAACATCTCTCACAACAGCCCAGTTCCAACCTTTGCAAACTGCTGAGGCTCTCCTCCAAAATTCTTCCTCCTACTGTTAATGAGGCAGTGATAATGATAGTGCCAAAAGGGAAGGCCCTTTAAGCCCAACTAACTATCATCCCATCTTGTTAATTAATGCAGATGCAAAATCCTCACAAAGGCTTTTGCCATGAGGCTGGATATCATCCTGTGGACCTGGTGCATCTGGCACAGGTTAACTTTATGAAGGACATCTGAGTCCCTACCATCTGAGGTCTTCAATTCACTTCTTTGGCAGTGCTTACCAGCCCCACTCCCACTGCAGCTGTAGCCATTGACTTTGAGAAGATTTTGATTCTTTAGAGTGGGGAACTCTTATTGGTTTTGGAGCAAACAGGGTTTGAACCCTACTTTATTACCTGCATTAAGACTATATGCAAGGCCTTTGGCCATAGTCCTGACAAATAACACTATTTAGCCTCTTTCCTTTATATAACATTAGGCATCAGGGATGCCCACATGCTCATGCATGTGTTGTTTGTCCTGGCTACAGAGCCTCCTGCCATAGTCATTGGACAGCACCCTCCGATTTGTGGTATCAAGTTGGGGGAGCAGATTATTGCACCAAACTGTATGCTGAGGATTTGCTGGTCCTCTTTCCGATGTATGCAATGGGATTCAACTACTTTTTTTTAATTTAAAGTTTATTAGAACTATTCATACACCAAAGACAGAACATAAGTATTTACCATGTTGTACAAAATGCCAGTTATGATAATTCTGTCCCCAACCACCCAACCTACCTTCTACCCTCCCTCCCCAGCAAACCACATTATTTACAACATCAGTCATCATTAACCTACATGACTACCAATATTTCTCAGTCCACTTAAATTAAATTGAATACAAAGTGTGTAAAGGATCCCAAATCTTATTGTATTTGGGCAATCTATTTTGAGATTAGCACAGGCTTTTTCTGTTCTCAGATGCCCTAGTAATTCACTACGCCTATTCCGCATAGGAAAGAACTTGTATTTTTCCAGTTCCTAAGTACCAGTTTTTTAACAGATATCACTATTATAGACATATAATATTTTCGTTTAATAAACTTAATCGAGGAGTAATCTCCAGTATACAAATTTCAGGTGTAAAACAATCAGAAATTCCTAACACAGGATCAGCCTTCGCTGAGATTGTCTCCCAAAGAGATGCCACCTTCGGACAAAACCAGAAAATATGCAGGAGTGTACCTTCTTCCAGGAATAGCAAGTGCATAGGTTGGATTCAATAAGGCCCCATTTAGCTAACTTCTGAGGAGAGTAATATAGATTATGTAATATATAAAATTGAGTAAGATGAAGTCTGTCCCACGTTATGAAATGGTGGCAATTATACCATAGAGAGGCCCAATCCAATGTTAAAGAAGGAAAGAGTCTTGTCCAGTATTCCGTGGGGCCTAAAAACTGTGGAAAACAAAGATCAAAAAGCATGACATGTAACTTAGATATGGCCTTAGGGCGACTTAAAATTTGGAGATCCTGATACAGTGATTTACTACCTAACCCTGGTGGAGACTGCCCTAGAGTTTTTACTAGAAGATGCTTGAGCTGATACACTTTAAAATAACCGTAAATGAAATGTTAAATTTACACATAATTTCTGAACTAGAGAGCCAAGTATTTTAATCTTTTGAAGCGAAAGGAGAACCTCTCCCAGCTGCGGTAACCATGTGGAAGGAATGGGCTTACCTCAACATGAACAAAGGAGAATTCAGAAAGACAGAGAAAGATCCTGTAAAGGATTGTATTGCAAGAATTCACAAAGCTGTCGATTTAATCCTTATTGATAATTCAATTACTGTGGATTTTAATTTGGGGTGAGTTGCGAAAGTTTCAGCGCAGAAGGGTAGAAGGTTCAATCCTTATAGAACTTAATCATGTGAGTCTCTATTTCGAGCCATTGAGGACTCGGGATATGTGTGTTGTGTCTATCCACTTCATGTATTTAGAGATATGGGTAGCCCAATAATACATATTTAGAGAGGGCCGTAGGCCCCTTTGTGCTTTAAGCCACCAGCTTGGTGTATATGCAGTCTTGGTTGCTTCAGGGCCCAGATGAATTTTGTGAAAAGTTGATGTAACTTCTTAACAATGCTCATGGAAGCCAAACATTAAGAAGACTGAGGGGATACAAGAGACGCGCATTATGTTCATTTTGATCAGGTTGATCCGCCCCAGATGGAAATAGGGAGTTTGCTCCACCTTTCCAGATCATGTGTGATGACCAGAATGAGAGGATCTAAATTCTTCTTGATGGTTGAAAGAGAAGTTCTGGTAAGGAAGATACCAGATATTCCAGCACTTCCGGGACCCATTTAAGACCCAGGGCGATAATCGATTGTCTGAAGACTTTGTGGTTTAAGGGTAAGACACCCGATTTGCTTAAATTAAGCTTGTAATTAGAGATACTACTGTACTCCTTTATGACCTCAAGCACCGACGGAATAGAAGTGTCTGGATAAGAAAGCTGGAGAAGGAGGTCATCAGCATATGCTAAGACCCTTATTTCATGACCAACTATGTTGATACCTTGTATTTGGGTATGGGAAATAGATTTCTTAACAGAGGTTCTAAATAAATGTTAAATAAAAGGGGAGAGAGGGACATCCTGCCTGGTACCTGAATGCAAACAAAAGGGCTTTGAGACACCTCCATTCCTGCAATTCTAGCTGACGAGCTTGGTAAATAGCAGCGATCCAATCTTGAATTGAGATGGGAAACCAAAAGCCTTTAAAGCCCCAAGTAAAAACCCAGTCCACTCTATCAAAGCTCTCTCGGCATCCAGGGACATCAAAACTGTTGGGTATTATCCCTGGACGCCAAAAGGACATGAGACAACATGCAAAGATGATCTACGGTGGAACATTCTCACATAAACCCCACCTGATGTATTCCAATAAGATCCGGCATGACAATGGAGAGCCTATCTGCCAGAATTTTTGTTAAAATCTTTATGTCTTGATTTATAAGGAAAAGGGTCAATAGCTCTGAACCAGTTCTGGATCCTTACCAGATTTCGAATCAATACTATTAAAGCTTCAAAAGGGTGGGGTCAGTAAGAACACCAGACAAGATGTAATGGAATAAAGAAAGGAGGGGGACAATCAAATCCTTAAATTTCTTATAAAAGTAGGCCGAGAAGCTATCTGGCCCTGGAGCTTTGTCCAGGGGAGCTTTTGTATTACCTCCATAACTTCCAGCTAGAAATGGGTACCAGTAGTAGGGTGTGATGGGCATCAGATAGAGTCGGTAAATTGGTATGAGAAAAGTAATCATCCAATGTAGAAACTGAAGGTGGGTTAGCCATTTTAGAATATAAGGATTTATAATATTGAGTGAATTCTGCAGTATTTCCAGAGGGGAAGTTTTCAACGTTCCATCTGTTGCCGACCTAATGGGGGATAAACCTTACTCCTGTTGTTTAATCCGGATAGAAGTTTTTCTGCCTTTTCCCTTTGTCCATATACCTGGCTTTGGTACAGATCATGGCAAAACCACTTTTTCCCCAGTATCTCCAGATATTGATCTTAATTGTTGTTAAATTATCTATGACTTCCTGTGGTGTATTGAGGGTAATGGAACTTTCAATTGACCTAATCTGAGATAATAAAGTCTTCATTTGAAAATCTTGAGACTTCTTCTGTGCTGTCGCTGATTAATTAGAATACCCCTAATATGCGCTTTGAAGGCGCACTACTAAACATCCAGATTTATATCTGGTAATGTATTCGTGGTAATGAACAAATCTATATGTTCCTGTATTAATAGTGATCTCAGGCTTCTTTATGATCTGATCATTAATTTTCCACCTCCTATCCCTCTTTGGACAGGTAGCTATGGATATACAGGCTTGAACTAAGGAATGGTCTGAGGGTGGGCCAGGAGAAATAATACTGACAACACTCAGGGATAAGTGATTGCGAAATCAATAGGTAATCTATACGTGAAGTTGTATGATGAACCGGGAACGAAGGTGTATTCTTTCTGTTTGAGGTTCAAAACCTCCACAGATCACATAGTCCTAACTGATCCATCAGATCATACAGGGCTTTTTAGCTGAAGAAGGCCCCCTGCTGTGAGATGGTGATCTATCCCATTCGCATCCATTACTAAATTTAAGTCACCCCGATAACCATTTTGTAGGGAGCAAGGGAGTAGCTGTAGGATCAGCTGCATAAAAATCTGGGATCATCAACATTGGGGCCATAAACACTGCCAGGAGTATCGGGACCATCTGGATAGCCCCTTTAACTATAATATACCTACCTTGAGGATCTCTGATGATCTGTTCCACATCAAAAGCAACAGCTTTATTAATCAAAATCATTACCCTCTATTATTGGCAGAGCCTTGGGCGGCAAAAACTTTCCTATCTGAAGCCTTTCTCATCTGTAGAGCCTCTGAATCCAACAAATGCGACTCTTGAATAAAGGTGATTTGTGAACTCAAGAGGCATAGGTGCTTTAGAACCTTGTACTGTTTGAGTTTCTTTCTAATCCCTTTACATTCCATATAGAAAACCACACTTCATGTAACATATTTAAAGTAAACAATCAGAACATAGAATATGGTCGTAGACCGCTTAACAAAGCATGACGACTGATGTATAGTCGGTAACTTAACCTCAAGGTTTGCCCTTCCCATCTCCCCACCTTAAACAGTTTACCCTTTAAACAACCCTAAATTCCCATAAGAACCCAACTGAAAAACTAAAGGTAGAGCACACTCTTGCTTAAAAGAGCCCCCCATCCCTTTACCTATTATGTGCACCATTTTGCAACAGCCTATCATCCCATTCTTCCCTCCACTCCCCACCCCTATATAACGTAAGTACATAACCTAAAACCTAAAACCATCTACATTTTATACATTCCTATCTGCGTGTAGGAGTACATGAGTCCTTAAACTAACGTATCAGGCTAACAAAAATAGTACAGCACTCCTTCTTGTGGCTTTAAACCACCATTACATCCTTGCAGAGAAACAGAGATGCTGACAAATTACTTGTTCATTAATGCCCATTATCCCCTTATCCAAATTTCCCTAGGAACATAGCAAACCATCAGACAGTGCTAGTGGAAGTATTAACTATTGGCAAAAAGCACCACGAAGTCCTGGCTCTTCTAAGCAACCTCAAACTAATGAGCAATAGTAAAGAGCATTACTACAAAAGAAAGGAAACCAACTCCTTTAATTGCCAGCTAAACCCGTAGCTCCCAATAACAAAACATAGTACAGTACCTCTTGTAGTTCTTAACCACCATTACATCCTTGCAGAGGAAACAGAGATGCTGACAAATTACTTATTCGTTAAGACCATTGTCCCCTTATCCAAATTTCCCTAGAAACATAGCAAACCATCAGACAGTGCTAGTGAAAGTATTAACTATGGGCAAAAAGCAAAATGAAGTCCTTGGTCTTCTAAGCAACCTCAAACTAACGAGAATCATAACGAGCATCGCTACAAAAAAACCAAGTTCTTTAATTGCCAGCTGAACCCATAGCTCCCAATCACAAACAGAGCAGTCCAAACCCTTCTTAACCACTTGCAGCACTGAAATACCTGCACTGTATTAATTTCAGGAACCTTTAATCCGAATCACCCTAGGAAGCACAGCAATCAGTCCAGGAAATCAGTCCTCCAGCGGTAGGCACCCAGTCCAGTCACCAACCTGAAAGTGGGTTATCTCTTCACATAGCCCAGCTGAGAAGTCTGTTTAGGGCAATACTACTGCTCTCTCTCCAAAAAGCACTTGCTACTTCTCCGCAGCCTCTCATTTAAGATCGCGAAAAAGATCAGGCATGATTCTGGCAAGTTCAATACGTGCTGTTTCAAACTCTTCATAGGAACGCATTCTCCGTTCACGAGTACTTACAGTTTAGCCGGGTAAACCATGCAAAATTTTATCCCTCAGCAATCACTTTAGTTACTAGTGGATGAAAACTAGCCCGACGTAATCTGACTGAAACAGGCAACTCTTGGGCAATACGGATCTTACGCCCTTCCCATAGTAACTCCTGCAATTCTTTCACTTTAACCATCAGATGCTGGTGCTCCAAGTAATTCAAAATCAAAATATCAATGGTCGGGGGCTGCCCCTGCTAGGCGGAATAGGTCAAAGTGCCTCTGTGTGCCCTCTCAATTGTATACTGAGGGGCATAAGTGAGGGACCCACTATCTTTTCCAGAAATTGCTGCACAAATCAGTATCGGATCTTTATCTTCCTCAGACTCAGGCAGCCCAATTATCACCGCATTGTTCCTACGGCTACGACCCTCTAAATCTTCCAGCTTCTGTTCTAGTTTGTTAAATTTTGTTTTAAAAGGGTTATTTCTGGTTCTTGCTTGTCAACCCTTTTCTCCAGTGACACAAGCGGCTTCATTATCAGAAGTTTTCATAGCTATTTCTTCCATTGTTTGTGAGAGAGCTTAAATTTCTGATGCCATCGTCGGAGCTCTTCCTTAAAGGCGAAATTCTGCCAGGAAATCAGCTAGAGTTAGCAATCCTTGTTCCACCAAGGTTGTGGAGGAGGGGTAAGGTAGCCGTACCAGAAGTCCGTGATTTATTTTTGGCCTTTTGTGGCGTGACGGGCGCGTATGTTTTGGAGGCGTAGCTTCATTTCTGCCTCCATGCTGTCTTCCAAATGCACCGGTAAATGCTGCAAAGTATATTGAGTAGTTATAGGTGGTTTTACTGCCCTGTCCTCTGCGTTGGTATAATAATTCTTTTTAATGAGCGGGTAAATGGAGCGGTCTGAAGAGACGTCCTCTAGCAAGATGCATCACGTGACCTCGGGATTCAACAACTTTTAAACTTCTTATTCCGCTCCATGGCATGTCATGGTTGAAGGTTAACCTATCCAAAATGGAGGTACTTTCCCATACCAACCAGTGACCCCAGCAACCTTCTGCCCAACTGGATCTATGATAGTCTCCACAACCTGTTAGATATTTGGGAATCTTGCTGACTCCAAACCATTCCCAAATTTCTTAACTGAACATTTCTACGCTGTTGGAAGAACTTCAGAATGAATATGATTAGTAGGTGAAATTGAATCTGGTCTTAGTAGGCAAAGTTTCTAGTATTAAACAAATGATTACTTTGAAATTTCTTCATCATCCCTGGTATCTACCTATAACCATTCCATCTGCCTGATATGCCAAAACGGGTACCCTGAGCAGGAGATTCCTATGGGACTATAAGCCTCGAGCTATAACAGAGTAAAATGCATTCACATTAGAAAAAGAGTGTGGAACCTTCCTTTGTCTTTACCTTGACATGCTTTTCTTGGGTTCTCAAACTAAAATATGGTTTATGGCTCATGCAGTGATGGTCCCCTCTAGTTGGCATTGAATGAGACCTCTGTCATGGGTTCTTGCTTGTTATCCTTTTATATGCCCCATGCCAATTCACCTCCCATGCTAGCCCACTATTAGGGCATCAGTTATAGCCTGTCAACAGTTGTCTAAACGTACTAAGCTCCCTTTCAACCTGACTGCATGGGCTTCCCTATGAGGCAACCCAATTATCACTATTAATAGACAACCAATCATGTGGAAGGGTTGGAGAAATGTGGGCATGCATTTGGTCTAGGTCATGCATATATCTGGGTTGGGCACTTTAGATTTACTTGAGAATCTGAGAGTGTGATATGGCCTATTAAGGCAATATATTTATAAATATCTACAACTCTAGTGTTTTAAAGTCTTTACTCCAATTTACTGACCTTAGTTCTGTCTCTTCCTCCACTCTGCTCCACTTTCCACAAGGAGGCAGGGCCCCAGGGCTGAGCCAGTAAAATGTATTATAATTATTATTATTTTATCACTGTTATTGTTATTATCAAGGCTATTCCAAGCCAGACTTGAAATGCTCACCAGTCAATTTCTGAACAAGAGTGGAACACCTCCTGGCTTTTTGACCTGAGAGTCTTCCCAGATTGTCATAGTTTGTTAATTCAAAACATGATACTCCATTCTTGGTACTGAACCCCAACTAAATTGTGTGCCTTTGGAGTCTTGGTGGAGGATAGATGTTGGAGGTGTAAGGCCTTATAAGTTTTGCATCATAATTTTGGAGAATCTATGAGTGCTTAAGGAAGAAATTCAAAGTATGTGCACCAATATAATCAAAAATCAAATTAGAAGGAAACTTGAAACGAATGCTTTGAATAACTAAACACTAGATCTGGGAATTAAGATACCTGTTTCCAGTAATAGCCTAAAAGAAACAGGAACTAGAAGTTTAATTTCATGATTGGCTGGTTCAGAAGGTAATGAAGCCACATTAGGGAAAGATAAATAAATCACATTGTGCAGCTAGAATGCAAAGGAAATTCTTTATCAGAAAGGAATCTTCTATTACCTGAAATAAATTAAATTCAAAACAGTCCAGAACACGACTTTCATGGGTTTAAACTTGTACAACAGTGTCCTCAAATTGATCTTGTAGAAGCTGTCAGAAATACATTTTTAAATTTAATGAAAATACGGACCTTTATATTTATTGTCATGAGTGGAATGTTGGGAAACAATATAACTATTTTTTCAAACTCAGATGCTTGGACACCATTAATCTGGGACATTAGTGAGTAGTATCTTCTATTAGGACTGGACATAAATCCCCTATCCCCAACCCTATGTTAAAATCATCTTATAAAATCAAGACAAGAAACCACAACTCCTAAATCTTCCAAATAGAGAGGGAATTGATTATATAGTATCTTCATCTGAAAACTTACCGATTCAAGTGGAACAAACAATGGGGACAACACTCAGTCATTATTTGGATAGAAAGAGAGGAAGCCTGTGAGAAATATTTAAAGGGATCTGGTAATGTTTTTGGAAAGGTCAATGGGCATTGAAGTTGGCAGGACAGGAATTTCATGGATAAACATAGAAACATAGAAACTGTCAGGAGATAAGGATCGCCTGGCCCATCTAGTCTGCCTGTAAGCCCTTGTACTGGATTACTGCTTCTGACACACCCACTGCTGTACTGCTGTGGTTCCCTTATGACTGTCCCAAGCATGCTTGAATCCATCCACAGTGCTCATTCCCCCACCTTCTGAGGCAGACCATTCCATGCATCCACCACCCTCTCTGTGAAGAAGAACATCCTCATATTCCTCTTAACCTTCCACCTTCCAATTTCATGTCATGCCCCTTGTTCTTGTGCTCCTTCTGTATTGGAAAATGTCTCCCCAGCACCTTGTTTGTACCCTTGAGGAACTTAAATGTTTCTATCATGTCCCCTCTTTCCATTTCTCTTCCAGTGAGTACATGTTGAGGTCCCTTAATCTCTCCTATAAGTCTTGTGTTGCAAGCTCTGTAACATCTTAGTCATCCATCTCTGGACTGTCTCCAGCCTGTTAATATCCTTATGAAGGTGTGGCCTCCAGAACTTCACACAGTACTTCATGTGCATACTGACCATGGTTTTATGTAATGGCATCACTACCCTCCTTCTGCTGATGATACCCATGGCTATGCATCCCAGCATGTCACTGGTCCTCCCAGTTTCCTAAGCACCCTGCTTTGACATTTACAGGTCAACTGAAATAATAACCCTCAGGTCCCTTTCCTCCTTTGTGACTGTCAGCACTTCCATTCTGTAGCTGTCCCCAGGACTTCTGTGTCCCAGGTGCATAATTTAACAATTTTTGAATTAAACTTCAGTTGCCAGTCTTCAGACCATAAACATTAACAGAGACAGTTTTAACAGCTCACTAGACATTAACTGGATAACCATTAACACAGGTAGTTTTAATAGCTTTTAATTACTTGCCATCATTTTTTATACATGGATTACTATACTTTTTTTTCACATTACAACCACCCAGTTGATATTTTGCATTATAAACCTGGTAGTTATAATCACTAGCTGTCAAAATAGCTCATGCTACACCTAGTGCAAGCTCATAGAACTGTTTCCAATACTGACAATTCAGCTCCTGAATGTGTGGGATGTTTTATAAACCCCAAGGTGAAGTAGCATCCAACACCTCAGGTGTTTGTAAAATTCTGGTTATATTCCCCACCTGTGTATTATTCTATAGAAGACATTACCTTTAAAATGGCACTACAGAGGAACAACTGCTAATAAATAGTTACAATCTTAATCTCCTCAATTTGGGTCTTGTGAACCTAGAAAGATAAACAAATCACCATATCAAGATTGTCAAAATATTGTCAACCACTCAAATAGGCCATCTGTAGATCTGAAGTTCTTATATCATGTGAAAATTGATTTGCCACATTAGAAAACATAACACACTGATGACAACCTAAATTAATCCCTACAAAATCTAATAATTCTAAAGTTATCAATCAATATGCTCCCTTATGGATAACAATGAGACATAAGGGCTAAAACACAAACATTATTTCATTAGATATAGGAGGACTCACTAGTAAATTGACTGACAAAGAATTTACAAAATGCTTGTGGGATTATGATATCTTATGTTTACAGGAGACATGGTTGGAGAATGAACAGTTGCATTTTCCTGGATATAGAATTTTCAGCAAACTAGGAAGGAAAGAAATACAAGGAAAAAGGAAGCTATACTGGCGTCTTTTGTTTGCAATTAAATTATCCTTAAATGCCATGATTCTCAACATTTTCCTAAACTAGCAAGAATTAATGGGTGTCATAAGTTCAGAAGCCAATGCCAAGAATTTACAGCTCAAATTGAACAAAATTATTCCTGGGCACTCATTCATAAAATAAAATTCAATACGAACAAATGCAGTGTTATGCACCTAGTCCATAACAATCCCAAATTTAGTTACAATCTGACTGGACACATTCTCAATGAAGTAAACTGTGAGAAAGACTTCGGTATTTGGGTCTCAAATTACCTTTCTTTAGACAACACACCACTAAAATAGTTAATAGAGCTAACAGAATGATGCACTGTATACTGCATAATATCAAAAGCATAGACAGATAGATCCTGCTGCCATTGTATAGCACTTTGGTGAGGCCACTTGTGGAGTATGGGGCTCAGTTCCAGAGCCCATACCATAAAGTGGATGTTACAAATATTGAGAGAGTACAGAGGAGAGTGACAAAGAAGATTACTGGTTTAATACTTAGAAACATAAACTGCGATGGCAAATAAGGACCACTTGGCTCACCTAGTCTGCCCATGTCCCTACCTAGAGGATAAGCTGAGATCCTATTTAACCAAGAACCTATTTCTCTCACCCCCCCATAAAATTGCCACGCCTGTTCCATGCATTCTTGAATTCTCCCACAGTTTAAGACCACACAACTTCCTCAGGAAGGCTGTTCCAGGCATCCACCACCCTCTCTGTGAAAAAATACTTCCTCATATTGCCCTGAACCACCCCTCTATTTTCAAATTGTGTCCCCTTGTTCTACACAGCTCTTTTCTGAAAGATGCTACCCTTTTGGACTTTGTTGATTCCACTGAGGTACTTAAATGTTTCTATCATGTCCCCTCTCCCTCCTTTCCTCAAGGGTGTACATGTTAGCTCCTTAGCCTCTCCTCAAATGGCTTCTCTTGCAGACCCTGCACCATTTTAGTTGCCCTCCTCTGAACTGCCTCCATCTTGTCTATGTCCTTACGGAGATGGGGTCTCCAGAACTGGACACAGTACTCCAGATGGGGTGTCACCAACTGTGTGTACAGGGGAGAACAACTTCTTGTTTTCTGCTGATGATGCCTCTCACTATAAATCCAAGTATCCCCAGCTCTCCCTACTGCCTTCTACAATGCTTGCACAACCTTAAGGTCATCTGATATGATTATCCCAGGTACCTTTCCATTTTTGTTGTTGTTACTACCTCCCCCATTGTGTAATCTTCCCTGGGTTTTGTTTCCCAGGTGCATTACTTTGCACTTCTTTGCATTGAATCAAGCTGCCATACTTCTGACCATTCCTCCAACCTTGCCAAGTCCCTTCTCATCCTTTCCGTTGCCTCCTTGTGTATCAACCCTGTTGAATATCTTTGTGTCATCTGCAAAGAGGCATACTTTTCCTTCAGTTCCTCTTTTAAGTTTGGTTAACAGAATTTCCCATATGAGGAGAGATTGAGAGATCTGGCCTGTATACACTAGAGTATAGGCGACTTAGGGGAGATTTGTGTTTACTCTGCCTCTTCGAAACTGCGACTTATGGACATGCGTGGACTGGATCTAAAATTAGAACTAAAACTACTAGAACACATGAATATCAACTCCAAGGCCAATTATATAAATCTAGGAAAAGGTCACTGATTTAACAAAGGGTAGTGTCCCTTGGAACAAACATCCATTTGAAATAATCAATAGCACTTCTATTACCTCTTTTAAGAATAAACTGGGCACATTCTTTATAAGCACAAGGACATACGAGTAACCGAAGATACTTCTTGGTGCAAGCTATTGTCTCTTACCTAACTTATGAAACTATTAACATATTCTTTTCAGTGTATATATGCCACCAGAAAATTCTGACATTTATAGTATAGAAATAGGGCAAGGTGTCTCATGAGATACAGGAAATTATAGAAACAAATTATGATGTATCATGTTCCTAGTGGGAGATTTAAATGCAATATTAAGTGATGCAACTAACCTTAGAAACAGAATCATCAAATATTTTGGCAGATGGGGTCCATATATACCCTCTAGTCTACCTATATATACCCTAGATTTGATTTAGACAAAGAAACAGAAAATACATTGAGCTGGATTTTCAAAACCCCAAGAATGCTGAAAGCCTGGTGTGCTGACCATTTGGTGCATGGGACTTGTGGCATTCTCCTGGCCTACTATTGGATTTTCTATCTCATGCAATGATTGCCTCCAGTTAGATCAGCTTTTGCTGGTCAATCTTGTTTCATTCCTAGGTATATTTTTTCATGTGGCTTGCACCAAATATTTGGCACAAGCTGCTTTAAAGTCGGAAAACTGTTGTGACTGCACAGTGTACTAAAATTGAGTACAGCTGCAGCAAAGGTGTTTGTGCAGCTGCGTAAAAATGGTATAACACAGGGCTTGATGGAAGCCCTGCATCACCCTTTGAAAATCCAGCCCATTAGCTTTAACCATTGTGACCAACTTGGATAATCTTAAGTAAGTATCAGCTTGCAGGATTTGAAATGAATAATTACAGAAAATCTTAAACCCTTTGGGCTCCATTCTTGGTTTAGAGAGGCAGTAAAGTGGTTTAAGGCTCTGAGTTGCAAAGCTGGTGACATCCAGCAGACAGACCTGGGTTTGAATCACAAGCTTCCACTTGCAGACTGTGTGACCCTGAACAAGTCACTTAACTTCCTTGTGCTCCCAGGTCACACCTGTAAAAGCTTTCAGCTTAGTGTGCTAGTCCTGGTTAAACAACTGAAGAAAAACAGAACTCTCAAAGCTCCCAGAGTAGTGCAAGGGGCTTGCGCCACAATGAATGGTGCAATGTACTGCTTGTGCTAAATGTTGCACCTAGAGTGATTCTCAATGGCAGCTTTGCATCACCTACATGCTGCCTAACCTAATTGGGGCTTGTACCTGCTGTGACCCAAAAATGGACTTGCAATGTGGTAGTAGGGGTATGTGACAGATGCAAGCTGCCACATCCCCAATATGGGATTTACAGAAATCTCAGAAGAGAAATTCTAAGTACCTTTAGACCAAGTAAGGCTAGCCTAAGGGTACTTAGAAAATCTCACTGGGGACAGTAGCCGGTTTGTGGTAATGTGTTGCAGTCTCCGATCCCCATTATTTTAACATTTAATATGGCCCCTTTCACTGGTGGTCTAGTGGCTCCTCCTCCATTTCTGATGTTCCAGTGATTTTAACACTTACTATAGCCCCTTTCATTGGTGGTCTTAAAATAGGCTTAGATTGGTGCAAGCTGAGGCAAACAGCAGCTTGCGCCAAAGCCCAGTGCACCAGGGACCATGCAGCTGATTCAGGTATGGGAGGGATCCTGGTGATTATGATTGTGAGTGCATACACTTTACAGTATGCGCTCAGTGACAGTTCAGTCAGCGGTCAGCTGGTGAGGTGTGAGGAGGACTGTGCTGGTCACTGGGTCTGTCTCAGGATGGGGAGCAGAGTGGTGGGCAACTACCTGCTTTGGGCATGGGGTGTCACTAAACTACCAATGACAGGGGCTGTACTATGAGTTATAGTAATGGGGACATTTGGAATTAGGGAGGGGCCACTAGACCACCAATGAAAGGGTCTGTAGTAAGAGTTATAATAATAGGGACATTGGGGATCAGGGAGGAGGGCCACTAGACCACCAGAGATGGGTATCTCAGTTGTTGCACAGGGGATCAGGGATGGGGCACGCTGCCTTTGCTGCAAGGTGCCTGTGGCAAACCCTTCTGTGTGCCATGTGTTTGCTGCATGGGAAACATTGTCACAAGTGTGGGAACTTAGGTGCTGGGAGCCTCTCCTGTGCCTGAACCAGGTGCAGCGTCCCTGGCAGATCAGGCTTTGGCACAAGCTGCTGTTTGCCACAGCTTGTGCCAGTCTTAGCCTGTTTTGGGAATCGAGCCCTTTGGATCTAACTCTGGGTTTATGTCTGATTAATGGTAACATTTTGCCAGATAGTAAAGGTAGTTACACTTTGTTGGCCCTGTATGATATATGTAATAGATATTTTCTTGTAATACTTATATGGTCTCAAATGCATTAAAAACTTAACAATTCCTGATCATCCATTGTCTGAATATTTACCCAAAGATATTACAAACCTTAGTTATAAATCATGGAGAAGAAAATACAGGTTGCAATAGTTTAGAAATAATCAATTAACAGGGAATAAAATGGCCAGGTAATAACCTAGGTAACCATATGTATATGTAACCATTTTATATATATTAAATAGTTCATATGTTTTCCATTTTAAGGATAGTATCTTAGAACCAAAAAATGTTGAGGAAATCTTTCTGTATTTGACAGTATGTAAAAGTGATAACACCTACTTTAAATATGCAAAATATACACAACAGTGTCTACTAAATCTTCTGAAACTTGATATAATGCTAATTGTAAACAGGAGAAAAGGTAGTTACAACAGTTACTCAGGTAAGTCAGACATAATATAACTCAGGATACTATCAGCTTCTAAAAGGCAAACACATACCGTAAATCAATTTTGACTCAAGGAAATATCTATATCAGCAGAAAAAAGCAAAGTCATTAAAGAAACAAATTGACAGCAAAGACTCTTAGACATTTTGAACTTTGGTAGCTAAGGGTCATAACAAATATTTTCTTCAGTGGAAGCTCATATAACACCTGCTCAATGTGAAAAGTACTACTCAAATTTATTTTTCAGTTTGGATAAATATGAATTGATAGGTATACATCAAGAGATAGACAGATATGCAGTTGAAGTTCATTGTAAAACTGTAGCAAGGGTTATTTCAAAGGAATATACTATTAATGCAATTAATAAGATCAGATAATTGCAATGCATAATTTTTGGTGTTTATTTTATTATCTATGCATCTAGTAAGCATTTTAGCTGAGTTGGGAGATCTGATGGAACTGAAAATTACATTCCTCTGCAGCCCATGCCCCATGCCTTGGGCACTCAGCTAGGGGAACTTTGTGTAAGCAATCCTTTTCCTGTCCTGTAAAAGGTGTTTGTTTTGTTAAACTCAAAGGGCTGAATACCTTTACTAAACAGACAAACAAAACACATATTTTAATTTAGACAGATCCAAGATAGAATAAGATGGTTTCTTGCTTAGTATCCAGCCAGTACAACAACATGGCCAGGCTTTAATAAACAAATCCAGTTTGGACCAGTTTTGAAAATGGTGGTACCAAAGATCAAAGGAAGGATACAGGATGTGATGTCAGAGAGGCATGTACGGTATGATGATGCGGTGCAGTAGCCATGCAAAGGTATTTCTGATGTATGTTTTAAATTGGAGGGCAGTTATGTTTGAGATTTTGAACTAGCAACATCACAAGTTTAAGTCTTTCATATTGTATCAATTCCCAGTTGAGGTTAAGCTTGTTCTACTTTATTTAGAATTTAGATAGCATTGAGTCAGGCTTTCTGCATAACCTCTATCAATTCAAATGTATTTTATCGTTTTATTTCTACCTCTCAACACTGTTTTGTCATGCCTTACATTGGCTATTAGCACACTAAAATCAAAGCATCCCTCTTTATTAATGTTTTGTGGATCTGCAGGCAGCCTTTGATAGTATGAGTAGAAAGCTCCTGTGGCAACACTTATATGATGGTGTCACTGATCCATTCTTTTTAGATGTTCTGATTTAGCTGCATAATGATAGCTGGTTGAGTCTCAATTCAACCAATGTGGGTTCCTAACAAATCAGATTAAAATGAATGGAGTTAGGTAGGATGCATCCTAGCACCCATACTGTTCGATATTTTCATAAATGTAATTTTATGTCAACTGAATGAGATCAATTTTCATATGTCTAAAGTAGCTGGAACCAAAGTTGGGCACAAAGGACATGCAGACAAAGTTGTAAGTTTACCCTTAAAGTTGGGTTTACAATGCCAGCTAACCAGGTTTAATGACATGTGTATATAAAATTCTGTAAGCATTATTCTTAATAAAAACGAATTGTTATTTTTGGTTATAGAAAGGAAACCTCCTGAGACTTTATCTTGGCTCCAATCTGTTAGAGACAGTTACATATGAACATTTGAACATACAAAATTGCAAGCAGATAAAGGCCTTGTGGTCTATAAAGTCTGCTCGATTGTACAGCGAGCAGCCCTTATACTGCACTACCCCTCCCTCAGGTGTCCTTCCCCTTACCCTATCCCTTCCCTTTGAAGCAGCCTGCTGTTCTACAGAATACCACTTTCTCTGGCAATGTATTCCACCCAGACACCACCTCTCCATAAAAAGTGTCTCCTCATTTCTTTCCTGAACCTTCCCCTTCAGTCTCATATCATGCAGTCAATTATCCTCCCTCCTTAATTTGAAAATCCCCCATTCCTGTCTTATTTATTCCATTCATGTACTTGAAGGTTTCAGTCATGTCCCCATCTCTCCTCTCCTCTCCTCTCCTCCAGGAGTACATGTTCGGCTCCCTCAGTCTGCTCTTGTGGGGTAAGTCCCTAGCCCCTGGATCATTTTTGTTGCCCTGCACTGCACCACGTCCAGTAACCTAGTGTCTTTCTCTAGGTACAGTCACCAGAACTGCAAGCAGTACTCAGGTGTGGTGTAACCAGTGACCTGTATAGGCGGCAGGATCACCTCCCCACCCAGTATATGCCTCTGGCAATACAACTCGGCATCCTGTTGGCCTTTGTAGTTGCCTTTGTACACTGTGCTGAGTTGTTCATTGATGCCATTATGATCACCCTAAAGCCTTCTTCTCTTCTGTCTTGGCTAGTTGAATCCACCCCCCAAGCTGCTAACTCCTACTTGTTTTTTTGTGCTGAAATGTAGCACCTTCCATTTCTTGGCATTGAACCTCAGCTGCCAAGTATCTGACCAGGCCTCTAACTTTGACAGATCATCTTGCAACCCTTGCCACCATTCTAAGTCATCCACTACTACGCCCATCTTGGTGTTGTCTGCAAACAGACTGATCTTGCTCTTGATGCATATTGAGATGTCTGCTATGAAAATCCCAAACAACATCAACCCCAGTACAGAGCCCTGTGGCACCCCACTGGTCACCACCCAGAGGATATGAGCTCCACTCCTACCACCACCTTATGCTGTTTCTCTTGCTGCCTGTTCACTACCCATCCCACCATCTTCACCCTAGCCTCCCATGTGGCACTGAATTGAATGCCTTACTAAGTCCAGGTACAGGACATTCACTGCATGGCCCCTATCTAATTGCCTGGTTACCCAGTCATAGTGCTCCACTAGGTTGGTCTGACAGGATCTGCCTAAGGTAAACCCATGCAGTCTGCTGTCCTGCAGCCCATTAGCCTCTAGGAGGAAAATCAGCCTCTCCATCAGCTTTCCCACAATGGATGTGAGGCTTACCAGTCTGTAGTTTCCTGGCTCATCCTTGAGGCCACTCTTGTGGAGGGGTACCATGTGCACCATCCTCCATTCCTGAGGTGCACTCTGAATCCAGGGAGACATTAAACAGGTCTGCCAAGGGTTCTGACAGGACTTCTGCCAGTTCCTTTAGCACCCTGGGAAGTATATCATCTGGACCAGGCACCTTGTCCACTCTCAGTGCCCTAAAGCACTCCAGTACCCTGCCCATTAAGATTTCCCCATCTGTCACCTTCTCCCCCCATGCCCACCTTCCCTTCCCCTTGGGTAAAGTTCCCCTTGTACTTTAGTAAATTCTGAGCAGAAGTACTCATTTAATGTTTCTGCCTGTTCTGTCTGTTTCACCCCCCATCCTGCTCAGTCCTTACAATCTGGTCCTTACAACTCCTTTTCTCCCTGATGTACCTGAAGAAGTCATTCTCCTCCTCTTTGATGCCCTGTGCCAGCCTGAGTTCCATGGACACTTTGGCTGCCCTGACTGCCCTTGTCACCTCCCCAAACTCCTTCAGGTATTCCTCCCTGTCCTCCCTCTCCCTGTTTTGTTGTACCTTCTAAAGGTGGTTCTTTTCTTTCTTACATTATCCATGACCCTCCTGCTCACCCATCTAGGCTTCTTGGCCTCGCCCTCTTATTCTGGATCCTTGTACATGTTGTTGTTGCCTCCTCAATTCTCAATTTAATGACCTCCCACTTCTGGTTAGTGTCCATATTTCAATTCAGTACAATTTTATTTTATACTGGAAGGTATTAAGCAAAATGCCATTTTCACAAATGTCCAATGGTACAAAATTTCAATAATACAGAGGAAAAGGTAAAACAATATTTGCAGATTTGTATGATATTTACAATAGGAACAGTCTATATGACAGCATCATCTAGAATAGAAAATAGATGCAGAACACACAACAACAGAGCCAATATGAAGATACTTATAAACTCTAAGAAACTCAAGGGTTGGTGGACATTCAGGGGGTTACCTATAGGGCAGACACAGGTGATGGATTGAAGGAGGTGGTCCATGAGGGAGGAGGTGAATGAACCAATTGAACTATAGGCCTGAAGTTCAGGGGCAATTTATTGTAAAACTTAGGGCCCTTGTATGTGATAGGGTTCTCGCATGCTTGGTGCAGTAAAAGGGCAGTCAAAGATATGACAGGCAACCTCTCTGTTACTGCACTTGGGAACCTATAAGGGAAAAGGGAGTTAACACTGATCTGCACAAGGTTACAGTGAACTTTGTGTAGGAAAAAGCATTTTAATTTGGAACTTCCTTCAAGGGTGAGCCAGTTGTGAGATGCACAGAGGGTACAGTGATGGGTCACTCAGGGAGGCCTTTCATGAAGCATGCCATATTATTTTATGTAGTCCTGAGTTTGAAGAAAAAGGGAGGTGTACTGGGGTGGAGTAGACAACAGAGCTGTAATCAAGGAGATGCAGGAGAGGGAGCTGTTGAGTGGTAGTCTGGAGTTGGGATGAGGAACTTTCTGATTTGGTGTAAGATATCTAGCCTCATATGGATTTTCTTGATGAGGTTGGCAATATGGATATTGTAGGTCAGGTGAGAATCTAACTACAGCCCAGGTATTTGAATTCTTAGACTTGTTCTATGATGTTACCAAGATTGTCTGAGCAGGATCAGCCCATGACTGAGGCTTTTCTTGGGCCAGATAAGATCATAAACTTGGTCTTCTTAGAGTTGAGAACCATGCCTTTGGCAGAGAACCAAGAGTGTGGCTTGCTGAAGTCAGCCTGTAAGTTTCTGAATATTGCATCAAGGTTAATTTCGCTTAAGTAGAAGGCAGCATCATCAGCATAAAAGACTAGTTTAGTGGTTTGGCAGATGGAAGGAGGTTATTGATGAAGAGCGAGAACAGGAGTGGGCCTGGATGGAGCCTTGGGGTACCCCATATATTACGGACATTACAGAGAAAATGACGTTGATACTAGTTTTCTGTGATCTGATGGAGAGGTAGCTTCTGACCAATTGACAATATTTTCAGAAATGTGCAATCCCTTGAGCGTGTCCAGGAGAAGGCAATGGTTAACCAGGTCGAATGCCTTTGTCAGGTCCATGAAGTCAGAGCCTGTGTACTGGCCCTCATCACTTGCCTTTGAGGATATCACTGGTGAATCGACCAGGCAGTTTCCAGTGCTATGTCCAGATCTGAAACAAAGTTAACAACAGAGAGCAAGTTATGATGGTCAAGGAAGGCAGTCAGCTGGGTATGAACAACTTTGCAATGATTTTGGATAGGGCAGCAAGGAGGAAATAGGCTGTTAATTCTTACTTCATTCCTTGACCCTGTTTAGAGCAATGGGTTGACGGTGACGATTTTCCAGGTGCGAGGTAAAACCCAGAGTAGAGTGAGTGGTTTAATATGTTGGTGATGCAGACCACTACTGAATTAATGGCCAGTTTAAGGATTTTAAAGTAGATTTCAACCACTTCTTTGCTGTGTTTAGGGTTGTTACTTCGGATGAGCTTTATGGTGTTTGAGGTTTTAGGACCCTAAAATAGAATCTGAGACTGGTCTTGGAATTAGAATTGGGGCAGGTGGTAGGGGTGGATGTTAGGGGAGGGAGTCAGAGGAGGGTTTATATTTATCGAGGTCACCAAAGAATGAGTTAAAATGTCTGCTACTTCTGAGGGGTCATTGGTTGTTGGTATTTGGATGGATCCTGTCCAGATATCCTACTATTTCCCTCATCATCCTGAAGTTGGCCCTTCTGAAGTCTAACACCCTTGTGCCCATTCCTACTCCCCTTACCCCATGTTTATCATGAACCACACCAAGTGGTGATCACTTCCTGCCAGGGTTCTTCCTCCCACTCCTCACAAACTCACCGTTCACCAGCATGAGGTCTAGGGTGTTCACTAACCTGGATGGCTCATTGACCATCTGCAATAGGAAGCTGTCCTGGAAGGCACCCAGAAGTATCTGTTTCATCCTATTTGTGGTGGCTGGGGTACCTAAACCACTCCTGGCAGGTTGAAGTTCCCCACAATCACCATGCTGCCCCTCCTGCCGGTCTTTCTGATTTGTCCCACTAGTTACCTGTCTAACTCCTCAGTCTCAGAGGGTGGTCTGTACACCACACCCATCCTGAGGGTCCTATTTTGGAGACATGGAACTGCTTCATATATGACTCCATGCTGCCCTCCTCCCCTCCTCCCTGACACACTTTAGTTCTTCCCTCATGTACAGTGCCACCCCTCCTTTCCCTTTTATGCTGTCCCTCTGAAATATCCATCTGAAGTATCCTATACCCTGGTACTGCCAGGTCCCATTCATAATAATCGGTGGCCCATGACTTGGTGATGGCCACCATGTCCACCTCCCCATCTGCCATGAGAGCCTGTAACTCTGCTGTTTTGTTCCCTAGACTCAATCATTCAATGTTACCACCTCCCACCCCTTCTTTCCCATTTCCCTACTTGAGGCTCCCTTTCTAGCATCCCTCCTGATCTCTGCCTAAGTTGCTTGATGTTGGTATGGGGTAAGTTTAATATTACAACTCTCTGAAGGTCATATTTCCTTCAACAGGTCAATGGAAACCCTATACCATCTTTTAAAACTTAAATAAAGCAATGAAAGATTTTCAGAGTTTCAAATGCAAAAGTTACCTCATTTATTTTGTATGACTCTGAGATTTGGGGTGAGGAAACTGATAAGTCTCTAATGAAATATTTAGCAATTCTTATAGAAGTTTAATAAACATTATAACATGTGTAAAACATTTGGCATGATTTTAAATGGGGATGCAGGTTTGTGACCAAGCCTTGTGTCCTTGCAAAGTTTGCAGTACCCATGTCCCACGGTTTGCTACAGCTTGTACCACTTTTTAACGTTGGACACAAGCTGTGACAGTGCCCCATTTACAACAGCTTGCACCACAGCTGTGGTAGAAGCCCAGTAAACCGTCACCCCACTGGATGCAAAAGTTATGCCAGGGGAGCTTGTCTATATTTGCTGAAGCACCACAAGGAGACTTGTGGCTGGGGATGTGGTAAGCTTCTTTTAAATTGCACTTATGACACAGTTGGCATAAGTCACCACCCATCAAACTCTCCGCTACCAAAGTCCCTTATCGGTGAACACACCTCTTTTAAATTGGGCCCATTGTGTATTAAGAAATGTAACCCTAGGTGGCACTATCCCAGGGCTACTACCCCTGCCTGCTTGGCTAGTAGCAGGTTAAGAGGCCTAGGTTCTGTAACAGGTGCTTCCATACAGAGGTCAGGGTTGGTAGTGGTAAAGCTAACCAGGAACAGCCCTCCAGGACACTGTAACCCCTCTTTCCTACTACTGGCCTAAACACTACACAATAATTGTATTCACAATACCCTTTGTACACCACACAAAGTACCACAGTGTTTACACTTATCACCAGGGCAGTTTCCTTCTATCTTGACCCTGCACCCCCTGTAAAACAAGGTTAGGCAAAGCAACTAGCAACAGTACAGTACTCTTAGCACAAAATGGAACCACAGTCAGATTAAATGCAGAAAAGGTTAGATCTGATTTATTCAGGGACTTGAACAAGGGAGGGTGTAATCTGGTTGATTTGCTTAAAGGCTCGATCAATCAAACAGTTATGCATGCACTTCAGAGACCTAAATAGTCACACTCTCTTGGTACCCAGGTGGAGAGGAGATGGTCTAGCCAGGACCGTTACCTAGGGCAGGCCGGCATTGCAGCTGGTTGTGGCCCTGTGATGGAAAAGACAACATGCACAGTACACACTATTTTTAATCTGGAGCCAGAGGGCTCAGTTCGAAAAGTAAAAGAAACAGCAAGACAATCAGATGATATACTTAGATTAAGCTGAGATGAAAATCGAGACAGCAGGTGGTTGATCTGGAGTGTCAGGAGAAGCAGGGCCCATGATTCACTGAGGTGTCGCTCCTGTTCAAGTGAGGAGCAGGGGCTGATCCCCAGGCAGGTCTCTCATCGGTGGGTTTTCTGTGCAGTGGGGTAGTCTGGTAGGGACCAGCGTGGCATGGCCCAGGCCAAATAGAGATGAGCGTGGATTCAGTCTGATTAGGCTGGATAAAGCTTCCAGCAAGCAGAACACAGTTCACACAGTGGGGATCCAAATCACAACCCACTTTCAATACACAGCACATTTGCATGTAAAAGATTCTGCGGTACCAGCAAGCAGAACACAGTTCACACAGTGGGGAACAAATCACAGCCCACTTTCAATACACAGCATCTTTACATGTAAGGAAATTCTACTGTACCAGGCAAAGCCAGCTCTCCAGTCCACGATTACCAAAGTCTCTGCACAAACCAGGAAATAAAAGCAGATGGAAATCCTGACAGGCCGATCACATTCAGCAAAATCTTTGGTCTTCTTCAGGTATGAGCCTGGTAAAAATCAGTGAGCACTTCATTCTCACAAACTTGGATTTAGTCTGAAATAATTCTCTTCTCTCCTCTCAGGGCAGCAGGCAGATATGCAGGCCACAACTCAGGCCTTTCCCAGTTCTCCCACACGAAACTACTCGGACGACTGCTTGACTGTCTCAATGTGTGCTTCTTCAGCTCCCAACTTAGGTCTGACTCACTTTCCCAGAATCCAAAGGTTTGGTTACAACAAAGCTCCCCTTCAGGTGCAAAAGGCGAAAAGCCCAAAACTACAATTCCTACAGATTTTGACTCCAGACAGCTCCTGTAGTCAGCTCCATTTTAGGTCCCACCAGTACTGGTTGGTCCAATTTGGCAGTCCAGGACCAAGATAGTGGAGATAAACAAAACAGTGATTGCTGCAAAGAAGGCAGATTAGAAAAACTATATTATCATTATCACTCTAAATGATTTTCAGCAAATAGTTACATCTTTCAACAGAGCTCCCTCTCAGATTACTTATGACTGCAATCCGGGCAGCTCTTAAAGACAGTACACAGAGGCTATACAGGCACTCTCTGGCAATCACATTTAAACTGTTAAAATGCAGGACACCAGCCTGGCAGTGAGCATTTAGGCGAGCTCAAGGAAGACTTCGGGAACCCCTATTTGTAGGGGTTACACCCTCCCTGCCTGGAGAAAACTTGGTGTCCACATCAGGTCTGTATCATCATGCATAAGTTATCATAAACATATTACTTTACTATGCATATTCATTACATTTCCCAATACTTTGTCCATTCTGACAATACATTTGGCATATTTCACAAGTCAGTTGAACTACTATACTAAATCAGGAAATAACTTATTGTGCCATGAACAATGCAAGGGGCCCTTAACTATCAGCTAACTTGGGGCTGGATGGGGCAGGGGCACCATGATGAAAGAGCAGAACAAGTAACCAAGTAACCTGGAATGGGCCATCAAGCTCAATTTGGGCAGTGAGCTTGGTAAAACATAAACATCTTTGTGAACCACATGGAGAGGTAAGTCCACAGGCCTCCCTGTGAATCATAGCTGAAATGCAATACTGGCTTGACAACTCAGTCAGTCTTTCTGGGGCAAGCACCCACAGTCTCTGTACTTTCAGCAACAGCCTTGGGGCTTTCATCACTTGTGAGGGTGCCTCTCCTGGGTAGAAATGTCCAAACTTGGAGCACTGTCAGGTCCTTGCTCTGTAGGCTCTGTTTCTACAACACTTTGTTCATTTTGAAGAGGCCCTGGTACTGAAGGGGTTATCAGCACTCTCATAGTGTTCTTCAAGTTCTGGCATATCACCAGAGAGACTCATTCCATCAGCCCCTCCCTTAGGCAACTCATACAGTTCCACAATACACAGAGACTCAGCATCTTCAGATGTGATACTTGCACTTCACTTTCAGGAAGCATTGGCTCCAAGAAAAAGAAACTGGAGGTTAGGCAGTTCAGAAGGTCCAGCTACATCCCCACAATTCATCATGGGGTTACCTTGAAACAACTGACTCAGTTCATAAGAGGGTAATAGGCATATTCACACTCACTTTCATCAGAAGTGGACTGACAGGCACTATCATTCTGGGTCTGCTGCAGAGGAAACCTTAAATCTGTGACCACTGGGGTAGGTTGACTCTGTCTTATTCTTCAGCAGCAGCAGCATGAGTCACCGCCCAGGGTGCTTAATTTCTGGGGGTTCAGCCTCAATCATGACTTGGCTGATAGGTAGCAAGAGGTTATGGTGCATGGTCTTGACAGCTTTGGAGTTATTCTCTAGGCACACCTTGTACACAGTTAAATCATCCAACTTTCCAACTACTACATGGGAAGATGGTGCAACTGATCAGCAATTTTGTGTTTACTAGGCAGTCCCAAATTGTGTAACAACACACGGTCTCAAGTTGAAGCTCTTGAGCCTTTACTTTTTATCATGCTTCTCTTTGTTGGCTAGATTTCTCTTGGTGGCCATTGACTGGGCCAGTTGATATTCATGGTTCAATTGAGCTTTCAGTTTTTATACATATTGCAAGTAGTTTTCATCTCGGACCCTATCTGGAGAGACCCCAAAACAGACATCAACTGGCAGCCGGGCCTTTCTCCTGAACATGAGGCAGTAGGGGAGAACCCAGTAGCATCATTTTCATGCAATTGTATGCGTGTACCAAGGTGCTAATCTGCTGACTCCATTTATGCTTGTCTTTTGGGTGAGGGTGCCCAGCATGTCTAGAAGGGTGTGATTAAAATGTTCTGGTTGAGGTCACCCTGCCGAAGATAAGGGCTGGTTCTTGACTTTTGACCCCATAGAGAGAGAGCATTTCTTTGATTAGTTGACTCTCAAAGTCTCTGCCTTGGTCAGAGTGGATCCACTGGGGGCACCATAGTGGACGAAGAAATTTTCCACTTGCACCTTGGCCATGGTAGATGCCTTTTGATCTTTAGTGGAAAAGCTTGCATACCGTGGGAAATGATCCATAACCACTAACACATTGCCAATGTTCCGCTGATCAGGTTCTAAAACAAGAAGTCTATGCAGACTAGTTCCATAGGGGTGCTAGTAGTAATGTTAACAAGGGGGCAGCCCTCTGAGGTAGGACTTTTCTTTGCAGACAGTGACTACAAGTCTTAACATGGTGCTCAACATTGGCCACCATTTTGGGCTAGTAAGCGAGATCGTACCAGGTCAAGAGTTCTGTCAGTATTGAGGTGCCCCATTTGATTGTGGAGAGACCTCAGTACCAAATCTTTAAGGTCATGGGCAGGACCAATTGTTGCTTGTCTACTTTGCCACTATGATCTACTGTCTCTCTATACAACAACTGATTGAGCAATTCCAATCTGGGGCCTTCTTTAAACAGTAAAGTAGTTCACAAGTCAGTGGAATGTAACTTAGACACATCTTTCCACGCATGCAGGGCATCAAGTGCTGGCTGAATCATAGGATCTTGGGATTGAGCCCACTGAATGCTGTCATTGTCAAATTGAGGTAGTGCACTAAAATCTAGAGTAGAGAAATGGCAATAAGCAGCTGGTATGCAGGTGTCAAAAGGGCCCAAGCAATCTACTAAACCGTCCACTGTGTCCACAGACATCTGTTTATCTCTATCAAACTTTTGCACAGTGCTTAGATGTCAGGTTCAGACAGCCTGACCTAATCACTCTTGGATGAGCCTTCGTGATAGGGCATCAGCATCAATATGGTTCAGGCCTGGCCTGTATTTGACAACATAATCATAGGTTGATAATGCAGAAAGCTACCGGTGTCCAGTGGCTTCTAACTTAGCTGAAGTCTGTACATTGTCAATGGGTTATTGTCAGTCTTCACCAATATCTTTGCCTCATAGAGGTATTCATGAAACTGGTCAACAATGGCCCATTTAGTGCAAGGAACTCCAGCTTATGCACAGGGTAGTTTTGTTCAGATGGGGTCAAGCTCCTATTGGCAAAAGCTACTAGTCCCAGGCCATCCTCATGGTTTGATACAGCACAGCTCCCTAGACCCTGCAGACTAGCATCCATCTGCAGCACATAGAGTTTGGTGGGGTGGGCACAGGCGAGGATAGGGGCATTGGTGAGCTGGTTTATGATCTCATAGAAGGCAGCTTCATAATCGAGCATCCAGCAGGGCCAGAAGAGCTCACCTGGGTGGAAGTATACTTTTCTGGTTCTTTAATGGCCCCTTTTGTATTTCACGATTGGTAGGAGGGTAATCCTGGGTAAGGTTCAAGAGGTGGGCGAATCACCTTGGAACAGTCTTTTGAACCTGCGGTAGTAGCCACAGAACCCCAGGAAACACTGTAGTTCTTTTAGACTATGGGGCTGGGCCAAGTAGTCAGTGCTTCAACCTTACTGGGATCAGTCTCTATCTCTTTTGTAGATACTATGTGACCCACATACTTCACTGAGGTTTAGAAAAACTGGCACTTGTCAATGGACAGCTTGATGCTGAAGTCTTCCAGTCAGTCTAGGACTTAAAACAGTCAGTTCTCATGCTCCTCTAAGGTGCTTCCAAACACAATGACATTGTCCAAGTACACCAGGCATTCCAGCAAATTCATATTTCCCATTGCACATTCCATCAGTCACTGAGGAGGGTCTCATTCAACCTCTTTCATTTCTCTGCTTCTGAACATAGCCATTTAAGTACTAGGGGGGCAGCATAGTCTATCAGGTCTCCCAGTCATCCTCCCCTGAGTGGGGAGGAGTGCCCAAAGAAGATTCTCAGCCTTCTGTAGGAGTCATGACCTAATGGCAGGTACAGATATAAGGGCCAGCATTGGCACAGGCACAGAAGGTGGGGCAGTTACAGGTGCTGGAGGGAGGGTGTTGGGAAGGAACACCTAGGTGTCAGGAATAGTTTCTTACAGTCCTCTACAGTTTCCCTTCCTCCAGCAAGAACATAGCAAATTTCTTCTCAAAGGTTTTAAATAATAGTGGGAGTTCATTCTCCGGGGTCTTTAATGTCTTTAATGTCTTTTGTTATCACTCTCAGGCAGCATGAACCTTCTGGAGAACAGTCTGTGGCACTTTAGAGCTGTCCATGAGGTCTCTACACTCTACCAAGGCTATGAAAGTTTGGGCGATCAAATCAGTCTGTCAATTTTAGGTCCCACCAGTACTGGTTGATCCATTTTGGCAGTCAGGACCAAGATAGTGAGATAAACAAAATAGTCCTTGCTGCAAAGAAGGCAGGTTAGACAAACTACAGTATCACTTTAAATAATTTTCAGTCAATAGTTACATCTTTCAACAGAGCTCCCTCCCAGATTACTTATGACTGCAATCCAGGCAACTCTTAAAGAGAACAGTACACAGAGACTATACAGGCACTCTCTGGCAATCGCATTTAAACTGCTAAAACACAGGACACCAGCCTGGCAGTGAGCATTTAGGCAAGCTCAAGGAATACTTTTGGAACCCCCATTTGTAGGGGGTTACAGACACAAATTAGGACAGTTTCCAATTTCATGTTTACTATCTATGAGGTTTTCTTCTGGACTTGATCATACTTTCAAAGGGTAGATAAGTCAGAATCTGTTTTGAAGAACAACCAGGCTGCATGAATAGAAGCTTTACATTCCTGTGGATGAAATGTATTGAAAATGTTTCTTATGCAGTAGGCCTTGGTCATATATTAACCAATTGTTTGATCACTCATAAGAATAATACTATGAACATTATAAAAGTAAGATTCAGAGATATTGCGACAAACATGACTTAAGCTGTTTGAATGTTAATTACATTCATGGTATAATAAATTGAAAACTGTTTTTATATGAAAATGTTATCTCAATACCATAACTGATGCTTTGGATCGTGCCTTGTTAACACATTTTCATCTAGAATTATGTAATAGGAATCAAGCCGTATTAGAAACAGAGAAACAGAGAAGCTGACGGAGATAAGGACTGCAAGGCCTATCCAGTCTGCCCATTTCTTTTCTACCTTATGAATGTGCCTTTGGCCTTTGCTCTGTCAATGGCCTACCTATTCATCACCATCTGTATAGTTTCCTTATGCCTATCCCATTCGGTTTGAAGCTCTGCACTGTATTCATATCCACCACTTCCTGAGGTAGGCTGTTCCATGCATCCACCACCCTTTCTGTGAAAAAGAACTTCCTCATTACACTTAATTGGCCTCCCTCTAATCTCATGCTGTGTCCTCTTGTTCTGCTATTTTTCTTATATTGAAACATGTTAGACTCTTTCACCTTGTTAATGTCCTCAAGGTGTTTAAATGTTTCAATCATATCTCCTCTCTCCCTCCTTTGCTCTAGGGATACATATTGAGCTCAGTTAATCTGTCCTTATATGTTTTCTGATGCAGTCCCTGCACCATTTGGTTGCCCTTCTTTGGACTGCCTCAGTTTGTTAATTCCTTGTGTAGGTGTAGCCTCAGTATTTCATACAGTACTCAGATGGGGCCTAACCATTGTGTCTTGTAAAGAGGATTATTACCTCCCATTTCCAACTTGATACCCCTACTAATACACCCCAACATCCCATAGCCTTACCTACTTCTTTTGTGGTCTGCTTGGATGATTTCAGATCATCTGTGATGATGATGATGATGCCCAAGTCTCTTTCTTCCCTTGTAACTGCCAGCAACTCCCTTCCCAGCCTAGGAGGCTTCAGGTTTCTCTTCCCTATGTACATGATCTTGCACTTTTTGCATTAAACCCCAGTAGCTACTCTTCTGAACGTTTTGCTAGTTTATCCATATCTCTTCTTATTCTGCCCACCCAGTCTTGATCATCTACTCTGATGCAGATCTTGGTGTCATCTGCAAACAGACAAACCTTATCCTCCAGTCCATATGCAATGTCACTGATGAAGATATTGAAGAGAACTAGCCAAGGACTGATCCCTAAGGTACCCACTTGTGATGCATCTATACTGACTGTATACCATTTACCACCACTCTCTGATTTCTGCCCGTCAACCAGTTTGCCACCCAGTTGACCAACTTCTAGCCCACCTGAGCCTACCCAGCTTATTAATCAATCTTCTATGTGGAACAGTATTGAAAGCTTTGCTGAAGTCAAGGTCGGCAACATCAACTGCTCCCCTTGGTCCACCACTCTGGTTACCCGTCAAAGAAATCTATGAGATTAGTTTAGTGGGACTTTCCTTTGTAAACCCATGCTGTCATGGATCCTGTGTTCCTATGGATTCCAGGTGTTGCACTATCCTTTCCTTATGGAGTGTCTCCATAATCTTGTCCAATGCTGAGGTAAGACTGACTGGTCTGTAGTTCCTGCTCTCCCTGCTACCACTCTAGTGGAGAGGATCACATGAGCCCTTCTCCAGTTTTCTGGGTCCCTCCTGTGCTCAGAGACTCACTAAACAGTTCTGATAATGGCTCTGCTAGTGCCACCCTTAGCTCCTTTAGTACCCTGGGATCTATGCCATCAGGTCCCATTGCCTTGTCCACCCTGAGCTTAGGTGAGCTCTTATAGGACCCTTTCTTTGTAAAGGGACTAGTGCACACCTCCCCCTGTGTCCATGTTGCTGAGGTGCGGGCACTGCCTACCTTTCTTCAGTAAATACTGAGCAGAAGTATCTATTAAGGATAGATGCTTTTACATGGTCTTCCTCCTCACGCACCCTTATCTCCTTTGATCTTAGCAACCCCTCTGGACTTTCTACTTTCACTAATGTATCTTTAGAAAGTCTTGTCACCTTCTTTACTGCTTGTGCTAGTGTTTCATTGGTTTGGGCATTTGCCTGTCTACTGCCTTCCCTACTTCCCTTAAGGAAGTTTGGTGTGCCTTCCTATCTTCATCCTGCTGCGTTCCCTTATATTTCCTGAAGGCCAGGCTTTTGGTTCTGACTTTTCTGCTACTGTGTTTGAGAACCAAAGTGGTTTCCTTCTTCTTTACTTCCTTTTCTCACTAACACAATGGGATGTTTCTTTAAGTATTGCATCTTTAATGGTTGCCCACTTTGCCTGCACCCTCACCTGTATTTCTTTTGCCAGGGCTAACTTAACTATGCTGGCCATCTTATCAAAGTCAGCCCTCTGAAGTCCCTATTTTGCCTTGGAATGGGATGATTTTGTTCTAGTGGGCAAATTGAACCATACCACGTGATGGTCACTGACACCCAGGTGACCTTCTACCTGGAGATCTATGATCCTTTCCCTGTTAGTCAGTACTAGATCTAGGATAGCCCTGTCTCTTGTGGGTTGTTGTACCAGTTGTTTATATATATATATATATATATATATATATATATATATATATAGAATGTAACCAAGGTGTGGGTTGGAGTTTTGCTGTTATTTAGTGCTTGGTGCCTCAATTTGTAACCCACTACCTGGCTACCTTAGGTTGGGGAGAAAACATCCGTCGGATCAGGGCTAGGTTTGCACTTCTGGTCAGGGGCACCCAAGTAATTGCGGACACAGGAAGCAAGAACTGTGAACGTCCAAACCAGAAGTGGGATTCTAAAGTGGGATTTTATTCACTTACACACACAATACAAAGCAAGACGGACTCCCATGGGGCTACACTCACTAGTTATGCAGATCTATAGAGGTCAGAACACATCTTCTTCATCATCACAGCCCTCAGGTTCTGAACACATCTGGGCTGTCAGCCCGAACTGGCATTCTCACTCTATTGGATTCCATGGTATGGCCCTCAGCCAGCACTGGTACACTTTTCCATATGGCATGGACATTTCTGTTGGTGGCTCCCTCAACCAGCCATGAGCACTTCCTAGCTCTAAAGGAAAACATACATCCTTAATCTCATGTCTAGGTACTTTCTGCAGATATTGGCCAAGTGCCTGGGAGAAAGCTATAGGTGCCCAAAGTGAATCCGTAGAGGTAAATCTGGTTATTCCAGATGGGTGGTTTCCACCTCTTGTCCCCAAATCCATACCTGACCATTCATTTGGAGTCAATACCTTTTCTTTGAGAGTCTCTGTTTGTAGAATGCTATCTTGAAATGTATATCACATTTAAGAATCTACTGTCCATGTAACTGGTGTCCTGACTTGCAGCGTTCTCTAAGTGGCTATGTCCATTCCTATAGACCCCACTGTTTAGATGCATTGCAAGACATATACATAACTTTAAGTACTGTACTTGGCTGTCCTTTCCTTACCCCACAGTAGCAGATACTTTGCACAACTCTCTCGGTGAAAACATAGGCTCTCTGGCAGAAGCAGACTCACCATGGTTAGCAGGTGCCCCATGGCTTCTTGCACAGAAAAAAAACACACTTCTGGTACTTTGGCACAAATCTTCTCATCAGGCAGCTTTTCTTCTTCCAGCAGGGCCAAGGGGTTGCCCCTAAAAGCTGGTCTTGTTCCGCCCATCCATCTCAGGGATGGGGCACTAGAACAATCTGGGCAACAGTCTCAACCACTTCTGTTTGTACTTCTTCTTTGGTGTCCTTCTCTGGGGTGAGAACACACACCCTCTTCTTGTGGTAGCTCTGATACAGAGCTGGGGTTATGAGGGGCTGCCAACTGCAGCGCACCTCCTCCCTCCTCTGAGTCTCCCACTAGACTACTTTGAAATTCCCAACATTTTAACCTAACTCCCTGCTGCAATATTCTACTGCGGCTTATGCTGCTGTGAGAATTCTAAGTGATGTCATCCTCCAGCTCAGCTGAGACTGAAGACAGAGTGAGACAGTGTGAAACCCATTTAACTGGTGTCTCACAAGCTGCCTTTCTGTGTCTGCCGCTAGATCTAAGTGGTATTCTAGTAACCCCGGGTGATGGGGGGTTACATGAAGAAGGGCCTCTTGTTTACTTATAGTATAGCGAATGTAACCCACTTGTTACCGGGTTAGTAGAATCCCAGTAAGACCTAGTGGTAGGCAGGAAAGCAGCTTGTGAAACTCCAGTTAAATGGATTTCACACTGTCTCACTCTGTTCTCAGTCTCAGCTGAACTGAGGGATGACATCACCATAGAACTATCGCAGCTGCATGAGCCACAATGGAATCTGCAGCAGGGAGTTGGAGTAGAATGTTGGGAGGTTTGAACAGTAGTCTGTAGGTCAGTTGGAGTTTGGAGCTTGCTGAGAGGAGCACAGCAGCTCTGTGTTAGGCTCATGGAGCCTCAGCCTCTGATAAGTCTACATTCAGGAAAAGGTGTGTGTTTCCACCTAAAGAGAGACACAGGAGCTAGTTTTAAAGTGGTAGAGACTGCTGAATTGGGTCACAGTGCCCCATACCTCAGGGGATGGGGCAGGAGGATTTCCTGCATATTCCAGTGGCAACCCCAGGTTTCTGCTAGTGGAAAAGCTGCCTTATTTGGTCCAAGAGTTCTTGGGAAACAAAAAAGTTTGTGATTCACCTGTGGGGCACCTGCAATTGGAGGGTGAGTTTCTGCTCTTTCTAAAGGGCCGTGTTTTCACCCTGGGACTTGTGTGATAGTGGGGATTGGACTACTGAACTAGTGGGAGGCCTAGAGTAATAAGCAGATAGCGTAAAAGTATGTTCAAGTCCAGCACATAGGGAAGTCAAGACATGAAGAGGAGATTTGACATACATCTACCCAGTAATCTACATTGCCAAGCTTTCAGAAAAGAGTTGTTTAAGTTTCCAGAGAAATGGCGGGTATGGATTGTTAGGAGCTGGAGGTAGGAGACCCCTCTTTAGTGACCAGGTCCACCTCTACAGATTTGCTATGTGGTTCTACTTTGCTTCATGCACTTGGCCAGTGATGAGGAAGTACCCAGACCTGGGACTGGAAGGAAAATTCCCTCAAGGAGTTAGAAGGCTCTAAGGTGGTTTGAGGAGCCACCAACTGGAAAACTGGTTCATTTCCAAAATGGACCACGGATCCAAAGTGGCGGTGGGGAGCCAGGCCAGTGGGAAAGAACCAATGGTGTACAAGTCAGGCTGTGTACCCAAAGCTGCATGCAAGTCCAGGCTGTGTGCCTGGTGGGCTCAGAGCATGAGGGCTGGAAATAGTGAAGAAGTGTTCTGTTGTCTCTAATCTGCATTACCAGGAATGTAGCCCCATGGGGTCCATCTATGCTTTGTTTGTTCAGCTTGGATGTGAATAAAAGCCACACTGTAGAATCCCATTCCTGGTTCTGGACATTACAGTTATTGCTTCCTGTGTTGGATTTACTTGGGTGCCCCGTGCAGAGTAGCCAAACCTAGGCCCTGTGCCGAGTAACCTTATCCTTCGAACCCAGTATCCACAAGGTACTGCTGTCAGCTTCAACAGCATGCCATCTGTCATTTTGCAAAAGGCAGGGTTGAGAGTTACACAAACAAGAGGTCTTTCTTCACAAAACTGTAAGTGTGGTATGGATAGCCCAGATTACCTAAATCATGTTATAGTGATCTGTCCTCTGTTTAAGAAAGCATGTAACAAATGGCTGGGCCCTTATTTGGAAGCATTCACCTCTCAACAGAGGAAATTATCTGTCATCTTTATAATTCAGCTGATTTGTATGTCTTATCCAATTTGATAACATTTGAGATCTTTATATAATAATAGATGATTATTAACTAGTGACTGTGATTTTATGCTAAATGTTTTGCATTCCTTTTTGTTAGGCATGACTCTAAAACATTGGTGGTGTAGGTAACCAGGCCCAAATGGAATGCCCTCTAGGGTTTCCTGTCTGGTAAGGTAGTAACTAACATACTTATATTTCATTCTCCTGTTGCACAAATGAGTTACAAAGCCATCTGTCAAACTATTAATAGATCATTATTTTGAGTTGTATACAAGGTATTTTCTTTAGTCTTTTGATATGCACTTTATTGCATTTCAGGTTGATTCATAAGGTAAAATAGTTTACAGCTGAATGTTTTAATATCCTGTTTGTGAAATGTAATGAGATATGTTGATTAAATGAACTTGAAACTGATAATGAGGATGCTCAACCAATAGAACAGCCTACCACTGGGGACTGGACATAAAAATAAAGGCCTTCAGAGTAAGCCTGAAACATTTTACTTGCAAGTAAATCACAGCATATCCTCTGAAGCAGAATAGGTAGCAAATCCCTAAACTTAGTACATCTTTCATACTGTAGCATACGTATTCATACATACCAGTAGAGGGCAGGCATGATAGATTGAGACAGAGTCCCATCTGATCTTAAATTACTGTTTTACTAAGACTTCACCAGAAAATTGACTTTGCAAATTTTACAAAGGAACTGACATCAGTGTTAGCGAACTACTGGTGGGGCTATTCAATAATTCTTTGAAGCAAGAGGTGGTCCCTAAGGACTAAGAATGATGGACATAGTTCTGCTGCACAAGGGAGGAGATGAGGTGCAGCTGTGAACTATAGACTCATCAGTCTTACCTCCACAGTACAGAAAATGATAGCAACAGTTGTCTAAGAGGATCTGGTGGAATACCTGGAGAAAAATAGGCTTCAGAAAAAGAAGCAGCTTTGGTTCATTGCAGGAGGTTTTCTCAGAGCAACTGATACTATTCTTTGATGGGATAACTAGAGAAGTTGACAAGGGTATGCAGTAGACTTACTCTGCTTTGACTTCAACAGGCATTCAGCTTGGTGCCACATAAAAGACTGCAGAAGAAAATGGGGAAGTGGAAACAGCTAAGAAAATAGTAAGGTTGGTAAGAAGTTGGGTGAACGGGAGATAGCAGAGAGCTGTGTTGAATGAGGTAAGGTCAGCAGAAATAGAGGTCTCCAGCGAGGTACAACAGGGATCTAGCCTGAGCCTAGTCCTCTTCAATATGTTCATCAGCAACATAGAAGAGGTAATTCAGGGCAGGTGTGCCTATTCACAGACTACGCCTGTGGTAGAGTTGACATCATGGAGTAGATAAGAGAATTGCACAGAAACCTGCTGAAAATTGGTCCAAAGTATGGCAACTGAAATTCAATTCCAAGACATGCAAATTAATGTACTTAGGGAACAAAAACCCTAGAATAGAGTATTGATAAGTGGAGGATCAGGTGGACACAACATCAGATGAAGGAGACCTAGAGTCATCACTAATGATTCCCTTAACAAAACCAGTCAATGTAACAAAGTTTTCAGGAAGGCTAACAGGATGCTAAGGTGCTCTGAGACAGAGTATGACAGTCGGACATAGGAGGTACTGTTACTCTGTGTAGGTCACTGTTGAGGCCACATCTGGAGTACTGTTCCCAGTTCTGGAGTCCCACCTGAAAAAGGACAGTGACAGACTAGACACAGTACAACACAAGGTGAACAAAATGATTCAGGGTTCAATAGGCAGATCCATGAGGACTTGCTAAAGGTGCTGACCACATTTTCGTTTGAAACCGGACGAGAAAGGGGGACCTGGTAGAGATCCTCAAGACCCTGAATGGAATAAACAAGGTGAACCGTGAAAAGCTATTTACTAGGAACAGAGAAGCTAGGACACAGGGTCATGAGTTATGTTTAATTGGTGGAAGGTTTAAAAGGATGTATTATTTTACAGAAAAGTGGTTAATCAATAGAATGCCCTCCCAGCAGAGCAGTTGGTGTCAAAACCATAAACAGGTTCAAACATGATTGGGATAGAGCTAAGGGTATGTCAGCTACTCAGAGGGATGAGTCAGAAACATAGAGAACAACAAGGAGAATAGGGTAAGCAGATACCCCACAGAACAACAGGTCCCATTGTATATTAGATAATATGGGCAAACTAGATGGTCTATCATTTTTTTCTTCTAGCTTCATTTATGTTTCTATGTATATGTGTGAATTAAACACACTTAAGCTACACGCATCTTCCCAAATGTTGCTAAATTCATGAATATGTTTTTAAAGTATGGAAAAATTGCATACCTCAAGTTGCCATTCTATATTGATGGCATTAAATATTTTCAATTAAGTAAACAGTTTTTATTTAAATAAACAATCACCTTGTTAGTAAAAGTAAACATACAGCGAATGTACATTTGTTTTAGTGGCTTACCTTCAAAGGTATACACAAGTTTTAAATTCACATCAGACATAGAGACTTTGTGATGAAATATATTTTAAAAATGACTGGTATGTGTTTGTGATACCATTAATTAAGTATGGTATGAGTAGCATTTGCAATGTGAGTCATTGGCCAACCTTGGTTACTAACCTCAGTTTTCTATAATTGTACATTAGCAGTACAGCAGTAAACTACTAATACATGTTGCTGTCCTGTTTGTAAACATGTTTATCCTACTGTTGTACAAAAGCCATGTATTGGTGTATTACAGTGGAGTTGCCAGTTTCTTCTAGGGCCAGCCAGCAGGGCAGCAGTAGTGCTATTGCTCCTAGTGCCAGAGACTTGTGCTCAAGAGTGAGACTGAGTCATCAGGGGCTGGCCAGGAAATGAGAATTGAGTGCCCAGGGACAGCTTTCATCCTACTTCAGGGTTGGGGCATGTGTGACTCACTGTGCGATCGCAACCTATTGAATGCTGAGTGGGAACTCAGTTGGGGCCTCCAACAGAGGATGAACACCCCAGACAATAGCATAGCCTACATCCATGTGAGCATGTGCTCTTTTTCTGCACAGGTGGTGTCACCATGGAGAAAAAACAGAATAAAAGCATAAGCCAACCAAGGTCGGTGCCAATAGCCCCAGCAGATCTATGCATTACCAACATAGCTTTCCACGCCACAAGTTAGTCCAGTGTAAGTGGTGGATATGCATAAGGTAGAGAAGGTACAAGAACAGGCTGGGAGAATGCCATTGGGAGGAGTGAACCAGGGAGCAGAGAAAATGCTTGATTTAAAAAATCTTCTAGTTAGACTTTTTTTGCAAAGTGAATGTCTCCATCAGGTTTTATAGAAACATAGAAGTTGGGCAGATAAGGAATGCAAGGCCCATCCAGTCTGTCCAATTCCTTTATTACCTTATAAATGTGCCATCAGCCTTTGCTCTGTCAATGGCCTATCTATTCATACTCATCTGTATTGCTCCCTTATGCTTATTCCATGCCTGGTAGAAGCCCTGCACTGTATTCATATCCACTACTTCCTGAGGTAGGCCGTTCCATGCATCCACTGCCCTTTCTGTGAAAAAAAGAACTTCCTCACATTACCCTTTAATTGGCCTCCTCTAATCTCATACTGTGCCCTACTGTCCTGCTATTTTTCTTATATTGAAACGTGTTAGATTCTTTTCACCTTGTTAATGCCCTTAAGGTGTTTGAATGTTTTGATCATATCACCTCTCTCCCCTTCTTGCTCTAGAGTATACATATTGAGCTCCGTTAATCTGTCCTGATATGTTTTCTGATGCAGTCCCTGCACCATTTTGGTTGCCCTTCTCTGGACTACCTCAATTTGGTTAATGTCCTTGTGAAGGTGTGGCCTCAATACTGCATGCAGTACTCCAGATGGGCCTAACCAGTATCTTGTAAAGAGGGATTATTACCTCCTCTTCCAACTTAGTGATACCCCTACTAATACACCCTAACATCCCCTAGCTCTACTTACTGCTTTAGTGGTCTGCTTGGATGATTTCAGGTCATTGGTGATGATGATGCCCAAGGCTCTTTCTTCCTTGTGACTGCCAGCAACTTTCCTCCCAGCCTATAGGTGGCTTCAGGGTTTTCTTCCCTATGTGCATGATCTTGCACCTCTATGCATTAACCCCAGTTGCTACTGTTCTGACCATTTTGCTAGTTTGTCCAGATCTCTCTCTTTCTGCCACCCCATCTGGATCATCTACTCTGTTGCAGATCTATACAGCTAATGAAATCCACCTATTACAAAGACGCTCTCACCAATACATGGGGAAATGGTCATGCTTTCTAGGACAATATCAAGGATGTCACAGGAAGCAGCTAAAAACCTCTCCAGCCATGTTAATGGTTGATGGATCCTCAGCCCTTGACCCTCAAGGTGATCGCAAACATCTTTAACATGGCTTTTTCAGACCTTAGTGCTGTTCTACCCCATGACTTTTTCGGAAAACAGGGCCTACTACCCAAATACCTCAGCCCCTCAGTCTAACCAGCCCCTCTTCTACTTCAGGAAGGTAAGGCTGAATGAAGCTTGCTGCTATATTACTGCAGCTATCTCTAAATCTAGATCTAGTAGCAACACCCTGGACCTTTAGCTTCTGTTGCTCACCTCGATGAGGTAATTCATCCATTAACAAAATCCTAAACTCTCTCTCAGCTGTGGAAAATTCCCGGACCTATGGAAAACAGTCACCGTGGCACCTGTCCATAAAAGTGGGGACAAGACGATTCACTCAAATCATCGCCTATCTCCATACTGCCCCCACTCTCTAAGGCACTTGAGGCGCATTGTGGCTGATCAACTACCAGCCACTTGGATAAATACAATATACCTTGTCCACAACAACACAGAAAGGTCACAGCACCACCACAGCCCTTCTTGAGTTCACTGGAGCTTTGCACAAATCCCTTGACAACGGCCTTCTCACAGGGGCATTTTCGTCGACCTCTCCAAGGCCTTCAATACAGTACACCATGGACTACTAATACACCAACTACTGAATGCGGGCTATCACCTGACTCTTCTCTCTGGTTTAAAAGCTACTTAGAAAACTGGTTACAGAGAGTAAAAATTGAGGACGCTCTTTCTAACACCCTGCCTGTTTGCTCGGGTGTCCCACAGGATCCATACTGAGACCCCTCCTTTTAGCCTTTCTTAAACTCCTCCTTACCACTGCTCTGAGCAGATCATACTATATGCCATGATGCTGTTGTATTCTCCACTCACAAAGATCCTGCAACTCTTCAACACAACCTTCAACTTGGTTTCAATTCTGTAGAGACATGGTTTCTTAATCATAAACTGGTCCTCAATGACCAGAAAACCAAATCTATGCTCTTCTGCAGCTCTCATAACCCACACAAGCTACACCACTTGGCTATCTCCACCACCCAGGGCAACACTCTAGATCAGGTGGTGTCCTTCAAATACTTAGGGATTCAGCTTGACCCTAATCTCTCCTATGGACTTCATGTAGATAATGTAGCTAGAGCTGCTAATACACGCTTGGTCTCCTCTACAAACACAGACCACACCTCATGCCAGAAGCTTTGAAGGTTGCAGTCCTGAGCTCTGTGATTCTGTAATAGACTATGGTCTCATCATTTATGGCTCGGCCACAACCACAACCTCAGATGCCTCCTCAACTGCCTTTTAAATAAAGCATGTCGGCTCATCACTGGTGCTCACCGTCTTCACCCACACATGTGACCTGTACACTCAGACCAGCTGGCTCCAACTATCAAACCGCATAAAGTTTCTCACCTGCTCCATGGTCAAAAAATCTAGCTTGGCCTTGCATCTTCTGGGTCTCAACTCTGTTACAACACTAAATTAACAGATGGTGCCTTAGGAGATTCACGCTACAGCTACTGAAAGTCCCCCACTGTCACACTTCACAGGGACAATGCTCTTTGCTTATCAGAGCACCACTCTGGTTCAATGGCCTCAGCCCAACCATCTCCTCTGCCCCAACTATTGGTATGTTTAAAACTAGGCTCCGGACTATCTCACTACCAACAGCTCCTGTGACTGCCCAACTTAACCTTGTTTCTCCACTTCCTTTCTGCTCTAGTTGTCCCCCTCCCTCTTCTCACTGGATTCTACCCTCACATCTTGGTATATCCAATGCTGCACTTTTCACCCTCTTGCCACCCTTCCACATTCCTTCTCCCCCACCCTCTTCCCTCTCCCTATGACTCTGGATCTTCTTATCTGTTGTCTATTTTCTTTGACAAATGCCGCTGGCTGCCTGTTTACAATGCTACCCCTGAACTGTATTAATCTGTACTCTGTTTGCAATGACCACATTGTTGTAATGCCTGTCTTGATGTTCCCCATAATTTGCATTTCTCTGACGTGGAACCTTTGTAAAAGAGCCATGGCTCAAAGGTATTTGTAATCCTAGACTTGATAAATAAAAAAATAAAAAAATAAAGATCTTGGTGTCATCTGCAAGTAGACAAACCTTAGCCTCAGTCCATCTGCAATGTCATTGATGAAGATATTGAAGAGGACTGGCCCCAAGACTGATTCCATGAGGTACCTCACTTGTGACTTGCATCTCTTCTGACTATATACCGCTTACCACCACTCTGTTTTCTGCCCATCAACCAGTTTGCCACCCAGTTGACCAACTTCTGACCCACCCTGAGCCTACCCAGCTTATTAATCAATCTTCTATGTGGAACAGTATCGAAAGTTTTGGTGAAGTTAAGATAGGCGACATCAACTTCTCCCCTTGGTCCACCACTCTGGTTACCCCATCAAAGAAATCTATGAGATTAGTTTTACAGGACCTTCCTACAACAGACAGAAAATCAGATGTCAGATGCCAACTCTATGTGCTTTTGTAGTTTTGTGGGCATATTTAAATAAAGTTTGAATAGTGGGAACATTTGCTACAGTTCACCTGGGAATTTTAAATTCACAGCATTGCCAGTAGTAGTATTTATTTTATGTATTATTTATTTATTTATTGAATCTTGGATTACAACACCTTTGAGCAATACACCTCATTTACAAAGGTTCCATGTCAGCAGTACAAAACAAAACAAGGTAAACAATAGATAAGTAAATAGCAGATATCAAGAATATACTTAAAAACAAATTAATATATCAAAAGCAATCAAAATAGCATTGAATGTTGCTCAATATAACAGTAGCATGGACTAGAAGAGAGGTTATCCTGGGAGGCCTTGTCAAAATCTAGGAGAGAAAGTAATGGTGTGAAAGGGATGGGAGAGAAACAAGAGGGAGAAGAAGATGAGGTGCACAAGAGGTGGAAAGGAGTTAATGGGGATGGAGAGATGAGAGGATGAGGAGGTGGAAGGAGGGAAGTGGGTTGAGTGCAGAGAGAAGGGTGGAGTGCTGGTGAAGTGATGGGGAGGAGACAAAGTGATAGTATAAGCAGAAGAGGTGGTGTTTAGTCAGGAGAGGAGGCAGCCTAGCAGGCCTTGTCGAAACCCAAGAGAGAGAGATAGTAATATGGGTGAGAGAGGAAAAGAGAGAAACCTAGAAAGAAGGAGAGGAAGAAGTTACAAAAGAGGTGGCATGAGATAAGAGAATGGGTGGAGGGTGAAAGAGGGAAGGTGAGGAGGAGCAAGGGAAGAACTTAGAGATGTGTGAGCAGAGAAGAAGCAGAGGTGAGGGTGGAGGGAAAAGGCTCAAGGTAGGATCAAAATGAAGTGCCAAGAGTTAAAATGCTGAACGGTATAAGTACAATGATAAAATAAGTAGAAGGCAGCTAGATATCTGAAAATAATTTTATGATGACAGCAAGTCTCAAACTCTGCTAATCACAATTCACAAACACTGAAGAAAAAGAGCCTAACTTCAAAATGGTGACTGCTATTATAACGACTGTCACAAAGCAATGTTCACTTACTGTATCAGAAACAATAACTAAAATAAGTATTTTATGGGGGAGATATGCCCTCCACACCCGCTTTGTGGGGGCAACCCCTCTACCCTCCAAACTTTAAATAATCAACTTAGCAGGGGTGCGGACTCAGGGAAAGTTAACATTTAAAAAATAAAATAATTTTCCCCAGAACCAGACCTGAACCCAATCTGCTGGTTTCAAAGCAGTGGCTTATACCACTACGAAAATGGCCAGCTCAGCAGTGCTTGGCCAAACAACGTCCTATATCCTGCTGTAGTGAGTGTAGCTCCCTGCTATACTTGCTGTACAGGATATATCAATGTTTCCTACAACTGCCTCAGTATGAGCTGCATTATTGAGTCACCATATGGAGCTGCTCAATAATACTCACTCATATCACTGTACACCCTGCAGATACTCTGCATAGTGGGTAAATTTGCCACAATTCACCTGGGAATTTTAAATTCACAACACTGCTAGTATTAGTATATGTCTAAATATCTACTGGGACTTATTTATGATACCAGTGTAATAATAAAATGGATGAAAAGGACCTGGGAGTCATAATAGACATGAGGCTGAAGCATGATAAGCAGTGCCAAGCTCCTGGCAAAAAGGCAGGAAAAATGTTTGGTGCACCAAGGGAGGCAACCAGCAGGGCAGCAGAAGTAAAGCTGCAACAAAGCAAGGCCCTGATTTGACTCAAAGTGGAGTATTCTATGCAGCTCAAGGCCCTGATTGTAATCCACTTGTAGCATTGTATGAGGTTCTGGACTCTGCAGCACAAAGAGGACTTTGAGAGGGTGCAATGCAAGGCCACCAAAATAGTCAACAGTTTGAGAAAAAAAGCGAGAGGAGAAGCTGAGGTCTCATAACATGTTCACTTGGCAATAAAAGAAGGATGAAAGGGTATAACTTCACTCTTCCACATACTGAAGGTGTCAACAAGAGACTGAACAGACAGATGTTTGATCTGTTGTCCACCAGCAGAACATGGATATACTGTATAAGTTTATATTCATGTCTGTTATATAGTATTTAGCGCCCAAGCACAACCCCATAGAATCACTACAGAAACCTGAAGCTCATTTCGACCTCACTGTTGGCCAGCCCAGAATCCTGAACCACAAAACTCGACAGTGGATTTTGAACCCCCACCCCACGGAGTGTGTTATATTAATTCTGGGTGGTGCAGAGGCAAACCCCCAAACATGAAAACATGCAAAATCCCATTGTTGGGATTTTGTGTTTGGGATTCCGGCTCGGGCAACAGTGGTTAGGGAAACGAGTTTCAGGTTTCCATAGTAGACCCCACCCCACATGCTCACTTCCTCTTATTTTCACTGGTGGAACACTGGTGCTGCAATGTACAGTGATCTACCTAATATTCACTCACTTTTTATTTTCACTCTAATATGGAACCAGCAAATGTATTGAAAATAAAAGACAGTGAATATTCCCTGTTATACTGTATGCCCTGAAGCACATAAGTGGTAACTTTAATGATAATGTTAAGAGGAAATTCTTCTCCAGAAGGTGATAAACCTCGGAAAGACCTACTAGGGTAAACAGTTGACATGAAGAAAATACAGGTTTTCAATGTAAGCCTCAAAATGCTCTGCTTACCGATCAAATCATACCCTTGGTAACAGACAAGATAACGAATCTCAATTAATTAGTGCAAGTGTGCATAGCATACCTATTCATATCTGCTTAGGAAGGAAGAATGGGGCAGGCAGGCTGGGCCTAGAGTTCCTTTGAATCTTTTGTTTTTGTACTTATATGTTACCGCTTTCCCCTGTTTTTCTCTCTTCTCCCGGGACCCCAGCACATGGCAGTGCATGCATGAGGAGGCACACACACTCTCAGAGTACCAGTTCTGACCCATTTCGTCCCTCCCTGGCAGTCGCTGGGCCCCCTCAGCCTGACATTACCATCCTCTACCAGGTGGCAGCCAAGGGCCTGAAACCTCTCAGCCCTCTCTAGGAGAGGAGAACCACCTCACGGCAGCTCAGTCCTGCTCCTCGCCCTCCCCCGCCGGACCCCAACAACCCAGTCTTGTTCCAGAACCTGGGTCACCAGCGTGGTAAAGGTGTGGCATCCAGCACCTCAACCCTCAGCACCACCAGGACAGCTAGTTCCTTGTAGTCTTAAATTAGTCTGTTACTATAACTTTACTACTAAAATTGACTTTGTGTGGAGCACATGTGCTGACTTCACATGCTTCACAAAGTACACTCAACTTAACAACTTTTGCAAATATTATGATGACATTTACACTGTGCGGTCCCTTTGCACATTTCTAGTGAGTATTTTAATATTCATACAAATAAATAACTGTAATTAATAAGATTAACCTTTTTTATTTAAATAAACAATCTTCTGTTTCCTAACAGTAAACAGATGCTAAATGTTCATTTGTTTTCAAGGCTTAAGCTTATGGTAAATGTTGTTTGAAATTAATAGCAAAGAGAGACTTTATTGATTAAATATCTGTTGAATATGATTGATATCTTGAGTCATCGGGTCTGCTGGGGAATGGGAGGACTGAACATCACAGGGACTGCTCACCCTTATGGGTGGGGTTTCCAGTGGGCACTATGAGAAGGATCTACTGTAAAAGTAGAAAGAGTCCGAGGGAAGCAGGGAGGCATTTAAAGAAGGTAGTAAACTGGAAAGAAAGGGTAAAAGTGAAAGCCTGGAGGCACCCTGTCTCTAGGAGGATGACATAAAAAGACTGATAAGAGGTTCAAAGGGATTGAAGCAAACAGAGGAAGAGGATGCAGTAAGGAGCAGGAGGAAGAACATAGAACCAGAAATGGGAGTGATGCAGTGTAGTTGGTACAGAGCAGTAGTCTTCGTGAGATATTCTGAAGACTAAGGTGCTGCCCTGCATGTATGCACCTCTCTGGTAGACTGTGGGCTGAGCTGGACTAGGATTCAGATGACCTCATCCTCACCCAGTGGCACCAAGTTCATGACTGCTGTCCCAGGGAATGCCTAGTGGAAGGAGGACTGACTGGACAGTGGTGGGCTCTGAGAGGGTGGGAATGGCATGCAGGGCACATTCTTCCACCAGTGCCACTCGCAACTCTGGCAGGATGGGACAGTCAGGAGGTGGCACCAGTAGTAGTGGCAGAGGAGAAGTGGGATCCCTTGAAGGGAGAACCCAAGGTGGGTAGCAGAGGACTCCAGCTGAAGAGGAAGCAGCTTCTGGTGGGGACTCAATAATTTGGAAGAGGGATTTGGGAACAGAAAGGAGGGTGGACAGGAGGTAAGGTGCCTATCTGGCGCTATGAGTCTGGAGGGATGGTCAGAGGATTTTAAGGCTTGCTAGGTTGGTAGGACAGGAGAAGTTGGATATCATTGCCCACATGGGAACCAATGACCTAGCTATGGCTGCAGATGGAATTGTTCAGGGGGTGCAGGGATCTGGACAGAGGTCTAACATAGGTAGCATGCACCTTGGCCTTCACCAAGGTGCTGCCTGTATCCAGCCAAGGGACGGACAGGGACTCTGCATCAGGAGTTTCAGCCTGTGATTGAAGGAATAGTGCAGAGAAGGGTTTCAGCTACTCATGGACCAGCTTGGGAGCATGTGGGCATGTAAAACATGATGGTTTACATCAGGAATTACAGTCCTTGGTGGATGGTTTAAACGTTACTTTGATGAACATTTTGACTAGCTGAGGGTGGGAGTGGAGGAAGGACAGGAGGAGGAATACACTACTCGACCACCTCCCTCCCAAAATAAAGCAGGAGGGAAGGAGAACCTGAGGGAGAAACTCCCCAGGGAACCAGTTCAAGGTAAAAGAAGGGAACTGGAGAAAAGTGACAAGGAACAAACATAATATGAGAGGGGAATGTGAGGCAGAGCCAAAGGAAGGAGGAAGGGGGCAAGGGCAGTTGCAAGTAGGGCAAAAGAAAGCCATGGAAAGCCATGTGTACAAATGCAAGAAATCTTGGAAATAAAATTCCACATCTTGAGGCTATCATGGTGGTGGTAGATCCAGACATAGTGGCCATCTCAGAGTCATGGTGCACAAGAAACTATGACTAGGAAATGACTATACCAGGATACACACAGTTCAAGAAGGATAGGGAGGAGGAAGGTGCCTGGGTTATGCTATATGTCACTGAAGATATCAAGGCAACAGAAATGCAAGAGGATAAGGAGGCGCTGCAGAAGACAGCAGCTGGAGCCTCCAATGCACTGGGTTGATACACAGATCTCCAGCACAGAGGAGAATCTAGACAAGAAAACTGGGAAAAGCCATCAGCAAGATGGCAGATAAAGGAAAGTATAGCTGATGGGGACTTCAATCTGCCAGATATTGATTGGAGCCTCCCAGCCATGGCCTTGACTAGAAACAGGGTCATCCTAGACTCCGCAAGGGACATTTCTGAAGCAACTAGTTAAGAAACTCAGAATGAAGAGGCAATACTGGACCTGGTGCTTATGTACTCGAACAGAGTCGTGGATCTCAGAGTAGGATGCCACTGGAGACCAGTTATCACTGGACAATGTGGTTTAACATTAGAATGATAGAGGTGGCAAATCACACAAGGACGAGGGTCTGGGATTTCAGGATGGCAGATTTAAAAAAAATAAATGCTTCAGAGATACTCTGGCAGGAGGATTGCCCTGATGGGCGTGAAGGGACAGTGGGTCAGATTAAAGGATGTAATAGTGAAGGCAACAAACCTTTGTACAAAAGAAGAAGCAAAAGCAGAAGGAAAAGAGACCAATATGGTTCTTAAAGAGTTTACATCAAGCATAGGGGCAAAAGGGTAGCATTCAGGAGATACAAAGAGATGCACAGGGAAGAGGACAGAGTGGTATACCAGAAAAATAGAGGGAAGCAGAGTAGGCAGTGAGGGTGCACTAAGGTACAAACTGAGGAAAGAATAGCTAAGTGGGTATCAAATGGGAATAAGACCTTTTTTAAATATGTAAGTAAAAATAAAGACAAGGGAAGGAATTGTGAAGCTGAGGGGTGCAGAGGAGACTCTGCAGAGGATGATCAGGAAAAGCAGATACCCTGAGCAAATGCTTTTGTTCTGTCTTCACAATAGAAGGGAAGTAGATGAGCCACATATAGGTTACAGAACCACTGAGGGACAGAAAAGACCCAAGTCTAATTGAAGAGGAAAGAATCCTGAAAGGACTTGCAAATCTGAGGTGGACAAGGCTATGGGGCTGTTTGGGATACATCTAAGGGTATTGAAGGATCTCTGGGAGTTCTAGCTGCACCTGTGACAGTCCTATACAATAATTCACTAGATACTGATGTAGTCCCAGAGGACTGGAGAAGGACAGCTGTAGTCCCTCTTCATGAGTGGCAGCAGGGAATAAACTGGCAACTACAGGCTGGTCAGTATGGCATCAGTAGTGGAGAAGCTAATGGAGTTATTTCTAAAGGAAAGATGGGTAGATTATCTTGCATCTGGAGTTACATGACCCAAAGCAGCAAGGATTCATGGAGGGCCATGACAGACAAAGTTGATAAATTTCTTTTCACTGGGAGACCAGAGACATACATTGGGGTAGTGGTGGATGTGGCCTACTTAAACTTCAGCACAACCTTTGATGCTGTGCCACATAGCAGGCTTATAAAGAGACAGGAAAGCTTTGGAGGTGGGAACCAAGATGGTACATTGGGTATGTAATTGGCTGATGGCTGGGCGACAGAGGGTGGTGTTTAATGGCACTCACTTGGGGAAGGAGAGTGACTAGTGGTGTTCCTCAGGGTTCATTACTGGGTGCAGAGTACTGGGCGCAGTCAGGAGAGTGACTAGTGGTGTTCCTCAGGGCTCAGTACTGTGTGCAGTCCTCCTTAATGTCTTTATAAGTGACACTGCAGAAGAACTGGAAGGAAGGTGTGCCTCTTTACAAATGACAGCAAGAACTAAAATAGGGTGGACACTTTAGCAGGGGTGGTGAGACTGGAGACCTGAAAAGCTTGAGGAATGGTCAAGCGATGGCAGCTGAGGTTCAGTGCAAAAAGTGCAAACCTTGGGTGCAGAACTTGAAGGCAGAGTAAAGAATGGGGTAGGGGTATTCACAGTAACTAAACACGAAAGGGAGCTAAGGGTAATAAAACGGATGACCCTAAGGTGGCAAGGCAATGTGACAAAGCAGTAGAGAAAGCCAGTGGGATGCTGGGGTACACAGGAGGGGTATCACCTGCAGAAGGAGGCAGGTGATGTGATGTTGTCAGTGTATTGGCCACTGGTGAGCCACACCTGGAATACTGCATCTAGTTATGAAGACCACACCTCAGAAAGGACAGAGACAGAGTAGAGGCCACCAAACAGAGACTGAGGGATCTAAACATGTCCACCCTGGAAGACAGGAGGAAGGGGTCAAGATACAGACTTTTAAATACTTCATAGGGGTGAATAAGGTGCAGGAGGGAGTGTTATTCAGGAAGGTGTACAGGTACTACAGACCATGTAATGAAGCTGAAGGGAAAGTTTAGGAGGGATGTGAGTAAGCATTTCTTCACTGAGAGGATAGTGGGTGCCTGGAATAATCTTCTAGCAGGGTGATGGGATAAAAACAGTGGTTGGTTTCAAGCATGCACGGAATAAGTATAAAGGAGAATTGGTATTAAAACGAGGGGAGGGGGTTGACAGAGATCAGGTATGGTCTGTCGTGACAGAATAGGCAGTGAAAAGAGGGGCAGGCAAGGTAGGCCAAGCAGTCCTTATCTGCCAGCAAATTCTATATTTCTATAGGAGGGATGCATCATATGCAGTATGCTTGACACTCAGTGCTGGATAGCTGAGATCCCTCATGGTAATGTGACACCAACAAATGTAGTCTGTAGATTTTACTTGGATGCCCAGAGAGAAATGTGGAGTGAAAACAGCTTGCTTGAGTAAGATGATGTATGGCCCTCAAAGGCTTGGCATCACTGATCTGGTAGGCCATGTTAGATTCTGCTTTGGGGACTTTGCAAGTCCTCCAACTTTGACACAAGGGATAAGTTATGATGGTATCTTAAGGTAAATTCTAGAGATGGTGGGTGACTAAGCTGGGAGGCCATCAGAAGAGGTCATCAAGGTGCAGGAACACCCATTCAATAAAAAACAAGCATTTGTCAATGCTGAATGTTTGCTTGCTGGCATTGGCATTGGTGGGGTGTGCTTTTGGGTCATCAGGCACATGACCATGCCATTTCACCACATCCTATCCTGCAGACACTGACAAGTGGCACAGTGTGTCCTCGGTGTTTTCCTTATGCTCACCCCATTCCTTCTGGAAATACAGAAAGATGGGTGCAGTATAAGAGAATGGGGTGAACTTTGGGGCTGAAGAGTCAAGGCACACCTTGATGCCTGTCACTGGCTGCAGGTGTGGGTGGCAGTGGAATGGCATGAGTATTACAGGGACAATTCCAAGTCACACCCCTAATGCCTGTCAATCTCTACAGGGTGGAGTGTTATGGTCAGAAACCCTAACGCCTCAGGCGTTCGTTGGTATTTTCACTCCAAATTTTCAACATGGGTATTTTGTGACCCCCACCTTATCAACAGTGGCCATATCAGTTTGTTAGCAAAGCAGATTTTGCAAAGTGACTACAGCATTTGGCATCACAGGTGCAAAAACACATTTCGAACAGGATGTGAAAATGACAGCTGTACTGTTCATGGGGAAGTGTAAAATGGCAATGTTGAAAATCTGCAGTGAAAATAGTGAAAAAACTGGTGAAGTCATGAGCGTGCGTAGAAACTACTGCGCATACCAAAATGTAATTTGTTTGGTATTATTTACAGCAGATAGTCAACACAGGCATTTTGGGACCTCCGCTCATGAAGAGTGTCACTGTGATTTTCTTAATCTGTCGAACAGTGATTTCCCATAGCGACCACGCATTTCTGCAGAAAGTGTGAAAACACATTTTGGCCATGTTGTGAAAAATTACAGCTGTACTGTTCATAAGGAAGTGTGGAAAATGCCAGTGGTGAAAATCTAGATTGAAAATATTACAAATTCATGAACTTACGGTGTGTGGAAACAGCGCAATGCTCACTCGAAACACCATCATTTATGGACTTTGTCACCAAATTTTCAGCATAGCCATTTAAGACCTCTGCTCATGAACAGTGTCACTGTGATTTTGTTGATCTGTCCCAAACATTGATTTCGCACACCGACTTCGCCATTATACGCTACATATGCGGAAACACATTTTGGGGAGAGGTGAAAATGACAGCTGTACTACCACTCATAAGGAGGTGTGGTAAAATGGCAGTGTTGAAAATCTGGAGTTCAAATACTGCAAATTCATAAATGTCTGGCGTGCATAGGAACTGAGCAACACCGCTCATAAAACAGTCATTTTGGAATTTTTTCACCAAATTTTCAACATAACCATTTAAGACCTCTGCTCATGAACAGCATCACTGTGATTTTCTTACTCTGTCCCAAATGTTGATTTCACACACCGACTGCGCCATTGTGTGCTATATGCGGAAACACATTTTGGATGAGATGTGAAAATGACAGCTGTATTGCTCATAAGCAGGTGTGGTAAAATGACAATGTTGAAAATCTGAGTGCAAATGTTAAAATTCACAAACTTATGAGCAGCAGCGTGGGCACTGCAAATGCATGCTCATAAAACAGTCATTTTGGAATTTTTCACCAAATTTTCAACATAGCCATTTAAGACCTCTGCTCATGAACAGTGTCACTGTGATTTTCTTAATCTGTCCCAAACATTGATTTTGAACACCGACTGCGCCATTGTGCTCTACGTGCGTGGAAACACATTTTGGGCAAGATGTGAAAAATGACAGCTGTACTACTCATAAGGAGGTGTGGTAAAATGGCAATGTTGAAAATCTGGATGCAAATATTAAAATTTGTGAACTTCTGAGTGCGTAGGAACTGTGCAACACTCTCATAAAACAGTCATTTGGGAATTTTTCCTCAAATTTTCATAATAGGGTTTTGGGGCCTACCTCATGAACTGTGACACTGTTGTTTATTACATTCAGTCCTGAAAGGTGGTTTCATGCAGTGACCGCAAAATCACCTTTCAGGCAGATTAACAAAATGACAGTGACAGAATTCTTGAGATGGGGTCCCAAAATCCCATGTTGAAAATTTGGTGAAAAATTCAAAAATGCCTGAGATATGCATCAAAGTTGAAAAACCCTATTTATTTCATTATACAGCTTACTGGCATTTCTTCAGTTCACAGTCAGCTTTCAAGAGGCAGGCGTGTTCCCGGTCCACCAAAGATCATCATGCCAGGCTCCAGAGGTAAGTATGGGGTGGCGGTGGTGTGGGGAGGCAAGGTGCGAGATGGTGGGCGCAGGTGGGGGAGTCAAGACAGTCAGTGTGGGACCATTCTTTCTTTCTAGGTTTCTTGTTTCTTGTAGGAAGATGGCCGGGACTTTTGCCACACTGAGGTGGGCTCCCAGAGTGGCAGCTGATGTTTTTTTTCGAGGGGCCAGATTGGGCACCCCATTGGCCATAGAGAGCTTTGCCATGCTGGTTGGGCTTCCAGCGTGGCACCTGGAAGAATGTGTTTGGGGGGCCGCCAGCGGACATTTGCCATGCTGGAGTGGGCTCCCAGAGTGGCACCTTAAGGGCTGTTTGGTGGGTGCACAGGGCCGATGGGGAATTGAGCATCCCGTTGGCCATACTGTGTGTTTGGGGGTGCGTGAACATGCGAGGTGGTCTCCCAGCGTGCTACTTTTTTTTGGGGGGCTGTCTATGACAGCTCTTGCAGTGCAGTGTCGTGTGGAGGCACTTTGCATACTGCCGACGTGGCAGTATGCAAATTGCTCATGCGCTGCGGCTCGTTCTTTCAACTATATGCCGCTGCATTTGCAAATGCTGTCATAGACATCTCTTACATTCATTGCGTGGTGGGGCCACACCTGCAAAAGGCAGCAGGGCATTGGATGTGGGAGCACACCTATGAATTCTCATATGGTGGAACTATGTTTCTTGCACATGTGTGCAAGGAAATATAATGATTGGTGTGCAGGTGTAATAGTGTTAGTTATGTATGGTATGAGCAGCTTTTCAACAAATGTGAGCTTTTGGTCAATCACATTTAGTTACGAACCAAAATTTTGTTTTAATTATACAGATGTGGTAAAACAATAATCTGGGAATACATTTAACTGTCCTATGTGTAAACATGTTTAAGCTATAGTTGTACAATTGTCACTTATGGGTGGTTTTACAATGGAGTTGTCAGTTTCTTCTAGTAAGATGTCTTTTTTGTTTTGATGTTCTTTTTCTCCTCCGTCTCCGACTACCCACATTCTTGAGGTTGCCCCAGTCCCATACCCCCGACATACACTGGATTCACCAACCATCTTCCCCAGGACTTGCACCCTGGCAGGGTGGGCGTGGGTCCTGAGGCTCCACCAAGAGCGGATCAAGTTCCAGCCAGTGCCTGACTGGTCGAGAAGAGGACCTGCAAGTTCCTCCTTCGTCCAGCTACCAGAGACCGTTTCCTCTTTTCTTTTCCCTCAGAGGAAGGGCATGCAATGACACCAGTGGTGTTGTGCATGCGGCTCCCTGTGTGTGGCATGCTGGGTATCTGCCCTGCCTCTGTCCACTATGTGCAGCATTAGTGTGGCAGCCTTAGCCTCCACTAGGGGCCAAGCAAGCACTGATTACTGTCCCTCCTCCCAGAGGAGGAGAGCTGTCCTTGGATGCTCCGATCCTCCTCCTCCCTGCTGACCCCAGGTGCCCCACAGGCACTGCAAACACGGGTCGTCGGCATGGCAGGAGGAAAGGCATGATGCCTCAGCCCTCTACACCACCGGTCAGGCCGATAGTAAGATGTCTTTTGATAAGACATGACTCTGGTCATGTCTTATCTTTACTATACAGAAGATATATTTTCAGGCAATCTTACTGCTATACAAGCTGAGGTACCCTTTGTTTTGTTTTTATTTGTTTTGGATATATTCAAATAATAAGAACCCAAAATAAGAGAAAAGGCATGGAGTCATAATAGACAAGGAGCTGGATTATGGCAATCAGTATGCAGGTGAAGTTATCCTGCTACTTTACAGGCCCTGATTGTACTCCACCTTCAATTCTGTACGAAGTTCTGGACTGTTCAATACAAAGAGAACATTTAGAGGGTGCAATCGGGGCAAACAAAATAGTCAAGGGTTTGAGGGACAAAAGGATGAGGAGAGTCTGGGGTCCCTTGACATTTCACTTTGCAATAAAAGATGGCTAAAAGGGGCATGACTTCATTCTTCCATATTACTGTAGGTGTCAACAAAACTGAACAGACAGATGTTTGATCTGTTGCCCACAAGCAGGACATGGACATAATCCGTAAACATATAGGTGATAAATTTAGGGATATTGTTAAGAGGAAATTCTTCTCTCAGAGGGTGGTAACCTAATGGAATGACCTATTAGTGTAAACATTGGACATGAGGACAGTACAAGTTTTCATGATAAGCCTGGATAATGTTCTGCTTACCAATGAAATCACAGCATACCATGGGTAATAAAGCTGGCAGTGAATATCAGTAACTTAATGCATGTTTGCATAGGAAACTTATTCATACCTGCTTAAAGCGTATCTAAACAGGCAGTTTTTAAAATTTGCAAACTCCAAAATCTGGCTTCATCACAAAGGCAAAGTAAAGGCTGCTGTTTACATTTATGCTAAAACTGCATTTATGTAAATAACATAAATGCAGTTTCATAGCTGGAAAATGCTAACATCAGCTTTTCACTTTCAAAAACAGCCTTGGTTTCTCCCTAAGATGTCTGCCAAGTGTGTTAATTGATGAGTCATGATGACATCATCAGAGACAGAGATCACATATATTTCTATAGTGCTAACTAGTTCTTCTTTCCCTCTTTATTTTGAATTGTTGCACCAGAATGATCAACACCATGTATTACTTCATGGATTATTTTGATCAGTGCAAATGTTAGGCTATGATTTTTTTCATTTTGTTTACTTTAACTTGAAGACAATGTTTTGCAATCCATGACTTTTCTTTGTGAAACTGCATTACAGTACAACACTTCAAATACCTGATGATCTAGTGGTTATATGATGCACTGAATTTTGTTTTTGTAACCAGGAGAGACACACTAAGGCCATGTTCACACTATGCCTCTGTAACATTACAGAGAGTGTAAATGTTACCCTAACAGGTCGTGTTTACACCTGTAGCGTTACAGGAGGTGATTTACGCAACCGTTACAGAAACCTGTTGGGAGGTGGTTTCTACAATGGTTTCTGTAGCGGTTGCAAAACTGTAACGTTACCTATGAGTGTGTAAGCGCTCTAAAGTGTAGCCGATGGTCATCTGACAGACCATCATGCATAGAACAGCTCAAGAAAAGCCAGGAGGGCTGGGGCATGGGCTGAGGAACTCGGAAGGAAACCACATGTGGACAGTGAACACCGGCAGAGGGCTGCGGTGGTACGAGAGCAGAGCCAGCACAAGGGTGGGAAACCAAGCACCCAAAGCAAGGAGGCACACACAGGAACATGGAGCAGTGGGAAGCACTGGGAGCCCAGTGGGGGCAGCCAAACAACAGGACTTGCCAGCAGGACACTGATGGTCCCAGGGCAAACAGTGGGACACAGCTGGAAGGCATAATGACAGCAGGGTAAAGGTGGCAGTCAAACAGACCACAGCACAGACCCATGTGCCACAGGTGGGAAGTAGGCCACCAACAGCCACCAGAGGTGCAACCTAGCCCCACAGTACAACAGTGCCAGACCACCCACCCTGGCACCACAGCAGAGCCACCCTGACCCCCAAGCACAGCCCGTGAGTGAGGTCAACCTATACACCCCGCTACCCAGACACTGGTGATCACAGCAGTACAGTACCACCCACCCTGTGCTGTGTGCCAGCTTGAACCATGTAAGACCATGACGCAACCTGGTCAGATGAGGCCACCGCCTTGCTGGTGGAGTTCTGATCACAGGAGAAGGTGCAGGCAGAGCTAGCCAGTGCCAGGCACAACACAAGGTCTACCAGAAGATATCAGACTAACCTGTTTGAGAATGGTGTGGAGAGGATGGCAAAGCAATGCCATGACAAAATAAAGCAGATGAAGGTGCGGTACCACAAAACCAAGAAGAGCAACAGGCGCTCAGGGGTGCACATGTGGTATGCCCCTCCTATGACAAGGTGGACACCATACTAGGCACACGGCCAACCACAGCACCAGCGTTCATCCTGGAGAGCTTACAGGTAGGCAGCCCAGCAGAGTCAGATGATGGGGTTGCCACGAGCACGCGCCCACACCAGGGGCCTGGAGGTGTGGACAGTGTGCATTGGGAGACACCTGACACTGGTATGTACAATGTGCACTGCACCCATATGGTGGCTGGGACATGGGGCACTGCATGATGGTGCTGCCAGGGAATGGGGCAGATGTCAATCACAGATGGGTGTTGCACAGCAATAGGAGGTGTACGGGTGAGCATGGTGGTGCATAGTGCACATGCCATGGCCCATGGGCACACAACAGGGCAGTGGCACCTGGGGTGTGGCACTAGCCACAGGTGCAGGTGGGACAGTAGTGTGAGGATGGGGTTGGGCGTGGAGTGGGTGGGGCAACTGCATATGTATGATGGTGAGCTGTGTGTTCTGCCATTGCAGGGCAAGACCCAGGGAAGGTACATCTGCAGACACCAAGGGTGGATGCATCATCAGTGTCCTCAGGCATGCAGGACGAGATGCGGGTACATCCAGTGACACCTCCACCACAGAGCGGGAAGGGCTGAGAGGCAGTGAAGTGGCCAGGAACCCCTGGTGAACGTCCGGAAGAGGAAGTCCAAAGTGGCACGGATGGCTGATGTGCTTGGGGTGGTGCTGGAACCAATCCATAAAATGCTGCAGGAGCACCATAGGGAGATTCTGGAGCTGGAAAGGAATGGGCAAGGAGGGAGGGCTATGGAGGAGGCGTATGCGGCAACAGGAGGCCACACAAACACAGCAGTTCTTTTCAACAGATGGCCATGTTCCTGGCCATGCAATGCCACTCAGCCACACCCCTGCAGGTGCACTGCATTGTATGGGTGCCACTGCCATGACCCCACCACCACCAACCTTTCCCCATCAGCCCCATCCCCTAGGGCACAGCCCACCGGTTGCTGTCCCGCCATGCCCATGTCCACGGGGAACCCCACTGGTGTGCAGGCCATGGACATCCTGCACCAGTCCACCACCGATGACAGCAGGCAGGCAGCAGGGCACCAGCTGACTGCACTGGTATACTGCCCCAACCATGCCTGTGCCCCACAGACGGCATCCCCTGTTTAGTGGTGTGTGTACACAGGTGGTGCCACGAGCTAAGGATGCCCTGGCACCACATCCCAGGCACTGCCGTGTCTTGTTGGCATGGCATGGTATTGCCCCACAGGTGGTGTGCCTGCCACAGCTGGGCCGCACACCGCTACCCTACCCTTGATGCATGGTGCTGCTGACCAGCTCAGTGCTGCTCCCACGGCACCCACTGCAGGCATGCTGAGCTTCACACAGGACCTGTACAATGATGAGTTCCAGTAGACCACACTGTGATGGCATGGTCCCCCTTGCAGGGGACTGTTGTCCAGTGTGTTCCATGAGCCATCCCAGGTCACCTATTGTGTTTCTCCACAGTGGTATGGTGATGGCACTGGGGGTGTACCGTGTTGTCCATGCCTGGTGTGGTTTGCCACAGGGCTTTGTGCTCAGAGTGGCACTCCTGTATTTAGTGTGTTCCCACTGGTGTGTTCTGCAGTGATGCATGGCATTTCTGTCACATGGTCCACAGGGTATTGGGCATGAGAGGTCCATGTGGGGCTGGGTGTTTGTCCATCCTGTGTATGTTACCCTGAGGGTGTTGTGTTGGGATATGGGGACGTTGAGTTAGTTACTGTTTGGTTGTACACTGTTGGCCATATTGTTGTCTTGCATAGTGTGTTACATGACTGGGTCACATGTCAGAGTCTGTGTCCTGTGGGTGTCCCCATCAACCGGACAGCGCCTATCACTGTAGGGAGCCTCGGAGGGTGGTGCAGTTTCAGTCTTATGTTGTGTGTCCACTGGCAGGTTTGCAGTTGTCACGGGGTTATTACAGTGTTCCTTATGTCATGGGTTCAGTCCTGCACAGGGTTTTGCTGTTGGACATTGTTTGTTCTTTTCATATCCTCTGTGTGCCGCAGCTATGCACAGGGCTGCCCTGTTCATGCTGTTGTCTAATGTTGCTTTCCATGTGTTACAGCCACCAGAGGCCATGGTAGGATTGCAATAAAGACTGACATGTGACACAATACTGTGTTGCTCGTTTGCTTGGGCAGGTTGCTTGCATGCCCACATTGCTATGTGGGGGCACTGTTGGGACTCCGCCGACATGGGTCCACGGTGTGGTGGGACTGTGTTTACTGCCTGGCAGCCTTGTGTGTGCTGGGCACATGCAGCCTGTGTTTGGAGGGTGGCTGTTGTGCATGGCATGCCTTGCCCAGGTGGTGCACCTGCACTGCCTGTGGCATGCTGCTGGGTCACTGTTCCCAGCTCCTGTGGGTGCACCACGTCCCTCCTCCATGCCAGGCATCAGGGCCCTCCTCTGCTTTCATGTCCACCTTCTGCTGCATCACACCATCGGTCCACCACGGCTGCCACAGGGCACACAATGCTGTCAGCCCCTTACCATGTTCTGTCACGCTCTGTGTACACTGTCCACCAGATGGCCATGGGGTGGGTGCCTGTCTTTGCAGCTGTCTTCCCATGTACCCTGGGATACACTCTCCATTCCTGGGTTTTTAGCTACTCCCTGTTCACAGCTCAATGTGGATGGGCTGTAACTGTTCTGGACCACTTTCACACCTGTTCTCTGGCAGTGTGGACATGCTGTACCATTTCAGGTCTGTAATGGTTCAGAACCATTTCAGCATTTTCAGGTGTAATGTGGATAGGTCCTAAGCTGAAAGCTTGTTTACAAGTTTGGCCTGGGAGCACAAGGAAGTTTAATGACTTGCTTAGGGTCACACAGCAAAGTACCGATCTTGTTCCAGTCCAAGCTCGTGCTCTCTTGTTAATCCACAAATAAGGCTTTCTTTTTCCATGTAAACACCTGCACTACCTGCTTTCTGTTGAACACCCCACCATCCATACTAGTCCTTCATACTGCCTTGGGCCACATATGAGCTTGCGGTCTCATGAAGAGAATTATCACACCTCAGATTCTAATCTTGTAACTCAGAGAGTTGTGCACACCTATACTGATATGCATCATCAGCTGGCACTGTAAAATGCCTCCCAAATCAATCTCCAGTCCACATTCTCAATGTTTGACTTCTGCTCCCACAGTAAACATTGAATGGATCACCACCCTTCTGCACAGTGAAGGTAGTATGTACAGTTCCCTGTTGTGTTTTCCCACCTTATTAACCAACAACTAGGTCTTCCTGGAGGCCAAGCAGCAAGCATCATGACCCACCAGAAAACTGCTGTTCATGCCCTCATAAGGGCTGCACTTACAATGGATAACAATATTTTTAGCAGGAGGCATACTAATACCTTAAGCAAATCCACCTGACTTCCAGTGTCAGTCTACTCCTTTACCTGTGCTCTGCAGAACCTGTAGGACAGTTCCCAGCAATTCTTCTCCAGTACTTTTCTGTGCTCTACTCCACAATGTGGGTTGGCTGGCTACCACCTTCCAAATCTTGAATGAGCTATACACAACTCCCTCAATACTGTCCTAACAAACGTCAACATCCCCCACCCAAGAATAATCTCCTACACTGAATTCAAGTAACAGTTTAGGTGCAGCCTTGCCACTCTGAGTATTGGTCATCGCTGGCTACTCTCATCCACAGTCAGGTAGTGATCACGATGCTGCAGCCCACATTTCAGATCTCACAGTGATCTGCTCAGCATAGTCCTTCATGTCTTCAGCTAACCTGAATATAGCTGTACCCAGCTGGAATGGCCTCTTCAGTCTCTCTCTGGCATTCATTCTTCTCATCTGCTCCCACAAAAACTGGTGAGTTCACTACCCTTCCACATCATGAATGTGGTTAGTACAGTCTCCTGTGTTATGTTACATATTATAATAAACATGATCTTCTGGTAAGCCACGCTGATAGCAGCATGGCACAAGTGGAAAAATACGCTTTCCTACCCATATAAGATCGAACCCACCTATGATTAGGCACCATTAAGTGATGTGCATAATGATGTGCATACCCATCATTTAATGTTCTTAATCAAGGTAGCCTAGATCATTTAAGGATAGGAAGCCTATCATCCCTTGTTCCCTGCTGGTATGAGCCTGACTTACTGGAAAGATATGTTATATTTGATATGTCAAAATAAAGCGGGACTGTACTATACATTCATGATGCAGAAAAATGAGTGCACGGTTTTCGGTGTGAGGAAATAGTGAAAATGAATACCAGAGGGGACTGAAAGGCCACTCTTGAAAGTACTGCTATATTCAGGGAAGAGGAAGACAGAAGGAGAGAAATTTGAGCAGATTACAAAAGAAATAAGATGTGGGGCTGCCAGCACCTGATCACTACCTGACCCCATTGTCCTGGCCAACATTCCCTTCCATAAAAGCAGTTCATGCAATTGTCCAAAGCTGTGTGTGAATATTAATATATGAAATGGCTGCCACTACATTCAGTCACTTCACTACCAGACTATTATTGCCTGTAAAGCACTTTGGAATACAATGTGTATGAAAACCACTATATAAATGCTGATTATTCTTATTATTATTATTTCCCATGGAAAAGGAAGACAAGACAAGCATATATTTCAGTTTGAGAAAGTATGAACTCTAACATTGGACTGCACAAGAACTTTGCTACAAAAAGTGGTGGCTCTAGGGGGTGTTGAAGGGTGTGGCTGCAACCCCCACCACACTAAGTAACATACTTGCTTGCTGCAGCTGCTGCATTTCTCTTTGTTGAAGAAGTCTGATTTATTGATTGTACAAATGTTTACATTCAAACTATGGACTACATATGTAGGTTCTGTTAAAACGTAATAGAAAAGAATAATAGTAGAAAATATAAGGTTTAATAAAATGTTAAAAAGTGCATATTAAGCATGCACACACCCCAGCACCACCATTGTAGCATCCTGGATCCACCATAACCACTAGACCATCAGGTTATTCAAGATTTGTACTGCACTGTGGTTTGCCACAGAAAGTCGAATGGATTAAACACATTTTCAGCATGTTAAGTAAACAAAATGAACAGAACCATAGCCTAATAAGTGTATTATACAAAATAATGCACATGGTTTTGACCATATGGGTGAAACAATGCCATACAAAGGGAAAAAGAACTAGTTATCACTATAGAGAACCATATATCTCTCTGGCTTTGGCTCCAATGATGTCATTACATAACACATTTGGCAGCCATTTTAGGAAAGCAGGTAAGACAGTGTTTTGAAATTAGAAGGCTGATTTTACAATTTCAAATGCTCTAGAACCACATTTAGGTAAATTATATAAATGTAGTTATAACATTAATGAATACAGCAGCCTTTAGTCACCTACAGAGTCAGATTTTGAATAGTTTACTGTCAAAATGTTGTTTAGGTATCCTTTAAGAAGTAAAAACAGGGCAGGCATGATGGGCCTAAAGTCCATTCTATTACTACTACTAAACTTGACTCTCGCGTGGAGCACATGTGCTGATTAGGCATGCTTCAAGAGCACACACCTTAACAAATTTTGCAAACATCGTGATGACAATTACAAAGTGTACCTTTGCACATCTCTAGTCGGCATTTTACATTCATGGCAATAAAAATTACAATTAATAAGAAGAACCTTTTTATTTAAATAAACAATCAACTGTTTCTTAAAAGTAAATAGATACTAAACATCCATTTGTTTTCATCTCATGTTTCAAATTAACAGCAAATGAAATATAGAGACTATGTTGATTAAACTTGCTTCAATAAATAAATAAATAAATAATAAATAAATAAATAAACATCATTTAAAAATGACTGATATCTAGAATCATCAGGATTGGCTGGGGTAGGAGTATTTCAAATCTTGGGCCGATATTCAAAACTGGGCAAAGTAAAGAGCAAATATTTGCTCTGTGCCTTGCAGTGCCCAGGTGACCAAAATGCTATATTCAGTAGAATAGTGCATTGGCACTATTCAACCGAATATAGCCATTGCGACCAGCTGTAAGTTGCTTAGCACTGGGCAGATGTGACTGCCAAAATAGGGTGTCATAATGGCTTGCACCCATGCTAAATTTCTGATATTCAAACGGACATGGCATGCAAGGTGGCAAGGGTCATCTGCATGCTCACTGTGGGCTCATTTGTATGAGTAGCCTGGCAATTTAATGTGGTGCTGCCCTACTTGCCTGGTCCCAGAGACCTATCCCTGATGCTAGTAGTCCCCCCTTGCCGATCGCTGGTCTGCTGTTTAAAAGTCACTTTCCCTGGTGCTAGTTGTCCCACCTGCCAATCGCTGGCCTGCTATACAAGAAAATCCTTTCCTGATGCTATGTTCTCTCCCCTCACCGATCACCAGCACACGTGTATAAGACAATTATTTCCCTGGTACTAGTGGTCCCCACTCACTAGGTCCAAGGTAAAACACACATTCCCTGGTGTCCAGTGGTCCCTCCCCACCTGCACTCATGCCCGATGTTTACCATATGTTTCCCTGGTGACTAGCAGTCCCTCCCCCACTTGCACCCATGCCCAATGTTTACCTTATTTGTTTCCTGTTGTCTAGTGGTCCCTACCCCCACCTGCATCCATGCCTACTGTTTCTCTAAGTAGTCCCTGGTGTCACTGGTCCTCCACCACCCACCCGTTCCCAGTCTATACATAATATTTCCTGGTGTCCTGTGTCTTCCCTATCCCGAGTTCCTTTAAAATAAATGGAAACCATTCCCTGGTATCTAGTCAACCCCATCTCTATCCCTGATCCCTCGATAAATACAGTGAACCCATTCCCTGGTGTCTAGGGACCCTCCACCCCCACCCAACAGGTAGGGCTCCATTACCCTGGTTCCCACATCCTGACCCCAGACTGGCAACTGTCACTGCTCACTCTCCACTATGGTGGGCCACTGACTGAGTTGTCAGTGTGTCCCTGTGCAGTAGCTGCTCATTGACAGCTCAGTCGGTGGCCAACCATGGTGGAGCATGAAGAGCTTTGCCGGTCGCCGGCTTGGCATCTGGATGGGGTGGAGAGCAGGTGGTGAGGCACTACCTGCTGGGGTGGGGATGGGGTCCACTAGACACCTGGGAATGGGATCACTATGTTAACAGGGATTGGGGATAGGGAGATAGTCAGCTAGGCACCAAAGAATCATTGACACCTTATTCTGTGGTCTGGCTATGGTGGAGAGTGGAGGCTGTGCCAGTTGCTGGCTCATGGTCGGAATGGGGAAGTGGGGTGGTGGGCATGTCCTACAGGGTTGAGGGGCAGGGGTCTGTTAAAGACAGGAAATGGGTTCACTGTATTTAACAGGGGATCAGGGATGGGAGGGTGGACTGCCTGACACCAGGAAATGGTTTCAATTATTTTACAGTAAATTAGGATGGTGGGGACACTAGACACAGGGACTATTATGTATAGATCAGGCATGTGTATCAGTGAGGGAGGGACCACTGGACAAAAGGGACTACTACGGTAACAATGGGCCTGGGTGTGGTGGGAGGCGACTGCTAGACACTAGGAAACATAAAAGTAAACACTGGGCATGGGTGTGGGTGGGGAGGACTGCTAGACATCAAGGAAAATACAGTAAACATTGGGCATGGATGTGGGTGAGGAAGGGACCACTGGACACCAGGTAAACATGTGTGTTTACCTTGGCCTGGAGATTGGCGAGAGTGGGACCACTAGCACTAGGAAAGTGTTATTTCTAACAGCGGTCTGGCAATCAGTGTGGGGGACACTGAACACAGGGACTACTGTGTTGGGGTATAGAGGCAACACACTTCCTCCATGAACCATTAGTGTTGTGTTGGAGAAAGTTGTGTTGTTGATCGGCGGTATCTATGGTGAACAAGGGCCACACAAAATGGCCTTGCATGGTGCAGATACTCTGAATATTAGACTGCTCAATGTTCAGGTCCCAAACCTTCATTTACATTGCCTCCCCCACAAGAATATTGCCCAGGTGCAAACCCTGCTTGCCCATGCTAACCAGACTTTTCAATACTGGAGATCCGTGTAAACCTGATTTGCAGAACAAACATGGCTCGCCAAGGCAAAGTTTGAATATCAGGCCCAAAGTACTGCTCTGGGTGTGGTGGGATGCATCTCCTACAGTACTCCTGACACCCAGCGCTGGCCAGGTATTCGAGAGTTGAGAATGCAAAGGTAGTGGGATACCAGCAGATGCACTTTGCACCATTTTATGTTGAATGTCCAGGGGAGTAAACTGGGCTGAAAACATCTTGCTGTGTAGGATGATGGGAGGCCCCTCACAGGCTTGACACCACTGACTGAGTATGCCAGACTTGTTCCTGCTTTTGCTAGACTAGGACAGTCCCTCCAGTTCTGACACCAGGTGTAAGGTTATGGGTACCTTGGGCTAAATCCCAGGAATGGTGGTGACTAGGCTGGGAAGGGCCATCCAGAATGGGCAATAAAGAGCAGGATCATAAATGCAATGAAAACAAATTTGTGGGTGCAATACCATTAGTTATGTACAAGGCAATGGGTTTTCATTTTTATTGGAAACAGTAAAATTCCAGAATTTGGATTGCCTGTACACCAGTAAAAATAAAAGAATTTCATGGAATTTGGCATTTTGTCTCAGATCAGTAAATCTACAGAACTTTCATTTTACGTTAACTTGCGGCATGCTAAGGAACTTCTTCTAACAGTACAACTTTTGGAGTGTGTGACCCTCCTCGTGAATGCAGTGCTCAGTGTAGCAGGCATGACCCTACCAGACCAATACATGCTGAGCTGTGTATGACAGCAGTTTGGCTGTGTTGGTCTTCACTTCTAAGAAAAAGTCTGCTGCAATCAGTGGTGGTAGCGTGTATGCAATTAGCATACGGACGTTAGCCGAACTGCTGTCATGCACAGCTCAGCATGAAATCCCTCCATCTGCTAATGTCCCCCTTCCCTTGTTACTGTTCCCTGGCCCCACTTTGTGTGCCAAGGAGGTTGCCCAATCCCTTGTCTCATGCACCCCACCCAGCATACTGTGTGGCCGACAGAAGTGCCCAATCCCCATCGGCTGCAGCCCCCAACAAACAACCAGTTTGCATGCTGGGAGTCCACCTCAGCGTGCTCATGCTCCCCCACAAACACCAATGCAAATACCTACAAGTGAGCGTTCAGCATTGATAAACTGTATGGCCAGTGGGGTGCCCAATCCCCACTGGCTACAGTCCCCCATCCCCCAACAAACACATAGGTGGCATACTGGGAGCCACCCCAGTGTACCAAAAGTGTCCTTTTTTAAATTCCTGTGAATCAAGAAACTGTCCCCCAGTGAGTTCTTAGCCCCTGCCACCACGCCCACCCTCTGTGCACACCACTCCACCCCCCTCACCCCATACTTACCTCTGGAGCCCAGCGCTATGATCTTGGTGGACTGGGAACATGTCTGCACTCTTCAAAGCCAACTGCATACTGAAGAAATGCCAGTAAGCTGTATAATGGCATAAATAGGGTTTTCCAACTTAGGTGGATATCTCGGACTTTTTGATGTTTGCCACCAAATTTTCAAAATGGGGTTCTTGACACCCCTTCTCATAAATTCAGTCACTGTCATGGTGTTATTCCGTCCTGAAAGGTGATTTACCGTCACTGTGTGGAATCACCCTTTGGGACCGATTAACGAAATGACAGTGTCAGTGTTCATGGTGGGGTCTCAAAAAGCCTATGTTGCAAATATGGTGAAAATTCAAAAATGACTGTTTTATGAGTGTGCATTGTGCAGTTTCCATGCTCACTCATAAGTTAGTGAATCTGTAATATTTTCACTCCAGATTTTCAACATAGGCATATTTACACACCTCCATATGATCAGTGCAGCTGTCATTTTCACATCCTGACTGAAATGTGTTTCGCACTTCCGGTGCAAAATAGCACGATCGCTGTCAGAAATCAGTGTTTGCTACAGAGTAAGATAATCACAGTGACACTGTTCATGAGCAGAGGTACTAAAATGCCTATGTTGAAAATTTGGTGACAAAGTCCATAAAATGGCTGTGTTACGATTGTGCGTTATGCAGTTTCTATGCACACTCGTAAGTTCATGAATTTGTAATATTTCCACTCCAGATTTTCAACATTGGCATTTCCCTCATCTCCTTATGACCAGTACAGCTATCATTTTCACATCCTGGCAGAAATGTGTTTCGCACTTCTGATGTACAATAGTGCAGTTGCTGTGGGAAATCAATGTTCGGTACAGAGTAAGAAATCACAGTGACACTGTTTATGAGCAGATATCCTAAAATGCCTGTGTTGAAAATTTGGTGAAAAGATTCCAAAAATTACTATTTTATGAGTGTGTGCTATACAGTTTCCATGTGCACTCATAACCGCAATTTTGTAATATTTTCCTCCAGATTTTCAACATTTGCATTTTCCCACACCTTCTTATGAATAGTACAGCTGTCATTTTCACATCCTGGCTGAAATGTGTTTTCATACTTCCAGAGCAGAATAAGCGCGGTCACTGTGGGAAATCAGTGTTCAGTACACAGTAAGAAAATCATAGTGATGGGCCCAGATATTCAAAGGGTTGCACATGGCGCAACAGTGTTGCACCATGCACAACCCACTGATGCCTTGACACAATATTCTAAAGGAAATCGCCACTAAATCGATGTGCGGAGCACATCAGCAATATGCAGGCACAGGTGGGGGTGTGCCCATGCATAACCTGCACAGCCCGATATTCAGCCCTGGATGTGCAGAGTCATGCATCGCTACCAGTACCAGCGCCTGCACAAAGTTAAGCCAAAAAAAGGGAAAAATGATGGCCACCCACAGGTGAGCTACCACATTGCAGGGTGCAACACAGCAGCTGCCATCTGTGGGTGGCCATCCGAGTTCCTGCCACACCTGGTGGTGCCCCCATGCCCATCACGGGCATCCATGTGATGAAATCCCCTGTCAATATCCTGGTGATCCAGCGGACCTCTATGTGCCCAATTGCGGGCATTTGTCCTGAAAGTAAGCCCCGTCCTATATCCCTGGTGGTCCAGTGGACTTCTATGTGCTCAATCGCGGGCATTTGTCCTGAAGAGTAACCCCCATCTCATGTCCCTGGTGGTCCAGTGGACCGCACTCAACCCGATCATGGGCATCAGTAATAGAACCCCCAATTCCAATATCCCTGATGGTCCAGTGGACCGATCGCTGCCTGATCGCGGGCATCTGTAAGTCATCAAATACCCCTACTACCCTAGTGGTCTAGTGTACCCCCATCCACCCGCCCACTGAGCACAACCACCCGCTCCCCTGTCAGCCGGGACGGCAGCACCACCACCACCTGCCGCCCGCTGCCCACCGACTGACAGCTCGGTAGGAGCTGCCGCCCATTGGTTCTGGCGTGAGCCAATGGGCGTGCTCCCATACTACTCAGTTCAGATATGTGAATGATTCATTCACATATCTGGACTAATCTGTTATGGACTACATGACCATTGGCTCATGCTGTGAACCAATGGGCATGCAGCCCTGCGGGCTGTCGGTCGGTGGGCGGTGGGGTGGTGAACAATTGAATGCTGCACCACCCTCGGCGGGCGAGGCAGGTGGTGCCGAGCTTCGTGAGCGCGTTAGTAAGTACCTAGTGCCAGCGTGAGGGGCCGACTGATGACTTCTGGTGCCGATGATCAGGCGTCGATCACTGGTGTCGAAAATCGACAATTGAGGGTTCAACGCGATGCCCATGCTGGCTAATGCGGTCTGAACCGAAGATATGAATAGGCCTCTTCCCGGACAAATATCCGGGCACGTACTGGACCGCAAATACTGGGGCGAGATATGTGAATGCCCTCGATCAGGCTGCAGGAGCATCAGTCCCTGATGGCTGCTGCCCTGGCAGAAGCGCCAGAGTGCAAGTCATCGGGGATCGGTGCACCTGCATGCTAATGGCATGCAAATGGGGCCATAATAAGATGCAAATGGCCCTCTGTGTGCCTTGTATAAATTATGGCCCCATTTGCATGTCCCCTTTTGAATATCACAGGTGCTGTGCATGGCGCAATGGCACTTGCGCTGAGTGCATCTCCATGCTCCCTCTGGCCACTTGTGCTGGCACAGTGCCACTGTGACATGCACAGTGGGGGTGGCCGAGGTGTGATATTCAAAGCTGCTGCGCTGTAGTGCAGCTCAGTTTGAATATCATGAGGCCACACCCCTGCGCAGCAAAGTTGAGCTGCGCCCAGGCTTGCACCACAGCCTGGTGCAGTTTGAATATCTGGGCCACAGCGTTCATGACCAGAGGTGACAAAATGCCTATGTTGAAATTTGGTGAAATAATTCTACTGAATGACTGTGTTACAAGTGGATCCAGAAGCAAATGATTTGATACCTTTTAATGGACCAACATAGATGTAACAACAAGAACAAAGTGCTCAGCTTCGGACCAACCAGTCCTTCTTCAGAAGCTCATGGCAGTTGTTTAGAAAATACAATACTTATAACAGCTAGATAATGCAGAGAAAACAGAAAAAATCCCATTGGTTTAAAATACTCATTAAAAAAAACAAAAAAAACAGAAGATGATGTCAGAGAAGTTTAACAGTACAATACTGCCCTCAGTCCGAAAAGAACCTTGGGTTCACATGTGCTTAGTGCACACACATACAAAGAATCCTACTGCATATAAATTTAATTGACATAAGATAACACTGCTGAAGCAGATAACTCTAAATCAAGCTATGAGTGTCACAGTTAGTATAAGGATGTGATTACTGAAGGCAACCCCACCCAGCTTAAGACAAACTAAGATAGTTATAGGGCTCATGAAATTACAATGTATGCATTAAAGACAAAATTACCAGTAAAGTTGTCTAAAAACATCAGTGCACACTGTGTGATGTGTAAAACCTAGCTGGACATGTCACCCAGCTGTATTCTCAAGCTAAATAAAAGGTCAAGAAATTGCAAAAACCTCAGGACTATATAAATGATAATTTAAATATAAATTGATAATATTAGTGTCAAACAAAAACTCTAGTCAAGGAACCTCAAGGAATTAAGACCATGCAGCCTGATATGTACTGATGTCAATATATACTGAGAATGTAACAACTTGATGTGCCACAAGTGTCTAAGGAATCTGAAAAAGAGATAAAATGTAATTTCTCTACTCCTCTTCATACAAACAATACCATCTAACCCCCCCACATCACAATAATGTGGGTGGGAACTCTATAACAAAGGAGATGTTGTCTCTCTCTCCCCCCTCCTTTTCTCTCTCTCTCTCTCTCTCCCCACACACACACACACACACACACACACACACACACACTCACTTACTCTCTCTCCTAGTGAACCTAAATTAACTTCAGTCACTGCAATTGTTCCCCAAAGGAATACAACTTGTCATGAAATCCTGAGAAAATTACTACAATATTAGCCTAATGTAAAAGATCTGTGCAGGACCCCCAAGCAAATGAGATCACACATCCCAATATGTACAGAGTTACAAAATTATATATAACAGTATAAGATAACACTCCTGTATGTACACTAGCAGGCTGGGTAATCTGAATATGGTGCAATGGAATCAATCCCCCAGGCAAAGATAAAAAGTAAGGAGAAATTATTTATGTGTGTGAAATAAAAATAGTAACACATTATAACTCCATATAGCTAAATAGAGACTTACCTCAATGTGACAGCAAGCCCCACATCTGTTATATCACATACCTCACAACACATACCCACACATACATACACACACACATCCATCCCACACATGCTGAAGTCCTATAATATGTCAGTTTGAAGAAGAAAAGGTCTGTGGATGTTAGTTTCTATAGTGTCCCATAAAGCCAAGATCCACGTTCATCCCATCTGCTACCATATTGAGATGTAAAATAAGTTTAATCTCAAAAGCTCGTCTCTGTTGTGTGTTTGATATTTCCTTTTAAGACCATTACTGACATATCTGAGACTGAGTGGTCAGGCTGGGAGAAGTGATGCCCACTGGTTTTCAGTCTTCCTTGCTGTAATAGTATGTCTGTGTGAGTTCATCCTAGTGTGGAGCTGTTGGCGTGTCTCTCCTACATAACCTGTTTGTGGACATCTCTTGCACTGAATGAAATAAACAACATGTTGTGACATGCATGTATAACTCCCATGCACCTGGAATTGTCTGTTTTGTGATGTAACCACACAGTCTGAGGTAGAAATGAGCCCACAAGTCTTACAGAGGCGTTGATTGCAGGAGTCGTGTGCCATTGTGTGACATGGTATTCTGTTCGGTGAAGTTTGCTCCTAATAATTAAGCTGGATAAATTTGGTGGTTGTTTAAAAGATAGTAGTGGAGTTCCTTAAAAATACAATTAAGGTGTCATCCTCACTAAATATTGGGTGGAGATCTTTAATAATCTTACATGAGCGTTCAAGGTCTGGATGATATGTGACTACCAAAGATTATTTCTGTAGCTGTCTTTTCTTTATATTGAAGTAGTTGTTGTCTTGGTACTTGCGTTGCCTGTTCTGTTATCCTGTCAATTTCCTGGAAGAGTGTCCCTGCTCCATGAAGGTGTTTTTCAACATAGCCAAATGTGTATCTCTGTCATCCTCATTTGAACAAATCGTTGACAACGAAGTGCTTGACTGTATATGACAGATTTTTTGTATGGTTTGGGTGGTTACTTTTCCTGTGCAGGTATCTCTGTTGGTCTGTTGGCTTCCTGTAAATACATGTATGTAAGGTTCCATTCTTAATGATGACTGTGGTGTCCAGAAAGTTAACCTTGGTGGTAGAGTACTCCAAGGTAAGCTTTATAGTAGGGTGGAGATTATTAAGTTTGTGATGAAAATCTTTGAGTGCATCTGTGCCTTCCGTCCAGATGATAAACAAATCATCAATGTAACGGAAATAAGCCAGTGGTTTGTGGGGATACTGCCTTAAAAATCCTCCTCCAAGTCAGCCATAAAGAGGTTAGCATACTGTGGAGCCATTTTGGTGCCCATTGCTGTTCCCATAGTTTGAACATAATGTTTACCATTGAAGTTGAAGTTGTTATGTGTCAAAACGAATTCCATAAGTTCCCCACCACTCCAGGGTTGATGTTTTGGTCAGGTCCTTTCTCATGTATGTATTTAAGGCATGCTGCAATGCCATCTGTGTGTGGAATATTAGTGTAACATAGAAACATAGAATTTGTGACAGATAAGGACCGCTTGGCCCACCAGTCTGCCCATTTCCCTACCTACTGGATAAGCTGCAGATCCTAGTTAACTAGCTGCCTACTTCTTCCTACCCCACCCCCAGAATTGCCTTATGACTATCCATGCATGCTTGAATTCCCCACTGATTTTGACTCCACAACCTCCTCCGAAGGCGTTCCATGCATCCACAACCCTCTCTGTGAGAAATACTTCCTTAAATTACCTCTGAGCGCCCCCCTCTATCTTCAAATTCTGCCCTCTTGTTCTTGCACACCTTTTTTTGAAAGATGCTACCCTCTTGGACTTTGTTGATTCCTTGGAGTGCCTTGAAAGTTTCTATCATGTCCCCCTCTCCTCCTTTCCTCGAGGCTATACATATTAAGCTCCTTAAGTCTCTCTTCATATGACTTCCGGTGCAGACCCTGTACCATTTAGTTGCCCTCCTCTGGACAGCTTCCATCCTGTCTATGTCTTTCGGAGATTGGGTCTCCAGAACTGCACACAGTACTCAGATGGGGTCTCACCAGCTGTCTGTACAGAGGATAATAACTTCCTGTTTTCTACTGGTGATGCCTCTCCCTATGCATCCCAGTATCCCCAACCCTCCTTGCTGCCCTCTCACATTGCTTGCCCATCTTTAGGTCATCTGATATGACTACCCCCAGGTCCCTTTCCATTCTTGTTTAGTATCTCACCCCCATTGTGTACTCTTCCCTGGGTTTTGTTTCCCAGGTGCATTACCTGCACTTCTTAGCATTGAATTCAAGCTGCCATACATTTGACCATTCCTCTAACCTTGCCAAGTCCTTCTCATCCTTTCCACCCCACCCTGTGCATCAACTCTGTTGCAGATCTTAGTGTCATCTGCAAAGACATACTTTCCTTCAGTCCTTCTGCAATGTCACTTATAAAGACATTGAGAGGACGAGTCTAATACTGAACCCTACGGTACCCACTAGTAACCCTCCTTTCTTCTGAGTGGACTCCATTTACTATAACTCTCTGTGTCCTATTCTCCAGCCAATTCTTTACCCAGGCTGTCATCTTGGGACCCACTCCCAGGCTGGCTAACTTGTATATTAATCTTTTGTGTGGGACTGTGTCAAATGCCTTGCTAAAGTCTAGGTAGGCCATGTCACAGCCCTCCCTGATCTACTACTTTGGTCACCCAGTCAAAAAATCTATCAGATTCGTCTGCAGACCTTCCGCTGTGAATCCATGCTGCGTAGGGTCCTGTGCCCCTCTGGCCTCTAGATACTCGACAATTCTTTCCTTTAGAAGTGATTCCATCATTTTCCCTATCACTGAGGTTAAACTAACAGGTCTATAGTTTCCTGCTTCTGCCTTGCTCCCACTTTTGTGAGGGAATCACATCTGCCCTCCTCCAGTCCTCGGGTACCACCCATCCTCCCATGATTTGTTAAAAGGGTAGTCAGTGGTGTCACTAGCTCTACCCTTAGTTCTTTTAGAATTCTGGGATGAATCCCATCAGGTCCCTTGCTTTGTCCACCTTCAGTTTTAAGAGTTCTTTCAGAACCCTTTCTTCTGTAAATGGGCTGGTATCAACTTCTGTATCCAGAGTGTTACTACTGTTTGTTTTATGTATCTCCCCTCTTCCTTCGTAAATACTGAGCAAAATATTTGTTTAGTATCTCTGCCTTTTCACAGTCTCCCTCTGCCCACCCTTCCTCCCCTTTATTAAGCCTCACTATCCCTCCTTGGTCTTCCTTCGCTCCCTGATGTACCTATAAAGGTTTTATCCCCTTCTTAACTGAGTTGGCTATCTTTTCCTCGGTTTGGGCCTTTGCTGTTCTGACTGCCTTCCCAGCCTCCTTTTGCTTTAACTGATACAGTTCTCTGTCCTGCTCCTTCTCGATTCCTTGTAGAGGATGTTACATCCATTGTCACTAAAATGGTATCAGGTGGTAAATCCTTATAACCAGAAAGTACACTCAAAAAGTGCATAGTGTCCTGGATACAACTGTCTCTTTCCATAACCAGCGGTTTCAAAATGGTCCCTAAACCCTGAGATCCCTAGTGTGTTACAAGTGTGCATTGCACAATTTCCACAGGCTCATACCCTTGAGCACGATCAGGCTGTTAGGGTTCCTAAGACAGACACTTAAGAGTATGAGGGTGAAATGTTGATCAGATGCAAGAGGAGTGGCAGAGGTAACCTGTTGGGATATGGATGCTGGAAGGACATGGATTCAGCTGGGGGAGGCCTGCATAAATGTCAAACACCAATGCAAATACCTGCAAGCGAATTTTCAGCATTGATAAATGCTTGTTTATAATTGATTCTTGTACTATTTTCAATTTGGTTTATTTAATGCTCTGCATATTAAGCCTTCTTTTGTTTTGTTTAGTTATACACATACTAAAAGAATGACAGTAGATTCCCAGTAAAATCCGAAAATTAGACCTACTATAACTAGTGAAATTCCTAGAATTTCAAGTCTTGAAAACAAATTTCATTTCTTTAATCACTTTAAATCAGTCCCTTCATTATGCATATGGTAGCAATTCAACAATGTGAGCTGTTGGCCAATCATATTTAGTTAATAACTAAAGTTTTTTTTTGTTTAATACTTATACAGCTGTAATAAAACAATAATCTGGGAATACATTTACTATCCTTCTTTTAAACATGTTTATCTTGCTGTTGTCATTTATAGGTGGTTTAATAATGGAGTTCTCAAGTTCTTCTAGTAAGACTTCTTTTGCTAATAAAATGGCCATGGCCATGTCTTATCTTTACTGTACAGAGAAGATATGATGTGAGACAATCTTACTGCACCCAAATCGATGAACCCCTGTGGTTGTGGGAGCTATAGAGAATAATGCATATGTGGGTGTGTGATATGCAGTTTTTTACACACCAGGTATGCGATAATATATAAACCTCAAAGCAAAGCTCGAGAGGTTTATATATTAAGTGTGATTCATAGCTCAGTGCTTATATTACATACTGTAGCTTGATGATGTAGATGGTTGTTGGATACAGAGGCCAGCTGTTAAGTAGACAATGGTTGCTAGGTACTAGTAGTATGGAATGATTTGTGCTTAGGTACTTCAGCATGAACATGTTCAAGTCAATGATTATAGAATATATGAATCGGATAGTATGAGCAATGAGCTTGGATCCTTGAACTGAGAATCGTTTGTTATTATTTGATGGTTTTGGCTTTTCTCTGTATCCCACCTGTAGGAGAAGCTTTGTCTAGTATTATGAGACCTTCCTGGTGGAATAAGAGTTCTGCAGAAGGAGGAGTTGTCAGGGGAGGATGGTGGGTGTGTGTGACTCACTCTAAGCAGAGCAAGGAGTCTGCTGCTTGATTTAAGTAGTATGTGGGAGGGGCTCTTCCCCACATAACCACAGACTTGTGCCCTTCAATTATGCGTGGTTCATAGCTCACTGCTTATGTTACATACTGTAGCTGGATGATGTAGATGGTTGTTGGATACAGAGGCCAGCTGTTAAGTAGACAATGGTTGCTAGGTACTAGTAGTATGGAATGATTTGTGCTTAGATACTTCAGCATGAACTTGATCAAGTCAGTGATTACGAACATATGAATCGGATAGAATGAGCAATGAACTTGGATGCTTGAACTGAGAATCGTTTGTTATTCTTTGATGGTTTTGGCTTTTCTCTGTATCCCACTTGTAGGGAGGAAGCTTTGTCTAGTATTATGAAACTCCCCAAAGAAAATTATATCAACAATTGTTCTGTATCCGACTGATGAAGGAGTCGAGCAGGAAAACACCTCAAATAATAAGGTAGATGATCACCTCCTACAACTCCGGAAATGGTGACCAGTAGCATACAGGAGAGAAAAACCCTTGGTAGGAAACCTCTGAGGACCCATGACTACTGACCTGCCCATCCTTCTGGGCATACTAAAGGAGAGTAATCCTAAATAATCTAATTGGCTAATCCGAACCCCAAAACGTTGAACCCAGTGCAGAGAAATGGAGAACTGAAAAGTATGGAATTGTGACATGTCAGGTGAATAGTGCAAGCATCCATCCAGTAAACACCAAGTTCGAGAGTCCATGAGCAGGCGAATGAAATGGAGTGGCATCCATGATTGAAATGAGCGTGAAGTGAAGAGTCTGAGTGGTGAAGCACTCTAGCAGGTGAGGATAACTTTGCAGAGGAGATCCAGAAATCAAGGCTCAGCATCCACATCAGAAGAATTGTTGATTCAAGTTCAGCATGGCAAGGTTAGCAAATGAAGGTTGTGGCGATGAAGCACAAGAACTGACACATGCCACTTAATAGGAGGAGCGGAGCAGTAGGAACCTCCAATCCAGAGGAAAGCGAGCATTAAGTCGGTAGAAAACATAGTGAATATGTAGAAGTAAGTCAGATGTGTTTCTAGCTCATGAGAAGTGCAGCAAGTTGTAATTGCAAGTTAGTCGGGATGATCTCTAGGCCCAGGAAGGGAAGCAGGTAGTACGAGCAAGTAGTATAAATAAGTGGACCTGTATGTAGGTCAGTTGATGGAGTAAATAAAGCTGCAGGAGCATACATAGTAGCAGGAAAGTAGCATTGCAAGATGAGGTACATAAGAAGGCGAGAGGCATGAAGAATGAGTACAAGCCAGGGAATCAGAGAGCTTTGTGGATCCAATAGGTTGGGTAACAATGTTGACATCTATGGTTCAAGCCAGGATGATACTGTAGCTAGAACTGACTTGTGAAGAATATCCTGATGAGTCCTGAATAGTCGAGTATAGGAGTCCTAGATGACGTGATAACTGAAGAGACTGAGTCAAATGAAGTAAGCGTTGTCACAGGGTCCGAAGTGGTAGAGCATAAATCAGGATAGTGAAGGTCTTCAGGAGGCGCTCAACTAAGTGTCCTGGAAAGAATGAAGCAGCAGTAAGTCCACACGGCTGAGCGGCACGCAAAGTATCCAAGAATAGATTATGAATGAAGAGAAGTCTAGATGCGAATCCATAGTAAAGGAGCTTCCGGCTGGCCGACACGGCAGCAGGTAGGCGTATAGCAGAATGTGTGACTCTCCAGCCCCGAGCTGGGTGAGGCAGAAGTAGAGCAGAAGTAGGAAACCTCCCAGCCTGATGGGAAAAGGCAGGTCGAGAAGCAGGCGAATAGTAGGTAAACCTCCCAGCCCAATGGGCAAAGGCAGGTTGTAGAAGCAGGCGATTATAGTGCTATAAAGAATAGGAACAAAGATTTCTGGGCCCATAGGGCAGAAGTTTGACTAAATGCTATGGCTAACCTCTGGCCCTGTGAAGTGAGGCAGGTTACAGAGCAGTGGTAGATAATGCAATGGAAATGTTGAACTGTATGCAATGCAGAGGTCACATCCTGGTATGTAGAGATCGCAGTAAACATATAAACATAGGTTAGAAGGATGCCAGTCCATGAGGAATGCAGTTGATTGTAATGGCAGGTTAGTCGTAAGGACCCCTAAGCCCTGGAGGGTGAAGCAGGTAACATGAGCAAGTAAGATAAAAGTGAACCTGCATAAGTTGTAGTAGTGAGCAGGTTGCATGATGCAGGCGTAGTTGCAGGGAAGCAGACAAGGTGTCCAAAGAATAGATGAGGAATGTCGAAACTTCAAAATGTGCATCCATAGTAAGGAGCTCCTGGGCTGGCTGCCATGGCAGCAGGTAGGCGCATAGTAAAATAAACAAATCTTTGGGCTGCGAACTGGTGAGGCGGGTGGAGTAGAGTAGTGTACCCTTGGCCTGAAGGGCAAGCAGGTCAAAGAAGTAGGCAAATATGGTGCAGCTGGACCCCACGAAAGTCAGCTAGTAATGTGAGAAAGGTGGCAGCTAGACCCATGTAAGCTAGCATGCACAGTTAGACCCCTCGTGGGTCAGTCAGTAAGGTGAGTGAGTAGCAACTAGCCTCACATAAGCTAGCATTCACAGCGGACCCTTAGAAGATCAGCTGGAAGGTAAGTAGAGTAGCAGCTAGCCCGTAAGCTAAGCTTGTGCACTGGACCACATATCGGTCCAGCTGTATGGTAAGTAATTGGTGGCAGCTAAACCCCAGAAAGGAGAGCCAGTACAGCTGGACCACACTAAGTTTGGCCAGAGAAAGCAGTAGAGAGTGGCTGCTGGCTCCCACGGCTAACGGACCACAACCCAATGCAGCATGAAGCAGTGACGGTGACAGGGAAGGCCCAAGTAAATGACAGCCAAGGCTTACGAGCTGAATGAGCACAGAGCTCTAGAATCATAATGAGCATTGGTGGATGAGCTGGCAAGGTCAAATGCGGTATGGAGTGCAGCATAATCCTAGAGGTTAAAGCAGAAAGGGATGGCATCAATATGTAACAATGGGTTATATAAGCTAATGAGTTGCAGAGCTGAGTGGAGACAGCAATGGCAGGTGGAGTAGGCAGATTGGATGAGGTAGAAACAAGTTAAGGAGAGTAAGGTCTGTTGGCTGCTGAGTGAAATGCATGCTCTTGGAGATAATGGTAGGATGATACTAGGTGAGTGTCCAGGAAGAACAAGTACTGGAGCATAGACATAGCCAATTCCAGATAATGCAGTAGAGTCCAGGTGCAATGATTGGATATAGTCCAGTAAGCTGACGGGACTGACTAATGCCAGAAAACACTAAGGAGTCCAGGTAGAATGACTGGAAGAACGTCCAGTATTTCAAGTGATAGATGAGGCATGGAGACCTGAAATGCAGGATGCCACTCTGACAGTCTGGTAGGACAGAACAATGGCAATGATGCTGAGGGACTAGAAGTGTGCCTGGCAGGGAGTAGCAGTGATAGAACAAGTGCAGGGAGAGGTAGACCAAGATTCCAAAAAGAAATGGCTGGCATTCTGCAGGCGGCAGAACTGTATAATAGGCAAATACAAACTGCCACCTAGTGGCCGTAATGGCAAAGTCATGTAACAAACTCAACAGTCAAGGTCTTACTATAATAAAGTAAATGTAGAATACTGTAAAGCAGTAGTATCTCCGATCACGAAGTCCGCTCCGTGGGTGGAGGAAGTCGAATAATGCATACAGCGTCAAATGCAAATGTCTGGGAAGCATAGCTTTATGTCTACTACCGACTGAGGCCTGGCTAGACAAATGACATGGTAGCTGCTGCTGCAGAATGCAAAAGCAGCCATAACTCAAGCTGAAGCAACGCCCTCTATGCAGAACCGCGAATGGTATCGGATAGCAGATAGGCACATGGCGACTGCAAGGCAGACCAAACAATCAAAGTCGATAATCCACGTAGTGAGCAGACCAAATAGACGAACATGGTGGCGGCATGGAGCAGTGGTTGCCAGAGGTAAAGACATGAAAAAGCTGGAAGGTATAGAACAGCGAATAGGGGCAGTAGCTGAGCAGAAACAGCTGTGGCTGAATCAGTGGCTACAGAAGAAGCAGGGAGTCAGGAGGTTGCAGGCACAGCATGACTAGAGACCCCCAAAAATAAGAACAAAGTGGAGAAGCAAACAAACATGAACAAGGTAACAAAATGGAGGCCAAACAAATGAGAAAGTAGGCAAACAACGGAGGGAAGGAGCAGAGGGAGGAGGAACAACCAGAGGGAAAAACAGAAGCAGTCACCACCCAGCACACCAGCGGCGCAGTGAGTGTGACTCACTCTAAGCAGAGTGAGAGTCTGCTGCTTGATTTAAGTGGGATGTGGGAGGAGCTTTTCACCCACATAACCATGGGCTTGTGCCTTCAATTGTCACACAATCAAGGTGCGTAAAAAAACTGCAGATCACACACCTTCATATGTGTTATTTTGATAATAATTGGTGCTAAGTAAACAAAGCTCAGAGTCTTTCATGGGCAAGTGTGGTACACACAGCCGGCATGAACAGTAAAGCCATATAAACTCACAGGTTGATATGACTTTGCCATATCAACAAGGGTTGATATGACTTTTACAGGTCTCAAAAATGGGTTGACATCGGGGGTCACCAGTTATATTCAAATAACAATAACCAAAAATAAGGAAATGGCCTGGGAGCCATAATAGACAAAAAGTAGAGAGCATGAGAAGCAGTGTGCAGTTGAAGTATTCCTGCTACTTTACAAGGGTTGACTGTACTCCACCTGTAGCACTGTATGATGCTCTCAGTTCTTCAGTACAATGAGGACGTTAAGGGTGCAGTGCTGAGCCAATAAAATAGTCAATGGCTTGAGGGACAAAAAGCTAGGAGAAGAGGCTGGAGTCACAAAACATATTCACTTTACATAAAAGGAGATTGAAATGGCATATGATTTCAATCTACTGCATGCTCAATGGTATCAACAACACTAAATAGAAATGTTTGATCTGGTATCCTCCAGCAGGACACTGGAACATGAGCACAACATCATAAGTGGTAATTTTATGGGTAATTTTAGGAAGAAATTCAAGTCTTTGTTCAGGGGTGCAAACCTATTGAAAAGTCAGCCTGAGGAAACAGCAGACATGATGACATAAGAGACCTTCAGTGTAAGCCTAGTCATATTTTGCTTATAAAGGGAAACACAGTGTACCCTGCATAGCAAAGTGGTTAAGAAAATTCTTATTAACTATTATATTTGTGCAGCATATTTATTCATCCCTGCTTATGAAGCAAGGGGATAGTCATGATGGATCTAGAGTACCTTGGGCCTTAACTTTCGATGTTACTACTATGTAGAGCGATAAATGACAGTGGTCAGCTCATGCTTACTTGCCACTGGGTATGGGTTTATTCAGAATCTGTTTCTTCATTGTTGGCTATTTAGTATCATATGATGCTCTTGAAAGAATAGTTTGCAAAAACATGGGAGGATTTGGGGTTGCCAAAGGGAAATTAGAATTTTATGTAAAGCAATTAGACTGTTTTAAACCCCTATTTAAAAAAAATCATACCATTGTTATTCATTTTCTTTGATATGAACTGATAATCTTTATTATTTAAAGACTGTGGCAATACAAAGAGAAAATGCATAACTACTATACTGATGCAATATATTTCCACTAGACTGACATATTGAAACCATTTCTTTCTGTCACTATTGTAGAACAGCATTACTAGTATATCAATATTGTAAAAGTGTTTCCAGTATATTGATACACTGAAAGTGTATTGATATGATATAAACATGTCACCTTGAAGTTTTACTTTTAAAATAATTATGTTTCTGGCTGTATTAGTTCCAAACTTATACCTTTCCAAAATAATTCCTTTAACAAGGGCTACCCTTTTAACTCTTAGGGTTAGAAACATGAAAGTGGAGTGAGGCTGACATGACTACACAGTATTAATATACTTTCAATGTATCAATAAACTGAAATGCACACTTACTATACTGGTATACTAGTCATTCATTTCCACTGGATGCAGCTGAGTGCCTTCAGTCAGTTAAGAACTGTATCTGGATCTGTCTTACTGTACACCATGAGATGTATTATTGCACTTATAAGACAGATTGCTAATGCTTGACTGCCCTTCAAGCAAGAGAGGTGGGTGTAGAGTAATCTACTGTAAGGAACATACTCAGCTAACTGCCCTATCTGTGGTTAGTTTTCATCACATGAAGTTTTACATTTCTTATTTATACTAGGGGAAAACTAAGAAGCTGCACATAGCATTCATTTATAATCCTCCTAAAAGTGGGAAAAGGGTTTATCAGGCGTTATTCATCATGTGTCCTTAGTTATGGTCAAAAATTAAATCCTATTAAATGGTGACTTCAGCCTTGATTGGCATTGTAAAACCACTAAATCTTCTGAATCCTTACTAAGTAAACTTCACCTCACTCAACTCATCTCTGTCCTTGTGAGGCTAGCTACAAAGGGTATCCAACATTCTCTGAAATCAAAGAACTAAATGCGTGGCTCCACATGTAGTGCTCAGAAAAAGGACACTCCTTCATTAACGACTGTAAGGAATTCTGGGAAAGGGCATACTTTAAATTCGGCGGCCTTCACCTTACCAGGGATGGTGTAAGGGCACTTGGACAAAGTTGGACATATTCACCAGTAGTTTAAAGACCTGTTGACATGTTCAGGTGAACTTTAACAAAACATAATATTGAGACACAGTCCAGCTTGTATTTCCATTAGTTGTGTATTCCTCCTCCCTTTATTTAGTGATAACGTCATTTGCATAAAACAGGATTTCTGCTCATGAAGAGTTCATCTGTTCCTGCTGCTTTCTCCTACCTGAAGTCATAGAGCACTGCTTGTGACCGCTCAGTTACTCCCATGGCAACAGACTGTGATGTCACAGCAGAGGATTATGACTTGGGTAGTGAGTTAGCTATAGAGATAGATGAACTCAAAATAAATCTAAGGAAAACGATCATATATTCATACACATTTCCTTAGTAATAAATTATGGAAGGAGAAATATATAACATAAATGGAATGCAAGCAAATTTTACCTAATAATTATGTTTTTAAAGTATTCTTTGAGGCATCAGTAACTCTTTAAACTAGAAAGTGGGAGGTGGTGGTCAGATTGGAGCAAGAAAGCAAAACACCTGACACCACCCCCAGAGACAATGAAGGACACCTCCTATCAGCCACATGGGTGAAAGCAAAATTAACATGGTAACGTCACTCATTTGAAATGAAACTCATGGAAGCAAGGAAGAATGATGCCAGTGTTTGGCAGACAATGGTAACAAATACCAAGAGTCTTGCTTATAAAGTCCCAGAACTCTCAGCCACAATGGCTGAAGCAGAACTAGTCTGGTCACAATAACTGAGACATGGCTAAATGAGCACCATGGTGGGATGTTCTATCCCAGGTTACAGGTTATTCAGGAAGGACAGAGAGGATGACTCGGGGGAGGGGTTCTTTGCATATAAAGGAAGAAATAAAGGCCATGGAAGTCCAAAGAACTCAGGAGAACCTGAGACTCTATGCACTACTCTCAAACCTGGCACAAACTCGGCCCTCAGACTGGGACTGATTTATAGGCCTCCCCAACAAGGGCAGAAGCAGACAAAACTTTGCTGGAAAGCATAGTAAAAGTGGCAGAAAAGGAGAAGTCATACTGATGGGGACTTCAACCTCCCAGATGTAGACTGGTCCTCCTGCACAGCATCCACAGCCAGAAGCAAAGATTTCCTGGACACCCTGCAAGGTGCTGGACTTAATCAACTTGTCACAGCTCAAACTAGGAAAATGCAGTCCAAGATCTGGTGCTCACAAACAGTAGCAAGGTCAAGAAGGTGGAGGTGGGATGCCATCTGTTGATAAGTGATCACAAATCAGTCTGGTTCAAGGTCAATAGTAAGGAGAAAACAAATCACTCTAAGACACATGTCCTGGATTTCAGAAGGATGGATTTTGATCAGATGAGAATTTGCTTTAGAGATATCCTCAAGAGTAAATCAAAGGGGGTGGAAGTGTGCTGGACTAACATAAGAGAGGCAATAGCAGAGGTCACTGACAGATTTTCCAGACTGGTCAGTAAGACAAGGAAAAGGAAAATCATCTCTAGTTCACAAGAGAGGTGGTAACTGTGGTAAAAGACAAAAGGCTAGCATTCAAAAACACAACGGCTCAAATAGAAACAAGGATAAGGACATTTACAAAAGCAGATCGAGGGAGGCTTCTAGGTTGATTGGAGCAGCAAAGACACAAACTGAGGTGGAAATTGCACTGGGGTAAGAGGAGGTAAAAAACCTTCTTTAGGTACATAAGTGATAAAAGTAAAAACAAGGGGTATTGTTAGACTAATAAGCAGGGATGGGAAGAAGACAGAAGAAGACAGAGAGAAGGCAGAGGTCTTAAATGAGTACTTTTGCTCTGTCTTTACAAAGGAGGAGCCTGGAAATGGGCACACCACTAAAGGAGTTAATAATTGCACAAGTGTGGTAGACACAAACCCTTTCACAGTAGAGAGGTAAGGACTGAACTCAATAAAGTAAAGAAAGATAAAGCCATGGGGCTGGACAGCATCCACCCATGCATACTGAGAGAATTTAGAAGAGAACTGGCAGCATCTGAAGCAGAACCTTTAGCAGATCCCTGAGAGAGGGAATTGTTCCACAAAACTGGAAAAGGGCAATAGTGGTTCCCATACATAAAGGAAGAAGCAAGGAAGGTGGCGTGCAACTATTGCCCTGTCAATCTCACCTTGGTGGTAGGCAAGATGATGAAAACCCTGCTAAAGGAAAGAAGTTTAATTTTCCTGGAACAGACTGGACAGTTGGACAGCAGGCAACATGGTTTCATGGTGGGAAGTTCCTGCCAGACTAATCTGATGGGGTTTTTCAACTCATTTACTAAGACAGTGGACTGGGGGAGCCATGGATGTTATCTACCTCTACCATAGCAAAACCTTCGACTTGGTCCCACACAGAAGGCTACTAAATAAGCTCAAGCAAACAGGAGTGGGACAGAAGTGGTATTATGGGTTGGAGCTGACTTAGTCAGAGACACCATTCGGTGATGGTTAATGGGGCAGCATCAGGGAAAGGGAAAGACCAGTGGGTGCCACAGGGGTCCGTCCTGTGTCCTTTACTCTTGAATATTTTCATAGGTGATATCACTGAGGGGCTGGATGGGAAGGTGAGTCTGTTTGCAGATGACACAAAGATCTGCAACAGAGTGGACACTGCTCAGGAGTAGAACAAATGAAAAGTGATCTGCTGAAGCTATAAAAATGATCCAACATCGCAGTTAAAATTTAATGGAAAAAAATTCAGTGTTGCATCTGGGCAGGAGCAACCTAGTGATGGTCTACTATCTGGAAGGGGAGCAGCTAACGGCCACCAAACAGGAACAAGATCTTGAGGATCATCTCTGATAACTTAAAAGTGGGCAGACAATGTGAAAAGTGACGCAAAAAGCCAGCAAAATGCTGGGATACATAGGAAGGGGCATCACAAGGAGAAAGAGGGACGTGATCATGCCACTATACAAGTCCCTGGAAAGGCCCCACATTGAGTACTGCATACAGTTCTGGAGGCCTTATCTCAGGAAAGACATGGACAGACTAAAAGGCGGCACAGAGGAGGGTGGCAAAATGTTACAAGGACTCCATGAATTGCCATATGAAAGCAGATTACAGCAACTCAACATGTACTCACTGGAGCAGCACAGAGATAGGCGTGACATGATAGAGACATTCAAGATCCTGAAGGGCATAAACAGAGTCCCTACCTAGGAACTCTTTCTGATCAATAGCTCCACAAGGACAAGGGTCGAAATGAAATTAGGGAGGGAGGTTTCGGGTAACATCGTAAGTTATTCTTTACGGAAGGGTGGTAGCTCCATTTAATAGCCTACCTGCAGAAGTCATTGACTCTAAAACAACAGAGCAATTCAAATCTGCTTGGAATAGGCATGCGGGATTGTCTGTAACAAATTGTAAGGGGGTAGCACTCAGGGCAGACTAGATGGATCTTTGGTCCCCATCTGCCATCACTTTATATGTTTCTATGTTTAAACTGGGTCTTAACAAACAGAAAGGGCAGAATTCTTACTGCTAGCACCATGGCTGTTGTTATTAATAACCACTCTCCTGTACACTGTGTTTGGAAAAGCAAGCTCCCCTGCCACCATAAGGAATTAGTTTTCCATGATTTCTCCAAACTTGATCATGTAGATTTTATTGATGATCTGTATCCTCTCCTCACTATATCTCACTGCGGCTGTCGAAGAAACACTATTTTACTTTATCTCTAAATTCCTTGCTCTGCAGGATAAGCACATCCTCTCATTGGGCGGAGAATAAGAGGATCAACTACTACATGGCTTCACATTGACCTGCTAGCCTTATCAAAGGCCAGAGATTGGTGTTAGGCCACATTTATAGTCATGTGGTTGACTGTTGACAGGGCATAATATGGGACTCAGAGGAAGGCATGCAAAAAGCAACCTGTGTTGCTAAAATATCTACTACTAGAATCTTTGCACACCTCACCGGTGACTCCTGAGTTTCTGTGGCCATATCAAGAGGCTCATGGCTAGTGGCAAAAATCATGTTATGAGTCACATGACACTAAATGCAATCAATTGTAACAACTCTTGGACTATTGCTAATGCACTTAACTATCACTACTAGGATTTACCCAAGTTATCTGATCTGGCCTGATAATGGAAAGGGGCAAAAGTGGAGCGAGATGTTTGTATTGTGCTTGCTCTTGTCCATGACCTTGAGGATGCAATATTCAGTCAGATAGACACCAGTGCTATCTAACTGAATATAAGGGTGTCAGTGCAGTGCAAGTCAAGTAGCACTGCCCCGACATGGATCTGAGAAGTGCAGGAACAGCACCGCAGACCTGATAACACAGGGAGGCTCTCAGCCTGACATTCAGCTTGCACCATGCAAATGAGTCCACTGGGCATGCAATAGGGCTGTGTGAAACTCTAAAAGTTCTACCTTGTGAACTTTGTGATTTGAACCTCAAAATGTTCCACCAAATTCTGCCTGGTTCTACCAGGTAAAAGTATGAAACCAGGTTCTACTTTTCAGGGAACATAAGTCCCCCACTGGTAGCCAATTGCTGGCTGAGGTACAGTTAAATTCCCTGGGGTCTAGTGGCCCATCATCCATAGCTAGCTGATCAGCAGCTGAATGCATAATTAAATTCCCTGGTGTCTAGTGCCCCCAACAGCTAATTGCCACCTGATGTACAATTAAATCCGCTGGTGTCTAGTGGTCCACCCACCATGGCATTTAGTGCCCCACCCTGACCCGAGGCGACCAGCACAGCCTTCCTCTTTCCACCACGCTGGATGCCAAACTGAGCTGTCAATGAATGAGGGCCTACTTGTACAAGCACACTTTCATTCACTGACAGGTCACCAGTTCAAGCCCATTCATTGCGCTCTTTGAGCTCTGTCCGGGGCACAGACAGGAGCAAGGGTTGTTCTGGTCACCAGCAAGGGGCGGGATGGAGGGAGAGCATTGTGTATCCCTCTGCTGACAACTGGAAGCAACCTCCAATCTTGTCTGTGCTCGACAGAGCCTCAAAGAGCTCAATGATAGGTCATGAGTTGGCAATGAATGAGCTCATGCTTGTAGAATTCCACACTCATACATTGACAGCTCAGCCGAGCAGCCAGCATGGTGAAAATGGAGGGCTGTGCAAGTTGCCCACTTGGGGTCAGGTTGTGTTAGGGAGCGGAGTGGGGAGCACTACTTGCTGAGGAGGGGGATCACTAGACACCAGGGAATTAATTGTGCATCGGGCTGGCAATGGGCAATGGAGGGACCACTAGACACCAGGGAATATAATTGTACATTGGCCACTAAGCCAGCGACCGGGTTCAGGAACGGACTCGGGCCGCTGGGGTCAGCAGGGGAAGGAGGATTGAGCATCCCCACGGATGCTCTCCTCCTTCAGGGGGGATGCCAGGGTGTATTTAACACACCCGACATCCGAGAGAGCCGATGGAAGCACCAACTCGGGAAACGGCGGCTTCCATTGGGGACGGGAGGGAGGATGCCATCAGGCACTTGGCAGGCATGCGACGCATGTTCCACCCGAGCCAGGCATCCTCAGTGGGAGGGAGAGGAGGGACAGAAAAAGCAGAAAAAACCCTCGGCGCTCCTGGGTGATGGCCACTCCAGCCTTCCAGTCTGCATCACAGGCAGACCCGCTGTGCAGGTGCTCTGTGGAGGAAGAGGCAGGTAGGAGCTACCAAGAGGCACTCTAGGGGCAGACTCCGTGAGGGATGGGAGACACTGAGTGACCCGATTGAGTGGAGTGGCGAGGGTGAACAAGAGGGAAAAAAATAAAAATACAAAAATTAAAAAATAATTGTACATTGGCCAGCAATTGGTGAGGGGGACCACTAGCCATCAGGGAATTTAATTATACACTGGGCTGGTGACCAGTTATCAGCAGGTGGGGAGATGAGCTAACAAAAGTTCCCAAAAACAACAATAAGTTTGTGGGTGTTCTTAACCTTGAACAACTGTGGTTTGACCTTCTTTGTGTTAAGGTTGAACCAATCTTGCAGCCCTAGCATGCAAGGTGCTAAGTGGTCATATACATGCCCATTATTTGCTCATTTGCATGGGAAGTAGCACCAGGTTTGTACCCCTGTGACCAGCCCCACCACTCCAATGGCCCATCCCTGTCAATAAATCCGTCACTGGTGTCCAGTGATCCCCTATCCTTTGATCGCTGGCCCCATTAACAATAACACAGTCCCTGGTGTCCAGTAACCCGCATCCTCCAATCCACAGCCCTGTTAACAATAAACCAGTCACTGGTGACCAGTGGTCCCTACTATACAATCCCTTGCCTCAGTAAAATAAAATGATTCCCTCGTCCAGTGGATCCCTCCCCAATCACCATCCACAGTAAAACTAAATGATTCCCTGGTGTCCAGTGGTCCCCAACTGTCCAGTGCCTGGCCACAGTAAAACTGAACAATTCTCTGGTGTATAATGGTACCCCTCACTCTCCGTTGACTCACCACAATTTCATACAAGAAGTTCCTGGCATCTAGTGCATCCTGCACTGTCTGTACAGGGTCCTCCACCCTGCCAACCCCCTTACCATAGTCGCGGCACTGCAGAAGTCATTTAGTGACTGGCAATGGAGGTGGGGTCAGCACTAGACACCAGGGAAGGTTGTGTTTGTTGCTGGGGCAGAATTTGGAGGAGGTGCCACTAGAGGGTATGCAGCCATGACATCGACATTTCGACAGCAGAGTCCCTACAGCGACAACAGTACCATGTTGCTGTAGGGAACCCGCTGGAACCAGGCACTGTCTGTCAGGGGTTCTGCATCCCCAATTAGCTCTGACTCAGAGTTGAGAATCCTAAGTGTGGGGTGTGGGGGGCACGGTTTTCATGTGAGGGATTCGGAGAGGAAGCACCTGAAGAAAACAATAGTAGTTGTGGACACCAGCAGCTGGCTGCAAAATGCAGTTGATCTGCTGGTTTCGCTGTCAGGTCCGTCGACAAATATTTTGTTTATGACCCGTTGTGGATCCCCACTATACAGCAGGGAGCAGGTGTGCTCCTCCAACTGCCAATGTGGTTGTTGGCTGCAGTGGCTCCACTGGCTGCTAGAGCTGCCAGAGCAAGTTGGGCTTCTTCGTGGTGGTAACAGGGCAGTATAAGGGGACCTGCACTATTCCTTTGCACAGCCTTGATGGGCTGAATTTTGCTGCACTCATATTCATGTCCCACCCTCCCTTTGCACATCGATCCTTGTGCATGCTGTCCCATTTGGTGTGTGTTCCTGACTCCTTTGAATATTGCACACAGGTGCAAACCCTGAGCAAATGGCAGAAAATCACTTTGCCATCTGGGCAAATTTTTGATAAGCTGGCCCCTGATGTCCTCTTTCACCCACCATTCATCATCAACAGTGCAACAAACCTCCCAACATTCTACTTAAATGTTGTACTCCTGGTGAGCTGCTGCATACTCAAAACTAGCTCCCATTCTGCGTATGATATTGGCTATGATGGGCTAGAACACATATTCATTAAGGCTGCAGCTCCTATCTAGTCTCCCTCCTTTCTCTTCTGTTTAATTTAGCCCTTTCTCGGCCTCAGCTTCTGTCCCTTAGAATTGGAAATTCATCAAGGTTATGCCAGTTTTCAAAAATGGGGATCTAAAATGCATTGAAAAGTACTGACCTATAGCAATCCCACTAGTCCTTAGTAAACTGCTTGAGAAGCTAGAGGCCACCCAAGTTATGATCACCTCCATAAAACAGCTACTATCTCCTGCACAGTCATTTCAGGCTGGGCTCATAACCACAGCAGTGCTCATCCAGTTCACCAATGATGCTAGAATAGCCATGAACAAGGGTATATATAATGTCGGGTTTTCATAGATCTGACAAAACATTTGACCGTATGGACCACACCATTGTTGTATCTAAATTATCCTCCCTTGGCATCTCCTCTATTGCCATAAAAGGGTTGCTAACTATCTCAGAGTTTGCCAGCAATTCGTAAAGGTGAAGCATTCCAAATGTGAGCTTACCACTGCAAATATTGGGGTCCCACAAGGTTCTATACTGAGGCCTTTACTTTTTACTATATCAATATACCCCCATGGCCCCATTCTCCTGCTCTACCCTGCTTTATGAATATGACATGGTGCTTTATTCCAATTCCAAAAAGTTACTGACATCAACTCATGAATCAAAGCTGACTTCAATAGTGTTCCAACTTGGTTCTCTCAAAATAAGCTTTTCTTTTTCTCCATTAAGACCCTTGCCATGCTCTGTGAGTCAGCACCTAGTCTGAGGGTGTGTACTGCTGACCCAGCCATCAACTGCCTAGATGGCTCACGCTTCACTTCTTACCATGATTAACTCATTTAAATATTCAAGCCTTACGCTAGATCCTGCTCTTGATTTCTCCTTACATATTTCAAATGTTTGCAAGTCTGTAAACACTAAACCAGGATTTTCTTATAACATTAGGTATGCCTTAACTCCTTCTGGTAGACTTGCCATAGTCAAGCCTTACTTATGGGATCATCTCTGTGTATCATGCTAGCACATTTAACTGATCAAATGGGACCTCACATGTAATCTTTGCCATTTGCCTAGTCTGTTACCGGACTGACCCACCTCTGTGCTTTTAAGTTTAGAAAGGCAATCTCCCTACTCACAATGACATTACACTTTTGGCTGTACTGCAGTGACAAGATTTTTAGATGATCTAAACCTGCTGCTCTGGCTGCCCTATTAACACCTCCTGATCAGGCCTACCATTTGAGATACAGTGATCTCTCACTCTTGGCTACTCCTTTTTTCAAATTAAGAAAATTTATTGATAACAACGGAATACAAAAATGGTAAAACACCTCAAAGTAGATACCAACAATATGCCAGGATTGCACATTGCAGTGTATACAGGTAACGGAACAAGAACCTTAGCACAAGTAGCCAATGACATTTTATGTTCAACAAAACAAGGTCCCCCAACCCCAAAACCCCACCCACCAACCTCCCTCCCCACCACGGAGGTTACAGTACCTATAATTACCGAGAAGATAGGTATGATGATAACTAAAAGTTTGAGAAAACCCAGCCAAGAGTATACTCAGCAGCCTTGTGGGTGTACATTTTGAAATACAGAGTAGTACCATTCTACATAATAGGAGCCCTCAGAAAAGGACTGTGCCTTTGGGATACAAAGAAAAACTGTTCAAATAGTTAACAGTGCATATGGTGATTCCCAGATTTTCTTATATCAATTAAAACTCTCTGTCATACTGCTATGAGCTGTTCAGCTTGAAAAGCAAAGAGTACTTCCCTGCACCATTTGATAAATTGAAGGGTGTTCTGATCGATCCAGTGTCAGAGGATTTCTTTTGGCACAGGCTGAAATTAAAGCCATGTGTGGTCTTTGATTACAAATCAGCTTATCCTTATATTCCCCAATAAGCATATCTGGGATAAAATGCATCTGTCAGACCAAGCATGGGGTCCAGACATGATAAGACAGATTCCCAAAAGTCACTTTTCAAACAGCTTAATCTGGTTCAAGGTCAGTTGGCATTCATCTGTATCCCCCTCCCAGGTCGTGCCTGAAAATAGGCAGGATTTGTCTAGTGCACTTACCGGCAACAAAACTAAATAAAATAAAATAAATAAATTATATATATATATATATATATATATATATATATATATATATATATATATGATATAAGGCTGTTCTCAGGTAGACCCTGATCCCAGTAGTAAAACATCAGGCCTTCTTTTTAGCTAAAACTCATGCAGTTTATGATAATGAGAGATAACATGAGAGGCTGGTACATTTGAAGCCAGGGTAAGAACATGAGTCCCATATAGTTTGTTCCACGGCTGGTACCAAAATGATGTAACGACATTTGAGTCAGCTGGTAGTATCTGAAACATAATGAGACAGGACAGTGGTATTTTCTCGAGCCTCTTGAAAAGTGAGAAGTTTCCAGTCTTGTAGGAGACCATCCACTATAACCACTTCAGTATGAGGCCAAAAAATTAGTGAGCAGCTGCCTGCAGTTTTAAAATTGGACTCCCTAGCAAGGGTTGTGTAGCATCCCTAGATGGTTAAACCTTAACTAGAGAACATAACTGCAGGTGAACTTGAGGGATGCTTCTAAAGGGGTGCCCTTTAAGGGTCCTAGGAAGTTTCTTATGGAAAGATCAGAGAAATGCCAGGATAGCGAGACCTAGTTGCGAGCATTGAGATCACTCTATGTTCAGCCATTGTGGAACATAGGGCCTAGCACTATGCTCCGAGGTTGGACTGAACCATTGAAAAATCTGGTACAATGGATAGCCAGATAATACAGGAAAAGATTAAGAGCTTGTAGACCACCCCTCTCTTTATAACATATCAGTTTGAACAGGGCTTTTCATGGAGTTTTGCCCACCACAGAAAAGAGGAAATTATTCTTTTACTTGGGTAAACTAGGACCATGGCAAAGCATAGTTAAATATCTGAAGTGGATACAAAAGATGAGGAAGCACATTCATTTTTATGATATTCAAATGTCCCCACATAGAAATAGACAAGAGGGACCAACGCTCCAAATTTATTTTTATTCAGGCCACCACTGAGTCTGGATTATACTGCTTCATCTTGGTGGGTGACACACCTAAGTAAGTACCCAAGTATTTCAACTTATCCTGAACCCAAACAAGACCCAGGTACTCTACATCCACCTCAGGGTCACACCACTAAGTGGCATCACTTCCATTTTTGCTAAATTCAATTTATAGTTAGAGATGAGGCCAAATTGAGTAATGACATCCAGAGTGGTGGGCAAAGATATTGCAGGAGAAGTGACATGTAAAAGAATGTCATCCACATAAACAGAAAGTTTGTATTGATGTGGCCACAGAAGGATACCCAGAACCTGTGGAAGGCATTGAGTTTCCTGATCAGAGGCTCTACAAACAAATGAAACAAGAAGGGTGACAGTGGACATCCTTGTCTGGTGCCTTGCTGTAGAGGGAAGTTTTCGAAAGGACTCCATTACAAAGTATACTGAGCCAAAGGGAGAGATAGAGCACCCTGACCCACTGAATGAGAGTCAGGGAAATGTAATATTTGGGTAACAGATTAAATAAATAATCACAAGAAACCCTATCGAATGCTTTCTCTGTGTCCAGAAATGTCAAATCGAGTATAGGAACTCTGGACGCACAGATGAGATGGGAAAGTTTACACAGATGATTGGCAGAAAGCCTCCTGGGCACAAAGTCCACTTGTTCCCTACTTATGAGGGGCCCCATACCTGACTCAATTTACTGGCCAATATTTTAGCAAGAATTTTAAGATCAACCTTAAGGAGAGATATTGGCCTATAACTTGGGACCAGCAAGGATCCTTACCAGGTTTTTGTAACCCCACAAAATGGTCTCAGTGAAAGAAGAATCCAAGAGGCTTTTGTTAAAAAATAATTAAAAGTACTTAGAGAGTATGGGAACCAACAGAATTTTAAACTTTTATAAAAGTTAATGGTGTAGCCATCCAGGTTCAGGGACTTATCTGATGCCAGAGAATCCACAGCAGTATGAATTTCAGTTACAGATATAGGGCCTGCAGCATTTTTAATGTGGTTCAGCCAAACAGGGTAAATCTATGTTTTGAAGGAAGAAGAAAGGCCTCCAACTGAGTAGGCAGAAAGGGAAGAAGCTGCAGTATACTGTTTTGATAGTAGGCCTGAAAGTGAACTGTGATATATCTCAAGGAGAGATGAGAAGCTGGCCAGTGTCAGTATGAATGGAAGATACTATGCTATCCATAGATTGGGAAAGCAGACAGAGATCCAGGAATTTCCCAGCTTTCTCACCCTGATTGAAATATTTTGCATTAGAATGCAGCATAAATGCTGTACCTTCTCTCCCAGGAAGGTGTTATACTTAGACCCGAGACATTCCAAATGTTCCCATTCTTGTTGAGATGTAATCATGAAATGTGCTCCTCCAGGAACCAAATATGATCCCACAGAGAAGCCAATTCCTCAAGGCCTTCCTTTACATTTGAAGCCAGTTGAATCACCTCTGCCCGGAGGGCAAATTTTAGGGCCCCCATAGTAAATTGAGTTTGACCACAGAAGGAGAGTTGAGCTCAAGAAAGTACTGCTGGATATGTTCCATCAGATATATGGACTTAATCAGCTGATTGTTGAATCTCCACACCTTATTTTGCTCTAGAGATGGAGAGAGACACAACTGAAGGAGAATGGGTGATGATTAGAAAATATTTTAGCAGCATAATGACATGAGATGATACCAGAAAGGTGCTCACCCCCAGCAAAAGTAATCAGTCCTGGAGAAGGAATCATGAGGGATAGAATGAAAGGAATACTCCCGATGACGTGGGTGTAATGCCCTCCCGAGGTCAACTAGGCCCAAGGAGTCCATGAGCTGCCAAAGAGCCATTTGCCCTGAAGATAGAGGTCGACGGGTCTACCCGATCTGTCAAGGTCATTGCAAAAACATGTTCAAATCCCCTTTGAGAAGCAAGGAAGAGAGGCAGGGGCCAATAGTGACATTAAGGTGGTGAGGAATTTAGGATAATTTGTCGTGGGCCCCTAAATGACCCCCAGAATGATCTCCAGATAGCCAAGCAAGTCCCACAGGATGAGAAACCAACCTTGAGGGTCCACCACCTCCTGAAACAGACAAAATGGCTACCTTCTGGCTACCAAGAGAGCCACACCCCACTTATGGGAATCAGAACCTGCCTCAAGTCCTGCCCCACCCAGAAATGCCTGCTTTTGTAGATGAAGTAAACCTTGGCTCTTGTGTAGAGATTGAGCACCTTTATATTCCAAGAACAAAACTATAATCAACTGCCATTATGCACAAGCTGGTAAAAGAGGCTTGTCCAATACATGTAAGAACAAAATATGTGAGTCCCTTACTAACTATTCCACTCTCTGGTGGTGGACCACCCCCACCCAAACCCACCCCAAAACATTTAACAGGTAAGATAAGAAACAAGAACCCCATCAAATTATGCCCAAGTCTCCACCCCTCCCACCTCCCATCTACCTTGCTACCTTGTCCATCACTAGTCATTGCAACAAAACTCCCTTCCCCATCCCCAACAAGGAAATCCTAATAAATCCCTAACCATCTATTCCCAGAAATAGAAACCTTGAACAAAATGATAGGATATGTATGGGGTTACAAAGCAGGTCCCTGAACCCCAGTTCCAGGTGTTTATCTTCCCAAAGGGTTTTGGTGCCAAAAGATTAAAATCAATGTCAGATGCCCCCACTAGTGGGGGTAGCAAACTGCCAAAAGACCCTAATGTCCCTAGCCACCACCTTTGGGAACAGGGTAATATAATGCCTTGATTCCAAGGAGAAAAATACCCCACAACATAGACAGGAAGTAACACCCAACCACTTTGTTGGCTTGTGAGGCCATCTTTCCCAGAAGCATTCCACCCCATCCACTCCACCCCCCACCCAAGTAGACATACAATGCCAGCTTAATACAACAAAACCTATTTAACAAATTCCAAAAATCCAAGCATACCAAACTACCTAAGCAAGATAGTAACCATGTATTTACTGAAGCACCACATTGAGAAATAAAGGCCAATAAAGGTGTTGGATAACAGCAACCACTCCAGACCTGGTGGCAGCAGAATATGGAAAAAATAGAATAGTAGAGTCACTTTCCTGCCCTATAAAGGGAAAGAAAAAAAAGGAGAGAGAAACACAGTGACATTGTTAACCATTATATAGAGAATCGTAGATGCAAAAAAAAAACAGGCAGGGTAGTTATAATACTGACATGTCAGTCTACATGTCCGTGATTGTTAAATGTCAATCTATCCACCCAACACAATAGAGTGGACCCATGAAAATCAATATAAAATGAAGAGACTTTAATAAAATTCCACAAAAACAGGATCCCCAGAAAAGCCACTTTGGTAATGAATTCTCCTCCTTGTTAAGTCAAAGCAACAAGGGTGACTGCAGTAACATTCAAGCATTAGCAGGTACTGTTAAACCAACTTCGAAACCATTCGGAGAACTGAGGTCAAATATTCAAAATAAACTAAATGAACAAATCCAGGACAAAAATAAGTAGCAGCAATCGGTGTCTTTCTCTATCCTGGCAACCGATAGAAAATCAAAGCTGATCAATGTCCTGATAAGATGTAGAATCATAGGTCAAAAATCAGAATGGTGCGGTGTCTTAATGCGATGCAGAACTATAGTTTGAAAAGTAAATCTGTACGAGATCCTGATATGATGCAGAATCGTGGTTCAGTGATTCAAATTGGTGCAGAGGCCTAAAGCAGTGCAAAATCGTAGGTCGGAGAATCAAATTAATGCAGGATCCTGACACAATGGAAAAATTGTGAATTGGAGGCCCAAATCCAGGGCTATAAAGACTAATACTAAACCAAACTCCTCCCAGACAGCCTGTGAGTTTTGTGCCCAGCCATGGGTAGAATAAAATACATCTTAGGTGATCCAAGAAAGGTAGGCAAGCAAAAGCTGGAGTGCGAACCTTAGGTAATGAGGAAAGAGCTAATTTGTACTGGGCTTGTACCGTTGTAACAGCAGGTGAGAGACCCTGGTGCACTTGAGGTTTCTAAATCAAACCAGAAGACAAATATAAAATAATAGCACATTTTAGCGAGCACACTAGGGATTTTACCATGGCACTGTAGTATTAAAGGAAGCTCAACCTGTCCTGAAGAGGTCAGGAGAAGCTGTTTAAGTTCTTTAGCAGCCTGCTTCCTGGTGTCGAATGAATGCCAAGATCCTTGAATGAGAACCTGTAGCTGGGCTGGGTAAAGGACACAAACTTAATACCAGCAGGTATAAGCTTCATACCAGTGGGTGGAAGGCAGACCATTTTGATGATTGGAGACTGGTAGATCCTGTGCAATTCAAAGCTTTGCACCTTCCCAGGTGACCTCGTTCAGGTCTCTTAACTTCTGCAAGAGATGTTGCTTATCTAAAAGTTTGATACTTTTAGTATAAAGGGTCAGTGTGGAGAGTCTATTGGAGGCCAAAGGTACAGAGATCAATGCGTATGTTCCACAATGTATCTGGATCCATTTGAGATGGCCCAGCCACCTTTTATATAAGTGTCTGAGTGAACAGGACTGGAGTAGCCCCTTTGCATTCTCATGGAGACCAAAAATCACCAAATTGTTTCTCCTGCTCCTTCCTTCCAAATCCTCGAGTTTGATCAACATTTTAGTGATATTTGCCTTAACTCATTACCTCCACAGCTCCATATGAAGTCCAAACTATCCATTGTTTACCTGACACAAAATGGCTGCCCAGGAGGTAATGAGTGAAAGATATTATCTCCAGGTCCATCCAATCATGTCATTTTTCCAATGAAGTGGTACACGCTTTCACACCGCTGATCCTTCTGCCCATCTCCAAGATCCTGCCGGATGGATTTAAGCAGGTGAGTTTGTTAAGAGAGTCCTTGAGGGTTGCAACTCCAACATAAACTTCTCCTCTGAGAGGGGTGTAGGCTCTGGGATGAGGTAGTGTAGCAACCAGGAGTGGAGCCTTGGGTCTTGGCTTGTTTGGAGGCCTTATCCAGTGTCTGAGGTGGAGTGTGGTGTGGTAAACTTGCCACATCTCCACATCCATTTTCGGTGACAAATTGGCTAGAAACCACAAAACTGGAAACTGGATCAATTCCACTAGCTTACTAGACAAAATGGCACCGATTAACAGCACTTAGGTAGTGAAAAATATTAATTATATACATGGTGAGTGGGAGTGGGGTGAAGAGCCACTTCTTCTCCAGAGGCATCACGTGACTCCACTCTCGACTGTTACTAAGTGCTATACTAATATGTGTGAGAAAGCATTCCTCCATTGCCCCAAAGCTCTGGAAAGATTATCCATTTAATTGTGCAGTGGAAACCCACGCAGTCAAACAGCGTGCATGTGGACATCCCAAAGCATGCTGGTTGAAAACCGTACCAATATAAATAGACTAACTCAGATCCACACACATTGCATTGACCACTTAGCTTTTACCGTGCAGCACTCTCTTGCGATCTTGACAGGCTACCACCTGGAATACCTTCCATCCTGACTTAGGCTCTTTAATTCCCACCTTGCTTTAAGGAGAGCTTCATATGTTTTAAGTTCTCTGATAAGTGTTCTGTTGTACTTGATACTCTGTACTCATAATCTGCCTGTCTGCCATATCCAGTGTACTTATGCATGCTGTTGTTGAGCTGTAGTGCACTGCCTGCTTTCTACCCTGTTGCTACAGTCAATCTTGTCAAATTTGTACTTATAAAATGGCAGGGTAAATCATGTAATTTGATTGGCTCTTATTTATGTGTAAATACAGTTTACATGGGAAAAAAGGACTGCTCAGCAGTGAAGAGTCTGCAACACAGATCAATGGGCATTTGGAACACAGGCCTTTCAGTTAGCCCTCTACTGTCAGAGCTGATCTTCCACCACAAACATGGCTGCTACCTTTGCACTGTAAAAACTTCAACTGGACCCTAAAAATAAAACTACCTTAAATAAAAAATAAAATAAATGAATTAAATGCTGTTCTCTGATTATCACACTCTTCATAAACATAAACAAATTAGAAACAATAAGTATTGTTTATAGTTTTCACTACAACTGTTTCTTTGATGACAGTCAAAAATCTCCTTCTATCTTTAACTGCTTATGGGAGAATTCTCTCTTCTTGCCCTAACAGTGAGATAATTGAGTCTCTGGCTGTAACAAAGGCCTTTTTGTCTCTGTGTATACTGTGTTGGGAGAGACATTCTGCCATTGGAATTGAGCAGAATTTTGAATCCATATATTCTGTGGCAAACATTCCATGATAAATATTCCATATCTTGAATGTGGAGAATAACGGAGAAAAAAAACAAGAAGAAGAAAATAGGCAATAATACAATGTCATCATCAATGACATCACTTGCAGATGGAAGGAATATTTTATCACAAATGCACAAAGTAAATCTATTTTCTAGTTATAACTATGCTTTTCTCAATAGACAAAAGTAAAAAAAAAGAAGCCATTCACCTTGTGCCTTACTACACCTCTGGCCATGCTGTAAAATATAGTTTACAGAATACCTTTACACACACTCTTTACTGCTTATTTATTACCTTCACTTTGTGTTAAGCTGTATAACGTGTTTGATGTTTGTAGGTCAGTTCATCATTTATTTGTTCAGTCATCTGACTATTAGAAAACATAAAATATACAAACTATAAAACAGGATATATTGCATACTGCACGAATACATCAACAACAGTATAACACAGTTTCAATCCCACTGTTTACATAATTAACAATTTACAGTCTTAGGTCTCTCACACACACACACACACACACACACACACACACACAGCAAATTAAACCTAATAGAGGCTATTATAATAGATATATAATAACTGGCCAGCAATTTTTCCATAGGCTTAGCCAGTTATAATTTATCATTATAACCCGTGGGTTATAACAGCAAACACATGCTACGTCAGTTCCAGAGCAGCCATTCCTGATTGGCTTTCCACTGGTAATGGGCTGGCTAAACACTTTCATCGCAGACTTACTCAAGGAGCCGCATACACCGAAGTCGCTATGTTATTTTTTATTTAAAAAAAGGTATCTGTTAATCCTGCTTTCCACAACCCACACTACAGAACAACAATGGCTCAGATGTGCTTAAGCACCCAGGAACAGTTCAAGCTCTTCTCGGAGGTAAGCGATCCCAACAGAGTTACCCCAAAGTCTTCAAAGTAAAAAGAAATGGCTAATAAAAAAGACTCCTCATGATGAAACTCTTTCTCACTAAAAGAGAGAGAGTGAAGTGTGTGTGTGTGTGTGTGTGTGTGTGTGTGTGTCTGTGTGTGAGTGCGTGTCTTTGTAACAGTAGCACAATCTCCTTAGGCAAAAAATTGCTGACCAGCAATTATAATTAATAAAATGTGGGAAGTGTACTGTAATTTGAAGTTAATGGTTTCCCTCAGTGTGGGATGCTTTAATAAATTTCTCATTAAGCACACTTCCCCATTCATTATTGTATATATAATCAGGAGACTAAAAGTGGCAGCTTTTTCATTCTAACTTCAATGGCAACATTTAAGAAATTAAGAACTCTGGATAAGCAATATTTATTTTTAGTAGTCATGAGTATTGTAAGCATTTCCTTATTTTCAAAGCTGTAGTATTAAATTAATTGCCCCAACCAATGTTTTATTACTTCGCACTTTGAGCATTCCATAGCAACATACATTAAATTATTAATCCCATCTCTACCACAATTGTATAGATTATCTTGGGGTTCCTAAGTTTACTACATTGTGATTTTAACACGTTATTAGAAAACTTTCAGTTTTAAAATTCATCAATAACGTCCTTTTTCAGGTTCAATGATAATGTGAAGATAATACCTAAACTGTGCCTGATATCATTGGCTACTAGCCAGCAAGAATAACATGAACCTTTATCATTTCTAGTTTCCTATGAGCCTGCACACCTGTATATTTTTACTAATGAACATCTCATATTTTAAACTTATCATGATATTTTTCCTAGTATAATTCCCAAGATTTTCAAGGTGAAATTCGTGAACTGAACTTATCAATTTTTTTTAATCATATTGACTATGAACACCCAATTTCCTCTCATTTTATTTTTTCAGGGCACTCCATGGTCAAGGAGGACTGATGGTGCAGCAGTAGCTCTACTGCTTGCAACGCTGGTGACCTGGGTTCGGAATTGAGCCTGGGACGCCACAGAGCCAGCCGTGGAGTGGAAAGCAGGATGAATGTCCAGTGGACTGCTCTCCTCTGGGAGGAGAGGGCCATGGGCATCCAGTGCATGAGTGATACCCAGTGTAAACTGAGTGTACACCAGCCAGGACCATACAGAAGAGGATGAGATGATGGCAGATGTCTGTAGGACGTGCATGGGAGCATGCAAATCCACCTTCTGATGTCATTGTAGATCTGTGTTCCAAGAGGTAACCAAAAAAAAAACCTTCCAAGTAGGATGAAGCCCAGAATCCATTGCCTCTTCTCCACCAAAGTAACCCAGATGTATATCTAGGCTGAGGCTTAAGGGTGCTCTTCGTTTCTTTTTAGGTGAGTGCCTCCATAAGGGGTAAGTCACTGTCCTCCCAGAGCCAGCAGCAGTTGGAAGTGCTGGGCTGGGAAAGGGCATGGGGCCTGTGGGCAAACACAGAAGTACTTCCACACTCGGCCTAGAAAGTCTGAAACAGAATTTAAAAGAAAAATTAGACACTGTCTGGGCAACTTCTATTTACTCATCCCTATCAAGGAAATACAATAATTATTTTTTTCTAATATGTGGTAATAACCAGATACTGGAGGAACCAAGTTCAGCTGTGCTATAAGTTGATGTCTGTCATTTAATATACTTTATTGAAATTTTCAGAACAAAATACAACAAGAACAAGCACAAAACAACAACAATAAACAAGCTTGATGTCTGTCAAATAGAATTCTAAATTGATTGTAGGGTATGTCTAAGTTTGTTTATCAGATGTTATTTTAGGAACAATTTTCCAAAATGACATATACCACTAATAATTTTACCTTTTAAAATGATGATTAAATGAGTAAGGACATGAGGAGATAGCAGCCCTACTGATGACACGCAATATATTCCAAAAATAGTAGCTGTCTTACCTCCTACGATACCAATTCAGTCTGGATTCAGACCTAACTACTCCCACAACAACCTTACTAAAACTAATAAATGGCATCAATACAGCTATGGAGAAACAACATTGTATGAGTGCTAGCTTTGTTGCTCTCAGCACAGCTTTTACCTGATTCATACTACCTATTTCTCAGAAAACTAGATAAATATTTTTACACAGTGTACATTAGCACTATTACACTAACATAAGTGATATCCCAAAGATAGACTCCTACATAGATATTTTTTTATCTTGTTACTAGAGTACATCATTTCTGTTTGTCCTTACAGTGGATACATAGCTCTGTACCATGTGCTGAGCTGCAGCCTCATGCTCTCCTGATCCATGGCAACTTCAGTTTTACTTTGTTTCTGAAAGCCCTAGTGTACATTTTATAACATGCATACAGTATGTGATGGGCAGCAATGAGATATCCTTTAGCTTCATTTTGTAAGAAACCTCTGAAACCTCATCAAGAGGTCATTGATCACTCATGAAGTTAAAACTATAACTCATTGCTGACCATCATATATCCCCATATCTCAAATGCCAAACATAAATGGATAACTGTCTAGTTATACCAGGGATTGGCACTGGGAGGGACCACTGGACCACCAGGATTTTTTGTCGAATACCAGAAGGGATCGGAGCTAAGGAGGGACCGCTGGACCACCAATGATGTCTTTATGTTTACATGGATGGGGATCATGGCTAGGAGGAACCACTGGACCACCAAGGATGTATTTTGTTTCTTACATGGATGGGATTGGGGCTAGAAAGGGACTGCTGGACCACCAAAGATGTATTTTTATTACATGGATGAGGATCAGGGCTGGGGAGGGACTGCTGGACCACCAATGATGTCTTTATGTTTACATGGACGGGGATTGAGGTTAAAGAGGGACTGCTGGACCACCAAGGATGTATTTTTTTTTTTACATGAACAGGAATCGGGTCTGACAGGAAATACTAGACCAACAGGCATGATTTTCTGTTTTTTTTTTTTTGTAGGTGTTGTTTCTGGGAACCCTCGCTTAACCTCTGATGCCCCCACACCGACTGGTATCAGACCCTCCCTTCAGCCCCATGACTTACCCCTCATGGAGGGGTGGGAGGTACTCACCCACCAGACTGGATCCAGTTTGAGGCAGATGTTTTCCCGTGGCGAGTGAAGGGGACCATTGTCATCCATTACGAGGGCTGCATTTTTCTCTATTTTCTCCCTTGCAGAGAGAGGCATGCAGGACATCAGCAGAGAGAGCACACACGCATCTGCACATGCTGCCTCCAGATGTCAGCCCCATCTCTGCCCCATATTGTTTTAAAGCATTTGTGCACTGCACCCCCAGCCTCTGCTAGGAGCCAGTCAATGCTGATCACTGGCAAGCCTCTCCCTGGAGAGGAGAGCAGTCCTCAGATGCTCAATCCTCTCCAACCATGTCAACCCCAATGACCCATGCTCATTCCTGAACACGGGTTGCCGCATAGCGTGAGGTAAGGCGACCAGCACATCAGCCCCCAGTGCCACCAGGCCGGCTCATGATTTCTGTTTTATACCAGAGTGGATCAGGACATGGGAGGGACCACTGACCACCAGGGTATCCACCCTTGGCAGTGAATAGACACTATGCACTGTTAAGGGCTAGGTTTCAGAAATGTTAAACTGCTCTGCTGCTGGTGGATGTTTAGCACTTTTGAAAACTTTCAATATTGTGATGCACCACATGTATGCATGAGGGATATCTCATTTGTATGGGTGCAGCACAATATTAATTCAATGGTGCTGTCAGGGGTGCACCATGAATAGGTGGCCTTTGAATGTGACCACACCCCGACAGCTGGCATTATTCTGGATTAGTGCAGCGACACCCGTTGTGCTGCACTAACCTTTGAAAATGGGTCTCTGTGTCACCCAAATTGCTCCAGTAGTAGTAATACAACTAATGCATGTGTATAACTACCTAAACAATATCAACCATTTTATGTCTTAAAAGGGCATTTGTTTTTGTAATAAATCTTGTTTTCACTATCAGTATGCTGCAGCTGTTCCTGGGGCCCATGTAACCAAGATGCAGCATTTTTGAGAATTATCCTGGGAGAAGTTCAATAAGTAAATGTTGCTTAAGCAATTTTAAATGGTCAGAAAAACATCTAGTGTATGGTTGGCTCTTATTATGTAAGGATTTCCATACACTCCAAAATGTTGTGGTACAGTTCAAAGGTCCAGAAAGTTGTTGTGGTAATGTTATGACATCACAACAACACCACAGCATCTTTTCAGCCATGACACTCTACCTGATTGGTTGAAGATGCTTCTTTGGTGACAGAAACACCTGGGAAAACATGGTGACACTCGCTCAGCAAGCACTGAGTGAGGATAAGACAGTTTGGACATGAACAGCTATAGACTGCTCTATGTTACCAAACTGTCCTTTATCATTTTTTTAAATTAACAATGTGGCCATGGATGGATGGCTGGGAAAGGGAGTGACGGATTCTCAGGAGCAATGCAGTTGATGCACAGTGAGATGTTGAGCTGGCAGGGGCATTTATTCATGGTAACTGATGATAAACCGAAGAACTGACCCAGGTTGAACTATCAGAGAAAAACATACGCTTATGTAAAACAGTGGATGGGTGCCCATACACAGCTAAGACTGTTTCCATCTTGAGCATGTGGCAACAAGATGGAGATCTCTTGAGCTTCTCTGCGAGGTCTCAATGATGTCATCACATGTCTTTGATAAAACACAGCCTTGTTAGTATGGGTACCCACACACTATTCTACTGTATATGTATTTGTAGTACTCAAACTAGAACAGATTGAGTAAAGCAGTAAGGCAAGGCAAGTCAATTTTATTTATAAGGCACCCACTCCCAGAGGCTCTGGGTGACTAATACAATAAGGACAGAGAGCGTTAATTAAGACATAATAAAACCTCATTAAAACCACTACAAAATTAAAATTTAATAAAATAAAATAAGGTTTCTAAAAGTCAATCTTCAGGAGACTGGCCAAAACTAAAATAAAGATATCAACCTTCAAAGGCCAGGCTGAAGAGGTGGACCTTAGCCTCCCTTAAATACATCAGTTGAGGGAGCCTCTGGACTGCAACTGGAAACAAATTCCACAAGGTTGGCCCAGAGACACTAAAAGCCCAATCTCCTGAAGTCTTGAGCCAAATCCTGGGAACTTCCAGGAGGCCACTCAAAGAGAAATGGAGGGAGCAAGCAGAGGACCCCGTGTCAGGAGTTCAGACAAGTAACCAGGACCCGCCTGTATAGGGCCTTAAAGGTGAGAAGACCCACCTTGAAAAGACGTGCCTACCTCACTGGCAGTCAGTGCAGAGTGACCCAGGTGACCCAGGTTTGGGAACTGACCAAGGTCACTTGGATGCCAGCCAGGTGAAGGAGGATTGAACTTCCCAAGATGGCTTTTCTGCCTTGGGTAGGGGGATTCTGAGTCCCACCACTTGCCAGCCACTTGAAGGAGACTAGGTGGAAGCACCGCTGGGCCAATCAACACTCATGTATGTGCATGCATCACTCACAGATGGCCCAGGGAAGAAATGGAAGATAATGTCATGGTTCACTCAGCATCCGCTGCAGCCACCACACTGCCTTACATGACAGGCCACCTGCTGATACCGCTCTGTGTAAGTGGTAGTTAACACATAAGTCCACAAGACAGGTCAAAGACAGGGCTTGAAGGATGCTATCAGGACTGGGGACAGCAGGCAAAGAAGGCATTAAGAAAAATAAATAACTGATATGCTAATACTGGCCTGAAAAGGGGGAAAATAGCATATTATGACATAAATAGCAGCAATGTTACCTCCCAGTAGCTGGATATGTATTGTAACCTGATCCTCACTTTTTACTCTTCTCGTGAACTACTGTATTGGACACCTTATGGAATTCCAGGTACACAATGTCTACCATTATATCCATGTTTGGTTTCTGATTTACAGGTTTAGGAAACTATACATTTGTCAAACATTAGCATCCTCATGAACTCATGCTGGTTCTAACCTATTTATTTTCTCTCAATATAGCTTTCTTGTGTGTCTCAGTATGTCCTCCATGCTCTTCCCAACAGCCGGTGTCTGACTCATTGGGCTGTAGTTGCTCTCATCTTCCCAGCTCTTTTTATGTTGTTGTTGTAAATCAGCACCACTATTGTATCCCTTCAGTGTTATTGCACCCTTCCATCTATCAGCAGTTCTTTAATTAAACTACTAGTGTTGCTACAGTATTTGCCATGCTACCCCAGAGCCAGCCTTGGGGTTGTGAACTGTGCATTTGCACAGGGCCCTAAGAGCAGAGGGGCCCAAACAAACCCAGCTGTCCAGTTGGCCTCTTCTTCCTGGTCCTGTATGTACTAATTTAAGTAAATGCAAAATGGCACAAAACTGGCTAAAATGAAGCTACAGGGAGACCATGGTAGGGATGAGGATATTCCTTGGGGCCTTCTGACTTCTGATACAGGGTCCCAGCAAGGTGGTTCACACAGAGCTCATGGAATAGCTAGGGTCAGCCCTTGCTACCCCTTTAAGTTTCTCAGTGGTGGTCTCTCAACCAACTGCTTTGGAAATGTAGTCACAAAATATAAAGATGTAGTCACAAAAGATCCAGAACTAGACATATGACTAGACTGCACGCTAATGTTTTCAGTTCATACGCATTGTCAGGTGATCAAATTCTTTCTTATGGGTGCATTCTATATAAACAATGTTTTGCCAAACAGTTTGCTAGGGTGACATAGTCTCCAAAATTATTCTACCTCACTGACTATTAGAGACATTATATACGGGTCAGCATATGCCTCCAATGTGTCTGGGCCCCACTCCATTTGTAATGCCTTCTGAAGGGTTGCCCTAAACTTGCAAACAATAAAGCATTACTGTGGCCTCTATAGCAAATAAGGCAGGTCCTTCCTAAATACATGGTCACTCTTACATGGGGTATCCTGTCAAAATACTGAAATGATAAGCTGAAGCTCACCAGTTATCTGACTACCCCTTTACAATTGTCTGAATATGCAGTCTGGATAACAAGGTAAAGCTGTTTCCAATTCCTATGCACATCGGTGACACCGGTCAAACAGTCTTCTCATACAAGCTTCCTAAGCAATGTAACTCTTTCCTGACTAAACTCAGAGAAGACAGTTCAACCTACATTTTAAACAACTGTTACTCCCAGCAGTCTCCTAGAAGGCTATGCTTTCTGGTTAAAATAAGTACCTGGCCTCAATTGCTTGGCTGTAAATTGTGCTAATACTATATATACTGAGCTTAAATGTTACAGAACTTGCTTTGGTGTGTCTCCCAAGGTTCTCTGCTCTCCATGTGTTATTTGCAGTACATATAACACCTCTCAGGGTGAGCAATAGCAAATACAGTGTTGAGTATCACCATTATGCAGATGATACCTAGAAGTATCTCTCCTTTGCCCTAGATCAGAGTTAGGTTGATTGTTTGTATACCATCACAAGTCATCTTGAGGTAGTCATGACTTGATGGAATCTGATTGGCTAGCCTTAAATCACACAAATATTTAATTGTTACCGACTGGACCATAAAGCAGATATTTGCCATCAAAGGCTGCCTCAAATTTCTATTGATTTATGGGACCGGATGGGCGGTTGGGAAAGTTACAAACAACTTGGGAGTCTTTTTAACAAACAGATGACCATGGAATCAGCAATCAGGAAATACCGATTCCATTTTAAGAATATTTAACTTGCTGCTGGAGTGTTTCACCTAAGCCATTTACTATAATCCTGTACCACTTGTGAGTCCCTTGTTTTGTTTGTTTCTATCTTCCTGTTGAATAAGTGTTTTATTACAACCCTTGTACATCTAAGCCATATTTTGTTCACATATTCTTTTCTCTCCTAACACTTTTCATTTGTTCTCATTTGGCTTCATTCTGAAGGCCTCACTTGCTCTGACATTGTTTTATTTCCTGTAATGCATCTTATGCTTTACTATTTGACATAAGTTCCTTCCTAACCTTAGCAGTGAACCATATTGGCATTCTGCCCTACTTGATTTGTTTTTTTTTCTTGGTTGGAAATATTTATCCTAGCATGACTGTAACATCCACTATCATTTATCATCTTCTCGTACAGTACACCTCCCATTCCCACACCCATTCTCTTACTTCTGATGAGAACTTTTAAAAATGTTTCTCTATGGTTCTAAGAAACATTGCAGTGATTCTCCTCCATCAATAGCTCCTCTGTATGCAGAATTCCACCATACTGTGGTCACACTCTAGTTCTCTTTACTGAGCATGTACATAGTACTACACCCAGATTACTTACATAATATCTAATATTGTCTCATTCCTGGTATCTTCTTTGTTGAATTCCATTAAGAATTTACACTGTTCATTAAAAATTAGAGGACTTTGTTTATTAAAATACTCATAATAGTACAAATTCATACAAAATACAATTCATAGATTCTCTGCCATTACAATACATATCCAGACATGTTACCAAATAGCACATAATTGAAACAGTCTATTCCAAGATGTAAAATAAATGAATCTTGGATTACATCCTAAAATTAGGATGCAGTGGAAACTGCTAATACAGCAACTGCTTCACAGTTCTACATATAAAGGTACCCATCTTCCATCAGGAACCATCAGGGCAAAAGTGGCAAACACCCCCCACTACATGGGTTGTACCCACTGAACTAACCTAAATCCCTCACACATACTCCAGACTTGCTTGTTCTGACCCCTAACCCATTGTAAAATACCAGTCCTAATCCAAGCAACCATATAGTTGGAGAGTGCCGATCACTGATAAAGAGAAAGCTGATCCTTAGACAACCAAATGTAGTGTATAAAAAGGTCATTAATATGCCCCTACATATTACTTGAAAAGCCAACGCTTTTACAAAATATAAATCCAGAAATGACCCCTTTTATATGAGATTGTGGCCAAAGCTGATTCTGTCCATTCCAAGGACAAAGCTGCTAAAATGCCTTAACATGAAAGAATTCACAAACTAAGTGTCATAAGTAGTGGAATTTCCCCAGTTTCCTGGACAAATGTCCCCATTCATTAAAACACACACACGCATACACACACACACACACACACACACACTTAATCTGGTTTAATATCAGGTTGGCTTGCATCTCTATCACCATCCCTGAGATGAGGCTGAAAACAAGATGTATTTCCTAGCCCTCCTTTCCTTTTCAAAAATACTAGATAACTAGTTCTCTGCTTACAACAGTTTTAGTCTACCTCTAGTGCAGTCACTCACCTGCATTAATATAACACCCTCCTTCTCAGTTGCCTTCCTCATTTCATCTTTGCAATTTCTGTATTCATCTACATATCCTGATCTGGAGGCCTGCATCACACCCCAGTGAGCAATGAATGTGCCCTTTCAGTCTTGATCCCAATGGACTCAGCAGTGCTCAAGCCTTTTGGTAGTCAGACCTCCAATGACTTTTTTGAACTCTGCTTATTTACTTTTTATTTTTATTTATTTATTAAACTCTAGGATTACAAATACGCTTTGAGAAAAACTGCTCATTTAAAAGGTTCCATGTCAAGGGATGGAGGGTAACATACATACAGAGGTTGTCAGTGGTTAACAGTCTAACACACTTTAGAATTACAGACAGTAATGGAGAGAGACATCATAAGCAGCTTAAGTCAAGTTTCATAGTAAGAATTAAAAGTAAAGTACAGTTAGTGTGAGCAGGGTAGGTAGGGTTAGGAAGAAGTAGGCAGACTGAGGGGCACGGTTGGAGAGAAGGGTGGCTAGAAATAGTGCAAGTAAGATTGGAGATGAAGGACTGATGTCTGTGAAGTGCCATAATGGTGGGAGGGGTGGGTGAGGTGGGAGGTTGAGGGGAAGGTCGGGTGAAATGAAAAGCAGGTGCCAGTAGTGTAGATTGCTTTGGAGGTTACAGGACACAGGTCAGAAACAACTGGGTGGATGGAGAGGCAGTCTCTTTAGGAGAAGCAATCACATTGTGTGGTTGAGGTGAGGTAAAGTTGGAGATTCCTTTTAAAGGGTCAAAGCATGGCAGAAGAGTGCTTTTTCTGTAGGGTATTGTACCACTGAGGATCCTGTGGGTGAATGACCACTGACCCATTGTGGTCGGCATCTGGGAACCTGGAAGGTTTGATGTTGGGCACTACATGTATGCTGGGTACTGCTGTGGACCAGTAAGGAGCTTTTCAACACCTGGAGGCATGAGTCTGAGGAGAACCTTTCTGGTTAATAGGCAGGTCTGATATTGTATTCTACTAAGGAGTGAAGCTAACCAGCCTGGGTGCAGAGGTCACAGGTGTGTGTTAGGTGGGCAGCACCTATTAATAGCCTGCAGGCTTTGTCGAGCATCACTGAAATCCTGCAGAGAGCAGTTGTAGAAGCAGAGATATAGATGGCTGCTTACTAGTCAATGATGGAGGTGACAAAGCTGTAGAAAGACAATCTAAGGGCACCAGCAGTCATACAGTGCTTATGCTTGTGGAGCAGGCCAATCTGTATGTTGGCGGCCTTGCTACATTGTCAATGTGCCGAGCATAAGAGAGGGTACTGTCCAGTGTGATACAAGATACTTAAACTCAGGGACATGTTTGAGTGAAGTCCTAAGTGGTTCTTGATGGTGAAGGACAGAGATTTGTGCTTGTCTGTCGTTAGAGAATATAATGACTTTAGTTATGCTTTATTTCAGGTCGAGTTTATGTGTGCTGAACCATTCTCCAACACTCTTGTAGTCAAACTGCAACTGACTTTCTAGGAGTTTAGTGCCATAGTGACTAGTGAACACGACTGCTTCATCCACTACATACTTTGGCCCTTACCAGTGAGGATTTTCTTCAAGTCACTGCCAGTGGCTTGTGCCCATCCACAGAATCTCCCAAGTGACTGTCTGACCCTTGCTCATAGTGCCAATAGACCAGCCAGTTTATGCATTGCTTCCACCTCTCACATGGCAGGGTCTTTCCTGTCAGCCTTCTGGAATCCAGTGAGTCACAGTAAGGGGAGGAGGTGCCCAACAGTGATGTAAAAGAGCCAGGGGTTAGCCTGTTGTTGGATATAGGGAAGGCAGATCCCATCTTCTCCTGTCTCAGCCCTCACAGTGATCTAGGGTTGCTCCATGCCAGCAAGCCTTAGCACCGATATGCATCTCTACCCACAACAGTCAAAACTGGAAAAATATACCCTTTGTGTTTGTATTAGGACTTGTGTATACTATGGACACTCTAGTGAGTCTGGGAGAAGTCACTCTGCAGGGCTAATGCTGCTGGGAGCTGGGAGGAATTCAGTTTCCTAGCCTGACTGATTCAAAGTACTGGCAGGGTCCAGAGGGACTGTTTTAGCACTTTTAACAGTTTTCTCTGTATTTGGGCTCGGTTTAAGCCTGTTTAAGATATTATAAATGCTTTAATCTGCTAGCACAAAACAGGAAGTAATTGATGCACACTTCCTGTCTGGCAGTGTAAAACTACCCCCTCTAGCCAGCATCACTTAAATAGCTGGGGGAATTGCTGCCTGGGGCTCCCTTGCAGAAGAACTCTATGAAAGAAAACTCTTCCACTTCTGTTTCTCTTTGAAAACAAAAGAAAACTGAAAGAAAAATATCAAGTTCAAGTTTATTGGCAGGAAAAACTCAGTTGAGCAGGCTCATTTACAGGAGGTCCTGTTTAACAACAGGGACATTACACAAGCATATACAAAGTAATATACATTAAACACATGAATAATCCATGAGAAGAAAATAGGACAATATTTACATTATACATACATAGGCGCACTAAAGCTCGGAGTTAAATAAATGTTTAGCACTGGGTAACAAGATACTACCTCATGAGGGAAGTAGAATTACAAGGCCAGCAAGGAAAGTAAAGATAGTGGCATAGCAGGGGTGGGATAAGGTAAGAGGGAAGGGGACAGGAGGATGGTGGACGGAGGTAGAAGGAGGCAGACAACAAGGTGGAGGGGTGGGAACAATGAATATAACAGGGTGGCTATGTTGGCTAGGGCAAGGGCACTATGGAGGTGGTGGGAGAGGAGATAGAGATAGATGTTAAAGAAAGAATAGCTGTAGATAAGGGCAGGGACTATTGAGTGATGATAATGTGGAATATAGACTAGGGCAGATCATGTGGTGATGGTAGTGTAACATGCAGAGAGGAAGGGGAGAGGAAGAAGGGGAATGGAAGTATAATGGAAAGTCACTTATGGGTGAGAGAGAGGTGGACAAGAGGATAGAGTGGTCACTGCAAATAGACCAGGCAGGGAGAAGACACTTTATCCACCGTAGTCACCAAAGTCCCATAGGTTGTCATAAACAAGTCTTTTGAAGCTATTCAGGGGATCAGGCTTTGCAGTTTGATCCTGGATTGGGCTTTATTCCAGGCAGCTGTAGGGCATGGCTTATAGCCATGTTTCCAAACCAGAAAGGGAGGTTGGAATGTCTAGAATAATGAAGGCGTTACTGCATAGGGGTAAGGGCAGGTCATTCATTGAAATAGGTCGGAAATATAGGAGGGTAGTTTTGCCAGCCGTGCTTCTAGAGCTAGGTGACAGAGTGGAAGAGATGCCTGGTTGCTAAGGAGGTCCACCTGAGGAAGGCATGCAGGTCACAATGATGAGTCCTACGGTGAGCGTTGGAAATAAAGCATATTGCTCTGTGTTAGAGAGTGTTCAGTTGATGTAGCATGGCATCAGAGCATCTGCCATATAGAATATCAACATAGCCAATAAGTTTTAGAAAGGTTGTTTGGACCAGGCACAGTCTGGAGTCAGAATCAAATAGAGATTTATTCCTAAAAAGAAGCCAATTCTTTGACATAATTTCTTTGCAAGGGAGTTGATGTGAGCTGAAAAGTTAGTATCGATCTAGTTCACAGCCTAGATATTTAAATTCTGAACTAACTCAGGATCATCACCATGGAGAGTCCTGATGGGGCAAGGAAGCAAGTGAGATAAGGATGGAGGGCAAGTGGTTGGAATAGAAGAAGATCACTTTTGCCTTTTAGCATTTAACAGCAGTTTGTAACGTATGAGATTGTGCTGGAGGAGATTGAATTCTGCCTGGAATTCTGTGCAGGCTTTGTCTACCAATACAGATCTTAGTGTCTGTGTATTAGATCTTGTGTATACTGTGGGGCACTCTTATGAACCTGGGAGAAGTCACTTTGCAGGGCTGTGGCTGCTGGGAGCTAGGAGGACTTCGGATCACCCTCATAGTCAAACCCATTCAAAGTACTGAACTGGGTCCAGAGGGACAATTTTTAGCACTTTTAACAGTGTTTTGAAACATTTGGGCTTGCAATTAAGCCTGTTTGGGCGTTATAAACACTTTAATCTGATAGCACCAGACAGAAGTAGCAGACATCCACTTTCTGTCCATCACTATAAAATTACCCCTTTTGCAAGCATCAGCAAGCGCAGAGCAGAGCAACCCATAGCAGGCAAGCGTGCCTGTCTGCGCAAGCCAAGAAGGCTGAAAAGATAAGACCATATCCTTTCCAGTTAAATGTCATTCTCCACTTCCAGTAAGTCTTGTTGATTTTTCACAAAAATGTCTACAGGAGATTTTTGGACATCCTATATAAAGAAGTTTCCATAATTAAATACATATTATGTAATATCTCCCTCCTGTACTTGAATCAAATGATACCCTTATATGTGAAAATGTCATTGACTATCTGAAATGGCAATAGAGTTGGACAAAGTTAAAATTACCTCAAGAGAGCAATAGAAATCAGTATAGCCTAAAGGTTAGAGGAACAAGGTGTGAACAAGCTTGATACATCCAGCAGACCAGACCTGAGTCTGATTCTCGCAACCTCCACTTGCATACAGTGTGACTCTAAGCAAGTCACTTAACTGCAGTGCTCCCAGGTCACCCCTGAAAACAGGCAATTGTGCCTAGTGAGCCTTACCTGGTTACCAAAGACTAAAATAAATAAAATTAAAATAAAAAAATAAATAATATTGAGCTCTTTATAAAAACAATCATGTCATAAAATCCAACTGTTTCATACAATAGTACAGAGAACAAAAAGGGCCAGAAAGGACAACACGATTACTTCAGTCCAGCCTCTACAGAAAAATAGAAAACAGTTACACAAGAGGCTGTGAGGATTTGAATACTAGTAATGATGAGTGGTGTCTAGTACAGAATAGAAATTATAGATGCTGAGAAAAAATATCAGTAGATATCTTCCGCCTGCCCTCTAACAGATAGCTTTACCCCCTTGCCACTGTAACAACACAAAATCCCTCTGAGAGTCATCCTAATCCCATTGTTACTCTTTCAACCACTCAGAACCCAGAAAGCAGTTAATTATCTGGGACTTGATAATCAGGTTTACTGACAGCTGTATATGCAAAATGAAGTTAAATACTACTACCACCTGTTTGCCAGGAGAAAGTACAGGATATCCATTCAAGGATCTTTAAACTTCCAAGCAACTTAGAAAAATAACTCATCTATAGTTATTCATGTTGAGAGCTAATGATGTGGGCAAGGCCCACAAGAAGGTATATGTTACAAGGTCCTTGACCCAGGAAACAAACTGAAAGATTTAGGGGTAATGTTGTCTTCTCAAGTATTCTTCTTATTCCTGAGGCTATAAAGCAGAACATGATACTATTCAATGTATAAACACTTGATTGACAAACTGGTGCATGTTCTCAAATATCAAATTGTTGGACATCTGGGATCTTTTCTAACTCTCGCTCTCTTCTCGAGGGATGGCATCTGCTTAAATAAATGGGGCTAAAACTATGGCACAGAAAATTATTAAAGGATTTCTTGATTTAAACTAAATCCACAAAATGAACATGTGACTGTACCCCTGTGCATACTTGTTCACATGCCAAAAGCAAGGAGGTTAGATTACTGTAAAGCTCTGTACCTTGGGGATTGTGGCGGTATGCTGTGATGCCTGCAGCTGCTGTTGAATGCCGCTGCCCAGGTACTTACAGGCCTTTCTAGATCATGTCACATTTCACCGGCACTGCAAGATCTGCACTGGTTGCTGGTGAAGTGTGTATCTCATTTAAAGTGGATTTGTTAACCTACAAAGCCCTACATGGGCTGATAGACTACCTGCCTGAGCTCCCTCAGCTCCAATCCACCAGGAGGGCCTTCTGTGGTTCCTATGGCTACATTGAAGACATCTGGGCTGGGCTTTTGAAGTAACATGCCCGACCCATTGGAATTCTCTACCCAGAGCCTTGAGGGAGGACCCCTCAGTCAAAGCCTTTTAGAGGGACTTGAAAACATATCTGTTCCAACAAGCATTTGGGGATTATTAGTAACATCATATTTCATCACATCTCAAAATGTTAGCCTGATTTTATTAATTTTGTTGCATAAGTTCTGTATAGTTATTTATTTTATTTATGTCTGTGGTTTTAATGTGGTTACTTGCTCTTTGGTTTATATATAGTTGTTATATTGTAATGGCAACCTGGGCTTCTGGGGAAGGGTACTACAAACAAAGACAACTAACAAAACCCATGATTTATTTTTTTTTTATTTATTCAATCTTGGATTACAATACCTTTGAGAGGGGACCACTCTTTACAAAGGTTCCACGTCATAAAGGGTGGGTATACATACATTGTGGGTTTGGAGTATCTAGCTAGGTGAGTAAACATAGACAAAAATACATTGTAAATAGGAAACAGAGATGGTTTTAACACTAAGATAATTCAGGTAACAGTAGCAACCTAAGTGGCATTGTCAAGTAAAGACAGTAAGCAGCTATCCAGAAAGGAGAGTAGGGGGCACTGAATGGGGGGCAGATGACTATTTAGGGGAGGTGGGAGAGGAGAGGCAGGTTATTGCAGGGCAAAATGGGGACAATTCAGGGTAGAAGGACAAAGTAGGAGTAGCAAGGAGATGGTAATAACCTGAAAGGTGAATAAGACCGGGTCAGAAGTGGTGTGTGTGGAGTAATTAAAAGTACAGTCACAGGAGATTTTCTTCAAAAGGTGTCTTAGCTTGGTCTTGAAAAGCTCCAATCTCCGTGGTGGTATTATGTTCAGTGACAAGGTTATTGAGCCAAAGTGGTGCCGTAGGCAGATGACCACTGCCCTTGGGAGGTTCTGCAGCAAGGGATGGTGAGAACGTGATGGTCAGAATTCCTGGTGCGGTGTGGGCCTGTGAAATAGCTTAATAGGCTTGTGACTCCAGGAGGCTGAAATCTGAGTAGTGATTTTTAGCTAAGAGGCAGGTTTGGTATTGTATCCTGGTTTCAAGCTATAGCCACCCAGCTTGCTCATAAAGGTCACATGTGTGCGTAGTTGGGGGAGAATTGGTGAGCAGTCTGCAGGCTTTGTTTAGGGCTACTGCTATCCTATGTAGTGAGGTGGGAGTGGCTGAGCTGTATATGACCAATCCATAGTCGATGACGGAGACAACTGTGCTATGGCTTGCTGTTTGAGTGCTTCAGGTGTTAGGCATTTCTTGTGTCTGTGCAGGAGCCCAGTTCTTATGTTGACTGTTTTGGCCACATTCTCAATGTGTTCTGCATAGGAAAGGAACAGTCAAGCGTAACCCCCAGGTATTTGAATTGCTCCTCTTGTTCAGGTGAAACCCCATGCAGTTAGTGATGTTAAGGATGCTGCTTTCTGTTTGCTTCTAGCACCACTAAAAAGCATTACTTTTGTCTTTTATAATTCAGAACCATCTTGTTCTTGTTCCAGATAAAAATCTTAGACTCAGATTTATCATTAGTTGCTATAACAGAAAATTACGGGTCACCAGAAATGACATGGGGAGAGATATTAAGGGCTTTAAACTGTTTTATAATGGCAGAATAGACAATGGAGGAGCTGTAATAGCTCTATATATCAAAGAGGGAATTCAGGCAGTAAACATAACTGAAAAAGTAAAAGCAGACAGCAATGTCATCATTGAAACACTATGGGTAAAACTGACAAACAATAACACAAAACATTTTGTAATTAGTTTGTTATAGGCACTGACTCATCTAACAAAACCACCATGAATCTCCTACATGAGACTGAACAGGCCTGTGACCTTGGTGATGCCCTTGTATTAGTTGATTTTTAACTTTGGAGATATAGACAGGAATAGCCATAAAGTCTCCTCCTGTCAATCTAAGCTATTATTAGAACTTGTAGACCTGTTAAATCTTTCCTAACATGTCTCCACCCCTACTTGAGGAAATAATATTTTGGATCTTGTTATGACTACTCCACACATGTGTAACAAATTGCTTCATCTCAGTCCCACTTGGAAACAGTGACTAAAGCAGTATTATGTTTGATACACTCACTAAACACAGCTGCAAACCCAGGACTAACTGAAACCTATCAATATTACAAGGGTGACACAAAAATATTCATTTAGACATCAGGGGTCGGATATTGAAAACTTTGCCTGGTGGACAAAGTGATTTGCCCAGATTGCCTGGGGTTTGTGCCCAAGCATAATAATTAAAGGGGGCAGTTGCATGCCCTAAAAGTGTTAAGACATAAAAAGAAAATAATGTATGCAGTGGACAAAAGGAGGGATGGGTACATCAATGTGGGTGAAGGATCATATTCAACATGGTAGCACTGTGCAAAGGAATAGTGCAGACCACCTTGCATTGTGCAATGACCACTGAGAAGAAGCTTGACTTACTTTAGGTAACTCTAGTGACTGGCAGAGTAACTGTAGTCAACATCCACGTTGGCAGTTGGGGAGCACACCAAGTGGCACCCTCCCAACCCCAGTCCCACAAAAATAAAGCAGTGTCTGGTGTCCAGTGATCCCCTGCCCTCTGATCACCATCCACACTAAATGATAACACTCCTGGTCTCCAGTGGTTCCCCATGTCCTCTGATCACTGTCCCCAATAAATTAATAACAGTCCCCAGTGTCCAGTGGTACCCTTTGCTCTCCAGTTACCATCCCCTGTAAAATCATAACAGTCCCTGGTGTCCAGTAGTCCCCCACACCTGATCACCATTCCAGTAAAATCATTATGCTCCCTGGTATCAAGTGGTTCCTCTGCCCTCCAGTCACTGACCCCCAGTAAAATTATAACAGTTCCTGGTGTCCAGTGTTCTCCCCCCCCTCTGATCCTTGGCCTCATTAAAGAAAGATCTTCCCTGGCATCCAATGGGCTTCCCACCATACAGTCCTTGACCCATGAAAATAAATTATTCCCTGGGTGCTGGAGTAGTCCTCCCATCCTCCAATTCATGGCTCTGGTAATAGTTATTCATTCCTGGTGTCCAAGGGTCCCCCCCACCAGCCTCATAATATTTGCATATTCCTAGCATCTGAGTAGCACTTCACGCTCTGATCCCCATTCCATACCAGTGTAAGCTTTCCCTGGCATCTAGTGGTCCCACCTTACTGCAGGTACTTAGCAACCCACGCCACCTCCTTTACTGCTTTTGCCAGAGTAGCAGAGCCACCACGGCAACCGCACAGCTCTCCTTTCACCACTTCAGCCAGCTGCTGTATGGACAGACAGATAGTGCATGTCCTGTGTACTATAAAGGGAGCATGTGTACCGTCTAACAGATAGATGCACTCCTTTACACTACAGAGGAGTGCGCTACCTATCAGTCCATATGGTGGCTGACCAAGGTGGTGAGAGGAAGGTTATGCTGGTCGCTGTAGTGGATCTATCATACCAGGAAAACAATAAGGGGGTGGCGGGTGGGTTGCTCTGAGCAGTGGTGGGAGGCCTACTATATGCCAGGGAAATCTTCGCGCTGGTGTGGGGACAGGGATTGATGGTGGGGTGCCACTAGATACCAGGGAATATGTGGTATACTATGGAGCTGGAGATTGGAAGGTGGTGGGGCCACTGACACCAGAGAATTGTTAATTATTACCAGGGCTGGTAATTGGAGGGTGGGGGGACCACTGGACACTAAGGAGATATTACTTAACAGGGATAGGTAATCAGGGTGGGTGGGGCCATCCACAAGAGGGCACAAACCTGCTGTGTGGATAATTTGAGATATTCAGTCTCTCAGTACTGTGGGTTTGTGAAATTGGATGCCTGGGCCTCTTAAGGTGCCAACAAGAAAACTTAGAAAGGCTGTCTACCTCAGGGATGCCTATCAGACCAGCACTTGTGAATATGGAGGAGGAGGAAAATTTCAAACTGAAAGACAGTAAATAATTATTTTGTAATATTTTTATTAACTAGCTACCTGTCTGAACTGCCAACATTTTGCAGCCTCAAGGCCACTTCCTCAGGGCTACTGGTGGTCCTGAAAAGATGCAGTTAATGTAATTAGCAAATCATACCTCAATAAATATAAATCAATATAAGCTGTCACATAAAAGAAAAGATGTATATAATAAACATACCGTAACAATATTTCAAGTTTAAGCAATGTTACCACTTATTAGTATACCACCAAAAACATAACTGTGTAACTAACTCCGGTAGCTGCTGAAAAGGGACCTTTGGGGCTCAGGGGCTTACCCGTTACCAAAATTTAATAAATAAATAAATAATATACCACCAGAAAACAAAGGCCCAGATATTCAAACTGTGCCAGGCTGTGGTGCAAGCTTGATGCAGCACAACTTGGCTACGCAGGGATGTGGACAGGCGATATTCAACAGAGCTGTGCCATGGCACAGCATCATTAAATATCGCACTCGCCACCTCAGTAGTGCATGGCGAGTGGTACTGCACCAGCACAAGTGGCCAGAGCGGAGCATGGGGATGCGCCAGTGCAAGTTCCATTGCGCCATGCACAGCAACCGCAATATTCAAAACTTGACATGCAAATGGGGCCATAATGTATGCAAGGCAAAATGGGGCCATTTCTATGTCATTATGGTGCCATTTGAATGCAGATGCACCGATCCCCGACGACTTGTGCCTGGTGCCCTGCCAGGCAGCAGCCATCAAGGACCGACCCTCCTGCAGCCGCAATGTGCTCCACAGCCCGATCATGGGTATTTGTATAAAAAAAGAAATATCTCCAATAGCCCTGGTGGTCAGTGGACCGCTGTCTGCCAGATCGCAGGCATTTATTAAAAAAAGAACTATGTTCAATATCCTGGTGGTCAGTGGACCGCTGACTCTGATCGTGGGCATTAGTTAAAAAGAACTATGTCCAATATCTCTGGTGAATGGACGCTGTCTGTATTGCGGGTATTTGTAATAAAATATTAATAATACCAATATCCCTGGTAGTCTAACGGTATCCCCTTCCCACCCACCCACTGAGCACTGAGCCCCACCGCCCGCTCCCCGGTCAGCTGGTGGGTGGTAGCACCACCCGCCTGCCACCCTTCCATCCGCTGTTGTACCATTATGGTAGGGCTGTCGCCCATTGGTCCACAGCACGCCAATGGACATGCTACCGCGCTGCATTACATATTCAGATATGTGAATGAACCATTCACATATGTGGAATGTGTAGTACGGTATGCGATGCCCATTGGCTCACGCCAGACCAATGGGTGTACAGCCCTACCAACGGTGTCAGTCGGTGGAGGCGGAGCGCAGGTGGGTGGGTGCTGCCATCAGCCGGCTGACTGGGGAAAGTGTGGTGGGGCTTAGTGGGCGGGTGGGGAGGAGGGTACCGCTAGACCACCAGGGATATTGGTATTATTAATTTTTATTACAAATGCCCCGATTAGGCAGACAGCAGTCCACTGGACCTCCAGGGATATAGGACATAGTTCATTTTTAACAAATGCCCACAATTGCAGTCAGCAGTCCACTGGACTACCAGGATATTGGACATAAATTTTTTTAACAAATGCCCGCGATCGGCATGGGGGCGCTGCCAGGTGCAGCAGGAGATCAGGCTAACACAGGTGGCAGCTGCTGTATTGCTTCCTGCAATGCAGCAGCTCACCTGTGGGCGGCCATCTGTTTTTTTTTATCAACTTTGTGCTGGCGCAAGTAGGGGCTACATGCATGGCTCTGCACATCCTGGCTGAATATCGGGTTGTGCAGGGTATGCATTGGCACGCCCCCACCCGCGCCTGTATACATTACTGATGCACTCCAGCACATCAGGATTGTGCCATGACTTTCCCTTTTGAATATCACGCCGGGCACATCAGTGGGTTGCACATGGTGCAACACTGTTGCGCCATGTGAAACCCTTTTGAATATCTGGCCCATAATGGCATGAAACATCATGCTCAAAATCCACATACATTGATCTAAAGATGCCTCAAAACTGTAAGTGGGCACCCAAAATTCAAAACCCTTTCCTTATATCTCTCAGTTATGTCAACACACTGTATAAAGTGACTTTATAGGAAATACTCCTACAATCCGAAATATAATATATGTTGATTATTATATCTCTGTCTAAGAATTAAATGTTTTTGATTAATTAGATATCATTTGTTATTATCTTCTGTGGTTACAATCTGTAAATCAGATCCCAGCCATGCCTTGTCTGGTACTGGTCCATACCTTCAGCTTTGTTTATTCTTAATAACAATATCAGCTCCAATACAGAGGTAAAGTAATGCAAACCCGTGTTTCCCATATTCTCCCTTTCTACCAGAGCCTGATAATAGTAGCTCTCTGCTATTACATTATGTCACCTCAGCATAACATTAAAATGTTCGAGCAGGTGATGTACTTGTATAGATGAGACTCATACAAAGCTTTATGTTGGTAGAAGTTAGATATTAGTCTCAAAACATCTGATAACTTGTTGAGTACAATGTCTGGAGTTAGTACTGTACTGCTATCTTAAAGAAAGTTATCCTTTGGATAGTTGGTGTAGTATGGATGTCCTGCAGTAATTACTGTTGCATACTGTCCATAAATTGAACAGAATTAGATTTATAGTGTAGATGTGAAGCATGGGTGTCACACAGACACTACTGTTGCACTCTGTCTATATACTTTAAAGGACATTAGCTGAACATAGAAATGGCTTGAATATATTAAGGCAGCGATCACTCCACAACCATGTTAGGCATGCATGAAGAATGTAATACAGTATCAGATAACTACTATTCTAAGGCTCTGGAAAAGGGAGAATATAAGAAACAGGTTTTAGTGCCATGTCTTGAATACTTTCCTTGACATATTCTCCAACAATGTCAGATTATGATATTACTATGTTTTTTCTGATGGTATATTAGTGAGTGGCAATAGTACTTAAAACTTAAATATAGTTATGTTTATGATATCAATCTTTTCTTTTATGTGAAAGCATATATGGATTTACTCATAGCAAGCTACAGTTTGCTAATTATACTTAACTGCATATTTGCAGGACCACTGATAGTCCTGAGGAAGTGGTCTTGGGCTACCAAACATTGGCAGTTTGGGACAGGTGGCTGGTTAATAATAAAGATTATAAAATAATTGCTTACTGTCTTCTGGTTTCAGTCTTTTCTCCATATTCAAAAACTATGTTCATTTTCTCCTAATAGCTCTTATATCCTAAGCAACTAATCATCCTGGTTTCTCTGTGCTGTACCCTCTCAGTCTTGTCAATGCATTTTTGCACTTCAGCAATCAGAACTGGACACAAAACTCCAGGGCCCGATATTCAAAAGTTTGCACAAGTGCTAACTGGTGTTTGCTCATGCAAACCAGGTTTTGCTTGGAGCCCAATATTCAAAATGCTCTGCTGCACTGGCAAACAGGGTAGTGCCTGCACATACCAAAGGGGTTTATGCAAATGGTGGAGTGGGGACAGGAATATTGGCCCAAGATGATATTCAGCGGATTTGTGCAATGCAAAAGGGATTCACGTGGTCCTTTGCACAATGCAAATACAGCCAAAGAAAATCTCCTTTACTGCAAAACCCTAGCAGCTGCTGGAGGTACTGCAACCAACTATCCAGATGGCCACTGGGGAGCATACCCACCCCAGCGGTCTGTGGCACCTTCCATCTCCAGCCTCAACCTAAAATAACAATCTCTGATGGTAGTGGTCCCCACTCCTCCAATCACCAGTTCATAGAGCTTGAAGCACATCCCTTGTGCTAGTGGTCCCTCCACACACCAGCTGCTGACTTGGAATAAAAAACAACTCCTAGGTGTCCAGTGCCCCCATGGCACTGGGCACAAACTGTCACTCACCTTATGGATATCCAAAGTGCTGTGGGTGCATACAGTGACTGGAACAGCCCGCCTCACACCTCCTCGAATAGTCACTGTGTTGAGTTAGAGCATGCCTCTTATTAATAGGACAGGAAGATGCACCCTGTCCTATAAATAAGAGGCATGATCCCTGAAGATTAGGTTTGCTGGCAAAGGCACTTAGCTTTACCTGAGCTCTTTTCTTCTAGGTTGCTTGAAAGGACAGAGCAAAGAACCTTACCACAGCAAGGGAAAGGATTAAGGCTTCTGTTGGCTAGGCAGATTTACTGTGTGTTATTTTTTCTTGTACTCACAGGGATTGTTACTGTTTGTTGCTAACATTTTATTGCTTTATTTTCTCTGATTCAAATTGTTGTTGCTGGGTATACCTTCGGCTGCATTATTACAGGGTGTGCCTACAGGTTTGTGCTTACAGATTACTGCTATAATCTTCTGATTCAAATTGTCTTTGCAAGGTATACCTTCTGTTACTGCTTTATTTTCTCTGTAGCAAAGTGTTTATTACAGGTTATATCTTCTGTGAAATTATTACAGGTGGTGCTTTACAGGTTTCCAGTTTTATCTATCATTAGGATAAGCTTTCAGGGCTACTGCATTTGTTGCTGGCTGATTGTTTCTGCGCTTACCTCCTTGTTTCTTTCATCCGTGGTTCTTCTTTTCGGCAGGGAAGGACCAGCCACCCACCCCATCCCCAACCACCCCACACTACACTCCTTTATAGGGTAACACAGTCGAGACATTTCCTGTAGCAAAGCAGGAAGGGGCGGATCAGAGGGTACCACACAGTGACCTCATTTACAGGGGCACAAGTAATTTAACTTTGTTATACAAAACAAACAAACAAAACACAAAATCAAACTTTGCTTCATTTCCTCCTTCTAATTACTCTGACCAGGTTATAAACCCAGCAGCTTATCTGGAATGGATATTATTAACTGCAGGTACTGCGGACACTTTTCAAAGGGCAGTTTTATGATTTAGGACACTGTCCTACATGCTGGGCCAGTGGAGATCTAAGGGCTCAGCTCCAGGCAGTATGGGCAGAAATTGTGCACCTCAAATCGCATATTCAGGAGGAAATATGTAAGCAATAATACCTGACAGGGTGGGCATTATTGAGAAATACTGGACTGCCCAGGGCGTAATGAGGCCCGGCGCGCGAGGCGGAGGGGCCTTATAGCCCTGAAAGGTCTCGGTATTTCTCAATAATGCCCACCCCTGGAGGGTATTATTGCACTTAGAAAATAGGCAACTTAGTAAATTTCAATTAAGTAGTAAATAAGACAGGAAATAAGTTTAAAAATACATAGAAGTATACAAAAAATGTGTTTATTACATAAATAGTCCTATGTTTTAAAGGCTGTTCCAGCTGCTTTTGCTCCTCTCACAGAGCAACTGTAATCTGTTGCTGCCCCCAACAGACGCACACACACACACACACACACACACACACAGCCAGTTCAGCAACAAATGTTATAAAGATCTCATTGCAGTAATGTTTACAGCCTGTCTCCTTTCTGCATGAGTGGTATTTTTTATTTTCTAGCCGTTGGAAGATGCATCTGTTAAGCACGCGACTGACAATGCATGACCATGCATTGACCATGTATGCTTCTAGCCCCGAGGTAAATTATTTCTTTAGTTTTGCTTTAAAGCAGGATATTTACCAATTGTGGTGACATTGTGGTATGAGGTAGTCGCTTTGTGCCATTCTTTGAAATGTGCTTCATAGTATGAAGCGAAAACAACTGACTGCTTCCTTTTGGTTCACTGGTATTGCAGAAGCGCGGTCAGTAGAGTGATGCCCTTGTAAAAGAACATGGCTTTGTGAATTTACTATTTTATCACTCTTCCGACTGCGAACTATCTGGAGTGTGGGCTTTTGTTTTTGCTGCCACTGACTGAAGTAAGGAGTGCTGGAGGGTAGTAGCTCTCTAAGAGAGAGAAAAAAATGGAGGGATTTAAAATTTCCAACTGATGCTTTCAGCCAATGAGAAAGCAGGCCAGGCCCCAGTATAGAATAGTACCTGGTGAAGTGGCATTTGGACTGGTACTTGTTTTACCTGGGCATCTATTGAAAATAAATGCCCAGATTGGAGCTGCTTCTCCAATCGGAATGGAGAATCCATTCTTACCATTTTCTAAATTATAAGAACTGCCTGCCATTTCCCCAACATCCAACAGAAGCACCTCGACTGCAGAGGGTAGTTGGTCTGGGAGGTTGGCAGGTGGTTAAGAGGGCAATCGGGTGCCCCATCAGTCGGTGCTCTCCAACCTATCACCTCCACAAACCATATAAAACTACAAACAGGATCTGTTTCTATCTCCAAAATCAAACAAAGGGCAGAGGACACTGCAGAGCAGGACACTGCAGCACAGGAGCTAGCACAACAAAACTCGAACAAAACAGGAACCAAAACAAAAAAGCAAAAAGGAAATCCAAAAAACTTGATCATAGGAGACTCCATGATTCGGGAGTTGATACCCATCTCCAGCCAGGGTAATGGTCAGATGTCTCCCAGGTACATCAGCATGGAGACACACTGACCGCATTGCTTAAATTGTACAGGAAGCAGGAGAAAACATTCATGTCCTGGTACACATAGTGACTAACAATCACCAGCCAGTCAGTTGTGGAGACCAAGGAATACCTGACCAGACTGGGTGACAAACTATCATTTATTTCATCTGGCATCTCTTTCTCTGAGATCCTGCCACTCTGGGGGCAGATGGATGGAAGGTCAGAGAAGGGAGATAGTGAGCTAAACATGTTGCTCAAGGGCTGGTGCCAGCAAAAGGACACAAATTTATAGGAACTGGCAACAGTTTGGGGAGCAAAAGTTCTCTAATTTGACAGACTGCATCTGACTAAGGAGGAGTCAGTGCATTGGGGCAGAAGTTTGACGTCTTTGCAGAATATTTAAACTAGCAATGGGGAGAGGGTGCAGCACCCAATAAGTCGAATGGGAAGAAACTCCTCCCCTCAGCTAGTGGTCAAACAGGAGTTCAGCATGTTCATAGTTCATTTGCATCACCAGATAAGGAAAATGTCCAGCTCCCCATATGATGCACAGGAAATGCCAGACCTCGCCAACAACTAACATACCGAAATCTGGCCAATGGAAAATCATGTACACAAATGCTCGAGGCTGGGAAACAAGATGCCAGACCTGTAGGCAATAATGACAGAGGCTAAACTGGACATAGTAGGCGTTAGTGAGACATGGTTTACCAGTAAGCACACTTGGGAGACTCAGTTCCTGGCTATTTACTGTTCAGAAGAGACCAAGGTACAAAAGGGGGGTGGAGTGGCCCTTTATGTCAATGAAAATATCAAAACTACAGAAATTCAGAATACACGAGGAGCCAGAAGAACTGTGGGTCACCCTGGAAACTGGAAATGGGACAGCCATACAAACTGTGGTTGTGTACAGGTCTCCAGACCAGGGGAGGACATAGACACATTACTGTTAGAAGATATACAAAACATGACAGCTAAAGGGAGGTTCTGATAATGGGAGGCTTCAACATGCTAGATACAGATTGGTCAATACCAGCAGGAACATCTGCCAGAACTGGACACATAGTGGATTCTCTGCAGGGGGAGGCATCAAACAACTGGTACAACAACCCACAAGAGACAGGGCTATCCTAGATCTAGTACTGACTAACAGGAAAGGATTGCAGATCTCTAGGTAGAAGGTCACCTGGGGCCAGTGACCATCACATGATATGGTTCAATTTGGCCACTAGAACTAAATCATCCCATTCCAATTCAAAACTATGGGACTTCAGAGGAGCTGACTTTGATAAGATGGCCAACAGAGTTAAGCTAGCCCTTGCAAAAGAAATACAGGTGAGGGGTACAGGCAAAGTGGGCAAGTTTTAAGGATGCAATACTTGAAGCAACATCCCATTGTGTTAGAAAGAAAAGGAAGTGCAAAGAAGAAGGAAACCACTTTGGTTCTCAAAAACAGTAGCAGAAAAGGTCAGACCCAAAAGGCTGGCTCTTCAGAAAATATAAGTGAACGAGTGGGATGAAGATAGGGAGGCATCTTATATACCAAACTTCCCTAAGGGAAGCAGGGAAGGCAGTAAGGCAGGCAAAGGCCCAAACTGAGGAAACACTAGCACAAACAGTAAAAGAAGGTGACAAGACTTTCTATAGCTACATTAGTGAAAGGAGAAGTCCAGAGGGGTATTGCTAAGATCAGAGGGATAAGGGTGTGTGTGAGGAGGAGGAGGACCATGTAAAAGCATCTATCCTAAATAGATACTTCTGCTCAGTATTTACTGAAGAGAAGGTAGGGGCAGGACCCATAGCTCAGCACCATGGACACAGGTGAGAGGAGGTGTGCACTAGTCCCTTCACAAAAGAAAGGGTCCCACAAGAGTTCGCTAAGCTCAGGGTGGACAAGGCAATGGAACCTGATGGCATACATCTTAGGGTACTAAAGGAGCTAGGGTGGAACTAACAGAGCCATTATCAGAACTGTTTAGTGAGTCTCTGAATGCAGGAGAGGTCCCAGAAGACTTGAGAAGGGCTCATGTGATCCCGCTCCACAAGAGTTGAAGCAGGAAGAGGCAGGGAACTACAGACCGGTCAGTCTTACCTCAGTACTGGGCAAGATTATGGAGGAACTCCTTAAGCAAAGGATAGTGCAATACCTGGAATCAAGGGGCACATGATCCAAGACAGCATTGGTTTACAACAGGAGGTCCTGTCAAACTAATCTCATAGATTTTGACTGGGTAACCAAGTGGGACCAAGGGGAGCAGTTAATGTCACCTACCTTGACTTCAACAAAGCTTTTGATACTGTTCCACATAGAAGATTGATTAATAAACTGGGTAGGCTATGGTGGGTCAGAAGCTGGTCAACTGTGTGGCAAACTGGTTGATGGGCAGAAAACAGAGTGTGGTGGTAAATGGTATACGCCAGAAGATGCAAGTCACAAGTGGGGTACCTCAGTTATCAGTCCTGGGGCCAGTCCTCATCAATATCTTCATCAGTGACATTGTAGATGGACTGGAGGGCAAGGTTTGTCTGTTTCAAAATAACACCAAGATCTGCAACAGAGTAGATGATCCAGATGGGGATGGGCAGATTGAGAAGAGATCTGGATAAACTGGCAAATGGTCGGAAGAATGACAGCTGGGGTTTAATGCAATGAAGTGTAAGATCATGCACATAGGGAAGAGAAACCCAGAAGCCACCTATAGGCTGGGAGGGAATTCAGCAGTCACAAGGAGGAAAGAGACTTGAGCATCATCATCACAAATGATCTGAAATCATCCAAGCAGACCACTAAAGCAGTAGGTAAGGCTAGAGGAATGTTGGGGTGTATTAGTAGTGGTATCACAATTGTAAGAGAGAGGTAATAATCCCTCTTGCAAGACACTGGTTAGGCCCCATCTGGAGTACTGCATGCAGTATTGGAGGCCACACCTTCACAAGGACATTAACCAATTGAGGCAGTCCAGAGAAGGGCTACCAAATGGTGCAGAGGCTGCTTTAGAAAACATATGAGGACAGATTAACGGAGCTCAATATGTATACCCTAGAGCAAAGGAGGGAGACAGGTGATATGATCAAAACATTCAAACACCTTAAGGGCATTAACAAGGTGAAAGAGTCTAGCATGTTTTGATATAAGAAAAACAGCAGGACAAGAGGACACACATGAGATTAGAGGGAGGCCAATTAAGGGGTAATGCGAGGAAGCTCTGTTTCACAGAAAGAGTGGTGGATGCATGGAACAGCCTACACCAGGAAGTGGTGGATATAAACAGTGCAGGGCTTCAAACAGGCATGGATAGGCATAAGGGAGCAATACAGATGAGTATAAATAGATAGGCCATTGACAGAGCAAAGGCTGATGGCACATTCATAAGGTAGAAAAAGAAATGGGCAGACTGGATGGGCCTTGGAGGTCCTTATCTGCTTCAACTTCTATGTTTCTATGTTTCTATACAGGGACCAGCTGAGCAGGTTTGAGGAGGCTGTGCTGGTTGCTGTATGCACCTGCTGTACTGTGGATACCCACAAGGGTAAGTGGGGGTATGCCCAATGCCATGGGGGGCACTGGACACCAGGGAGTTGTTGTTTTAATTCCAGCCCAGGAATTGGTGAGAGGGGGGACCACTAGTACCAGGGATGCTTTGGTTACATTTAGCAGTCCCACATACAACAGTCAATGCATAGATCACGGATCAAAATGACAGTCCTAATTGTCCCAAAACAGGTAAGTGGACTCACATTGCCCAGACTCAGATTCTGTATCTAGGTCTTTGGATCCAATTCATGCTATACAAGCTCCTGGGTTCATCGTCTAATGCCTGTATAAAGCTGGAGAGGAATTCATCTAACACCCTGACTATATCTGGAGTATGTACCACTCCAGAACAACACTTGTGTTATGTACAGGAGGCAACAGCCAATCTGTCTCAGAATTAGAAAGACCCTACATATTGCCCCTTTCTAATGCTGCTGTGCCCCATTCCTCTTTGGAGAATTTCCTCCAGCCCTGTGAAATTCTGGATATCATACCTGGGAGATATTCCATACAGTTGATTCTGGATATGGGGATCACCTTCATGGAGCTACAGGCTAGGTTTTCTTCCTGCACTGACAGGAATTCTTCAGGTACCTTCAAATTTGACATTGTATCCGGTCACTGCACAAAGAATGTGCTCCTGGCTACATACACAGCAAACATCAGTTACTTCCTAAATGCACTTATGCATAATTATTTTACATTCAATAGAGAATGCTACCTACAAGTATGCAGAACAACCATGGGGTGGCATTCACCCCTCATATGCTAATTTAGTCATGGCCTTCTGGAGGAACAATGGGTATACAACAGTCAAATCAATCAATATCTGAGCCAGATTAACACCTAGTTCAGATTTGTTGATGATATAGTAGTCATATGGGAAGGAGACACAGAAAATAACCCCAAATTTATTGAACATCTCAACAAAACAATATGGGACTTCAATTTACTTTGAAACAGACCAAAAGAAATTACATTTCTAGATCTCATGCTTTTGGGCACACTAGACAAACTGATAAAAACATCAAGATTTAGAAAAGAAACAGTGGGCAACACAATTTTACATGCCAAAAGTGCCACCCCATAAACCCATCTCATCTATACCCTATGGTGAGATGGTCCGCCTGAAAAGGAATTGCTCAGACGAATCTAAGTTTGGTAGCCAGGTCAGAGAACTTAGGAACAGACTTATCTTGTGAGGTTACACACATTGGGCCAGATATTCATACTATCAGCTCAAAATGTGCGCAACAGCAGGAGCAAGTATTAAATCAATTACAAGATAGCAAGAACAGACGCGATATTCAAACATGGAGCAGAACAAATTGCCCAAGCAGCCAACGCCTGAATATCACACCAACTGCACCATAGCGCAACCAGGAAGGGAAGCTGAGTAAGGTTGCGTCCATAACGCAACAAGGGCAGCCCAGCTGAGCAGTCCAGAGGTGCCATAGCGCAAGCACAGTGCCCCCCAGCAGAGCAATGGAAGTGCACAACCAGGGAGGCAGGCTGGGGCTCACCACCAGCCATGCCACACATGGGCACAGGAACACACTGCAGAACCAACAAGACACCTGCACACCCCAAGCACAGCATCACTGGGGTGGGACGGATGATCTACTGGCCCATGGGGACAAGCCAACAAAGCACAGCAGAGCCATGACGCCCCAGCACAACCACTGGCAGGCTAAGAGTGCCACACACAGGGGTTGACAACCACAGTGCACATCAGCCCCTGTACGCACAGCACACCCTGCACCGTGACCCCAAGACACCACCCATGTTCAGTGACTGGCACTGCAGGAAACACCATGCATCCCCCAGCACACATCAACCCCTGCAGCAGAGAAGCATACAAGCCAGACTAACCCTGTGCACCCAGCAGTGGTGGCAGCAGACGCAAGACCAACAGAAAGTCACTGCCATGCTGAGATACCCCCATGCACACACACGCCACACACACACACACACACACACACACACACACACACACACACACACATACCCAGGACCATACCACCTAGATGGCATGTACACCACTGCAACTGAGCAACCATAGCCAGCTGCAAATCAGAGACCAACACAGTATTCATAACAAATATAAATGTATTATAAAAATGTAAATCACAAAACTATCAACACCATAACTATTTACAAGGGGGTAGGGTCAAGGTAGGGGTGGGCAAGGGTAGGGATGAACAACTTGGAGAGGGAAGTCAGGGTGGGAGGAATGGGTGAAGTGGGAAGGGGAATCTGGCCTAAGGCCCAGCAGGCTGGTCCTCCGCCCGGTGCCGCTGTGCCTGATGATGCCTCCTTAGCAGGCCATGTCGATGGATGTCCCTGAGGATGGCCTGGTTGTCCAAGGACACTTAGGCTGGCTCATGCAGTTCCCGCTGTATCCTCCTGAGAACACTGAGGCCTAGGAAATTGGGAACACAGTCAATGGCTGTGACTGACCACAACCCTGAACACCACCCAACCTGCAAGCCATATAGGCCAATGTCCCGCACCTGTGATGGCATGCACCCACCCACAGTGAACATGCATATGGCCATCACAGACAGGTGGCACCAGCTATGTGCACCACTGCACACACACTGCCCATGTCCATCACAGCACAAACAAGGCTGTCAAGTGACGTAGCAATGTGGTGCAATGCCAGTTACACAGCCATGTGCCCAGTGCATGCATGGACCACCAGTGATGCACACAGACATGCAGTGACACTGGACAGTGATGAATGTCACCTGTGTCGTGGCATGGCTGTGTTGTGCATGGCTGGTGGTCATGCCCACCCCTCCAGCATACAATAGCATCCATGATGTAATGATACTTACATTCCGAAGAAGGTGTGTCTGCTGCTGCTGCTGCTGCTGCTGTTGTTGTGGCCCACCTCCTGCTGCACCACCGACTGGCACCGGGGCCCTGTCACGGCCCTCCACAGCTTGTGCCTGCATCCTCACATCCCGCCTGTGGGAGACATATGAGAAAAATATCAGTGTGACTCCAAAGCTGACTGCCCCTGCCCCAGTGAGAGTGCCTGCCCACACAGCCAGCCCCATGCATCTCACACCTGCACACACTGACAGCCAACCATGTCAGAGCCATCACCTATGCACATCCACCAAAACACACTCACACCCCTACAGAGAATACAGTGCATAGACGGTACACCCACCTGGCCTGGGCACCACGCCTCCTGGCACGTGAACGCAGCCACTCATGCAGCTCAGGCTCCCTCCCGCGGAGGTCACTGTATCTGTGCCGGCACTGCTCAGCAGACCGGGCGCTGCCCAGTGACCCCACCAGGTCACTGGCCACTTGCTGCCAGACCTGGGTCCTAGCCATGGCGAAGGGCACCTCACCATACAGTGCCCCATAGTGGGCTCCACCAGGGCCACCAGTTGGCCACCTCACGGGCTCCATTGTACTGCCTCCTGTGTGCCATGCTACCAAGTTTACAGCAGGCAATATGGTGTCCCGCTGCTGGCACTGTGCGTGGAGATGTTGCGCAATAGACCACCATAGGTTCTAATCAAGGCTGTTCGAACAGCCCGCTAGTCCACATAGCGCTGTCACCAGACAGCGCATTAGGGCTGTACACATGGCAGCCGAACAGTGGCAGGGGGCAAAGGTCGGACACCAGGTCAGGCTCTATGATGCAAGGCCACGCACAGCGCCATCTGACGATATGCAGGCCTGGCGCGACCGACCACCCGCATACCAGTGCCACAGTGGACTTTGGCGCAGTAGTGCCACAGCGCCATATAGTGCCCAGTGCTGTAGCGCCACTGGCACAATGGTGGCCATGGCCTGATTTGCCGATCGCGCACAGCACGCTCATCAGTGTGGCAGATGCCTGCATAAGCTACCTGGGCATGTGCAATGCAGTACCACACAGTCACAGATCTGCGCTATTGGCTCAGCCGGATCAACCGCCTTGCAAAAGTGCAATGGCGCGATATTCAGCCGATACATGCAAATCATCTGATCAGCTATTCAAGGGCGAGTGGCGCTGATTGCATCTCATTACAGTTGCTCCTCCTAATTTGCATGCATTGCGCTATAAAAGTGCGACAGTGGGCTGTGCTGGACAGAGTCGGTTACTGCAGGTGAGAGGTGAGTTGCATGCTGTGGATGTTCTGGACAATGGGCATGGGATAATGCTGTAGACTGCACAGTGACAGGTGTCCACTTACACCCATACAGATCGCCATGACCGAGCAGAGACAAGGTGAGGGTGAGGATGGTGGGCAAAGGAGGAGGCTCAACTTCACCACGGCAGAGACTGAGGCCCTCTTCCAGGCCTACCTGGAGGATGAGGCACTACTGCGTGGAAGCCGGGGCACCCTCAGTCTGCAAGCGGCTGCATGAGAGGGGTAGCCCAGCAGTGAACCTGCACGGAAGCCACCAGCGCCCATGCAGGAATGCAAGAAAAAGATTGGGACAGACTGCAGGAGGGTGAAGGAGAAGGTGGCGGCCCTCAGGGGCGGCACGCTGGCACTGGCGGGGCCAGCCAGCGGTGGTGGAGCTGACCCCGGCTGAGGACTGATTGGCTGCAACTCTGCAGTGCAGTGCAATTGAGGGCATACCAGAAGGTGGATTCCAGCTAGGTGGAAGCCCATCACTGCACGGTATGACATGGTGGTGGTGTTGGGAGGGAGATTGGTCACATGCACTCACATGTCCTCTCTTTCTGTTCCAGATCCTGTTCATCTCCAGGAGACGGTGGTGGTGGGACCAGGCAGTGAGGATGACCTGCTGGACATGGAGGAGGGTCCATCCACCTCTGTCGCCAGCCAGCATGCACTACACCAGCATGCACGCAGGGCTGTCAACCCAGCTGTCGGTGATTCGTGTGTGGGTGCACAGCCTGTGTCTCAGCAGTCTGGCATGCAAGCATGCCATCACGCTGTGACTGTGGCTGTAGCACGCCCCGCACCATTGATGATGCAAGGACTGCAATGGGCAGTGACATGTGTGTGTCCCATGGTGACACACAGCAGGCCATCACGCTGCCCTGGGCCTTGCTGATTCCAACTTGTGTCCCAGCATGTCGGCACAGTCCCAGGCTGTGTCTGTCAGCACCAGTGGGGCAGCACCGTGGCTGTGCAGTTGTCTGGCACTGTTGCGCCACAGCGGTGGAACAAGTGGACTCTGTGGCACAGCGGTTGGAGGGGCAGCAGCAGCAGTCACCCATCAGGTCTGGGGGTACAGTGTCCAGCGGTGGCACATGCCCGCCGCCCTGTGATACGCCCATTCCTGGTCCTGGCGAACAGCACCCACCCTCAAGGGGTGTTGTGCATCAGACCTTCAACACCCTGGGGACAGGCTGCGCGTGGCAGAGTACCCATTGATGAGCACACCGCCTGGTGTGGGAATCAGTACAGCAGCAGAGGCGGTTGCAATGTCCGTGGAGGCACTGTGTGTGGCTCTGGAGCGGCACAGCAGGGAGTGTGCTCTGGACCATGCAGAGATGGTCCACATGCGGATGGATGTGACCGCCGCCAATGACAGGCTGACCCAGGCAGTGGTCGCTGTCGTGAACGCGTGGGCACAGTCAGGTGACCTGTACTGCACACCCACACAGTTCATGCTCACCACCCCGCTCCGGCGCCAGCGACACCAGGCCTGTCGACACCGGGTTCTGCTGTGGCATCCCGAGCACCCCTGGTGCAGGTGTGTTCGCATGCTGCAGACCCCTGTGCGGGCAAGGTCGGTGTCCGCAGTGGGACCCCTGGTGGTCCAACAGTGCCACCCCATGTGGCCCCTGCTCAGCCTGCCAGTGCTGTTGGTCACGGCAGGGCCACCCATGCATCCGCGGTGGCCATGGGACAGTGCTACATGACTGACCTGTCTCCCAGTGCGGGCCCTGTCTGGTGCTGCCCTGTGTGCAATGTGTGTCATGGTGGGCAGTGCACTGCTGGGTGCTCTGCTCAACACGCCGACATGGACCACCTGCACACCTCCCAACTGTTGCCCACAGGTGCATGTGCATGATGATGCCTGCATTGTACTGTACACCAAGGTGCAAGGGTGCCCAGCATCTGACACACGCATTTGACAGTACAGGTGGTGGGGTGGTCAGTGGTGCTGCGTGTTAGCACTGTCAGTTCTGCTGTGCTGTGCATCTGCCCATGTACGCCTCAGCCTGGTGTGTGTGTGTGTGTGTCCATATGAGTGCTCACCCTCACTGATGGTGTGTTTGTATGCCTGGACCCTTCCACTCCCTGGCCGTGCACCCTAGTGTGTTACCCTGTGTGCCTGTGGTTTGCATGGACAGTGTTGGTTGCACATGTCCCCTGACTTACCTGTGTTGTGCATAGTGCTCCTCTGTGATGGTGTCCCGGTGCAGCTGGGCCTGCCGGATCAGTCGGGGTCCCGCCGTCCTGGGGTTGCTCATCGACATCAACACTGGCGCCACTGGCATCCCCATCGCTGTCCCCTCTTCAACCTGTACAGCTATCCTACAGTCCTTGGCCATGTTGTGCAGGATGCAACAGGCCAGGAATATCCCACAGGCCTTTGGGGGCTGTACTTTGGGCACCACCGGAGGTGTCTAGGCATCGGAAGCGTGCCTTGAGCATCCCAAACACCGCCTATGATGTTGAGTGTGGCAGCATGTGCTCTCATTATAGCGTTGCTGCGATGGGGTCATGGGCGTCGGTACGGTGAGCAGCCAGGGACGGAGTGGGTACCCGCTGTCACCTGTGTGGAGATAGTGGAGATCAGTGTCATGTTCAGGTCCATTTTGCCCATATCCCTGTGTGCCACTACCATGGCACCTGTGGCATTCCCACCCTTGCCCCAAGTTTGCATTCCATACATGCGTACTCACCCACTAGATGTCCTGTGGGGATGTCCCCACTCTCAAATCGATGGCACAGTGTGGACTGATGCCATATGAAGGCATCTGTGCTCCGCCAGGTGTGTGGCACAGACATTGATTATTCGCCCAGTGGCATCACACACCACCTGGCAGTTGACACTGGAGTAGCCCTTTCGGTTCCTATACACTGCCCCATCGGGCCAGGTGGCGTGCAAATGGCCACATGGGTGCAGTCTATGGCCCCTAGCACGCCAGGCACACGTGCTACCCTGTGGAACTCCTGCTTGTTTGTTGTACGCCTTCTGCGGTGCTGGGGAAATGGATGTGCTCTGCAACATGTGGCAGCAGTGCGCTGAGGAATTGGGTGAGGATGCGTGATGGCTGATTGTGTAATGCCTGTGGTGTCCCCTGTCAGCCTCTGAAGGTGCCCGTGGTGAGCAGACACATGCAGGCTGTCACCTTGGTCTCCACTGACAGAGCTGGACTGGCCGTGAGGGTGCGTGCATCACATCACTGCACAGCCTCAAAGCCGCCTCAGTATTGTCTCTGTTCAGGCGGTACCGCCCACCATCTCTACATCTGTATACAGCTCTAGCTGATGCGGGCACGGTACTGCCTGTTGGGGGCGTATCACGACGGGCCCTTCCACGGCCTCTTCCCCTGCAGCTTGCATTCTCACCCACCTCATTACAGCTTCCATGTGGAAGCTGGCACTGTCCATCTCCTGGCTTCTGCCTCCGGCTGGTGTTGCTGTGTTACCCCGCTGTCCTGACTGCTACTTCCGCTGCACCGGCACCCTCGCTGGCCTCTGCAGCCTATGGCCCACAATGCTTGCCTTGCCTGCCCTGTCCTGTCACTGTCTGTCTGTCTGTCTGTCTCTCTCTCTACCCCACTTGGCATCCTTGTAGTGTTCTTGCGCTTCCTTGAGCCTTTTTATTTTGGCTCATTTCGCTAGTGTGCAATTTCTGGCAGTTCCGCCTTGCGCAATGCGCAAAGTCTTCAATTTTGCATTGCGCTTTATGCATGGCTCCACCCACGCCGCTGCGCATGCCTTCCTTTGGCGCTGTTGCTCAGCATGTTTGGGGCGATCTGCCTCCTGCTGAATATTGCAGAATGGCGACTTTGGTCTTATGCAGGCAACTCTATCTGCGCATGGCGCAACCCTTTGAATATCCCACCCATTAAGTTTTGGAAGAAGCTCATACCAAAGTGCTGGCAGTAGACAGAGAGAAACTATTAATTGCTTGAAAAATATAGAAAAAAGAGACAGGTACAGAGGCAACTCGGATTTGATATCCAACAACACAGTAACATTTGTGGACCGAATTTAACCCCTTAGCAGGCAAAAAGTAGGGGCCTGGTACACAGACTTTGGCCTATTCTTCTTAGTGATCTCATTTTGAAAAAGCATGTTCATGAGAAGCATAGGATTACTTTTAGTAAAGGGAGAAGCATCGGAGGTAGGCTGTCAGAAAAGTTACTTTATTAGCACACTTGAGGCATCAAATAATAACAGATGGCTTGGTATTGTCGAAAGGACTGCATAGGTATGGAAGGTGCAATGTGCCAATATGTGCAACCTGGCAATGTATTTGAAAAGATGGAAAGAAATTCAAAACAATGAATTCATAACATGTACAACACCTTTTATAATTTACATTTGCTGGTGTTCATGTCAACAATTTTACGTGGGCAAAACCACCGCCTAGTTAAATTGAGAATCCAAGAACATGTATGAGCCATAATTAACAAAAATGAATTAAATGCAATCAGAGCACACTTTGCACAATCACACAATAGCAGGCCAAGTGACTTCAAATTCTTGGTGTTGGAACATGTGAAAAGAAACCCTAGAGGTGGAAATAGAAGCCAGGTGTCATCAAAAAGCGACTAAATGGATAGTGAATCTTGAAACTTCAGTCCCTGATGGACTTAACGAGGACATAGATTTTAATCCATACTTATAACTATATTTTTCTATTCTTCTGTTCTTTTTCAGATTGGTTGCTCCACCCTGGAGTTGAGTCTGCCCAAAGGAACATCTATGTTTTAGATGTGGACATTTGCTATTTTGAAGCATACCACTACCTTATACAGATCCTTTATCATACTTATGGATGACAGCTTCCTTATAAATTTGGCCATACTGCCTTTCCTTAAGGAACAACCCACTTTAGAGTATCTCCCTTTCTAAACATTATTTCTACTATCTCTACTTTTGCCATCTCTATATTTCAAATATAATCCAGTCAGCTACACCACTGATGTAGCTTCTATCTCTATACAGATTCTCAAATAATTATTCCTTCATATTCTCTTTCTACCTCAGTGAAAAAGATAGGCTAATATATTTTGTTTCTCATGAAAATACACTGGGTGCTTAATGAGCAGGTGTTTACTTCTAATAAATAGAAAACTAACAATTTTGTTTTATTGTATTTTGATGTGCTAGTAATTACTTTCTACTTTATAATAAAATATTTGTTATAATAAAATATTTGTTAGTGAAACAAGTGGATTTTCACCTTTGCCTTTCATATTACTAGTTAAAAGAATTAAGTAGAATACGGGTATTGTGATCTCAGACACTGCCAGCTACCAAAGAGCCCAGTGTATTTCAATGAGAAATGAAATATATTAGCCTGTCTTTTTCAAAAGACATTGATACTTATTTCATCAACAAACTTTGCCTTTTATATGTTTGCACTATAGTGCTCCATCTGTATGATTTTACGCTTTTGAATTCAATAATTAGTTTCTCTTTACTTCTTTCCAAGTAAAATCTGGTTATGAAGAAAATGTCACCTGCTAAATCATAACGAACATCACATTTTATCAAAATCACATATTTCTATTAAATATATAATATTTTGGTGGCAGGAAGTATTATTTCTCCATAAACGATTTGTAGTTTCCTACTGAAATATACTGGCAGCCTTGCCAGTAAGGATTTTATGACATCATCATGCAGGGATTCCATCTGATTCTTTTTCACTAGCAGTTGGCAAAATTCAAATAAAATGATGAAAAGTAAGCAAAGAAACAAATGAAAGCAAACTGAAAGATTGCAGAGGCATCTAACTGCCCCAAACCTTCATTCTTAAGATATGTACCTTACTAAACACCTGGGATCAGATTCTAGAAGGGTTACGCTTGGCATAAAAGCAGTTGCATCAAGCAGAATGGCACATGTAGCAACTTACGCCAGCAGTTGCAACATGCATGATTCTACAAAGTGGTTGCACCATGGCGCAGGCCACTTGGCGCTGAACAGCTGTTACGCCACATAAACCGCCAGTACATGGTGCTAGGGGTTTACGGCAGCAGTTGTGCCCCATTCTAGAAGGGCAGCCACAGAGTGCCCACATCGATTCTACAAGAACTCCTGTAGGAGATCTGTTAATGTGTTATACCAGCATTTAGCTGGTATAACTTACAGACGCCCAGGGGTCCTGTAGACCGCTTGACTGTCCAGCGGACACTGCACGGTTTCTCCCCACCATGCCCAGCACATGCCAGTGGGGCCCCACAGGACTACCCATACCCCCAGCCCCCAGAACAGCCACTGGCAGAAGCCTCAGGCGGCGCGCCACATCCTCGACCCGCGTGTCTAAACCACGAGTTGCCCACCGTATATGTGGCAATAAGGAGCCCTGGTAGTCTAGTGCCCTCCAAACTGTACATTAATACAATAATAAAAGATCCCCATTTCCTGGTAGTCTAGTGCCCCTGAACTATACATTAATAAAATAGAAAAGAATCCCACGTCCCTGGTAGTCTAGTGCCCCTCGAACTATATACATTAATAAAATAGAAAAATAATCCCATTTCCTGGTAATCTAATGCTCCCCAAACTGTACATTAATAAAATAGAAAAAGATTCCTGCTTCCCTGGTAGTCTAGTGCCCACCTCCTGAACTGTACAATAATAAAATAAAGAAAGATCCCCATTTCCTGGTAGTCTAGTGCCCCAACTGTACAATAATAAAATAAAGAAATATCCCAATTTCCTGGTAATCTAGTGCCCCCCACCCAGCTGTGCCAGCCCACCCAGCACCCCCACCGTCCCCAGCTGGCGACTGGCACACCTCTCACCTCCACGGCCAGCTCGCTGACTGAGTGCAGTATTAGTGCTACTGCACAGATGCACCCAGAAAGGAGTTTGCTGAATAGATGAGGACACTGGGGATTGGGCACCCCAGTGTCTGTATACTGTTTGGGGGTTACACAGTGGACAACAATGGATGGACAGATAACACTGGGGACTGGTCACCCCAGTGTCTGCATACTGTTTATACTGTTTGGAGGGTTACACAGTGCACAACAATGGATGGACAGATGAGGACACTGAGGGCTGGGCACACCCAGTGTCTGTATACTGTTTAGGGAGGGATCACACAGCAGACAATGATGGACAGTTTTCTTTTTTAGGATAAAACAAGAATTTGTCAATGCTGAACATTTGGTGTGTTGAAAGATACCCACCTCTGCACCTTGTTTATGACCTTGAGGTACTTGAATGTATCTATCATGTTCCCCCACTCCTCCTTTCCTCTAATAAGTACATATTGAGGTCCTTTTAATCTCTTCTGATATGTTCTGTGTTGCAAGCCATGTACCATCTTGTCTGCCTTTCATGGACTGCCTCCACCCTGTCAATGTTCTTGTGCATTTGCAGCCTCCAGAACTGTACACAGTACTGTAGGGTGAGGCCTCACTAGTGATTTATACAATGGCATCTCATGCCTTCTGTAGTGATACCTCTGCATATGCACCCCAGCATGCCACTGGCTGCCCTTGCAACATTTGTGCTCTGCTTTGACACCTTTTGGTCATTAGAACTGATAAGTCCTAGGTCCCTTTCTTCCTTGGTGATCAACAGTACCTCCAGCCCATTCTGTAACTCTCCACACGTTTCCCTCTTCTCAGATGCATTTTTGGGCCTCTTTGCATTAAACCTCAGTTGCCACTCCTCAGACCATTTTTCAAGCCTCTCCATGTCCCTGCTCATTTTCCACCCCTTCTGAGTATTCACTCTGTTACAGATGTTGGTGTCATCTGCAAACAGGCAAACAAACCTTTCCTTCTAGCTCTTCTACAATGTCTGTAATGAAGGCAACATTCACTAAAAATACCACCAAGAGCTTAATATGGTTCAGGATCAGTTGGCATTCATCTGTATCCCCTCCCCGAGTCATGCCTGAAAATAGGCAGAATTTGTCTAGTTCACTTACCCAATCAACAAAATGAAATAAAATATAAATAAATTGAACAGGACTGTTCCCACAACTTATCCCTGAAGTACCCTGCTGGTCCCCCTCTCCCGGATTGTATCCCATTACTACCACCTCTGCCTCCTATCCATCAGCCAGTTTATCAGCTTGTGCCCTATTACCAGACTACTCATCTTGTTAATCAGCCTTCTATGCTGGACATTGTCGAAGGCTTTATTGAAATCAAGGTAGGTGACATCAAATGACCCTCTGATTTACTTCCTTAATGAGGCATTAGGGTCTCCAACTGAATGCTCCTCACTCCATCCTGCAGACACTGATAGGCATCATGGTGTACCTTGAGGTCTTCAGCCCTAATGCTTACCCCATTCCATAATTAAATAAGCTGAGATGGGTGCAATATAGAGAATGGGGCAAACATTTGGGCCAAAGACTCCAAGGCACACCCCAATGTCTGTCAATGGCTGCAGGGTGGGGTGGAATAGTGATTATGATGCTATAACCCTAAGGCGCACGCCCAACGCCTGTCAGTTTCTCATAGGTGGGGGTGGTGAGGCATTACAGTTGTAAATACTAATGCCCCACATGTTTGTTGGTATTTTCATGCCAAATTTTCAACATGAGCTTTTGGGACCACCTTATGAACAGTAGCACTATAATTTGTTACTCAATCCCAAAGGTGATTTTGCATGGCGACTGTGCCATTCAGTGCCACAGGTGCTAAAACACATTTTGGGCAGGATGTGAAAATGACAATTGTACTGTTCATGAGAGGTGTGAAAAATGGCAATGTTGAAACTGTGGAGGAAATATGAAAAACTGGCAAAGTTACAAGCGTGCATAGAAACTACGTAGTCTTTTTTAATTTTTCACCAAATTTTCAACATGGGAATTCTGGGCTCTCCTCAGGAACAGTGGCACTGTGATTTTGTCATCCAATCCAAAAGTTGATTTCACACAGCGACTGCTCCATTCTGTGCAACTGGTACAAAACACATCTCAGACAGGATGTGAAAATGACAGCTGTACTGTTCATAAGGAGGTGTGAAAAATGGCAATGTTGAAAATCTGGAGTGAAAATAATAAAAATTGGTGAAGTTGCTGGCCCAGTGGTGCTGAGGCGCCACACTCATGCTTCGCTGGTGACCCGGTTCAGGAATGAGCCTGGGTCATCGGGTTGGCAGGTGAGGACTAGGATTAAGCATCCTCAGACTACCCTCCTAGTCCTGGGGTGGTTGTGGAAAATTCACCACTCTGTAGCGACCTCTGGGGATGCCCAGAGGTACTACTAGTGTCAGTGTTAGCAAGGGGGAGCATGGCGGACATCAGCACGTTGTGCCTGGACATCATTGCACGCTTGCACTCCAAGTGGGGACTATGGAGGAAAAAGGGCTGGGTTCAAATGTGCAGCTTGATGGCCATACCCTGCAATGCCTGGAGGGCTCTTGAGGAGTCCCATCAGGGAGGGTTCGGGGATGTCCTAGCTAGAAGAGGCATAGGGGAGCCTCCAGCAGGATGGCAAGATGGCCATCCTGGATCCTCCTGGGTGCAGTTTGAGCCACTTAGCTCTCCGGGCGGGCAGGGATGGCGGCTGGATGTTGCAAGCCAGTGCACGCTGCAGCAGGCAATAAAACACAGTGGTGTTAAAATAAAATTAGCGATTCTGAGCGTGTCTAGAAACTGCACAATGCACTCTTGTAATGCAGTTATTTTTGAATTTTTCTTATCAAATTTACAACATGGGCTTTTGAGACCCCTCCTCATGAACAGTGGCACTGTCATTTCGTGACTTGTCCCAAAAGGTGATTTTGCACAGTGACCGCAAAATCACCTTTCAGGAATAAGGAATGAAATGACAGCAACGTGCTCATAAGGTGGGGTCCCAAGATACCCATATTGAAAATGTTGGACCAAAATTCCTAAAATGGCTGAGATATCAACATAAGTTGAAACCCCATTGACTCCCATTATAGAGCTTACCTTTCATTCTTTCAGTTTGCTGGTTGGCTTTGAAGAGTGCAGATGAGTTCTGCTCCACGGAAGATCATTTCCACTGACCTCAGAGGGTAAGTATGGGGTAAGGGGGTGGGGAGGTGGGTGCAGAGGAGGATTGGGATGGGGAGGTAGATGGGGAGACAATGAGGGAAGGTTTTATTTTACAGGTGAAAAGAAAAGACCACGAGGATGATTTTCTTCATTTACAGGTAAAAATAAATATAATGTAGGCACACTGGGTGGGCTCCCAGTGTGCCACAATAGTGGTGGGAGGGGATGCTGACACAGAGATTGGGCAACCTGATGCCGCTATGGATATAGATGGGTTAGGTGCATCCAACACGGGAGTGGACATCCCAGTGTTGGAAAGGAAAGGGACATTGTTTAACAAGGAAAGACCCACTAGTTGCTAGCTTTAGGGCCACATTTCAAAGGACAGAGCTGCACACAGCATCTGCTCTGTTCTTTGAAATGTTTGCCGAGACAAGCCCTCAGCAAACCAACGTCATCAGGACACTGCTTGCTGATTTACTGGTCACATACCGCCCCTGCAGCACCATGGCCATTGGGCTGGCACCCCTCACACTCTCTCTAGCAACTCTCAACTATCAACATGTTCATCTGCACTTGCACACATGATGAATATAAAAACATCACCGACTCAGACCTTAACTACTCTCCGCCCTATTTCAATTTTGTCTACCTTCTCAAAAATTATAGAAAAACATGTCTCTACCCAGCTACTGTGTTATTTGAACTACCAAAAGCTTTTTCACAACATCTGTTATGGTTTACACCCAGTCAAAATACAACTCTCCAGAAGTTACTAAAGTTGTGAATGACATTCTCATTTCATTTTAAAATAAGGCGTGTGCCCAGCTGTTATGATCAACCTCACAAACGAATTTGACACTGTTCAATATAATATCCTGATCAACAGATTAATCTGCAGTTAGCATGCATTTCTAACATCTTCTGTGTGTTAGATGCTACATCTCAGAATGGTCCCAATGTCTTCACATTTGTAAACACATATCAAATTTCTCAACCATGAAAAAATGTGTCCCATGGGACATAGTGGTAAGGCCACTTCTGTTCTTGTTCTTCATTAACAATCTCCCCAGTTCAGTTCTTAGCTCCATTATTCTGCTCTACAATGGTTACACTATTATCTGCTCCTCTTCCAAATCTGTCACAACTGCTGCCTGCCACCTTCAGACTTCCACAAGATAGAGAGTGCACTTCTGGATTTACGCTTGTTGCTCAATGCTGAAAAAATAAATAAAAGGTGTTGTTCTCCAAAAGTAAACATATCACCACATGTTATCCCACCTCCACATCAAAAGTGTCCAGCTTGGATCATGTTTCATGCTATAAATACCTTGGTTTCGACCAAGAAAGCATAGTTGTTATGTTTCAGCATCACATTAACTCCTTGCCTCAAACCTAAAGATGAAGCCACATTTTATTTTTTTGCAGGTGAAAGGCCTTGTTTAGCCTTCATATTACAAAACCTTCTGTCTGCTCTCGATTTTCTAATCTTGATTATGGTGATGTCATATACTGAACTGCCTCCAAGACTTCCCTTTCTACTCAGCCTCTATATTACAGTGCCCTTTGCTTTATCACTTGATCCTCCTATCACACTCATCCCTGCACTCTTTACAAATTTGTGGACATAACAAGCATAGCAAACAGAAGTCTCCTTTATCTACAAAGTCATTGTAGGCAATGCCCTTCCTTCTTTATTCAGCTCATTACATTTAATTATAAAATGGCAGGGTAAAATCATGTAATCTGATTGGTTCTTATTTATGTGTAAACTATGATTTATACATGGGTAAAAAAAGAACTGCTCAGCAGTGAAGAGTCTGCAACATAGATCAATGGGCATTTGGAACACAGGCATTTCAGTTAGCCCTCTACTGCCATAGCCGATCATCCACCACAAACGTGGCTGCTACCTTTACACTGTAAAAAACTTCAACTGGGCCCTAAAAATAAAATTACCTTAAATAAAAATAAAACAAATGAATTAAATGCTGTTTCCTGATTATCACACTCTCCTTACATACATAAATAAATTAGAAACAATAAATATTGCTTATAGTTTTCACTACAACTGTCTCTTTGATGGCAGTCAAAATCCTCTTCTATCTTTAACTGCTTATCAGGGAACTCTCTTCTTTCTCCTGACAGTGAGATAACTGAGTCTCTGGCTATAACAAAGGCCTTTTTGTCTCTATGTATAGTGTGTTGGGAGAGAAACATTCTGCCATTGGAACTGAGCAGAATTTTGAATCCATATATTCTGTGATAAACATTCCATGATAAACATTCCATATCTTGAATGTGGGGAACAACAGAAAAAAAACAAGAAGAAGAAAGTAGGCAATAATACAAAGACATTAGATGGAACAGAAAGTAAAAATAAGGAGCCAATTTTATAAAGCTAATAAGACACTCAGGGATGTGTAAACCATATTTTACATCATGGCCAGGGGTGTAGTAAGGAACGAGGCCAATGGCTATGGCTAGGTTTTTTTTACTTTTGACTATTGGAAAAAGCATGTTTACATGTAGAAAAATAGATTTACTTTTGCATTTGTGATAAAATAATCCTTACACCCACTGCAAGTGATGTTATTGATGATGTCATTGTATTATTGCCTACTTTCTTCTTCCTGTTTTTTTTGTCTGTTGTTCCCCACATTCAATATATGGAATGTGTAAATCATATTTACAGCATGGCCAGCAGCTGAAGTCACTGACTTTTGGCCTGTGCCTTACTATGCCCCTGATCATGCTGTAAAATATGGTTTACACACACCCTTTGTGCCTTATTGCTTACATCCACTCAACTTCAACTTCATTCTGCAATTTGGTGTTGCTTGGTGAACCAAAATCTTCTAAAGGTGGTTGCTCCTCATTCAGCTTTCCAATAGCCCATTCATAGTCCTCATTATAAAACTCTCTGAAGCTGTAAATATTGATTATTGTGTCCAGATTTACAGTAAGTCTTTGTTCATAATACCTTGTTTCATCAAAGCAAATGTTTCAAATAAACATGTATACCTTGTCAGAGCAAAACATGGTTTTATTTTGCCCCCATTTATTCCTTTCCTATTGTGATTACTCTGCTGTAATTTTCATCTGTACCATATGCTTATGTAAATGAGACCTGTACTCAGCTTGCCTTCAAATAAATATTTTGAATAAATTTTTTCTACCAACATGCTGCTTAGATCTGAGATCTTTGAGTGTTCACAATAGTTTGAATATGGAAAGGTGTGATGTCATCAATAGCCAAGTACAGTGACAAACTATAGGGCCCAAGTACAGTATTGAGTCCCAGTACACGGCAGACAGACAGATCTACTGTCAGAAGTAAACTTTGGCCCAATATTTCTGATCCATTCTGTATGTTGTAATAATTTTCCTACATTGCCATTGTCTTACATTGTATTGTTATACTGGTTGTACTCTTCCAGGTCATGTCTGAAAATAGGCAAATGATTGTCTTGTGTACTCTACCTGATTAACAAAAACAAACAACAAATAACTCAATGCATGCATACATAAATAAATGGGGTACTGTCCAACTCCTACAGGCCAATTTCAAAAATGTAAACTAAAACAATAGATGACAGTGGTTTAAACATAATTACAAAATGGAGAGGAGAAATCTTGAAGCTGATTGGCTGAAGCACTCTTGACCCATAACAATATCTCAGAATATCATCATGTCCAAAACTGATTACCAAGATCAGCCATTTACTAACACTTTAGGAACATTTTATAATCACAATAATACATTCAAGGGTTTGCTTGTATTTATGGATATTGTCACTTCTGTGTGGTTGAAGGCATTCAGAGTTGCTTAATGCATCTCAACACACGAAGGTGTGATATCCCATGATATACCACATACTGCCATGTATTATTACTTAAATATTGCTATATTGATTTTACACTGATGTTCATGTGTGTGCAGTTGTCATTTTGTAATAGTATAATTGTGACACAACATGAATCCAAAGTGTTCACTTCCTGGGAATGTGCTGTTTAAGCCCCAGCTACTACTGTAGTATCTCCTCCCCAACATGGGTGATATTTAGATGTGACTGGATGTTCTTCTGCATAGCTTGTTAGAAGTAAAACCACTCAAACCACACAACCCCACCACCGTCATAGGATGTAGGTGGGCAGGCAATATGAAGGTACTTTTTTTTTGTTAATAATTTAAAGATTTTACCCAGATACAGTAAACAGGTGATTAACTGGTTGCTCAGTGACTGATATACTAGATGTTAGGTAAAAAGTCCACTGAGCCTTGGTGCATGTGTGCATGGCATTTCTCAGGGTTTGAGTGATCATGCAATATAATAACTGGTCAGCAATTTTCTCAATGTACTGACCAGGTTGATATTTTCCATAACAACCGCTGGTTGTTATGACATTCATAAGTCATGCCAGTCAAACTATGCTGCTGCCTCATTGGCCAACATTCTACATGTGGGGGCCAAACAGTCTCACAAAGTGCTGGAGAAAAACTGCTGGCCTGTTATTATAAAAATAAAAGATGGGAAGGTGCTTCATATGAGAATTTGATGCACACCCTCATTGTGGGATGCTTTGATAAACCCCTTGAAGCCGCCTCGGGGTTTATGTTGCATCCACAACTCGAGATGCATTAAATTCTCATATCAACTCCTTCCCGTCTATTATTCTCTATTTAACATCAGCAATAATTTTACTTTGGAACTGTTTTGCAGGCACTGAAAAATATACACCAATGCTTGTAGAGTGGGTGCCAAAGTTAGGGTAATGCCAATGCTGCATTGCACAATAATTCAAACACTGAAAAAATACAAGACCACAGATTCATCAAGGCTCAGGGATTTTTCTACTCTAACATGGCATTTTCTTCCTTTGTGATGTTAGTTTCAACCCAAACTAATGCTTTAATTTAATGTAGTGTTCTGCAACAAGTAGTCTGTCTTTTAGAAGGAAATTTAATAATACCTATATTGGTGATGATATCCAAAGACAAGATTTGTCAGTCCTTTTATGGCAAGCAGTATTTGGTGCCAGTGCCACAGAGTGCCCATACCATACCCTGTACCAAGCAGTCCTGGCAGTACAGTGGTACACCCTCCTTCAATGCACTCATGTACTAATGAGTCCCTGGTGTCCAGTGATATCCCTGTTCCTCACTCTGCCCCACATTATGCCTTATTTTGTACATTTCACTTGGTGTCAGCTTCAGCAGGTGGAAGGAACTTCTTTCAAAGATGACTGCATAAAGTAAAACCTGCTTTCTCAAATGTTCTATTTTTACTGGTTTCATTTAAGAAAGGGGTTATACACTAGCTGCAGACTTGGTTCTAGGAGTGGTGCATAAATTGGCCATATTTGACAAAGACCAGATTTTACATTCTGTACATGCGTGAACATTATTTGTTCAAGTTTGTTTCAACTTCCTTTTTCAAAAATGTTCTGTTTCCAATCTACTAAAAGCATCACCCATGAGCCAGAATTTGATGAGCCTGAAAGCTTCAGGTTTCAGATCTCAGCCAAAATTTTGTAGTTACTGATGATCGAAGACCCTTATTTTTGGCACTTTAGGTCCCAGTTTTGACAGGAATCAGAACCTGCATTTGAAAATAAAAGAAGAAAGTAATGGCTTGTTCACAAGGCTGACTTTTATTCCAGTGGCTCAGATGTATTGTGGTCATGTCCACAAAACGCTATGGAGCAGCATTCAGACGGCATGGCCAGGGACCACTGCACAGACACCCGAATTGAAGTCCAATGATCTAAGAAGAGTTCTTGCAGGAAGTGGGCATTGGTGTGGATCAGGCTCCCAGGACAGCGGCCAAAGACTGGAGATGTTCTTCCAACCAGCGTTCGGCAAAACTATTTTCTGGGTCTGTGAATAAAAGTTGAACTCGGGGAAATGTTTTTAATTATAACAGAGGGCTAAAAGTAAAAACTAACAAACACAGACTCAGAGTTGAGCATGACACTGGCATGCACTTATGCATATGCATATAGCCATGTCCAGTGCCATGGCTCAACCCTGAGTCCATGTTTTTTCTCACTTTTAGCCCTCCGCTTATAATAAAAAAACACTTCCCAAGTTCAACTTTATTCACAGAGCCAGGACAAAAGTTTTGCTGAACTTAGGTCAGAAAATACATGTAAATGCTGCCATGATAACTCGAAGTGCAGGCTGGGAAAAGCCTGTCACGAGGTTGTGGATGGTAAGGCAGATCACACAGCAAAGTAAAATGTCAGAAACCCCTGCATCACTATGCATTCCCAGGAAAAGAGGGTTTGTGGCCACAATGAAACGAACCCAAAACAGCTAAACTGTAGCATTCAGACAGGCACAGCGGCAATGCTCTTGCTGCAGTGCACCACTAGTAACGCCACAGAATTGGTCACGTAAATGAGCCTATAACTGTACTTTTCAGATCTGTAAACCAATCTCTGCTTTCTGATTTATTTACAAAAGCAATGTCAAGCTTTTTAAAATTCTGTTGATAACTTTCTTTTAAATTAGTGTTTTATCATGAAGGAAATGTGGTAGATGTTTTACTCCAGTTGATGATGTTGAAAGAAAAAATCAACAATTATGTTGTGGATATCACCTGCAAAATATTTATTATTTGTTTCTAAGAAAAAACAAAGTTCCACTTTTGTGACAGTATCTGTCAAGCCTGAAAGTTTCAGGCTTCAAATCCCAACTACTTTGTTGATTACAAATGAGTAAAAACACTTTTTTATTTTTGTAATTAAGTTTTTATTAAATTTTTTTGTTTTCATTTTCAAGGCAGCAAAAGCACCACTCTTGGGAAAGGATCTAGTGAACCTGCAAGTTTCAGATTTGAAATCCGAGCCATATTTCAGTAATTTACTGATAAGCAACAATAGCCCCTTTCCACAATAATTTCATTTTGCTACCTACCATATAGCAGAAAAGAATTATGGGTGGATTTTCTACTTTTGGACACAGCGCCCCATTTGTATTTTGCAGGCATGATGCATTCAGGCAAATTCATGGGGATGTTTGCTGCATATTTGCATTTGCAACAATGCCTGCAATTTACAGCAAATTCTACTGCAACTGTGGGAATTTCATCTTTTTATGTTTGCTTGCACACATGTGCAAGAAACATAGTGCCATCATCCAAGTTTTCAGAGCTGTGGCAGCCCTCTTCCAATTCAGTCAGTGTGTTTGCAGGCACGGCGCGGTTCTCCAATGGCTGCTGGAGCTGTCTTTGACAGCAGTCGAAAATGCGGCGGAGTACAGTTGAAAGGGAGAACTACATTCCAGTGAGCAGCGATAAGATATCGCCTGCTCAGGTGCGCTCCCACTCACACACACAACAGGGATAATGCTAGATATCCAGAGCAGTAATTTCACTGAGGAGAGAATTCCAATCTTTCTCTTGTATGGATCCTCAGTCGAAGGCAATGGTAAGGAATTCAAGCTAAAGAATACTGCTGACTGAAGGCAATTAAAAGTTTTCTTTTGCTTTTGCTTTAAAATGACCGAGCAGTCACTAAATCGACCACCTCCAAGACTGTCTGTTTCGGTTTAGAAGTTTATAGTGTGAAGTCATATACTAATCCTCTTCGTGAGTGCTTGTGATACTTCGACAGACAACAATAAATGAACTGTATCGGAAAACAGGCTGCACTGTGTGATGCTGCAAAGATTCAGACATACCTTTTATAAGATATTCTACGAGCACACCACAAAGGTAGCTTACTCTAGCAACTTTATTTACTCTTCAGCCTTGTTCTTCAAGTAGCACTCTTGGAATTTTTATTAGTGTTTGCAAAATTGATGCTTTTTCCATACTGACTTAATATACTGAGAAATATGACCCTTTAGGGTAAACAAAAACTGCAGTAGAACAGCTTTTCTGAGCTATCATTTGACATCTGTAGACCATTAGTTTTTCTCAAGTCAAAATGAATCTTTGTGCATTATTAGTTATTCAGAAAATAGCATGCTTCATCTTCTTTTGATAGGAAGTGGGCAGTTTATCACTCAGTCTTCTGATCCTTTTTCCCAGTACATTTAAAGGAGTGGCAGTTCTTCAGCAAAAAATCAGCCGGGTTTCCAATTAAGAATATATGTGTAAAACGAGAAGTTGTGTACAGTTACTTATTGTTTTAAGCACCGTTAGTGCATGGTTTTCCAGCTGTTTCAGAAACCTGATGTGGACGTGTAGGTTTGCTAATAAGTGCGATAATATGTGCCCAGTTGATTGGTGAACACACTGTAAGAAGTTAATGCATTTGGTAATAAAATAAACATGTGTTCAGATCACATTTGTATACCATTTATCTTTACACGTTTATATGGCGGAACTAGAAATGATCCAAACTATCAAATGATGCAGCTGACAACCTTCTTAAAGTGATCCAGAGAGTATGGCAGATTTTGTTTATGAAATGTTCAAAAGAACAGTTCTGAGGTGTAGATCAGGTTCTTTGGAAAATACACCACAGGAGCTCCATTATTTGTAGTTTAATATGTTGTACAGGTTAGTTGATTATGGTAAAGCTGAGAAATATACATATCCTATGACAGGCTGTGGACTGGTAGGTCCTACTTACATCAAAGTACACATTTTAAAACCTGTGAATACTGTCAGTTTCTATTACTTGGATTAGAGAAATTCATTTATTTTGATTCTCAGAATGACATTACTGAGCAGCTTAATTATATCCATGAATTACATGTTTTTTGTATATTATTGCCCTCAGTGCTCAATGTAATCAAATTGTAGTTGCAAACCAAGTTAGAAGGCCAAAATTCAGTGACTGAGCACTTTAACAGAGAAATGCCCATCCCCCACAGGAGTTCACATTTCTAGAGAAAAGCACACTGGAGATGAATACCTTTTATTCTAAACTTTTAGTTTTAGTAGAACAGTAAACATGAATCATATACTTTAATTACTGGTGGTGGTGGGGGGCTCCTGGATTAATGGTCTAAAGTCTAAAATACCTAAAATCATATGTTATATGTCTTAAGAGTATTTCCACTCCTTTTATGTTTGCTTGCATGCATGTGCAAGAAACATAGTGCCATCATCCGGGTTTTCGGGGTATGGCAGCCATCTTCCAATTCAGTCAGTGTGTTTGCAGGTGTAGCCACAGTTCTCCAATGGCTGCTGGAGCTGTCTATGACAGCAGTCGAAAATGCAGTGGAGTACAGCTGAAAGGGGAGCTACACTTCAGTGAGCAGCCGAAGATATCGCCTGCCTCATGCGTGCCCCCTCTACACACACACACACACACACACACACACACACGCACACATACTGCATGCTCACCCCCAATGCACACACTGTGTAGCTGACAGAGGTGCCCAATCCCCATCAGCTGTGCTGCACCCCTCAAACAGAGTTCCACATGCCATGCTGGGTGCCCACCCCAGTGTGGCTACACATTGTATAGCCGACGGGTGCCCAATCCCCAGCGGCTCCACTGTCCCCTCCCAAAGAGTACAGGATGCCACGCTGGGAGCCCACCCCAGCATGGCAACAGATGCTATCGCCAACAGGGTGCCCACTTCCTGTCGGCCCAGGCCCCCAAACAGCAGAGTCTTGTGCCATGCTGGGAGCCCACCCCAGCATGGCAATGTCCTGCGCGCCATCCTTTTTAAAAAACAAACAAACCTGAAACATAAAATGGTCCTCGCTGTCTCTGCCACCACCAGCGCCCACCCACTGTGCATCCTGTCTCCCCACCCCCTCACCCCATACTTGCCTCCGGATTCCGTGCGATGATCTTGGTGGACTGGGAACACATCTGCACTCTTCAAAGCCAACTGCAACTGAGGAAATGCCGTAAGCTGAATAATGGGATAGATAGGATTTTTCAACTTTGCTGATATCTCAGGGATTTTGCACCAAAATCAACATTGGGTTTTGGGACCCTTCTCATGAATGATGTCACTGTCATGGCATTAAACAGGCCCAAAGGGTGATATCACTAGTCACTGTATGAAATCACCTTTCAAGACTGAGTAATGAAATGACACTGCCACTTGTTCATAAGGTGGGCTCTCCAAAAGCCTATGTTGAAAATTTGGTGGAAAAATTCTAAAAATGGTTGTTTTATGAGTGTGCGCAAGAGTTCCTACGCACGTCGTAAGTTCGTGAATTTTCAATATTTTCACCCAGATTTTCAACATTGCCATTTTACCACACCTCCTTATGAGCAGTATAGCTGTCATTTTTCACATCTTGCCCAAAACATACTCAAGACATGTAGCGACAATGGGCAGTCAGTGTCGCGAAAAGCAATGTTTGGTACAGATTAAGAAAATCAGTTAGTTACACTGTTCATGAGCAGAGGTCTTAGAATGGCTATGTTGAAAATTTGGTGACAAAAGTCCATAAAATGACTGTGTTATGAGTGAGCAGAGCGCAGTTTCCACGCACCCTTGTAAGTTCATGACTTTGTATATTTTCAGTCCAGATTTTCACCAGTGGCATTTCTCCACAATTACTTATGAACAGTACTGCTGTCATTTTTCACAACATGGCCGGAAATGTGTTTCACACTTTCAGTGCAGAGATGTGTGGTCGCTGTGGGAAATCATTGTTCAGGACAGATAAAGAAAATCACAGTGACACTGTTCATGATCGGAGGTCCCAAATGCCTGTGTTGACAATCTGCTGTAAAAAACCTCAAACTAATTACATTACGGGTGTGCATTGCACAGTTTCTATGCACGCTCATGACTTCACCAGTTTTTTAAATATTTGTACTGCAGATTTGCAACATTGTCATTTTTAACCTCCCCAAGAACTGTACAGCTGTCATTTTCAAATCCTGTTCGGAATGTGTTTTGCACCTGTGGTGCTAAATGCCGTAGTCACTGTGCATAAGCAGCTTTCGCTAACAAACTGATATTGCCACCATTCATGAGGTGGGGGGTCACAAAAAACCATGTTGAAAATTTGGAGTGAAAATACGAGTGAATGCCTGAGGTGTTAGGGTTTCAACCATAATGCCCCACCCTGTAGAGAATGACAGGCATCAGGGGTGTGACTTGGGATTCTTGCCTGTAATGCTCATACCATTCCATACCCCGCAGCCAGTGAGAGGCATCGAGGTATGTCTTGGACTCTTTGGCCCCAAAGTTCACCCATTCTCCTATACTGCACCCATCTCACCATATTTCCTGATGGAATGGGGTGCACATAAGGGCCAAAGACCCCAAGGCACACCGTGACACTTGTCAGTGTCTGCAGGGTAGGGTGTGGTGAAATGGCATGGCCATTATGCCTGATGACCCAAAGGCACACCCCAATGCCTGTCACTCTCTGCAGGGTGGTGGTGGGGTTGGCTTCAGTTCAATACTTCACTGCCATTCCTATTATGCAGCTCTGTAACTTCTATTTACAAATGCCAATGCCAGCAAGCAAACATTGGGTATTGACAAATGCTTGTTTTTTAGATAGGCTATGGGTCCCATCTGCCCTGCCACACTGTCTCCACCATCCAACACCTTCCCTGAACTCACCTGGATGACTGGAACCCCCATGGATCCCCCTTCACAGGGTCAGGAGAGGGAGGCCATTCTGCCCCAAGTACATATCCAGTGTTAACATGCAGGTCACTCTGGTGGTGAGGCATGTAGGGGCACAGTGTGCAGCATGTCATAGATGCCTGTCTCACCACTTTTCTCACCATTTTTCTCCCACCCATTGCTAGGGCACAGTGGAGACATGTGTATGCTGCAGAGACCCACAGATCCACCCACTATTGCTACTCACACACCCATTGCCACCAGGCCTGTACCTGGTGGCAGTCATTTGACACATGAGGCAGATGAAAACAATCCATCAGATGCTTCATCCCCTGTCCCCTCCCAGCCAGCTCCTAGCAACCCAAGAGTGCTTCCAATCCTGGATCACCAGCATGCTGGACAGTAGCGCTACTGCCATGCCACTGGGATGGCTGGGAATCATATTCATTTTTGGACACAGGAGCAGAATTCCATCCCAGGAATTGGACCACCTTTTTATGGTCTGACTACTGATGAATTTTGGCAGCCATGTCCAAAAAGTGCATGCAGCTCTCTGAAAATCCCCCATGTCTCCAAATGTTAGAAAACTTAACAATTCCTGATACAATCCCCAAAAGAAATCCATGCCAGTTTTCAGTTCTCCATGTTTAAAGATTAAGTTTTACAGTAAGCGAATGATTGTACAGTAATGCCTTCAGAAAACTAACTAATAACACTTTCTGTATTTATATCCCTTTGTCCTTCATGTTTTGTAGGAAAATGTGCATGAAAGGTGTCTTTGTTCTTTGGGCTTCATCAGCAGTGGTCACTTGTGAAAACATGACATCAATATTCTTTGCTTGTGACATTGTAATCAATGCTACAGCAACTGACTATAATATCATAAACAAAGGATGATGATCATATGAGTAACCAAACAACACAAGTGCATGAAACCCATGCAAACAGACTGTTTTTAGGAAAATTCTCATATCAATAAAGAGTAAAGGGAAAGAAATACTGAAAATATAGGCAGTATAAGAATTGAATCTAAATGTTATAATCTCCAAAGTTTTCCTAGGAGTGTCAATAGCTCTTTAACCACCTGACTACACTGCCTCTCACCAGCACCTACACTGCCTCCACCAGCAAATTATCTCTGTTAGTTTTTGCTCCATTCTTTAGTTTTAGAGAGGACTTGAGAAGGTGAGAATGAGAGAGAGGAGTAGAAATAGTGTGTGTGTGAGAGAGAGAGAGAGGGAGGAAGGGAGAGAGAGAGATTATGTGTAAAACAGATGGTTAACTTCACTGTTTCATGGTGGGGCTGGGAACCATTTAAGCACTTCTTTCTAGTCTAAGATGTTATCCAAGTGACAGACAATCACCACTACCCCTGAAACAATGGAAAGAAAACCACAATTACCTCCACATTTGTGGAAAAAGTGAGAGATGTTGTACATTACTACATCCAAAATAGATACAGTTGTCAATGCCACCCACTGATGCAAGGAAAGGGGTTGTTTTGTATGTATGTGTGTGGAGAGAGGCATTCTATGAAAACTGGGTGGATCAGTAGCCAGTCAAAAACATGAGAGAGAGAGAGAGAGAGACTGAGATTTTATGGAAAGGCTAGCTCATGCTCTATGGCAATGTATGATATTGATATGTACTGCTCTTGCTGCTGCCTAGTACAATAGTTTTAGAAAGAGACTGAGAAACTGTGAGAACTGCAAGTATTGCTAGCCAGTCACTATATACCACTGTCCTAAGAAAATGCCAGAGATAGTTTTGCAGGAAGGATTACTAAAGTTATGCGGCTTCCTTAGGCATCTTCTGCATCAGTACCTTCTGGGCATTGTTCAAGATACAATCCTGTGGTGTCCTGTCCGCCGATTATGGGTTGCCCATCACCAGTTTCTGTAGGAATGTCCTATTTCTTTGCACAGGTTACAGTGAAACTTATTCATACAGTAAGAGCTAATGTGTCCAAATTCAAGGCAAAGGTTGCATCTAATCTTGCTGCACACATTACTAGGGTGACTTTCCGATCCACACTTAAAACAGATTTTGGGCTGACCTGGATAGAAGCATTGCCCCATCCTGGCTGACATAAAGCACACTCAGAAGGAGTTGTAAGCCCATCATGTTATTATGCAGTTTGACTTTGAATCTCCAGTTACCCATCCAGAATTTCTCTAAATCCACTATAGGTTAGGGGTCCCCATAATGCTGCACCATTGAGCCATCCAGTATTTAATGTCACAGACATTCACACCTTCATTTTTGATTAGAACTGTAACAGTGCTACATGCTGGTTTGGTTAGTGGAATTGCATGCACAGGCAACCATAAAGGTGTGTGCTTCAGAAAGTTGTAATGGGCCCAAAACAACTAAGTTTGCTGCTGTTTTGAAACTGATGTTGAAAAAACATGACTTGAAGTATATATCAGTGCATAGATTTCATTAGGTACATAATGAAGCGATTCCTTGAGAAGTTCCCTCCCATGAGAGCCCTATCTGGTGGCAGGTCTTGGACCCCTTCATATAGCAAACAGACAGCATTCCCCTGTGTCAGAGCTGGAGCATTGGAAAAACATCAGCTTTCTGAAATTTGGACCACTTTTGTGCAGAGTCTTGTTGTGCAGTCTGGGAAGTGGAGGACTGTTGAGGATGGTCCTCTGCCTCTTTTGACCTTTCTCAATCCCCAACATGCATCGCTGTCCTCTGCTGCCATAGCTTCAGCAAGACTGAACAAGCCAATCCCTCCATGCACTCCTCTGCTGTAGATGAGGGATGTGTAGTGGAAGAGGTCATATGAGTCACCCCAAGGTCCTGAGATAAAGGAAAGTCCATATCAAATTGAAAGAGGCCTGCAAGCCCCAGAGACCCCTTCTCTGCAGAAGTAACAGGGAAAGAGAAAGAAACTAGAGCAATGCAGATAAGCTGCATTGAAAATCTCCCATGTAGCAGTGGTGGGGGGTATGAAAATAATGGTCTGAGGAAAGGAAGTGTTCAGGGTCCACAAAACTATGTCAGGAATAGAAGTGTTAGGAAATGTATCACAATGGGTAGAGGTAGTTAATTGCATACCTTGTGTGGAGGTGGATGGCCATGGTTCTTCAGGTATGTCAGGGTGACATAGAAACATAGACTTTGACAGCAGATAAGGACCACTTGGCTCACCCAGTCTGCCCATTTCCCTACCTACTGGATAAGCTCCAGATTCTAGTTAACCAACAGCCTACTTCCTGCCACCTCCCACTACAATTGCCTTGTGTCTGTCCCATGCATGTTTGAACTCTCCCACTGTTTTAGCACCAACAACCTCCCCAGGAAGGCAGTTCCACGATCCACCACTCTCTCTGTGAAAAACATTTCTCACATTACCACTGAGCCATCTCCCCTCTATCTTTAAACTGTGTCCCTTGCTCTTACACATCTTTTCTGAAAGATGCCCCCATGGACTTTGTTGATTCCCCTGAGGTACTTTAACATTTCAATCATGTCCCCCATCCCTCCTTTCATCAAGGGTATGCATATTAAGCTCTCTCAGTCTCTCTTCATATGATTTCTGATGCAGACCCTGCACCATTTTAGTTGCCTCCTCTGGACTGCTTCCATCCTGTCTATGTTCTTTACGTAGATTAGGTCTCCAAAACTGCACACAGTACTCCAGATGGGGTCTCACCAACTCTCTGTACAGAGGGATAACCATTTCCTTTTTCTACTTGTGATGCCCCTTCCTATGCATCCCAGTATCCCCTGGTTCTCCTTACTGACTTCTCACATTGCTTACCAACCTTTAGATCAGCTGATATGACTACCCCAAGTCCCATTCCATTTTTGTTGTTGTTAGTACCTCCTGCTATTGTGTACTCTTTCCTGGGTTTTTGTTTCCCAGATGCATTACTTTGCACTTCTTGCATTGAATCTAAGTTGCCATATGTCTGACCATTCCTCCAACCTTGCCAAGTCCCTTCTCATCCTTTATACCACCCCTTGTGTATCAACTCTGTTACAGATCTTTGTATCATCTGCAAAGAGGCATACCTTTCTCCAGACCCTCTGCAATGTTACCTATAAAGATAAAGATTTTAAACCTCTCCCATAGTTCCTTATGTTTTAGGTTACCTTTGACATTAAAAACATTGGACAATATCATCCTTGTCCTCCCATTTATTTCAGAGCTGAGACTAGTGACCAGTCCTTCGGAGGACAGTCCAAGTGCAATGCAGTAGTCTCCCTAGACTCAAACCCAGCGATTTCCTATGAAGGGATGTTTCATTGGAGTGTCAACAGTAGTGCTAGTATGTACAGCTGTGTCAGACTGAGGAGCTACTTTGGTGGGTAAGAAAGTGTCAGGAACTGCATTCTTCCAGCCAGTAGGAGGAGGAGGAGCAGGTTGTGGGACTGAAGGTTACCTGGTTAGTACTGAAATGGGGTGAGTGGCTTGAGTAGATCCAGAAACAAAACATGAATTGGAACAGAAAGTAAGGCAGCAGGGATAGAGTCTGCAGTAGATTTCTCAGGAGATGCCAGACGTTCCTGGATTGAGAGAGCAGATACGTTGTCACAGTGTTTGATGCTCCTGCTTCAGAAATTTTGACAGGATGCAAATACTTGCCAAGTGAGGTGGACCCAACTGTTGCAGGAATAAGCACAGTTGAAGAAACAAGTTGTTTTTCTTGTGGAGGAAAGCAGCTTCCTCCTCCTTTGCAGCTCTTTCTGTAGTTGCTTCTCTGCCTGTATAAGCACTGCATTGTCATTCTGTAAATCAATCAGAGACATAGGTATCGGTGCCATAGTTGTGGGAGAGAGTTCCAGTCCATGCTGAAATGACATGTCAGACAATTCTTTGGTCAAATCCTTAGGGCAGTTGTATTGGGGAAGCAGGCTGAGTTCTGCAGACACAGTGCAGCACACCATTGACCTTCGATCTACCATCTTGGCATGATGGCCAGTGTTGCCCCTACTGTAAGAATAGGGGAATTTTTTTATTTTAACATCAAAACAAATCATATCAACAGTATTAAGTCTTTACAGAATAATATTCAAATCAAACTTAAAGGTAAAATAAAATAAATATTTCAATCGTACAGTCTTATCGCCCCACTAGCAAAAAGAAATAAACTGAAACAATTTCTGTAAACTGGAAAACAATATCATAAAGACAAAAGAAAATAAGCATTTATGCATACATTTTCCCTGAAAATCTTATATTTGTTCTAGACTGTAATGTGTCTGTAAATTAAACCAAATACATATTACTTCATACATCTCTATTCAAACCCTCCCCAAAATCAAAGTAGTGGGGAAACTAAATATCAGAACTATAACTAAGAGAAAAACTTCAGTTATGACCTCAAGAACAAATAGACTAAGGGAAAATTCATCCCATATCCAACCAATTTATGTTATCCCACCGTTTTGTTATAGTAAATCCTTAGGAATGTTAATCTTTTCAATGACTCTAAATGCTATAATGGCCTCATGAATGGTCCAAAAAGTTGTTGTGGGGTAACATAATGTTTCCACAGAGAACATTGACATCTGGTTTGCCAGATGTAATATTTAAGAAAATTAAATTAAATGGATTGTATCCATGTTATACTTCCACCATGTTTGGGGTAATATGCCTAAAATAAAATGTCCAGGGTTAAAAAATAAAATGAAGAGTTAACCCAATTTTATATACTTGTACCCAAAATTGAGAGTAAAGAGGCAATCAAAATATAAGTGCTGCATCATCTCAATCTGACCCATACAAAATTCAAGTATTGGACTCACCCTCTCCCATAGTTCCTTATGTTTTTGGTTACCTTTGACATTAAGTCTGCCATGAGTACTGTGCCAAACAATGTCCCACACATAAATTGGCATCCTAGCCTGTCTTAACATTTCTCAGTTTGTTTAATCTCTGCTCCTGATATGGTTCAAAAATGAGGCTGTTCCAAAAATATTTTTGTATAAGATAATTGTACAAGTCCTTCCTGGAGAATGATAAACCCTCTGATATGGACAGACCCCACAGCTTCACCTTTCCCAAAAGAATATTGCAAATAGTCAGGTAATCCCAAAAGAGACTTTTGTCAAGGTATTCTCTTCTCCATTTCCCAGGTTTGTATCCATGGATCTACACAGTCTAGAAACCATGGAGCCCATATTTTTCTTTCTTCTGTAGAATTAGTTTTATGTTATTTTAAAAATATACTAAAAAAATAGATTCAACATCCCCAAACCTCCCCTTGTTACAGGCAAATATGTAACACCTCTTTTAATAGGGTTAAGGCAACTGCCCCAAACATCCTGAAAAGAAACATTGTATACCCTCATTTCTGTCTGGGAAACATAAAACAGAACTCAGATGTAAACACATGCTTAATAAAAAGTTTTTAGCATATAGATTATCTTAAAAAAAAAAAAACCACATTTTCCATGGTGATACTTTTTCTGAGCTTCATTAAGCAAAATATCCCAGTTGACAAAACCATGTTTCCATGATCAAAATAAATTCCCAGCAGTTTATTATGTGAGAAAGAAATAGGTATACCAAGTATCGACTTCTGTGCTCAATCTATGTCCCAATGCAAATGCACTTACTTTTATCCAAGTTTATCCTAGAACCTGTTTCCCAGGTGAAGTCATCCAGTGCCATTTCTAGTACTCTACCAGAGGAAAGTCTGCTAAAATAAAACACAAATCATCAGCATATGCAATATACCTAATCTCCATTATCATCACTAGAGACGGACAATCCCAATTCCCTCATCATGAGGTATCCTGTGCAATAAAGATTGTAAGTTAAAATATACAATATTGGGCTTATGGGCAGCCCTGTCGCACACCCTCATCACCATACAAGATTTTCTCACCCAATCATTGATGTATGGCACAGTTAAGGTTGTATCATAACACATTTTAATCCGCTGTATAAAAGGTGGGAACCTAAATATCTGTAAACATTTCCATAGATAAAGATGAGTCATCTGATCAAAGGCTTTAGCCTGATCCTCACTAACTAAGAAACCTGTCAACTCCTCTGTGTGTCCTTATTCCAAAATCTCCTGTATTAAAATTAGGCAATCAGTAATGTGCCAACCTGGTACTGAACAGAAATGTGTGGGAGCATGATCTCTTGAAGAACCATACTCAATTGCTAAGAATTTTGGTAAGAATTTTGATGTCGGTATTCAATAATTATTGGGATAATTAAGCTGGAAGATAATCGTTATACATGTATGTCAATTCTGTCCCAGGATATTGTCCCATATGGAATATAACTCACTTGGCAAACCATCCATGCCCGGTGCCTTCCCACTGTGCAAATTAGAAATTACAGTTGTAAGCTCTGGTACTGTAATAGAAGCTGTCAAACAAATAAAATATCATTCTGAAATTACAGGAAGACTGCTGTCTTGCAACCAGTTGTTCACTTGTTCATCCTGCAAAGTAGGATCTGATGTAAACATATTAGAAATATGAGATTCTATTTCTTGTAAAATGTCTTTTCCCTTTGTGAGAACAGTCCCGTCTAGTCTTTTAAGTTGTTTTATATCTTTCTTATGTCTTTGACTAGTGCAACAGTTGAAAGGGTTTGTAAAGGCTTGTTTTCCTCAGTCCCAAATCTTTGCTCTATCTCTCAAGCGATCTCATCCTGTTGTACTCAATATTAGTCATTTCATGTTTAATTTCAGCTATCTTCTCCTGCAAGACTTGGCCACCTTTTTTTTCCTAAGGAGTGTAGCTGAATCAATTGTTTTCTCAAGTCCCAATCTCTGACTTTTTTTTTGTTTCCTAAAATTTTTCCTATTTTTTGAAAATAACCCATTACATCATTTTTACTGTCTTCCCACCAATTACACTGTGAATCATATAAAACATTAAACTGATCTTCCAGCCTCTAAAACAGAATGAAAACCTTCCAAAACCTCAGGATCTCCAAGCAGAGATAAATTCAGTTTCCAATAACTTGGACCCTTTGTTGACTTTTGAAAATTAGAGAAAGTCATAGTTAATAACCCATGGTCCAAAATAACTACTAATGAACTGCTTGGTGTCTAAAAAGTAAAGTCAGAGTTATGAAAAATAATCAATATGGGTGGCTTTCTGTCCTTGAAATAGGGTCCAGAGGACTCTTTTCTCATTCAAAAAATCCCTAAGCTCTGTTTGTTTTAATAAAGTATTCAAAACCCGCATCACAAAATGTCTTATCTGTGGTAACCATTTTGTCTGATGAAATCCTACTGATATTAAAGTATCCCTGAAAATGACATTTTACTAGCATGTAGATAGGGCCTAATGAGTTTTAATAAATCAGTTTGTGACACTTCACCATGTGGAGCATATATATTAACTCATTTGCTCCTGGTGGCCATTTTGGTCCATTCCAGCAATGAATGGTTCCGCGCCATATGACGTCTAGGGGAACAAATGTTAATTAATCTAAAATCTACTCCATATACCTGGATATCCAAAACATAGTTCTACATGCAAACATATCCACAAAATGTGTGATCTAGAAATCAGTATTATTGAAACAGATATCTATACCGCAACACAGACCACCCCAGACAAGCAACAAGGGCCCCATACCCAAGCTGTTGACGAGTACCAAAGTCTTCCATGTCATATAGCCTGGTATCCTGAAAAAATTACATCAGTGGTGCAATCAGCAAACATAGCAAAAGTAACTAATTTTTTTTTCTGATCTTGTACTGTTAACGCTTAAACAAGCAAATATTAGCTCAAATGTCAAAGGGTCTAAAAGCAAAGTGTTAAGTCACAGGATGATTTTTTCTGAGTGCTTTTCCATAGACCCAGTCTGCATCCCATATATTTCTTCTTTTTAGGGCTTTTACAGGATCCACAGAGGAATCATGCTCAGATGTAGCATCCATCTGGGAAGAAATGTGAGATGCCGTGTCAGAATCCATATCTTCTTCAAGTTGTACTACATCATATGGGTTTGATACCAGAACCCCTCCCACTTGAGGGTCAGAGTCTGATAGTAGGAGTTTTCTACCCTTTGGTGGAATTGCCTGAAAATCCAATGGAGACACAGATGGTGGTGGCATAGAGGTGGAAGATCTAGGAAGCTCTGCTGGTGCAGTTTCCTCGATAGGAACAGGATCAGTCACAGAGATAGGGGTGGCACTAGTCTGCACAGAGTCTGTAAGAACCAAGTCCTCAGAAGGGATGGGGTTCTTTGTTTGGTTACATCAGCATATGTATGCCCTGAGGAATAGTGACTTCATGGGTATGGCTCTGGTGGATCTCGAGTTTGAGACCTGTCAGCCATCTCCCTTGAGGCTATGGAAAGATAATAATCCTGAATCCCAAAATCAGCAAATTCTGTGTTGTGAGATGCTTTTAGGCAGTCTGCAAATGTATGGCCTTCTTCCCAAAGAGAGCATTTTGGGGTTTATCACAATGAAAGCCAGAGTGACCTGACTCCCCATAGTCCATGCACTGAACAACAGTACAAGAAGTGCTAATATGTCTCACAGATCCACAATGATAAAATCTGTGTGGCTGCCCAGGGTAGAATATAAAACCTTTATCTTGACCAATAAACAGTTCAGTAAATGCTTAAAATCAGGACCCTCTTGGAAAAGTTTTACTTTTAACCTCCATCCCCATTCCAAAAACCCTAGCTGTATAAAATAGGGTCAGGTGTGCTCAATACTTCACAATGCTGTTCCAACCAGACAAGGATGTCCATGATATTCACCCTTCACTTCAAAAAATAACTGTTATTACACAAAATGCCTGTTTCATTAAAGGGTGACCTAGAAGGGGGTCCATAAGGGGTTTGTTTTCAGCAATGTGTATTTTGCCCAGAATCGCTTCCAACAGATTTAATGAACAAAAGCTGCTATCAAAGATATTCTCCCTGCAATATATAGAAAGGCGAAGATGTCAGCAGGAGTAAAACCCAAAGGTTGCTTTATCAAACTTGTCCCACATATTGTTTATCTGGAGGTTCTGCCATCCCAGTCACATAACGAGACGAAGGCATGCCTTCTTTTGGCCAACTCTGTTTGTGAAAGGAACTAGGATAATTCTGCCTAGGCCTCTGATGTGTAGTAGATTGTTGAGGGGACTTCTCACCCTGTGCTTCTTCTTGTTCCTTCCCTCCTCTTGGGAATTCCCTGTTTAGCCTCGCCTTGCTGTGCATCGAAGAATAATTCAGTTTGAGACCCCAAAGGTGAAAAAGTAATACTACCTGACTCATGCTCCAGTCCTTTGCCTGGGAATATGAAGCTGGTTTGTCCTTCACCTCAGTATTACAGGTAGTCAATTATGATATATCAGAAACACCCTGCTCTGACTGTGAAGAAACAGCTGGTCCATCTGTGAGGTCTTGTTAAATGGAAATATTTCCTTCCGTCAAGTTTCCATCAGAACTAGGGAGATTAGTGACCCCGTGACTGATTCTAACTTAATCCATCCTGCTTTCTTACTGCACTTTCCAGCATCCATTTTGTGACATTAGGCTCATGTTGTGAAACTCCAACTCCAACTGAGTTTGCAGAAAAATTCACAGCCATGGTTTCTTCTCTTGATGCGCCTAAAACAAAGATTTTTGTATTGGGAGAGGCAGACTGTCCTGGTGAGCTCATTAGTAGATGATTTTAACCAATTTCTTCTGGACTGATTTGATCCTGTAATATTTGACTCTACTTTCTGCACTTCCATATGTAAAATATCTTGTTTTTCTACAAACTAAAGGATGTGCCAAAAGTCAAATCCATTTCTGTTTGTGAGGCAGATTCTGCTTCATTTGCTATTCCTGTGGTTATTGTCACAAACCTACTCAGCAGGTCAGACCCTCTACTCCCAAAGTGCCAACCTTTGAGCGCAGTCTTGTGAACAGTTTAACAGAACAAGGTAACCCTCTTGTCTGTTTTGTGAGTTTGGATCAACCTTTGGTCTCAAGTCTTGGAGGATTCAAACTGTGAACCTCTTGCTAGAGTACCCAATGCACAGGCTCAGATATTTCTGTCTTCAGGGGGTCAGATATCTTTGCCTATAGGCACCTAACCAATTATACAGAGATGAATCCTTAAAAACTTTAATAAAGGCTTCAGATTATTCTTACCTTTCAGTTTGGTACCACCATTCAAGCTTATGCACAGTGTCTGCTTTAACCATATATACTTTTCTTACAAATGGAAGAAAATTCAAAGACAGACCAAGCATGCTCTAAAAGAATTTTACTAAAATACAGTAGATAAAAATATGTAAAACACAAACTACAGAACTCTTATCTCACAAGACATGCACATCTTTTAAATAAACAAGGGTTAAATGGTGCAAATTCCTACAACAATATTTAGATTTATCTCTCTTCTAAATATCTGTTTAAAGTGCTCACAGATATTTCATTGTCAGAGTCTAGATAAAAAGTGTCCTCAGAAGGAAAACAGAGTATATTAAAAGCTGTATTTGCTGCTCCTTTGTGGAGGTCACCCAGCTCCTCCCTGTCAGAATATATAAAATATATATGTATATGAAACAGGATGTCCTAATAAGGCATTAAGATTCTGTGACTTCAGCATAAATCAATTTCTCATATAACCCTTTGATGTAGAGGGTCTTACTGTCTTTCACAGACATCAAAACCTTTATGATTTCACACCAGTTTGCTAAACTTGGTTTCCTCTCCTAACGCATAAAATGTATATGTTCAACTCAGGCCTCTTCCAGCCTGTAATTAACTATAGGTAAAACAGGATATCCTTGATCAAGGTCTGTTGCACTCTGTCATTAGCTTCAGGCCTGCCATGTAACACCTACAAAAAAATATGACTACTGTTAATACTAGATCCCATTCACTTAAACTCAAAGGTACTCAAAATAATACTTCAAAAAGAAATAACTGGTATACACAAAGGGTAATAAACACATGAAATAAACTTCTAGAAAACGTGGTATTTAGCACTTCCTTGACATCATTCAAACTTAATTTAGATAATTATATGGGTGATTTAAAGTTTAGATTCCACCTTGATTTGGTGGTGAGTTCAAAAAGGTAGTAATACCTACTGAACTTGTATTGATCCTATGAACCTATGAACCTATGGTATCTAAAACCTGTGTGAGCATGTGTTTATGTGTGTGTGTGTGTGTGTGTGTGTGTGTGTGTGTGTGTGTGTGTGTGTGTGTGATCTCACATGCTGTTTCAGCTTTTTCTCATGGCTTTCATCTTTGACACTGTGTCTCATCCCTGCTTCTTGATTCACTCTTCTCAGCTGGCCTTGCTCTGCCAGCCACCAACTAGTTTAAATCTTACCTCATTGACAGAACCCAGTCGGTGAGAATCCTTGATTCCATTTCCCTCCACCCCCATCAATACTGGTGTCCCTCAGGGCTCAGTGCTTGGTCCCCTACTCTTCTCCATTTTCCTTAATGATCTACCCACAGCCTGCTCATCCTCATCTATCCACATGTACTCTGACGATACTGTTTTGTACAGTTCTGGCAAAACCCCACTGCTGTGCAAACCAGCTTACAGCATGACTTCAACCAAGTTCAGCTCTGGTTTGCTTCTCATCAGCTTTTTCTAAATGCCAAGAAGACAGTCTCAATGACCTTTAGCACCAGGCAGAGACCCTAAGCTCCTGGCCCTACCCACCTTCCACACCCTTGATGGGACCATCTTGGAGGACACCTCCTCATTTAGATATCTGGGAGTTTGGCTGGACCAGCACCTCAACTTCTCTGTGCATATCGATGATATCCTGAAAAACTGCACCACTAACTTGGTGCTCTGTACAGGAATCATAGTTGCATCCGGCTGACCGCGAGGTGCAAATTGTCCAGAAGATGATACTTCCCATCTTTGACTACTGTGACGTAGTCTATGGTGCTGCTCCCAAATCTTCCCTGACCAAGTTGGACTCTCTCTTTAACTCCTTCTGTCACTTTGCTATTGACTCCCATTCCCGCTCCACACTGTGAACTCTATTGCTCTCTAACCTTCACTCCACTGTCTTACAGATGCGTCTCTCACTGTGTCAAACTAACCTACAAATTCTGATTCGGAGGCTCCCTCCTATCTCTCATCCTCTCTCTCCACTCCAATTCACCACCCACTCTCTCTCAGATCAAATGACGCCTGCACCTTGATGGTCCCTCGTGGCATCCACCTCATCGGTCAGAATGGTTTCACCCATTGTTTCTTTAAAATCTGGAATTCCTCCCTCTGAAATACAACACTCCTCCTCCAACTACTCCTTACCTCTGCCCTGCACAATTATCTTTCCTCAGCTGTTCCTGCTTTAACCCACCTTAATACTCATCCCCAGTTTCTGCCTTCTGCTATGGACCCCCCAGAAGGGTTCTCAACATCCTGAAAGAGGAAATCAGGAAATGGTTACCACTTCTCCTCATATTCAATTGTTGCCTCTCCCCCTCTCTTCTCCACCTGCCCTTCTGGGTCACCAGTGGGCACAACCTAATCCCATCCTTTTACTCCAACAACACTTGCATACTACCTCAAGCCTGCTCCTGGTACACTCATGCACTATATAAATGGTTCTATTGCAATATTTACTGTTTTGTACATTCATATGTTCTTTGTATGATTTTGGACATGTACTGTAATTTACCCAATGTTCCACTACTGTTTTTTGTACCATACCTTGTGTTTCAACTGTTGCACAATCTTTCAATGTTGTATTGTTTGTACTACCCACATACTGTTGTAAATGATCATCCTTCACAACCCTATGCAACTCCTCCCCCAGTTCACTCTGTGAGATGAGCAACTTATTGTTCAGTGTGCCCTCCTGGTGAAACATTTCAATAAATAAAATAAATAAGAATGGGGTGAACTTTGGGGCTGAACACTCAAGGCACACCTTGATGCCTGTCACTGGGTGCAGGGTGGATTGGGGAGGAAATGGGGAGCATAACATCTGATAATCCCAAGTCACACCCCTGATGCCTGTCAGTCTCTATAGGGTGGAGTGTTACAGCCGGAAACCCTAACACCATAGGTGTGTGTTGGTATCTTCATTCCAAATTCTCAACATGGGCATTTGGTGACCCCACCTCATGATGAGCAGCACTATCAGTTTGTTAGCCGAAGGTGATTTCAGACAGCAACTGTGCCATTTGGCGCCACAGGTAGTGAAACACATTTTGCTCAGGATGTGAAAATGACAACTGTATTGTTCATGAGGAGGTGCAAAAAATAACAATGTTGAAAATCTGGGTTGAAATATACAAAATTGGTGTAGTCATAAGCATGCATAGAAATGCAATGCAGGTCCATAACCCAATTTTTGAGATTTTTAACCACATTTTCAACATAGGCATTTTGGGACTCTCCCTCATGAACAGTGGCACTGTGATTTCGTTAATCTGTCCGAAACGTTGATTTCCCACACGCATGCCATTGTACATCTGTAGGTGTGAAAACACATTTTGGAAAGGATGTGAAAAATTATAGCTGTACTGTTCATAAGGAGTGTGAAAAATGCCAGTGATGAAAATCTGGCATAAAAATATTGCAAATTTGAGAGTTACAAAGGTGTGTGGAAACTGCATAATACACACTTATAACACAGTCATTTTATGGACTGTTGTCACCAAATATTCAACATAGGCATTTTAGGACCTCTGCTCATGAACAGTGACACCATCATTTTCTCAAACTGTCCAGAAAACTTATGTCGCACAGCACCTCGTTATTCTGTACCAGACGTGTAAAAACACATTTCAGCTAGGATATGTAAAATGACAGCTATACTGTTCATAAGGAGGTGTGGTAAAATGCCAGTTCTGAAAATCTGTAGTGAAAATATTACAAATTCATGAAGTTACAAGTGTGCACGGAAACTGCATAGCACTCACTAAATAGCAACCATTTTTACTTTTTCACCAAATTTGCAACATAGGCTTTTTGAGAGACCTCATGAATAGTGGCACTGTCATTTTATTAATCAGTCCCAAAAGGTGATTCCATGCAGTGACCACGAAATCACCTTTGGGACCGAATAACGCATGACAGTGACTGAATTCATGAGGACGGCTCCAATAACCCCATGTCGAAAATCTGGTGCTACAATTCCAAAATGTCTGCAATATACACCAACATTGAAAAAATCTGTTTATGCCATTATACAGCTTTACCGGCATTTCTTCAGTTCGCAGTTGGCTTTAAAGAGTGCCCACGTGTTCTCAGTCCACAAAATCATCGCACCAGACTCGGAGATAAGTATGGGGTGAGGGGGTTTGGGGAGGCAGGGTGCACAGAAGGTGGGCATGGGTTGGAGGAGGCCATCAGACTCGACGAGGACCATTTTCTGGTTTGCAGGTTAAAAAAAAAATAAACATCACTGGACTTTTTTACAGGGGTATTTGGCATGCTGGGGTGGGCTCCTGTGTGCTGGCTAACTGTTTTGGGGCACTGTAGCTGAAAGGGGATTGGGCACCCCGCGGCACACATGGAGTAGTGGGGGCAAGAGCTCAGGGGATTGGGCACCCCTCTGCACACACCAAATGGGAGGGCATATGCCAACAGAGAGTGGGCTCCCCATTGGTAGATTGAAGCAGGAACTGGGGACTGAAGCTGATGAGGATTGGGCCCCTTCAGCAAAGAAAGACTGTTGTAGGAAGTCGCATGATGCCGAGGGGATTGGGTACCCCTTGGCACAGAATTGCAATGGGCAGGGGCCATTATGCTGATGGGGGTGGGCTCCCCATCGGCACATGAACAGGATCTGAGCATGCTGACAGGAGGATTGGGCACCCCGATGTCGGCATTGTGGCAGGCAGCAGCAGTAACTGCCGCCATGATTATTGGACTGCTTCACCAGCAACGGCATGTCAGGAGATGTATTCTGGTGCCACTGCATGATGAGCTTGGCTCTCATTGCACAGGACCTTTTCTCAGATGTGTTCACCTCATTACTTGTTGCTGGTGTGGTGCCTGCATGCTGCCTTATTGGGGAATGAGGGATGTACCTACTGATGCATGCCCTGCATTTGCCCACAGTGACTGCACCTCCAATCTGACACTACTGCAATATGTTGGCTGGTACGCATGTGCTAGTCAACATAAAATGGATTGTGAAACATAAAAATAATTTAAAACTGTTAAGTCACAGTAAACTCCCTTACTTATAATGTTATGGAAATTCTAGAACCCACCTTAATAGAAAAAAATAGAAATGCAATTAACCACCCTCTAATCTCATAAATAACTATAAACAAATTATACAAACCTAAAATACAGTATTTAATCTAGCCAAGCAATTCTTCTCCAAAGAACGTCTGCCCTGCCTGCTGATAATTTTTATATTCTTGAATGTTAATTTGTTTTAAACAGTTCTCTATCATTAGAGAAAAGTCAATGGAATGATATTCATTTATTGAGTAAGAAATTGTCATCTGGCTTGCCAGAGATAAAACTTAATACAAGCAAAAATAACATTGAGTGTGGTTGGGTGGTAGAATTTAAGGTACCCTGAATAATCTCAAAGGATAAATGATTCATATGTAAGGTTCTTAAGATATGCCCACCACCATTTAGTGGCCAGACTAGCTAATAAGGATTGTGTTGCGAGATACTCTAGAAAAAACTATGTCTGTAACTCCTCTATCTGCTGACACTCTGCCCTCAGGCAGAACCTCTCATCTATGGATTTATGTTTCAAGTTACCCTGACCCCCAACCTCCCGTGGCAACTAAGCCATAAAACAATACAAGTTTTGTGGAATATGTTTATCATTTAATAATGTTGTTGTAATCGAGTGTTTAGAGGAAAAACATTTTGGGAACTCTACTGGTCCCACACTCTGTGTTGACATTATATTTCCATACAACTGTTTCCTAGAAAATGTAAGAAGAGAAGTCTTACATATTTTCCACTGAGTTTCCTAAGGGTAGAATTCGTATATTCAGGTATGTTGTATGTTTGCAGTAGTTTAGGTGGGTAAGTTTCCATTTATCAAAGAATACTTGGAAGAGAGATTTAGTCCAGCTCTGCTGTGTCATTAAGTTATCTCTGCATCCAACTGTTATAGTTGAAATACAAAAAAAAGAACGAAAAAAAAAACAGGGGTTGATCATACTCAGCCTCCATACTTTGTATGTACACATGTATACTCTCTTTAACTGGTTGAACCTACTTTCCCAGAGCATCTGGAAGAAGCAGCTGAACAATCTTCTCCTGAAGCAAACTGGGAGTTATAAAGCTCAAATATGTGAATATTGGCAGCAAAACTTTGTTATAGTTAGAACCCTTTTCTTTTAGAAAACTTTCAATTTTTCCAGATTTGTACTTTTGTTTCACACAATTTAATCTTATTCTCCCAATTAACAAGCTGTAGGTTTCCTTCTTAAAATGAATACCTAAACTAGGTATGGTGGAGGGGCAATAGGTATGCCCCAAACTCTTGTTTCTATATCTGGACTTATTGGCTTGCCAATATGTAATACCCAACTTTTTTCCATATTAGTTTATGCCCGATACTTGAGAATACCATGCCATGAAACTTTATAGAGCTAATCCTGCCTCCTTATGTTTAATAAAAACACAAGTCATCTGCATATGCAGCTACTTTTATAACATCTAATCCAGGACCTGGATATAATCCCACATTGCTATGATGAGCAATGATGTTTCCAGTTAAAGAATCTAGTGCAAAAGTGTAGAGTAGTGGGCTGATTCGGCAACCCTGTCTAACTCCTATATTCATTGTAATTGAGTCTCCCATTAATATATGGCCTAATGCTAGCTACTTTATATAATATTTTCAACTGTGTCAACATGTTCCTGTAATGCCATACTGCTGCAATAAAAGGAATAAATAAAAGCATGAGACTTTGTCAAAGGCCTTTGCCTGATCAACTGAAAGTAAATAACCCTGTACTTTATTTTATCTACGATTCAAAAGGCCCCTTAAAGTGAAATGTTAGAAGAAATGTTTCTATTTGTAATGGAACATGTTTGTGTCGAATGTATTTAAAATACCACTTTTTTTTAAGTCTAGCACATAAGATTTTGAAAATATTTTGTAGTCTGAGTTTAGAAGACTAATGGATCTCAAATTACCCAGAAGTTTCCTCTGCCCTTACTTAAATAAGAATATCATGATTGCCTCACCAAATGAATTTGTCTCAGATGTTCTTAACAACATTTCATTAAATACTAGCTGCAAAAAACTGTCAACTCTGTGGAGAATTATTTTATAGAAAGCACTAGTAGAGCATCAGGGCTAGGAGAACAGCCTCCATTCAGGGAATTAATTGCCATTTCTACTTCAGCAGTGTAAACTGGAGCATTTAATTCATCTGCCTGTAGTGGTATTATCTGGGGAGGGTAATGAAGTATAAATTCTTGCATGTGTGCCATAGTCTCATGTTTGGTTCCAAATGTGGAAGCGAAATGTTTATTCACTACTGTCAAGATGTCCATATCTAATGTCTTAACTGTACCATCCATATCCTGGATTTCATGCATAATAGCATCAAGCCTCTGTTTGCAGGCAGAAAATGGATCTTCACTAGGCTGTGTTTCTATAACATACCTTAATTCTGCCTCCAAGGATGCAGCCCTGTCATATTGAAAGCCAAACATTTTCTGTTTTAGTTCTGTCATGTGTTAAAAACAACTGTCTGTTATCATGTGATAGTGACATATACTTATATAATCTGTTTCTGTTCTCCAAATAAGTCATATAGTCAGCATTAGATGTGACATGGCCTAGGTGAACTTCTAAATTAAATTGTGTCTAGTTTGGTGTCAGTCCACCAATTCAGTGACTATCATCTAAACATCGAACAGAGTCTCTAATTTTAAGTAAATGAACAATTTCGAAATACATTTGTTCCTGTTCCAAACAAGAAATGTTCATCCTCCATTATTTAGAAGCAGATAAAAAGGTGGTGGAATATTCCTCAAGGATAGTTTATAGTCCAACAGTACATGATCAGAAAATTCACATGGATATAATTTAAATTTATTTGGGCTGAGCAACCTAGAGCAAAAATGAAATCTATTCTAGTTGCAAATCTGTGTCTAAAATATGTATAGCTCTGATGTTTATGTAATATATGATAGGCATCTGAAAGACTAACTGTCTGATTAATGTTATTTAGTGCATAAGCATTGCAATAGACTTTTTTGTATATTGTCTTTGTGTTTGACATCTAACCCACAGTTCATATCACCTCCCCAAATAACATGTCTTGCAGTATAAAGATATGGTCCAATGCTTTTAAATAATTCTATCTTTTCTGTTTTGTCTGTGGTGCATATGTATTAATTATTCATTCATGAGTAGTGTTGAAAGGCAAAATCCAGGAGCAAGGCTCTCCCAGGCAGAAATGTCTACCAATCTGTGCAGGGTAAAGATGGGCCTCTAAACAGTATGCCTAGGGTTTCCGGTTTTCAGGTTATAACTGATAAACACCAATAAAACACCACCTTGGTGAAAATCTGGAAATCAGTTATAACCGAAAAACACTGAATTTCATTGTGTCCCCACTCTTCCAGCCGACCAACTGTGAGCTGGATATGTAGGTGGATCATGTTTTTTTGTATTACACCTTTCACTTGTATGGTGGAACAGAGCTCTAATACTGTGCTGCTCTAGCTCACCATCACCATCTACATTTTATATATGTATAGTTCTACAGTTATGGTTCACCATTTTGTAAAACTAATGCAATATTAATATGGTGCAATATCTATGGAGCACATGCAATAGTCATGGTACATAGTTTGAAAAGTGTAATATCTATTTTTTAACTTGAGTGAATAAACACTGATTTATAAAGATTTTGTTGTCCAAGAAATTGATTACACCTAAAATAACAGATTTTTGGTACTTCTGAAAGGGGAGAAAAATGCTGAAAATAAACACCTTTTTACAAAAATAAACACCTAAAACTGGAAACCCTTTGTATGCCTAAACCATCTACTGTGTCAATTTCAAATGTCCAAAATGATGGTCTCCATATCAGGACCCTTTTAGCTTGCTCTGTGAAAAGAGAGAGAGAGAGAGAGAGAGAGATAGTTATATGCTTGGTTTCCTGCAACATTATGATGTCATGAGTAGTGTGTTGAAAATAAGACAAAGCTGTAAGTATCTTCCAGTAATTGTTCATGCTACACACATTTAGGGATGCTATATGTAGGGTTGCCATCAAACAGATTTTATGACCACATTAAAGAGAAAATCCAACAGACTATATTCAGCCTGGGCCCATCCTTCCCTAGAGTTTTCCTCTTCTTTCCTTTTTTCTTTTTTTGTTTCCAAAGGAACAGGCTGGTGTTCCTCTTCCATATCTGAGACCAGACCTGAGGGCAAAGAAACATCTGATTCAAGATCAGAATCACCTTCTTTACTTCCCTGCAGAACTTGATAAGGATATTGTAGAGCCACAGGATGCAGTTTTAGAGGGACCTTAACAGATGACCTTGTGATTTGCCTAGTTTTGGGAAGCTGAAAGTTGAGGGGCATATCAGATGAAGGTTCTGGCTGTAGGGCTTCTGGTTCAGGGCTTACACTGGGTGTACTGTCTCATCTGTCCCAGCCTCAGTCTGGGACCAGTCTTGTGTGTTCTCTGCCTGCTCTTCTTCTTTCTGGTCTCTCTGATTCTCCAGTGTTGGCCTATCTGGCTGTTCTGCAGGGGAAGGGGCCCTATTATGTTGCTGCTGTTCAGGTTCAGTGGGTTGCTGGGGCCTAGACTGCCCCTGAGCTGAACTGACTATGTTTTCTTAATTCAAACCATCTGCGCAGTTCTGCCCTGTCCATGGACATTGATGGTCGGCATGTCCCATTTCCTCACACAAATTGCATTTGTACACATTTCTGTATACTACACTAATGTGTCCAAAATCTCAACATAATGCACATCTCATCCTGTCACAGGAGCTGCTCAGGTGGGTGAGGGCTCCACATTTATAGCAGGCCTCACATTGGCCTGCGTACATCAAACTCCCTGTCATTAGCAAGAAAAAGCTGTTAGGGATATGATGGATTTCAGAATTAGTTTGAAACAATTTAACTTGGATCCACCACCCTCCTATCCATGTTCCTTCAGAATCTATAATACGGTCAAGTTGCCCTAGGACTGTACAGCATTTCTGTAACCAAAATAAAACATCATTGACGTTTACTCCTTCATTAAGGAATGTAACAGTCACAGTTTTCAGGAGTGGTTTGATAAGAGGAATTGCCATAAAAGCTGGTCCAGAGTGGTGATGAATGTATCATGTTATATTTGGTCCAGAATCTGTCCAGACCAGAATAAGTGTGAAAACTAATGTCATACGTGTCCTCCCCTGACACATGTATAAGTGCATAAATTTCAAGGTTTGAAATAACATAGAGTCCTTAAGAAGTGTTCTTGCTTCAAATACTCTATTCAGTATGTTCAGGTAAACCCCTGTATACCTGAGATGAACAAGATTTTCCTAGGGGCCTGAGTTAATTTATTGCAAAATAATTCTGAGAAAGTTGGTCCCATTTTAGTAGAGACCCTAGGTCTGTCTTCGGGTGGTGGGAGTGAATCCTAATCTGATTCCACCTATAGTGGTGGTACTGACCCAGAATTACCAGATGTGGAAGGAGTCTTATCAGTAGTTGGGGTGGGTGGGCATCCTGACCCTGTGCATCCCCTATGAATCACAGGGAAATGCTAGACCTTGCCCAACAACTAACACACCAAATCTGGCCAATGGAAAATCATGTACAAAATGCTCACAGTCTGGGAAACGAGATCCCAGACCTGCAGGCAATAATGACAGAGGCTAAACTGGACATAATAGCCATTAACAAGACATGGTTTACCACTAACCACACTTGGAAGACTTCAGGACCTGGCTATGTACTGCTCAGTAGAGACAGGTGCAAAAGGGGGGGTGGAGTGGCCCTTGATGTCAGTGAAAATATCAAAGCTCAGAAATTCAGAATACACATAAGGAGCCAGAAGAACTGTGGGTCACCCTGGAAACAGGAAATGGGACAGCCACACGAACTGGGGTTGTGTACAGGCCTCCATACCAGGGGAGGAAATAGACACATTGCTGTTAGAAGATATACAAAACATGACACTTAAAGGGAGGGTCTGATAATGGGAGATTTCAACATGCCAGATACAGATTGGTCTGCAGAACTAGACACATGGTGTCCCTGCAGGGAGGGCTTCAAACAATTGGTACAACAACCCACAAGAGACAGGGCTATCCTAGATCTAGTACTGACTAACAGGGATAGGATCTAAGATCTCCAGATAGAAGGTCACCTGGGGACCAGCGACCATCACATGGTATGAGTTCAATTTGGCCACTAGAACTAAATCAGCTCATTCCAAGGCACAAATATGGAACTTCAGAGGAGCTGACTTTGATAAGATGGCCAATAGAGTTAAACTAGCCCTTGCAAAAAGAAATACAGGTGAGGGTACAGGCAAAGTGGGCAAGCTTTTAAGGATGCAATACTTGAAGCAACTTCCCATTGTGTTAGAGAAAAAGGAAGTGCAAAGAAGAGGGAAACCACTTTGGTTCTCAAAACAGTAGTAGAAAAGGTCAGAGCCAAAAGGTTGGACTTCAGGAAATGTAAGGAAACGCAGCAGGATGAAGATAGGGAAGCATACCAAACTTCCTAAGGAAAGTAAGGAAGGCAGTAAGGCAGGCAAAGGCCCAGAAAAGGAAACATTAGCAGAAACAGTAAAAAGATGAAGAGACTTTCTATAGATGCATTAGTGAAAGGAGATTGTCCAGAGGGATATTGCTAAGATCAAAGGGATAAGGGGGCATGTGAGGAGGAGGACCATGCAAAAGCATCTATCCTAAATAGGTACTTCTGCTCAGTATTTACTGAAGAGAAGACTGGGCAGGGCCAACAGCTCAGCATCATGTACACAGGGAGGAGGGAGGTGGCACTAGTCCTTCACAAAAGAAAGGGTCCTACAAGAGCTTATTAAGCTCAGGGTGGATAAGGCAATGGGACCTGGTGGCATATATCCCAGGGTACTAAAGGAGCTAAGGGTGAAACTAGCAAAGACATTATCAGAACTGTTTAGTGAGTCTCTGAGCACAGGAGAGGTCCCAGAAGACTGGAGAAGGGTCTTATGATCCCGCCTCCACAAGAGTGGTAGCTGGGAGGAGGCAGGAAACTACAGACCAGTCAGTCTTACCTCAGTAGTGGGCAAGATTATGAGGCACCTTAAAGAAGGAATAGTGCAACACCTGGAATTCATAGGAGCACAGGAACCAAGACAGCAGGGTTTACAAAGAAGGTCCTGTCAAACTAATCTCATAGATTTCTTTGACTGGGTAACCAGAGTGGTGGACCAAGGGGAGCGGTTGATGTCACCTACCTTGATTTCAGCAAAGCTTGATACTGTTCCACTTAGAAGATTGATTAATAAGCTGGGTAGGCACGGGTGGGTCAGAAGTTGGTCAACTGGGCAGCAAACTGGTTGATGGGCAGAAAACAGAGAGTGGTAGTAAACTGTATACAGTCAGAAGAGATGCAAGTCACAAGTGGGTACCTCAGAGATAAGCTTTCTGGGCCCAGTCCTCTTCAATATCTTCATCAGTGACATTGTAGATGGACTGGCATGGTAAGGTTTGTCTGTTTGCAGATGACACCAAGATCTGCAAAGAGTAGATGATCCAGATGGGGTGGGCAGAATGAGAAGAGATCTGGATAAACTAGCAAAACGGTCGGAAGTGCAGCAACTGGGGTGTAATGCAAAGAAGTGTAAGATCATGCACATAGGAACGAGAAACCCTGATGCCACCTATAGACTGGGAGCAGGGTGTTCCTGGCAGTCACATGGGAAGAAACAGACTTGGGCATCATCATCATTGATGACCTGAAATCATCCAAGGAGACCACTAAAGCAGTATGTAAGGCTAGGGGACGTTAGTGTGTATTAGTAGGGTATCACAAGTCAGAAGAGGAAGGTAATAATCCTCTTTACAATACACTGGTTAGGCCCCATCTGGAGTACTGCATGCAGTACTGGAGGCCACACCTTCACAAGGACATTGACCAAATTGAGGCAAGCCAAATAAGGGCAACCAAAATGGTGCAGGGACTGCATCAGAAAACATATGAGGACCCGATTAGCGGAGCTCAATATGTATACCCTAGAGTAAAGGAGGAAAGAGAGGTGATATGATTGAAACATTCAAACACGTTATGGGCATTAGCAAGATGAAAAGTCTAACATTTTTCAATATAAGAAAAATAGCGAGACAAGAGGACACAGCATGAGATTAGAGGGAGGCTGATTAAGGGGTAATGTGAGGAAGTTCTTTTCACAGAAAGCGTGATGGAGGCATGGAACGGCTACCTCAGGAAGTGGTGGATATGAATACAGTGCAGGGCTTCAAACAGGCATGGGATAGGCATAAGGCAGCAATACAGATGAGTGTGAAAAGATGGGCCATTAACAGAGCAAAGGCAGATGGCACATTCTATAAGGTAGAAAAAGAAATGGGCAGACTGGATGGGTCTTGTGGCCCTTATTTGCCAACAACTTCTATGTTTCTATGTTTCATAGGACCCAATCCCATTCTGAATTAATGTCTATGTTACTACCTTCAGGTAGTACAGTGTTAGTGTTTCCAGAAGAGCAGTCCCTCTGTTCATGCATATTTTCAGACACATTGTATGTTGCAGAAGATGAACTCATACCTTGTGATTCTGACTCTTTTGTGGTTATTCATGTCGGCAATTGTGCACTGCTGCCCAAGTTTTGTACAGTGTTCCCAGCATCATTAATCAGCAGAGCTCCTGAAAAGTCCATCCACTGGGAGTCCGTAACCACCTCTCTGTCGTGGTCTACATCGATCCCCCATTCTGCAATGCTCATTCAGGTGACCAGTTTGAAAGTCGATGGGTCTGTCCTGCTCTGTGTCAGTGTGTAGAGAATCAGTGGCCAAACCAGGTGATGTCACACTTTCTCGCGATGGACCCTGCCCCACCGCTTCCCCAACTCTGTTGACAGTGTCAAGCTTCTGCTGACTCATTATCAAAGCATGTAGCTATGGAGTTTTCTCTTGCTCCTTGCAGTCCTGGAGCACTTCTTCTGATGCAGCATCCACTGCCATTTTGTGGTCGAAGGAGTTCCCTCAGAAGCCTGCTGGAAAAATATGCTGCATGAATCTGGGTGTGCTTGAGCACTCTCTTTAGTCACATCTGTTGAGTTCAAGATTCCTTCAGCTTTCCTTGTTTCTGATATTATTTCTGAAGCCTCCTCCATTTCAACTTCAATTGCATTTTCTTTAACTAGCTGAAAAGTCTCCGCCATCTCCTCCTCCTCAGATACAGAGTCAGCCATCTTGGATCAGGAGCCAACAACGCCCCTGCCATAAGTAGGGGAATTTTTATTCAAAACCAAAACAGAACTACATTATATACATACATCTTAACTGAAAAAGAAAACAAGACAATCATCATGCAACATACTGAAAAAGACAAACTAAAGCTAGTGAGAGAAATGTATCCTTCCCACACCTGAAACCTATCACCCCACCCAATCATCCCTATTCCACAGTGTTGTACATATCACATCCCCATATGTTCCTTTCATAGCTATAGCTCCCATCCAGTTCAGCTTGTAGTTTAAAAAGCAGATCTGTCAGTGAAACCCCATCTCCTTTCAAGACTTTCTGGCATCATGCCTGTGAAATAACCCATTTGATACAAGCAAAAATAATATATACAGTACCTTTTATGCATTGTTCTCATTGTGCTGAAAGCTGACCAATATTAACATATTATGCATCATAGAAGTGAAACAAGTGGTACTCCAAAAGGCATCCAAAAGTCTCCAAAAGGTTTAATAAATGGTCAGTCAAAGAACAAGTGTTGCATAGACTCCACTTTGTCCATACAACCATCCTCTACACAATACAATTCTCCCAAAGCTTTGTGTACATGGTTCCCTTTAACATTCAATTTACTATGCCAAAATATCCAGCTAGTATCCTTCATTTTAGATGGGATCCTCTCTTCTAGCATGCATTCCAACAAAATATTGCACCAGATCGTGAGTCAACCTGAAACACTGGTTCCTCATAATAGCAATTCAGCAGAATGGTTTTATAAAATTATTTCAGAGGAACACCCATAAAAGATAATAAATCAATCTTCCATAGTCTGATGTATTTCAGACTCATTTGCATATACCCAGGCAAGGATTTTTCCAAAATACTCCATTCACCTTTCCCCAAACCAAAAAAATCTTCCTTCCAAATCTACATAACCCTAACTCCTATGCTATCCTCCCCACCATTAACTGCCGTATATTAGTATAAAGAAAATTTACAAAAAGAATACCAAGGGCTGAATCATATTTAGACCAGTGTCCTTCCAAGGTCTATAAGTATGATTTTGCTTGACCGTGTTTAAGTGACTGCCCCATAAAATGGTAAAGAATAAACCTAAAATTTTGCATGAAATCCAAAAGGCATGGGAAAAATGTGCATAAAAATAAAAAATACGGCAATATAGGCCTTTAATAAAAACTATTTTCTTCCTAGTCATTTTCCATGACTTCCATTTGGTCACTTTAACCAATTCTTTCTCATATATTAGGGTCCAATTCAATTGTGCTGCACCTTCCATACCAAACTGAATACCCAAGAACTCTACATCCCTTGAGTAACTGGGACAGCAAAATCCTGAGGAACAAAAGCATGACCCAGTGCCAGACCCAAATTCTTCCTTTTGTTTATTTTCATTCCAGAAATGGGCACATTGCCATTAAAAATATCAATTGCCTGGTTTCCAGATGCTGGATCAGCCACAGTTAAAATACAGACATCTGCATAGGCTACTATCTTGTTACAATGTCCCCAGATTTATGCTGCACTGGCCTAATCTCCTCATCCCTTCCACAGTCCATAAAAGTGGATCCATCCCAAAAACATAAAGGGGAGGCTTAGGGCACCCTGTCTTACTCCATTATGCAAATACGTGGGAATTCCTAGATGACAATTTACCATAGGTATAACCTGGGCCTCTAAGTAAAACAGTTGCAATAATCCAAGAAAGTCTTGTGGAATACCATAATGTCACAATACATCCCAAAAGTATTTAATGATTGATGGAGTCAAATGCAGTCTCCTGGTTCACAGAAAAAAGGTACCCATCCAAAGACATTGCCAACCACTGCTCAACTACTTCTCTAATAAAATTAAATTTTGTGTAATGGCTCTAACTGGCACTGCACATGTCTCAGCATCTAAGATAAGCTCTTTGCAACCCCTTGCCAATCTGACTGTCAATAGTTTGGCAAGAATTTTATAATCAGACATCAAAGGACTAAGAGGCCTACAATTTTTCATTTCGGCCTTGTCCCCTGATTTATAGAAAAAAAACTAACCACTGTCTTCATACTGTTTCCCAGCTGACCATTAAGTAAAAGTGAAGCAAAACCTCAGTCAGCATGGGTGCGTAATTAATTGATCAGAAAAAACTTATAGAAGTTATTTGGGATGCCATCACAACCTGGCACCATCCTGACAGAAAGGGAGTTAATAGCTTCCTGATTTCACCCTCGTGAAAGGATTCCTGTAGCAAAACTCTATCCATTTCCATCAATTCTGGTACAACTATTCAAGAAAGAATAGTGTTATGACTTACCTGTCCCCACCTGAAACTTCCCTTAACATAATTTTGAACAATGTGTTGAAGGCTCCCAAATCTGTAACCAGGTTTCCCTGATCATCCTTAAGGAGGTCATAACCCTTTGTTTAGTCCTGTCAAGAAACTCATCATAGGGGTTAACCTGAGCTTTGGTACCTTGAATATTGAATTTCTGTTCCACTGCCAAGGAATGCACTTTAGTGTACTGACATGCAAACATCTGCTGTTTGACATCAGTCAATTGGACAGTCTTGTCTAGACAAGACTCCCTCATCTGGATCAATAATTTCAAATATTGTGCTCATAGTCCTAAATACTTTACTATCTTTTGTTTGACAGCTATACTAAACAGTTTCATCATTAACATTTTAATATCTACCTTAGTGTCTTCACACAACTCCATTTGATTAGCATACAAAACCAAATATCTTTCCTCGGCTCCAATAGTGTGAGTACCTCCAGCCATACTGACCCCTTCAGTAACAAGGCTGTATTCATTCTCCAAAGCCCTTTCCCTATTGTTATAAGTTGCCCCACCCCAAAACAACCTTAAGTGCCATGTGATCTGATGTCTTTATCGGATCACCCTTCCCCTGCACTATAACTCTCTCAGTCAAAAAACAGAAATATGTTCTGGAGGATAGGGTACCCTTCTGAAAGGTGTGTATTGGAGTTTGACCCACGATATCATAGACATCTTTAAGACCTGTCCTACCTAAAATAGAAAGTAACAAGTTAGTGTCACAAAAACTTTATTGGTTCATCTCCCTAGTCCCTTTTGGATAAGTCACAATTAAACTCCCACCCCATAATACTATTTTGAAGTGTGTAAATAAGGTTCTACCTTCTATAACAATTTAGTTCTGTCAGCTTTCAACTGAGGTGCGTAAATGTTAATCAACCTAAAACACATTCTTGAAAAATTACATCAACTATCAAAGCTCAACCTGGAAAACATGTATCACCTTCTGCACTTGAGCCTGATGTCCAGCAAAGAGAATGCCCAGCCCTGTACACATCTCTTCCTCTGCTGACCATAAGGAAGGCCCCAACTCTAATCTTTTTGTACCTGCTTAATGTCAGAAATAGTGTGCAATTGAATATCCTGTAAAAGTATATATGACCATTAACCTCATGCAAACTAGCAAATGTGACATGTATTTTGGCTACTGATTTAATACTATTAACATATGATGTGATGACTGAAAACTGAGCCATAAGAAAGAGAAAGGAGGAAGAAAACAGCAGAAATATGAAGACCAGATGCCAAATGTTAAAGTCATTTCCTCTTTTTCCTCTTCTTGGGTTTCAATTTACCCTGGCTTAATACTCTTACAGGTCCCTAGCAGGAGGAGTCAATAGAGCAGACATCTGACTCAACTTCAGAGTTCACTTCCTCAGTGTCCATAAGCACCGAGTACTGATTTGCTGTGGACTCCACTTCTGAGTCTTTAGCACCAAGAATGAAGACAGGAGGTTTCAGCAGAGATTTTGAGCATGTTACCCTTTGAAATGGGGACCTTCAGTCTTATCCTGGGTGTGCATTTCTTCAGAAGGAGCTCCTCAGTGGGGACAGGAGAAGCAGAAATGGCTGCCATGCCCAAGGTATCTGAAATGGACACAGTTGCAGGCTGATCAGTGTCCACTACATTCACATCCAGGTCACCAGGACAAGGCCCAGCTATGGATTCCTGAGACTTGGAATGGTATTAGGGCCAGAGGTATGAGCCTGAACTGAAGGTATAATAACTGACCTTGAAACAACTGATTGATCAGGAACCAGTCTTGATTATGGGAGAGGGCCCATTGGTGCTGTATCAGGCCTCAGTCTGGCTGACTCTTTCTGGAGTAATGCAACATAAGCATCTTGTTCAGCCCTTACAGACTGGTCAAACTGTTATGCGATGCCCAGACACATGTGTGAAATGTGCTTTTGTTCTTCACAAAGATTACAACTCATGGGACTGGGGTACTGAGCATTAATGTGCCAACACCCCACAAAGACTACATTTAAGCTTGTCACATGCATTACTTAAGTGTCCTATGTCCCACAGTGATAGCAAGCATGGAGATAAGCTGGTTTAGCCATGCTGCAGCAACAGTCGGCATGGAGACATCCCCGATGGTGATAGCTGCAGTGCCGACTATCGGCATTGCAGGTCAGGGATGCCTCCATGCATCCATCGGGGGTTATGCCCCAAACCCCTCCATGTGGGACACTCTGCCCCTCACCCCCAGTCTCTAGGACTCTAACTCCTAGTCAGAGTTGGCCCAGGAGGGGGAATCACCAGCGAGGCAGTCCCTTGCCAAACAGACCACCACAGAGACAGGCGGATCTTGCCCGATTGCTGTCGCTCATGCAACGGTATACCATCTAACCCACATAGAAGATCACCCTTCGATCACAACCCAAAAAGACAATTTGGGAGGTGTTGAGTTATCCCATTGTCCTGTTCTAGGTGACCTTGAAATGCCATCCCCCATCCAAAGGTGCTCATCATCAAGCATGGAATCAGGGAACCCATTCACAGTGCAACACTGCTTCAACCAATAGGTGATATCTGCCAAATTTACCCTTCATTATGGAAAGAACAGTCTGTCTTAGTTTTAGTCAAAGGTATTACCACAAAAGGCTGCCACAAGGAGTGTTCTTCAAAAGCTGGTACTGTTTCCAAAACGTTTCCAGTCCTGCTTGAATACTTAAAATTCACATCAAAGAAGGTGTCCCCTGGCATGTGAATTAAAGCATAGCTCTATATGCATAATATTGTATGCTCTCTATCAGCAAAATCTCCCCACAAAATGTCTGTCTGGAGTGTCCTTGGACACATCTCTGTACCTAAGGTGTACAGCATTACTCGTGCTACAGGTTCAGACACCAGTCTGACATTATCAGGAAGAGGTGCTGTTTCACATCAGTGTTCCATACATTTGCTGGTGGGGAGGCAACCGGAGCTGCATCTAGATTTTGTTGCAAGGACCAGCAGTATGGATAGGTTCAGGAGCTAGCCTATCAGTCACAGGTGACGCTGAGGATTAGTATCCTCAGCTGGAAGTTCTGTGTGCATATCTACATCCTCATCCCCTTCCAAATCTCTGATAATGTTCAGCATATCCCTTAGGGTTCCACCAGGATACAGTATACAGTCATGCCAGATGCAGTTTGATGACCAGCAGTTATCTGTGAGGCAGTGCTCACAAAGGAGATGGGAGTGGTCTCCAGAAAACACAACTGCAGCCAAAGGCTTCCCAGCCCCCAGTACTGAGGTGCCTGGGAGGTTGGAATCCCATCCCATGCCATCCATTGTGGGTACCCATCCTGCATGTCCTAATGCAGTTTTCACCCATTTGGGTATGTCCGAGAGAGACCTGACGAGGGCTCTGTCACCACAACTTGTTCTGCTGTCAGTCCAGGATCCAGTAGGTGTCTAGCAGGGATTTCCCTTTTACCACATTTAGGCATAGCACATTTAGGTGCTGAAGGCCTGCCTGCAAGACCTGTGGAGATTCCAATCATAAAAGTTACATTTGACAAGGAGAGGTTAGTGGCACTGCCCTGCACAAGGAGTGCCATCAGTCCCCCTCCTCATTAAAGCAGTAGGTAAGGCTAGGGGGATGTTAGGGTGTACTAGTAGGGGTATCACAAGTCAGAAGAGGAAGGTAATAATCCCTCTTTACAAGACACTGGTTAGGTTCTATCTGGAGTACTGCATGCAGTACTAGAGGACACACCTTACAAGGACATTGACCAAATTGAGGCAATCCAAATAAGGGCAACAAAATGGTGCAGGGACTGCATCAGAAAACATATTAGGACCCGATTAGCGGAGCTCAATATGTATCCCTAGAGTAAAGGAGGACGAGAGAGGTGATATGATTGAAACATTCAAACACCTTATGGGCATTAGCAAGATGAAAAAGTCTAACATGTTTCAATATAAGAAAAATAGCAAGACAAGAGGACACAGCTATGAGATTAGAGGGAGGCTGATTAAGGGGTAATGTGAGGAAGTTCTTTTTCACGGAAAGCGTGGTGGATGCATGGAACGGCCTACCTCAGGAAGTGGTGGATATCAATACAGTGCAGGGCTTCAAACAGGCATGGGATAGGGATAAGGAGCAATACAGATGAGTATGAACAGATGGGCCATTGACAGAGCAAAGGCAGATGGCACATTCTTAATGTTGGAAAATAAATGGGCAGACTGGATGGGCCTTGCGGTCCTTATTTGCCATTAACTTCTATGTTTCTATGTTTCATAAGACCCAGACCCCATTCTGGCTTTAATATCTATGTTACTACCTTCAGGTAGTACAGTGTTAGTGTTTCCAGAAGAGCAGTCCTCTGTTCGTGCATATTTCAGACATATTGTATGTTGTAGAAGATGAACTCATACCTTGTGATTCTGACTCTTTATCGTTATTCATGCCAGCAATTGTGCACTGCTGCTCAGGTTTTTGCAGTGTTCCCCGATCATTAATCAGCTGAGCGCCTGAAAAGTCCATCAACTGGGAGTCCGTAACCACCTCCCGCGTGGTCTGCTTCCATCCGCCATTCTGCAATGCTCATTCAGGTGACCAGTTTTGAAAGTCTATGGGTCTGTCCTGCTCTATGTCAGTGTGAAGAGAATCAGTGGCCAAACCAGGTGATGTCACACTTGCTGCAATCGGATCCGCCACAGCCTCTCCTCAACTCTGTTGAGAGTGTCAAGCTTCTGCTGACTCACCATCAAAGCATGTAGCTGTGAAGTTTTCTTGCTCCTTGCAGTCCTGGAGCACTTCTTCTGATGCAGCAGCCACTGCCATTTTGTGGTCTGAGGAGTTCCCTCAGAAGCCTACGTGAAAAATATGCTGCATGAATCTGTGTGTGTTGAGCACTCTCTTTATTCGCATCCAATGAGTTCAAGATTCCTTCAGCTTTCCTTGTTTCTGATATTATTTCTGAAACCTCCTTCATTTCGACTTCATTGCATTTTCTTTAACTAGCTGAAAAGTCTCTGCCATCTCCTCCTCCTCAGATACAGAGTCAGCCATCTTGGATCAGGAGCCAACAGCGCCCCTGCCATGAGTAGGGGAATTTTTTATTCAAAACCAAAACAGAATTGCATTATATACATACATCTTAACAAAAAAAAGAAAACAAGACAATCATCATGCAACATACTGAAAAAGACAAACTAAAGCTAGTGAGAGAAACATATCCTTCCCACACCTGAAACCTATCACCCCAACCAATCAATCCTATTTCACAGTGTTGTACATATCACATCCCCATATGTTCCATTTCATATCTATAGATCCCATCTAGTTCAGCTTGTAGTTTAAAAGCAGATCAGTCAATGAAACCCCTCTCCTTTCAAGACTTTCTGGCATCATGCCTGCTGAAATAACCCATTTGATACAAGCAAAAATAACTTATACAGTACCTTTTGTGCCATTGTTCCCATTGTGCTGAAAGCTGACAATATTAACATATTATACATCATAGAAGTGAAACAAGTGGTACTCCAAAAGGCATCCAAAATTCTCGAAAGGGTTTAATAAGTGGGCAGTCAAAGAACAAGTGTTGCATAGACTCCACTTTGTCCATACAACCATCTTCTACACAATACAATTCTCCCAAAGCTTTGTGTACATGGTTCCCTTTAACATTCAATTTGCCATGCCAACTATCCAGATAGTATCCTTCATTTTAGGTGGGATCCTCTCTTCTAGCATGCATTCCAACAAGATATTGCACCAGATTGTGGAGTCAACCTGAAACACTGGTTCCTCATAATAGCAATTCAGCAGAATGGTTTTATAAAATTATTTCAGAGGAACACCCATAAAAGATAATAAATCAATCTTCCAAGTCAAATGTATTTCAGATTCATTTGCACATACCCAGGCAAGGATTTTTCCAAAATACTCCATTCACCTTTCCCCAAACCAAAAAAATCTTCCTTCCAAATCTACATAACCCTAACTCCTATGCTATCCTCCCCACCATTAACTGCCGATATTAGTATAAAGAAAATTTACAAAAAGAATACCATGAGCTGAATCATATTTAGACCACTGTCCTTCCAAGGTCTATAAGTATGATTTTGCTTGACCGTGTTTAAGTGACTGCCCCATAAAAGGGTAAAGAATAAACCTAAAATTTTTGCATGAAATCCAAAAGACATGGGAAAATGTGCGCAAAAATAAAAAATAGGGCAATATAGGCCTTTAATAAAAACTATTTTTTCCTAGTCATTTTCCATGACTTCCATTTGGTCACTTTAACCAATGCTTTCTCATATATTAGGGTCCAATTCAATTGTGCTGCACCTTCCATACCAAACTTAATACCCAAGAGCTCCACATCCCTTTAGTAACTGGGATAGCAAAATCCTGAGGAACAACAGCATGACCCAGTGCCAGACCCAAACTCTTCCTTTTGTTTATTTTAATTCCAGAAATGGACACATTGCCATTAAAATAGCAATTGCCTGATTTCCAGATGCTAGATCAGCCACAGTTAAAATACAGTCATCTGCATAGGCTACTATCTTGTTACAATGGCCCCAGATTTATGCTGCACTGGCCTAATCTCCTCATCCCCTTCCACAGCCCATAAAAGTGGATCCATCCCAAAAACATAAAGGGGGGTCTTAAGGGCACCCTGTCTTACTCCATTATGCAAATACGTGGGAATTCCAAGATGACAATTTACCATAGGTATAACCTGGGCCTCTAAGTAAAACAGTTGCAATAATCCAAGAAAGCCTTGTGAAATACCATAATGTCACAATACATACCAGAGGTATTTAATGATTGATGGAGTCAAACGCAGTCTCCTGGTTCACAGAAGAAAGGTACCCATCCAATGACATTGCCAACCACTGCTCAACTACTTTCTAATAAAATTAAATTTTGTGTAATGGCTCTAACTGGCACTGCACATGTCTCAGCATCTAAGATAAGCTCCTTTGCAACCCTTGCCAATCTGACTGTCAATAATTTCGCAAGAATTTTATAATGAGACATTAAAGGTTAAGAGGCCTACAATTTTCATTTCGGCCTTGTCCCTGATTTATAGAAAAAAAAACCTCTGTCTTCATACTGTTTCCCAACTGACCATTAAGCAAAAGTGAAGCAAAAACTCAGTCAGCATGGGTGCTAATTGATAGGGAACAAAAGTATAGAAGTTATTTGGGATGCCATCACAACCTGGCACCATCCTGACAGAAAGGGAATTAATAGCTTCCCTGATTTCACCCTCGTGAAAGGATTCCTGTAGCAAAACTCTATCAATTTCTGTCAATTCTGGTACAACTATTCAAGAAAGAATACTGTTATGACTTACCTGTCCCCCACCTGAAACTTCCCTTAACATAATTTTGCACATTGTGTTGTAGGGCTCCCAAATCTATAACCAGGTTTCCTGATCCTCCTTAAGGGAGGTCATAACAATTTGTTTAGTCCTGTCAAGAAACTCATCATAGGGGTTAACCTGAGCTTTGGTACCTTGTATATTGAATTTCTGTTTCAATGCCAAGGAGTGCACTTTAGTGTACTGACATGCAAACATCTGCTGTTTGACATCAGTCAATTGGACAGTCTTGTCTAGACAAGACTCCCTCATCTGGATCAATAATTTCAAATATTGTGCTCATAGTCCTAAATACTTTACTATCTTTGTTTGACAGCTATACTAGAAAGTTTCATCATTAACATTTTAATATCTACCTTAGTGTCTTCCCACCACTCCATGTGATTATCATATAAAAATCAAATATCTTGTCTTGCCTCCCATAGTGTGAGAACCTCCAGCCATAATGACCCCTTCAGTAACAAGGCTGTATTCATTCTCAAAGCCCTTTCCTATTGTCATAAGTTGCCCACCCCAAAACAACCTTAAGTGCCATGTGATCTGATGTCTTTAGCGGGATCACCTCTTCCCCTGCACTATAACCCTCTCAGTCAAAAAACAGAAATATGTTCTGGAGGATAAGGTACACTTCTGAAAGGTGTGTATTGGAGTTTGACCCACGATATCATAGACATCTTTAAGACCTGTCCTACCTAAAATAGAAAGTAACAAGTTAGTGTCACAAAAACTTTATTGGTTCATCTCCTAGTTCCTTTTGGATAAGACACAGTTAAAGTGTGTAAATTAGGTTCTACCTCCTATAACAATTTAGTTCTGTCAGCTTTCAACTGAGGTGCATAAATGTTAATCAACCTAAAACACATTCTTGAAAAATCACATCAACTATCAAAGCTCAACCTGGACAAACATCTATCACCTTCAGCACTTGAGCCTGATGTCCAGCAAAGAGAATGCCAGCCCTGTACACATCTCTTCCTTTGCTGACCATAAGGAAGGCCCCCAACTCTAATCTTTTGTACCTGCTTAATGCCAGGAATAGTGTGCAATTGAGTATCCTGTAAAAGTATATATGACCATTAACCTCATGCAAACTAGCAAATGTGACATGTCTTTGGCTACAGATTTAATGCTATTAACATTTGATGTGATGACTGAAAACTGAGTCATAAGAAAAGAGAAAGGAGGGAAGAAAACAGCAGAAATATGAAGACCAGATGTCACGTGTTAAAGTCATTTCCTCTTTTTCCTCTTCTTGGGTTTCATTTACCCTGGCTTAATACTCTCACAGGTCCCTCCAGCAGGGAGGAGTCAATAGAGCAACATCTTACTCAGTTTCAGAGTTCACTTCCTCAGTGTCCTTAAGCACTGAGTACTGATTTGCTGTGGACACCACTTCTGAGTCTTTAGCACCAAGAATGAAGACAGAAGGTTTCAGCAGAGACTTTGAGCATTTTACCCTTTGAAATGGGGACCTTCTGTCTTATCCTGGGGTGTGCATTTCTTCAGAAGGAGCTCCTCAGTGGGGACAGGTGAAGCAGAAATGGCTGCCATGCCCAGGGTATCTGAGATGAACACAGTTGCAGGCTGATCAGTGTCCACTACATTCACATCCAAGTCACCAGGACAAGGCCCAGCTATGGATTCCTGAGACTTCGGAATGGTATTAGGGCCAGTGGTATGAGCCTGAACTGAAGGTATAATAACTGACCTTGAAACAACTGGTTGATCAGGAACCAGTCTTGATTATGGAAGAGGGCCCATTGGTGCTGTATCAGGCCCCAGTCTGGCTCACTCTTTCTGGAGTAATGCAACATAAACATCTTGTTCTGCCCTCACAGCCTGGTTCAAACTGTTATGTGATGCCCAGACACACGTGCGAAATGTGTGCTCTTGGTCTTCACAAAGATTACAACTCATGTGACTGGGGCACTGAGCACTAATGTGCCCCAACACCCCATAAAGACTACATTTAAGCTTGTCACATGCATTACTTAGTGTCCTGTATTCCCAAAGTGATAGCAAGCATGGGGATAACCTGGTTTACCCATACCGCAGCAACAGTCGGCATGGAGACATCCTCGACAGCGATAGCTGCAGTGCCGACTATCGGCATTGCAGTGTCGGGATGCCTCCATGCATCCATCAGGGGTTCCACCACCAAACCTGTCCATGTGGAGGCTCTGCCCTCACACCCCCAGTCTCTAGGATTCTAATTCCTAGTCGAGTTGGACCAGGAGGGAAATTACCCATCAAGGCAGTCCTGATTGCCAAACAGACCACCACAGAGACAGGCGGATCTTGCCTGATTCCAGTCGCTGTGGCAACAGTAGCATGGCTAACCCACATAGAAGATCACCCCCCATCACAACCCAAAAAGACAATTCAGGAGGTATTGAGTTATCCCATTGTCCTGCTCTAAGGTGACCTTGTAATGCCATCTCCCATCCAAAGGTGCTCATCATCAAGTACGGGATCAGGGAACCCATTCACAGTGCAACACTGCTTCAACCAATAAGTGATATCTGCCATATTCACCCTTCATTGTGGAAAAGAACAGTGATATGTTTAAATGCTAGCTTAGTCAAAGGTATGGCCACAAAAGGCTGCCACAAGGAGTGTTCTTCAAAAGCTGGAACTGTTTCCAAAACCTTTCCAGTCCTGCTGGATGCTTAAACTCACATCAAACAGGGTGTCCCCTGGCATGTGAATTAAAGCACTGCTCTCATATGCATAATATTGTATGCTCTCTTTCAGCAAATCTCCCCACAGAATGTCTGTCTGGAGTGTCTGTGGACACATCTCTGTACCTAAGGTGTACAGCATTACACCGTTACAGGTTCAGACACCAGTCTGACATTATCAGGAAGAGGTGCTGTTTCACATCAGTGTTCCATACATTTGCTGGTGGGGAGGCAACGGAGCTGCATCTAGATTTTGTTGCAAGCGACCAGCAGTATGGATAGGTTCAGGAGCTAGCCTATCTGTCACAGGTGAAGCTGAGGATTAGTATCCTCAGCAGGAAGTTCTGTGTGCATATCTACACCCTCATCCCCTTCCAAATCTCTGATAATGTTCAGCATATCCTGTAGGGTTCCACCAGGATGTACAGTTATGCCAGATGCAGTTTGTTGACCAGCAGTTATCTGTGAGGCAGTGCTCACATAGGAGATGGGAGTGGCCTCCAGAAACACAACTGCACCCAAAAGGCTTCCCAGCCCCAGTACTGAGGTGCCTGGAAGGTTGGAATCCCATCCCATGTCATCCATTGTGGGCACCCATCCTCGTGTCCTAATGTAGTTTTCACCCATTTGGGTGTGTCCGGAGAGACCTGGCGAGGGCTCTGCTACCACAACCTGTTCTTCTGTCAGTCCAGGATCCAGTAGGTGTCTAGCAGGATTTCCCTTTACCACATTTGGGCATAGCACATTTAGGTACAGAAGGCCTGCCTGCAAGACCTGTGAAGATTCCAATCGTAAAAGTTACATTTGACAAGAAGAGGTTAGTGGCACTGCCCTGCACAAGGAGTGCTATCAGTTCCCCTCCTCACTCTCTACACACTTGATCTGACCAGCCCCACAGCTTTCAACTTGTAGTGTGGGCTGCACAATGTTTTCAATCATCAGATGTTCCTCAGTACCTGTACATACATTGGGTATGTCATCAGGCTCCACTGCCCTCGCATCCACCTTCAACACGGTCTGCATTGTAGACACATCAACCAGCTCAGCGTGTCATTCAGTGTCAGCTCCAATAGTTGCATGGACCTCATCCAGCTTTCCAAGTGCTCCTCACAGAAGAGCTCCCGCTGCAAATGGTTCCTCCTAACCTGAAAAGTTGTTCTTCCACCCGTAAGGCATCCTGCAATGCCTACGTTGTAAGGGAAGTAGCCATCCCACTCTGCAAATCAGCCACAACATCCAGCCCTTGAGTACACATTCAGCAGGACAAGTTCTTCCTGTGCCAAAACAAATCTTTCTTCTCCTGCAGTATCCATAGCAGTCTCTAGGAATGATGAGACCGGGAGAAGACCACTCCCAACCTCCACTGTGCTGCTTCATGAACATTCATGATTGACCATGCGTCACCATCCACAGCACCCTCTACCTGTGAGTAGGGAAATTCTTATTCGATACCAACATAACATACACAATTTACAAACAGGAAAAAAACAAGATAAAACTTGAGTTAAAGGAAACCCGTCAACATCACCCTAGGCACCAACACATCACTCCAACTTATTTATCCCATACCCAAACCCTGTGATATCTAAACACAAATAGTTCCTATTTTCTCTATTACTTACTGTATCTACTTTATAATAAAAAGAAATCCCTCCACCACATCATCACTGGTGCTCTCGATGGATTTTACATCTCTATGATACACTTCCCATAATGCAGATTCACACAAATTACATAATGTCTGGTATGACATGAGCTTTTGCTGAAATAAATATTGGCACCGGATTTGCCAAAGAAAATATTTTATACAAGCAAATATGGCTCTTAAAGTGCTTTCATCATACCTTCTCAGGGAAAGGGTGAATTCTCCCAAAGCAAGCATTTCATATGTCACATTTGTCATCCATGGCATTTTCCACGTGACTGCTAAGTGTGACCAAAACTATGTGGAATATGAGCAATCAATTAAGAAATGTTCCTGTGATTCAACTAAGTTATTACACTCTTGATATAAACACATTCTTTCTTCCAAGCTTTTATGTTTATGGTTCCCTCAACCCCAACCTCCCATAAGCACATAGCCATTGGGTGTCCCACATTCGCTCTAGGATCCTGCCATCAGACATTTGTTTAAATACTATGTCCACTCTTCCTTCCTGCCAATGCTTAAAATCTGTTTTTGTGGTCCTAATATCTTTAATACTTCCATATGTAACTGTTTCCTAGAAAGTTGTAACATCATCTGCTTTGTTATCTTCCATTTATAAGGCTTCTGGAAAGCACTCTTCATGTAATTTGGTATTAATTTATCTCCAATAATCCGCTCGGAGATTTTCCCATATATTTAAAAATGTTCTGATGTTTTGAGACACCCAAACGCCAGCTAGGGATTTTTTACTTAAAAATAAGGATTTACTATTTACTGCCCAAAATATACAATGAAAGAAAACCACTGGGTTTATCATGCCTACTCCTCCCTCAGTGTTTGATAGGTAAGTACATTCCCGCTTAACTGGGTTCACTTGGCTCCCCATAGAACTTGGAAGAACACTCTAAAACTCTGGTTTCCAAACTTATTGGAAGGGATACAAGGCGCTTATACATAAAAAATAGGCAACAGAAATTGTTGTATCACCTGGACCCTCTTTTTTTTACATTTCCACCCTTCCACCTCTCCACCTTTCTCTAACCTATTTGTAAAGATTTTTCCCAGTTTATTTTGCCCATATCCCTTGGTCCAAAGTAAATGCCTAAAACATTTATAGGTGTATGGGATACCTCAATGCCTGAGATACTAGTTTGGGATCCCTCCTCCTCCTCTCATAATTAATATCTTACTTTTTGTATATTTAGTTTTGTCCCAGATGTTATGCCAAAATCTTCCATGTCCTGCAAAACCCCTTGTACCCCTTCTTCATTTTTGATCATAGCACAGATATCATCTGCCTATACAATTATTTTTACTTCAGTCTTATCCTGGGTTCCCCTTATGCCTTGTATACTTCTGTTTAAAAGTATTTTTCTAATAAAGGATCCAGTGTGAACAAGTACAGCAAAGGGTTAAGTGGACATCCCTGTCTCACCACTTTCTTTATCTGAAAACATTCTCATGCTGTCCTGCCAAATTTGAACTGATAACTGCACTATTATACAATATTTGTATCCTCAATCAACTTATTCGATACACCATATATGGCTAAAACTGAAAACAAAAACTCATGGCTCTCATTAATCGAAGGCTTTTGTTGGTCTACTTGATAATAAGATGCCGGTATGTTGTTTGCTTCACAATCATAATACACGTCCCTCATTACACTTAAATTACTCTGGATGTGTCTACCTGGTAAGGCACATGTCTGGACTGATGTATTACTTGTGTTGCAATTCTATTTAGACGGGTTTGTAATTTGAAAGCCAATATTTTAAAGTCCGCATTTAGCAAACATATTGGTCTCAATTCTCAATTTGTTCATGGTCTCCTGATTTAAATAAGTATACCACTAGACCTTTTATAAAACTTTTGGTATACTGTTAAGTTTAAGCAGGAACCTGAATACCTTTCCTAAAATAGCTGTCATTACCTCGGAAATAGTTTATACCACTCATTTGGTATGCCATCTTCACCTGGCGCTATGTTAAGTTTCAAAACCTGGATTGCGTGAATACCTCTGAATCATGAATGTCTTTATCCAGGTCTTTTCAGATGACCCATCAGACCCTACATCTTGCAGTCCTTCTAAATAAGTTTCCATCCTTATTTTTCTCAAATTGTCTGATTGTGAGAAGGTAAACAGTTGCTCTTCCGCTATGTCTAATATTTCTTGAGCATTTTCATGCTAACACAATTTTTATCCAATAGGGCTGTAAAATTACATTTCTACTCTCTCTGACAAGCTACATATGGGTCGATTTGTGGGGTTCTTTTTATTTCATATGTCAGTTCAGCTTGTAGAATTTGCTCTGTTATATTACTATCAACATTTATTGTTTAATTTTCTTAATCTCATCCCTAAGTCTGTTTTATGCTTGTATACTCTAGTTATTAATTTGAATAAATGTGTCCAAACGTTAATGTATCATAATCTGTTCTCATTCACTGTTCTCTTACCTTATTTCTGACACCATTCACTTATATCTGCCTTTATATCCATCCGCCACTTCCTAGGACATCATATATTGGTAGTATGGAAGCTTTATCCAAAAGTATATCTAGGATCCATATTTGAACTTCTTTCCCTTTTATAAATTCTGTATTCATTTTCCACCTGTTATACCTTGGGAGTCCTCCGGTCATAGTTACAACCTGTATATACAATGCCAAATTGTCAGAAAATTCTAATGCTATCCCTTCCATGTTTCAGATTTTTGCCTTTTGAAATGAAAATATAATCTATTTTTGTGAATAGCATGCCTTTCATGAAAGTATACTTTACCTCTTGGTTAGCCCCTACACATTCTATTAATCCTGCCTTCTCTAGCCAGGATTTTAAGGCTTTAGGTAGCAGTATACTTTTTCTCATGGGTCTTTCTGAGAGACACATCCAGAGTGCATTAAAACCTCCTGCTACATATACATTCTTTGCCGTTGCTAGACAAGGTTGCATGTTTTCCAAGATCTGCACTCTTTCGGCCTTTGTCTGTGGAGCATATACCCTATAAACCAACTTGCCCTACCCTTCCGTATCCCATCTACTATAATCACCTTCCCAAACCCTAGATCTACAATTTTCTGAAAAATTAAACCTGGGCCTGAAAATAAAATACCTACCCTGTCTGCCCTATCTCCCCAAAGACCAACACTATGGTCCCCATTCCACTCTTTCCTAGCCAATTCACTTACTCTTGCTGTAGGAAACCATGTCTCCTATAAAAACACATCAACATTCATATCATGCAGATACGTAAATACAGCTCTCCTCTTGCTCATATTTAAAATACTATGCACATTTAAGGACATAATAAAAGGCAGACATATTTAATTATAAAAGAAAAGAAAAAAACACTTTTGGAGGAAAAAAAACATAAAAGACAAATGTTTCCTTTTTTTCCAAAATCCAGTCTATTAACCCCATTTAAGATTTTTTTTTTCATCTTTCCTTTCCCTATCACTTTCTTTCTAGCCACATCCATTTTCCGGGATTAGACTGTATGGAAGAGTTGTCTGAGTCCTTTTCTCCTAACTCCATAGATCCTCCACTCGAGGACCCCAGGACATTATATGGATTGTCCATATCAATTGTTGTTGTAAACTTTTCTGTGATCTTAAACTCCTCCTTCTGGGGTAAGGTGTTTTTCCACTCAGGACAGGATGGGAGGCTGGCCTGCTGTGATTTTCCCTCTTTTGTAGTCTTCAGCCTTGCCTTCTTCTGGTCCAGATCGAAAGATATGTCAGTAGGATCTACCCTTTCTCTTTCCCTTGCATCTTTCTCCTGTGATCCCTGTGCATTATTTTCCTTTTTGATGTCCTCTGAAGGTTCCACATCCTCTTTTGGGGTGGGGAAATACTGGTCCTGAGGAGGATGCAGAAGGATGGTGGTGCAGTTGCTTTTGCTGGGCCTTCTTAATGATGCCATCCTGATTTATGTTCATGTTTTTGTTATGTGCTGCGAACGGACAGCTCCGAAAAATGTGACCATACTCATCACACAGGTTACATCATGCCTGGTTGATGCTTTGGAGCCTTATGTGACCAATTTCATTACATATGTCACATTGGATCTTATCACACATACTTGCAAGGTGTGACCTGATTCCACACTCATGGCATGCCTTTGGTTGACTGGCAAAACATAAGACCCTCTATCTCTTCCAATAAAAAACTGTTAGGTAGGTGTGCCATGCCTTCAACCTCTTGCCTCAATTTTATCCTGAATTTTCATGCACCAATCCCCAAAAATTGTCATTTGTAACAGCTTCTGGGACACTCAGGACCTCACATCTCTGTTGTAACCAATCTTTTATATTACTCACATGCACCCCTCATTCCTAAACATTGCAGTTATGAACTTTATGGTAGGTTTTGTTAGAGGATACAAAAACAGAGGGTCCATAATGGTGAGAATCTTAGCTGATTATATTTCATCCAAAATCTCTAGGCACAGGGGGACCTGAAACTGATATCTAAGATTCCTCCCCAGATATGTGGGTCAATGCATATACTTCAAAGCACAAATCTCATGGATTCTCTAAGTAATATTTTCCCCATATAGTATCTATCTGGGGTAATATCCAACCCCCATACCGCAATCTTCGGCATTTCATCTAGGGGCAGGGGCAGTGGATGTGAACAAATCTGCAAATCTCAGCCTTTGTGGCCTATGTTGTGGGGAAGGACTTCTTCTAGAAGCATCCCTTCGACTTTCATCCTGAGCTTCATGGGAAGTAGTTGGTTCCTGAGAATCAGTTTGGTTTGTATTTTCTTGTTGACTAAAATATTTCTCTTTACTTCTCTCTTCTGTATTTCTCCTTTTCTCACTTTCTTGGCCCCATGTCCATTTTTCCTATCCCATATCTCTCCTGTCTCCCCCTTAAGCACTTTTTCTTCCCGTATTCATTTTGAACCAATGTTACTTTTTCCCAAGGGTGGCATTTATATCTATCCCTTGATCACAAATGCCTTCTTGTGCTGTTCCCCTTTTAGACACATTTTGATAACCTTCCCGGAACATCAGAACTTGGATTTATAATCAGTCTCTGAGGCTTCTGTCTCATAGCAGGCCGACTCCTTCTGTGAAAATGTAGAGGCCGGGGAATCTCCTGAATCCAGAAATTCTGTGTCAGAGACAGGTAACCACTGTCCCGTTTCTACCTGCTTCCATCCAACATTTTGTAGAGCATGCTCTGGGGACCACTCCTGTGGTTGTATTTCCCCAGGCTCTGTCATGGTTCCAAACACCTGCCTAATTATTTCTTAAGCAGGCAAAAGTTGTGTGATGTCACCCTTCACTGTGTTTGCAGTTTCCATGCTACCACTAGGCCCCTCATGTGCATCTGTATCCTTTTGCTCCTCTCCTTTCTCTACCTGCTTCTCTGGTACCTTCCTCTTCATGTATCCTCCTCATCCTCAGCCAGGATTGTGAATAAAATTGTTTGTCTCATATCAGCTCTCTCACTCTAGCTGGTATTCGGCTTGTTTATGTCCTCCTGAGCTGTTGCTGGAGCTGGTGGTCCCACGTTGCTCAGATATTCTTCACTTGAGTCTCCTGACTCTATATCCATCAAGCCCTCCTGGACTACATCACGATCCTCCTGAAAATCGCTGGCTGGAGCCAGAATGAACCTCCAGCGTGCTGCTCCTTACATCTCTCTGACAACTCTGAGCTCTGCATCATGTTTGGGCCAACAACACCCCTCGTGACAGAGATGGGGACTTTCCCAGTGCCCTGGCCAAATTTTCCCTATTCACTAAAAATGCCACTAACAGCTCAATCGTTTGCAGTGTAAGTTAGTTTCCATCTGCATTCCCCTCCCCTGGGACGAGGCTGAAAATACACAGAACTGCTAAGTCCTTCTTTCCCTGCAAAAAATAAATAACTCCAGCCTTTGCTAAAAATAACATCAGCCTTTGCTATACTATACACACAATTTCAGAATAAAATAATGCTGTTTTCTAGTCTTCTTAAGACATACGCCTGTCGAGTTGATAATATTAAGAAATCAGTACCCCCAAACTGCCCAAACAGGCCTGTAATGGAGGATTTTCCAATCACTCATGTCCAAAATAGGGGCTCTTAGCAATCAAACTTTGGCCAAAATATGAACATGCTAAACCACTACATCAAAATGGCCCCAATCAGTTTGATCCTGCACTTTATAATGTAAAAGTACCTCACTGACGTAATGGTTTGGCATGTTTATATTTTGGCCAAAGTTTGATTACTAAGAGCCCATATTTGGGACATGAGAGATTGGAAAATTCTCCATTACAGGCTTGTTTGGGCAGTTTGAGCGGGAGCATACTGGACTTTTGTTGTTTTTTCATATTTGTCACAACCAGGAGGCCCTTTAAAAATATTTAAATAAATTTATAAAGCCAGGGTTGAGCAGATCACACATTGAATTGATTATATTAAGAACATAATTACTAGTGATAATTAAATTCCTAGTTGAGTTGTCTGCCACATATGTCAATTCCCTCCTCAGTCTGCATGAACTGACACTGTAGACTGCTGTTTGCTTGGTGCATTGTAATCAATCTGCCCTGTTTTACCTGTCCTTCCCCAGGACCTAATGTCTAATCAGGGTTATTTCCCAACTCCTTAAGTTTGTGTAACTTTTGATACTGGTCTCACACAGTTGAAATAAGTATTATCTTTATGAAAGATGACAAATTCAATATCTGACAGTCAAAATGTTACATCTGCAGCTGCTCTCTGAAAGTATCTCTCCTCTCTCTCTCTCTCAGTGAAGTGTTTATTTTAAGCAGCAGTACTATGTAAAAATTGCACTTTCCGTCAGTTTATTCCTGTGCTCTGTTGAGCATGTCACTGGTGCTCTTTCCGCCGGCATTGTACTATCTCCTGTAATTTGTTCAGTGTCCTTTTGCTTTTGTTTACATTTCTGCCTCCTACCATGTTGACAGCAGCATTAAAAACAGGCTGACAGGCTGGCGTCATGTTTTCTGTGGATCTACAGAACATTGAAATTGATCACTTCCTGGATAGGTAGTACAGTCACATATGGTGCACTACACTACAGACTTCAGACTGCTGCCAACAAGCCAGAAGCGATACTAAACAAATATTTTGCTCAGTATTTACAAATGAAGAGGGAGGTACCTAAAACAAACAATAGAAACACTCTGGATACAGAAGTTGATACCAGCCCATTTACAGAAAAGGGTTCTGAAAGAAATCTTAAAACTGAAGGTGAACAAAGCAATGGGGCCTGATAGGATTCATCCCAGAATTCTAAAAGAACTAAGGGTAGAACTAGTGACACCACTAACTACCCTCTTTAACAAATCATGGGAGGATGGGGTGGTACCTGAGGACTGGAGGAGGGCAGATGTGATTCCTCTTCACAAAGGTGGGAGCAGGACAGAGGCAGGAGACTACAGAACCGGTTAGTTTGACCTCAGTGGAAGGAAATGATGGAATCACTTCTGAAGGAAAGAACTGTTGAGTACCTAGAGGCCAGTGGGGCACGGACCCAAGGCAGCACGGATTCACGATGGGAAGGTCATGTCAGACCAATCTAATAGATTTCTTTGACTGGGTGACCAAAGTAGTAGATCAGGAGTGGCTGTACATGGACTAACTAGACTTTAACAAGGCATTTGACACAGTCCCACACAAAGATTAAAATACAAGTTAGTCAGCCTGGGAGTGGGTCCCAAGATGATAGCCTGGGTAAAAATTGGCTGGAAAATAGGACACAGAGGGTAATAGTAAATTGAGTCCACTCTGAAGAAAGGGGTTACTAATGGGGTACCGCGGGGTTCAGTATTAGGTCCTCTTCAATGTCTTTATAAGCTGACGTTGCAGAGAGACTGGAAAAAAGTGTGTCTCTTTGCAGATGACACAAAGATCTGCAACAGAGTTGATGCACAAGGTGAGGTGGAAAGGATGAGAAGGGACTTGGCAAGGTTAGAGGAATGGTCAAATGTATGGCAGCTTAGATTCAATGCTAAAATTGCAAGGTAATGCACCTGGGAAACAAAACCAAGGGAAGAGTACACAATGGGAGTGAGATACTAAGAACAACAAAAATGGAAAGAGACCTGGGGTAGTCATATCAGATGACTTAAAGGTGGGCAAGAAATGTGAAAGGGCAGTAAGGAGTGGTGGTGGGGATACTGGGATGCATAGGAGAGGCATCACAGAGTAGAAAACAGGAAGTTGTTATCCTCTGTACAGACAGCTGGTGAGACCCCATCTGGAGAACTGTGTACAGTTCTGAGACCGTCTCTGCAAGGACATAGACAGGATGGAAGCTGTCCAGAGGAGGGCAACTAAAATGGTGCAGAGTCGGCACTGGAAGACATATGAAGAGAGTCTATAGGAGCTTAATATGTATAGCCTTGAGGAAAGAAGGGAGAGGGAGATGATAGAAACTTTCAAGTACCTCAAGGAATCAACAAAGTCCAAGAGGTAGCATCTTTCAAAAAAGGTGTGCAAGAACAAGGGGCACAATTTGAAGATGGGGGCAGCTCAGAGGTAATGTAAGGAAGTATTTTTCACAGAGGGTTGTGGGTGCATGGAATGGCCTTCTGGAGGAGGTTGTGGAGTCAAAACAGTGGCTGAATTCAAGCATGCATGGGACAGTCATAAGGCAATTCTAGGGGATGGGGTAGAAAGAAGTAGGCTGCTGGTTAACTAGGATCTGCAGCTTATCCATTAGAGTAGGAAATGGGCAGACTGGGTGGGCCAAGCGGTCCTTATCTGCCATCAAATTCTATATTTCTTTGTTATGTTTCTATGTAAGCAACACAGCTGATCAGAGTGGAGAGGTGGCATGGCTTCTTCAATGGACAAGAGAAAAAACAAGTGTCTCATAAATTATTTGGGGCTACTGCTGAAAGTCTTTGCAGCTGCAGCCCTAATTCCCTAGTGATGCCCTGCTCTGCGATATATGACCCTACGTCACACTTCCTGATGCAGGTGAATTACTGGTCCCAAAATCAAATTTATGTTGGCTTCAGCAAGCGCTTTTCCTTTGACTGGCCCAATTCTTTGTAATTCTCTACCTCATCGTTCACAAATCTCCATGTGTTTTTGAGCTTTTGTAGTCCTCTTATTTGCTAATGCCATTCATTTGCATTAATTTTATCCTTACTTGTAGTTTTTATTCATATTTATGAGCTTAATATTGGTATGATGTACAGCACATTGATACTTTTGTGAATTATGCATAACAAATGGAAAGAATGATGATAATAATAATGTTAATAGATCAATGAATCAGGCATTAGTCCTATGGATTCAAACTAATTCAGATGGATCGATAGATATTTTATTTTATAGTGCTCCTTCCTGAGGTGCAAAGTGCTGCACAATTCATAAAAACATCAAATAGAAAATTCACATAGAAGAACAACAACGATCAACTTGCAGGAAATACACAATTAAAATAAAATTAAAATACACAATTAAATAACTCGAAACAGACTACATATGGCATCTATCTATCATGTCAGGATAGTCAGGAAAAATATGACTATATTCAGTCATTATACAGTGCAAATGCTTGGCCAAATAAAAATGTTTTCAGACCTTTTGAAGGTTTCCACTGAGGGTACCTCCCTCAACTAGTTTGGCAGTGAGTTCCACAGTGCTGGCATTGCAACTGAGAAAGCCCAATCACTTGACTGCTGCAGCCTATCCCTGGGAACCACTGGAGGCAACTCTTGGTGGAATGGAGAGAGTATGTCAGGCAATGAGGAACCAGGAGGTCTTGCAGGTTGTCTGGTCCCAGGCCATGTAGGGCTTTATAGATCAGTAACCCAGCCTTGAAGACAATCCTCCACCTTATCGGCAGCCAGTGCAATCCACGGAGAACATGCATAATATGATCCAATCTTGCTGTACCAGTCAACAGCCAGGCTGCCACATTCTGCACCAGCTGCAGACTGTGGACATTGCCTTCAGATATCCCTAGGTAGAGAGTATTGCAGTAGTCCAACCTAGACATGATGAAGGCATGCACAAAAGTTGTGAGATCCTCAACCAGTAAGAGGGCTTGGATCCGGCAATGTTCTTTGGATGGTAGAAGCTACTTTGGACAATGGCTGATACCTGAGCATCAAGTGTTAGGCCATTGTCAAGGAACATGCCCAGATCCCTAACCTGATTTGAGGGATCAGGCAGACACCCTATCCTCGTGCCAGGGTCATTCTCCAATCCTCCCATCCCATCACTAGTCAGGATCTCTCACCAGTACTTCCCTCTTGTCTGGGCTGAGTCATAGCCAGTTATGAGTCTTCCAGTTCTGGATCTCAGCCAGGCAGGTGTTGAACACAGAGGCTGCCATCTGGTTTCCAGGTGCACAGGACAGGTATAGCTGGGTATCATCAGTGTAGCAATGAAAACCCAGCTCATACCACTTGACAAAAGTCTCCCAATGGCAGCATGTACACTGTGAACAACAGTGGTGTCAGGACTGAACCCTGTGGAACTCCACAGTGCAGAGGCATCTGGTTAGCTGAGGATCACCCCGTTGTCACCCTTACACTCTGTCCATGAGATAGGATCTAGACCTGCTGATGACAGTGCCTGTTAATGCACACCAGTTCTGCAGACAGTCCAATAGCACCTCATGGTCCATGGTGTCAAATGCCACAGAGTGATCCAGGAAAACAAGGATGGTATGCCTCCCCATCTCTCTATTAGGAGATTGTTAAGCACCTTCACCAGGGCAGTCTCTGTGTTGTGCCTAGGCCTAAATCTGGACTTGAAAAGCTCAAATGTGGCTGAAGAGGCAAGATGAGGTTCAAGCTGAATAGCCACCACTTTTCTAAAACCTTCCCTAAAATAGGAGGTATGAGACCGGTCTGTAGTTGGTGAGACCCTCCAGGTCCAGTGAGGTTTCTTCAAAGGGGTCTCATGAATGCCTCTTTCAAGGCCACTGGGAATACCCACTCCTCAAGAACACTGGATGATCCCTGCAACCACAGATCCAATCAGGTCAATTCCTTCAGGAAGTGGTGGAGTTCGTCGTCGATGTGGCATTTGAATCACCTAGATTGATGGTTCTGGGCGATTTCAACACCTGGGTTGATGACAAACTATCACAATTTGGTCAACACTTCCTCCAGTTAATGACAACTCTGGGTCTTACACAGGTGGTTTCCTCTGCTACACATAAATGTGGACACTCTTTGGACTTAATCTTCCTTCTAGGGTCGAGGCATCCGATGTGGGGTGGAACCCATCGGGTGGTCAGATCATTACACCATGGGGTTTAGTTTTGCTCCCCTTCTAGAGGCCTTCCTTACATAGTTGGTTAGGTACCACCCTTTGCGAGATATAGATCCCCAAGGCCTTGCGGTGGTGCTTGACCTCTCATCTCCCGCATCGGCATGCAGTGATCCAGAGACCCACGTGTCAGCCTATAACACAGCCATTGCTGGATCTCATTGCTGTAGTTCATGTTCGCCCCTCTCCCTCTACCCCAAGTCCCCTTGGTTTGATAGGACATTGAGGGTGATGCGGAACAGGGGCGAAGGTTAGAGCGTTGCTGGCGAAGGTCCACCCTTGATGCCGACCACCTTAGATTGATGGATCATTATTTGGTCTACCATCCTCAATCACCCATAAGAAGGCAGAGTTCCTGTCCAGGAGATTGTGATGGCTCGAATTGACCTGCTCAGCTGTTTCAAACTGTGGACAGACTGTGCAACCCAACCTGTCTTCAAGTTTGAAAAGTTTTCACAATTGGAGTGCAATGAGCTTGCTCGGTTCTTTGTAAATAAGGTGGCCGACATTAGGGCTGAGTTGTTGCCATCACACTCTATGGGGTTGTCGTGAACCGGGTGAGATCACGGTGCCTCAGTTTTCCTGGAGTTCCTTCAGTCAGCTGGAGTTCATTGATGTCATGAAGATCATCCAGCATATGTGCCCTACGTGCTGTAGTTTGGACCCTGGACCAACCTCCTAATTTTGAGTTGTATTGACATCATTGGTCCAGTCCTTTTCAGATAGTCAGGTGCTCCCTGGAATCGGGTGAGTTTCTAGCTCCCTGAAAGGCGGTGGTGACACCCCTCTTGAAGAAAGCTACTGTGACCCTGACTGTCTGGAAAACTACAGACCTATCTCTAACCTTCCTTTTACTGGGAAGGTGATTGAGAAAGTAGTGGCTGCACAACTGGAAAACCATTTGACCATCCATGATGTCTATGAACCCCTCAGTCCGGTTTTCATGAAAGACATAGTACCGAGACAGCGCTGGTTCAGGTGCTCAATGATCTCTTGATGGCTAGAGATCAGAAGGGTCATTCCATTTTGGTTCTCCTCAACCTTTCTTCAGCCTTTCATACTGTAGATCACATGGTGTTGATAGAACGCCTGAGGCTGTGGAATATCTGGAACCGTCTTAAGATGGTTTTCATCATTCCTCACTGGAAGATCACAAAGAGTTGTGTCTGGGTTTTTCTAGGAATTCAACAGCTTTGTCTTGTGGGGTGCCCAGAGTTCAGTATTGTCACCCATGTTATTGCAGTGTACATGCTACCCATCGGAGACATTGTAAGGAGATATGAGCTGAGGTTTCACTGTTATGCAGATGATACCCAGCTTTACCTTTCTTTGCCCCAACCAGATTGGAGCTCTCTCGACCTTTAATTGCTGTCTAACTCGAAATCCAGGAGTGGGATGAATTCTAGCTGACTGAGGTTGAATTCTGATAAGACTGAGGTACTGGTTGTGGACCCGGTCGTCAGATGGGGGAGTGGATGTTGATGCACCTTCTGGAATATTTCTTGGAGGCATTTCTCTCCGACTGCTAAATGGCTGCGGAACCTGGGCATAGTTCTTGATGAGGTCTGACACTGCATTCACAGGTGTCGGCAGTCATTAAGACTTCCTTTACCATCTTAGGAACATCGCCAGGATCCGGCATCTTGTTCCGTCTGCCGACCTACCAACTTTAGTTCATGTCTTCGTGTCCTCCTGCTTGGATTATTGCAACTCCCTTTATCTAGGGCTTTCAGGGATTGAAATCCATCGCCTGCAGCTAGTGAAGAACACTGCAGCCCAGCTTTTGACAGGTTCTAGCAGATCCTGTCACATTACTCTAGTGATGCGTGAACTGCACTGGCTGCCAATTAAGTGGCGGATCATCTTTAAAGTCAGCTTGCTGACTTTTAAAAGCTCTACATGATATGAACCCAGGCTATCTCAAAGAACTTCTGGTTCCTTATCCACCCAAATCAATCACTCTGCTCAATGACGAGGGGTTGCTAGAGGTTCAAGGGTGAATTTGAAATCTTCGGGTGCTCTGGCATTTGCATACCTTCCCCACCCTTTGGAACTCTGTACCCCGTCGGTTGCGGAGTGCACTTCTGTGGAGGGCTGTAGAGAGGTTTGAAGACTTTTTATGGGAAACTGCATTTTAGGACACTGACTGTTATGATTGTCTTGTTTTAATTGTATTTCTTAATGATTTTACTGTTCTGATTTGTTATTTATGTACGGCGCCTTGGTAATCGAAGGTGCCTTATAAATAAATTATTATTATTAATGCAACCGACCAGAAGTTTGAAGTTAGATTGCAATGGGTTGGTCACAGCCTCAAGATGACCTCAACCCTCCTCCCTCCTACTGGATCAAACTCATCCCAGAAAGGAGGATGCCAGACACATTCCAGTCCAACCCCACAAGCTTCATGAGTGGCACTGTAGGAGATCTCAGTCCTGATACAGGACACTTTATCAACAAAGAATAGAGCAAACTCATTGCACCATGTGTGTAAACTAACACCGCCAGTATGGATACAGTCTGGGTGCAACAGGCCATCCACCATAAGGAAGAGATGAACCAGTCTAATCTTTGCTGCAGCAATCTCCCTTGACAGAATATCCACCTTCTCCTGGGAGACTGCCCTCTGATAGTCAGCATAATGTGACTTTTAGAGCCAATTTGTCTTAAATCAGTCCCTATCTCCTCTGGCATCGCTCCAACTTCCAGACCTTCATTTTTTAACTCCCTGAGCTCCTTATCAAAGCAGGGCACCTCAAGTAGATAAGGGTCAGACACAGACAGGTGCAACAGAGTCAAAGGCCATAGTAACAGCCCTTTTATAGGCTGCCACCACCTCCACCGCCTCCTGCCACATAAGCAGCTTCCACACCTGATAGGTTCAGCACCACCTGGAGTCCTGTTGGAGACAATTCCCATAAAGAGCAATATCAGACCATCTCCACAGGACAAACCCTCGAGGGAGGGCCCCAAACATGAACTTCATGATGCTATGATCTGACCAAATGGCTGGATCAATCTAGAGGTCATTGACACCAAGAGTCAGTGTAAACACCAGGTCCAATGTGTATCTGCATGAGTCGGTCACTGAGGTGACAACCTGTGACAGGCCCAGAGTGTCTATGCCCTGGAGTAGATCACACTCAAAAGGTGTGAGTCCACCATCAACCCAAGCATTGAAACCCCCAGAACTAACCATCTGGGGATTACAGCATCAGGCCATCAACAAACTCCAAGACCTCCTGCAGAAACGCCTTCTCCCACCAGGTGGGCAGTAAATAAGAAGGATTCTGTAGCTTGCACCAGCCCCCCACATGGCAACACTCTCAAATGACCTGGTAGAACCCACCGGTAGCACCGCAAGGCCCAGGCTTGATTTAAAACAAATGGCCACTCCCACCTCTGCGATCCTTCAAGGTATGTACCACAGAGTACCCAGCTGGAATTGCTGCCTCCAAAATGTGCACAGCATTATTATCCAGCCAGGTCTTGGTAATGCAAACCAGGTCTGCTGAGGAAATTAAGTCTGACACATCCTGACTGTCACTGTAACTACAAATTCTGAATACTAAAATCCCACACCTTCCAATAAATAATCAAGCACCCAGCACTTCAGTTATCAAATTAACTAATAAAATACCTTACTACCACACAATCACATTCACTCAATCACACGCTACACACACACAACACAAAATCCAGAACTACCCCTCCCTCCAGCCCCAACAAATATTACAATCCCAGGAAGTCCAAATAATTTACAAAGTCCCAGTACACTGATTAATTGAAAACGTCAGTCCATACAATTAAAAGTTATTTGTTATTTTGTGAGGCTCTCACCACTCATAACAAAGAAACATTTTGGAAAAGCCTTGGGTCTCTCACCCCTTCAGCCTCTTCACCAAAACAGATGAATTTCAGAATACGTCCAGGCAAACTAGGCTGTCTCACAGTCTTTAACAATAACGCTCATAAATGTAGTCTTATCCTTTAGTTCTCTCACCACTCTTAAGGAACCGATAACCAACAAACCAAGGCGCTATGAATAGTACCTTCAAATGCAGACAGATTCCAGGATGTGTTCCTCAGTTAATCTCAAACAAGAAACTCATGCTCCAAGCTGTATAATATTCAGATGGCTAAGATCCAGTAAATGTGTGAGGCCCAACTCACAAAGGGCAATGTAGGGCTAGTGCAAGCCCTGTGTCAAACCTGGTGGTCAGCACAGCTATGCTGAACTCTGCACAAACTACACCCAATTCAAGAAGATTGGGTGCATTTTACAACACTTTTTCCAATTTCGGCAGCTTGCCAAATATTTTGTCAAGCCCATAAAAGGGCATCTGAGATTGCAACAAAAAGACCAAAACAGTTGGTCTAATTTGTGACAATTGGAGCATGGGATCAAGAATACCGATTGCTGACAGGAGAATGTCATGAAGCCCCATGCGTCATAAGTTCAGTGCACCCAGGCTTGCAGCATTCCTGAGACTTTTGTGAATCAGGCCCCAGGCATCTAATGATTAAGAAGCAAAAAGACATAGCCAGTTGAAGTGAAAGTAACATTAATAAGACCTCTAAGGCCCTATCCATACTAGAGAACAACATTAGAAAACAGTTTTCAAAACCACCTCTGTTAAACTGGTTCAAGAAGTGAAACTGTTCATACTTGTTGTCCATCAGTGTTTATGTTTGAACTGGACAACCCTGATCCTTATGGTTGCCATACTACATATGGTTTTCCCTTATTTAAAAGACTGGGTGTTCTCAGAGACAAGTCTCTAGGTTCGTTATGCACTTGTTTATTGTTTCATTTTGTATACAGATTTTGCCATTTCATACTTTGTATTGTATTCCTCTCATGTATGTATTTAATAAAAAGGTAATAAAAGAAGGAAACTGTTCATGAAAACATTTTGTGTCTAACCAACCTGTCAGCACATCAATAATGTTACTGCTCCTGAAGCCAGCAACCCAGGTTGGGAATAAACCTGAGACATGGGAGCAAGCTGGGAGGATGAAGACTGGGCATCACACAGGATACTGTCCTCCTCTGGGGAGGAGGGTAGCATTCTGCACTGCAATACTCCACCTCGTTGACCACAGGTTGCGGTGCAGATGGAGGAACTTGAAGGAGGAAGGAATCAGCTTGTCCCCAGGAGTAGCAACACAATTATGTGCACATGTGCACTGAGATCCCTCACCAGCTGTGTCCTTGAGGATTGTAACAATGTGGAAAACTTTAAAATACGGCAGCATGGTGCTAGTACATTCAGGCCCCACCATGTCAATTGGCATTTGTCCTCTGTCCTCCACAGTTGCAGACCATCAGGAAACTTTGTTGCTAAGCCCCCCACTGGAATACACCATGGGACTGAAATTATTTTGGACCACAGGTAAATGCCAAATAAGAAATTTATTGGGTTGGGTGGTCACCAAGCGAGATAAATAGCTCCAGTGAACAGTTCCTCTTAGATTCAGGGATTGGTTTTTTCTTGTTGTATCCCAGAATTTAAAAAAATTAAAATAAATGTATCCCAAAAGCTTTGCAAAGTCACTGTGAACTGTCACTGTGAATTATAAATAACAACAATGGAAGCCTCTGATGCTGTCATGCTGTATTGTTTTCATTATTATTATGTTGTCATGAAATGCAGTAGTATCTGCCTGGAATATCTCATCTCAATTTGTTGCAACTTGATTACTGAGCATGTGATTCAGTATAGTTTTGAAACTGTACATAGCTGCACCAGAGCAAAAAACAGCAACAAAGGAACACAGGTATGTTTGTTGTTTTGTTTCTTCATCTGAGGTTAGCATTGTAGGGCACCGGAGGAACCGCATTGAAAGATCAAAAAGCACATAATCATGTTTATGCATCCACAATGCAGTATAAATTACAACTTAAACCATTGTTGAGACTACATCCCAACATAAACAATGATTTTCAAAAATACAAGAACACAAGAATCTGAAGACAGATGAAGGCTATAAGCCCATCTTATCTGTCCCCATTTCTCCATGACTGTAACCATGTGTAGCTGACCAGCTCATGTGGACATCTAGTGCAGACATAAATGACTCTGTCAAGTTGATTTAAAGGGGACCTGTCAGCATTAAGAGCTCCACACCCAAGTGCGGAGCTGGTCCTGACTTCACGCTTTGTGTGTAAAAACATGATACTGTTTACTGCTGCTGTAATGTAGTTTGTATCAACTAATTCTGTTGACTTGCAAGCTGACATTTTCTGTAACAAAATTTCCAGACTCCCCACTGATGACTTCAGACAAGGGCTGCCACAGTGAGAGATTCAATAGCCTGCAGGTTGTAGTACATGCTAGAGTTTTATAAGCACTGATTTTTGTTTGCTGTTCCTGCTGTCTTCCCTGAGCAGAGTACAATTACAGATTTCCATGCTTAGCCCCAGGAGAACAGCTAAACCAGCAAACATATCATTGGAGCTTATAAAAGCTCTAAAATACAGTGCAGGCTACTGAATCTCCAACTGCTGCAGCCCTTCTCTGATGTCAGCTGCAGGAATTTTGGGAATTGTAGTTACAGAAAATGTCAGCTTGCAGGTCAATGAAATTAGTGAGATACAATCTACTATACAGTAATAAACAGTAAATAAACAAACTGTTATTGCTCACAAGAGTGCAAATTAGGACCAGCCCCATACTTGGGTCCTGGGCTCTTAGTGTTGACAGTTCTCTTTAACCCCCCAAGTCAGTAGGCTATTCCAAGTGTCCATCACTCTCCAAGTGACATAGGGCCTCTTTAGGTCAGTATTAAACTGCTCTATCATCAACTGTAAAGCGTGTCTTCTGGTCATCATGGTTTTACAGTTCAGTTTTAAGTGGAACAATTTAAGAAGGCAGGGTCTGTGGTGGCTTAATGAATCAAAGTCATATCCCATTAAACTCTTTCTTTACAATGTAGGAGCTTCAATTCTGCCAGTCTAGTTTCATAGCTTTTTCCAGACATTCCAACACTAGCCAGGTAGACTTCTGTTGCACCCTCTTCAATTTTCCATCTTCCCTTTGGGCAGCAGTGTGGATGCAAATTATGGAAGCAAAGCTAAACCAGTTTATCTTAATCAAACCAGTTTAACAAGTACAACGAGAACAGGTCCTACAAGTCTGAAAGCCCACAAAACATGTTTTTCAAATTAAGTATTGTGCCTATCTGTTGGTCTTAGCAGTCCAGAAATATTCATATGTAAATCAGCCATAAAATAAAATATAAAGGAAAGCAGGATAGCTGCCATGTAATGGTAAGTTGAAACAAGGAGTGATGTAATGTGAGGACTAGCAGGGAGCAGCTGTTCACAACTATTAAAATGTCATTGATTATAGTATTGAGTTTTAATGTATTATGAACATATGAACACATAAAATTGTCAACAGAAGAAGGCCATTATGGTTTATTGAGTCTGCTCATTATGGAGCTTGGGTATCTGATGTTACTCGGTGCTCTGCCCCATCCCCGATACTCTTACCTTCCCTTGACTTTATCCCATCCCTCTTAAATTTCCTAACCATTATCTGGTTTACATCTTCTCTGGTAGTCCGTTCCACCCTGCCACCACTCTGTCCATGAAGAAGTGCCTCCTGGCCTTCTTCCAGAGCCTTTTCCATGAATTTGCAACTGTGCCCTCTCATGTTTTTGTTTTCACTGGACCTAGAAAGGTCTCCCAGATCAACCTTGTCTTTTCCTTTGAGGTACTTGAAGGTCTCCATCATGTCTCCTCATTCCCTTCTTTCCTTGAGTTAGTACATGTAAAGGTTCTCTAAGCGTTTGCACATACAGAGTCTCCATGACCTGAATCATCTTTGTTCTTTTTCTGTACCACCTCCAACTTGTTGACATCCTTCTTGTGGTAGAAGCCCCAGTACTATACACAGTACTCCTTCCTTCCTTCTTCCTTCCTTCCTTCCTTCCTTCCTTCCTTCCTTTCTTTCTTTTTCTTTCTCCATATTAGGTATAATAATGCCCATTTTCACTAGTGACCACAATAAGTTTAAACACATAACAAATTTTACATAGACAACAGAAACAATAGAAATACAACACATTTCATATTTCTTCATTACAATTGCATATTGACAACAAACTGTATGAAGCACTGAGATCTGGTCTAAAAGTAAAATAGTATTACACAAAACAATTGTTAATGACAAAGCTTTCTGACCCTGTTGGGTATTCCTTAATGGGACAACACATGAAAATGGCAGTCTCTCAAGCATGAGTATCTCTAGTCTTTTGAATGAAATAAAAAGTTTGGTTATACAATGTGGTGCTTACCAAAAGCCATCTTATGTAGAAAGATAGCCAATTTTAACATTTTATAATCTTCAAATGAAGCCACTCCATGCTGTCATAAAAGTGCAATAAATGAATGGGTGGACAGCATATTTAAACAGGTGGGGTTTGAAAGGCTGTTGTATTTGGTGGTAGGCAAAGCGTTGGTGTTTTATTGAATATGGCGGCCTTTCTCCTTCCACATTGGGGATAGTTTGTCTCTGGGTAGGTTCCTTATTCTCCCTACTTTACGATTATTCTTTTCAGAGGCTTAGGACATTATCTAATATTGGATTGAGTGTAGTGGTGGTTATTATATACAGTACCATAGGTGTGTAGAGGCTGCAGTCCTTCTCCCTCTCCGTCTCCCACTTGCTTTTTCTTGTTGCAGCAGTGTTTTCTTGTTCTTTATTGTTGTTGTTACTGTCTATAGTTAGATATATTTAGATACAGTATGTATGAATTATTGCAATACTGTCAGTGCTTGTTTATCTGGTCTCTTAAATTTGGGTCTAAGTTTGTGTTCACTTTTTAAGTTTGTCATTGTTTGTTGTGGGTGATGGGTACCTGTTTTCTCTTGTTCATACTACTTTTGTACCAATAGCTGTGGTCAATCTGGATCATACTTTATAGGTTTTATTATCTATTGTTTGATTTCTGGTATGCTATATTATTGTCTTGATTGTCATTATTTCAAAAACTTAATAAAGTGGTAATAAATAAAAAAAAAATCTAGCCAGAGCCAATAGGCCTGTGAAGAGCTACCAAATGACCAAAGTTATTTTCTTGTTGGTGCTGTATAGTGCTGTTCAGTCACAATCATCAAAAACTGGCATGCTGCTAATTCAGTCCTATTGAATCTATTTAGTCAGAGTACATGCTGCTGTGTGTGTGTGTGTGTGTGTGTGTATGTGACCATGCAACCTGTCATGCCCATAAGAATGAGATAGCTAACAAACTGCACTGTGTGTAATCTGACACTGTAGTCTGTCTGACTGTTTCAGAGCTTCAATAAATTCCAGTCCGACAGATAATGAGTTAATCCCTAGGTTGCTGAAAGAAATAGAATATGTCTATTAGACTGAACTGGACAGATGATAGAAACAGCAGCTTAAAAAGTTTTTTTGTTAATATCCTGAGAAGTTCAGAGGTACAATACAGTAGCATCCACCTCCCTTCAGATGCCTTTAATGAACAGCAGCAAATATCAAAAATTAGAGGGGTATGCACTATTTTGCAAGCTGTGCAGAATACTTCAAATGTCCAAAAGGGTGTTCCATGATCAGCCATTTTAGAGCTACAATCAGATCCCAATAGGGCTGTAGGCTCCACCCAAGGCCCTAAAAAGAGTGCAATGGTGATTCTGAATTAGAAGACCAGTAACAAAATGACAGACCAAGTCGTATAAGGAGTTGACTCCAGTTAACAACACATGCCCTGCTAAAGAATAGAAAACCAACCCGTGGTCAGATGAGAAGAACAGGAAACTGTTACCAGCAGCTTCTAGTTTCTTTGGCCAAAACATTCTCATCCTAAAAACATACAAATCTTTTGATCAGTTATCCTAACCAACCTAGTAATATTCGGATCATATGTTAATGAGCTAACATCAGTCCCAGATATTTTAATTCATCACCACTTCAAAAAATTATCATCAACTGCTTTAATTTTGAAGTCTTAATTCACCCTCTTATGTTGGCCAGTGAAAAGTATAGCCTTGTTTTTTTATGTTCAAAATCATTCAATTCTGTGCTGGCCCAGTGGCACTGAGGTTGAGGTACTGGACATCACACCTCACACTACACCAGTGACCCAAGTTCGGGAGTGAGCACAGGCCACCAGGGGTTGGCAATGGAGGTTAGGCTTGAGCATCTGGAGGACTACTTTCCTGTCCTGGGAGGGAGGGAGACTCGATCCCAGACTCTGGTGGCTCCTGGCAGTGACTGGGAAGCACAGCAAGTCCACAATCCAGCAACCAGGGGTTTGCTGCAGCAGTGATCCTGTGGGCGCACACGGGAGTGTGCGCTCATGCTGGATGCATTGCATGTCTGAGCCTAAGGGGAAAGGTAAGCAAGAAAAATTCCCTTCCTTGGGATAGGCAAAAGCACCTGGGCCCTGGACCACCTCCCAACACAAGCTCTCCTCTCCATGCTCTCTCACTCCTGCCTGACACTCAACACTATAGATAGAGTGCCCTGGGAGGATAGGGTGGCTCCTCCCTAGGAATTCAGATCTGGGGTCATGTCATGATGAAGCGAGGAGAGGAGCAATGTTTCAGGTGTGAGGTAGAGACTGGAGGTCTGGGATGCTGGAAAGAGTTTCCCAAGGGAGGGAGTAGAAATAGAGTTAAAAAAATCATCCCATTCTACCTAAATCAGTGCTATATATCATCAAAATCTTTGTGAACCAATTTATTTAGGGTCCCTGGTCCTCCCCTCCTAAACAATACCACACCATCTGTATACAATAGCAACTCAGAAGAGCAGGTGCTAGGTAAGTTATTCAGGAAAAGGGGCACAGCAAGAGATCCAGAATAGAACCCCACAGTACTCTGCAGTCAATTTTCCTGTACTCAAAGACAAGTTCTTTACTATGGTCTTGTGTGCTCTGTTGTCCAGATCATCACCAAACCAGCTGACTACCTCATCTAAAACTTTTAAACATGAGTTTTGTCAGTCAAGCTCATATATTTACCTCCATTTTAGTGAAATATGTCTTTTGAAGTCCAGAACATGTGTTTTAGTTTCAGTGCCACCATTCCCTTATGAAGATGAATTCCCAGGAATCAGTTATATCGATGCCTCTGACCCAGTCAATGTTTGCTGGTACAATGTCCAAAATGACCCAGTCCTAGTTGAGTTCATCATCCCTAGGCTGAGAACTCATCTTGGACTGCATCCAGAAACATTGGCTCCTGCTGCTGTCATGTGGAATGCTCCAATCCATGTCAGGAAGGTTAAGACTCCCACTTTCACCACCTCTTCTTTCTCTCTCATCCCTAACTCCCAGTCTGTGATTTCACTCTGATTTGGTGGCTGATACTCCACCCCAACACTTATTTGTCACTCTGCTCTTGTTTGGATCTGCACCCAGATTGGCTTCGTGCCATCCCCTCTCGTGTCTTCTCACGTGGCCATGATCTCTTCCTTAATGTAAAGTGCAAAATCTTCCCTTTCCCTTGACTGACCTCCTTTCTGTAGAGGGTGAAGAAGAAGAAGAAGAAGAAGAAGAAGAAGAAGAAGAATCAGCATCTATATAGTGCTTTTCATACATCAAAGCACTTTACAAGCAATGCTAGACTGGTAGTGAAGTGACTGAATGTGTGGTGGCGGCCATATCGCACATCATCACCCACACACAGCCTGGATAATTGCATGAACCGGTTTATGGAAGGGAATGTTGGCCAGGACACCAGGAATGTTCCCTACTCTTTGCGAAGAGTGCCGTGGGTTCTTTACTTCCACCTGGACACCCACCAGGACAACACCAGGATGGGCAGAAGGGACCTCTGTTTAACGTCTCATCTGAAGGATGGCACACCTCAGCAGTACAGCACCCCAATACTGTACTCAGATGCCAGCGAATTTTAGGTGCAAGTCCAATCCCGGTGTGGGATGAGAACCCACGACCTTCTGGTCCAGAGGCAGATGTGCTACAACTGAGCCACACTGACACCGAATCCTGGAATAAAGAGATCCTAGTCATTGTTCAGGGTTGCCCAGGTCAATGTAATTGCCACCAGATCCACTCAGTCCTCCATTACCATGAACTATAGATCATGCATCTTATTCCCCAGGCTCCTAGCATTGATGGATACCACACTTCATATTACCTGTCTTCCTCCTCCATCTCCTTCCTGTTATCCTCTTGCAACTTCCGCTGCCACAGTGAACTCTCCTTGTCCCGACTCTGTGTATCATGCCTTCTTCTCCCTCCTTTTGCCTCCCTCTTTTCCTCTCACTTATCTTTTTTATACCACCCTCACTTTCCGTCCTACCATCCTGCCCTTAACCAACCAAGTCTCACTTACCCAATATCCCATCTCCTTCATGGGAAAACTTTGGATTCTGTGCACCATTGCTGAAAGATGTTCTACTTCTATAAAAATTGCTTTATGCAAGCAATGCAACTAGTGAGTTTTAACTTTTTAAACTGCAAATAAACAGAATTCAATAAAATTCTGATACTGAGATATTGGAAAATCTCAATTATTAAGGAGCACAAAGTATTTCAATAAGAAACAGCAGATGTATTCCTTTTCAAAATAAAACATACTTCTTTAAATAACACAGTGCACCTTTGTATAGCCTTACAATGACACTTAGGTTTATCTGAATGTATGTCCACAGGAGCTGAGTAGTACAAAAGCAAATGACACACGCTCATGGGCAAGCTTATGCCATGGTATTCTCACTCCTAGCATCCACCCTTAAGAGTCTACATGGTGACATAGAGGCATTGAGAGGACATGGTGGGTGCCCTCTTCCTGACCCCAGAGCCATGACTTTTGTTTGGGGGGATGTAGTAGCTTCAGTTCAGCTAGCCCATTTACACATCCAATAATGTCCCACTCTGTTGAAAGTATAAAATGATAGGAGACAGCACGTGGGCTTGTGACTGGGAAGGAGGGGCAAGGCAGCAGCATCATCAATCATGCTAGTAAAACAGATCAGTCACAAAACAAACAAACAGACATGGGCCCTCACCTAATTACAGACTCAGTATCTCCATATGAAATGCAAGACCCTCTACAAGTTTCCAATGATTCTGTAGTTTTATGTTGATTGCTTCATGCACAAGAAACATATTGTGGCAGCTTTCAGAAGCAGGTTGTGGAGGCGCAGCACTGTTGTAGCCAATGTCCCCTACAGCATTTAAAGACTTGGCCGCTTTCCCCAATGCCATGGCACACTGCTGCTGACACTAGTTCAGCCAGAGTGCCACAACCTACTCAGGTTTCAGCTGCTGCAATCAGGGCCGCCTCATCATTGCAGTGTAAGCCATTCTCTGCAATGAGGCGACCTGTCATAGCTGGGAGGAACCTTGTTACAGTGATACTGTTTGTGAACATGTGGGCGGCTTGCCAACATGTTCAAAACAATATTGAGCCCCCACCGAGAGGTGCCCAATTTCCCATGACAGCATGTGCCCCCATCATGTTTGCTTGCCAGCAGGGCCCAAATCTCCATTGGCTTCAGTGCCCCAAGGTTGATGTTGCCAACAGGAGCCCATTCCCGTCGGCATTATGTAACCCCCACTTTTGTTGTGTGTGCCGAGGGTGCCCAATCCCCATCGACAATGTCCCTCCTGCTTTTGTTGTGTGTCGACAGTGGTGTCCAATCCCTTGTCAGCTACAACTGCCCCCCAAAGAAAGACTCTGTTGGCATGCTGGGGCCCACTCCAGCATGCCACATGCTATAAAACAAAAGCGGTCCCAATGTTTGTTTTCCTGTGGAAAAATGAAACGGTCTCTCACGGTCTCCCTGCCCCTCCCACAACCCGCACCCACCCACTGTGTACCCTGCCTCCCCACACCCCCTCACCCCATACTTACCTCCGGAGTCCGGCTCAACCATCTTCAGTGGACCAGGAACACGCCTGCACTCTTCAAAGCAGACCACAAACTGACGAAATGCCAGTAAGCTGTATAATGGAATAAATACTTTTTTTCAACTTTGATGCATATCTCAGGCATTTGTTGGAATTTTGGCACCAAATTTTCAACATTGGGTTTTAGGACCCCTCCTCATGAATTATGTCACTGTCATGGTGTTATTCAGCCCTGAAAGGTGATTTCACGGTCACTGTGCAGAATCCCTTTGATTAATGAAACAACAGTGCCAGTGTTCATGAGGTGGGCTCTCAAAAGACCTATGTTATAAATTGGTGGAAAAAATCCAAAATTACTGTTTCTGAGCGTGCATTGCACAGTTACTACGCACACTCATAACTTCGAAGTTGCAATATTTTCCTCCAGATTTTCAACATCGGCATTTTTTCAGACCTCTTTGTGAATAGAACAGCTGTCATTTTCCACATCCTGGCCAAAATGTGTTTTCACACTTTCAACACAGAATAGTGCAGTTGCTGTGGGAAATCCATGTTTGGGACACATTATGAAAATGACAGTGACACTGTTCATTAGCAGAAGTATCCTAAAATGCCTATGTTGAAAATTTAGTGATAAAAGATCCATAAAATGAGTGTGTTATGAATGTGCATTGTGCAGTTTCCATGCATGCTCGTGCTTTGCAACTTTGCAATCTTTTCACTTCAGATTTTCAACATTACCATTTTCCACGCCTCCTTATGAACAGTACAGCTGTCATTTTTTCACATGCTGGCGAAATGTGTTTACGCTCTTCTGGCGCACAGTAGTGCGGTCACTGTGGGAAATCAGTGTTCGGGACATTAAGAAAATCACACTGACACTGTTTATGAGCAGAGGTCCTAAAATGCCTACGTTGAAAATTTTGTGATGAAACTCTATAAAATGACTATAATTAACAGCTTCCTCTTTTTCCTATAGGAAACCATGGCATAATTTGCCATTATAAAGGAGCATTTATAACAGCAAAAATGTGCGCGGTTTCCCCACTCTGTGCATGCACCTGCTTAAACTCCTCAATTCCGGTCACTGTCTCCCTAACTACAAACCCAGCATGGATACAAACTGCCACGGACACTCGGCAGTAAGTAACATTTATGACAAACTTAAATGTACCATATTTGCTACTAGCTCGCCCACCCTCACAATATTTGAAAAAAAACAACATTTGAAATAAAAGTGAAAGCCGACCTTGTGCCATGCTGTAACTGGACTACGGCGCACAGCAGCCTCTTTTATTTTATATAATTGTTGAGGCGAAAAAAGAAACCCAACAATCATATCAAATAAAATATGGGTCTGGGTGTGTGTAAGCTCAATTTACACACCCTCGGGTTAATGCTAAGCATAAACCCTTGAGCTTTGTTCTCAGGGTTTATGTAGCATCAAACCCCTCGGGTGTGTGTAAATTCTTGTTACACACCCAGACCCATACTTATTCTCTATGTATTCTGGCGTGTGTTGTGCACTTTCCACGCATCCTTGTAAGTTCGCAAATCAGTAATATTTTCACACAGATTTTCAACACTGGAATTTGTTCACACCTCCTTATGAACAGTACAGCTGTCATTTTCACATCCTGGCTGAAATGTGTTTCCATGCTTCCAGCACAGAATACCACAGTCGCTGTCGGAAATCAGTGTTTGGGACAGATTAGGATTGAGCGACTGAGAAAGGGGGATGACCGAACTCAACTGAGCTCTGTCAAGACTGCTGTAGATTTCTTTGTGGGCAGGAAAAGGTGTCAACACAGGCAGGAGCCCAGTACAAAGGGCAGCCTACAGCACCGGAAGACACAGAACAAGTGAGTGAGGGAGGGGAGTGAGTGAGCTCAACACAGCTCTGTTGGGACTGCTGCAGATTTCTTTGTGGGCAGGAAAAGGCAGCAATGCGTGCAGTGGCCCAGTACAAAATGGCAGCCTGCAGCAGTGGGAGAAACAGAATGAGTGACTGAGAGAGGAAGTGAGTGAGCTCAACGGAGCTGTATTGTGACTGCTGTGGATTTCTTTGTGGGCAGAAAAGGGCAGCAACACAGGCAGGAGCCCAGTACAGAAGGGCAGCCTACAGTGCCGGCAGAAATGGAACAAGTGAGTGAGACAGGGGAGTAAGTGAGGCCAACAGAGCTCTGTCGGGACTGCTGCAGATTTCTTTGTGGGCAGAAAAAGATGCCAACAGAGGCAGGAGCCTAGTACAAAAGGGCAGCCTGCAGCACCAGGAGAAACAGAATGAGTGAGTGAGAGAGGGGGTGAGCAAGCTCAAAAAGGTCTACTGTGACTGATGCAGATTTCTTTGTGGGCAGAAAAAGGTGCCAATGCAGGCAGGAGCCTAGTACAAAGGGCAGCCTGCAGTGCCGGCAGAAACAGAATGAGTGAATGAGAGGGGAGTGAGAGACCTCAACGGAGCTCTGTCAGGACTGCTGCAGATGTCTCTGTGGGCATAAAAGCCACCAATGCAGGCAGGAACCCAGTACAAAGGCAGCCTGCAGAAGCAGGAGACACAGAACGAGAGAGTGATGGAGGTGGAGTGAGTTAGCTCAATGGAGCTCTGTTGGGACTCTGTGGATTTCTTTGTGGGCAGAAAAAGGCAGCAATACGCGGGGGCCCAGTACAAAAGGGCAGCCTGCAGCGGTGGGAGAAATGGAATGAATGTGTGAGAGAGGGAGGAGTGAGTAAGCAAGCTCAACAGAGCTCTATTATGACTGCTGCAGATTTCTTTGTGGCCAGAAGAAGGTGGCAACACAGGCAGGAGCCCAGTACAAAGGTCAGCCTGCAGCTCCGACAGAAATGGAATGAGGGAGTGAGAGAGGAGGAGTTAGTGAGCTCAGTGGAGCTCTGTCAGGACTCTGCAGATATCTTTGTGGGCAGAAAAAGGTGCCAACAGAGGTGAAGACCACTACAAATGGCAGCCTGCAGTGCCAGGAGAAACAGAATGAGCGAGTGAGGCAGGCGGGTGAGCAACCTCAAAGGAGCTCTGTCAGGACAGCTGAGGATTTCTTTGTGGGCAGAAAAAGGTGCTAACACAGGTAGAAGTCCAGAACAAAGGGCAGCCTGCAGCACCGAGAGCAAACAATGAGCAAGTGAGAGAGGGAGGTGAGTGAGCTCAATGGTGCTCTATCATGACTGCTGCAGATTTCTTTGTGGGCAGAAAAAGGCGGCAATGCAGGCAGGAGCCCAGTACAAAGGCCAACCTACAGCGCCAGCAGAAATGGAACAAATGAGTGAGAGAGTGGGAGTGAGCTGGCTCAACAGACTGTGTCAGGACTGCTGTAGATTTCTTTGTGGGCATAAAAAGCCACCAACAGAGGCAGGAGCCCAGTATAAAAGGGCAGCCTGCAGCGCCAGCAGAAACAGAATGAGTGAGTGAGAGGGGGTGACCCACCTCAGCGACTCTGTCAGGACAGCTGCAGATTTCTTTGTGGGCAGAAAATGTGCCAACGCAGGCAGAAGCCCAGTACAAAAGAGCAGCCTGCAGCACCGGGAGAAACAAAACAAGTGAGTAACACAGGGCAGTGAACAGGCTCAACAGACCAATGCAATCAACATTCGGCATTGACAAATTCTTGTTTATAACTGATTCTGTAGTTTTAAAGTGTACCTTGAAAGGTAATGTGGTGCTTCGAAGGACACCCCAAATTTTGCTCCTGCACTTGGTACTTTTAAAGATCTGCCTAGCATCATCAATGATGCAGCTGCTCTACTCTCTCTCTCTCTCTCTCTCTCTCTGAATGCATTCCACACTCTCATCTCTCCATAATAATTATAACAGAGTAGACACACTGTGGGTGGAGGGTAACTGGGCTAGCTGTACCAGTGCTACCATATTACTGAACCACCCAAAATCATCCATCAAGGCTTAGAGGGACCCATAAACAAATGCACCATAGGAGAGAATGGGAGGGTGCACCAGGCTAGTACAGCTGGAGCTACTATTGCCCACCCCTATATCATCTAGAAGGGGTCAGGCACAGCAAACAAAGTCAATTTGAGAAGAGCAACTGGGCAAGCCAGATTTGAGACACAAATGCCCACTGATAATCACTCATCATGAGGTAGGGGAATCATGTAAATTAATATTTTGGGGACTGAGGAAAAGGCAGGAAGAACAGGTAAAAATACATCTTTGACTCCTGACTGAGTGCCAAGAGCTCTAATATGGCTTTAAAATAAAACAATTGTGGGATAACAAGAAAGGGGGTAGAAAAATGGTAAGGGAAGAGGTGGCAAAGGGACAAGCCCTGGCCACTTGGGTGGGTCACAGTTTTTTTTTTTCATTTAAGTTAAGAGACAGACCTCGCATGCTAGTCCAGTTGAGTGACTGATTAAACATTTGCCCAGCAGAAAGAGGATGAAGTTGGCAGTGTCACTGATGATGCTAAGCAGACTGAAAAATCAATACATTTATTATCATCTGTCATGCTGACAGATCCACCCTCCCTTCCTCCTGGGTGCATGCTAATTTAATCTGTCAAAAGGACTAGCAAACATGCTGCAGTTTAGGGAGGAAGCAACTGAGCTAGCCTCACGTTTTCTTTTCCCTCCAAATAGCTGGTCAGGACTGGGTTCTCTACTCTCAATAAATGTTTGGGGATTTGGCTAATGGGGATCTTTATAATAATAAAGCCTAACATTGTGTGAGTCTCTCCATAGTGGCCACACTGTTCAAATTTGAACCACCTAGGCACACATGCAAACATATGCATTTCCATAGCCCTCCAACTCCCACATACACTTTTAAGATAGCACCTCTCTCCTGTCCTATGATTCTAGAATTGGGCTGAGGCACAATAGTCCAAAACACTTAGCTCAGTCACAACCCCAGGACTGGTTTTAGACCTAATGGCACCCAAAACAAAAGTCCTTGTGGTGCACCATTCACCACTCTTTCTTAAACACCTCTCCCTCTTCTTCCCCACCCCACATCAAAAGGAGGTAAACTTCTATGAATACAAGGGTGACAACAGCAATTTTGTTTTTATAATACCACTTTTGCATATTAAGCTGATTTCTGCTTATACTTTCTATTGTTGTGTGGCCCTCCTGTGCTGGCATCTCAAGCAGCCAGTTGGTTCATTTGTGCCTGACACCACCTCTGCACCAGCCTCACTAACCTGTGGTGTGGCTCACAGTAAAACTGATAGACTAAGTATGCTGTGCTTGTGAGGAAGGGGCTGAGCTGATGGCATCAATAATGATGCTAGGTAAACTGATTGGTCAGTCAGTAAGGACTATTAACTCCTCCCCACCACCAAAATTATGGATTGTGGATCAAAGAAAGGCATATCTAACAATAATTGTATGGGGCTCTGGACCTGGTTCAGGCTAGGAGGTAATTCCATTTCCAACAGTTCACCCTCCATTTCTTCTCTTAGCTTGACCAGATGGACTCTGTGAAACTGCCTGTTCCCTGGTATCCTCCTTGCTCTTCACAAAGATACACTCTCTTGAAAAGAAAGCCACCTAATCTCTTCCCATCAGACCTATCCATCTACAGTAATAGATGGAATTCCTTTCTTTTGGTGCCACAGTCATTTATTTCCCCACAAGGTCCCACTAGGTGCCTCTGACTCCATGACTTTTAACTGAATTTTTCTAAGCAAGTCAATTTTGTCAGGTCTGTTTCTTACATGACCTGCTTTCAAGTCAAAATTGGTGTCTGTCTATGCTTTCTTGCTCCAAATGGGATGTACTATTCATGTGCTGTCCAACAGAGCTATTCTTCTAAAGGTGAACCCATGCATCTAACTCCTACCACTGATGACCTCCTGTACTATCTGCCTCCCAAATCCCTATCCTTTAGATTCAGCCCTCTTGATTGTCCTGTCCCTTGACATGACCAGTACCACTTCCCTCTTGGAACAACTGTTGCACATCCTGAGCATGCATTCATTCTTTACCTAGAATGCAATGTAGCCAGCCAGAAAAAGACCCTCCTTCTTTCAAAACAACCTTGGCAAATGTTAGCTCATGTACTGTATTTTTCCACTGTCATTCCTCACATTCCCAAGACCCTGAATATCATAAAGAAGATCCATCTATATATTTCCCTATAGCAACATCCCTTATTCAACAGATGACATATCATATCCTAGAACCTGTATTGTCTTTCATAATACAGACAACAATCAACAGTCCTCTAGCTATAGTGTGACTGTGGATAACACACACCTCTGACCTGTGTAGTAAGCAAATCAGCGAGGGACCATTTTCTTTTTTACAGGTTTCACTAAAAAATAATGATCAACAAGTGAACATTTTCTTTTCTTACAAATGAACCTTGCTGTCACTATGGATTGGGTACCCCAGTTTCTGAAAACTGTTCTGATGCACTGGGGTGGACACCCTGCACTTCCACCTATATTATGAAAGGGTGTGGGTACCCTGAACAGAAAGGCATGTAGACAGAAATGGTACTGACAATGGGCACCCTGGTCTGCTTTAGGATTAATTTATAAAATATTCCATATATTGGGAAGGAGGGTGACTGACCTGGAAAGTAAGTGGGTAAAACAAGTGATACTAGGGGTGGGCATCCCAGTCTGCTAAATATAATAATTTAAAATTAGATTAGATAGAAAGGGTAAAAAGAATAGGAAGACAGACAGATTAGATAGATAGAGAGATAGATAGATAGATAGATAGATAGATAGATAGATAGATAGATAGATAGATGAGATAAGAGAGGGGACACATCAATTCAGTCTGGTCAATTCCCTCCTCAAAAGTCACTGCAGACAGTTGGCTGCATTGACAAAGTGCATCCCTGGCAAATTGCTTCATGAAGCAATTTGCCCCACATGACCTGATGAACTGAACTCAAAAAACAATGTTAGCAGAGGTGCTATATACAACCCTCGGGGTGTAACTATTGGGTCATACGCTTTGCAAATGGTACCCACTTGGAATTACACTATAATATCTACGAGGACCAAATTGCCGGGAACAAATTTGCAGGGGCTGTGATTGTCACTGCAGCTAATTGTCTGCAGCGACTTGTCAAGACCTGCAATTTATGGAACAAATTTAACATTTAGCCAAGACAGAGAGAAAAGAGAGAGAGAGAAATCCAACAATCACCAGCTCACTGCTCCCCTCAAGATGAGCAACACTCAAGCTGCAGCTGCCAAAAGCAATAAAGTCCTGCTGTTAATCTTATGAAAGAACCATAGTTCTTCCTTTGACCTCACAAAAAAACTACAGTTTGTTTTTTATGATCCAGCACTCACCAGTTCACTGCTCTCACTCAAGCCAGCAGCAGCATTCCAGCTTTGACTACAGAAAAACATGAAATTCTTCCTGTTCATCTCATGGTGTTGAGCTCATGAAACAACCACAGTTCTTCGTATCAGCCCACATTAAGACCTCACTAATCCTTCCACCAAGGTTTAAAGGTATGTCCCAAAACTGTATTTGGGGCTGTTTTTCAAAAATAAACTCAGAACTGAGCTAAATGAGTCCCGTTTAGCTAGATTCATGGGTTTGTTTTTTCGATTACATAATATTTAAGGGTTTTCAATAGAAAAATAATACATAAAAACAAGATGGTGGCCATGAGAAAGATTTATTGTTCTCATGAAAGAAGAATTTGGGCTCATGAAAGAAGACTTAAGGTGGAGACGCTGGAAGGTTTGATATCTTTTATTGGACCAACAAGTGTCTTGTACAAAGATGGAATTACACACAAGCTTTGTGGGCCTCACCAGTCCCTTCTTCAGGTGAACAGCAGAACTGAGCAACATAAGCAGTATTTATATCTACTGTGGAACAATTTGTAAAAAAAAAAAAAATTTGAAAGAATTACTTAAAGGGAAGAATGGCAGGAAGTGCAGTAAGAAAGAGATGAAAGGGACTTGAGATAAAAGTCTAAGTAGCAAAGTAAAAGATGTGTGAGAAGAACTGAGGGGGCAATTAATAGGAACAGGTCTGCTGAAGATAAAGGAAGCTAGAAAGGGTAATAAAATGACCAGATGGGAACACAGGCCCTGAAAGCTTGTGTATAATTCTATCTTTGTACAAGACACTTGCTGGTCCAAAATAAAGGTATTAAACCTTCCAGTGTCTCCTGTTTTCCAAGGACCAATATGGCTAGAATCTCTTTTTACAAACTCTTCTTTTGCATCAGACATATAAATGAAAGACCCTACTGAGCATACCCACAACTGAAATTTAAATCCTTGTAACTCATGAAGTAATTAATAATTTTCACAAACCCCCAAAAAGCATCTTTTGGCAAGCCCCTTCAACCTGAGTATATCAGAACAAAATTACCATCTGGGCTGAAGGTAAGAGCAAAAAAAAGCAAAACCCACAATTTTACACTTTTGCACTATCCGGATCGGGAATGAGGACATCCAACCATAATGAAACTTGACAAATCAAGAGACCTTGTTCCTCAGGCCATGCATGCAACATTGCATACAATTTCATTGAGCAGGGCAAAGTTACTAAGGTGCAAAGTTAGGAGTTCAACATTAAACACCCTACTTAACTCTAACTAATGGGGTGCTACCATGCCCCTATTGTATTGATAGATAGATAGAGAATAGATAGATAGACAGACAGACAGACAGACAGACAGAGGTGGTGAGAACAGATGATAGTGCCAGTATAGTTAGGGTTGACTGAGAGTTCTTATATTAAAGTCCTTACTTTGCATCTTACTAGCTTTGGTGGCGTTCAACAAACTTGCCCCAAATTTGGCATGCATTGTCTAAGAGGCAAGCTCTTGGTATGTAGAAAGTACTGAGACTACAATTTGTGCGGTTTCTAGGATGCACATACATCACTTTTACATTAATGTCTAAATGTTTTCTTATACTGAATACACATACTGTAGAAACATAGACTTTAATGGTAGATATGAACTGCTTGCCCACCCAGTCTGCCCATTTCCCTATTGATTATGGAGACCTGTTTTATGGAGGGCTATTGGATTGCACATAAATAAAGTAGATTTTGTGTTTTGTAGAATGGCCCATTTCGTGTTGGATGTACCCTACAGAACTCATAGGTGTATGTTATTTAGTGAGTTCAATTGGCTTAAACCTTCAGTAAGAAGAAACCTACATCTATTACAGTTTATGATTAAAGTATGGAATAAGGAGGTCCAGGATTATATTATTGATCTTTTTAAAGTTAGGAAAGTAAAGGAAGGTCTGAGAACTTCTGTTGAACCCAATTGGTATTGATTCTTTGTAATTTGAATATAGGAAGAACATCTGTTCCTTCAGGAATCAATTTATGGAATAAATCTCCCTCAGAATTGAGAGGCCATAGATCTAAAAGTAATAATGCAGAATTAATAACATGGTGCACATCTGGACCAAACAATATTACAACTTGTAACAGTTGCTAGCACTTTAATTATTGTTTTTGTTTCTGATTTGTTTTATCGTTTTTATAATGTATTGTGCAAATGTATGTTTATGTATTGTATTAATGTATTAATGTGAAAAACTCTGTCCTTGTATTTTGATATGGAACTTGATTGAAAATGAGCTCTGCTCAATTGAATGTATCCTTTATTCTTATGAATAAAAAATGATTTACTATTTACTACTACTACCTATTGGATAAGCTGCAAATCCTAGTTAACCAATAGCCTACTTCTTCCTCCCCCACCAGAATTGCCTTATGTCTGTCCCATACATTCTTGAATTCCCCACTGTTTTTGATCCATGACCTCCTCAGGAGGGCTATTCCATGCATCCAGCACCCACCCTCTCCATGAAAAATACTTCCTCATGTTGCCTCTGAGCCGTCCCCTCTATCTTCAAATTGTGTCCCCTTGTTCTTGCACATCTCTTTTTCTGAAAGATGTTTCCCTCTTGGACTTTGTAGATTCCTTGAGGAACTTGGAAGTTCTATAATGTCCCCTTTCCCTCCTTTCCTCGAGGGTATACATATTAAGCTCCTTTATTTTCTCTTCATATAGCTTCTGGTGCAAACTTTGCACCATTTTAGTGCCCTCCTCTGGACTGCCTCCATCCTGTCTATGTCCTTACAGAGATGGAGTCTCCAGAACTACACACAGTACTAAAGATTGGGTCCCACTAACTGTCTGTACAGAGGGATAACAACTTCCTGTTTTCTACTGGTGATGGCTCTTCCAATATATCCCAGTATCCATCAGCCCTCATTGCCTTCTCACATTGCTTGCTTACCTTTAGGTCATCTGATATGACTACCCCCAGGTCCCTTTCCATTTTGATGTTGTTAGTACCTCCCCACCATTGTGTACTCTTCCCCTGGGTTTTGTTTCCCAGGTGCATTGCTTTGCACTTTTGCATTGAATCTAAGTTGCCATACTTTTGACCATTCCTCCAACCTTGCAAGTCCTTCCCATCATTTCCACACCACCTTGTGTATCAACCCTGTTGCAGATCTCTGTGTCATCTGCAAAGAGTCACATTTTCCTTCTAGTCCCTCTGCAATGTCACTTATAAAGACATTAAAAGGAACAAACCCAGTATTGAACCCTGCGGTACCCTGCTAGTAATCCCCCTTTCTTTGGAGTGGACTCCATTTACTATTACCCTCTGTGTTCTGTTGTCCAGCCAATATTTTACCCAGGCTACTATCCTGGGACCCACTCTCAGGATGGCTAATTTCTTTATTAATCTTTTGTGTGGGACTGTGTCAAATGCCTTGCTAAAGCCTAGGTAGGCCATGTCCACAGCCCCTCCCTGGTCTACTACTTTGGTCACCCAATCAAAGAAATCTATTAGATTCATCTGACATGATCTTCCCACTGTGAATCCATGCTGGCTTGGGTCCTGTGCCTCGCTGGCCTCTAGGTACTCTACAATTCATTCTTTCAGAAAAAGATTCATCATTTCCCTAACGAGGTCAAACTAACAGGTCTGTAGTTTCTGCCTCTGCTTTACTCCCACTTTTGTGAAGGGAATCACATCCACCCTCCTCCATTCCTTAGGTACCACACCATCCTCCATTATTTGTTAATTTTGCTAATATCACTTACAGCCAAGAGGAACAGAATTTTTTCCAAACCTTTCAGGGTAGAGGCAGCCTGTGCCAAATTAATGCCTTTCAGAGGTTTCATCAAAAATATTAAACAGTTCCAGAGTCATAAAATTTAAGCGGTTTCCTGAGTATGCTCAACAGGGTTTTGTATAACCCTCTGATATAAGAAAAACATTGGGGTCATGAGAGCTTTCTGCTTTCTTATCACATTCTTCTCACAACCAAAAACAATTTTTGCACTTTTGATGGTTGCATCTTGTTTTTCCTCCAAATAAAACACATGAAAAATACATGAAAATGATTTATTCTTAAACAAACACACTTCAATTTAGCTAAACAGGACCTGTTTAGCTAGATTATAGTGTTTGTTTTTTAAATAAATATCCAGAAATACCTTTTCAAAAACATGAAGTCTTGCTATATTATGACATATGCAGTGAGTCCCAACCTTGAACTGCTCTGGAGGTGAAAGTTAACTTTCCATGCAGAGCATGGAACCTTGACGTGACTTGGTTGGAAACTCTGTTGTTCTTCAAACTCAAACTGTCAGATTCTTTACTCCGCCTCACTGAGCAGTCGCTCGGAGATTTCTCCTTCTGCTCGGTTGTTTTGTCGGTTAAAAAGTATTATTTATCAGTTTTCGACCGAAATTAAACGCAAACCCGTCGGTTCAAGCTCTGTCTGTGGTATTGTAAGTAATAGATAGGCTTACATTTATTTTTATTCTGTGTGGAACTTGTAAGCGCTTTTCGGTTCAGTTTGAACGCTCAGTTTGATTCTCAAACTACTCAGTCCTTCATTAGAGTGTGGTTCCCGGTTCTTATCGGTTCTAAAAGCGGATTTCATTCGTTTTTCCCGACCAGTAAACGCGTTGGAACCGATAAGGCGTCTTGCTTGGCGGATTGCCATAAATGGGCAAGTTTGGTTAGGCTGGCACTATGTCTGAGAAACCCAAGAAAAACCAGGCCCACTGGGTTTCAGCACTGTGGTGTTTGTGGGAAGCCTTTGCTAAGGCTGACCCACACATCACCTGTGTATATTGTCTGGGGTTTGACCGCCTCAATGCAGACTGCCAGATTTGTAGAATTTTCCTGCTGCCACCATGAAAGAGAGTTGGTAGGCTCAGGAAAGGGAGGCCAAAAGTCCGCTGACCGGATGGCCAGCCGGTTCGGTCCCAACCGAACGGAAGGAAGCCCTCTGACCAGGCGATACTTCCTTGGGCAAACAGACCACTCTGAGGAGCGGTTCCAACTAAAAGGACTAGGAAGTCAGCTAGTGGGGAGCCAAAAGTTCTTTCTCCAACCACTGAGAAATAGCTAAAGCAATTCAAATTGTCCAGTCACTTTCCCGGTTCCGACAGACCAACACCATCAGGTAGCGCTCGGTTCAGCCGGTTCCACGGTTCAAGATTATGATTTTGAGGATTTTTATGAATCGGAGGAGGGAAGAGGAGTATGAGGAGAGTGAAAGTGGTTTTGAAAGTCTGGATGTGCCCATTGAAAGCGGACATCTCTCCTGACAGACCGTCAGGGTTTCTCCCCTAGCTATCTGAGTCTCCTTCTCATTTTATGTTCTATAAGAAAGTTGCTGAAACTCTCCAGCTCCCTGTTGAGGAAGCTGTTGATGACCAAGAGGAGCCTGATTATGTAGAAATGATGGATATTCCAGAGTCTAGGAGACTGTCTATTCCTTTGCATAAATCTTTTCAGAAACAGACAGTAAAAATTCTAAAAACTCCTCACACTATACCTCCTGTTGATAAAAGGATGGACAAAAGGGTATACGTTATCAGGCTCTGATACAGAGTTCCTCACACAGCAATGCAGTCATGTGGGGTGAGTGCAGGCTGCAGCCTGTGACAAGGCAAATGTTCCTCTAGCTTCCACCCCCCTGAAAAGGACTCCAGGAGGATTGATGCCATGGCAAAGAAACAGTACATGGCAGCATCTTTGGGACTCAGACTGGCAAATTGATGGCTTATGCTGCTAGGTACCAGAAATCCAGATGGGATACTGTGCTGGCCCCAAAACAGGTCCTGACCAGCTTGCCAGGGAGCTGGAACAGGTGGCTGCGGATGGTATTGAGGCATCCAGGTGCAATTTCATGCTGCAGTAGACTCTAATGATGTGTCATCTAGGGTCATGGCTACATCTGTGGCACATCGCAGAATGGCTTGGCTCAGATGTACTGCCCTGTCTGGGATACCCAGTCTAAGGCCATGGATTTTCCTGTTGTGGGGAATTCTCTGTTTGGGGAGCAGACAGAGAATTACATGAGAAAATGGATGAATATAGGACCACCTATAGGAGTGCACAGGCCAAGAAAGGCAGGCCACTCCTCAAGGCAGCCTTCCAGGGGCAGGGGCAGGCCTTTTCATAGGCCTTTCTACCAAGTCCGGGCCTCCTCTTCTGCTTATGCCCAGAGGGGGTTCTTTAGAGGAGGCAGGCAGGGGTGCAAGCAAGCCTGCTTCCACCCCTCAGCCCAAAGCCCCTGCCAAGCAGGCACCCTGATGGGGTGGCCAGGTCGATTCTCTTCTACCTGTAGGGGGCAGGCTGGCTTACTTTGTCCAGGACTGGAAGTCTTTAACATCAGACAAGTGGCTCCTGGAAGTAGTAAGCCAGGGACTGGTTCTCAGCTTCAAAAATTTCCAAAGATGAGAACCAGGTCCTTTCCCTTCAAATCCATCAGAGGCACTTGCCCTAGAAACAGAAATTTCTACCCTCCTGGCTCTCAGAGCTGTGGAAAGGTTCCACCCTACACCAGGGCAAAGTTGTACTCCAGGTACTTCCTTACCCCAAAAAGACAGGAGAATGGCAGCCCATCCTGGACCTCAGATACCTAAACAAGCACCTTTTAAAACCAAAATTCAAAATGGTGACTCTGGAATTATTTTACCTTCTCTAAGGCCAGGGGACTGGCTAGCGTCCCTGGACCTCAAGGATACCTACTTCCATGTTCTCATCAGAAGCTCCTATCAAAGTACCTCAGATTCGAACTGCCTCAGGCCATTACCAGTTCAAAGCAATGCCCTTGACCTCACCTCTGCCCGGGTATTCACAAAATGCCTGGCAGTAGCAGTTGCCCACTTAAGAAGGCAAAAGATTGCCATCTTTCCTTACCTGGATGATTGGCTCATAGTAGACCAGTCTCCAGAACAAGTCAAACTTCACCTTCAGGTAACTCAGCAACTGCTCCATCTCTAGGTTTCCTTCTCAATCTTAAAAGTCAATTCTAGAGCCTGTCCAGCTCCTCACCTTCATAGGTGCAGAACTGAACACAAAAGAGGCCAGAGCCTTCCTCCATCTAGAAAGAGCAAGGACTCTGGTCTCTCTGCCTCCTCTTTCACCCTGCAAGTCTCTCAACCAGCAAGGCATTTTCTGCAGCTCCTGGGGCACATGGCTGCTTCTACAGCAGTGGTGCAGGAGCAAGATTTCAGATGAGGGACATCCAGTTCCATTTGAGAGCCTTTTGGTCTCAAGGAGAGACCCTTCAACCAAATTGATCCCAGTGACTCGAACCCTGATCCAAGCCCTTCAGTGGTGGCAGGACCAGAGCAATCTGAGACAGGGGTCCCTTCACCCTCAGTCTCACTCATTAATCCTTACTACAGATGCATCCCTCTTGGGGTGGGGAGCTCACATGGGCAATCTCACTACCCAGGATTGTGGTCCCCACAGGAATCTCTGCTTCACATCAATCTGTTGGAACTCAGAGCAGTTTTTCTAGCACTTCAAGTTTTTTCCACATCTGTTCAGAACAAAAGTCGTACAGGTCAGAACAGACAACACCACTACAATGTGGTACATCAACAAACAAGGAAGGCACTCGGTCTATGGCCTTGTGCACTGAAGCAATAAAGTTGTGGTCCCTGGCTTATTCCCCAAACACCTCCCTTATGGCAGTTCACCTCCCAGGCAAGGACAATGTCTTGGTAGATGCTCTCAGCAGGATTTCCCAGGGTCATCACGAATGGTCACTGGATCCCCTAGTACTGGAGGTAGTATTTGCCAGATGGGGCACTCCGCAGATAGATCTTTTGCAGCCCCAGACAATCACCAACTTCCTCTTTTTTCTGCAGGCCCCAGTGTTGGGCTCAGTCCCCTGGATGCCTTCCTTCTCAGTTGGGAAGGAAGTTCCTCTATGCTTTTCCCCTTCCTCTTCTTTTCAAAGTGCTTGTCAAATCAGATCTCAGCCCTGCAAGATGATCCTGATTGCTCCAGATTGAGCCAGGCAGCCCTGGTACCCCTCCTTATGTCCTTGGCAGTCCACCTTCCCTGTGTCTTCCCAGGAATCACAACCTGTTAACCTGTGCCCAGGGAGAGTTTGGTACCGAATCTCAAATCTCTCAATCTCAAGGCCTGGCTCTTGAAGGTTAGAGTTGCTGACCTACACCTCTCCCAAGGTGTATTGGATATCTTGAAGGCTTCTAGGAAGCCTTCCACCAGACTTCTTATAATTCCAAATGGAAGAGATTTTCCATTTGGTGCTCTGGCAAGCATATTTCCCCAGAATCTGCTGATTTTCCACAGTCTTGGATTACATGGTGCATTTGAATACGTTGGGGCTGAGACCAGCTACCCTGAAAGTGCACCTGGCAGCGTGTCTGCTTTCTTATCAGCAGGTAAACCCTCTTCTCTTTCAGCTCATCTGTATTCTCCAAGGTTTTCAAGGGTTGCTTCACACAACCCCCTTTCAGGGACCCTGCCCTGCCTGGGATCTTAATATTTGCATTGCTCAGCTTATGCAACCCCCTTTGAGCCCTTGTCTTCAGAGAGCTTAAGTACTTGACTTGGAAAACTGTGTTTTGTTAGCCATCACTTCTGCCAGGTGCATAAGTGAATTACAGGCATTGGAACCTGATTTTATCTCCTTTCATAGAGATAAGGTGGTCCTCAGGACTAACAGGAAGTTCTTGCCTAAGGTGGTTTCAGACTTCCACCTTAATCAATCTATTTCTCTTCCTGTGTACTTCACTGACTATTCCTCCTCTGATGAGAGGAGACTGCACAGTTTAGATGTCAAAGAGCCTTAGTTACTACATGAAAAGTACCAAGGGACACAGGTTTGACTCCCTCAACTGTTCCTCACTTATGGTGAGGTTGGTAAGGAAATCTGCCACTAAAGATCCATTGCCAGGTGGATTGTCTCTTGTTTCAATTTTGCTATGAAGTGGGTAGGTTTCTCCTCAGGCCTGAGGGCTCACTCTATCAGAGGTACAGCTGTGTCTCTGGCTGCTGCCAGGGACATCCCTATCTAGATATATGTCAAGCAGCTAACTGGAAAACAGTTCACACTTTTACCAAGCATTACTTCTTGGATATCCAGGCTAGGAGTGATGCTTCGGTTTGGCACAGCTTAGCTTCAGAGCCTATTCCTAAGTAGGTTCTGTCCCTCCTCCATGGGGATACTGCTGTGTAGTCTGCATATGTCATAATATAGCAAGACTTCATGTTGTTTGAAGAAAAAATTACTCACCTTAGTAATGTTGTTTCTTCTAATGGAGTCTTGCTATATTATGACCTCCACCAGCCTGCCCCTCTCAGAACTTCTACTTTTGGGATGTGGGTGGGCAGTGTAGTGTGCACTTGGTAGATGCCCACCTTATTTTCACCCTCCTTTTTGGGGTGTTTGGGTGTTATGTTTTTATTTTTCTGGATCCCTGACTTGAGTCTTTGTTTTGGGACCAAGAAAGATGTGTTCTTATATTTAGTAGCCAGTTGGCTAGTGTAGGTTTACGGTTTCCACACAGAACCTTAGTGAGTTTTGCTCGTAAAGATCTGACAGTTTGAGTTTGAAGAACAACAGACAGAGTTTTCAACTGAGCTCCGCTCAAGGTTCCATGCCCTGCATGGAAAGTTAACTCTTTCACCTCCAGAGCAGTTCGAGAGGTTGGGACTCACTGCATATGTCATAATATAGCAAGACTCCATTAGAAGAAACAACATTACTAAGGTGAGTAATTTTTCTTCTGGGCACTAAAATCCAGAGTGCCCTCGTGATGATAGGTGCCATTCACCCTTGTTCTCTGTATGAAAACAGTGGGGTTTCTTGACATCTGCAACTGCAGATGGAGATGTGCTACTACTTTATGTACCAGCAGTGAGCTGGCACTCAATCTCAGTCTTTTTCTCTGTCTGTTTGTCTGTGTCTGTCTGTCTGTCTATCTAATCTAGTTAGCTAGCTGTCTGTTCATTTAATTTTTCATCCCCTCACGCTCCCGTCACAGCCAGCCCTCCTCGAGGTTTCTGCTTATACATTTTATAATTATAGAAAAGTAGACTGGTGTGCCCACTCTTGGTGCGATTGCAAATCACCTCCCTTCCAGGTTGCCCACCCCAAACGTATGGTGACACCGGGCACCACCTATGTTGCAGTAAAGGTTGGCCGGGGTGCCCAAAATTCCAGTGCAGGACCCAATAAACCTGCAAAAATGAAAACAGTCCTTTAAGTCCTTTTATTTTAAGGAACCTGTAAAAAGAACATGGACCCTCACTGATCTGATCCTCCACACACACACACACACACACACATACACCCAAACACATACACACACACCTGACCCCGACCTCTAACTCAGCAACCACCACCCCACACACCACACACCCTCATTCACCTGAACCGTCCAACAACTTAGATCCACTCTCTGATCAATGGCACATCTTGCTGCTGGAACCAGTTGCTGTGACATTTAATCTGGTTTAATGTATCTCAAAGGGGTTTGAACTTTTACATGTAACTTTGTCATTTTTTAATATCTTTACACCAAAATTTTCAACATAGCCATTTTAGGCCCCTCCTCATAAAAAGGGTAGGTGGATTTTTCAGATCAGTCACAAAAAGTGATTTCATGTTTTTGCACAAAATCACCTTTCAGGCAGCATTTGAATATTTTCACCTATTGGGTTCACAGGTGGGGCCATAAAAACTATGTTGAAGCGATGATGTAAAAAATATTAAAGTGACTAAGTTATGTGTGTTTATTAAAATAGTTTAATGTTCACCCATAACTTTCTAATTTTTTACATTTGTCAATTAAACTTTCAACATGGCCTTTTGGGATACCCCTCATGAACAAGGCAGGTGAAATTTTCAGATACATCCTGAAAAGTGATTTCACAGTTACTCTGCAAAATCATGTTTTGGGCAGGATTTGAACATTTTCACCTACCGGGTGTATGAGGTGGTGTAATAAGAAGACTACATTGAAAATTTGGTGGAATAATATGGTAAAATTACCAAGTTATGAGTGAACATTGAAATATTCAACATCCACTCAGAACTCTGCTAATTTTCAATAATTTGACTCAAACTTTCAACATAGCCAGGTTTTCCCATCACCTCATAAATGTGTTAGGTGTCATTTTTCAAATCCTGGACAAAATGTGTTTTCACATTTGTGGGGTGAAATACATTTTAGCCAGTATTCTAGAAATGCCACAAGTCCTGTTTACAAGGGGTGTGATAAAATTACTATCTTGAAAATCTAGAGTTAAAACTTAAAAAAATATGTATTATTATTAAGAAATGTTCTGTATAGTACCAGCCTTTACCCCAGTGATTTGTGCTTTGTGATCCAATGTCAATGAGCTGAGTTCAGGGTGAGCTCAGTGACCCAGGTGGATGGGCCAAGGCTGTGGAGGATGGTGCTGTTATGAGACCCCAACCCTCCCCCAGCCTGGGAAGGAAGCTGCAGGGTTGTCTGCACAGACCCATGTACCATATAGTGGTGAGAACTCTTCTGTTGGCACAGGGATGGCACCTCAGCACCCATGGGCTCCAGAGCCCCAGTGCTTTGACTGAGAGATGGACTCTTAGCCCTGTGCATCTGTATCTGCAGCCACATTTAGAGTGCGGGTCACCAGACAATCTCATGAATTCTTGACACAGGGCCCTGCACTCATGTATGCAGACAGAGTATTCCCTTGGCACAGGACCCAGAGGTTCTACACATCTGCATCTGTTCATGCAACTCCTGAAAGGACCAGTGTGAATGAGGATATGATTCTACTATATCAAAAAGAAAAATTCTTTGCAAAAAAACTGTGTTAATGCACAGTTTAGGGTTCCATAACTGATATGCTACCTTCATGGATTTGTATCTGTGGCTTCAAAAGCAAAGCCACACTTGTCTGTATGTTGTACCATGTGCATGACTAGATATGGCTGCAGAAGTATAGGGCCCCATGGGTGCATGTGCTTCTGCAGACAGAAGGTCCCTGGTGCTTGTGCCTCTGCAGCCAGATGTGCTTATGCATGCCATATGAATTACTGTACCTTGCTAGACAGCATGATCTGCTGCTGCATGGTTTTGTATATGCAGCTGCATAACAGACAAACTGCTACCACCTTGACAAAATGACATCCTGGAGAAAGCCCAGCACATCTGTCTGGCTCATTGGGACTCTGTTAGGTGGATACTGCACTTAAATATTGAAAACATTATCTCCACATGTGGGTTTGTTGCATTTTACATTCTTTTTATAAAGCATAATACAAAAGAATCTTTTTCATATTACAAGTCATGAAGAAGATCCTTTTCATGAAGGAAAAATCCTTTTCCCTTTGCTGCATCTAATTCTGATCACCATCCCCATTGCTGATATGTGTTACCCTGGTGTCTAGTGGCACCCCTGGCCACCTCCCTATCATGGGCCCCATCAAAGGCACTTTTTACTCTAAAACAGGTATGCTAGCATCACATATGGCTAGGGCTATTTAAACTACTAATGAAATTAAAAATGCTGCACTTAGTTTGCAGAGTCTCAGTAAATCAGAGTTATCATTATGCTTTGTGACTCTGCACTATACGGCATAGCTTTCTTCAGATGCTGCATCTGTACCTTTAGCAGCATGCTGTTTCATTTGTCCTTGACATCCAGGATATCAGCAGCCAGCTGGAATTTACATTGGAAGTCAAAGAAACGTGGTGACTTTCAACTCTGTTCCAGGAACTTGCTTCTGGCGCTGTGTTACCATGGAGACACTTATGAATATTGATGTTGTCTTTCAAATAATTGCAAGGGCTGCTCTCCTTTATTTTTAGCAGTGCCCTGATGAAGCCTTCTGCTCCAGAACGTCAGCAATTTGATTCCTTTCATTCACCTGACTTTACAAACCCAGTTCCTTCAGGTTATAAATATTAATAACGGACTCAGCCTACCAGCAGAGACTTGCCTTTTGTACCTTAAACAGTGTTTGGACTAATAGGTTTCTTAATAACACCTGCAGAGACTTATTTAATTTCTGTCATTTGCAATGTGGGGACGAGGCAATGAGAGCGGGAGAGAGAAAGTGGGGAAGTGAGCAGAGGGATGTAAGTAGATCTGTGTGGTGCAGACATTGTTTTCTGGGTCGGCAGATAACACATTTGTGTCTTGTACCTGTCCTTTACAGAAACTGAGTAGTCTGCTTCTGCATGTTGGATCCTGTTACTAGGCTAATTATTAAAGGTCATTATCACTACATTATTTTTATGTAATCCCTGTTATGCACTTCATTGTTTCATCTGACCATGAATAACCCCACCACCAATCACTATCTCCTTTGTGTTTTTTAACCTTCAAATTTTATCCAGAAATAAAGACACAGTTACAAAGATATTTCATAACTCAAATGGAAAATTACAAATCAAAACCATTCCCAGACTCACAGAGCTGCTGATAATGTCTCTCATTTGTGAACTAATATTTCTTCTTTATCTCTTTAGATTTCCATCATATAAGGTGCTTCTTTGTTGTGCAGAAGTAAAGAGATTCCATTCAACTATTGTAGCTATAACATGTGTCCCAAAGTCCAGTTTTTGGTTTGAAAAGATAATTCTTGTGTCCCATAAATTCATTATCATAATAACATAAATAACAATAATGCATCATTATTAAATAACAGTAAGAAAAACTAAAACTTACATTTACAATAAACATATGACATGGCTTGAATTCTAAATTGTATGTGAGTTACTTTCATTTATATGTAAAATGGTACATTTATTTCATATTACCTCTGATGTGTTCTTGCAGGTCATGGATTAGTAGGAAAAGGCCTGCTGGGATAGGATGGATATCCCTATATTTCTTCAATAAAATGCACGAAGAGCAACCATATATCATTAAATGTATCCCCTTAGTAGAAGTCCAGCTGTTATCCTTTCCACCCATGCCATATATATTTTATTTCTACCCATTCACCTAAAGTGGGAGGTTATGGATTAAGCCATTTGCAGGCAGCTGCCAATAAAAAGTCCCACAAATGATTTCTGTCCTTTTGTCCTTCTTCCTTTAGGGAGTAAACCGATATCAAGAATTCAAATGTGGAGGTCCCTGGGCACCAGTCATTTGCTGGAATCTTGCTCCCACTTCCCTCCAAAATGGCTTCAAAACCTGACATTCCCAAAATATGGTAGTGGTTTCCCATCACCCCACAATTCCTCCAACATTTATCAGATTTATTACTGTTGTAATGCTTTGTTCTTATTGAGTATTAAAGAACCTTGTTATTACCTTCCATTGAAATTCCTTCCAATTGTTGGAAGCTGAAGTTCAAATACTCTGTCCCATATCTGGAGCCAGCATGTTAAGTCCCATTGTAAACCTGTTTCTCTTTCCCAGCCTATTTGGTATTTTTGAGGGATTTGATTTATTGCAGTCATAATTTTCCACCAACTGAGAAATTAAGTAAGATTCCCCAGAGCCCACTGCTGTATCTAGAATTATGAGTTCTAGGGAGTGGGGTTCCTCTGTATATCTGCCAGGTTAGTAGTAGTAGTAGTAGTAATGATTTTATTCATTATAATGAACAAGGTAAAACAATCCCATTGAGTACACAAATACACTCATTTTCAAGGGACACCTTCTAAAGTGCATAACCTGGTTACAATATAGGAGAAAATATACAAACATACAAAATACAAATATACATATACTCAATAAATACATTTCCACATATTTGAATCACATCCATAGACAAAACTACACTAATACATAAACATTCATCCATTTTCCAATGCCACACAACATTCATGAAATTTATCACTTTGCCTATGATACCAGAATCTAATTTTCATTCAACTTATTTTAGTGCCATAACTTCTCAGTCAAGAGGCAGGTTATTCAAATTTTGGACCCAAATAAAACAGCATTGCACCTACTTCTTGTCCCAAACTTTGGTACTTCAAACTCTATATATTGGGCTGATCTCAAACCCTTACTTGGATGCTTAATTTACAGATCTTTAACAATATATCCAGGTAATTTATTTTCAAAAACCTGCATATAATTTTGGTTATATGTTGATTTCTTCTAATATACAAGTGATCCCATCCTATATTTTATATGTGCTCACAATGATGAGTAAGTCTATGTAACCCTGTAATGTACCTGCCCATCTTATTATATAAAATATCTAATTTTTCAAATCAACTTTATTTGCACCCCATAAATTATATCCATATAATCAATCACTGGCACTAACATTGTATTAATCACATGAAGCCTTGTATTCCTAGAAAATTACTTATTCTATACAGCATCCCCAGTTGTTGCCTAATCTCCTGACTAAATTATTTATATGAACAGACCACTTGCAATGTACATCCAACCATAACCTAGATATTTATACTCATCGACTATCTGTAAGATGGAACCATCCTCACTGTTATTTCCAATAATTTTATCTGTAAATTTTTGCTTTTGGTCGAAATAACATCACCTTAGTTTTAGTGGTGTTCAATACTAATTTATTCTTAACATAGTATTCCTGTATGCCATCAAAGGCTGATTGTAGTGTGTAATGTATACTATGAATGTCCATATCTGAGACATACATAATAACATCATCAGCATACTGATGATATTCTAATTTATCTTGCTTGAAATCTAGATCGCTTGTATATAAAACAAATAATAGGGCCCCAGGATTGTTCCTGAGGTACCCCTTGTCTTATTGCCTAAAGTCTGAAGTATATGAATTTAGAAACACTTTTGTTTTCTACCTTTCAAATAGTTGGAAAACCAGGCTACCACATTGTCTGAAAACCCCATGTTTAACAATTTGTCAATCAATATATCATGATTTAAAGAGTCAGACGCTTTTGATAAATCAATCATGATTGCCCCTGTTAACAAACCATTATCCATGGCAATCTGAATATCTCCTGTTACTTTAATTAATGCAGTTTGAGTACTATATCCTTCTCTGAAGCCTGACTGATTTCTACGTAGAATGTTCTGTTCTTTTATATATTGCTTAACCTGCTTAGCTACTATTTTTCACAGATCTTTGCTACTACTGGTATCAAAGATATTGACGATAATTATTAATCTCTTGCTTTGGACCAGATTTAAAAATTGAATTACTTTTGCACATTTCCATTCATCTGGTACTTCAGCTGAATACAAAGACAACTCAAAAATTTGTGTCAAAGGATAGGCAACAACTGGGGCTGCAAATTTTAACAATTTACTACTAATCTCATCTAATCCAGTTGCCTTTCTTTCATTAATATGCCACAATTCTTAATAGGACCTCGTTTACATTTATATGACCAAAATCAAATGACTGATCTAACCTCGCTTTATTATTGGTGGACTTTTGACTCTCAGAAGAAACAACATCTATACCCTTCTTTTCAGCCCCATATTAACAAAAGATCATTAAAACAATCGCCACCTCTGGACATTGTTCCATCTCTACCATTAATATTAAAAGTTTGTGGGTAATCATTTTCCCGGATTTCGCAGGTTAGTCCCAGACCTCAGAAATGAAACCACCTGGAGATTTTAAAAATGTGAAGTGGGAATTTTGAAGTCTTTCTGCAGTCCCCTAAAGGTCTTGAGTTGTCCCTGCCAGTCAAACTGTGTAAAACTTTTAAACCTTGTCTTCTCCAACACTGAAATGCATGATCTAACTTTGGTGAGGTGAAGGATGGGCATTCAATAATATCTGTCCTTTTAGAAAAGGGAAAATCCAAACCCAAATCTTTTTTACCTTTTCCTGTATTTTATACATCTGTTTTACTCAGGGACTGGTTATATCTTTTACAAAGGTGATCAGGGGAGCCCACAAAGTCCTCCCCTGGATCTACTTCCAGACAACTTCCCAATTCTTGTGATACCCAGGTATTATTGGGGTGTTTCTAAGATGAGCTGTCCATGGCATAATTTGGCCACCTTATAATATGCTTTTAGGTTAGGGTAAACCCAGGCCTCCCTAAGTTTTGCTTTTTGTAAGGTGTCCCAGGCTATTCTTGCCTCTTATTTCCCCATACAAGCATGGGAAGGACCTTAGTGATTTTTCCACTTCGAGTTGGGGATGGAGATGAGCAAGGAACTAAACATAAATGGAAACGTGGCAGAACATTTATTCTCACGGAATCTATCTGGCCCACCAGGACAGAGGCAAAGCTCCCATCTCTCAAGGTCCGTAAATACCTCTTTAATTAATCTCCCATAATTTACCTGATATAACAGTATCATATCCATTGGTATATGTATACCCAAGTACTGAATGCTGGAAGTCACCTATTTAAATGGTATTTGCCTCATTAGCTCCTGGGTACATAATCCACTTACTAAAATCACTTCTGTTTTGTCATTATTTATTTTGAACCCTGATAAATGTTCATATGATTCAAGTAGGTTGTGTAAAATTGGAAAGGTGTTGCTGGATTTCTTAAATATAACATTGTATCATCCACATAAAGTGAAATTCTATGTTCTCCTCCCACCATCACCACCCTTATGCCTTCTATCCCAGGATGTGTTCTGATTAGCTCAGCCAAGGGATCCATGCTTACAGCAACAGGATAGGTGACAAGGTGCAACCCTGTCACATCCCTCATCCTGTATCTATCCTGTTTGAATCTGTCCCATTTATTGTAATCCTTGCTTGTGGTTTATGATAAACTGCCTTAATCCTTGTATGAAATTGGTCTCCAAATCCAAATTTGGCAAGAACTTCCAAGAAAGTCTGACTCTGTGTGGTCAAATGCTTTTCTCGTCAGTCCCTATCGCCACCTGTTGTTCCTTGACTTTCCTACCTTGATGTATAATGTTAAGACATTTCCTTGTGTTACCCTTTAAATATCTATTTGGCACAAATCCTGGCCGGTCTGGGTGGACCAGGCTAAGTAAGACCAGGTTTACCCTAGTGACCAGCATTTTGATAAATATTTTTGAATCGACATTAAGGAAGGAAATCAGCCTATATGATGCACACAATTCTGGAGATTTGCCTCCTTTGGGAGCACTGTAATAAAGGTGTCTTTTCATGAGTAAGGAAGTCTCTCCTTCTTCTTCACAAGAGTTAAAGACTTTAACCAATAGTGGGCTGAATTGTTTACTAAATGTCTGAAAACTCAATATTAAATCCATCAGGTCTGGGGATTTTCCTGTTTTCTTGTGTTTCATATTCTGTATAACGTCTGTGTTGCTGATGTGGTGCCTGCATGCTGCTTTACTGGGAATGAGGGACTCACCTACTGATGCATGCCCTGCATTCACCCACAGTGACCGCACCTCCAAATCTGCTACTACTGCAATATGATAGCAAAATTCTTCTTTCCAATAATAAAGAGCAAACATGGATGTGGCTCCTTAATAATTTCAGGTGAAGGCCTTCCCTGAGACTCCTCCGGGCATCATCTTCTAATGAAATCCCTTTGTTTCCCTCATTAGGAGAGCTTTTAGGTTCATAATTAGAGTGGGAAGGCCATGCTAACGTTGTCGATTGTGCCCTTTTAGGTTTGCCTGCTGTCCTCCATGCAGCCCTTGCGATCTCATGCTCCAGGTTGTTGGAGTGAAGATCAAGGCAATAGATTCCAGTAGTCTCAGAGTAGCAGCCACCTCCTCAGTGTTTTAGACATGACGGGCCCCTGTTCCATATCAATCCAAGTCTGGCATTGTACTATAGTTGATTTTCCTTTTCTTATTAATAACTTCTCTGACCTGGCGCCGCTTATCATTAAGTTGATTTGAGAAATCCTGATTAAAGAATATTCTTTGCCATCAATCTGCAAGTCCCGCTGTTTCCATGCCATTTGGAGTACAAGCTATTGCTCCTGGTAATTTAACATTCTTGTTATGAAGAGCGTGGACTGATGTTTTGGTTTTGGGCTAATGAGTGATGGTCTCTTTCAATTGAGAGAGGAACTGATTCAGGGATCTTAAGTACAGACCTTAAGATGTCCAGCACAAATTCCTCTACCGATGAGTGCAATGTCTCCATATCCTCAGGAACCCCTACAACGAAAATTGTTGCGCATACCCAGCTTTCCTGATCATCCAACTTGGTCTGCAACTTTCTTTTCCTCACCAGCAAATAAAGGATTGCCTGATCATACTGATTGGTTGAATCAGCTAATGTTCGATTGCTTGTTCTGCAGCTTCAGTGCGTTTATCTACTTTCTTGAGATCTGCTCGAAATCGGCAACTGAGGACTCCACTCTATGTAAGGTTTTATTATGCCATCCAGTTTGGTAAGGCTAGTTTGTTGCTCCTCCAACTCCATATTGTCTTCCAAGTCTGCCAAGCAAGCTACTGGTGATACCGGCAGGAGTCAGCAGATAGGCCGTGTTGTTTATCGATCTCCATCAGTGCTTTAATTTTCACTGCCTGTGAGTGTTTCCCTTATTTTGTGTGCTACCATCCTTCTTGCTCAAAAGCGTAATTTAAATCAAATTTTGTCTGTTAGTTGGTGTTTTATCATAAATTGTGTGAGTGGCCTTGAGCTCTCCTGCTAAGTGGCCATTAGTTCAGTGACATCACAAGAAGTCCCCTTTCTGTTTTATATTCCTGGTGTCTAGTGGCACCATCCACTCCACCGATTGCTGTCCCCTTGTAGTTTTGTATTCCTGGAATCTAGTGGTGTCCCCATCCCCAATCACTGCCCCTTTTATTTTTATATATTCCTGGTGTCTAATGGTTGTGCCCACCCGATTGCTGTCCCCTTCTATCTTTATGTTCCTGGTGTCCAGTGGTACCCCACTTTCTAATCGCAGTCCAAGTGCCTGAAAGAAAAAAGATCCTCAATGGGTTTTTTTTTTGTTTTTTTAGAAATGGTCCTTGCCGATCTGAACCCCCCACCCACACCTCCCACTCAGCACACACCATCCCCCAGTACAACCCCACACACCTCACTCACCTGAACAGGTCCCAGGTTCAAGATCCACTCTCTGATTAAAGACACATCTTGCTGCTGGAACCAGCGACTACAATATGAGAAACTAAGTCAAATGCAGTTCAATGTATTTCAATGGGGACTCAACTTTTATACATAACTCAGCCATGTTTTGACATTTTGACCCAAATTTTCAACTCAACCTTTTGGGGTGCCTCCTCATGAACAATATGACTATCATTACACAACTCCTGCCCAAAAGGTGATTTCATGGTCATAGCAACTTCACCTTTTGGGTGTAATTTGCAGAATGACAGTCATATTGTTAATCAGGTGGAGTCAAAGGATGGCTATGTTGAAAATTGGGGTCAAAATATGCAAAATTGGCAAAGTTGTGACTATTTGTTGTAATTTCTCGCATGTTCGTGAATTTTAGACATTTTTTTAAATATTTTGACCCAAATTTTCAACATAGATTCTTATTACCCCACCTCATGTATGTTACAGCTGTCATTTTCAAATCCTGGCCAAATTGTGTTTTTGCACCTGTGGCTCAGAATAACATTGTAGTTCTGTAGAATTACATTTTGGTGGAATTTGAAATTTTTCTGTACCAGGTACATGAGGTGGGGTAATAAGATGGCTATGCTGCCAATTTGGTCACTGTTGTCCCATAAATGGAAGCTCAGGGCCCTTCCACAGTGACATACATATACAAATCTATGGAAGGATGGGAGCACAGGGCTGGAAAGTCACTGTGCTCCCTCAGGCAAATAAGGCTATGATTACACTATCTCAAAAGTAAAGAAATTATTTGCAAAAAACTACATTAATGCATCAGATAGGGTTGATATCAAACCATAAATAGGAAAAACATGATGTTGGGGTTTCAATTCTTACCCACCTACACCAACAGGTGTTGTGGTGTGCCTTGGGGTCATCAGCCCTAATGTTCACTCCATTCTCCTATACTGTACCCATCTCAGCTTATTTACTTATGGAATAGGGGAGCACTATGACTGATTACTCCAGGCACAACCCCAATGCCTGTTGGTGTGCAGGGTGGGATATGTGTTAGGGGTTGAAACCCAATGTCATATTTCCTCATTTTTATGGTTTGATATCAACCTTTACTGATGCATTAACATAGTTTTTCAAAGAATATTGCAGTTGTGACACTTTACCTGATTTACGACGCTTGTGTCAAATATTGGCACAAGCTCTGTAAAGGTACCCAGAATTGATGAGGGCCAGAACAGAAAAATCAGTCTAACTTGCAGAAATTGGCACATAGGATCAAAATCCCATCGCTGAGAATGCCGCAAGCCCCTAGTGCCATATTTGGTGCACCCTGGACTTGTGGCATTCAGGGCCATTTGAAAATCAAGCCCATATATATTATATATTTCTAGCACTGGCATTTCCAAAGTTAGCCATTTTCAAACACATTTTTCATCTTTGAAAGAGGCTAAAATTACAACCTCTAAGGGCTGGAAAGTAACAGTTTAGGTGTACCGACTTGTGCTGTCATCTTGACACTCCTTCTGCTTTGCACATTCGGAGGTAAATTCCAGGCTTTCCAGGCACCTCTTTACTGGTTTGTGACTACTATTTTTAATTTTAAAGATAGTGCCAAAACTGGAGCATCTGTGATGTCACTTCGTCGGCAGCTATTTTAACTAATGCTCCCATGAGTTTACGGTTAAGTGAGTGCTGTAATTTCCTTGAATGACACAGTAATCTAAGAGGAGCAATATAAAACATGTATGAAACATTATTACTGAAGCTTATTCTTGTAAAACTGTTTGAACAGCTTGTGAATTGCACTGTGTGTTTTAGTGGTTAAGAGTGAGACCTGTGGGACTTTGGAGGACTGAGGAGTTACTCCATGGTCTAGGTGTACTGACTTGTGCTGTCATCTTGACACTCCATCTGCTTTGCACAGTCAGGAGGTAATTACTAGACTCTGGGCACCTCTTTACTGGCTTGTGACTACTATTTTTTATTTTAAATATAGCGCCGAAACAGGAGCGTCTGTGACGTCACTTCCAGTCGGTAGCTACTCTAACTAAAGCTCCCGTGATTGGGGTGAGCGCGAGGATGCATGCAGAGACACGTGTCCTGCATGTCAGCTGTGTCTGCTGGGAAAGTTGGGGAACTGGGCCTAGGTGCTCATACTAGATCAAGTGGAAACGTGAGTAATTATATCACCAAGGGCTATCATTGGCTTGTAACAAGGAATTAGTGCACATTATGGAATTGAAGATGAATATGTGTCATCATTGTCTGATGTACTGTGAGGGTAAACATATTACTAATTTCATCTGTGACAAATGTCTCTTAGTAATCAATTTACAAGAAGAAATTGCTAGACTATTGCACAGAGGTAATTCTAACCCAGACATAGAAAGTTTAGAAAATTTCATTGATGAAATGGCTGACCAACAAACTGTTGAAACCAGTCATAAAAATATTGACTCTATAAATCCAATTTACCAATCAGAAGATGACAACTTCTGGGCAATAGTGACCAAAACTAAAAAACAAGCACAGAGGGGACAGATTCACCATAGTGCCCAGTTTCACTGCAGAATAAATATGAAGTACTAAGTCCACAAATCCCCCAGACCCACTACAAGAGGAAACACCCTATCTAGGGAATCACATTCCAATAGGGAAAATAGTCCAAATGTACTGCTCAGAGGAAAATAGTAGAGAGCAGGGAATTATCAGCAACTTCAACCAACCCTTTAGTTGACCCTGTACTTAATTTAGCTCCTAAACCCCTGATGCAACCAAGGCAGATCTTTGTCATGGGTGACTCTATTATTAAACACATAGACAGATTGGTATGTAATAAGGATAAAATTAACTGCACGTGTTCTAATTTTGGGGCAATGATGGCTGACATTTCTCTAATGACTCATAATATTTTAGAAATGCAGGCCATGACCCACTGGTGGTGGTCCATGCCAGGACAAATGATATTGACAGTACTCAATGGAACAAATGTAACAGGATTTTGTGGCACTAAATAATCTTATGGTAGAAGGGATGTTCTATCAGTTTTTCTGAGATTCTTCCCATATCCAGAGCCAGCAACAGCAAAATGCAAAAAGAAAGCTATTTAATGAATGGTTAAGAAATGGTGCTTGAAACAGAATATTCCTTGCATCACACACTGGGAGGAGTTTGCTGACAGACACTCTGTTTTGCGGGACAGCCTACATTTAAGTAGGAGAGGAAGCACTATGCTTGGGAAGCGTATTCTTATACATATAGAACAAAGTTTAAACTATTAAAACTGGGGAGGATGGATAGATCCCAATTCTCTAGCACCAACTCTCCACAAAATAACAATAAATGCTGTAAGAGCCTTTCATTGAATGCATGATCCTTAAATAATATCAAACTGGCTGAATTAGCAGCTAGATGTGCTGATGTACGGACTGACATAATAGCAGTAACAGAAACATGGTGGGACCACATTCATCCTGGATGAAGGAAATGACTGGGTACAAATTGTACCATAAAGATCAACCTGGGAGAGTAGGGGTGGAGTTTGTATATAGGTTAACTCCAAATATCCCTTCTCACAAAATTCAACTTGAGTCTACTACCAAAGCAGTCTGGTCAATTTTCAACTCGAGGGTCAACCTCAATTACTCTGGGAAATTGTTATCATCCCCTTCAGCTGACCTTGAATATACTACCCAGTTATTACAGGATATTACATGGTTTTCTGATAGGGAAACACAATTTTCCTGGGAGATTTTAACATGCCCAATATAAATAGGAATACTCTTGTGGGCTCTAACCAACACGATAAGTTAATGATTACTACCCTTACAGACCTAGGATTAGAACAATTTATAGACCAGCCAACTAGGAACAATATCCTAGATTTACTTATTACTAACATAGAAGGAAAAATATCCAAGTTTGAGCTAGAGGCCCCTCTTGGTAATAGTGACCACTTTTCAATTTTGTTCAATCTATTCTACAAAGTCAAACCTCAGGTGAATTACTCAGTCTTTAAAATTATAATAAAGCTAATTTTGATTTAATCAAATTAGCATTTGCAGAAATAAACTGGATTAAGCCTATATAATCGTGTTACTGAAGAAGCCTAGACCCTATTTAAAACTATAGTAGACAACCTCGAGTCTGAGCATATTCCTAACAAAACATAAAACAAAAAGGCAGAATTCCAGCATGGATAAAGAGGTCTATATTGTCTCAGATTAATAAAAAAGAAGCTCTTTAGGAAAATCAAAAGCAGGAAACAGCAAATAAGGCAGGGATATATACTTTGTATAAGTTATCAGTAAACCTCTAAAATATGTTAAAAAATCTAAAAGCAATATTGAATTTAGATTAGCCCATTTAAAATAATCTCAAGCATTTTACTATCTGAATAACACAAAATCTAATTCTAATTCTTTAGACCCCATATTTAATAATGAGAACACCTTACATCAGATATAGATATGGCTAACCATTTTAATGACTACTTTTGCTTGGTCTTTTCAGATACGACATCACAAAATTCAGTCTAATCATTAACGGATGAATCTACTTCAAATGATAACATTTCACTAAGATGTTTGTTTAGCCATCTCAGTTTTAAAGAAAGATGCTAGTCCTGAACCTGATAATATTAATGCCAAATTTTGCTGTAAACTATGAACCAACTAGCTTATCCCTTATCAGTTATTTTTAATAAATCATTAAAAAGTAATCATATTCCAAATGACTAGTTACAAGCCACAGTCTTCCCAATCTTCAAAAGGGTAATAAATCACTGGCCCAAAACTATCGGACCTATTAGTTTAACCTCTGTAATATGTAAGATCATGGAGAGATTCACAAAACTTTTCTGAAAGGGAATCTGAAGTATTAAACATCATAGATCAAACCCAGCATGGGTTTAGACAAAGTTACTCTTGTACATCTAACTTGATCACTTTCTATAATTACATAACTCAATTTAGACATAAACATCCCTATGGATGTAATCCTGCTTGACTTTAGTAGGGCCTTTGATAAAGTTCCTCACGACAAACTAGTAAATAAGTTGACATCTTTGGGGTTCTCTACATGTTTGGTCAAACTGACCAATAGCTCACTCTTTAATAGATCATGAAGAGACAATAATAAATGGAACTTTTCCTAATCCTGGGCTAGTCACTAGTGGTGTGCCCTAGGATTGGTACTGGGCCCACACTGTTTAACATTTAAATAAGTGATATGCAGATAAGTCAGATAACATCCTCCAAATTCGCTGATGACTCCAAAATTGGGGAAGAGCTGACAATCCTGGGAATATGGAGGCAATGACTATGGATCTCAAAACAATCAAGGATTGGGCAGAACATAATTCTATGTACTTTAACATTGACAAGTGTACAGTACTACATTTTGGAAAGCATAATTCAGAACAAACTTATTTTCTTGACAACACCTCTGAAAAAATCAGAGAGTGAACGTGACTTAGGGAACTAGTAAACAACAAACTCTCTTCGGCTAGCCATTGCTAAAAAGTAACACATACAGGTAATGGAATTATCACGAGACTAGAGCGAGCTTTGTCACACAGACTGAACAATGCATCATCCCAATTTACTATGCTTATGTGAGGCCATATATGGATTATGGATTCCCTTCTGGAGCCCATATTTAAAAGGTGATATTTCAGGGACTGAGAGGATGCAGAGACAAGTTACCAAAATGGTTCCATGCCTCGCTACACTTGACTACATCAGTAGGTTACAAGAAACAGGGTTACATTCCCTATACCAACAAAGAATATGTGGTGATATGTTGTATTTATATAAAATTTTGCAATCCCTTAATCATATGAAACAACACAGACTAACTTCTCAAACAGATGCATAGTACTGCGATGTCACAACAGACAAATAACTATTCCCAAATCTAAAACCAATAGAAGGGATAATTATTTTACAATTAGATCAGCAAAATCTGGAACACTCTCCCCAGTATTTGGTAAATAGTATCAGCTAAACCAGTTTAAATCTGGTATGGATAGTTGGCTTCTTGAAACCAGCTTGGTGCATAATTATAATATCACAAAAGGTGGGGACAATCCTGATGGGCTTCAGCCTTCTTTTGTTCATAATAACCTAGTAATACCTATTAGTCTGACTCAGCAGAGGGGCTGGGATTAAGTCTTCCAACATTTCTTGAAAGGTTTGTTCACTATGAAGTGGCTACTGAATTTCTGTTGAATTTGCAGTGTTAGCTGGTATCTTGAGAACTGCCTGAACTTGTTCAGTTCTTCCCACTCAGTCTACTGCTAAAGTCAATGGTGCAGTGTGCTCTACATCAGGATCCTTTCCACCACTTCCATGCCACTGCCAACCAGATTTTGTTGATTAAGGCAGACATATTTAAACAATAATGACTGAAGAGTCATCCTTTCCTTTGGATTAACAACTGTATGAGGCCACCTTCCATCAGGTGGTCAGTCATCCCAGAAAATGACTATCTCTGAGAAAAATGGGTATCTTTTGACCAGGCCCTGGATAGCAGAGAGCCTGTATCTCAACTGGTGCCATCTTAGGCTTCCATATTGTCATTTTCCTGGGGTGTTTTGTCAAATGGACAACTGTAAAGGGATAAAACATTTTTTGTTTAAACATATTGGGTGCCCTCATAACAGGGATCAGATGTTCAGAAAAAAAGGGAAGGATAATGCCTGATTAAAAACATTTCAAATGCTTTATTTAATCCTGATCTGGTAGTAAAGATACCATGGAGTCATAAAGGCAGTATACATTTTCCTGTCAGGGTTATGTCCTGACAGGAGCATTTCTACCCACATACTTTGGTTACAAGGTTACTATGGACACTGGTATACAAGGGTAGGAACAGATCAATTTGGTCCTATTTAGCGACTCCCTCCACCACTCACATACACACTATGCAGTGGATAGTACTTTATTTCTTGTGCATCAATTAATGCATCCAACTGTGCTTTGAAACAGTTTATGCTAGTGACATCCATAGCAATTTGTGGATGTTTGTTCCATTTGGCCATCACCTCTGCATGTAAAAGATCACCTGTTCTTTGTCATGTACTAAAAACTAGTTATTTTCAAGCAAAGTAATTTAACACAAACAGAAAGGGAACCATAATTACATAAATTAAATTTAGTGCTAATTCATTAGCACCACATTCATTATAATGGCAAAACTGCCGATAATTAGTGCAAATTTATTTTAGCACAAATTAGTGATTCAGCGAAAATAGTGACAATTATTTCACAGTGAAAATTTCAAGTTTTACAGTATTTCCTACTTCCCTGTTTGTTTGGTATGCCCTCTCAGGTAACGCCCACTGTCTCTAATTTTTAATCCATTTCAGCACAAAGATTTTATCATTCAATCATAACTAGCCATCATGTTTTTCCATGAAGATGGCCAGTTAGTATTGACATAATTAGCTGATTATAACGAGAAAATAAGCTCACTGAATGGCAGCTATTGTCTCAAGTCACTCTTGAGTGCTACATTCAGTGAGTAAACAGTTTGAAAATGCAGTAGTTTCACCTTGAATTGTTGAAAAAAATTAAAAACAGTGTACTCATCAGTGGCAACCCTGGTAATACGTGCCATGCCCATCTGTTGATACCCATAACACAAACTGTAAGTGTATGGCTCGCTGGTTTGGGAGGCTTGGAGAAGTGGCAGTTCTCGGTAACAGGACTGCAGCATGTCAGGCTATAGTGAGGTCTACTTCTTGTGTCTCCTTGCAATGTACAGCAAATGCTGTGGTCTGCTTATTTACTGCTCTACATTTTACTTATTACATGTTAATATGTGATTAAATGTATTTCATTTTCTTATGATTTGCCTTTTATCAGCTTATAATTCAAAAGAAAGAGCATGACTAACACGGGAGGGGGATGAGGAAAACTTGATGGCCAGAAATTACATTACATATTATATGGGGTGGTGTGGTTATTTAAATTTAATACACACTCTCTGGGTTTATGTAGCATCACACACCTTGGGTGTGTATTAAATTCTCATAACACACACCACCTCAAACATCATTTGACATTTAATTTCTGCAGCAGGATTAAGTCACCCCTTTGTCTTCTTCCTCTTATCAAACTGTGCAGTCCTAAAGTTTTAATACATGATCTAGAGTCTAGGTTCTGGAGTCCAGGTATATATTTGTAAAGCATCCTTGGACCTTTCTAGGATATTCAGTTCCCCTTTCAGTGAGGTGACCAAAATTGGGAGCAATAATCCATCTACTGCCTAGTGAGTAATTTACAGTATATATTCATAACACATAGTGGGATAATTAAGCTCTTGTGTTTACGGTAAAGTTTCTTCTAATACAATCTAGAATTTTGAGGGCTTTTACACTGATATATTTCCTGTTTTGTGAGAAACATAAATCTGACTGAATGATAATCCCCAAGTATCATTCTTGCTATATGCTGTTAAATTTTGACCCTTCTAAAATGTATTCTTATCTACAGGAATAATTGTTTTGCAATGAGGCATACTCTTGCTGATCTTTTGCTCCACTAATAAATAAAAAATGTATCTAGCAATTTTATTCTTCATGAGGAATTGATCCAACCTGACTTCAAAACAGTCCAGCTCTTGTACATGCCCCTCTACCTTTAGGAGTTTGTTCCACAGGTTTACCACTCTGTGGGTGAAAAATGCTTCCTCACATTACCTTTAATTCTATCCAACCCCACAAAAGCAATAGTGCATGATAGCAGTGAATATTTTGACCTATACTTGTTTATTCTATTTTAGAGTGCTCCTTATCTCCTGATTGGTATGGTAACTTTCTTTTCCTATGTCTACTCTGCCTTGATATTTTTTAAATTCAAAGTAGTAAAAGGAGTAGTCCTTTAAATACTGGGACAAGGTGTTAATCAGGATTATCTGTTGTTCTGAACCCCATTGTTTAACAACACTTCTGTTGTGACTAAAATGAGCTAGCATGCAGTAGATAGCGTTCCTGGACTTTATGGGACAATAGTCATACAAAACAGCTGAAAATACTTGTAAACCTGTCCAAAGTAATATCAAAGGAGCACTCCTTTTATTGTTTCAGATGTAAAGAAAAGTGCTATAGCAGATTCAAAATGGGAATAGAAGGGTCTTCACAAAGCGAGAGAAAAGAGGCAAGCTAAAATAAAATAAAAGTGTAGGTTAACATTTTTCACTGCTATCATGCACTACTGCTTTAGCGTGAATAAGCCTCTCCATATTTCTACTGTCCTGAACAAGAAGAAAAAGTTTCACAAACAGAAACATGTTATTGAGAATGGTAAACCAATATATACAAAATGATAGCAATATTACTAGCATGTACATTTGTCAGCAGCCTGCAAAATGGTGGAAAGAGGTTAAGTATAAGAGAGGGACTGGAATGCTGAATATATCTTTAAGGGACAGTTATTAAATAAAATGTGTGCTAGTGATCTCTATGTTAAAATATGTATGGGTAAAAGAAAGATAAAATTTTGATAGCACAAAAAGCTTTGCTACAGATAAGAAACATTAATTCATGAAACTCCTTTATACGTGAAGGATGCATGTTAACTACAGAAAGAATAACATGGACATAAATTTAGCATAGTGAAATTGATAGGGAACACAGATGTAACACCCCATGCAGGGTGTGTACATCATTTTGGGAATTGTTAAGTTTTGGGCCATCAAGTAATGGGTTAAATTTCCCTCTGTCACACGGTGGAGCTCCGCAGGTCAGAGGTAAACATTGGTGCACGAGGTTATAAATTTTGATTTTGATGGGAGAAAAGGGAGGGAGAGAAAGTGCTGCAAGGAGAGGTACAGGGAGGTGGTGTAGGAGAGTTGGGCTGTTTGCTCGCTCTCTGAGCCAGCAGTTCATGGTGCAGGGTGTCCAATAACCAGTTTGGCGGTGGATGTGGCAGTGGTTGTTGTTTTAGCCATCAGCCTACACCTTGTAAAGCCACCCCAGTGGAGTTTGGTGTTTGGAGACTTTGAGCCAGTGTGCAGCATGGCTCTGGTGTGTGCTTCAAGTTTATGTGATGGCAAGGAGAGATCAACTTGGGAGTGTACAGGAGTCACCAATGCAGGGCCAGTGAGTCCAAGATGGGCTTATGTGCCAGTGTAAGAAGATTCAAGTCAGCCAGGTAGTCTCATGAAGCCAGGGCTAATAGCAAAATCCCAGGAGTCCAAAATGCCCTCTTGGATAGTGTACAGTCATAGCCAAAGACAAGGTCATATATTTCTTTAAATTTCTGTGATATTTCTAGAAGAACTCGCCTGCTTTCTGCATTTCCACAGTAGGGGCAGCAGAGAGAAACTGTTTAGAAATTTTGCGAAATATCTGACCATGTTTGTGGCTACTGCTGCAGGTCTGTGGGATGTCTGCCCGTGTGCCAAGGTAGAGTAGCTCTCCAGGGTCAGCATTTTCAGGGATCCAGTGGTTGGGAGTGAAGAGTAGTCTGACCCCGAATGGAGAGAGAGAACCCTGTTAGCCAAGATGTGAGAGGAGAAAGAGATTGCCTGCTGCCTTTTGCAGGGCCTGATTTGGTCCCAGAGAACTGTTGCCTATTTTGATGGTGACCATCTTGGCCCAGAAAAGCTGCCCAAGATTAGTGGGGCCATTTGGCCACAAAAATACATCAATAATGTTCTTGTATGTGATCCCTGCAGTACTCTACAGATCAACAGTATGGCGCCATATAGTTTGTTGTTCATTAAATGGGATCCTGCTGTTACTGTTACATTGGTGTGGACTTCAGTTATTTGATGGAACTGTTTATGCTGGATAACATGAATTTCATTTCAGCCCAGCACCAGAAGATGGCACCCCATGCACTGGACCCTGTAATGCCAGCTATTCCCGGTAAGGTACAAGTTTTGATTTCTGCTGCTGTGGTGCCCCCTCACCATGGACTTTACCACCTTATAACACTAGAACAACTGGGACAGGGCTTACATATATATGAATATTAGATGTATGAATTGGTACCACAAATTGATACAAAGGCCACGAGATGAATTTAAGAACATGCAAGAGATGTGACTCTAACCTAAGACCAATAACAGCATTTTTATTTTGCCTTAAATCCTTTAAAAATAATAGAATCATAAAACATGTTTACCTAACAAAAGAAAAGAATTATGACCAGCTCAGAAAGTGAACTAAGGAGACTGCAAAAGGGCTTAACCATTTCCTGAAGTATATGATAGCATAAGAAATGAGAACAGTAATGTGACACATAGAGTCTAAAAAGTATTGTGATATATCCTGATTTTCTGAAAGTTTTAAAACAAAAAAATATTGTAAATTTAGGAACCAAGTTCTGTCCTGATGAAGTGTATATGAAATGTTTACAAACACTACCTACTTGTGGACAATTCAAATAAAAAATATCAAAATACCATAAGGAGTCAAACTAGATCATTTATAGAATTTTGCTAACCATCCTCACACAGCAAGATTCCTCCAAATTAACTCTCAGACATTCCTTTAATGAGGTGTGTGCAACCTGGAACCCATCCAATCAGATGAAAAAGTGCTTACTCACATTGGGACCTACACATGATGGTCAGCCAGCCCATACACAGCATGCAGCCATAGTACATATGAGGATACATCACTGAAATGCAGCATCCATGGCCCATGCACCTACGTGTACATAGCTGCAGGACCAGCATGGAGCAGACATGCACATACTACCACTCTTCGGCCTCATGGCCAGAGGGTGTGACCACATAGCAGCATACATGTACCACATGCACACACACACACATACATTCATGGCATGGCTTGCATCTGCCTGGCATGTAGATGTTCAGCCATAGCACTGCACCATGGGGATGCCTGCCATAAATTACAAGCACACAGGACCTGTATGATTGCCTGCAGTACAGTCACATCAGAAAGCTGTCAGAGCAATATTTTGTTTATTTATTTGGTTTTTGATAACTGGATGAGTGCTCTAGACACAAAGTGACTATTTTCAGAGCACGACCCAGGCGGTTACAAGAATCAGAAAGATAACAGTACAACAAATTGAAATGCAGTACAATGTCAAAATACAACGTAGTAGAGATACAGTGGTACAAAATTAACCAAAATAGCATATTAGATTTTGCAATACAGGAGAACAATAGGCTGTTGGATATTACATAAGTGCAAAAATGGCATTGACTCCATGAAGTGTATCAACTAAGTTACACAGTCACAAGTCTGAAGATGTTGAAAAAGCGAGGTAAAGGGCAGTTTAGCAGAGAAAGTCAGCAAGGGATAGTGTGTAAAAGTGTGATAGTGTGACGGAGAAAACCAAGGAGAGGAGAAAGAGGTAAAAGCAGATGGATGCAAGGAGACTATTAGCAGGGAGATCATGGCGCGCACAGAGAGGGATGGCAGATCTAGGGAGGATTGAAGCAGGTGCATTGGGTGCACTCAACAAGGAGAGAGCAATGCTTCTTTTAAATACAGCATGACTAGGACCCAGGCATACTGTACATCAAGGGCAGGAGTTCAATAACTGGATGCCACAAAGGAGAAACCTGAAGTGCCTTAGAATGTTTTACATCTGGGAATGTGAAGTAGGGAAAGATCAGCAGATCGAAGGCCATAGGAGGTGGTCTGAGGGTAAGCAGGAGACAAGGGAACTTGGCATGTTAGATCTTAATATACTGTCTAGTAGGGTCCCAAAGAGAGGAGACGGTGGACCATCGGGAGGGCCATCTATGTTCAACATACAGTGTAGCAGACAGTGATGTTTTTGCCTAGGGAGGCAGAAGCTTATCAACACATATTATTATTATAGGTCATATCCCATCTATGTAGGGAAGTCTTGGATGTACTGCTGTAGATGACAGCTCTATATGTAAATGATGGAAGTAGGATACCCTGGCTACAGCCAGTCTTGCTGAGGGTTAGATCATGGCTCGTTTTGTAGGCTATCCCTAGTTTAGCATTGACAAACTTACATGTGGTGGTAATATGGTAATCAAAATTAAGTGATTCATCAAGGAGGACCCCAGGTATTTGAAACAGCTCACTACCTCCAGTGGGGTACCATAAGCAAAGGTGATTCTAAAGAGGTCTCAACAATTTTCTAGCTTGGCAGTTGAGCCGAAGAGCATTGACTGCATTTTGCTGACATTGAGAATACACCTATGGCTGATAATCCAGGTCTGAACATTGAAGAAAGCCACAGATAGATCATGGTTAAGATCAAGCACATCACTGGAGCTGGTATAAAGTACCAGATCGTCAGCATAAAGTAAAGATGAAAAGGAGAAGGCGTTTTGTGTTATATTATTAATGAAGATCGAGAAAAGAAGGACTCAGAATCGATCCCTGTGGTACACCACTGTTGATGTCTGTTTTTCAGATGTTGCCAAGTTGAATTTTACAACTTGTGTCCTATGATAGACAACTGTTAAACCAACCTACCGATTGTTCCTAGAAACCCAGGGATAAGAGGTTTGCTAGTAGGAGAGGGTAATCAACAAGATCGAAAGCCTTGTGAGGTCAACAAATACTGCACCAGTAAGAAGACCTGATCCATGGCACGTAAGAGCATCATAAGTCAGTTGTAGCAGAGCAGTTTGGGTACTATGTCCCTTCGGAATCCATGTTAAGGGATAGTGGACTGTACTTGGAGAGGTACTCAGTCACTTGCATGATGCCGAGTTTCTCAGGATTTTATTCAATACTTGAAGTATGGATATTGGCCTATATTTGGTTATGTCCTTCTTGTCCCTTTTTAAAATTGGAGTGACTCTGGCTGTTTTCCATATGGCTGGGATGAGGCCTTCACTGAGGAACATGGTAAATATTTTGATAGTGGCACAGCAATGAAAGGGGCAGCTAACTTCAGGAGCTTTGGTCTGGTATAGTCAAAGCCAATGGCAGTGCTATCTGATGTAGCATTAAGGAATTTAAGGACATCCATTTTAGTGATAGCTTTAAAATAGAATGGTGGACCAATTGGAGTGCCGTCTTGGATGTGGGAAGTGGAAGTTGAGGCCACATTGGGTAAGGCAGTAGTATATCTGGACAGGTCAGAAAAATGATTATTAAAGGAATTAGCAGTGGTGCTGGGATCATTACAATGGACCCCATTTAATATCATATCATATCATCAGTATTATGGAATTGGTCATATCCCAAGAAAGTTTTTTATGGGACCAGAATTTTTAGGTGCCAGTAGTGTCTACTAATAGCCCCTTACAATATGAGCTTTTTGCATGTCTGATTAATTTTTGTATTTAGAACGCTGTTCCTATAGCATTTAAAATCAGAGGAAGACCAGAGCTTTTAAACTTTTCCAGGCCTTGTCCCTGGCCTTAAGAAAGGCGAGGAGGTCTTTATGTAACCATCTGGTTTGCTTGCCTGTGCACGGCATGTGAGAAATGGAGTATAGCTTTCTTGAAAAGTTATAAAACTGTTAAGAAAATAGTAAAGAGCATCTCTTGTATTCTGGGACAGGTACACTGGGACCAGTCAATACAAGAGACATCATGTAGGAAATGGGCCTGATTTAGACTAGCATAGTCCTGAAAAAAGTGACAGAGGAGTCTCAGTGACCGTGGAATGACTCCATATGCAGAAAACAGGTGAATGGTCACTTATCGTGTCAGAGAGCATGCCTGCAGCTACAATCCTGTCTAGGTGATTAGTTAGAAACCAGTCAATAAGGGTACTGGAACCGCATTCACTGATACTCTCGTAGGGTCTGCTTTGATCTGTTGCATATTATAGCTCTGTACTAAGGATAAGAGATCCTCATTTGATTTGCCCAGCCAATTTAGATTATGTCCCAAGAACAAGCAGTTCATTCTGTCTGATAGTGAAGGACGAGTGGTCAAGTAACTCTACCAGACCAGATTGCCCACATTTGGGGAATTATATGCACAGATGATGTGAAGCTTTTTGTCTGTAGATTGATGACAGCATGTAGTGATTCACAAGAGGAGGTACCGTGGTTTGGTACTACAGATAGACTAAGGTTACTTTTATAGTAAATTGCAACACCCCAGCATGTTTTGGGGTGGCCTATCATGCCTAATCAGGTGGCACTTAGGTAGCATGCAGCATGTATCATGGATCAAGTGTTTTAACCAGGTCTCTGATATACAGAGAATATCTGGCTGGTAGGTGGTTCCCAGGCTTGAGTTCTGCATGATTGTGAAGTAGATTTTGATGTTGAGGTGGACAACAGAGACCCTTAGAGTTATAACCCACATCATTAGTCAATAATTGGCAGGTTAGGGGCCCGGGTTCAACTCGATATCACCAGATAGCATGAGGGCTAGTAGCACCAGATACCACAGTTTGCATGGCACAAGAGGGGAAAAGACAGACATGGTGACGCCACCACTTAGTGACTGATGCAGCAGCTAAGTAGATAAAGAATCTTGGGAGTAATGCCGGAGTAAGATCATGGTGCTTATAAGATAGGACTAGTGTACTCGAGTAGGTGAAGTCAGTAAGGTCAGGCGAGGATGTTGACGGTGCACTGTACTAGAATCAATTGTGATTTTACACAAAAAATAGAAACAGACTGAGACAGCAGCAATAAGGTTTGCCTGGCCATCATATTACATAGATACATAGATACATAGACAGTGTCGGCAGATAAGGGCCTATGGCCCACCTAGTCTGCCCATTTGAGCTTGTAAGTTCAGTTTGTTTTCCTGAAGTCTATTTCCCTTACCCCTGACCTCTAGAATTCCTTTATGTCTATCCATGCATTCTTAAATCCCGTGATTGTTTCAGCCCCACCACTTCCTCTGGCAGGGTGTTCCACTTGTCCACCACCGTTCTGTGAAGAAATTCTTTCTCATGTTTCCTCTGAATCGTCCTCCCTCCAACTTCATCCCATGCCCTCTAGTCCTGAAACATCTTTTCGCTTAAAATAGTGTTTTCCTGCACCCTGTTCCTCCCTGTAAGATACTTGTAGTCTCTATCATATCCTTCTCTCCTCCTCTCCTCCAGGGAGTACATGTTCAGTTCCTTCAACCTGTCTTCATAGGACTTGTGATGCAACCCATGCACCATCTTTGTTGCCCTCCTCTGAACCTTCTCTACCCTGTCTATGTCCTTACGTAGGTATGGTCTCCAGAACTGTACACTGTACTCCAGGTGGGGCCTCACTAGTGTCTTGTATGGCAGAATTATGACCTCCCTTTTCCTGCTGGTGATGCCCCTGCCTATACATCCCAGCATCCTATTGCTTTACCTGATGCCTTGTCACACTGTTTCTCTACCTTGAGGTCATCAGAGGACAACCCCAAGATCCCTTTCCTGCTTGGTGCATGCTATATCCTCACCCCCAACTGATATATTGTGCCAGGGTTTTGTGCCCTATATGCATTATCTTGCACTTCTTTGCATTGAATTTCAACTGCCAAACCCTTGACCATTCTTCAAGTTTCTGCAGGTCCCTTCTCATTCTGTCTACACCCTCTGGTGTTCTACTCTGTTACAGAGCTTTGTGTCATCAGCGAACAGTGAAATTCTGCCTTCTATATCCTGTGCAATGTCACTGATGAAGATGTTGAATAGGACCGGTCCCAGCACTGATCCCTGTGGTACCCACTGGTCACTCTTCCCTCTGTGGAGTGACAGCCATTTACCACCACCCTCTGTGTCCTGCCACCCAGCCAAGTTACCTACCCACCACACTATTGCTTAAAGTAGGACTAGTGCCAAAATCCGTGTACCAGAATACTAAAGAAGTTATGTAGCTTTAATTTGGCCTTAGGAATGAAGAAACAGCTGTTGGAGATGAAGGTATCAGCTTTTGCAAGACAGAGAGAGAGAGGAAGATGCAACAATAATACTGCATTAATATTATCAGCAGATACTAGAGAAAACACCCTAGTGGTTCGCTAGTATTATATGCAAGTGGAAAAATGGGCTGTTAGCGTCACATGATAGGCAAAACATATAAATAAAAGAGTCCAGATAAGCCAGGTGGGAAGAGAGCCACAGCAAAGTGCCAGCGGGAACAAAATGCTCAAGGAGCGTGGCTGTACCTGGCTTAGGAGAGTGGCGTTTGGCTGAGAGACTTTGGCAGCTGATGGCCCAAGGTTCACCCACAGGAAGCAGAGTCAGCATTGGGGTGGTCAGTCAGCCCACCACAGTGTCAGCAGGCAGCTGGCTCATGGCTCTGTGTGGCAGGGGCTGCAGGGGCTTTTCCCAGTCTAAGCGTCAGCTCCTCCATCATGGGCAAACCGTAAACAGCAGTTTGATGAAGGATCCCAGCCCACTGAGGGGCTGTAATCACCTGAGGAGGAAGGAGACACAGATTAGTAGAGGTAGGTGAGGGTGGTTCATAGGGTGAAGACAAAGAAACTTGGTAGAGGGGCAGACTGTGAGGGGGAGCTAGGGAGAGGAACAAAGGAGAGCTGGGGAGGTTATAGGGAGAGGGAGGTTAGGAGATGTGAGTCAATTCAGAAGAGACCCAGTAGGCACCTTTGCAAAGCAAAGTGAAGCAGGTATAGAGATGGAGTCGGGCATTGGAGGAAGATTTCAGAGAGAGCAGATTAGAGCACTAAGAGAAGTTTACATAGAGGGCAGATAAGGAGATAGGGAGACACAGTGTGAATCTTGTCGAAAAAACCTGAAACAGACAAAGGGCTGTGATCACTTACTTTGCTACAATAATCTTACCTAAATAGGGCTATGGAAAATGTACTTTGGCACAGGGCTATGAGATGTTTATCTCTATACTGTAGCTCAATATTCCAAAAGCCCTAAATAGACAACTGAGCGCTAAGCTGTAAAAGTATTACAGAGCTCTCACAATTATGATTAGTGTGGGTATCAGTGGTTCCAGGTATCGAAAAGAGCAGGGGTCAGAGCATCAGCCACACCCCGCCCAGGGTAAAGACAAACAACCAGTCCAAGGCATGATGTAGAGTTTATTGTTTGATTATGTTAACCTTTACAATTTTACATTAAATACAATAAATGCACTACATGAAAACCAAACCAAAATAAAAATCAAGAAAAGGATGAATAATTGTTACATACAATAAACAATTTCTTTGCATAATAAACAGTTGTTAAATTTTACTTGTTTATAAATAGCTATACAATTTAATATATAGCTCATTGCTTAGGCCTTGCTCTTAGCTTATTTAGTCCTTTCCAAGAATTTTCAGTTAGAGGACACTGAACAGAACAATTGCTTGAGGCGAAAATCCCCAAGGGTTATTTTAACCATTACCCTCTGATCTCAAATTATTATTTACACTGGCTTGTCACGACATAAGCCCACCAATTTATTTCCCATCAAATGAACAAGAACAGATTTCCAGGGTATTAAACCAAAGAAAAAGACAAGAATGAGAAGAAATCCCAGGAAGCATTTTACATATCCTCAGGACAAATAACTATTCTGTAACCCTTCCAGAATACACCTTACACCAGTGCTACTTAAATCATACCGGGCTCCACCAAGTACAGTGCCCCACTTAGAAACATAGACTAAAGACCGTTTTGCCCACCTAGTACGCCCTATTTTTCTACCTATTGATAAGCAGCAGATCCTAGTTAACTAACAGCCTACTTCTTCCACCCTCACCAAAATTGCCTTATGTCTGTCCCATGCTTTCTTGAAATCCCCATTGTTTTTGACCCACAACCTCCTCAGGAAGGTTGTTCCATGTATCCACCACCCTCTCTGTGAAAAAATACTTCTCATATTGCCTCTGAGCCGTTCCCCTCTATCTTCAAATTGTGTTCCCTTGTTCTTGCATATTTTTTCTGAAAGATGTTACCCTCTTGGACTTTGTTAATTCACTTGAGGTACTTCAAAGTTTCTATCATGTCCCCTTCCCTCCTTTCCTCAAGTGTATACATATTAAGCTCTTTTAATCTCTCTTCATATGGCTTCTGTTGTAGACCTTTCACCATTTTAGTTGCCCTTCTCTGGACTGCCTCCATCTTGTTATGTCCTTGCAGAGTTGGGGTCTCCAGAACTGCATGCAGTACTCAGATGGGGTCTCACCAACTGTCTGTATAGAGAATAACAACTTCCTGTTTTTCTGCTGGTGATGCTTCTCCTATCGCGTCTCAGTATGCCCCAGCCATCTTTAGTTCCTTCTCACGTGCTTGCCCTTTGGGTCATCTGCTATGACTACCCCTAGGTCCCTTTCCATTTTTTTTATTGTTAATACCACCCCCATTGTGTAATCTTCCCTGAGTTTTTGTTTCCCAGGTGCATTACTTTGCACTTCTTTGCATTGAATCTAAGCTGCCATACTTTTGACCATTCCTCCAAACCTGCCAAGTCCTTCTAATCCTTTTCCACACCCATGTATCAACCATGTTGCAGATCTTTGTATCATCTGCAAAGAGGCATACTTTTCCTTCCAGTCCCTCTGCAATGTCACTTATAAAGACATTGAAAAGACCAGACCCAGTACTGAACCTGCAATACCCACTAGTAACCCGACTTTCTTTGGTGGACTTCATTTACTATTACCCTGTGTCCTGTTGTCCAGCCAATTTTTCCCAGAGCTACCACCCTGGGACCCCACTCCCAGGATGGCTAATTTGTTTTATTAATCTTTTGTGTGAGACTTTGTCAAATGCCTTGCTAAAGTCTAGGTAGGCCATGTCCATAGTCCCTCCCTGGTCTACTACTTTGATCACCCAGTCAAAGAAATCTATTAGATTTGTCTGACATGACCTTCCCACTGTGAGTCCATGCTGGCTTGGGTCCTGTGCCCCTCTGACCCTAGGTACTCAACAATTCTTTCTTTTAGTGATTCCATCATTTCTACACTGAGATCAAGCTAATAGGTCCATGGTTCCTGCCTCTGCTTGCTCCCACTTTTGTGAAGGGAGTTACATCCACCCACTCCAGTCCTTAGGTACCACACCATCCTCCCATGATTTGTTAAAAGGGTAATCAGTGGTGTCAATAGTTCTCTCTTAGTCCTTCTAGAATTCTGGGATGAATCCCATCAGATCCCATTGCTTTGTCCACCTTCAGTTTTAGGGTTCTCTAAGAACCCTTTCTTCTGTGAAAGGACTGGTATCGATCCCCCATCCAGAGTGCCTCTATTGGTTAGAATACTGGTACTTCCCTCCTCTTCTTTTTGAACACCGAGCAGAAGTATTTGTTCAGTATCCCTGCTTTTCACTGTCCTTCTCTGCCCACCCACCGTCCCTCCCTTTATTAAGCATCACTATCCCTCCCTTGGTCTTTCTTCACTACCACTATTTTTTAGCGAAGCCTCAATTGAACAGCTACCTATCTCCATCTTTGGCAGTATTGTACTAGCTTGGGCCAGTGTAATAGCCTAGCCTGCCACAGTTAAAAGAACCTAGGCTGCTTCCCATAAGGTACTTGTCAATCTGACTACCAAATACCAGGAAAAGGAGCCGAATAAATGAGGCCCATCTGGCAACAAGTTGCAGAACTGCACCTGGTCCTGTCTCCAGTACATGTTTTGCAGCTCATTAGGCCTTGTGTTTTATCTAAAAGCCAACATACAAAGTAACTGCAAAATTATTTTTTGCAATCAAAATTTATTAAACAAACTTTTCTGTATGCAAAACACAGGACACAGAACATACAGGATAAACATTTCACTGATACAATTACTACCAAAATTGATCTTGATATATTGCTGCTAGAAAGTCCTACACATAGAAAAAAAAGGAGGGAGGATGCGTTTATCTCTACAGTATTAGCAGTGTGAACTTAAAATAACTTTTCCACTAGTACATCACCACATTGTGCTCTTCCCCTGTGGGTCATGTACCAGTGGCACCCAGATTGCAGCCCCAGAGGACCACCATTCTTCTACCACTCCTCCTGCCTCTATACCCACCCTGAACCAGCTATCGAGTAATATCAACCTTCCAGCTGTTGTTCCGTAAGTTTGTAACCCTCACCCTGTTGTTCAGGCTAAGACTCTAGTCCTATCAGTTGCTCTAAGACTGCACAGCTGGTAAGAGCTTCAACACAGTGTAGAAAGGGCAGCCACCTCGCCTGGTTCTTTTCCTTCTGAAAGCAAATGACCTGTAATGGTCTCCATCACTTTGGCCTGCTTGCTCACAGCTAGCCATGCCCCTTATCTGGAATCTCCTCTCACAGCCACCTTTGTATCACAGCTTTTACTGCACAGTTGATTAGAGCTGGCATAGGTACCTATGAAATCTCCTCTCACCTCCAGTGGTATTATACCCAATACAAGATGTTCAAATGTCTTTGTGACTGGCATCTTGAATATTGAACTCAGGGCTTGTGCAACTTCCTCCCAGAATGTGTCCAGCTTGGGGCACTCCCAAAAAGTATGCAAATGGTGGGCTTGCATCCCATAGTCCTCCCAACATTGATCTGTGTAGAGGTACCAAAATGTTTGATGATCACTGGTGTTGAGAAATAATGCATAATCATCTTCCACCTATGTTTTCTATAGGTATTGGAGAAGGAAACCCTGACAGTGCCATCCCAAACCTCCTTCCATTCTTGTTCCATGAGTGACAAGCTCATCTCTCCCTCCCACAGGGCCTGAACCCACTGAAAAGGTATTGTGTCCTGCCTCTCAAATACTTTATATAAATGCAAATCCAATTGCCCTGGGAAAGATTCTTTATGAAAAAAACTTGCTGTAGGGGGTCCAATAGCTTTTGCCATTCTATCCTCCAGTTCCCAAAGGAGATAGCTCTGAAACTGCAGGTAGCAGTAAAATTCCCTGTACAATAGCTTAAATTCTTGCTTAAGCCCATACAACTTTGAATTGTTCCCTGAACTAGGACCGTACCTGGTCCACCCTACTGACTCCCATCTGGTTCCACCTCTGGAATGTTGGATCCATTCAAGCAGGAGCAAACCCAGGGCAGGCCTCTATGGGCGTAAGTTTGCTAATATCTCTCTTATCCCTACCCAGATCTACTACCTGGTGACAGGCTTTTAAAGTAGTGTTTGCACAAGTATTATGGACCTAACAGATCACCCCTTCCATGGAACTGAATGGAAAATCCCCAACCTACAAAGGTCTGGACCTTCCTTCCCCATTGCCACCCACTGTGGGGGTCTGTTTCCTGAATATTTGCAAGCATGGCACTGGCTTGACTAGCTAGAAAATACCATTGAAAGTCATGGGCCCAAAACCTCCCTTTCCTCTGCCTTTTTTAAAAGTCTCCACCATAATTGAGGTTTTCATTCCACCCATACAAATCTTACAACGGCTTTTTGTCAAGATAGTCCATAGTGTCCTGGGTGCTCAAGTGCAACACATTCATATGCAACACCTCTGCTCTCCCCACCAATGAGAGGGAGCAGTACTGACCACCTATCTAGGTCCGCCTGAATTATCTGGAACAAGGGCACATAATTAATACTATACAGCTTATACCTCATTTGAGATTTGGACCCCTAAGTATGTAAACCAGTCCTCCACCCATCGGAAGGGCAGACACTCTGTAACTGTGGAGATTTTTCCACATAACAATAAAGCTTCAGTTTTTCAGCATTAAGCTTGAACCCCAAAGCCCCACAAAACTGATGTAGTAAATCTCAAAACCTGTCTAGACTGACCACTGGGTCATGGACATATAGAAGTGTGTCATCCACAGAGAGGAGATTTTTACTTCTTCCTCCATTCTAACACCAGGGATGTCCTGGGAGATCCATAGTGCCTCCACCAAAGCTTCATACTCAGAGCAAACAGGAAGAGTGACAGTGGGCACCCTGTCTCACGCCCTGATTAAGCTAGAACTCATGGGAGAGGACCCTGTTAACCCAGACCCAGGCTCTGTGGCAGCTGTACAGAGTGCCTACTCACTTTGAAAACATGTCCCTGAGGCCCATATGAGTGAGGACTTTACTGAAGAAGCCCAGTCCAGGTGATCAAATGCCTTCTCGGCGTCAACCACAATCACCATATTTGCATCCAGCCTTCCCTTTGTACAGTGTATCACATGCAATGGTTTTCTAATATTGGGCCCTATGTACAAAGGCTATGCAAAATGTGCAGTGGTGAGTAACACATGTGAATAGGGGCATACGTGCATCTGCCATGCACAACATGCCCATGAGGGCATGCAGGAAATGTGCAGGTGTGGATGCGTGGGCAGCCAACATGCAGCAGCGTGGCTGCTATGCGATACATGGAGGTGTGGGTGTGTGGCCACATAGAGGTATGCTGTACCCCTTAGCATGCATGCAAGACACCAGGTATGACAGTCTGGCATGTGGCACGAGACAAATACAGGTACGGCAGAAGAAGGGCTGCTATAGGTGCCGCATGGGTACAGGGATCTATGCACACCGAATGACATGGCTGCACACCATACACCCATGGCAAATAGTGACCCCCAACAGTTCACCACAGAACTGGGAGACAGCAAAGTACCACGGAGGAGTATGGCTGCAAACAGGGACATACTGTACCAACAGGGGTACAGGAATGCCAGCAGGAAGTGGGGGCAAGGCTGCATACCCATACAAAGGACAACTGCATCCATAATGTGAGACACTACAGTGTACAACCCAGACCCAGAACCTGGCACCATACCTCTCAACCTTTCTTCACCAAAATGTGTGACACAATGTGTGACAAATGAGCAAAATGTGTGACATAACGTCTAACATGACACTGCAAACTCAGAACACTATAGCTATCAGTGCACTAATGTTCATAATGTTTTTGAATGCCTTCGAGAGCAAGACACACACACCACCCACCCACCCACACAGCTCCCAACCCCTATGACTGCTAAACACCCAGTGCCCCCCATGCCCTGTGCCTCCCTACTCCATGCCCCTGCCCCAGAACCCTGATTGCCCCGGTGGAGTCACCTTCACGAGGAAACAAGGACAACACAGGGAATGTGACACAACTCCTTTACTGCACAACACTGTGACAGGACATCACAATGATGGCAGACAACAGCCATCTAGGAACTCAGCAGTGAAATACAACAGTACACATTGAAATATACAACTGACTTCAAACAACAGAGCATGGAACAGTTCTCAATAGTAAATAAAAACAATACTAATATTAACTTGTAAACAGAATGCCTGAACAAGGAGCATGGCTGTGTTCCTCATCCATGCATGGTCCAGCATGATGGGCACACCCAGTCCTCCTCCTCCTCCTGTGAGTCAACACTGTCACTGGGCAGTGTTGTGGCTGTCCGTGCACATGGGAGGAGAACAAGCCTCATGCAGGGTCCCCTGTAGCACTGCAAAGGAAAGACACACCTTGAGTGCAGGCCTGGACGGACAACCCATATGGCCAGTACAACATACATGTTGTAGCAGGTGACGGATGCCCTGGTGGCCCATGTGTAGGGAACACATCAGGTTCCCTATGACTGAAACCAGGTAATACATGAAGAAGGCATGAGCTAGTGGAGGCAGTATAGTGTAGTGTTTAAGGGCACTGAGCCACAAACCTGGAGACCTGGGTTTGAATCACATCAGCTCCCACTTGCATACTGTTTAACCCTGAGCAAGTCACTTAACTTCCTTGTGTTCCCTAGCCACACCTGGAAACAAGCTCTGGCTTAGTGTGCCTTTCCTAGTTAAACAATCCCTCCCCACATGTGTGTGCCAGAATACCCAAGGTTATACCATGATGTCTATCTAATTGACAGTTCAAGGCTCAGCACTATCCTCGGCCACATGAGGGCAGGGATGGATGGTTGATCAACATGTAACTGTACACTCCACCATAGGCATAATAGTGGATGCCATGCAACAACATGGTACTAACCTTGTTTTGCTTCCAGATAGATGACAGCGGATATCGACTATGCCATACTTGATAACCCAACTCTTAGAGGCACACAGTGAAACAGAAGTGGCCTACTATGAGGCACACAGGAAGACAAGGTCTGTGGTGGAGAAGTGGAGAGGAGGCTTCCTGGAGATGAGGTTCTGGTGCTTGACAAGATCAGTGGTACTATGATACTCACTTCTGGGAAGGTATGCAGAGTGTTCAATGTATGTGCCATGCTGCTATAGGGATGGGCCACAAGGTGACTGGGGAGAGGGCCTTGCATAGCCATGGTGTGTAGTCACTGTTAGGATGTGCAGTGAGGCACAGTCTTGTGCAGGGATGTTCAGCCACTAAGGCTGTGGGGGTCACAAAGACATGTGAGGCACAGTGTTGATGACCCACCCAGAGTGCAGCAAGGCCCACAGTCTGGGGACTATCTGTGCTTGTGCTGTATGGAGGTGTCAGTGATTGTGCTGAAGAGATGGTTTCAGTGCTTGTGCTGTGTGGGTGGGTATCAAAGCTTGTGCTGTACAAGGGGGCAGGGAAGAACTATTCCTTGCCCTGTTGTTTCACTGTACATGTTGAGGTGTGCTGCTGTTTGCTGTCTGCTGCTGTCAGATGGACAGCTGTGGCCTGTGTCGGCCTGATGGTGATAGATGACTATGCCTGCATTCCCTCCAGGTCAGCTTGCCAGCCAGAGGCCATGGTGACCTCCATGCAGGATTCAGTCAGGTGTTCTGGATATGCCTGCTGCTGGGGTTCATGCCTGTGTGAGTGGGCAGCTGTATGTCATGTGGGGCAGTGTATAACTCATCATCAGCCTCGGCTCCTGTATATCTGGTGCCTAGCTCCTAGACCATCCTGTATGCCTCTTCCTCTGCAGTAGCTATGGACTGCTATGGGTTGCCTGTGGGGGCTGAAGACAATGCATATGTACTGTACCTAGCATTGATGTGGATGTGCCTTTGGATATTTGCAGTCTGCTACGGTACCACCTTCATGTGTCCAGCCTGCCCCCTTCTGACAGTGATGGCCCATGGGCACTGAGTCTCAAACATGGATGGCACTGCCTCCCTAAAGGGTATGTGTTCCACTACAGGGTCTGCAGGATGCAGCGTGAGGGTGGTCCATGGCAGTGCATTCCCTGCCACCCCAGACAGTCTGTGTAGTGACTGATGTGCCCTAGTTCTGTATCTATGCACTTCTCTTCACCATGCAGTGGCACCTGTATAAGAGAATCTGCCACAATGCACTCTATCAATGACAGACTGTGTTCCTGTGTGGATGGTGGTGGTTTTGATTGCTTGCCAGCCACCATCTTCCACTTGTTGGCAGACCAAAGGTCATGAAACTTGTGCCTGATTACAGCCAGTGTACATACCTCTGGCCTCGCAGTGTATATGGCAGCCAGGATGTTGAGCCACAGACGGTTTGATCTCTGCCTTTCTCCAGGGATATGCCTCATGCAGCATGGCATAGTGTCTCTAATGTCTGCAACTATAGCTGCCACCTGATCCATGGATAAGTTTATGGAGTGTGATAGCCTATTCTCCTGTATCCATGCAGGTTTCCAGGATGGTGTCCATCCATTCTCCTATTCATTGGTGTCCAGTGGTGGGTCTGGTAACACCAGTGGTGCATTAACCTGCCATCCTTCAGTGCCATGTGCCCCATGACATCCATGGTGGTAGTCACTTCCATGATTGTACATTGTTCATTGTGAGCAGGCAGTGTGGCATGGATATCCATATATGGTGGAATAAAGGGCTTGCCATGCACTGGATGTCTACTCTGTGTGGGCATGCTCATGTTGGAGTGCCCTGCTAATGCCACCACCTGTCCTGCATGCATGTCTGCATATGGTGCAAGGAACCACCTTCCTCCATGGTGCATATGGGCACATAAGGGTGGTACAATCCAGGGGCTTAAGTTCACATGTGTTAATGCATAGTACTAATACCCCTAGTTTTACCCCTTTAAGAGTAGGTTATGCTCCCTATCAAACCAACAAAGTTTCCATCTTATTCAGTCCCTTTAAAATTTTGAAAACTGAAAGCATATCTCTTCACAGCCTTATTTTTTTTTTGCCAGGGACAACATGCCTAGACTAGCATGATGTGTCCTGTAGCTTGACCTCTCCATTCCCTTATTCATATGAGTTATTCTCTGTTGCACTCTCATGATAGTTTCAATATTCATGTTGTACTGAGGTGCATCCTTACCAGTGCCCTGTAAAGAGGCAGAAACACATCACTTTCAGAATGTAACAGTGGTGGAGCCAGAGGCTGGGGTTAGGCTGTCAGAACCCCTCCCACTTTTCATTCTCATTTCTTGAAAATTAAAGAGTTCTTCTCTCTTGACCCAATTAAAATATATATGTGCCCCTCCCCATTATGACTTGCCCAGATTAGTAGCATGGCCCTGTCTTGGCGACACCAGCACAGCGAACTATGCTTCTGTCAGCAAAATTGACCCTTGCCGATAAAGTCGCTGTGATGGTGTGCCTGAGACAGGGCATGCTATCTCGTCCTGCACCCCCACCCCAAGTTAACTCTGACTGGTGTTAACAATCCTTTAGTCAGGGGTGCGGGGGTGAACCCCTCAATAGAAAAACAGGACCTGAAGTATGCAAGGAATCATGCCAACTGCGTTTGCAGTCAACATGATTCTGTCCCTGTAATGCCAGTCAACATTAGAGATGTCGAACTGGCGTGGTACAGCCATCTAGATCTGCCCTGTGAGATACCGCTTATAGTGGAAAACCAGCCTTAACAAAGTGTATGCACAAGACTGAAAATGTAAACTATAAGCTGAGGTCTGGGGTGATCTAGGCCCCCAGAAAAGTTTGTTTTCTGGTACATCATGGTGCATATTGGGGGCATTTGTAATAAGGTTCATTACTCTGTCACCACAGCTACTATGTTATGACTGGCACTTTTGCTTGCCACTAGTGGCCTGACTACAAACTGCACTGTCAGCTCTTGATGATTGTTGGTGAGGCTGGCCTGACTGTTGTGGTGCATGTATACCCAAGGGTAAAATACCTAACATTTTAATCTTAAATAGCGAGTTCTCCAAGCACCACTGATTCATGACACACAAATCCCCATCTCTCGAAATTAGTTAGAAGTCAGATCAATGCTAAGGAAACAACAAACTAATGAATGACTGCATGATAATATTACATTCCCAGAGCAATAATACAAAAACCAGCTTAATTTAGGGGGAAATATTGCACACAGTACTACATATGCCCAATCACATCTGCTGCTTCTCCAATGGCAGTAGGGAAAATACAAGTTATGTTAGTAGTATATGTTTTACCTACCTGTATAGGAATACGTCATTTCAAAACACTGGGGGCAGTCTGAGTAACAGTTTTCCTGCATGGTAAACTAAAATTTACTCATTTTATGTTTGCTACACATGCAACAAATGTTTTGTGATGAGTGTAAGGGAATTTTGGGAGGCGTCACTGCCAAGCCCATTGCTGTTCACAATACCAGGGGCTCGGCAGTCTAGACCAATAACCACACATTGTGTTGGTGATGCAGCTTTCTGCTTTGTGGGCTGAAACTGCTTGTACTTCAAAGGACCAAAGCCACTCCAATTAGAGAGGGCTTCAGTCCTTTGATTTGCATGAAGCCATGTCAGCAAACAGATGATTGGCATTTAAAACTGTTACCAGCTGCAACGGAAGTTTGCTACTGGCCACTGGTGTAGCTGCTGAATGAAGTCCCAACACTGGTTCCTGGCAACTCCTCCTCCCACCTGACCTCACTGTCAGCACCCACCACCCACACTCCCCAAAACATAACACTGACATTGTGGTGCCCAATCTCCCCAGAGTCCACCTAGTAGTTTTTTAAATATTTTGCCTGCAACAAAGAAAATCACTAATTGATGTCTCTTGCTGGTGCCCTGTAACTGTTTCCCCACCACAAGCCCTCCTTCTCACTCATCCCCCAAACAAAACACTGACCACATTCCCAGTGTCATTACCAAGCAAGTTTTTTTTATATATATATTTTGTTAATAAAACCTGTATCAAATAACACCATCCATTGATGTCTGTTACTGGTGCCCCTGGGCCCTGCATCTGTCCCCGCCCTCACCCAACCCTCCCTCTCAACACCCACCACCCCACTCCACCCCACCTCAAACATAACACTGACACTGGGGGTGCCTAATCCCCAGTGTTGCCACTATGTAGATTTTTTTTTATTATAAATTATTGGAAAAAACTGTAATAAAGAAACCATCTATTGATTTCTGTTGCTGGCACCCCTGGGCCCTTGTAACTGTTCCCCCTACTGGAACACCCTTTTAGCACTCACCACCCCATCCTACCCCAAATATAATGCTGGCACTAGGATGCCCAATCCCCGTTGTCATCACCCAAAATACCATCCATCCCTCATTGTTTTTGTTATTTACCCTGTAAAAAAATAAAAGTCCATTGATGTCTGTCGCGCCATGAGTTCCCCCACAGGACCCTCCCACTTAGCATCCACCACCCACACCACCCCAAGCCCTTAATTACTCACTGGGGGTCTGACACCATAATCTTCTCTGGACGCAGACAAGTCTTCACTCTTCAAAGCTGGATCACAAACTGAGGAAATGAGGTATGTAGTTCAATGTATTTCAATGAGTTTTGAACTTAATAGCATAAAAAACCTGAAACAAAAGAAACCATCCATCAATGTCTGTTGCTGGCACCCCAGGGCCCTGTAACTGTTCCCCCACCCGTCCCTCCCTCTCAGCACCCACCACCCACCCTACCCCAAACATAACACTGACACTGGGGTGCCCAATCCCCAGTGCCACCATCATGTTGGTTATTACATATATTTGAAAACAAATATTTTAACAAAGGAAATCATCCATCAATGTCTGTTGCTGGCACCCTGGGCACCTGTAACTGCCCCCCAGCTGACTCTTCCTCTCAACACCCACCACCCCACAAATACCCAAACATAACTCTGACTCTGTGGGTGCCTTGAGACAACAAACCCCATGTCGAAATGCATCACCCGTGGTTTTTTTTATTAGCCACGTAAAAAAAAAGGCCATCGATGTCTGTTGTGCCATTAGTTCCCCACCAGGCCTTCCCACTCCGTACCCACCCCCAAGCCCTTATTTACCCACTGGAGTCAGACACCATAATCTTCTGTGAACCACAGACACATCTTCACTCTTCAAAGCCGGACTGTGAACTGAGAAAATCAGGTATGCGTTCAATGTATTTCAATAGGGTTTTAAACTTAGTGGCATAACGTGGCCATTTTGAATAGTTTGCCCCAGCTGCAGTAAAGGTATACTGCAAGCTACACACTCTGGCAGATTTGATAGACCTCTGGGCCTTTTTCTGCTGGAGTTTTCATATGTTCGTATGTAGCATGCCTTTTGGGGACCCCTACCTCATGAACAATTGCAGTGAATTTAGGGCAAATCTGTTCTGAAATGTGATTTTGTGGTCGCTTCACATAATCACCCTTTTGGGCAGGAGTTGAACATTTTCTCTGCCCTTGTTCTTGAGATAGGGTCATAAAAAAGCTATATTGAAAATTTGGTGTAAAATATTCAAAAACAAAGTTATGAACCTACATTAAAATGTGCAAATGCAGGCTCGTAACTTTGGTAATTTTCAATATTTTACCCCAAATTTCAGCATATGCATTTCTTTATAGCTCCTCATGAATACTACAGCTGTCATTTTCAAATTCTGGTCAAAATGCTTTTCCTGCCGAAAGGTGATTTCATAGTCACTGCACAAAATCACCTATGGGCATGAGTTAATTATTTTCTCTGTACTTGTTCATGAGGTAGGGTCATAAGAAAGCGATGTTGAAAATTTGGGACAAAACAAAAAAAATAAAAAAAAGATTATGAGCCTCATATTGAAATTTGCAAATGCAGGCTCATAACTTTGGTAATTTTCAATATTTTGACCCCAGATTTTGAGCATAGCCATTTCTTTGCAGCATCTCACGAGTGTGACAGCTGTCATTTTTCAAACCTGGCCAAAATGTGTCTTTTTGTCCTGAAAGGTGATTTTGTAGTCACTGAGCAAAATCACCTTTGAGGTAGGAGTGAAACTTTTCTCTGCACTTGTTCTTGAGATGGTCTCATAAGAAAGCAATGCTGAAAATTTGGGCTAAAAATATTAAAAACAGCAAAGTTATGAGCCTATGTTGAAATTTATGAATGCAGGCTTGTAACTTCGATAATTTAAATTTTGACCCAAAATTTTCAACATAGCCATTTCTTCACAGTGCCTCATGAATGTGGCAGCTGTAGTTTTCAAATCCTGGCCAAAACATGTTTTTGTACCTGTGGCATGGAATGATGCTTCTCTGGAGTGGAATGACATTTTGGAGGGGATTTCAAAACTTTTCTCTGACGGGTTCATTAGGTGGGGTAATAAGAAGGCTATGCTGAAAGGTTGTGTACAAATATGGTAAAATACCCAGGTCATCACTGAACATTACACTAGTTCAGCGTTCACTCATAACTTTACTAATTTTTCAATATTTTGACTCCAACCTTTCAACACAGCCATTTTTCATACCACCTCATAAGCGTGACATGTGCCATTTTTAAAATCCTGGATGAGATGTGTTTTCACACCTCTGGTGCAAAATGACATTTCATCCAATATAATATAATGGTACATATTATGTCTATATGGTGAATCCTAACACAAGTATCTTCAAAATTTGGGGTCAAAATTGCAAAAAAAAAAAAAAAAAAAAATGTTTACCAAGAGTCAAATGTTCAGCATTAAAAATGTTTGTTTAATATTGCAATTTATTTAGCCTATGAACCCAAACTGATGTGTGACATTCGGTTTTACTCTATTACTGTTTGGTATTCCTTTTGAAGTTCTCAGAGACATAGTGCAGCTCCATTGTGAAGCAGCAACCACCCCCTACAATGCACTCTGTTTATGAGACAGTGCCTCATAACCTCACCTTTCCTCTCACATCAGACATGATAAGAGTGTCTTCTTGTTGGCCAAAAGCCCCTGAGTGGTGTGTGCCCTCACTAACACCTATCGCCTGTCCTCCTGAGTGACTGAGACAGGTGAAGCAGTGAGCCATGTAGGGGCAGTCTCCACTGCTGACCTGACCACCAAACATGAATATCTGTATACAAGAAAATGGTGCGGGCAGAATGCAATGCAGTGTCTCAAGTTACACAAGACAGAAGGAATTGACTGCCACTGAAATTATTTAGTTTACTGCAATAACTCTACTGCAACATGCTGCAGTATTGCACTGCATCCTGGCTGGCACCACCATATGTACACCTGGCCTCATATTAGAAATACAGAAATAATTTGCAGCCTGTATACCCATAGACACATCTTCTTCTACCTGAAAAGCCATGCAGGTCTACCACTGCTGCTTTTCCCTTCATACTGCTGTCCTGCTCCTTGTGACTTGTAATATGGGAGTGTATGTGTCAGGGATGAGGGAAGAATCACGTGCTGGGGAGTTCAGTTTGGCTGACTCCAGTGCACACTGCACAGGTGACTGCTGTGCTTATGGCAGCAGCTGCACACCCATTGTGATGCCAAATGATCTTCGGCCTTGGTCAAGTCTCCAACCCTGGTCTGGTGCAAAGACCAGGCCCAGCCAGGGCCAATGCCATCACACACATGGCAGGGGCTCTTCCAAACCATTTGGTACACTGGAAATTCTGCTTCTGTCACCACCCAGAACAAGAGCAAAGTAAAGGCAAACCTATGAAGCTGGGAACCCCAAAAGAATCAGAATCTTACACAACTCGGACCTCACTCATGACAACAAAAGTGGCACAGGAAATGAAAATCAACAAAAAATAAACAGCAAGTTTAAGCTAACTGAAACCAGCAGTAGTCTGTTTAAGAAAAAGGAAATAACCAGCCCAGTGGTGCTGAGGGTTGAGAGCTGGATGCCACACCTCACGCCACACCGCGACCACGGTTGGGGAGCAAGCTGAGGTGCCAGGGTCAGCAGGCAAGGGACTGGATTGAGTGCCCGATGGGCTGCTCTCCAGTCCGGGGGAGGGTGTTGGGGAGCTTGGTTCTCCGGAGGCCCCTAGTGGAGACTGGGGGCACTGCAGTAGCATGGATCAGCATGTACAATAGAGTGCCTGATGCTGGCAGGGTTGCCGTGAGCCAAGTGTCAGGCGTTGCACATGCTGGTGGGGTGGAACAAGAACAGAGGAAAAACCAGGCTCGTGGGCAGGTGATGGCACTGGTCCCCATGCCCTCCACCAGGTTCTGCCTTGGATGGCCTTCGTATCCTCCCCAGTTGCCTACCTGCAGTTGGAGGCTGAGTCACAAGAGCCCAAGAGGCGTGGGGCTACCTTCCTCAGGCGGGTTAAACCGAGGGTGCTAGCTGCAGGTGGGGGATAGAGGAGGTACAGTCCGGAGGGGACTCAGGCAAGCAGGATAAAGTCCAGTTGGACAGAGACAGGTCCTCAGGAGCTGCTAACGAGCGAAAGAAAGTTGAAAAAAAAGAAATAGCAACTAACCTCTCTGTTCTACATTACTGCAAATCTCACATTGACTGTTTGATGATTTGAAGAACAGCACCGTACCAGTAACCATCATTCGATCTCTGACAACAGTCACTGTATGAGTGAGTGGTGAGATGTGAGAGGAAGATGCCACTCTTCCCAGCACTGACATGCTCACATGCCCTCACTCAGCTCTAGCTTCTCCTGGTCAACAGCTATATTACCAAGAGAATTTCACCTGCACTCCATGAAATATCCACTCTGTCATCTATACCAGCAGTTCTCCTTGATTGGCCATAGCTGCTCCACTCACCAGCTGACAATGCTCACTCATTGTTCCTTTGCCAACCAACTGTGCTCAAAGCAGTTCCTGACCGCTCTTACAGTATTCAGCTGAGACAAATAATTAACTACTAAACAAAATAGTTATTAGAAAAAGGCCATCTTCTAAGCACTCTTACAATCAACAGGTCCCATCTAACAACAGCCCTCTACTGCCACCTCTACCAGCAGAGGGACTACTTTACAAAAATAAAATCTCGATTTAAAATAATTTTAAAGTGATTATTTTATCTTTACTTTCTCAACATTTCTTTTTTTACATAATACCACATAAGTCCATTTCTCATAGCAAAATTTATGTATGTATTTATTTATTTATTGAAAATTTCAGAAATTACTTTTGAGCACAAGTGCTCATTTACAAAGGTTCCACACCAAATACACAGTTACAAAAACATTGCAAGTACAATAAGTAGTTCCAAGAAAATGCAGTCGAGTCAGTCTCAAAGCACTTAAGCAGAACAACTATATGCATTTCTGAGCAAAAAAATAATCAACACAGGCGTTGTTTAAAAAGTCATGGGTAATGTTCTGAGAGAAATCAAACAATGCTTGGAAGTGCAACGTCATGCACTCGGAGCCAGAAACCCGGAGTACAGTTACCATTTGGATGGGGAACATTTATTGATCTCTGTGGAGGAAAGGATCTGGGGGTGGTGGTCACAAGGAATGTAAATCCCTCAGCACAGTGTAGAAAAGCAGCTGCCAAGGCTAATAAAATGCTGGGGTGCGTTGCTGGGGATCACCTCAGGAAGGAGAGTAATCTTCCCACTGTACAAATCATTAGTGAGGCCTCATTTGGAGTACGGTGTACAATTCTGGTGCCCCCATTTATTGAAGGACAGCAAGCTGTTGGTGGGGGTCCAGAGGCAGGTGACCAAGATGATCATGGGGATGGGTGAGAAACCTATGAGGACAGGTTGAGATAGCTCATCATAAGCAAGTTCCCAGGTGCAAGAGACCAAGGCTTTTATTCCAGGTTCTTCCTAGTCTCCAAAGAACCAGAGACCTGAGGCCCATTTTAGATCTCAAGGACCTCAATCTGCATGTCCAGTGCAAGAAGTTTTAAATGGTAACTCTGCCAGGCTTCATGCCCCTCAAGCAGAGTGACTGGCCAAGTTGTCTGGACATGTAGGACACATACCTGCACATCATGGTATTTCCATCCCATAGGAGGTTCCTTCAGTTTCTTTTCCAGGGCAAGCATTACCAATTCAAAGTGCTGCCCTTTGGCTTGCCCTCTATGCCACGGTTTTACCAAGTGCTTTGCAGCCATAGCTACAGCTCTCAGAAGGGAGGAGGGACTGTATTTTTCCCTTATTTGGACAATTGGCTTCTAAACACCCCATCCAGGGAATAGCTCTTGTGGACTTTGGAGAGAACTCTTCAGTTATTCTCTCCCTGGGCATTATATTTAGTTTGATCAAGTCAGTCCTAGCTCCATCCCAAAGATTGCAGTACATATGAGTGGTCCTAGATTTGGCACAGTGAAGATCTTTTGCCCCAGGACAAAGCCGGGTGTCTTATTGCCTAGGCTCAGGAAGTTGCCCAGAGCTCTTTTATCTCTGCAAGAGTGTACTTGAGGTTGTTGGGGCTGATGGCGCTGCCATCCCCACTGTTCCACTGGTCATGTTCCATGTGCATCCTGCAGTGGACTCTCCAGGTACAATGGGACCAGTGCACAGATGAGCTAGATCAATAGGTTCTGGTCTCTGGAGGATAGAAGGGACAGAGGAGATATGATTGAGACATTAAGTACTTGAAGGGCATAAACAGAGTTAGTACTGAAGGTATGTTTAGGTTGAAGAGGAGAGGATCATGAGAGGGCATAGTCTGAAACTAGAGGTGGGGAGTTCAGGAGGGAGATGAGGAGGCACTACTTCACAGAGAGGGTGGTAGTGGCATGGAGTGCATTGCCAGAGGAGGGGATCCCTCTGAAATCACTGAGGAGTTTTAAAAGAGGGTGGGATAGGGTCCAAGTCAGAATACAAGTCAGGGGAGTTGACCAAAGTGGGGTACTCAGTTTGGGGTAACAATGGGTGTGGAGGAGCAAGAATGGGGGCAGTAGCAGTTGTCTGAACTGTGAGCTGCACAACTGAGTAGATGCAACAGGCTGTGAGGCCTGTATCTGCTAGTGTTTTCATATGTTTGTTTCATAAGTTTCATAGGTGAGGTCAAGCCTGAAGACAGATGTCCTATAAAGCTTGCTGGTCCAAAATTTAAAATTTGAATTTTTGTCCCAAAGTGGTGATCTAACCCATTCTTGAATTTGAAATTTTTGAATTTGTATGTTCATATGTTTGTAAACTAAAACTGTGTAATGGTCACAATTGCATTGGACTGCAAAGTAGACCACAAAGATCTCTTAAACTGATTAAACCTGGGAAGATTCAGCAGTGTTTCAGGCAATTTGTTTTTACCAGCTAGCAGCCCTGACAACAAATGACCATTTGTCCAGCTGAATATGCCTGAAAGGAGGCATGAGGGCATTCCTGGCCATGTTCTTGGTGTTGTATTGGTTGAAGATAATGTGGAAGCAATGTGTTGAAGAAGGAGGTGTTAGGCCTAAGAGTGCCTTTTTCACTATCAAACATGTCTAGAGTTTTATTCTTGCTGGGTAAAGGTAACCAGTGACTGCATAAAGAGTACAACTATGAGGGCAGTTGTCTGCACCAAGTACAAAGTGGCATGCCTTATTACAGATCAGCCTTACTCTGTTTAGCACCATTTCTCAGGCAGCTTGTAGACAGGAGCCCACAATCCTATAAGTGACAGAATGGGCTGGCCACAATAAGGCATCTAGCATCCTTCTGTCTGTGGTGTAAGGTCTGATTACGCCCTGTCTGTCCATTATAGCTCAACATTGCCCACCCTGTTGGGTATTATTAGTCACCATTCTAGGTGCTCCCACTGCCTTTGCAGTTCCAACATGCATCATCCAAAGCCTCGATGGACCGGCTGTCTTTATTTTCCACTGGTTGGCCCTCCGCTGTGTGTTTCTGTCTCACTTGTCTCCTGCACAGCTCCTGCTGTGCAGTCTCACTGCTCTGCCACCAGTCATGGCTGTCCTATCTGCTCCTCAAACTCACAACTGGAACCCTGATCTCTCCTCTGGATCCCTGCAGTGTCTGAGACCACAACCTAGCCACTCACTGTGGCACTTGTCCCACACTGGCCCCTGCAAGTTGCATGTTGCTGCCTCTCTCCTATGTATGCTTTTATGCAGTGGATCTCTCTCTCTCTATCTGCCAGTGCATGCTGCAAGCTATCAGTGGACTCTCTGTCATGATAGTAACAACACATGCACTCAAGACTGATTAAAACAAGGCCTGTTGCAAAAAGTTATTAAAGAAGTGCACTTACACTGTTTTTCCTGCTTCTCTTTTAATTCAGCCAAATAAAGAACAGAATTCATGGTGTAAAAGCCCACAGTGCAGGTTCTGTTTCCCAGTATGTAATTCCACAGTACCAGCAACTTTGGAATACAGCATTTAGTATAATATCAGAACAACGACAGCATTAAAAAGTTGTTAAGAGTTCAGTAAATTCATACAGGATCACGTTCAAAATGTTTTGTGGTCAGGGCCAGTGCTGTAACTGTAGCATCCACAGCACTTCACTCTTTTGCAGTTTTCTCAGGGGAGTTGTTGTACCAATGTTGTACTAAATGATGCATTTCAAAGCTATATTGAGGAATTCTACACTAGGAACTTTAACCACCCCTTACCTGGGAGCCCCTTTAGTCATATGAGTGAGTGTCTGTAACATTTTCAAGACTGGTCATTCTGTTAGTAGAATGAAATGAATGTTCTGTAGTTTCTTCAAAATTCTGCCATCAGTTATTCTCCTTCCTGTCTAATGCAATTACAAATTACAAGCAGTATTAAAGCTGTCCGTTTAGTTGTTCTCCTTTCATCCTTCATGTGTTAAAATAACATGATTAAATCATTTCAGAATTTCTTTATTTTTATTTATTTAGTTTTTGTTGACTGGTAAGTGCACTAGACAAATCCTGCCTATTTTCAGGCACGACCCAGGGAGGGGATACAGATGAATGCCAACTGAACTTGAACCAGATTAAGCTGTTGGTGGTATTTTAGTGAATGAGGGAAATTTGGCCAGGACACTGGGGAAATTCCTTTACTCTTTCGATAAGTGCCATGGGATCTTTAACATCCACCTGAACTACCACCAATCCAGGCAGATGGGACCTCGGTTTAAAGTCTCATCTGAAGGCAGCACTCAGAAGTGCAGCACCCTCTCATGCTGCACTACAGTGTCAGTACTGGGATATTAACCTAAGTGCCAGAAGTGAACTGAACCCATAGCCCTCTGATCTCCTGGCCTCAGAGGCGAGTGTGCTACCTACTGAGCCAGAATGCCTGGACAGTGGCAACTTTAGGTCTTGAATCCTCAGAGGACCCCTCCTGGAGGTCCTCTCCTAAAACAACACAAGAAGGGATGTGTAGCAGGTGAATCTGGGTGCTTCTGAATATGAACCTCTTGGCCATCAAAAGAAGAACCTGTATGCTCAAAGCACTGGGGATTCTTTTTCTGTCTGCCTAGTGCCATATGCACTGTGCACTACATGTACTTTTTGCCTTATATTCCAGTAATAAATCCTTATTATAAAATGGTCTGAGAAATAGAGCTTTCTTATTGGCTGTAAGTAGTGTTGCAGTAAAATTTAATTTCACAGCAAGATTCCTGCGAAATTGCAGATTTTCCTCGTGAAACATTTACTAATTCACGCGATTTCGCCCATGGATTTTGCTGGTAAGAAATGTGAAATTGCACATTTTGTCCACGAGTGGCAGAACTGCACCAGAGATCCCCAAATTACATGAAAGGAAAGGCAATGTGGTCTACCCAGGAATTGTTGCCTGCAATGATTGGTGTTGGGGGAGCTAGAAACAGCAGCTGAAGCCCTCCCTGTCTCACAAGGGTTGATGGAGTAGCAGTCCAGTGTGGGTGCTAAGGACTGAGTCCCTAGAGTGTTAGCAGCCCACTTTACAGTGGCAGGCTGCTCCTGGGGCACTTGGTCCTGACTACTTGAAAGAGCTTCTGACTCCTTACACCCTGTGCAACAACTCCATTCGCTGATGAGGTGGCTGGAGATTCCGAGGGTTAGTTTAAATTCATCTGGGGCTCATGCTTTATGTTTGCTGCCCCAACCCTCTGGAATTCTCTTCCCATCAGCTATGGGAAGCAGACAGTGAGCTTGCACAGGCACTGACGATATTTTTATGGAGCAAAGCTTTTCCTGATTTTCTGTGATTTTATCTATATTTATTGAATTTTGTATGTACCTGTGAAGTTCCTTGATACTGTGAAAGCTGCTCAACCAAATAAAGTTATTATTATTATTATTATTATTTATTATCTGATAGGACCATTTACAAATTTTTAGTTGGAGCCGGACTCCTAATTGGCTGGGAGGCAGACAAGGGTTTGGGAAGGTGTTAGGTCACCTTCCCAATGGTCACCTTCCCAATGACTGGCATTGTGATCAGTATCAGGGAAGGGATGGAAACAGCAGCTGAAACCCTCCACAACCCCCAAGGGTTGATGCAGTGATGATCTGGTGGGCACTCAGTGACTAAGTCCCATAGAGTGTTAGCAGCCTTTTAACGTTTCAGGCTGCTGCTGGGCATCAGATATGACTGTAAATATTTTAGGTGGACCAGCCTCCTGATTGGCAGGGAGGCAGGCAAAGGTTTAGGCAGGTGCAGGGTCTTGGGGACCAGCATGGCAGTCTGTGTCAGGGAGGGCTGTAAACAGCAACTGAAATCCTCCACATCCTCCAAGGGTCAATGCAGCAGTAGTGTTGGGAGCGTTCTAGGACTGAGTCCCATAGAGTGTTAGCAGCCTGATTTTAAAAGTGGCGGTTGCTTGGCATCCAGTAAAAATGTTTGTAAATGTTTTAAGTTGGAGCAGCCTCATGACTGACTGGGGAGACAGACAAGGGTCAGGGCAGGTGGTGAGTCACCAAAGGACCAGCATGGTGATTGGTGCTGGAGGGAGGTGGAAAACGTGGCCAAAGCCCTCCATGTGTACTTATGAATGAAAGACCACTGCTGCTTGCTATAGTAAACCAGTAGATCATGTGATCTGCTGATTTTACTGTAACAAGCAACAGCAGGCTTTCATTAGAAATAACAGTCAGCTGTGGAGGAGGGAGGGTTGTGCCGACCAGCCGCAGTGATCTGTCTACAAATATGGTGATTTGGGTTCTTGGGGGCACGGGCAGGGTCAAGGTGTGGTGTGCTGAGTTATTACATGGTGTTGCGGTGAAAAGGGGTTCTGTCAATTCTACTGGCTGCCTGATGAGTGATGACATGTCACTTTCTAACATGGGGCGGCAGTGGAAGTGAGCAGGTTGTGCCAGTCCCATTCAAACATATTTTTGTTCTGGGAATAAATTATTAAAATTATAAATTATTTGGGGCTCTGGGAAGGGGTTCCTGCTAGAGGGTGGGGTGGATGGGGTTACATGGCTGAACTTGTGTTTAGAGGGGCTGCAGAGTAGGGTGGGGCTATTTTTAGATTCTTTTTTCCATGGGTGAAATTTCATGTCTCAAAATATTTCACAAAAATGTGTGCTAATTCTAATATATTTGGCTAAATGAAATTTTATAATTTCACTCTTCCAGTCTCATCAGCCTTATGTTAATCTTTTATTAACATACATGTAGAGCCTAATCATATGCTGGACAAGTTTTAAAACTGTTTAAAAAACTTTTTTTATTATAATAGCAATAATGCACTCCCAGGAGGTTATGTTAATGCAGTCTTCATCATCCTCTAGGGGCACATGGCATTCTACTACACCTCATGCAACATTACACCACCAGAGGGTGATTAACAGACCATTAACGTAACCCCTGGTCATGTCTTGTTGTTTAATTATTTTTCAACCATAGAATGCTTGAGTGCTCATCTTAATGCTTTTTTTCTTCTAGATTTTCTCTCCTCTCCTCTCCTCTCCTCTGCTCCATAGGTCACACTAAAATAATTGATGATAGTATATTCTGTTGTAAATTAGGTCTGTTGGTTGTTGTCCATTAACTATCAATTATTTTTCTACTTATTCAATCAGCCAGTGGCCTTTCCTCTTCGCGTATGCAAAGTCATGTTTTCTAAAAGAGGGATCCCAGTGTAGCCTCCCAGCCCTGCAGTGAAAGAAACTAAAATGGAGAAGTCTGCTCCAAGCACCCTCAAACAGACAACTGGAGTAAAGACACACTTACCCATATAATTTAGCATATCAGATTCATTTATTGAAACAAAGGAGATAATAGTAATGACCAGAAAGGTAGAGATGTTTTTGTGAGGTTTACCATAAAGCTGTGGGCCCTTAATAATAATACCCAACAACAGAAAACAGTCTTGAGAGCACATATACTAAGGTAATTAGATAATGTAAATGAGATAATCATTTATCAAATAGTATAATTAAATTAGTTTATCACAGACTTCTTCTCCCGGAACTCACTCTGTGACTGTTACCATTTTCACAACCCTTAAGATGCTTGACATGTTTATCTTGATATGCTGCCACCACTCATTCGCAACCTCATTTGGGCTATCTCTAGGTCTGAACCATCAGTTCCACTGCTCACACACAGTACTGTTTCTCTTACCAAAGGGCAAATGACCAACCTGTTTTGCCACTGCAGAGACACACTGCCTTATGTATATGGTAACTGTGGCCCATCTCTTCAGAAACAGATCGCAGACTTGCTAATTTACCCTGGTCTATCTATGCCTGAAATGACTCAGTCACAGAAGGTATGAAGTGTATACAAATAGAAAAATAGAAACAGAAACATAGAAGTTGACAGCAGAAAAGGACCATCTGGCCCATCCAGTCTGCCCCTTATTGCCTAACTAATATAAACCCACAGACCATAAACAGTCACAGCCTCTGCCCTCCCTCCCGCTACCTTTACCAATGGTGTCTCCAGTCCCTGTTTGGGCTCTGGGTTTTCTTCCTACCAGCTCTGATGATGCCATGTGTCTATCCCATGCTTTCTTAAATCCTGTAACTGTTTAAGCCCCAACCATCTTTTCTGGGAGGTTGTTCCAGGGATCCACCACCATTTCTGTGAAGAAATACTTTCTCCTGTTCCTCCAAACAGACCCCTCCAAGTTTATATTGTGCCCTCTAGTCTTTGGACTTCTTTTATTTTAAAGATGCTCATTTCCTGTACCCTGTTTATCCCCTTTTGGTACTTACATGTTTCAATCATGCCCCGCTCTCCCTCCTGATCTTCTGGGAGTAAAGGTCAAGATCCTTAGCCTTTCTTCATAGGACTTCTGCTGTAGGCCCTGCCATTTGGTTGCTCTCCTTTGTACTCTCTTTTCCTGTCAATATCCTTTCAGAGATGAGGCCTCCAGAACTGCACACCATACTTAAGATGGGGTCTCACCAGTGATTTATACAGGGCATTAACACTCCCCTGTCTGATGGTTATGATGGTTATACCACTCCTAATCCCTATACAACCCAACATGTGATTTGTCCTTCCTACTGCCTTATCACATTGTTTTGCCACCTTTAGGTCATCTTATATGATAATCCCAGGTCCCTCTCATGCCTTGTTACTGTGACTGCTCCCCAAGTTTGTACATGGCCCTAGCTTTTTATGTCCTAAGTGCATGATTATGCACTTCTTTGCATTAAATTTCAATTGACAAGTTTTGACCATTCCTCCAACTTCCCTACATCCTCCATCATTATTTCTACCCTCCCGGTGTGGCTACCCTATTGCAGAGCTTTGTGTTTTCTGCAAGTAGGCACAACTTCCCTTTAAGCCATCCACGATATCACTGATGTAGATATTAAAGAGGACCAGACCCAATACAGACCCTGTTGCACCCCTTGTCATCCTGCCCTCTCCTGGGTGAACCCCATTTACTATCACCCTCTGGCTTCTTCCGTTAAGCAAGATTTCCACCCTTTTGCTAATTTATGGCCCACCCCAATACTGCCCAGTCTGTACATCAGTCTCCAGTGAGGATGATGTCAAACACCTTGCTGAAGTCCAGATACACCACGTCCACTGCCCCTCCATGGTCCACCACCCTCATCACCCAGTCTAAAAACTCAATAAAGTTCATCTGTCATGACCTCCCCTCAGTGAATCCATGCTGCCTGTGGTCCTGGAGATCACTGGCTGCAAGGTATTCACCAATTATCTCTTTCAACAGTGACTCCATTACCTTTCCACCACTGAGGTCAGGCTGACAGATCAGTAATTGCCTGCCTCATCTTTACTACCACTCTTGTGCAGAGCACGATGTCTGCTCTTCTTCAGTCCCTGGAATCTCCCCATGTCTAATGACAGGCTGAACAGTGTCTGCAACAGTGCAGCCAGCACCTCCTTTAGCTCCTTCAGCACCCAAGGGTGTACTCCATTTTGACCCATTGCCTTGTCTACCCTTAATTTGGACAGTTCGATGAGGACCCTGGGGGCACGGACACTGAGCTCAATGAGCTGGGTTCTCCCATGGGGTGGTTAAGTCCAGAAGAAGTCCTGGGTCAAAATGGAGCCTGGAACATGGTAATCCATGTCTAGTGTCCATACCAAGGCACCTCCTTTTAGGTGGGCAAGTAGCGGTGACCCTACGAGCACCGTCCAACCAGTGTTGCTATACAATGCCAGATCCATTAAGAACAAAACTGGATTGATTGCAGATTTTATTGGAACAGTGGATCTGACTTGTATCACGAGACCTGGTTAGATGGTAATGCTGCCCCAATTTTGGAGGTAGCAATTCCTCCCAGGTACACAGTGATACATCATCGAGTTGGATCGCAGGGAAGCCGGGGGTAGCAGTCTGTTTTAAGACCGAATTGAGCCTCACTGGTGAGTGCACTGTGGTAACTGGTGTGGGGTGCAGGATAGCTCTAATTTACCATCCACCAGGGATGAAAAGCTGTTCCCTGCAGGAAGTAACGACTGCCGACATGGATTGGAGTCACCCAGTTTGATGGTTTTGGGTGACTTCAATGCCTGGATCGATGACAAATCCTCATTTTTGGTCAACACTTCCTCCAGCTGATGACATCACTGGGCTTCACACAGGTTGTTTCCTCAGCTACCCATAATGGTGGTCACTCTTTTGATTTGGTCTTACTCCTGGGGATCGAGGCCTCTGACATGGGGGTGGAACCTGTCGGTTGGTCTGATCACTACACCATAAGGTTCAATTTCTCTACCCCCTGAGTAGGTCTGCCCCTGTGGAGATGGTCAGTTACCGCCTTTGCTGGATGTGGTCCCTGAAGACCTGGTGGCGGTGATTGACCTCTCGGTGCTCAGTGAGACCAGCACCGATCCAGAGCACCGATCCAGAGCATTTAGTGGTGGTCTGTAATAAGGCTATTACTTTAGCTCTGGATCGGATTGCTCCAATCGTGTTAAGCACCCCTTCCTTCACCCTCGGAACCCAAGGTTTGATGGGTCAGAGAGAAGATGTGAAGTTGGAACACAGGTTAGAACATCGTTGGCTTAAATCCACCTTGGATACCAACCATCTTATTTTGTTAGAGCATTACTAGCTCTATCAATCAGAGATTTCCGTAAGAAGGCAGAATTCCTGTCCAGGAAATCATTGTTGCTAAGAACTGACCGGCTCAGCTCTTCCGAACTGTGGACAGACTGTACAACCCAACCTGTCTGCAGCTCCGTCGACTTTTTTCACAAATTGAGTGTGATGAGATCACTCGATTCTTCTTGAATAAAGGTGGCGACCATCGGGCAGGAGATGCGCCTTTCTCATTCTCTGGGAGATATGGTTGGTCAGTGTTCGGTCACTATGCCCGGCGTTTCCTGGAGTACCTTTGAACTACGGTTCGTTGATATTATGAGGATTGTCCAGGATGCGCCCCAAGTGCTGTAGTTTAGACCCAGGCCCTACTTCCTAATTTTGGGTATTAGTGATGTTATTGGCCGGTCTTAGCTCAGATTGTCCGTGCTCCTGGAATCGGGTGAATTTCCTGGCTCCTGAAAGTGGTGGTGGTGACACCCTTCTGAAGAAAGCTTCTTTTGACCTGGAATCTCTGGTAAACTACAGACCTATCTCTAACCTTCCTTTCGTGGGAAAGATCATCGAGAAAGTGGTGGCAATTCAACTGGAGGACCATCTAACCATCCATAATTTATCGAACCTCTCCAGTCGGGTTTTCGTAAGAGGCATAGTACTGAGACAGCTCTGGTTGGGTGCTCAATGATCTCTTGATGGCGAGAGATCAGAGGAACTGTTCTAGCTTGGTACTCTTGATCTCTCCTCAGCTTTCGACACTATCGACCCGCCGGGTTCTGCTTTCGAGAGCCTGAGGTGCATCTGTGGGTTGATGGGTACAGCCCTCAGATGGTTTTCATCTTTCCTCACCGGTCAAACTCAGAGAGTTGTCTCAGGAATATTTACTTCTGAGTCCTTCTGTCTGACTTGTAGGGTATCCCAGGGCTCGGTGCTGTCCCCATGTTGTTTGCAGTGTATATGCTGCCCTCCGAGACATTGTAAGATGGTATGGGCTGAGGTTTCATTGTTATGCTGATGACACCCAGCACTGCCTGTCTTTGCACCCGACCAGATGTGTGCCCTCTCAGTATTTAATAGCTGCCTCATTGAAATCCAAGACTGGATGAGTTCCAGTGGGTTAAAGCTGAGCGTGGAAAAGACTGAGGTTTGATGGTGGACCTGGTGCAGGACAGAGGGGTTGGGGATGGATTTGCTCTCTGGTTTATTTCTGGGGCGAGCAGATCCCTACCTCTGAATGGGTGCGTGACCTGGGAGTGATACTTGGCGATGGTTTGACCCTCCGTCATCTGGTGTCTTCTGTAGTCAAGTTAGCCTTTTACCATCTTAGGAACATTGCCAGGATCAAGCACCTCGTTCCATCCAGCGACTTGCCAATTTTGGTCACGCCTTTGTGACCTCGCGCCTTGACTGCTGTAACTCCTGTACCTAGGGCTTCCTGGGTTGATATCCTCCGTGCAGCTAGTGTAGAGCAGCGGCTGCATGTCTTGAGACTGGGGCATCAAGAAGATCCCATATATCCCCAGTGCTGCACAATCTGCACTGGCTGCCAGTTCAGTGATGGATCACCTTTAAAGTAGACATTAATCTACAAGGCCCTGCAGTCTAGGGTCCTGACTACTTGAAAGAACTTCTGATCCCTTACACCCTGTCGCGAGAACTCTGCTCAGCTGATGAGGGGTTGCTAGAGATTCCGAGGTTAGATTGAAGTCATCTGGGGCTCGGGCTTTTATGTTCGTTGCCCTTCCTCTGGAATTCTCTACCTTGTCAGCTATGGAGTGCAGGACTGTGGGAGTTTAAGCAGGCACTGAAGACCTTCCTTTAGGTTAAGACATTTCCTGATTTTCAATGATTTTATTCTTATTTATTGTTTGATTATATACGTTTGTATTTGTGAAGCGCCTTAATGTTTGAAACGCTATACTAAATAAAATTATTATTATTATTAATTATTATTCTGTGAATGGATTAGTATCCACCCTTAACCCTGTATGCTCTTTTTATGTAACACCAGATCATTACCTTCCCTCTCTTCTGTGAAAACTGAACAGAAGCAATTATTCAGTAGACTGCCTTTTGGTGACCCCCTCTACTGGAACAGCCCTTCCCTACAAGTCTCACTATCCCTGTTTTGGATTCCCTTTTCTTGCTGATGTATCTGAAGAATGTTTTATCACCTTTCTTTACCGAGTTGGCTATCCATTCCTTCGTCACTGCTTTCTCCCTCCATCTCCCCTGCCACCTTCAGTTTCTCCCTGTACTTCATTCTATCCTCTTCCTTCTGTGTATCGTTGTACCTCCTGAAGCCTTGTTTCTTTTCCTCACCGTTCTCACTACCTTTCTGGAGAACCAAAGTGGCCTCTTTCTTTTTTACCCTTGTTGACCTGTCTTATGCATTGTTCCGTAACTCTTTCAGTTCCCCATTGATTGCATCCTACTGCTCCTCAACTCTCCCCAGTTTCTCTATGCCTACAGGGTATCCTTGAGGATTACTTTCATTGTATTAAAGTCCGCATGTCTGAAGTCCATGACCCTTGTCCATGTGTGACTCATCTTTGTCCTAGCTCTTACTCATGACTTACTTAACCTGTCCTTCTTATCTTGTACTGTTCCCGACAAATGGAAGATAGCTGTGGTAGTACTAGTGCACAAGGGTGGATCCAACGCTACTGTCGAAAATTTTAGGCCAATCTCCATCCTGTGCCCCTTGACCAAAAATACAGGAGCAAATAATATACAGTCACCTCTGGGATTATCTGGACCACCATTATCTGCTCTCTCCATTCCAACACAGATTCAGAAAGAACCACAGCTCCCTCATGGCCCTCTTAAAAGTTTCCTCAGACATTTACCAATCCATGGACCTCAGTTATGCCACTGGTGCCATCTTCATCGACCTTACGAAAATGTTTGACCTGGTGAATGACGGTCTTCTGCTGCAGAAGCTTCAAAACATCGGCCTTGACTCTAGTGCCCTCCTCTGGGTCCATGGCTATCTATCTAACTGCTCTCAAATGGCCAACTGGGTTAACTCTATATCAGGTCTCAGGCCCATTACACATGGGGTACCTCAAGGCTCCATATTGGGTCTGTTGTTGTTTCACTTTTCATCAATGAATTACCCAACAGCTGTGGTGGGGCTGCTGTGCATCTCTATGCTGATGATGCCATCCTTTACAGATCTGTCCCTGATGTTGCATGGTTCAACATGGAACTTGCAAGTGACTTTGCCAACCTTGAGGGTTGGTTCTTGCGCAACCAGCTTGTCCTCAACACAAAAAGACAAAAGTATGCTCTTCTTGCACCATCCTCCCTTCTTCGACTCCCCATCCTCTCTGTATTTCCTCCTTAATGGTGATGTTCTGGAGACTGCCCAAACCTTCAAATATCTGAGTATTACCCTGGACTCCTCACTCTCCCTCAGTGCCCACGTCTCCATTGTAATCAAGTCTTTGAATCAGAAGCTGGGTCTTCTCTATCGCATCTGTCCCTTTCTCACTGCTACCTCTTGCCTCAAGATTACCTCTTCTTCACTTCTTCCACTCCTTTCATATGGGCTCCCTATTGCTCTCCTCCAATGCATCTTCTAGGTCTCTCCTATCACAGGGATACCATCGACTAGGTAGATTTGCCCTAAGGGTCAGCCCCGCCTCCACCACTGTGATGTCCTTTCCTCTTTAGGATGGCTGCCCCATGAATCAAAATTGAGGCTTTCTTCTTTGAGCTTCATGTAAAAACTTGTCTGCAACTTCACCCTCCTCCCTCTGTGAGATTATAGCCCTGAGAATAGCTCCTCTTTACTCAGATCTGCCTCCCTCTTCTTTGAAGACCTAATTTGCGACTAGCTGTTGCACATATATCATTCTCCTTTGTGGCAGTTGCTGACTGGAACTCCCTGCCTCCCTCAGTCCTGTCCTGTACCTCACTTCCCTCGTTCCAGTCCTGCCTTTACACCTTCCTTGCCTCTTCAGCAAAGTGCTTTTGCTTCTGTAGATTACCTTTCCCTGCTGTGACTGAGTCTTTCCATTTCTAACTCTGTTGCCTAAAACCTATTACTGCCCACTTACTTCCTCACCCTCCTTTTTATATTCATTTTATATTTTCATTTGTTTCTTTTCTTTTCTTTTTATGTTTCCCTTCCTTCTTTCCCTCACTACCCTTGCACCTACTAACTTCCTGTTCAATTACTTTCTTCTCCCAACTTACTTACCTGTTACTTGTAGTGTTTGCTGATGGAGCCTAGTTTTTTGTACATTCCAATGCATTGTATATGTCCCTATATACAATAAGCTCTCCACTGCTATATCTTGATAAGTACAGTTAAGTCTACTCTTTTTGCCAACGAGGTTGTCATCAATTTGTACCTAGGTTTGCATACTTAATTTATAATTTTTTTTGTCTTTGTATCACACTATTTATGTACATAACAATCCTCTGTAATCTCCTCTACCTGAAATTTGCTGTAATTGTACTGTACATACTTGCTGTCATGCCCAGGTCGACCAAGAAAAAGGGACTGTAATTATCTCAGTGGTCTTACCCGTTACTAAAATTCAAATAAGTAAATCTTGAAATTCACCATGTGATGGTCGCTGGACGCTAGATTGTCCCCCAACATGACATCAGTGACACAGTCCCCATTGGTTAGTATAAGGTCAAGTATCACCTCCCCTCAAGTTGGTTCCCATACAAGCTGCTGAAGGAATGGTCCCTATAAGGAATCCAGTATTTCCTGCTCCTGGTTGTTGCTGCTGCTGGGAGCTTCCAGTCCACATTAGGGAGACTGAAGTCCCCACCAGCAGCAATTCTCCTTTCTGGACATCTGTTGTATTGCTTGCATTAGCTCCCTATCTACTTCTTCCCTGCACTGAGGCCTACAAATCACTCCCATTCTCAAAATGGCCCCTGACAACTTCTTCAGAGTGACCCATAGTACCTCTGCTTCTCCTTGCTCCTCTGTCCTGTCCTGTCCCACTGATGCCTGTATGCTGTCCCTCACATATAGGGGCCATCCTCCTGCCCTGTCCCTCCTAAAAGATTAAAGCCTAGGAGGGACTTCCAGTGATGTCACCGACTTGAATGGCCACTTAGCATGGAGCTCCAATCACGAGTGCAGAGAAAAGTGTAATCATTCACTATCAAAGCAAAAACCTTTATCCATGGAGACAAAAGTGGCTTCTTGGATCCGCACAATATGGGCCACACAAAAATCTAAATCTAATTGCTCCCAAGCAGATCAGGGAATATCTTGTGAGAAGCCTAAACCCGAGATTATTCAGGTCCTCGCTGTTGATGTCATCCGGGAAGATGATAGCCAGTCAGGATTACGATTCAGGGCCTGTGGCGACAAAAGCTGACAGCCGAAGATCTTACAAATGCTGCATAAAATAGATACGAAAGTAACTGGTATATATAATGATTTTAAAAGTTGGAGACCCACACAATGACAGTTGAGATGCATTTGGATACAGTGTAAAATGAACATATGTTGTTTAGCCACTCCTTGTCCTATTTACATGTAACCCCTAGGCGGCACCACCCCAGTGTTACACCTACCTACTCTGAACATGAGCTAAGGGGTTGGGTTAGCTAACTTATAAAACCTTTGCGCAGTGCCTTCACTCAGGGTGCTTTACGTGGGTGAGAGGGTACTGGGTGTAGTCCCCTGAGCTGCTACACCACCCACAATGACCAGTTACCTTCCCAGATATGCCCCAATACACAGTTCCCCACATTTCCACATTTTGAATTAAAGACTCTCTAATAATATGCTCACACAGGATTTCAAACAACAACAACAAGATATTTATCTTGGGGTAATAAAGGAGCTAGGAAAGGGAAACAGGAGGTAGAGGTTATCTTACCTTATTTACACATGTACAGAGATCATTTGAATTTTTGGTGAACCCTCCAGCTGGGTGGCTACATATTAAAGGCAGACATAAATCATATTTTACAATTCGACTTAAGACATCCAGAGCCCTGGCTATCTAGCTGCTGATAAATCAGACGTTAAACATAATTATTAATAATACCCACACTGGTACCAGTCCCAGATACAGCAGAAACCCCACAATCTCATACCATACCATAATGGTTAAACAGATACCACAGTCCAAGATGTTGCAGGCCTGATAGAGTTGCAGCTGGTCGAGGTGGCCGGCTATTAATTTGAGGGAGAGGGCAACTTGGAAACAGATTTTGTAAAGCAGCAAATTACTATTTACAACCACAGCAGGGATTGCCCTGCACTTGCAGACTTCCGAACATTCAGAATAAACTATGTGGATCTTACATCCAGAACATTTAGCACAATACTTGAAGGTCCATCCAATGCAATAAGGTGATGCTTCTGTCAAGCATCCTATATGCAATTCAAATACGGTCACATCCAGTACTTCATATACCAAAAGGCATCCATCCAGAATAAGTTGGCAACAACACTTTTATCAAGCATCACATACTTTAGTCACAGGCAGTCACATCCAGTACATTCTATATACCAAGAACAGTATCACAAGTGAGTCCTATCCAGCACGTCTAGCCATTACTTACTTATATCAAAGCTCTTAGGCGAAATTCTGTGCAGACACAGGTACATTCTCTTTAAGGTATCTTGACATTAACATGCCCTAGGCCTCGTCTCATGAAGTGGCAAGCGTTGCCTTGGCAGACAGCTCCATGATGGCAGGACTCTAACCCATAGCTACACATTTATATGATTCACTGAGCCCAGCATCTTGCTGCATCTGCAACTTAGCCATTTGGGCCACAGACAAGATGCATCCATTACTTGAACTAGGCAGTCTTTATGGGTTAGTAGCCCAGACTGATGACTTCAATACTTCATACTTAACAGCACACATTCCTTAATGGGGCATGGAGCTCCCAAGATTACTTGTTAACTTCTCCTCTCACTGGGGGATATGAGGGTACTCACTCAGGTCCTCCACGGGTCTCATCTGCAATCGGAGGCATCCTGAAGACTTCTTCAGCCTCCTCTCCCTCTGAGGTACTTGGTCAGTGCTCTCACCACTGCATGATGTCATCTGGTCTGGTCAGCGCTCTCACCACAGCTGGACATCTAATTCTTAGGTCCACATCTTTCCCAGCCATGGGAGGGAAGGCTAGCCTCTGGAGGACAGTACTGGCAACATCCAGACTAGCTGTTGCAGAAAGCACAATTACTGTAACTAGTTAACTGTTAACTGAAGAAAATAACAAATGCCCTCTGAAGACTGAAGGACTTGAATTAAGTGGCCCAGGCCTGATGGCATGGCTGGAGCCTGAGCCCCTCCCCATGTGGGCTCCCAGCAGGCTGGAGCCTACTCTGCTGCTCTCTCAGCTCTGCATCTCTGAATGAATCTCCCAGACAAACTGGCAACATTGTCTCTTTATAGAGCTCCTAGCTCGACTCCTGATTAGTAGCAGGGATGGGGTGACATGTCTCCAAGTTGCTGAAGAACCTGTCAATCAGAACACTCGAGAGCACAATTGGGTTGTGGAATTTGCGCAAAAATAATGTCCTGTAAGTCCCCATAAACACTTGTGTGCTTTCCATGAGATGCAGTGAATGTCCCACAAGTCCTGGCTTTCTGTTGCTGCAATTCCAATTGGCTGTACTGCTGGCAATGGCTGGTTAACCCACTGTCCCTTATAGCAGATTAGATACAGTCCTGAATAATGTCCTGGTGCAGCCAGAAAAAGTAATTATTTGCCCCAAATGCCACACAGTTCTATAGCTTAAAGGCTGCACTTGTAGTCACTGCGCAGATAAAGAATGTGCTCCTTTACTTTTTCTGTCGCTACTGCGCTTTGAAAGCTCCCCTGCAACAGCTGACAGACTGATACATAGAGTCCCACAATACTGGAATTGCCAAGGAAACAGTATTAGTTTAACTTTAAACACTTTTTCCACATGTACAAATATTCCCAACAAGCAGCAACAGTTCCATTATTTAAAACATTTTTTTTACTTTTCAGCTGGAGCTGAACATAGCTTCTATGGGCAGCCAGAAAAATTAGAAGCCAAGTCAGGAGAAGGACAGAACAAATCGGGCTAAAGTAAGCCCAGACTGGCATTTCTAGAAACCCCATTTGCAAGGGGTTACATACATAAAAGAGGAAGAGATTTAACCCTGAAGGCTGAAGATGCAGAAGCCGAGCAAGAAGAAATAACATCAGGTGTTTGGGGTACCGGAGGAACAGAACAAGATAATGTGGAACAATTCATGGACTGTTGGTTGCACTTAATTAACGGTAGATTATAGTTTTCCACTGGACATTGAATGTGCTCATCAGTCAATTGCCCTAAACCAAAACTAGTAGCTCCACTGAGATCAATCATAATAAAATTCCTTCGATACACCACTAAAAGAAAGTTCTCAGAATGGCATGGGAAAGCCCAATTGAGATATCTGGCAAAACTATAGGTACAAGACAAGGATGGCACAAACATCTTTGACTTCCTGCTAAATGCAATATCATACTTGGAAGTGCAGAAGTCTCTTTTAGATCTTAAGGAAGATAAAGCTGAGAAGGAAATATAGGACTTACTCTGGACAGTGGCAGCGGGGAACAGGAAGGCCAGCAGGAGAAGGAAGATGCTTTGATCCTCTACACTCTGTCATGGCATGCTGGATCTTGCCTAAAGCACACCTGAATACACCTGAAACACAATGGGTTGTGTGGAACCCTTAAAGTACACTTGTCACTGAAGGGAACCTTTGTTGTGGTGTGTGTTTCAGGATATACTTCCTGCCAGGAGGACTCACCTGGTGTAGCTGATATTTGGATCCCTGAGAAGAATCATGGAACTTATGAAGCTGCATACTTCTAACTGTTACTTGATTTGAGCAGAAAACAGATGGTTGTGGTTGGTGAGAATGAAGAAATAAACTCTTTTCTTATGTTGTTCTTACTTAGATAAATTAATGATACTTGTAATATACAAATATGACATACTAGATTACTGTTAAGATCTGGGAACAAGCGAGAACAGTGGTAAGGCCCACCACAGGGTACTAAAGAATACAGAACTGTTGGACCATGAAGAGTAATGCTATTCAGAATTCAAAATATGGATAATGAACATGGGATTATGGGTGACAGCGTAAATTATATTTTTTCTTTTTGAAATAGATTGAGAGAAATTATTAATTTATGATAGCTGATAACAGGAAGGGGTTTCCTTTAATCTCTTTTTAGATCTTGGGTCTGTTTTAATTTATACAAACTGTGCTTGGGTCACCTAAGCAGAGTGGCCAGACACCAGGAAGTGCTACCTTTATTTTGAATTAGAGGAACAGGTTAGGCTTGCCTAGTGGAGGCTGGACCAGTCAACCTTTATCACAGAGTAAGGTAGATAATTCTCTCAGGGGCAGAGTGCCCCACGGACATGAACGTCTTTCATCCTGTAATTGTTAATCAGCTAACCACTCTGTTGGTGGGAGTTCTAACTCTGTCAGAAGTTACATTTCCAGCCTGTTAACTGGGATTAGGTTAAATATTTGTTTTAATGACTACATTTTTATGTACAGTGGGATATTGTTGTCAGTTAAGAATGTGTTTCTTTTCTTTATCTTTTCACTTAAGTTGGTATGTTCTGCAGAGATGGATCAAATGGTATGGGGGTCTGTTGGGTGGGGTGTGGATGGAAGAAGCAGGAATGGCTTAGATTATTAATGGTTAGACAATGGCTTCCATTAAGGTCTGTTCTGTCAATGTAAAGGAATTAATAATGTTGTAAAGCGGGCAAGAATTTTATAAGTACTGTGTAGAAAGATGTGATAAAGCCTGTTTGCAGGAAACCAAGTTGTTAGCTGAAGAACATTGTAAATTAAGAAGAATGTAGGTTGGGACAGCATATTCAGACTCACACCTCAAGGCAAAAAAAGCGGAGCGCAATATTGATTCAGAAGCTGCTCCCCTGCAAGTGAATAAGGTAATAACAGCAGGGACTGGGTGATTGGTCTTAATTTCAGGTATATATAGTGGGAAACCTGTTGACATTATTTTTAGTTTATGCTCTGACTCCCCCTACAGGCAAATTCTTCAGGTATTTACTCGATTTCTGGCCTTCCAGAGGGACGCTGATATGCATAGGGATTGGAACTGTGTAGAAAATCCAGCCCTGGATAAAATCCTTCAAGACTCAGAATTCAAAACACCTGCTCCCACTTGCTTAGAACACTATGCTTGGGTCTGTCTTGGTGGACCTATGGAGAGTTTAATCCTAAAACAATAGATTATACTTTCTATTCTGGTGCCACCAACTCAAATTCAAGATTGGATAGATTTCATATGCAAAAGAACTTGACCTAAACATTTCAAGACCTATGTATCCAGCCAGTTATGTTCTCAGATCACACCATGATTTCAGCAAAAGTGTGCTGGGATCCGAGAAAAGAGAGTACTTGCCAATTTGACACATGCCTGTTAAATGACAAGACATATGTGGACTCTATTAAAGAAGTTATAAAACATTATATAAATGAAAACACAGAGGGGACTTGAAATTAACATTTATATGGGATGGCTTAAAAGCATTAATAAGGGGCATACCCTGTTGTATACTGCACATAAAACAAACAACATCGAATAGCCGTCACAGGGGTCCTGAATCAGATAAGGACATTGGAAGATCAACACAAGCATTCTAGAGACCCAAAGTATTAGTAGAACTCAAAGAGGTTAAAGAGAAATATAATGATCTGATGCTTAGAAAGACAGAAAATTCCCTACAATATGCTACACAGATGTATTATGAAGGTGGAGACCATGCAGGTAGATTATTAGTCCTTCATCTGAAAGCATAGGAGGCAGAAAGATATGTTCCTACCATCTGTCCATCAGACAATCTGCATTTTAAGGCCATGCAACCATCCCAAATTGATAATGAATTATGAAACTTTTAAACATCTGTATAGCAGGGAGAGGAGCTTAGATCATAAACAGATGGTACAAAGCTTCCTAAATAAAATTAACTTACCAAAGCTGTCTCAAACACTGAGAGAGATGATGGATGCACCTTTCTTGGAGACAGAGAGTGCGGAGGCAATTAAATCTTTTAAAGCAGGAAGGCACTGAACAGATGGGTACAATATAGAGTTTTACAAGGAATTTTTAAAGGTTGGTACCTTTATTTGCAAAGGTTTGCAACAAGGCACATGAGGAGAATGCTACCCCAGATACCTGGAATGGAGCCCTGATCCCAGTATTGCTAAAACCAGGGAGGAATCAACATCTTGTTCTAACTTTCGCCCAATATTTCTCCTTAATAAGGATGCTAAGATATTCACAAAGATCATAAGTCTGAGGCTTCAAAGAATAATTACCACACTAGTACATACTGATCAAATGGGATTTATTTCTGGTAGGCACGTCAGAGATAACATCCATCTTTTCTTGAATACGTTAACTGCCTCCTGGAGCTTCCCTTCAGAAACATTACATGCAGTTGTTTCTCTGGATGCAGAGCAAGCGTTTGATCGCCCTGATTGGAAATATTTAGAAAAAACATTACAGAAATTTGGGTTTGGAAAACATTTTCAAAATGGATTAGGCAATATATATAGACACCCACGGACTCAGGTAAAGGTTAATGGTGTTATCTCCTCAGCTTTTGGTATTCAGTGGGGAACCAGGCAGGGATGTCCGCTTTCCTCTCTACTCTTTGCCCTTAGTATGGAACCTTTAGTGGCAATTATAAGCCAATCAAATGATTTTCAAGGCATAGGGTGGGGGTCAAGGGGTTAGGATCTCCTGTATGCAGATGATGCTCTCCCATATGTAGCGGATCTGGTAAAAAGGATCCCTATAATAAAGGACATTTGGAAAAGTTTGGATTGATTTGGGGTTTTAAAATAAATGACAGCAAGACTGAGATGTTCCCACTAGGTCCAGGTGCTGCTCTCCCTCCCAAAGATAGGTAGTTTAAAGTGGATCAAATCAGGGTTGAGATTCTTGGGAATATGGATAACTGAAGATCTTAACAAACTATATGAAACCAACTGTGAAAACTTCTTCAAGCTATCTAAGCTGACTGTAACAGATGGAAGGAACTACCATTATCTTTATCAGGCAGAACTGAGTGTATTCGAATGAATATACTCCCTCATTTTTCTTTTCATTCTCTTCCCTCCCTTTAAGTTACCTGGTAGTTTTTGGACAACATTTAAAGAACAATGATTAAGTTTATCTGGGCAGGGAAGATCTCAAGAGTAAAATGGAAGGTTTGATTATTACCCAAAAGTAAGGGTGGCCTAAGCCTACCCTATTTTCAGAAATATTTTGGTCCTCACAACTCCAAGCATTAATTCCATTTATGACAGAGAAATGAATCCTTTATGGGTGGAGATAAAAAAAAATAAATACTAAGGCAATAGAAGACCTGGTGCTTATGGATTTTAAAAAATAAATACCAATGATCCTTGGGCAGCAACTCTGTTATACTCCTAGTGAGAGGTCTGTTCAAATTTTAAATTACTAATGACAGTGACAATGTACACACCCTTGAAGGCATGCTTAGATTTTCTGCGCTATAGGCTGGATACGGGTTTTCAAAATTGAGGGAGGAGGACTTGTATTTATAGGCCAGCTTTATGAAGAAAATGGTTTAAAATCCTTTAAACAGTTATCAGATGAATTTAAATTATCGCCAAGAGATCTATTTCGATATTTTCAGCTCAGACACTATTTGCCTGAGGGCAATAAAGCCCAACTAACAAACAAGCCAAATCCCTTACAGGAATTACTGTCAAATTTGGCTAAATCCTCCAACTCCAGGGGTATGATATCACAGTTGCTAAATTTTATGGCAATAGCTGATTCAGACCAGCTGTCTCCTAGTTTGTAGAATCAGGTGTCAAACTGGAGGGCGTGCAATGGGCAAAGATCTGGGAAGGAATGCATTTGACCACAGCGGCAAATTTGTGGAGGGAATATCGATGGAGGATGGAGATATGATTTTTGCACTCCACAGTATGGCAACCATACATCGGACAGGTGCTGGAGGTATGGAGTATATATAGACACACACACACATATTTTCTGGGATTGACCGGATATCCTCATTTTGGAAGGATATATGCACTAATGTGAATCAAATCCTGAGATAAACATACCTTTTGAACCACAATTTTGGGTATTTGGATTGTCTCCTCCATTAGAGACTTACAAAAGCCACTTATATTATATATGATAGCCACAGCTTTAAAATCAATAACACACTGTTGGCTATTGGATAAACTCCCCTCCCCATAGTGGATTCTTAGTATAAAATCTGCCTCTGCATATTAGAAATGGAGAGACTAACAGCCAAGCTCGGATTGCAAACTGATAAATTCAAGGGAGATGGTTACCTTTTTCCACTATAGGCACAGATTGAGAATAAAAACATCTAAGAAATATTGGTGGAACCACAACAGATTTGAGGGCACTATTAGGGTGTGTACCCCCTCGGTTCCTCCTTCGCTTTGCTCTCTCTGGCTCTTTATCCCCCCAAACTTTATCTCATAATCGATGGGGTGGGAGGAGAGAAACAGATGAATTGAATTAGCACTTGCAAATCCATCAATTTCTGGAGACCAATGTACCTAATTTATTTATTTTGGTGTTTTTGTATTTAAATTATGGATGTTATTGTATCTTGTAATGTATGATTTATGGCTTTGAAATTAGTTTAATTTTGGTATTGACTGAATATTATTTGTTATTAATAAGTTGTATGTAAAACTGATTGTGTATTGGAAAGAAAAAACTTTTAATAAAAATTTTATTTCAGCAAAATATTAAAGCCTGGGATGGCCATATCCTAGTCCTGGTTCTTGGTACACCAGGTCTCCATGATGGCCACCACATCCAGTCCCTCCTCCATCACTGTGGCCTTAAATAGCATGTAATACTCAATGATATTTACATGTTACAGGATTATACACACTAAAGACTATAGAACACAGTATTTCAATAGAGATAAAAGAAACATATTTGAAAAGATAGTGATCCCACAGGAAACACCTAACTCAAAACTATCTAGACCCTTAGTCACATTGCTGGAGCCTATCCCAACTGGGAACTTGAGGAGTTATGTCAGACTTGAACTCCTGGTGCCAAATATTCAAAAGTCCAAAGCTGCAGGGGTCAGTTTTGGATCTGCTCCTCTTCAACAACTTCATCAGTGATATTGCAGAGGGTTTGAGAAGAAGGGTGTGCCTATTTGCTGTTGATACAAAAATCTACCATAGGGTGGACACCCTGGAGAGAGGTGGAAGACATGAGGAGGGACCTCAAGATTCTTCAGAAGTGGGCCAGAAAATGGCAGCTGAGGTTTAATGCCAAGAAGTGCACTGTGATGCACCTAGAGAGGAAAAACATGAAAGCGAGTGCAGCTGGGGAGGAAATCAAAGAATCAGAACAGGAAAGGGATCTGGGGATCACAGTCTCCTCAAACCTTAAGGTAGGTTTTCAGTGTACTAGGGTGGTGGGAAGAGTCAATGGAATGTTGGCATGCATAGGCAGGGGCATTACTAGCAGAAGGAAGGAGGTTATAATGCCCTCTACAAAACCATAGTGAAGCCACAGTTAGAGCATGGGGTTCAGTTCTGGAGACCACACCTCTGCAAGGATATTGATGTATTGCAGAGGTTCAGAGAAAGGGCAATAAAGATGGTGCAAGGTGCATGAGGAAGACATATGAGCAGAGGTGTAAGGAGCTGAATCTGTACACAATGGAAACAAGGATGGAAAGGGGACATGACTGAAACCTTTAAATATGTAAAGGGCTCAATAAAATAGGTAAAGGGGTCAGCTGAGGAGGAAGGAGGAGCCAGAACTAGGCGCAACCTCAGATTGTAAGAAATAGGTTCAGGGGGCAATGTGAGGGGTGCTTCTTTGTCAAGTGTGTAACAGTGGGTGCTTTGAAACAACTGAGAAGCTGCATGGGATATACTATACTGGACTAGAAATCTACAACATATCTCTCTTGCTTACATCTGAGGAAGTTTTCTTTACTTTACAGTCTTACATTGGTATTGCTTTGTGTTTAATATATTTTGGAATAATTTACTGGTGGTGGCTGTGTACTTCTACTATCAAAGGCTGCAGTTTGTAATTTGATGCCAGACAGAGACTCAGGTGGTGGAAATTGTCTTCACTAGTCAGGGATACCTGCATCATGGCCAGTGTTCTCCTTGGAACATTCCAGCATTGATCAATTGCTATAAACTACTGGTGTGATCCTATTTCAGACAGAAGCCCATCTTCTTCAAGTTGTGTAACAGGGGTGCTTTGAAACAACTGAGAAGCTGCATGGGATATACTATACTGGACTACAAATCTGCAACAAATCTCTTGCTTACATCTGAGGAAGTTTTCCTTACTTTGCAGTCTTACATTGGTATTGCTTTGTGTTTAATTACTTTAGTTTTAAATCAGGAAGGGGTTTTCAAAACTGCTTATCTTGTGAGCAACTTCAGAAGGGTTGAAATAATTGCATATCTGATTTTACTTTGTGGGTAACTGGACTGTCTACTAGTATTCTGTGACAGTTTGCATAAAATTACTTTTAAATAGTTTACAAATCAGTTACTGGAGGTTAGTTGAATTACTATAAAGGGCAGTACTCACCAGGGTGGTGGAGCAGTGGTGTATTTCATTGTTTCTAACAGTCACCAGTGGTTGTGGACTACCCCCCAGCGTGACGTTTCTTTTATAGCCAAAGTTCTGACATCACTTCCTCAACAGGTCTTGGGGCAGAACTGTCATATTCTTAATAACCCAGCACAGTGCATAAAGGGTAAGTACACACCACAAAAGAAAAAAAGAAAAAAACAAATATATATATATATATATATATATATATATATATATATATATATATTACATATTGTATATTATAAGGGAGAGGGACATGTGGGGTGGTGCAATGCACTGGCTGTGGGGCAGCAGTTTTCCGGAAGACATTCTGGAAACTGCGTTGCTATCTATTTGCGAAACTGTCAGCTCTGAGAGAGGTTGCCTACCTCCAGGCTGAACTGGCTGGGACTAAGGAGGCCTCCCCACCCAAAGCACCACTGCCACAACCACTGCCTCAGAGGCTGCCAAGTATGAAGAGCAGTTGGACCACAGTGGGTTCTGGGAGGGTGCGGGTGGTGGAACAGAGGCGAAGCCCTAGTTGTACCTCTACACAAACCATATGCCAGTTTGGCAGAGCAAGTTCCTCTATGTGCCTTCATGTGCGTGACCTGGCATGGAAGACATACAAATCTAATGGTGCACCACTGACTTTAACAGGTACCATGCATGAGGAACACTTGCACAGAGCCACCAGATTTGCTAAGGCTGAGTTATTTTCCTCCTCTTTCCAGAACAATCTTAATCACCCCTTCAAGCTCTGAAAGGTCATCCACACACTCTTCTCCCCAAACCACTCCCCCAGGTCCCAAGGTGGATGACTTCATCACTTCAGACCCTCCTCCACGCTTCTGCTTTCAACTCTTACTTCACCACCTGTGCCTCCTCTCTTCTATCCGCCTTTCCATCCTCCACCCCACCACCCTCCTCCATTTCCCTCCTTCTCTCCCTTCTCCCTTCTTGCCAGTACCCCTGCTACCTTCATCGTGCGTCCCTGGCCCTCAACTCTCAGAAAAGCAGAAGCCCTGATGGGCTAGACTCCAAGCTCCTTCATCTCTCTGCCTCTGCCTGCCTCTCCCATTACCTCCCTCCTAACCTCTCATTCTCTCTGGCATCTGTCAGGACACCTGGAAGCAACAAGCATCTTTCCACTTCCCAAAGGGGTGACTTCTCTTCCCAAGCAACTGCCATCCTATCTCCTCCCTACCAACCATATCAAACTGCAAAAAGGCACATAGTACTGTCTTAACTCTCTTCTTTCCTTGATTACTCCTCCTTCTTCACCCCCTTCCAGTCTGGTTTCTGCAAACACCACTCTACTTCCTCCCTCCTCCAGCTCACTGACTCCATCCACACAGGCATGGACCAGGTCCTTCTCACCACCACCACCACCATCTTTGCTGATTTAGGCAATGCTGTCAACACTGCTTCCCACCTTCTTCTCAGCAAGATAAAGTCAGTGGGTCTCTCTGACTTCATTACTAGCTGGTTCAGCTCTTACCAGCAGGTACATCTCAATCAGTTTGAATCGGAGGTCCCTATCCCACCCCTCCCCATTTGCTCTGGCATCCCCCAAGGCTCTGTCCTTGGTCCACCACTATTCTCCATTTTCCTAAATGACTTTCCCTCTGCCTACTCATCTGCTGCCATCCACATGTATACAGACAACATGGTCCTGTTTGTCTCTGGGCCTGCCCTGCTGAATTAAAATCCAGGCTCCAAACTGATTTTAACGCTGTCCAGCATTGATACAGATCAAATCAGCTATCCCTCATTCCAAAGAAATGGTCTCCATGTCGTTTGGAACTAGTCTGAGACTTTCCAGGCTCCCATACCTCCCATTCTTCCACACCCAAGAAGGGGGTCACAATTGACAATGTGCCCTCATTTAAGTACTTAGGTGTCTGGCTTGACTGACACCTTGACATTCACAGCACATAGATGCAATTCATAAAAACTCCACCCCAAGCTCGGTGCTCTATATATGTATGAAAGATACATCCCTCTTCCTGCCTGTTGAGATATAATCACTAAATGATCCTCCCCATCATTGATTATGGTAGCATTGTCTACAGTGCTTCCCAAAGGCAACTCTGGCCAGACAGGACCCCTCTTTCACTCCTGCCATTTTACTTTGGACTGCCTGCCCTGCACCCACCACTGTTCTCTGTACTCTGTCCTCTCCCTCCTCTCCCCTCCCTGTAAGATCATTGCATTGCCACTGTGTCTCCTTCTTTTTCAAATTCTGGCTGGCTTCCTCCCCTACCTCAGCTCTCTACTCTCCTCTATGCCCCCTCCATGTACTGCCTCCATATCTCTGGATATTGTTCCCTCTTACTTCCCTCTAAGTAATCCCTTTCTGGTCAAGCTGCCTTCTCCTTCTGCTTTCCTAAACTTTGGAACTCTCTCCCCAAACCATTTGTTCTGCCTCTTTCAAATGCTCTCTCTCCTGTCTACTCCATGTCCACACTGCTCCCTCCTGTAATTGCCCTTAATCATAGCTGTACCCTGCTCCTCTTTCTCCATCCTGCCTGCTTTTCCTACTCCTTGCCCTTTCCTTCCTTCTTCTTCTTCTACCCTTCTACTTTGCAGGCCAGGAAACCAGGTCATGGGCTGGGTTGCACCCGGTCATGTCTGACCCTTGTGGTGTTCTACCCAGAGGATGAAGGTCTGCCTCTCCCTCTCTCTGTCTCCTTACTTCCCTGTTTCCTTGTACATTAGTTCTCCCTCACCCCTCCACTTTCTCCCCACTACCTGCTTTTTACTACTCTTTCCTACTCCTTCCCTTCCCCACTCTTACCCCTTCTCCTTGCAGGCCAGGAACAAGGACATGGGCTGGGTGTACACCAGCTGTGTCTGCCCTTGTGGAGTCTGAACCCCAGGCTGACAAGGTTTGCTTCTCCTTCACTACCAAACTTACATCCTCCCTTTCCTATGCCTCCCATGCTAGTTCTCATCCCCTTCCCCCTTATGCTCTCTCCCTCTGTGTGCTATCCCCTACTGCCCTTCTATATTATTATTTCTCTGATCCTAAGGGACCTCCTCCTCCCCTATCCATGTGATAATTTGATATTTATTTTATATGTGTATGTCTAGTACACAGACTTTCCTAGTGCACATAACTCTGCACTGTTATTTAATATCTGTATGATGTTTAATTTTGTAGTATAATCTATTATACTTATCCTTCCCCTCCCCGAGGAGGCATCTAGAAACAGCTATTTTTAGCTCAGTGTGTCTTTCCTGGTGAAACTTTTTAAATAAATGAATAAATTAGGACAACTGGTGTTCAAAACACTTGAGAACACTGACAACAACCTGGGAAATAAAGTATTGTTAAAGAAGCTTTTATTTAAAATTAAAAAAAATGTGAAATCAGATTCAAATGTTAAAGAGCCTCTCACAAGACAAGAGAAAAAGTGTGATCAAAATGGAAAAGGATAGATTCTAGTTTTTCCTGTAGCATGTACAGTTGTTATCATGCATGTGATGCAAGATACCTATGTCAAAACTATTAAGTTTTATAAAGATCAGTCCAATCAAACAGAACCTGCAAAACTGATAGACATAGCTGTCTGAATGAGAGTTACTAGTTCTACCTATTCAGTATGCCATGTCTGCTGTCTAAATGAAAATTACTAGTCCTCCACAATGCTGGTGATGAGAATGCAGAAGGTCATCCCTTGCATAATAGATAAAGACCAGGAAGGTTGTCCCACAAAGTCAGGGTACTTATAATACCAGATGACACATCAGTACCCTGTGAAGGCTTCACTGCATTAATATCGAGCTGTACTTATCTTATTGAATGCAGAAAAGACTTCTGACAGGAGTGAACTGGAACTATCTCTTTCATACCTTGGCTACCTTCAGTTTGCAACTCCTTCATCTGCCACATTTGAACCCTGTACAAGTGAGCATCTGCAAGAGTCATCACCAATACAATGCCCTACTCACCATTTCCCTGGGCAGGGACACTAGGCAGGGATGCTCCCTGCCCTTATCCTCTTTGTAATTGCATTAGAGCCACTGTTGCAAGCAATCAGGCTACATGAGAGGATACATGGCATCCACCAAAGTGGAGAACTGAAGGCGCTAGAATATGCTGATGATATACTGCTGACCTTAACAACCAGACAATCAGTGCCAGCAATGCTGGCCCTTCTGAAGCCTATGGTACGGTATCAGGATATAAGGCTAATGTGACTAAGTCTCTGATTCTGCCTAAGACCTGGATTTCCTGGAACTTACAGGAAGTAGAAGGGTCCATTAATTACCTAGGTATCCATGCCACATGGATGCTGCAGGACTTAGGCAAGCTCAACATCGCCCACCTCATGGTAGATTTAGAGAGACATCTAGCCAGATGGAGTCAGCTGCATTTCTCCCACTGGGGGAGAGTGCATGCATACAAAATGATGGCAGCACCCAGAATCCGGTACCTACAGGACAATCTGCCCCTCAAGGTTCCCAAAACCTTGTTTAGTCAACTACACAATCAGATACTTGACTTCTTTCTGGGAAATATTCCAGGCAAGTAAGCTATAAAGCTTGAGAAACCACTGGCAGAAGAAGGTCTCAACCTCCCAAACTTTCTAAAATAAAACCTACCTTTTATGTTACTCCCAGCTACTTTTATTGATGCATGGGAATATTCTGACTAACCTAACCTCCCTCACTACCTTGTTACAGTCAGTCAGGATATGGAGAATATATACAAAAATGCCACACTGAAACCAGGTGCTTCTCTGGTCTTTCCTCTTTGGAACAACTCAGCCCTCAAAATAGGAGGATTTCCAGTTTTCTGACTGCAATGGCAAGCCAAGGGTATAACCTCATTAGGACAATATCCATAAGTGGCTGACAGGACACCTCAAGTCCTTTAGACAACTGTAGGCTGAATTTCATCTGGCAAAACATCAGCATTGGCAGTACTTAGAGCTCAGGCATGCAGTCACTAGAGATGCAGTAAATTTAAATTTCACCAGCGTAAGTGCCTGTGAAGTGAGCACTTTGTCTTGTCACTATGCTATCGGAGTGCCTAATGCAAAAGCTCACTTCAGCCTTGTGATTATTACTTTGCGTTGTCATTCCACCTTAATGCAAGTAAGACAAAGTGACAATAATATTTGCAGCCCTTCACACACACAGTCACCAGAATTAATGTGCATCCCCAAAATGCTCATGTCTTGTGTCCAGAACTCTCCCCATTGCTGATGGTGATGAAGTGAAATGAGAGCACAGGAAATGCAAGTTTCCCAGAATTAATGGTGCACTCAGACATCATGAGTGCAGTAATCACAGTCACTAGAATTAATGTGCATCCCCAAATGCTACTATCTTGCGTCCATAAAATTCCCAGTGCTGATGAAGTGAAATGAGAGCCTAACAAAATGCAAGTCTTCCAGAATTAATGGCACACTCAGTCATGTGCAGGGGTCACGCAGTCACCAGAATTATGTGCATCCTCATAATGCTACTGTCTTATGTCCAGAAAATTCCCAGTGCTGACAAAGTGAAATGAGAGGGTAACAAAAAATGCAAAGTCTCCCAGAATTAATGGTGTACTACAAGCGCACAGACAGATGAAGAATGTTCACGCACTCAAGAGATGCAGACACAAAGGCACAACAACACCTAACCAGCTCACAAGTCACAAATCCAAATCTGGAAAGAATACCTTTTGCCAGTTTGGGAGTGTACTGCATAGCAGTAACAGTCCACTACCAGTAAAGATACACAAAGCAGTATAAAAATTCATGCAGGTGCAGTGGATAGCAGGTTCACACTGCTGCAATTACTCTAGGCATCAATAAAAGGTGTCTGATTTAATAATGGTACGCATCGCAAGTATGCACACACACACACACACACACACACACACACTTCAAGTAATGCATAGCAAATTGAAAACCTTTAGTAATATAACCAAATGTTTTAAACAAACTGAAATTATACACTGCTGCACCACAACAATCAGCAAAAAATGTCAAGAATTACTGAAAATATTATGTGTGTACATTAACACAGTTATCCAAGAAAAAATAGCCAAAACAGAAAGACTGCTTTTCTCCCAGTTAATCTACTACACCACAGATACACCCCTCCCCAAAGCACACTTCACAGTACACAAAGTGACTGTTCTAAATTAACATTCAAAATCCACATGCAAACAATAAACACTCGATGATATGAGCACAGGAGGGTTTCCTACAATCGATGTACTAAATTGTGAGCAAAAAAATAGCTCAAAATGGCTTTTTAACAGCTTTTCAGGATTTGAATTGCAGAGCTCGAGAGGAAACTGTCTCCATCTTCACTACACACAACTACACAGAACTGAGGCTGTGCAGAACAATCTAGAGCCCATGTGACTGCAATCACATGAAGCACTACAAAATTCACCATGGAGCTCAAAAACAAAGGCAAAGTGAGGCAAAGTACATTGATTTCAATGTACTTTACCTATAAAATTAGTGGAGAAGTGGTTTGGGAAGGAGGAATAATCACAGTCATTGTTCTCAGTGGACTTCGTGTCCCCCATTATAGCGAAGTACTCCAGCTTCACATTGCAGAATACTTCACAGTTCCACATTACTCCATGAATCACTTCATGGAGTGAATTTTTCTACTCAGCCCACCACTAGCAGTCACACATACCCTAAATAGGAGTGTCCAACCAGAATATATTAGACACATTACATGAGTGGATCCAGACATTTTCACCCCATAGGCTGGACATATCTACAAGGAACTCTGAGCCCTGTAGGAAGGTACCACAGACAGGCTATGATTAGCTTGGAGCATTGAACTAGACACAGAGATCACACTCCAGGAATGAAAGGAGTGCTGGAAGCATTTAGATGAAGTGGTGAAAGATACTAGAAACCAGTTTACACAATTCATGATCCTGCACAGATGGCACAGAATGCCTCAAAACTATATAAATAAGGCCTAATTCTTACTGACACATGTTGGAGATGTCACTCAGCCTCAGGAATATCACCCATCTAATCTGGAACTATAGAATTACTGGGCAGAGATTCAGAAGATCTGCCAATAGGGTGCTAGTCTAGGCCTCCTCACCTTCTCAGGCTAATGACAATGCTAGGCACCCTCCACAAGCTGGATACTGTGCAAACAAACCCACACAGAATCACAAGGTGGTTACAGGGAGCCTTGATAGCTGCAAAATGTGTGAAAATACACCACTGGAGGACCCTGCTTTCCCTCAGTGCACAAATGGACAAAGAGTTGGATAGGATGGCATGTTATGAAAAGGAGCACCATGCAGCATTACGTACACTAGGGAACTATATGGATGCTTTGGGCCCATATCTGCACTCCACGTGTTGACATTCCACAAGGATACTACATGCCACACAATCTTACAAACTGAAACAAACTCAACCTTGAAGCTTGATAGCTTTACTGACATTGTTGTCTTTCACCTATACATAAACCTGAAAATTATTTCTCTAACACACTTCAATGTTGCCAAGGCCCCTAGTTGCTGCAGAGAATAAGGTTACCATTTGCTTAACAAATATAGAATTGATAAGAAGGTACTACTGTTTGAACACCCTTGTCTTATGGTAGGAATACTGATAAAGATATCTGTTGATTCTGTGGATATGTTGCTATCAGTGTAGTTATTTATGATCACCACCCTTAGAGTTGTTACTATATAAGAGGTAAGAGCCCCTGGCCAGATTATCTCATAACCCGTATTGGCAGGAAATTGTTATGGTGGCCTTAATGTTAATGTTGTTGAAACCTTATCTTATCAATAATCAATAAAATGTTACTTACAAAAAAAAAGTGATTAGTCCTTCCTATTCAGGCGCCATATTTGCTGTCAAAATAAAAGTTACTATTCCTGCCTTTTCAGCAAGCCATATCTGATTGTAAGTATAATAATCCTCTGGGCTACCAAAAAGTAATGACATTTTCCTTTCTTATTATTATATTTAGGAATGGGATAAAAATATACTGTTTAAAATAACACAGTCAATAAATCTGTTTTATATCGGAGGACAATATGTTCCATTATTTACACAATATTTGGTAAATAGAAAAGTTAATGAACTCAATTTTTACCATTTATTTATCTATAGTCGGATGAGACACAGCATCTCCTAACAGCTGGGCTTTGCTCCACCCCATTTTACAACAGGGATAGACAGATGGACAGGGTGGTCAAGAACCTTGCTCAAGTTCACACAATCACCCAGAGGTTGTGATGGAAATCCAACCTGGAACTGCTGAGTCACAGTTCAGTACTCCCAACTAGACAGCATTGCCTCAGAAGATGATTGATATGTGTGTGTATATATATAAATATATATATATATATATATATATATATATATATATAATCTATAGTGTGCACAGTAGACATGTTTCTTGCCTTATGTAGTACTATTAAAGAAACACTGTCAACCCCTTAGGTCTCAAAGTGTCCCTAGTTTAAAATACACATTCTATGACTGCTCACATTCTGTGAGTTTGCTGATACCACTGACAATTTGAGTCTGTTTTGCTTTTCTTCTTTAAATATAAGAAACTGGACCATCTGTCAGTGCAGCAGTAGCATTAGTGCTCGTGACACTTATGACCTGGGTTCAAGAATGAGCCCAGATCATCAGGGACCAGCCGGGGGAAGATTCAGTATCCCGTGGGATGCTCTCCATCTCCTGGGTGGGAGGTAAGGTGCTATGTCCTGCTGAAGCACTGCTACCTTCAGATTTGTGGGTGGTATGACACGTGGGACATGAGGTGGGGAGGGATAAATCACACTCTGAATTGTGTGAGCATGCCAATGCACTCTCATGTTGGAGACATAGACCCAATGTCAGCATCTTTAGAGGTGAGCAGCAGCACAGTGGGAACCCGAAGGCGGAACTAGCCCTGGTTGTGAGGATGATCACTGGCCTCTGTAGGCCCCAATTGGTGACTCGGGCTCCTCCTGAATCTGGATCCATATCTTTATGGGTCAAGGGACTCCTGTCCCCCTGCCATGAAGGGCAAGCCATGAGGGACTCTGGAAGAAGGTAAGTCCTGAGAGAAGCCGGGTGATGGGGCTGGGAAGATTGGCGGGAAGGAGGCACAGCAAGGGAGGGAGGAGGAGGATAAACCGAATTAAAGGAAAATGTGAAAAACAGACTGCCCTTCACACTGGTGTCACCAAACAAAACATATCTCCTGGTCAAAATTGTAAAATGAATAAAAATACTTTTGTTTATAGTCCTTGATCAACTCCTACTGCACATTTCCTGGACTCGGAAGCACCCAACACAATCTAGAAACTCATAATGCCATGAGAGGAGAGGAGACTATGCATCATGAGTGGCTGCACTTTTGGGATGTTCTAATGTTCAGGAAGCATGCAGTAAGAGCAGATCAAGGATTTTAAACAACACAAGGTTGGTATAATTACACCACTGGCATGCCTTTCAGTTCTACTAAGAAAAGGAGCAAATAAAATAACCAGCAGCATCAATGCGTATTCAACAAGGTAAGCAATCATAAGATGTTGGTTTCAACTAGAAATAATATGATACAGAAAGGGTTAGCAGTTCCCTTTCATATTGTTTTGAACACCACAGCATTGTTTCTTGCCTCTATCCACACAATGGTAAAGACAGTTCTCATGCTGTTCTTTACCAGTACTGATATTAGAACCCACATACCATCCCTAGAACCCACTGAACCTATAATATGGTATCTTCCCAGTTCCTTGGGACAGGACATATGACAGCATCTGTGCAGATGATGCAAAGACATTGACCATTGTTTGGTGTTGTTTAACTCACTAGAATGAACCTGAGGAAAGGTGCTGTGGGATATTGAACATTGAGTGGTGGCACATAGCTTTGCCCCCAAAAAAAAACACTGTATACATTGACATATATGATGTCTTCCTACACACAAGCATTACATTCTCAAAAGTTATATGCTGGCTCCTTTTTGCTCAGAGGCAGGGTTTCAGGTATGGCAATTAGGAACTTTCAAAACAAATGTTTCTCCTTCCCTATATAACCTCATCAGCTTTTCCAATCTGATTGGAGCCCCCACACATCTTGAACCCCTAATCAGATGCTTCCTAAACAGAACATTATTGTACTGAGCCAGGAGTACTGAGAAGCACTAGTCATTGAACAATGATGGGTCTCAGGATGCACAGTGAGTGGAAACCTCTGCTGTTTTCTAAGACTAAGCCCTCATCAAAAATAAAAGTTGTCTTGTGAAAATAACACTTCTTTGCTTTTGTATATGGTTTCAGAATTGGTCTGCAAGATGCAATATGGGAAAAAAGACCATTCTTGAGGCATAAAGTAAAGGCTGCTAAAGCTGTACTTCTTTCATTGCTGCCCCTCAAGCAGCCTGTATCAAATGATTGCGGGATCTCAGGGCTGTCATTCTTGTAAATGGAAATATCCTCTTTGCAGTATCTGTAGCAGAGTTCTGTTTCATCTCCTCTATTGTGATTGAAGACCCTGGCCCCATGTATTTAGGGCAGTGGGACTGGGGTGTGTTATGCTTATATTCAAGAAAGTGGCTGAGAATTTCTTTAGGCAAGGAAAATAAGACCAAGTCACTACTGTACATCCTGTCCTTTGCTTTGTGACTCTTGACATTTGACACATACATTCAAACCCTTGACATTATGATTACTGAAAGAGAAAGAATGATGTCTCCTTTTCTGAAATGGAATCTCATGCTCTCTCCTAAACAAAACAACTTTCTCAGGTTCATACTATCAACCAGAGGTTGGAATCTAACCAGGAACTGCTGATGCACAATGCCGCGTTCTAACTAAACAGCATTACCTCAGAAGATTCTCCACAAAAATATATACACAATAACCATGCTTGTTACCCTGTCTGGCATTACTAAAGGGACACTGTCAAACCCCATAGGCCTCAAAATGTCCATAGTTTAAAAATATGTTCTATTACTGCTCACATTCTGTAAAATTTGCTGATGCCATTGACAGTTAGATTCTGGTTCCATTTTCTTATTTAAATGTGAAAAACAGACTGCCCTAATATACCAATGTCACCACACAAAAATGTATTTCTTGACTAAGTATTGAAAAAAAAACAATAAAAAATTACTTTTGTTTATAATCCTTGATCAACCCACAAGACTGCATCTTTCCTGGACTGAAGGAAAATGTCTTCTTTTTCCAAACTAGAATCTCATGCTCTCCTAAACAATATAACATTCCCCAAAACAGAATGCCAGTATCATTCTGAAGTTTATAGCAGTTAATTAATAATACTACTGTCATGTGATTTGTTTACAGTACGTCCTAAAGTCAATTGACAAAGAAGCCTGTGTTTATTAAGACAATTGTTTTATTTTATTTATTTTTTTAGTGGACAGAAAATAAAATAGAATATGAATTTCTTAATGTCATACTGTTTGTTAAATAAGTAATATTAATCCAGCTATTAACTTCTAAATAATATAGTCTCAGCAAAATAGGAGCAGGTGTGTTATTAGATGTTATGGGATGTCATGTAGCTCTGCTAAATGTGGACTTCTTTGTAGATTAAGACACTTTTGCCTGTTTTAAAATTTTAAGAAATAAACATTTTTTTTCGTAGTTTAATAAATCTGCAGGGCAGGTGGTGTTTCAAATCTTTCATTTCAAGTATCACCATGTGTGGGTATTTGTGCCCAAATATTGGCAGAAATGTGAGATTATAGAAACTACACCATATGCCAAGCCATATGTCTAAAAGTGGGATAAAGGCCCTTGAGGTCAGAGAGCATGCATAAAGAGCTTCTGAGCTGAAGCTTATTGTGGCATCAGTTTCATCTAGCCATTTTATCTAGTTTGTGTACAAGAATCTATCATAATAATTCCTGAGAATACGGACTATACTGGGATATCAATAGACTGAAATATTGCAGTACTAGTTCATGAAATCACCCTTCCTGAGGAGGAGTATCTCAGGAGATTTCCAAGGACACCTGTGAAACCATCTGCTTATAGGTCATTATGTCTTTCCTGGAAAAATTATTTCATTAAATAAACAAACAAATAAATGCAACAACTAATGACAAACTAATGCACTTGATGGGAAATGGCTACAAAGTTGTCTTTCCTAAACTGTTGCCAGTACATTAAGATCCTCACGATTAACTAAGTGTCTGGTCAAAACCATGACAGTAAATACATGCGGTCAAAAACTGTGTGGTCAAAACAGCGACACCGGCTCTGGGTAAGTATATATAATCTAGTGCGGTTTTGGACCACACGGTTTTGTACTCACTGCATGGCGAAGTTATTGGCCATGCTGTTTTGCTGTCACGGTCTTGACATAGCGCTAATTAGCTTTAGACTAAAACAAGCATCTATCAATGCAGAATGTTTGCTGCTTGCATTGCTGTTGTACAGGGTCTTGCTTGTACACATTTTACTATACAGTTACCAAAGACAGACCAGATGAGATGTAATATAGCATTTACTATTAGGTCTCTATTTTACACAGTTCTATATTTCATTTACAAAAGCAGAGGTGAGATGCAATATTTAGCTTTTATTGTGGTCCTGCTTTTATGATATATTTTCTAGGACAGATAATTTTAGATGCAACATCTACTTTTCAGTGGGATTCTGCTATAGGGTCCTGTGTTTACATAGTTTTTAAATATATTTACCAGGATAACCCAGCTGAGATGCAATTTCTCATGTTCAATGGGGTCCTGCTTTAACATATCTTTGTACTGTTTTTACCTGGGATAGCACAGCTCAGATGTTATCTTATTTTCGGTGGGATACTGATTTTGCCAGTTTTACTCCATATTTACCCAGGACAGCACAGCCAGGATGCAATATCTCATTTTCAATGGGTCCTGTTTTATCCATTTTATAATGTGTTTACCCAGGGTAGCCCTGCTGAAAGCGAGTTACATTTTCAGTGGGGTCCAGCTGTTACAATGTATTTTGCAAGGACAGAGCAGCACAAATTCACATTTCATTCTGGGCTCTGCTGTACTGGAGTCAAGCGTTTACATGTTTACTAAATACTTAGCTGGGATAGATCAGATTAGATGCAATATCTCATTGTCAGTGGTGTCCTGCTGTTACACATTTAAAACTGTATTTTCAGGACAGGGCCAACTGAGAGGCAATATCTAGTTTTCAGTGGGTCTCACATTTTGACCCCAAATTTCCAAGTCTTTTATGACCTGACATTATGATTAGGACAGGTGGAATTTTAAAAATCCCAACCGAAGGTGATCTTGCAGTGCAACTGTGAAAATATGTTTCGGAGAGGATTTGAAAAATGACACCTGTCATGTTCAGGAGGTGGAGTAACATAAGGGTGTATTGAACATTAGGGGCCAAAATTTGAAAAATAAAGTTATGAGTAAACACTGGCATAATTCAACATTTCTTTATAACTTTTTTTCACATTTTGACCCCAAATTTTCAACAGTATTTTTATGACCCTCCTTCTGAACATGACAGGAGTCATTTATAAAATACTGTCCAGAAAGTAATTTTATTCCTCAAGTGTGAAAACACATTGTGGCAGGATTTAGAAAGTGACATCTATCATAGTCACAAGGTGGTGTGAAAAAATGTTGCCAAAATCTGGGCTCATAATATTGAAAATTACCAAAGTTATAAGTGAGCATTGAAAATGTCAATCTTACTTCATAACTTTGTTTTTAATATTTCAACTCCAGATTTTCAACATAGTCTTCTTATGACCCCACCTCATGAACATAGTAAGTGAAAATGTTCAAATCCCACCCAAAAGGAGATTTTTTGTCTTGACAGCAAAATCACCTTTCAGGCTGGATTTGAATAATTTTCTACTCTTGTTTATGAGAAGGGGTCATAAGAAGACTATGTTGAAACTTTGAGAGAAAAAATATTTAAAAATGATCAAGTTTTGAGCACAAGTTTAAAACACTTTAAAATACATTATCAGTATACCTGATTTCCTCAGTTCCTGGTCAGGTATTGAAGAGTGAAGACTGTGGTCCAGAAAGGATTATAGCGTTGAACCCCTGGTAGGTAAGTAAGGGATGGGGTGGGTGCTGAGTGGGGTGTTGGATGGAGGGAGGTAACAGCAGAGGCAACAGACAACAATGGACTATTTCTTTTACAGGGTGTATAAAAAATTTAAAAAATACTATGAAGGACAGTTTTCTTTATTTCAGGTACTGACACTGGAGATTGGGCACTGTAATGGTAGTTTAACCATGTATGAGTAAGAGAAGCAATAAAGAGGTGGGAGGGATACTTGGTGGGGGATTACTGGAATAAAATAAATAAAAAAGATGAGGATGGTTTTCTTTATTTCAGATACTGACACTGGAGATTGGGCACTCAGTGCGGTGTTATGTTTGGCAACTCTGGGGATGGACTCCTGGTGTCACACAATGAGAACAGGAGGGGTGAGTGGTAGTAGCCTGGACGGGGATTGGGAACTCCAGTGTTGGAAAATTAAGAACAAAGGTGAAAACAATAGAAGGTGTGAGGATACTTGCCAGAAGGCAGAAGGTTGTTTTACACTGGGGTGGGGTGGGGTGGGATTACAGCAGGCTGATCATGATGCTGATCAGCTCTAGCTCTGCTTGGTGGGTGGCGTTATGCAGATTAAAGGAAAGTGGAGCCCTATGATTCAGGCAGCTGTTTTCTTAGAACTTCAACAGTTTCCACCCAGAAAAACCAGAATAGTGTCAGGATCAGCCTGGTTGATGATTGATCTGACACTGTTGAACTCTGCAGACTGCTCCGCACTGGACCAAAAGTGACACACCTATCAAAATCTACTATCATTCCAATATGTTCACTGCTAAGTACATGAATGAACATGAAAAGTACCACCAACTGAAGCACCTACTGACAGAGGAAATGCATTACTTTTGTGCCTGCTGAAAACTATTCATGAATGTTCATTCAGATAACACTAAAAGTCCCATAATGGATTTTAAATTGACATTGTAAGACTATTCTTTGTAATAATTTGGATTGTCTATCAAATGAATAGCAAAATAGCTGTCACCTTTCACAAAAGCATGCTTGTTTCTTAAAAATAGCTGAGGCTCCAGAAAACTCTGAACTTAATAATATTTAAAGGCCACTTAGCTTATATTTCAGTTTGGGTTTTTTGTTATTGTTTTGACGTTCTCATCTGTTCCTTATTTTGGATATTTGAATCTAACAGGATTAACTGCTATGTGCCTTAGAGTTTACCTGCTGCTGCAGCTTACCTCACTAGAGATAAGTCCACTGCTTGTGACATCACAAATTTCACAGCAGAAAACTGTGACACCACAAGCAGAGGATTATAACTTCCAGTTGGTAATAAGCAGCTGGAGCAGATGAACTACGGGATGTGGATCACATTTTATGAATTGTACATATTCTTAGTGATAAAGGACTGGGAGATGGGAACTGAAACACACACAAAATAAAACTGAGCTGGATCTACTTATTAAATTTTATAATGCAGTTCAAGATGCTTCAGCTGCACTTTAAAATAATCGCTTTAAAATAATAGTTTCTGTAGTTCCTTTACCACAGACAGTACTGGTAATGATAATGTATCTGCTTCCTCCTCCCAGGATTAATGTCTTCACTCTTTATTGTGTCCTTCTTTTAGGCTGCATCTTTCTGCCTGTATACAATAGTCAAAATAATGTCTTCATTATATATTGAATACTCAGCCCTTCATCAATAAATTAAAAATATAATATTTGATAGGAAAATGTGCAGATTATTAACTTAAAAGCACTATTCTATCACCACATATGTACAGTTCCATATAGTATTTGTTATAATTTACCAGTGAATGGAAAACACACATCTGCGTTACAGGTTTTCGTTAAAAAATGTATGATTAGTTCCTCGCATTAGACTTATTAGATTCCAGAACAAAAGAAGAGAGTTTTAAAATGATTTTATTATCTGACAAAAATATAAAGACTTTTATACTCTGGGTGATAATAATAATAATTATATATATATAATATGTCTACACAATTATAACAATACATACAACATTTTGAAGGACATATAACAATGCAGCACCTGAATAAAATAATCATAAATTCTAAAATATGTACAGCATTAAGTGCCACACTGGGTATTTACAACACAGTAATTTTGCAAAACCCCGCCGGGTGGTGTAGTAGTAGTTCCATTAGAGAAACAATCCATGTCTTCCGCTTTTTCCAACTCAAACAGCGAAATGTAAACAGAGGCAAGAGCAGCTGTCATCATGGTGGGCCTGGCTGAGGCATTCAGTCCATTAGTCTAGCGCAGGACCTGGCCCACCAGCCCCTTGGACTGAGGTCTAGATAGGGGATGAACTGTGCAGGCCTCCTGAACCTCTCATCTGTTCCCTCCATCATGTCACCAAGGCTCTACCCACCAAGTCAGTGTTTTTGGCAGTGTGCAGTCTTGATGCCTTGCTGGACGTCCTATGCTCTCCTTTCTGTGTTCGGCAGGAAAGACCATCTCCACAGTCTGGCAGCTGGAAAATCTCCAGACCATGTGAGCCTTTTCTCTTATGTCTAGTACAAACTTGGCCTTCCTTGAGAACAGGCTTGCAGATCTTGGACCAGAAATGACGGGCACAGCATAATCCTTCAGTACAGTCGGAGGATCGGAGGCAAGCCTCACCTTCTTGACCTGAATAGAAAAAAAAAAGTTGCACAAATCACATCATTCAGCAAGCTTCAGAAACAAAACAAAAACAATGCATGGTTGTGATAAATGCAGGGCAGTATTAAAATGCAAAACTGTTCCTTAAAAGGAAGGAGATGTGTATACTGAATAGGAGGACACTTTTTGTGCTAATACTTTTTATTAGACTACCTGAAAAATGGCTACATATAGAAACATAGAATTTGATAGCAGATAAGGACCTCTTGGCCCCCAGTCTGTCTATTCCTTCCTACTGTAATACCATATACCTACTTGATCTCTGGCTTAGCTCTCCCTTCCCTAATGATAAGGTTCACTTATGCCCATCTTATGCATTCTTGACTCCATACAGCTTTCATCCCCACAGCCTCTGCTGGAAGGCTGTTCAGGCAACCACCACTCTCTGTGAAGAAGTACTTCTTTATGTTTCCTGAGTCTACCCTCTTCCAACTTCATAGCATGTCCCTTGTTCTTGAGCATCTTTTTCTGACAAATGCTTCCCTCTTGTACCTTATTATACCTGTGAGATATTTGAAAGTCTCTATCATATCCTCCTTTCTCTTCTTTCCTCAGGGTGTACATATCAAGATATTTTATTCTCTCTTATATGGTCTCTGGTGCAGACCCTTCACCAGTTTTTCCCTCCTGGACTGCCTCTACTTTATATATGTCTTCCAGAGATGTGGTCTCCAGAACTGGACACAGTACTCAGGTGAGGTCTCACCAATGATTTATAAAGTGGTATCACCACCTCCCTCTTTCTGTTGATGATACCCCTCCATATGCACCTAGCATCCCACTAGCTCTCCCCACAGCCTTGTCACAGTTTGACCACCTTTAGATCATCGGATATGATTACTCCCAGGTCTCTTTCCTGTTTGGTGGTCATCAGTACTACTCCTCTCATCTTGTACTCCACCACTGGGTTTCTATGCCCCAAGTGCATGATTTTGCACTTCTTCACATTGAAACTTAGTTGCCACATTCTTGGCCACTCCTCAAGTTTTCTAGATCCCTATTCATGTTTCCATCCCCCTGCAGAGTCTACCCTATTGCAGATTTTAATGTCATCTGCAAAAGAAATACCTTCCTTCTAGTCCCTCTACAATGTCACAAATAATTACATTAATGAGGACTGATCCCAGTACTGATACTTGTGGCACCCACTGGTCACCATCCCTTCCTCAGAGTGAACTCCATTTACCACCACACTTTGATACCTATCCCCAGCCAATTTCTTACCCAGTTTACCACTTTTGGCCCCACTGCCAGTCTGCCCAGTTCATTTACTAGTCTCCCATGTGGAACAGTGTTTGAAGGCCTTACTGAAATCTAAGTAGGCCACATTCACCAATCCACCCTGATCTACTTCCTGATCACCCAGTCAAAGAAATGTATCAGTTTTGTTTCACATGACCGCCCCTCTGGTGAATCCATGCTGCCTCAGATCTTGTAAGTTGCTGGTATCAATATTCCACAATCCTTTCCTTCAGTAGTGATTCCATTAATTTCCGCACCACTGAAGTCAGGCTGATTGGCCTGTAATTTTCATCTTCCTCCCTGCTACCACTTTTTGTTAAGTGGAACTACATCTGCTCTCCTCTAGTCCTCCAGGATCACTCCCATTTCAAGTAAGTGGTTGAACAGGACTGTTAGAGGTGCAGTCAACCACGTCTCTGAGATCCTTCAATATCCTTGGATGTATCCTGTCTGGCCCCATTGCCTGGTCCACTTTCAGATTGTGAGTTCCTTCAGGACCATTTCCTCTGTAAATGGACTAATGTCTACCTCCTTCCTTTGATGCTCCTGTCCTTAACTGTGGTTCCTCACCTTCCCTTCCTCCATGAACAATGAACAAAAATATTTGTTCAGGATGCCTCATTTTCCTGGTCCCCTTCACACTTCTCCCTTCCCTCCTTAGCCTTGCAATGCTCCCCCTGGTTTTTCTGTTTGCTTACATATCTGAAAATGTCATCTCCTTTCTTTACTGCCTATGCTATTTTCTCCTCTGTTTTGCACCTTTGTGCTCCTGATGGCTTTCCTATCTGCCTCTGCATCTCATGATACACCTCCTTATTCTCCTCCTCTGTGTCTCCTTATACTTCCTGAATGCTAATAACTTTGCCCTTACCTTCCCAGACACCTCTTTTAGAACCATACTGGCCTCTTTTCCTCTTGCTTTTGCTTACTTGCCTGATGCAGAGGTTTGTTGCCTTTCCTATGGCCCTTTTAGTGTTACCCACTGTTCCTCCACTCCACCCATGTCCTCCTCCTGCCAGGGCATCCCTGAGGCATTCTCCCATCTTTGTAAATCGGCCCTCCAGAAGTCCAGGACCCTCACCTTGGTGTGGTTCGATTCTGGCTCAGTAGTTATATTAAACCACACTGCATGGTGATCATCAGATCCCAAGTTGTCACCCACCTTGACATCTTCAATGCTGTCCCTGTTGGTGAGTACCAGGTCCAACACTGCTTCAACATGAGTGGGCTCCCTTACTAGTTGCCTGAAGAATGCCCCTGCAGGAGTCAGGATGTCGGCTGCTCCTAGCTGAAGCAGCAGCTGGGATGCTCCAGTCCACATCCAGCAGATTGAAGTACCCCACCAGCAACACCCACCCACTGGTCACCAATGCGTTATCTACCCACCTTGTGTTGGAAGTCTGTAGATTATGCCAGTGCAAATAGTGGTTTCATTTCCTGTCTCTAGGGTAACCCACGTGCCATAAGACTTTGACTGAATATGACTACATATACAGCAATCACTGGGTCATAGCAATTTACAAATTACCTTTGACAGAATGGGGTCTTGAAGGTAAAGTAGTTAGTCTAGGGTGACTATCAATGGTAATATGATGATTGTCATTTCCAAAGCCTTCAACTATAGTCTCTTCTATTTCTCCATGGTGGGATTGTTCGTGTTCATTCCATAACACACACCTGCTGAAGAAAATCATGTTTAATAACAAATAGCTGAATAACCGTTTCTTATGGGTGCAATTTTAGGGAGGGGCATTTTGGTCAACTTTCTCTCAAGTCTTATCTTTCAAGCACCCTGCTGTGGTATCTCTGCCCCACCTGACATATACAACACAGCTTATTGCAAATTATTTTTCACTTCTTTTAACTACATAACAATGTTGTGTATATGCATATATATATATATATATATACACACACACACACACACACACACATGGATTGGGGTAAAAGATAAATTGACTGATGCCAACAAAGTAAGATATCAAACATATATGGTTCTGTTGCTGTTGTACAATGAATTTGTTGTATGTATGATCATCATAATGGAATTCAGATATCAGCATTCACAATGCTGATGACATCTAACTGTCTAATGCAGCACTGATACCCATAAGTTGAAATCAGAAAACAGATATCTTATATATACCACGGATTTGGAGTTTGCTTTGTGACAGAAATGGTAAAAAGTTACAAAGAAAAAATTACAAAATGTAAACCATATCCAATCCATAATGATCAGATGCAATATAGTTTATTTATCATTACGCTAATCCATAATGATCAAAAGCTATATGGCATCTCACATATTTAAATAAATTTCTGAGCATGATAAGTGCATCCAAAATTAGTGACATACATTTCTGAGTGTGCTCAGTGTGTCAAAAACTAGTGAGATAAATTTCTGAGCAACCTGGTTGATTTTGCTCATGTTGGGTCAGAGAAACACTTTTATTTGCCAAACATATTTACACTGCCATGGTATGTTTAAGCAATAAACCACAATAGGGTGTGGGTGATGCTGGGTTTACCCATGCCTGGCATGGTTCAGTCATGAACCCATGAGCCAAGTGACCAAACCATTCAGGCTTGGTTAAATCCCAGCATCCCACACAGAATAGTTATTGCGATTATACAATGTCCTTTTTTTTGACAAGAAAAGCAGATTTTTCCTGCATTTGAAATTATTTTTGTTGGATTTATTGCTCTGCTAAAAAAAAAAAAAAATTGTACTAGGTTGCTAAGGAGGTTCTGTGTTGATAGGGAGATCTTTTTGTTTGACAACATGACTGGAGCACCTCCACACAGTAATATGCTGTGATTTTGTTTGTTTTTGTTTTTGTTTAATAAAGAGAGTCATGGACTATTGATTTATTTACAGGTTATGAAGCCAGTTGATTGTTGGTTTGGTGTGAGAGGTAATGGTCTGCTATCTGCGAGTGGCGTATGCTTCTGGTTTTAGTTTGTGGTCAGCAGGAAGTACCAGTGGTACTTGGGGATATCGTTTTTTATTTTATGAAACTGTTCTTTTGCTGGATGCTACCGGTTTGTTATGGACTGAAGGAATGCTCAGTGGCACAGTTCTGATATCATTAGGTGGTGCAATCGTTAGGAGGTCTGAACAATGGACTCAGCAGACAGAAATTGTACTTGTGCTCACGGTGAGTCACGATGGACAGAGGAGGGTAGTGTTACAGGAAAATTATTGAAAACGTTTTTCATCATGCATTTTAGGATGTGGTTATTTTTTTGTTTTGTTTTGTTTTTAAATGCTGGGGCTGTCAAATTTGTTTTGAACAGTAATGGAGTGTTCATTTATGGCAAGCAATGTTGAGTCCTTCAGTTTTGAATACAGCCGCTTTAGCAGAGGAAAGAAGATGGCGGCTAGGATTCTTTGATTTTGGGGTTCGGATTAATTTATGTTTGAGATGCGGCTGACTGGCACCTCTGCCATTGTTAATGTCAGGATTTACCATGGCTGAAAGGTGCCAGTTAGCCAATCATGTTGCCGGATTCTTGGAGTCCATTGTATAAATATAGTTATAAAATGAGTGAGAAAAAAGCAGTACAAATGCTGTCTCCTGATTGGATGAAATACACCACATGACCATTCATGATCCATAATGACTGCACGCCTGCACTTCCTCCTATTTTCACTGCCCTACAAAATAATTTTGGCCATTTCATAAACAGATAATCCACTACAGGTGTGTGGTCATGGTCTGATATATGCAGCCTTGAGTAGCTGAACGCACTCGGCATGCAGCCTCATGCCTCACAACACAAACGCAGACAGTGCATTTGCAGAGCACCATGACTGCATGCCCTGTAGTGGATTCTCTGTTATTGATATATTATAGTGGTGTGGTAGCACCATTATAGTTAGGGTTGAGTAGGCACTTTAATGTTAAACCACAATTGTTGCACTTTATCAGCTTCACAACCATTCAATATATTTGCACAAAAGTTTGCATGCTCAATCTCATGAGGTGAGATCTCTTGATGTGCTAGTTTTGTTCTGGTCAGATCTGCAGATTCCAAGATGTGGATAGTCAATTAATGCAGAAAATCGAATTTTTCCTTTTTTTTTTTTTGCCATTTTGTAACTCCCAGATGATCTGGAGTTTTGGTCTGAAATTTTCAGGGTAGAAAGGGCTTGGTCCAAGAAGTGCTGTTTGCTGGTTTGTTAAAAATATTAATTTGTTCCAAAGTTATAACATTTAAAAACGTGGGTTCTGAGCCTGTTCAGTCAGCCCTTCAAAATAGCTAAATAATGTTTCATATAGAACCCATTTCCATGAGATTTCTGGTTAGCTTTTTCCCACGCCACCATCTTGTTTTACATTTTCCTAAAATTCAAATTTAGATAATCACAAAATGACATTCTGGAGAGTGACCAACACATGTACCTTGTTGGATTCTACACTTAACTGTTGAGGAAATGTTCTTGCAATGTTGTTTTTAAGATTATTAATCTTTTTGTCACCATGATAAGAAAATGATTATTTTTCATACCACAGTGATGAAAAAAGATCCCTTTCTGAGGAAAAGATCATTTCTGACTTGCAGGCATGTTTTCCTGGTGTCTAGTGGCACACCACTCCGATCTTCATCCCTGTAGTAATAGATTTTTCTCTGGTATCTAGTGGTGCCCCTCCACCCTCTGTTTGCCCTCCCCATATATATATATATATATATTTTTTATATTTATATTTTATGTCTCTCCATAGTTTCTAGTGGCTCCCCCACCATCAAATCCCAGCCCTATATTTTCAGTGTTTCCTGATGTCTAGTGGCACCCCCATCTCTCTGATCGCTGTCACCATTTTTTTATTGTATCCTGGTGTCTAGTGCCCCCAATGGTTGTCTTGTCTTGCCTGTAATAAAGAAATAGGTCCTTCAATTTTTTTTTGTTTAACCCTGTAAACAATAAATCGGTCACTCACTGATTTGACCCACCCTGACCTCCTACTCAGCACCCCCTGGCCCCACACACTACCACACACCTTCCTCACCTGAACAGTTCCCATGGTGAAAACTCCACTCTCCCATTGAAGATACATGTCTTGCTGCTGCAGCTGACAATTGCAATATGAGAAACAAAGGTAAATGTGGTTCAATGTAATTCAGTCGGGTTTTCAACTTTGATTCATAACTTGGTCATTTTGCATATTTTGACACCAGATTTTCAACATGGCCTTTTGGGACCCCCACCTCATAAATAATGTCAGTGGAATTCTGCAAATCCAGCCTGAAGGGTGATTTTGTAGTTGCTTAGCAAAATCACTGTTTGGGTGGGATTTGAAAAATTTCACTGTCCTTGTTCATGACGTGAGGTCATAAGAAGGCTATGTTCAAAATTGGGGTCAAAATATGTAAAATGGCAAAATTATGCATGATTTAAATTTTGCTACGCTCATTCATAACTGGTAATTTTGAAAATTTTACCCAACATTTTCAGCATAGATATATTTTACACCACCTCATGAACATGACAGCTGCCATTTTTAAATCTTGGCCAAACTGTCTTTTCACACCCGTGGCATGAAATGATGTTGCAGTGGTGCAGAATCACATTTGGTGAGGATTTGAACATTTTAGTATCGAGTTCATGAGGTGGGGTAATAAGAAGGCTATTGTGACAATTTATTTGCAGTTTTCAAAACTCTGAAGCACAGGGCCCAGAGGGCAGCACTTCAACAGCAACATGCATATAGGCATCTGTGGAGGGATGGAAGTGCAGGGCCCAGAGGACCCTGCATTCCCACTGGAAAATAAGGCTATGATTACACTATCTCTAAAAATATGGATGGATGGGAGCTAAGGGCCCCACAGGCAAATGAGGATGTGATTATACTATCTCAAAAGTAAAGATATACATTGCAAAGAACTTCATTAATGCACTGGTTAGAGTTAAAGTGACAAAAGTAGGGAAATGTGGTGATAGGGTTTCCAACTCTAACACTTCAATCACATCCTGCAGGCAGCAACAGGCATAGGGTGTGCCTTGAGATTGTCAACCCTAACACTCACCCCATTCTCATACACTGTGACCCATCTCAGCTTATTTACTCATGGAATGGGTGAGTGTTTGGGTTGACAACCCTAGCACACCCATGCCTCTTTCTGCCTGCAGGGTGAGGTGGGTGTTGGGTTGTAAAACCCTAATGCCACATTTCCCTACTTTGTTGCTTGAACCATAACTAGTGCATTCACAAATTTATATATATGTGTGTGTGTGTGTGTGTGTGTGTGTAAGAAAAATATGTACCTCTGGATGGCTGAAGGAGCAGCAGAACCATGTAATTTCATGCCCATAATTACATGCCTGCACTTTACCAGACAGAACAGTTAAAATATTGGTACTTGGAGCAGTCATTTCCTCTGCTGAATGCAAAGCTATAAGCTCTGGCAAAAGCTGCTACAGCCCTCAACTGTTCAGAATTGCAGTGATGCCAGTCATGAATGCAGTTCTAAGTTAACAAAAAATAGCTCAACGCATAACTTGGGACTTCACTCCTGCTGCACTACTGGGTAGCCAGAAGTACTGGGAGATTAAGGGAACCACAAGAGTGACATGTTTAGGAATAAGACCTTTTTTGTTTATTTATGGCTCTCCATCCAGATGTCTTCTTACTTTATAAGATTTGTAGAAAAATTACTTGCTGTGATTTTTCTTACACATGTCTAAGTGCAATAAAACACTCACGGTTGTGTGATTATGACCAATAATTGTACTTCTCTCTCTCTCAGGTGTTCAGCGCACTTGGCACAAGCATCTGAGGCCTAACAGTAACCCCAAGAGCATGTGATTACTGACCCATAATCACACAGCATTTCATGTATTTTGCATATATATATATGTGTATGTATATACATACATACATATACACACACACACACACACACACATATAGGAATGATCTTAACTACATATTTGTCTATATCTAGCTAGCTAGCTACAGAATCTAGCTATAGGTGTAGATATAGATATATACATGATCTTACTCTACCATTGGTGCAAACACATCACATGATCCTGTGTTATTCACCAACACCACTGTGTGTGTGTGTGTGTGTGTGTGTGTGTGTGTGTGTGTGTGTGTTTTAGTATATATTTATTTCACACCCACAACACACTTAAGGGTGTGTGGTAACTGTATGGTATACAGTACCCACTTTCAGGTAGTTGAAGGCACTTGGCTTTTGCCTTGTGCCTCACATCCACCTGAGATGTGTGTATATTGAGAGCAACTACCACCATGGTGTTGGTTAACACACACACACACACACTTATTTATGTATGTCCTGATGTAAAAAAAAAAAAGACAATTGTTATTTCCAGTATAACTATCTACCTACAGTACACTGTTGATCTAGCAAACTCAGGATGCTATCACAACCACAAAGTATTACTACTGCCCAGCAGCCACTTGATCTCTAAATGTTATGAAATGTACTCATTGATATATTTAAAGGTAGGTACGGACAGCTCCTACAGGATAGGAATCAAAGTTGTACCTTTAAAATGCACCATTACATTTTAGACAGAAGTACTATTACATATAAGCAACAGTAACCCTGAGGTGAAAGTGCACAAGTCAGTATTCATATAGATCTGCAAGTGGGCTGCTGTCTCTAAGGTCCAATATTTAAATGTTTTAACAAGCACAAAATAGCAAAACCCCTTTGAAAATATAATTCCATAGAGTGTGGCCTTGTTCATCTGTTATAACTGTGATGCTACTGGCAAGAACATATTCATTTTGGAAGAGATGTCCAGGGAAATGATAGGGTTGCTTTTAAAATGCCTAAAAGTGCAAAATGTATAGGAAGGCACCATTTTATGAGGAGACACTCTCATTCCATGTTAAAAGTATGAAGTAAATTATCTTAACAATAAATGCCATGCCCCTCAAAGAAAAAAAAAAGTATCTTAAAGAGGGTTTTGGTCATCAGGAAAAAATGACAAAATTGTAATCAGCACATCCAAATTACTAAACAATCCAAAAGAAATGAAATCTATTACTGCTATTTTCTGTGCATATGCATTAACATGCAACAAGTGGCCTTTACAGTGCTCTTCTTCCTAATAATATTCAGGAGCCGAGGACATAATGTCACAAGAGGAGTATGATCTTGGCTCCAGAGTAGCATTAGTTCAAACCAAACATAAAGGACAATGATCGTGCTTTGATGCTCAGAGCTGTTAGTTTCGAGGACCAATGGCTTGACATTTGTTTTTATGCTGGATTGTTTGTATCATGGAGAACTTTTAATCAAATGGTAAGTTTTTACTAGTGCCCCTCTTTAAATGTAATCCTAAATGAAATTTCTTAGCAGGCCACTCTAGATTTTGACCTGCACATCCCCACCACCTGTAAATCTGTCAGCACTAAGATAGGAGGTGCCTACCGTACTGCTATGCCCTTACCCCATCAGCTAGACTAGCTGTGGCTCAATGCTTTCTGCTCCCAGCCCTGACCTATGGCTCAACCACTTACCTATCTGCCTCAAAATCCTCCCTCCATAAATGGGACACCACCTATTATAACATCTGCCGCTCGCCTCTGCATCCCCATGTTAAAAGCACCACTGCCAGCTCTATGCTGACCTAAAATGGCCTTGCTCCTCCACCCATTGACTCCAGTACTATGGCTCATTACTTGACAGCATTACCAGATCAGGCCTCCCCTATCCCTCGCCTCTCACTGCACTCACAACCTCTCTCCTATGGGATCCGATCTACTGATCAAGCCTCTCTTCACGTCCCTAGATGCAAAATCAATATGGGTACATGTGCTTTCTCATAAACGGCTCCAAAGTACTAGAACTCCATACCTCACACTATTCGTTGAGCTCCCACCCATGCTAGTTTTAAGAAACTTCACCATGATCATCTGCATACTACCAGCCCCTGCACTTGCTTTTCATCCGCTTTTAGACCATCCTTTCTCCCTGCCCTCTGTTTTTTCCCTAGGTAATCTACTTCTCTGACACCTCTTCCATTTCTCTTAATACCCTCCTTACATGTTTCTCTCTCATCCCTCACCCTTTTTCTCTGCTTCCCACCACTCTCCATTTTCCTCTCCTCCCTGTTTCAATTACACATAATTGCACTTATTGTATTGTCTGTGTATATTTTTCTACATTGTTTTTCTGATCTTGTTTTTACTATGTCCAAAATGTATTTGACTGTATTATACCAAACAATGTTTCTCAACGCTCTAAATTTGAATGTATGTGATCCCCTTCTAACTTGCTTTACATATCTCATGTGCTGCATCACCTGTATGCTCATGTATTTCAAATTGTATTCTCCCGGGTGGTGCCTGAAATAGGTATTCTTATGCCTAGTGCAACCACCCGGTTACCAAAAGCAAATAAATAAATAAATAATAAACGTCTACAGCATGATGAGTCCTGAGTACGGTATCTGTTTGGATAGCAAATGACTAATCCACTAAGTCAAACTATGCTAACACCATAAAATGACATGTGCTACGAATACAATATGATAGATGAGGGATCATGTCCCAGTTTAATAACGGACAGTCTTTTGCATGCCTATGCATGTTCGCATGCAGACGTGCGCGCTCACCGTTACTGCAGTGGTTGCCTGGGCAGCACATAGCGTCCCGAGGCAGCGTTTTCTTCGCTTCCTGCAGGCGAGACAGACCTGGGCAGTAGCTCGAGATCCATAACAAAACTCGTCCGGGGCACAGTCCTCGTCATCAGGCAAGTGTAGAGCTGAAGAGATGGAAGACGCTCCGGGTTACTTGACAGCTTAGAAGTGAGGGAAGAAGGGCACAGAGTGCAGACAGTCCCTGCTGCGGAGCTGCCCGCCACTGCTGGCACCATTATACACTGGCAAGGTACCACGATAGGGCTGCCATTTGGCTATCATAATTATTGTGCTGCTATTGTTAAAATTTATTGTCCCCAAACAGGGCTACAATTAAAATCAATGAACTACATTGTCAAACTCATTCTATGTTTTTGAATATGAATTATTAGCCTGCTTTAGCGTATATATACGGTTTCTTTTAACAATTATTCTTTCTCACTCAGTTTGTGGTTTACTGGCTAAGAAATATGGCTAATACTGCGAAAAAAACAGCAACTAATTGTTATCACATTTTCTTTTACAATCTTCAGGTTCTGTATGACTGTGTGACAAAGGCAGTGCTGTCAAACCTCACTAAGAGTGAGACTCGCCGTTAGACAACTTTGTCGCGCTCATAACTTATAAGGACCACCACAGACTCTTTGGCTTAAACTAAACATGACTTTGCCTCCTACCAAATGGGTTGGGGGGTTCTCACCTGGTAATTGTCAATAGCGTGATTCTTGCTGCCGCTCTCGTACAGGACAATGTCCGGACTGGCACTGACCGGTGGATGCCTCCACTGGGGCTCTGCCCTACTCCCCAGGCAGATTCTTGATAGCGTTCGAGTTGCTGAGTAGCGAACCATCGACTACAGGAGGGTGCCATCTGAAATGATGGTCACCGTGGCGAGTAATGCATGCACTACCTTCAGACTCATTTCTTTTCCCTTACACAATTCACACAGGACAATAATGGTAAAGTTGTCCGTCCCGCCTAAGAAGCCTGGTTGCTGTTGTGTTGAGAGAATAGTCCTGGTAAGTTCGGAAGAGACTTATCCCGCCTGATACGTTGCTCCTCAGTGCTGCTGCTTCTACTACTGGTAGTGTCTCTGGTATCTGAGGAGCCCGGTTGGCCGGTGGCAGGTTTTATACTGATGTTGACATTCCCGCCCTCATCTCGCACAACAAAGGTAGGGATGATTTCAAAGGCCAGGGCTTCTCAGAACGCGCCCCCACTCGCTCACTCGTTCCCTGCCCAGGCAGCTCGCCCGCCCGCCAGGGATTTCACAACTAGCGCCGATCGCACATCAATGAGTCTATCTCTCTCTCTCTCATCCACATGCTGCGTGAAGACGGCAGTCCGTCTCCGGACAGACAGCAGCTTCAAACAGAGGGCAGTCAGTAAGGGTGGGGTGACTAGTTGGCTCCTTGTTGTCTCCCCAAGACGATGATTTCAGAACTGCTGTTGGAAGTTACTCTTGTCTAAACTTTGCACCTAGTTTGTGGGCATTGGTAGACAGAGTAGTGTAGGTGATGGGTATATTTATTGGACTTGTGTATACGCAGCACGCTGTTGCAGTCATGCAAATAAAAGTACCCCCTTTTCAAATGCTTGAGAATTTACCAGGGCAAGCGTCATGGGTGTCGACGACGATTATGCATTATTCTAAAGAGAAAAAAAACGATTTAACTTATTGGTTGCTACTGTTACACGATATGACATCCTGCTCCTGCCCACCTTAAGTGATAGTTCCTGATAAAACCGTTTTCTACTAAACGAATATATAACTGTTTTATTGTACCCGCCTAATTATGGGTTGCTGGAATAACACTTAATGAACACAAAAATGATGTTAACAATTGGTAGTCTGTTAAGGGTTGGGTCTTGGAAATATAAACGTGCCTTCAAACATCAATTCATGGCAGCTGAAGCAAGGAAAAGACCGCACACATTACATGAAATCTGAAAAATAGCATAATACTTTTTTCGTGAAACTGTAAGTTCTTTTGTTCAGTGTCTTCTAATGTGCCCTGTTTCTAAACACTGGGCTCTGTCTGTCCTCTGCTTCATCCTCCTTACCTAGATGTGTCAGTCCCAGCCCTGCTGGATGCCTGTTAGTGTGCTCTTCTAGGTGTAACAATGCAGTGCTTGTACAACACTAGCAATGTCCAGTTTAGTGTTTACTGAGAATGCCTTGTGTTTTATGTAGTTTACAGTCATGTGAAACAGCCCCTCCCTCCAGTTCCTGTGCTGGATCTGCATTCTGGTCCAGCCCAGCAATACCAGAAAATCATAGGCTCCAGTCTCGATGAAAATATACCTGGTTTAGTAAGTGTACGGTGGCCCTAGCCAGCTGAAAGAGGATTCCTATATTTAAGCGAGATGTATACTTCCACAGATACCACAAGACGTCCTAGTATTTCTTTCATTTCCAACAACCATAAAATATATACGGAAGCTGTAACACATAAAAATAAATAGAAGATGTTATGTCTCTCTACGATGGGCATGGCTGGATTGGCAGACCTTTTCTTTTTGTTTAATTTCTTAATTAATTGGAGCACTAGCACTACACAAGGACTGATTATCCGATGGTACCAGTGAATTAGCAGCTCTTTTCAACACAGCTGGAACAATTCACAACTTGAGGCAACAGCCACTTTAGTAGTTCCTTTATCGGTGTAGGTGTTGAAGAGCATTTTGCCTGCCCTTATATCTTATGTTGCATTTTTTCCACTGAAATATGGGACACTGGCTCTCATAAAACACATCACTAAACGTGAAGATAGAAACTCAGAACGCTGTGGAAACCAACACTCCATTTATGCAAACTTTAATTACGATTTAATTACTTTTCACCAAATTACACAGAGAATAATGTACCTCCACTGTAAGATACAAGTTGGTATTCCACAGTGAGTTAGTGTGAGTGACATCATAGGCATTAGAGCACAGCTGGGTAGCGCTATGATGTCACCACACTAAGGTGTGGAATACCAGCTTTGTACCTCCCAGCTGGGGACGCTTTTATTGTATACAGTGCAAGACAAGCCCATTTTAGAAATGCTTTCATTATGGGGTTATGTGTGATTTTGTATTCCATTTTAGAAACACTCATCTTCAGTATTAGTGCCACTCACAAATTACCCTGCTGTGACAAATAACCCATTTTAGAAACTCAGTGATACAGTATTAGTTTACTTTCAGGAGTTACCACCACTAGCCTGACCAAAACCTGTTTCAGAAAAATAGTCACTCAGTATTATAGGTAAACAGTGTTGTATTTTATTTTTCTCTGGTGAGTTATTTGTATGGTATTCCATGAGTGTTTCTAGTACTGTGCAGGGCCTTACTGAGCAGTTGTGGAGTTATTAGTGCAGTATGCCTGATGATTACTTGATAGCAGCTGTGGTAATAACCTCACATTCAGTGGTGAATCAGGCGAGAATGGAGCTCATTACTGCAGTTGTGCAAAGAAATAATTAAGCAATGGGCATGACGGGGTGTGGTATATCATGGGATATTGTCACGCCTCAGGTGGTTGGGCAACGAGGCCACAGGCCGAGTGTGTCCAACTATCCGAGAAGTGGCGATATCCCATGATATACCACACCATGGAGTGCCTTATTGCTATTATGAACTGGAACAATTGATATTTTATGCATTTAATGTAAAAAATAAAGTTTTAAAATATTTTAATACTGTTTTTATATGAGTGTAGGTAGACATTTTAAAAAAGTGCGTGTATGTCATGTTTTGGGCAGTAGGTGGTGCTGTTTCCATTTGTTGCTACCTATCAGCATGGTGTGCTGCTATTTGGTACCAGCCATTGCTGTGTACTGTTCCACACAGTTAGTCCCCCAAAATTGCTGAGTTTATTTTGGATTTCAGGGCTTTGGAAAGAAGGAAGGAGTAATCTGGTAAGTCTAGCAAGAGCTGGTGGTCTGCAAAATGTAAATATGCTGGTTAAACATGGAGCGCTTGTTCTTGAGCACCCCTCCTTACAAACTGGTGTCAGTAAATGCAGCTAAAAGTAGTAGTGGTTGAACCGTGGGGTAAAGTGAGGGCAGCCATTAGCTGAATAAACGGAGGAGCTGGCATTTGCTACAAGCAACTGGAATCTGTCATTGCACAGTCTGCAGAAGAAGCGGATGGGTTGAGGTGGTGTTAGCATGGTAGTCGGCAGCAGTTTCTTTCCATCAACAGGAGAGAGATTAGTGGCAGCGCATGAGGAGCTGTTGTTTCTGTACTGCAGTACGTGGCACTCTGAAGGAGAGCGAGGTTTTCTTTCCTGTGGAGAGCAGGTACTGTGGGTAAATTGTGGAAGAGGGATAGTTGTCAGAGTTTCATTTTTGTTTTCAGTAGTGGTGACTGTGAACTGTGGGAGATGGGAAGCATTGCGCTTGGTGTAAGAAGGCTGGGTGCGGAGATTTTTGAAGCCGTGATGATGTGCCCAACATCATCATGGCTTCAAAAACCTCTTGGCCAATCAGCTTCCCCATTTACAGAATGATCTCCAGTTCATAATTCATATTATAGAACGTGTATTTCTTTGGAAAGTTAAATACATGCTTTCAGAGCCACTACTGAAATGGGCTCAATCTCTACTATACTATTTTGAATTTTCACTTTAAAAGTCAATTTAAACATGTATTCTGTATGAGCAGCACCCTTTCCATGTGCTGAAAGGGTTGTGTCGTTAATATTTTGAATTTTCACATTACAAATTAGTTTAAAGCACCTATTCTGTGTGGGCAGCACCTTTTCCATGCAATGTAAGTGGGACTGAACAATTTTAAGGGGAAATGAAGAATATTTGTGCTGTACATGCATGCCATATTCAAGATCATAGAGCCCAATCCTCAAAGACACCCCAGATATGAATCTGGGGTGTGTTTCCAAGCTACAGAAACCTGTGCACTTGCTGGTATCCCCATCTCCTGCCACCAGTGGCCCACTAGTGTGGACATGCACATTGGAGCAGGAGGTAAGAATGGTGGGATTCAATCAGATGTCTGTATCAGTCCACAACTAGATCCTGCCTGCACAGTTGTATTAAGGCATGTTGGGAATTGGGATACGCAGTCCTCCTGGACTGTCCTATACTGATAGGAAATGTAAACTAATTGAAACAGCATCGTCAGTGCTGGTGAGTCCCCTAGTCTGCCACAGGGCTCCTAGGGCTGGGGGCTGGAGGTGGGTAGCCCAATCATGCTCCTTGACCAGTTCTGTGGCTGGGTGGAGAGGAGTGTACCGTCACTACTGCTGCCCTTAGGTAAGTATAGCAGCCACCCCATCTGCCCACCATCCACACTAAAGTCTCTTTCACATTCATGTGCCTTGTCTGTACCCTAAGCACACTCATGTCTATGCAGCCTAGAAGTCTGCCATAGTGGATATTTACCCACGGTAGAGTAGGATTAGCCAGTCTGGCCAGCAATCAGCTCCCTTGCACCATGACTCCATACTGGGGTCCAGGTAGCATTAGTTGCAAAGAGGGCCACGGCAGCACAGTGCTGATTCTTGAGATGATAAATACAACTCATAGTGCCCATTTATTATCAAAAGCTTATTTCTGCAGCATGTCAGTTTCTCCATGTAATACATTTTATTCAACATGCACCACCATTTCTCCAATTTAGAATGAATTTCTAAACACCTACTAGTGATAACATTACTTTGCTGTAATGACTAGAATCAGAAACTGAAATTTCTTACTATTTTTGTCAATATCTACAGCCATCTGGCAAATTATTATCTGGCAAAATGTGTATTTATTTATTTTTATTTAATAGTAAACCACATTTAACATGTTTGGTAAACTGTTAGTTTCTATTCCAAATGTCTCCCCATGTCATTTTCTTATTCAGTACCCCAATATTTTCTCAGCTTGCTACTGCAGACCCAAACTTGAACATGGGCCATTTTCTGCACAGTAAAATCTCATGAGCATTTCCCAGAATATATTTTATCATTTATTTATTTATTTAAGAGATTTACCAGGAAGGCATACTGAGCGGAGTACTGCCTGATTCCAGATGCGCCTGGGGTAGGGGGTTACATGGGTGAAGCTAATGTCAGAGCATGTTCATACATATGTGAAGAGGTTATGACAGATAGTGGCACTGTAGTAAAGTAGAAATACAACAATATAAGTGAGAAAATTGTATATACAAAGTGGGTAAGGCATACGTACAACTTACAACAGTAGTAGGTTCAGCAATAAGCATTTATAATAGCACTATGTGACAATATTGAAAGAAACGGGCCCAGACTGGAGCAAATAGCTGATAGAATGGGTAGGAGTTGTGCAGGTAGCTGAGTAGATTGGGTAGGAGTTGTCCAAGGAGATTCAGAGATGGGGAAAGCAAGAGCATTTGTCATACCTGTTACTATAGCTAAAATTTGAAGTACAAACTGCAGCTTCAAGCAACAACTCCAGACTCCCCAGTTTGTGGGATGAGGAACACTAGTTCAAATCAGTTGTCACTGTTAATCAGGACACCAGTTTACCATATTCTATTTGTCTTGTCTGTTGAATACATATCTCTTTCCATGTGAATAACACTGACCATCCTGCAGAGTCTGCAGATGTGATAACTTGCTGGTAGGTTCCCTTGCATAATTTCTATAATTAACTTTACAGAATGATTTACAGGTTGTATTCCTGTCCATTGTCTATGTGATAATAAATAGCCCTTATCTAAAATATACATTTGTATTTTGGAATGCAGCTTTGATATGTCTTTCATTAAAACATACATTTCTAAGTCATTTCAGGGTGTTTGGACACGTGGATTCAACGAAATAATCAAGCTCACCTCTATGTCAGTGCAATTGCTGGAGTTGTCTTGCAGTGATGCAAAGCTTGCCTGTTTCCATTTGAATTCATGGGACCAAAGATGCCTGAAATTGTTTTAAAAATTTGTTTTTGTGGGTAAGTGTGGCACAGTATTTCTCTTATGTTTTGTAATACAAAATGTGCGAACACAGTGGGGCCTATTTTCAAATGCCCTCTTAGATTGATGCACTATGTGCCAACCCCCACTTGTAATGAATTTCAGTGTGCCAGCTACTCTGCACTGGATTTAATAGAACCAGGGTCCCAGCATCAAAGTCCTCAAGTTTGCCGAAGCCATCCCATGTGCCAATCAGAAGGTGCATGGAAAGAGAATACCTCAAGCTGCAGGATGGCTATGTGGCAGCAGCGCCATGGTAGACATGGATCACAGAGTGCAGGACAAGGCAGGTTGGTGATGGGGTGGTGATAGACCCAGGACAGGGACAGGCATGGATGCTACAGTGCCAGGGACTGGTCCATGGCGGGGTGTCATGTGAATGGTGCCATAGGGGACTCAGAGGACACCAACCTGCCACAGTGGGACACCACTGGCCACTCCACTGGTGACAAAACAGGTGTCTGGATGCTGTGCACAGGAAATGCCACTGACACTGCCCACAACAAGGGGCATGGTCCACCTCCCTCCAGCAAAGCTCCAGAAATGGAGCATGGGCTGTAAGACCAGCTCTGGGTGAGTCTAACTGTAGGAGACCATGCACCCTTTGGGGATTCCAAAATCCTTCTTTAGGAGATGATGCAGTGCTGCCCTGGTGCAAGCCCCTCCCACCATGGTGCACCAGTGCCTCCCTCGCAAGCACAGCACCAGCTCAGCTGGCTCAGGTGACCCCAACTGGTGCAGGCTGTGATGTAAAATAAGGAATGATACAAAGTGCAGTGCAGGGTGCACCTTGTGTCATTTCTCTTTGACTCAAGAACCTTGCATCACTCCTGATTATTTGAAAACTGGGTCCAGTATTTCTGTGTATAAAACAGTAGCTTGCAAAAAATACTTTTCTACCATGTGCTCTTTTGAACTTCACACCCCTCCCCTCACACACAATTTTTCCATGGCATCATATCATTTTTAAGTAATCATTTATTTCTATCCAATACACCAATATATCCTCTTATCACTGTGTTTCACTCTTGAACTGAGACATGGGATTTTAACATTTTTACAAGTAACTGCTCACTGCCAGTCTAGTTAAATTAAACATTTTGGTGAGAAGCTGTGCCATACAGCTCAGCCTTCTGTCACTAAAATGTGGGACATGACACTCAAATGTGTGATAACGTAGGGCACTGGCCCTCATAATGTGGTACACATCAACAAACACTGGGATAGGAACTTGAATGGTAGTGAAAACTAGTGCCTTTATGTTTTCACAGTTTAATTTTTACTTAGCGACATGGAATTTTTGTTTTAATGTCTGAGTTTATAGTACTTCGTGTGGGCAGAACCTTTTCCATGTGGGTGGATGTGGGGCATGGCAATTTTAAGGTAAAATGAGAGCTATCCTCACGATATGGGGCAGTTGAAAGGTATATGCTGCACTGGTTACAATGAGAAAAGTATGCTAGTACCTTCCCAATACATCCAAAGTATGACTCCTAAAGGTAAAACAAAAAGTAACATCAAGGAAAAGAGTTTTAAAATTGCTAGAGGCAATCATGTTTAATGCCCTGAGTAATTAATTATAACACTAGCAATAAAGACTGTTTTTAAAACATCTGAGACATAAAACGTATCTAATGATGTCAGAAATATATCCATGCAAAAACTATACGATTGTTTCTTGTAGACTAACAATTACTGCTTCTTTAATATTTTATTTTCAACTCTCACACTGACTGTGGATTAAAGCAGTGTTTTCATCTGCATTGGGGTTTGGTCTCCCGCTGTCTCTGCCAGGGCAGGTTAGTCCCCAGCTTTAGTTCCGAGGCACCAGGACAAGTCTCTTATCAAGAAGCACTCATCAGGCAGTTTCTTTTCAGGCACTTAGGCTACATGACAATTAATTCAGTAAACTTTTCAGTCCTCTGGATTGCCATGGGCTCTTTGATCTCAGTCGTGGGGCCAATGAAGTGCATTTCAAAGTTCTCCCGTTTCTAGTCCTGGATCAAATGCTGTTAATGAGGTGAAAATGATAGCAATAATAATTTCTGCCAGACTTTGAAGTCCCCAAAAAAAAGCAAACAAGCCTGTCCGCTTTGGTTCCGCACCCCTCCCATTGTATTCATTGGGGAATACAATTTGCAAGCTCCTAGTCTGACCACTGGCTGTAGAGTGCTCATCAGAAGGAAATTAGGAGTTCGACCTCTATCCTTAAGATGCCTTTGATGTGGAAATTAAGTTTCTTTTACAGCAGCTGAACAATAGGCGTAAAGGAGCAAACATTAATCAATTAAAATCAGATACTTTTCTAAGTGCACAGTCCATTCTAAATGACTTAATTTAATATGTTGTAGTAACGCAAATGATTTCAGAAATGGTCCCCACTGGCTTGAAAAGGGCTGTGTACCCCGGACAGATGCCTTCAAATTACTTTGCTGCCGCCTCACGCTTATGTTTTCACTGCAGTGGTCAGATACTTGAGATTTGCTTGTAGGCATGTCCTGGGGCAGATTCTATTATTCTTATTAGTAGCAGTAGTTGTAGTAGCAATACTAGCAGTAGTCGTATTTATTATTACAAAGTTCACAAAGAACAACCCTGCCTGTTGTGAAGTAGTAGTCCTACATAGTCAAGTTTGGCACCGCTACAATAATAGTTAAGAGACCTTACAGTCAGTTGCTAGCAGTACTACAGGAGATTCCTGGCAGAGAAAGCACTGGTTGGGACTTTATAATATTTTACTCACCATCTGGCATGTTATATTTTACACACCATATTGCATTTCTTTTATTTGTGATTTTGTCCGGAAAGGTTCAGTGCTGCAACTGAAGGGATGCTTTGGGTGGTGGGGAGATAACCCTTCCTCTCCCAAGTTCCCGTTCTTGGTGGACCCTAAAAAAAAAAAAGATCTATAAAACAGCTAACATCTAGAGCAGGGCAGTTGTTTTGAAAATTATTAAGTGACCCGGTGGTAAATTACAAATCGATAGAGCTGACAAAACAATGGCATGGACTTGATAAAAGCTCCCTCCTCCCTGAGAATTCACAGCCTTGCTGCTATTCTTTGGTGTCTTCGGCTTTGTTTTCATAGCACAGCCCGAGCTCGAAGTCGCGCAAAATGAAGCTTGTTTAGGACTGGCTTTGATGAGGAGAGATCAAACAGACCGGGAATCCTAGGTCTTAATCAGACTTTTTGCCAGGGTGGAATCTTCACAAACAGTCAGTTTGCTCGTCTTTAGCAGGTTTTGACAGTCATTGTGCTTGGCAAATTCATGCGGCTGGAGGCCAGGTAATCCTCGTTTGAAATGCTTGCATTGCCTAATCCAGTCGCACTACAATAGGCGATGCCGTTTAGCCATGTCAGTGCCTGGGTAAATAAATATACAGCCACTTTTGACTTAATTAAAAGGGACGAGGATTCAACTGATAACATGTCATGAACGCAGCATGTTACAAGCCAAGTACAAGTGTACTGGTGAGGCGGGACACCGAGGGTGGAAGGAACGGCATGGGCTCCACCTAGTGGCCGAAGAGGAGGATTTGCTAGTAAAACTTTGACATGGAGTTTCATGCCTGTTCATTTTCATGTAGGTCGTGAGCAATATCTGTCTGTCTGTCTATTGACAATACGTTTGGTACTGTTATCGACACTGTATCATACATACCTCTCAATTGTCCCTGATATTCAGGGACTTCCTGATTTGCCTCAACATTTTACGCTGTCCCTACTAAAACTTGTGTATAGGTGACCAAACAGTGGGAGTTGTAAGCACAAAATAATGTCAATCATTAAAGTGACAGACTTATTCTTCCTTAGAAAATGCATTTTACACTAAGTCCCTTATTCTGCCCTCTTCCTGAGTGGATACCATCTATTTTGAAGATGTATCCCTGATTTTGGTACTTTGTTCCTGATTTTTTGATCATTGTCCCTAATTTACGAGACAAGAGGTTGAGAGGTATGGCATCATATTTTACAAGGCCAAGGAATAGCTTAGCTACATAAACTTTACAGAACTCTGAAGCCTTTTCATCAGATATCAGGGGCACAATGCAGAGTCCAAGTGCAGTGGAACAATATCAGCGGCAACAGCCTCTCCATCCCACCTCCATCATTTTGAGTCATGCACATACTTGCAGCCTCAGACATGGCAGGGGTGGTGCAGGAGTGGAGCTGGAACTTTGTTTCTGTACATACTGCCAATTGCTGCCCCTCCAAATCTAAATTGGGTTGTAAACTTAATTCCTTGCACTTAATAATAGGCATCTACACTATAAGATGCACTACCCCAAGGGTGTACCTAGGCATACTCACTGTACACATTTGTGTACAATCTTTTGAGTGCTTGTCCCACTCATATCCCTCTTTGTTCCCATAATCCCTATAATGTGTGTGTTTGGGTTATTGTAGACTTGTCTAGGAGACTGAAATGTGTACAGCCTGTTTAGAGAGTTAAGGTGTCATCTGACAAATATCTGCTTCGTTTGTAATGGGGCAGCATTTGGAGATGCTGTGTACAATTTATGTAAAGGGGACAGCAGCTGGAGAGTGTGTATACAAAATGGACATATCTGACTACGCCCCACAGTCAACCATTTACAATGACAGCAGTGACATATTCTGCTCCATTTATACTTATAATTTCAAATTAGAATGCTAACTTTTATGAAAAAGGTCCATGGCATAGGAACAAATACTTCAAAAATGTAAACAAATTGTACCGTGAGTATGCCTGCCTACATCCTTGGGGTGGGGGTACCCTGCAACCAGTGGTGGCACCAGGAGTTCGAGCAGACTGGGCACAGCCAGATTACAAAAATCATTACGTGGGATACCAGTCTGTTTTGTCTAGGAGTCACAGTTGGCTTTGACTGGGGCCGACATTGAGGTCATGTGGAATGGCATGAAAATACCTCTCAGCTGCTGTACTTCCCACATTACAAGTGACATCACTCTTTTCCTTACTCATAATACTTCAGCAGGAAGGACAGTAGCTCAGTTTAACTCAAAATCTACTCTGTAGTGCACAAACTACATATGCAGTGTACAGTGCATACATCACATGTAATATAATATAACCCAACACAGCGCACAGGAATTCGAAATTTTGCTCTGGTTCCCATCCAGTTGCCCTTTCCATGCTACCCCAACAGATAACTAGTTTAGTTTCCTTTCTTATTTCACAGAGTACAATTTCTGAGGATTTGAGAAGTTTTCAATTTCTCTCTTTCTGTCTCTCTTTCATTTGTTTCCATTTTTCTTGGTGATCAAAACAGGACCTGCTGTTTCCTCTTATAGTGGTGCTTCTCTACATTTCTTTGATAATGTATTAACACACTTTTGCATTGCTGTACGTGCTTCTGTTTGTAAATAGGACACCATTTATATGTTGGATATGTATCCATTCCCTTACGCTATCTTACTTGTCAATGTTATACTCCTGTACAGTTGTATCTTTCCATACATTGTAGTAAATCCTGTATTTCATTCCTATTGTTGTACTCTCCCAGGTCATACCCAACAATGGACAGTTTCTGCTAGTGTACCTACCCAGTTAACAAAACTAAATAAATAAATAAGATGTGGGCTGTTTTCTGGACTGCCTTGTGAGCTTCTTATGCTTCCTTCCAGAAGTGGACTGAAGTCTCTATGACTATGGCTGGACTCGCTTGGTCTCAGTATTGATCCAGCCTGCACTGGTCCAGTCTTTGACTGCATAGACGTGTCCAGGAATGATTTTAGATCTAATGGAGCCCAAGCAGAAATACTTGGGTGCCCTTTACTGCTCCTACTGTCCTCTGTTCTCCTTTCCACCCAACCTACCACATATAAAAAGTGGTATAAATTCTTTGAACACAAGGCTGAAAACAGTTTTGTTTTACCTATTAAAGGAATGCATTCTTGCCCAGTGGCTACAATAGTTTCAAAGCCCATGAAAAGCTCTTTGAAATGAAGTATATAGCTCATATGTAGCTGGAAGCACTCAGAGATATGGATGACTGATTAATATTAATACTATGGTACAACTGAACCATGTTGTTCCTAAATTTGACATGATTTGGACCTGATGGGTCCACTATATAGTAAATCATAGACAGGACAGTGTTCCTAAATATGTACAACTTATTTATCATTATCAAAGCTAATCTTTTAGTTGTATGTGAGTGGTGCAGCGATTTGCTGTAATGTTATGTGAAGCCCGTTTTTGTTTCTTTGTTGGTCTGCTGTGTTTTGTGTAATACTGAAAACATTTTAATAAACAGAAAAAATGCTACACTGTAGCCATTTTTAGAAGACTGTAATGTCATTAAACAAGGAACAAGCTGTGCTTGACTCAGAGTAGTTAGACACAGCTGGTTCCTTCAATGGCCTTACAATCTGCTACACATGCCAGCCACTGTACATGAACGTTTCACTTTAACACATTTGGTATTTCTCTGTTTATACTTTATATTTTAGCACACCCCATCTGTGCTGGTGGCCTAAGTGCCTAATACAGCCTCTATGACTGTGTGTCTGTCACTGGCCTTATTTACCAAAAAAGCCTAGCCACAGCCAGGCAATGACAAAATAGAGATAATGATAGCAAAACCATGCAATTTGGCAGACTGACTAGAGTAGCTCTTCACAGATGCTTTTGGCAGATGATGGTGTCTGAACAGATTAATGAGACTGCCAGCATGGTTGGAAGGAGCTGAACTAGCAGCAATCATCATGACCTTGCTGATGGTGACAGTCAAACAAGAGAGTAGGATAGACATCTAAAGCCTCATTTACAGCGCATCACCTTGCATTTCGGTTAATGCACTGCAAAGTCTCCTTTGTGGACACTCACTGCATCAGGTTAGCTGTTGCTCCTCCCAATTCTGTGATGGTCAAATTGTGGGATGTGTACTGCATTGAGCACATCATCCTGCAGTGTAGACTGTGATGCGCTCGATCCACTCTGGCCCAGTATTTCACAGCACAGGTGGATGTCTGACCCACCTACCATGGACACTCCTCTCAGCACCATTTGCAGCACTTGAGCATCAGAAGGTGTAAACCTAATTTTGCTGGCTAAAAATAGAGCACAGTGGGATGGCAGTGGAGTGTAAGTAAAGCACCCGCACAGTGTAAATGGCATAAAACTCTGGCTGCATGTGTCTGCTTTGAATCAATGAATGAAGCCAAGGCAAATGTAGCAAAACAAGCAGCTATGGCATAGCAGCACACATTCACTGCATGCAAAAGCAGGTGCTGTGATTTGTCAGGAGGAACCTTGCCCTCTCCTGCCCACCATCAGACATAGGGTAGAAGAGCATACAATCTCCAGTAAGGATTTAAAAATATTACTCTGAGACACATGACCTCCCTTTCCCAAGTTTGTTGGTGGTGCTCACTGGCCCAGTCTCCCACCCCAAAAAGCTAAAATAACAGTCAGAGTCAGCCCTAGACCAGGACACAGCCAAGGCACAGCAGGATTCTACTGGGCCAAGTGCCTGTGCTGGCACTTTCAGAGTAGAACCAATATCTAAAACAATACCGCTTGACAGTATTATGCAGATTAGATATTTCAGATGTTAGGTGGCACAAAGGGCTTGAACCACCCAGTACTGTAGGAATGCAACCGACACTGGGGTTTGTTCATTGCACAGTGCAAGTGACATAGGGCAATACCACAAAGAACCAAAGCCTACTAGAGCTACTGTCACAGTCATTAGAGGATGAGATTAGTACCAACAGTGTAAGCTTATATATATATATATATATACTGTGTATATATATTATGGTAGCATGGTAGTGCTACCATAGTTAGGGTGAGGAGCCATTTCTATGTTAAACCCAAAATTTTGCACCTTAATAACCTTGCAACCATTTGATGGATTTGCCTGAAATTTGGAATACACAATCAAGAACCATAGGCCTTGGATCTGCCAAGTTTACGTACTGAGTCGGATACGGCTGTGGAGTTATTAAGCATGATTTGCGCATGCGTTTACGCTTTTTCTTGGAATTCTCGATCGCACGCATAGGTTGCATGCTTTGTGCGATCGGGTTTAAATCTTCCTAGGAACATGGCCAGGGTCCCCGATGTGCCTTTGAAGATTTGGTGAAAAAATATTAAACAGTTCAAAAGTTATTCAAAAACAATTTCCATTATAAGTCAATGGGAAAAGTTAACAAAAAGTTCAACACTTTCGCAAATGCATTTTTACTTTCACAAATGGGCCTGTTACTTCATAAATCCACCATTTTGTTTTCAGTTGGTGATCAGAAAAATGCTTGGCATTTAAATTTGGGACCCTCTAGCAACCTAATTTTTTGTATTCACCTAGTCGGACCCTGAGGATGCTAGCCATGTCTTTATTTTGGGTAAAACACCCCAGAAATATGTTTTCAAATTTCTTGAAAAAGTAATTTCAGCTAATTTCATGCTCACAAAAGTGTCGCGAAATTTTGGCGAAGCTTTTGCAAATTGCCACAGTAGTTTTCAGTCTGTGGAAAATGACAGCAATACTTTGGCACTGCACTGCAAAAGAACGGTTGGGAGTTTTGGGCTGAAATTTGGAGGAACGAGCCGATGTCTCACAGATGTGTCTTTCAGTGTTGTATTGAAAAATATTACATGGTGGCAAAGTTACCACACTCCAAAGTTGACAGTTTTCCCATAGGATAACATTACGGCGCCCGACATCATTACAGGAATCCTTTGACACCCTGCTTCAAAATAACGGTTTGGTCTTTTTCCTGAAATTTGGAGGAAAGACAGCCAACGCCCACAGATGTGTCTTTCAGTGGTTTGGTGAAAAAATATTACAGGGGCAAAGTTATGGTGCTCGAACTTCTCTTTTTCCCCATAGGATAACATTACGACATTGCCACGCCTTTCAGGGCCAGTATCTGCGGAAGCGGTGTGAGATACAGACTTTTGTCAGAAAAATAATGAGGGCTAAGTGCAAAACTAGCCAGGACAGTCATAAATCATATGACTTTTACATTGTTTTCTCGTCATACAGTTCCTGAGATATAACCTATTTAGTATTCCAAGTCCTCATTTTCTGCTCCAATACCCATTATTATGCATACATTATTTGTACTCACTGTCTTTCTATGCAGCTTTTGGGAAAACCAGCCTGTGTGCACATTACTGTTACCATTGCTCTTTCCACTTGCGGTTCCGTGCCTGTTTCACTTACTGTTGGCGTCCTACGCCACCATGTGCGTTATCGCTGCGTTTTCATTTTTAGCTTGCGTTTCTGTTATTTTTGCCATCTGTGTCTACAGTACTGTTTATCTTTCTGTTTCACTTTACATCACCATGCCCATTGACATTTCTGTTTGCAGGCACCATGTTACTATGTGACAACACTCACGTGGCAGACCGTTCCGTCGTCGCCACCGTATGCGTTACCCTTTCTGTTCTAATTCAACTCGTGTTACCATATGCACCACTGATAGTGCTTCTGTTTGCATTGCTGTTCCTGTTACTATGCCACAAGACATCATCATGTGGTGGGGCGGGGACCTTCCAGCAGCTGCATTACATTCACTAGTTCTCGTTATCATTCTCAAAAGAAAGGAAATTAGAGGCAAAACTCCGTTTAATGCATTAGTTAGGGTTGTTCCACAGCGACAAAGTGAGGAAATTCACTGGCAGGGTTGAAAACCCCTTGGACCTCCGCCCACCCCCAACCCGGCATTGGAGTGTGCATTAGGGGTCATCGGTCTAACTCTCACCCCATTCTCCTATGCTTCTGCTGTTTACACATGTGATGGGGTGAGGAGTTGGGGTGACCCCAATGACACCCAATGCGGTGATGGGGGGTGGGCGGGTTCAGGTTTTTCAACCCAACAGGACTCCTCACTTTGTAACTGTCGGATCAACCCTAACTACTGCATTAAATAGAGTTTTTGCCTCTAATATATATATATATATATATATATATATATATATATATATATTTATATATACAGTATATATATTTACTTATTATTCTCTACAGTAGTACCAACAATGTAGCTTGTACATATAGTCATTATATGCTATATACATTAAGAAACATTACAAAATCACATAGATGTCCCTGTGGTTCAGTCTGCTTTTGTATCATAAGTGGCTAAATGGAGTCCCTGGGAGTTCGAGTCAGCAGGTGGGGGATTGCAGGATCAACCATTTATAAAAGTGCTTTTCATAATGCTAGAGTAAGTATTATTTTTCTTGGTGGTTTGCTTAATCGTGACTTCTAAGTCCTTGCGCATTCGTCTTGGGGGCCTGAGATTTCTCCTTGGTACCATAAGGCCACAGTTTTGAGAAGAGCAGGCAGTCAAGGCAGACTGTGTGAGGATTTGGGAAGGTGAAAAAGCAATGGAAAGAAAGGAATTTGATTTTACTGTATAGAGCACCTTTTCACACTACGCTTGAAAGCACTTTATGCTCATAAGCACTTACAGCAACAAAAATGGAGGAAGAGAGAGTAAGAGGTTAAAGAGGATAAAGACTCCAGCCAAGAGGACAATGACTGCCTTTTATGCTGACCCCTATGTGATTAGGGTTCATACACAAGCAACAGAATACCTCTCTGGGGCTAGCTGGGGCAGGGGTGACAACATGTTACAAAGGTGTGACACTTAACTCCTGAGAAGAGATGGCATGGGACAATCAGCATTTGTGCTTATCCTGCTGGCTGAAAATAAAACAACATTAACAGTGGCTATGAAGGCAGCAATCCCTCACCATTATTTATAATAACTAGTGGCGTATTTAATGCTTGAATAACTGGTTTGCACAAAAATGTTACAACCACCCAGTTGTAATTATGCATTACAGCAAGGTGGTTGTAATCACTTCCCGTCAGTCAAGCTTATGCAGTCGAGCAGCACAAGCACTTGTCACACAACTGCCACAGTAATTAAAACTGCTCACTAGTAACTACAAAAATGAGATATGGATTGGTGCGTGTCAATCAAAATTTTACACATACCCTCAGTGTGGGATGATTTTATAACCCTCGAGCTTTGTTCTTGGGGTTTCTGTAGCATCCACTCATTGCTGTGTATGTAAAATTCTAGTTACAAACACCTACCCATGTATAATTCTCTAAATGTACAACTTTTGACCATGAAAGGACACTGAGCCAAGACTAATTTCCAGGATGGGAGGACTTGTCCGAGGGTTCAATGGGGAATAGCTCCTCCTACAAACTCTACTTAAGTCCTCCTCTAACACACCTCCCTTGCCTAGGGGTGTTTTTATTGTGTTCCTGGGCTTCCTGCATAACTTGTAACCAACTTGCTCCCCTTCTCACTCCTCGCTCCTCCTTTCTGTTCCTGGGTTTGACCTCTCCCTGTTTCCTTTTGAGCTTTTGCCCTCATTCCGTCCCTTCACCTGCTGATGCTCACAATCATTCCTGGATCTATTTGCACCTTTCCTGTCCTCCCAGAGAACAAAACACTCTACATTCCCAGCCGCCTCAGAGTGCTAAATAGCTATGCCAGTAAACATTCCTGGGACTGGCGGCTCCCCATAAGATGTTTCTTCAGTGAGCTACTGGGCATTCATTTCAATTCTGCAACAGTGAATTCCAGTTAGGGTTGCCACCTCTGGATGGGGCCAAAACCGGATCCTAAGCTCCCTAGCCCCACCCTTTTCATGACGCATGCATTGTTCCTTCAATGAAGGCCATTTGTTATATCAATAAAAACAAGCAGCAGTTCAACAAAAATGTTAAGATACTGTACTGTACCTGTTAAGTTACTTTCCTAGGTTTTTCCTAGTCATCCATTTACTTATGTATTTATTTATTGACATTGGTTTATCAAATAAACATACAGGGATAAAAGAAATATCATTTACAGATGTGATCTTGGGGAGGGAGACAAGGAAATACTGTAAATAGCATACAACAGTATACATGGTATAGAATAATACATAAGAAATTGTTTCCTATAATGTGTACTTTATATCTTTTTCTGGCTCTGTTCCTGTTCATGTCCACAGTACTATTTCAAAGCCAAAGAACTGACCATACTTTTTTCTTGAGGGAAAAAATAATTTAAAACATTTAAAAATGCCTAAATTCTGTTAGAGATGAAAATGTTTACCAGCAAATGAAAGTGGAAGACTACTGGCTATGTTACTGTTACAAAGGTAGGGGCAGCTGTGCTGCTATGCCACTTTAAGATGCAGAGAAAAGATTAGGTTAAGTAAGTGCTAATGGTGTTAATAGCCATACTTTACACCTCCCAGGCTGACTGCTTTCACAAACAAAGGGCTATATTGACAACAGAAGTTGTTTGTAAGCTGGACATGCAGCTGAAACAATGAATAATATGACAACATTTGTTTCAAAGTATGTGAGCCTTCAAAATGGCTCAAAAACCTGACCAGCACGGAGCAAAACCGGATTACTTGATAATGACCTGAAAACCTGATCACCAGGTAAAAAACCTGACAGGAGGCAACCCTAATTCCAATGAACTTTATGCTTTCCTGAAGCCATGTCATACATAACAGTTGGAGGTGCAATTTCATTTCAAAGCATAAACGTGGCATTCAGAGTTTGGCTGAAAAAGCTGAAGTAATATATCTGCCTGCATCAAGACTTCCAGAAAATATACCTCACCTTGAGAAATAAGTTTACTGCAGAGCCTCACTGATGTGGTAACACAGTTTTGACCTTCTGTTCCCCTTTAAAGCACTGTACCTCATCCCGCTTCCGTCCTTTTTCTTATACCACCCCTTCACCTTCTCATCCCCTGGCTCTGCTACACACCATTTCTGTGGTGCCCATATTAGCTAACCTTTTGCATTTCTATGCAGCGCTCCCTTAAGTTCAGTAAGCACATTCAATTGTTGTTCAGCATGCTTTCTGTCATTGTCACCTGTATTTAACCAGCACTGAGGAGGACCAGCATTTAATCTACCATGTAGAAACATATGTTTCAGCTCCTCATGCAGGGTGTCTCACAAGAACTATGTAATGCCCTTCTCCAGGATCCCGCACAGTGCTCTCTTTCACTGAAGGACTGTCCTGGTGCACTTCACTTTCTACCCCTCTCATCTTTCTATCATATGGGGCAGCAAAGCATTGCCCTACCCACTCTCTTGCCCGCATTGATGTTCATTTCCGGGGGTTCCCTGATGCACAGTTGTTTTGCCAATCTGGAACTCAGCTGTACCGTTTGCTATTTTCTGCAGACTATCTCCTGGTTGACAGCCAGAAATGGGGCTGGGGTGTACAATAACAACTTTTAAAGGCAGTGTACTTCAGGTGCTCTCACAGTAACTGGAATTTTGGACCTCAGTACTGTCCATCAGTTCTGCTCATTATGAGATGTGAGAATCAACAGAATGGTCTGACATGAAAACTATGGTGCATTAATCTGCTCATGCACTGTGGCAGTCAGAGCCCCACTGCAGGCATTACCGTACTGTATTCATTCATCTCGGTGCATTCAACTGCATTTACCTTTCATACCTGCCAGTAGCCAATTACTGCATCTTACCATGCTGACCTCCTTGTGTCTGAGTCCACTGTATGGAGTTTTCACAATACACTCAACTTAAACTTATAAGTTGATCTTCCACTGCCCTGCAGTTCTCTGGACTCCATCCCTAACTCATGCCTGCTGAGTTGCTGAGCAAGGTAGGCTTTCCCTGTCTACCGGGGATGGGATTCTGTTCCCCTAGCTATTACCTACTACTTACAGAATCTGACATCCTCCATCCCTAACTCTGCCTGGAGGCATCGGTGAAGATTAGCCCCCCCAACTGCCAGGGATGGGAGTCATGTCTACAATCTACAAACTGTTGTCTTACCTTCTGTACCTCATACCATTACCGCTTCCCTTTGGGAATGGAACTACCTCCTACTTACCATCTTGACATCCTCTGTCCCTAACTTGCTTGGTAGCATCAAATGCAGGTTAGCTCACCCCAACTACTAGGGTGGGAGCTGTGCCTACAATCTACAGACCATTACTATACCTTTTCTACTTCATACCAGTTGCCGCTGTCCTTCGAGAATGGAACTACCTCCTGCTGCACTTACATCCTCTGTCCCTAACTCTGCTTAGCAGCATTGAGCCAGGTTAGTTTGACCTGACTGCCAGGGATGGAGCTATGTTTCCAATCTTCAGACATATACCATACCTTGTCTACCTCACTGCTAGTTGCCACTTATCTTTGGGAACGGAACTCTCACACTCTGCATACCCTCATCATTCTGCTTATGCTGCTTTGAGTCACCACCATTCATCTGCCGTCCCTGATGGTTGCCTGAGTCTCCAGTCTACTGCTTCATCTTATCTGTCCTTTGCCTAATACCTGGCTGCTGCTCCTTCAGGAACAGGATTTTACCCATCCAGGACTGGAACTTCTCAATCATGTTCTCTCATCGTTCTACATTCCCTAGCCAAATCCAGCCAGGATCATCTTGCCTCGAATGCCCCATCTGGATGCATGTCCTTCCATTTGGCTGCTTCACATGTGTTTTCTCCACCTGCTACCCAATGCCTTGACTCTTCTGTAATTGGACCTCCTACATCTGCAGGTGACTTCAACGTGGAGCCTGGACCTCTTTGATTTGTTTGCAGGTTGTTGTATAAACTTGTTTCTTTGCAGATTTGGGACCTCGTCCTTCGTCATTCCAGTGTCTTCCATCATTCCTCTGGTTGTTTCTAGCCTTCATCGGATGTGGGACTCCTGTTGCTTCTGGTGCCGGCTTGGCCTTGGCCTTCCATGGATCATCACCTGATGCCTTGTTTGCTTTCCTGCAATTGCTGCTGTTCACATTGGCACTGACCCAGTCCCATACCTTACTGCTCTGCATGTCATCCAGCTTTGCCTAGTCCATAGCATCCCTGCTTCTTCTTCAGTTCCTCAGGATCCATTCCAGACTTCCTTCCCATTTGACTGGCTGCCTCCCATTTTGCCTTGCTGGCTCGGGCTTTGTACTGTTTGCTGTGGCTCTTTTGACATGTATCCTGCTTCTGACTAGTACTCCTACCAAGTCATCTGCTCTTCCATATGATCCATCCCCTACTTCTACTCCAGCCTTTCCAACAGTACCTTTCCACTACTCATTGGATCATTAATTCATTACTGGAGCATACTACTGCCAGCAAACATTCCTTGGCTTACATGCCTCATAGACTTTTACATTATTATAGAGCTTTATACTGCCTATTCAGTTCTTCACAATAATTTATGGAATCCATTTGTCTGGACATAGGAAGAACTTCTCCATCTCTATTGGATATAACCTCTGATTCCTGTCCATCTAAGCACCATGACTTCAATGTGTGTCTTGTCTCATTGGATATCATCATGCAAAGAAGGACTCAGATCCTTCTGTTACACTCTGACTTTGTAATCAGCATCACTTCTATGGATACCGAGAATCACAAGACAACCCATTCAACTACAGACATCATCCATTTTACCTTCTGCCACCTGTTCTTTAAGCACTGACTTTGACGACGATGTTACCTGACTCCTATGTCCCACCAGTCATTGCTATTTTTAGAAATTTCTCAGATAGCATCCATAATGTTCATCGTGGGATCTCCACAGCCTTGCTGATTACTGACTACAAACCATCCAAACCCTCAATTTTACTCCCTGACATCACTATTCCTTATGCAATCATCCACACTTTTCACCAAGCACCTTCAGCCAGGCTAACTGCTTTTCCAGCGGACCCTTCAGCCTCTTCTTCTGAAGTACCATTGTTAATTTCGCAGTACACAACATTACCGAGAACTGGCTCTCCTGAATTCTAACTGGCAATCCTTAACAGCCGAGACAAATTCACCAACTCAGCTTTGCCTCCCAATCGGCGTTATTCAGCTGTAGCACTAAAATCCTAGCATCCTGCACTAAATGATCTCACTACCAATCCAGCCTCACGGATGCTTCCTCTCATCTGCCCCAAACTCTTTCAAGTACTTCAGCATCGGGATTACTTGTATACTTAACCAACCTATGCCACCATGGAGTAACTCCTAAATGATCTTACCACAGAAATACTCACACTTACTCAGAAGTGTACCAGCAGAGGAATTGAGTATAAAGTCATGAACATCAATACCAAAGAAGCCATCCATATCTTATACTGAATTTCCAATCACTCCCCATATATATTAGGCTACCATCTGAACCATTCCACAAATCTTCCTCTATTGCTTTACTATCACTTATGGCAGAGCTCTTATCAGTCACTCAAAGTCTCCTCTACTTATTTAACCCTGAGATGTTTACCTAGTGAGTTATCACTCACTAATCGATTCTTTATCTCCAGACTACCTCGAATATCAAACCTTATACAAATTGGATCAGTCACCCATAACTTTACAAATCATCAGAACTCCCACAGTGTACTGTCTGGTCTTATAGCAAGCAAATCAGGCTTCCCAACTCATTATGCCCTACAATCCCTTTGGACATGCATCCTTCAACACCTCAGAAATATGGACTACATTAACCCTTCTTGAATAGGATCTGCTCACAAAGGATCCTACCCTCCCTACTTAAAAGAAGTACCCTTCATCCTCAGAGTCATCATTCTGTCTGTAGCATCTTGGATCAAGAATGAACTGTCATCTCCAGGGCACCCAAAGACTCTTCTACTCATTTCTACTCTATGGATGCTTCCTTAATGACCCCTCATTCAATATGGATTTCCTTGCCTCCAGACCATACCTTTACATTCAAACTTTTCACAAGGTGGATCTTTCACCAATGACTTCTTCTACCATTGCATTTCCACCATTCCCAGTTTAGTACCTTATCCATCCAGTCATGGTCCCTCTGCTCAGTATACCTTTGCATTCTGTTGGACAAGCATCATTCATCATCTTGGATACTTGGACTTCCTTCACCCCTCTTCACCGGATTTACTTCATACTTAGGATTCTATCACTCATTCAGAACTGACCTACTCTTCAACCTCAGTATCATCGTGTTATTGGCATCATCCATGGATTGAGGATGGATTACCGTCTCTCCAAGCAGCTTACCAACCTCAAATTAGCTATGGTTACTAAAACCTAGGTCCTTCTCCATTTAGTATTCCCAGAGGATAGGCAGACCTCCAGCCATGGGTCCTCAGAAGTTTCTTCCACCTGGATTTTTTTCCTCTCCTGAGTGCCAGGGATCATACTCTCCATGAGTTGGAGGAGATATATTTTGGGGCCTTCTATTCCCTACAAATTACCTACATACCTACTACTCAAGGGTTGGAATAGAGTAAAGCCACAAAAAGTATTACAAGTTACACAAGCACCAATGTACCCCATCTCTCCCTATTGCCATTCCATAAGCATTGGTGGAGGGCTTGCCCAAGTTCAATATGGAGAATAGATCCTCCCACAACCTCTATTTTAAGCCCTCCTCTAATGCACCTCCCTTGCTTAGGGAGTGTTTTTGTCCACCACCATCCCCATCTCCTCCTTTTCTTCTCACCTTTTTCAGGGCCTTTTATTCCCTACAAATTACTCTTACATATCTACTACTCAAGGGTGGGAACAGAGTAAAGCCACAAAAGTACTACAAGTTACACAAGCACTATATACCCCATCTCTCCTTACTGCTATTCCACAAACATTGAAGCATCTTTAAGAAAACTGTAGGACTAGTGAGGAGGGCAACAACCATACACACAGGGTGCATGGCAAATAGACACTGGATATAAATAAGCTGCAAGCACATAAAGTAATAAAAGTAATACAAAATATATATATTTTACAAAACTATAGATTTATAAACAATGACAGCAGACACCAAATTAGGAGTCAAGGTAAGAGAAAGGAGCATGTGGGGGGTCATTACATGGGAAAGATAGTTAGGAAAAGGAGCAAGAATTGGTGAAGAAAGTACAAAACAGGCATTTCAGAGAGGATTTGGGGTCAGCTCTAGCCCAAATCCATTAAATCAAACACCAGGAGAATCATTTCGAGTATGCTTCATTTCACACATAGGGTGAGGCAGGATGTGTTGTGGCACAGTGCTTTAAATGTAGGAGAAGTTTTTAATGAATGACATCAATGTGGCACTAGAATCCAGATGGCAATTAAGTCACACATCAACATCTTTACATAAATGGATTTCCTCATTAGGGAGCAATCCAGAGTCCTGAAGGCACCCAGCATTGGATCCTGGCAAGTGTCTGTCTTCCACCCAAAGCCATGGAGATGTTTTTCAACATTCAGAAAGAGGTAGTTAATTCTAACCAAGTATGATATTTTATCAAAATCATTCTGAGAACAACTTTCAACTCAGACGCTGAAGGACTAGAGACAAAAAGCACCATGCCATCAGAATACATATATATAGGTACAGAGAAAAGTCAGATAGAAGGTCATTAAGGATGGTCAAGAACAGGTTTTAGCCTGGGACAGAGCCAAGAGGTGGCTTGATTGGGAGAGTGAGTGGGAGGTACCTATGAGGACTGATTGTTGTCATTCAGACAAGTAGGGGTGGAATCAAAGCAGGAAAAGGACACTCTGAACAGTCATGTGTTTGTGAACACAAATGTTGAACTATCTGAGAAAGGGGTTCAGCTTTCACTTAAAACACAGAAAATCCTTACAATGAAGAAATTAGTTAATAAACTTTATTTTACAACATGTCACTATGAAAAGCAAGTGCACGTGGAGCCCAATAATGGAGTCACCAATGTTTCATGCCCCTAAGCTACCTAACACTTTGTCAAGGTGGAGTTGTCCATCTAGTGGGCAAACTTATATACCATCCACTAATGTTATACACTTTAACACCCCAAACCAGTGATATATAAAGAATAATACATGAGTAGATGTGTAACTAGAATTTTATATACACCCACATTGTATTTACATAATCCCCAAGACTGAAGCTTGAGAAGTATCTAAATCATCTTACACCAAGGCTGTGTTTAAAATTATTTGTTCCACACACCTATCCATGTTTTCATCTTTTAATTATTGTCCAGAATTTTTAATAAGGGAAGAGTTTAGAGATATATTGAGACAGTTCAGTAATATAAACTCATTCTGCGGATCTCATAGTTTAGTTATGAAAACTTTAACTTGTTTTTGAATTGTGAAAATTCAGCTGCTTTTCTGTGAGTGACACTAATTATTGAAAACCATAGATGGTTGCACTGCTGGGGCACACTGCTTCAGCAGTGCAAGTTTGACTGACAGCTTGTGGTTAAACATGACTAACTGTAACCAAAATTACAACACAGTTATTTAGTTATTTATAATGCTGGTCAGTAGTTATATAAAGAATTATACCTGGGTCTGTGTGTGTAACCAGACTATACACACCATGGTGTGTGATGTTACTAAACCCAAGAGTGAAGCTCAGAGTTTTATAAAGCATTACACACCAAGGGTATGTAATAAAATTATGGGTTACATACAACAACTTATGCTTAGTTTAATAGAATTACTGGGTAACATTGTTTTTTTTTAGTTGATTTATCTTACTTTTCTTGACTGGGTGGAGGTTGTGCCTTTGGTTCCTCCCCGTCCAGCCAACCAAGCCCGGCTGCTGCCCGGGTAGGCCCAGGCCTGGTCCCAATGGCACCACAGATAGCTGTTATTAATGTAAAAGATAGGCAAGAGATAGAAACGATGATTGAAACTGCAATAGGCAAGGTACCTCTTCCTAGAGAAGTAAGTGGGCTATTAAAACCCAGATTAGACAGCTTCTGCAGGAGGCTGGCACTCAGGAGGTATTGTCCATACTGCAGCCATGACTGCAGCTCAGGCCACACTAGATGGTGCCGAGATAATCTACCTCTGCCTGATTGACCCAGTAATCCCATACAAATGGCCTACTCTGTCCAGCAAATAGCTGACAGTATTGGTCGGATGAACTGGTCCGACAACCTCAGCTGTCACTTAGAAAGATGAGTTCCAAATGCGAGATGCTTAGCCTGCTGCAGAATACCAGGTCCAAATACTACGCCAAACCATCGATCCTAGTTTGTAGGGCCAAACTCCAATGTCATCCGCCAGGATGGGAATGCCACCTTTGACGCAGGTTGCAACTGAGCTCATTTCTGCTCACAGCCCAGGTGTAGTAGGTGTGATGCTTGCATACCCTGTAAAACAGAATGAAAAGGAAAGTCCAGTGACTTACCACCAAAGACTTTGGATGGCCTACCAAGCAGAAAAGCACCTGGCACAAGAAGCTGCGGATGTAGATCTTATTGAATATAAGACCCTGTTCCTAGGAACATGATTCCTGCAGTACAAGAAAAGGTAGAGCCAACTACCACCCCAATGGATAGGTTTGTCGACATCCTTTGGAAACCGTGAGAGTTTACCAACTCTATATCCCTGATCTGGGCTCCGGTTCCAAGAAGGTAGCAACCGTGAGCCTGCTTCAGAGGCCACGACTCACTACACTGTGGAAGGGCAGGCCAAACACCAACAGGCCCAACGTCAACAGGCCCCTCCAGTTGATAACCAACACCCCCATCAGACCCATCAACAACAACAGCAACAACAATGGTGTGGTAACCAGAATTGGCATAAGAATAAAAGCATAAGGGTAAAGGTAAACCACAACAACAAAGAACAGGACCTTCATATAGGAGATAGCCAAAGAGAATCAAAATTCTGAGAGCTCCTGGGACAAGTGCACTCTGTAGCGGATGCTGTTCCCACACAGGCCCTGCGGCAGTACAACCGTGACCTAGACCCCAACAGGTCATGAGGATATTGGCAGTACAGGCCTTCAGACTCATTCAGGCCTGAACCCAGAAGCTCCTCCCTATATAGCATCAGTGCAGCATGGTAAAGTGAGTCATAAGAGTCAGGCACAACCTCTCCATGCTCCCATTAGTACAGATTGACAATTACAGACCCCAGTCCGGATTGTAAACAAGCTGGTCTTGGATACAAAGCGGAAGGCCCTGCACTGAGGCCGAGGTCAGGGCCGCCTACTAGTAGTCTTGTTATATACAGGTGCAGCTGTATCCGTATTACATGATGAACATCCAGACACATCCCTTGGTCCACCAGTTGGAGGACCAACATGTCAGGAGTTGATGGTACTATTATTTATTTATTTTTATTTATTTAGTTTTTGTTGCTGGGTAAGTGCACTAGACAAATCCTGCCTATTTTCAGGCATGACCCGGGGAGGGGATATAGATGAATGCCAACCCGATCTGTTGGTGTCTTTTTAGTGCATGAGGAAATTTGGCCAGGACACCGGGAAATTCCCTACTCTTTTCGATAAGTGCCATGGGATCTTTAACATCCACCTGAACTACCACCAATCCAAGCAGATGGGACCTCGGTTTAACATCTCATCCGAAAGACAGCACCTCAGAAGTGCAGCACCCTCTCATGTTGCACTACAGTGTCAGTACTGGGATATTAACCCAAGTGCCATTTGTGGGAACTGAACCCACAGCTTTCTGATCTCCGGCCTCAGAGGCGAGTGTGCTACCTACTGAGCCACTGACACTGCACACCGCTCTCACCCCTACTGGTAAAACTAAGCCACCTAAAGGCCTCACACACTTTCCAATGAATGGTAATGCATGATCATCCCAGTATCATAGGAATTGATTTCCACCACATGGCTGTGTGGTGGATCTAGCTAATATGCTACTGATACAGATTCAGGGTCAATATCATACCATTTTAATTCCTAATTCACCGTTGTGCAAAACTATCTGCCAATAACAAGGAGTATGGCGTCATAGATTTATTCAAAGCTCATAAACATTTCCCAAACTACTCCCCATTTTGCAATGACATTTGGAGGCATTTTGCAATTAATAAACATGACTGTGGCAGAATGCATAATGTCATTGAAGTGCCAGTCACAGCACATGAGAGGCAAAGGCAATACCTTTTCCAACTGAGGCTTTGCTTTCTCTTAGAGAAAAATCAAGTCTCTCCTCAAGCAAGGAGTAATTAGAACTTGTGTTTCCACTCTAACTCCCCAGTGTGGCCCGTGAAAAACCCACAGGTGCCTAAAGGCTTACTAATGGCTACAGGAAACTGAACTAGGTCACCCCCAGTTGTTTCCCAACTGTGGCATCAGCACCTGATGTGCTATGACTCGACCCTGACCTAAAATGGTTCAGTGCCCTGGACATTTCCAATGGTTTTGGTCATTACCATTGGCCCTTAAGAGTCAATATAAGTTTGCCTTCATCTTTAGAAAGACAGTACACGTGGACTTGCTTGCTGCAAGGATTCCATAATAGCCCATCTCTGTTCCATCTGCACATGATGGACACCCTCAGAGTTCTCTACTCCCCAATGTCTCTTGCAATATGTGGATGACCTGTTGCTGGCAACAGCCAAGCAGGAACAACATCTGGATCTCTTCGACAAACTACTGACTCTCATCCAGAGAGCAGGCCTGAAATGTAATCCAGCAAAAGCACAACTATGTCAGAAAGAAGTATTCTTTCTAGGTCTAAAAATAACTGACCAAGGTCAAAGCCCTACCTGAAAAAGGTACAGGGATTGCAAGACTTGCCATTGCCCACCAGTGTTGGCAACTCTTCAAAGGCTTCTAGGTATGGTAAATTATTCAAAACATTTTATTTGTGATTTTGCTCAAAAATCTGCTCCTCTGTTTGAGTTACTCAGAAGGACACCCCATGGACTTGGGGCCCTATACACACCCAGGCTGTGATGTTACTAAAGCAGGCCTTGGCCTCTGCCCCAGCTCTGGTCAACCGAATCAGCACTACCATTCCATCTGAATGCGCTACCTCTGACATTGCCATGTCAGCAGTGCTGGCCAAAAGGTTCATGGCACCCTGAGACCCATTTCATATGCATCACAGTTCTTGACCGCAGTGGAACAGAAGTACAGCCTTTGTAAAAGAAACCTTCTGGCCACCTACTTGGCTGTCAAGCACTTCCTGTATATCTTTGGGTACCACTGATCATCAACACCAATCACACCCCAACTACCTTTCTACTCTCAGACAAAGTAAAAATGGGTCAGTCTCAACACCAGACTGACACACTGGTCACTCTTCTCCAGGATAGGGACATACAGGTACACCCAATAAAAATTCCATCTATGCTGGCTCATGGACTCCTTTTCCAAGGAGAACCCCATGACTGTACACTGTAGTCACCTGATCTTCCAGATCCAGGTCCTTCTCCCCTGCCACACCACAAATACTTGATAATACCTCTTTGTGTCACATCTTTACTGATGGTTCAGCATCCTACTATCAGGAAAAACAAATCTCAGAGATGGGCATTCTAGTAATTTACCCTTACGGGAACACTGTTGAAATATCTAAGCGCTGCAGTGTAGCCTCATCACAGTATGCAGAGATGGCAGCGTGGCCTGTGCCCTCAAGTTCATCTAGCATGAGACTGAAAATACTATCATTTACGAGACTCTAACTAGGTTTGTTGTTCTCTTACAATAATTTCTTCCTTTCTGGCAGAAGAACTCCTTCCTCTCCTCTGATGGCAGCCCAGTGAAGTACAAGGAATTGGTAATATACATACATTCACAGGCACAAAATATGCACACAAACTCTATGTACATAAAGTCAAAGCTCATTCTCCATGACCCCTAGCCTGCCTTCAGTGACACAGCAAACACCCTTGCCAAGGAAGGGGCCCATGGGGAACACCTGGATGATGGACCATCCAGAGGCCAATACGACCATACAGATTGCAGCACTAAAAAAAAACTGTACCCTTCTCCCCTGGACCTCTCAGAAGCCCAACATGTTAATACTAAACTCAAAAAGTGTTCAGATTCCTTGACAACAGTACCAAAAATAAACTTCCCACACACAACCCCTACAGGAGGCATAAAGGTAAATTACGCTTGTCACCAGATGACAAGCTCATCTGGTACAACCAGATGGTTCCACCACTAAGTTGTGGGTGGTCCCCAGAAACCTTAGGTCTAAAATTTTGCACCAGGTGTGATACACTCACTGGTGGACACCAGGAGTGGAAAACACCCTCCAAAGGCTTAAACCACACCTGATGGCCTGGTGTCACCAAAGATGTTAAACAGTACATAGACAATTGTCTCGTTTGTGCACAGAACAACCCATCCCTACCAAACAAAATGCCAAACTCTTACCACAATGACATTCTGGCCCTTGACATGCCATATAGATTGATTTTATTGGCCCACTGACCAACACCAGCAGAAATAATAAGTATGATCTTGTGTAGCAGTCTCTTTTCTAAGAAGGTTAAAGCTTTCCCCACTAAGATATGCACTGCAAAGACCACTGCCAAATCCTGGTGGAACAGATTTTCTCCAGGTGGAGCCTATCCTCAAGGTAGACTCTGATAAAGAAACCAGTTTTACAGGTGAGTTGATGAAAGAATCTCTTGAACTCCTTGGAGTTCAACAGAAGTTCCACATGCCTTACCACCCCATTCCTCAGGTCAAGTAGAAAGAGCCAACAGACGGATTAAGCAAATGCTTTCCAATTCATTAAGGACAATCCCAAACCTGGGATTCCCTCCTGCTGTTACTCCTTATGGCAATTAGGGTACACCCTCAGCCACCACCCAGCTCACATCCTTTGAGGTGATGACTGAAAGACAGATGAGATTACCTAAACACCTGTTGTTTGATCTGCACACCCCACTGCAGATCGTGTGTCTGTAGACCAATATGTGGAAAACTCAGAATAGACCTCATACACACACACTTGTATGTTGCCAACTGCATGGGCAAGGCCCAGCAACAATCAAAATACAGTTTGACAAACACCACAGGAAGTGGATTGGCAGGTTGGAGATCAGGTAATGGTACTCCAGTTTGCACATCAGGTTAGACTCCTGCATAACAATAAGTCGACTGACAAATGGTTACACCAAAACCAGCTAAAACTGTATAAAAAGCTTAACTACTTTTCCTCGCTCCATTCGGCAAAATAGTACTAACTTACTAATCGTTGATCTTGCTTTTCAGATACACTGACAAGATGGCTATCTTGTTCCATTATCTCCTCATCTCAAAAGTTATCTCCTGCATCCAAGGCATGGTACCAAACCTCCTACCACACCTTGATCCTCCAGCATCTCCTTTGGAGGAGTATCCATCAATATACCAGATAGTCTGATCACTGTCCAGGAAGGTTTCGATGCTTACCTCGCTGCCTCACTTGTTGCTCTGATAAATCTACCTACAAATTGAGTGGCAAACCACATCGCAAGGACAAATCCTCCTGTGGCCAAACTCTCCAAAAAACTTTTCAGGGTTAGCCCAATGGTTAATTATCCCCAAATGGTTCTCTGTCCTTATTACAAACTGCATTAAGACATTCTGGTTTGTACAACATTACTGCCTTAATTAATCCTTCGTACTGTAATTTTTGTCTAGGATTCTGCTCAAAATTTTGTGCTGTACACCATGGCTTCCACAGCCATGTACCTCTAATATTACCACCTACTAATAAAGCGCTTTAAAATTCCCAAAGCATACCCTGGTCCCCTAGTGGTCTAACAGCCACTGCCCACCCAGGTTCATTAATTAATAACTTACAGTTTATGCATATACCTGTTTTGTTTAATTTTACTTACTAAAATATAAAAACATTTGGTATGTGTCACAATACTAATACATCAGCATTTTATAGTTCATTATTGCTTGATAGTTTAGCTGCATTTCAGATTATGCTCAAGACCCTATTGCGGGGTCCATTCTACTAAACATAGAGGCAACTTCAGGAGAAACCCACTCTGATGATCAAACTCATAAATGTAAGACATGTAAAGTTGACAGTTCTGATGTTACAGGTGCAACAGGTACTGTCACATGCCTTTTGGTACAGCTATGTCTCTTTAAAATAAACCAGACATTGCTGCTATCAAAGCTAATTCTGCCAAGTTTTCCACTGGCCTGGTTAATAATATACTACCCCATTATTGCATGGTGTGGATGGCCTTAGTGGAAAAAAAAATACACTGTATACAACATGCACGATTGCTAAGACCTTTACTAATTCAAAACACAAGATCAACGCACTCATACAACAAAACAATAAAAGCAAATAAACAATATATTGCTAAAAATCCTTTGCCCTGCCTCGGCTCCTATATCATCACTACCATCAACAATCTCTTCTGCAATCTAGAATCTAAAAGAATCCCTGATACCATACATGACAAATGCATTTCAAATGGTATTGTCCACAATGTAAGACCCTGGCTGTATTGCTATGTGTATGCAACAAACTTTAATCATTCCGCTTCCACAGCCAGGAATCTGGGTTTGTGACCAGACACTCTAATATTGGTCCTTGTTTCACTACTAAAAGTGTTCCATAACAAATACCATGTTTGTTACTTTCACTGTTCCTTTACCACGTTTAATCCCACTACAGCTTTGTTCGACAAGCTTGCACTGGTTCATTCTATTGGGCACTTGGACAAAGACATCTACAAAAACACCTAAATCTACTGCCTCTACTGGTTTCCATCCTTTCCTAAATGCCTGGATGGCTCTGTACACAGACTGCTGTGCAAAAAAGCAATACATTTACTTGTGCCAATGTGATATGTTTGATGTTATTCAACCTGTTTGTGGTTATTCTCCAAATAGCATTAATTGGACTTTCACCATAAATGATGACATCACCAAGAATGGCACAAATTCCTTGATTCGACTTTGGCTCTGGATAAGCTCTATCATATCATGAGGAAGTTCATCGCCTGTCAACATGGATTTCAAGATGGCCTACACCTGCCCTGTCTAGTTGAAAAAGTGGAGACTCCCTACTGTTCGCTCTCAGTATAATTCTAATGGAAAGTATTGTGTGGTAACTAACTTTAAAATCTATACTTATAAATCTGTGACATGCGTTATTAAGTACCCCAATTTTGTTTTGTCCCCACCAAAATACTGTGATTGGACATGCCATCATAACCTCCATCCCCTACTAAATGCAGACATCATTAATGGTAACCCAGATTATCTGCTCACACTGTCTAAATACTTACCACATTTTAATGTACACATAGACCCACTCACACTTACATTAAAATCACTTTTAGACAAAAAAGAAACACACCTCATCCACATCAGCAATAATATGACCAAGGCCAATAAAGCTATCCTCTCATTAATTAATAATGGTGAAATAAATGGCACATTAGCCAACACCTGGTTATAAATTACTTTTAAAGGTTTGTTATTATACAAGCACTTTTAATCTTTATTTTAATTATTATGCTCTGCTGCCTACAATGCACACACAGCACCAACACTGTGAGCAGCTCGAGTTCCTTTACAAGGCTCATGCATCGGGTTTGTAAACAACCACTGCTCTCTGGCCTTTCCCTATATTTGCCTGTGTTACCCTTGGAGGCAACAAGGGGGTATGTTACACGGTCCCTCCACCCTAATTGGTACCCTCAGAGGTACACCACAGGCAGCTGTGCTTAGGCATATGTTATACTAACATATAGGGCTAAGGGCATCTACTGTATAACAGTAGATGTCAGGATATGTACACATACTGTTGTAATACACTTTGCTTGGTAATACATATATTCTGCATATTTTCTGTGTATCTCTTACTTGTAAAATGCCAAGGCACCTGTGTCCTTGGAGTAATTATGATACATAAGTCTGCATTGCCACCTTTTGGTGATTTGTACTATTACACTGAGTTATGTAAGACTCTGTATAAGAACTCTTTTGTTCTACAAACTGATGACTGTACAAAATTGTATAATGTTATCTTGGACCGTGGAGCCCCCTATAATTTAGCCAATAGGGCTCATCTCTGTAACTAGAAATGTTTCTATCTTACAGTAACCATAGTAATTATCATAGGTATATAATGTGATAAACAAGTCTTGTACCGAAATCCCAAAAGACATAAAAACCTCGAGGTATAGGGAACGCTTAGCACTGGCTCCTGGTTCGTATTGGTAAGAACTGCTTAGGGCAACTGTGATTTTATCATTTGTAGTAATAAACAAGTTTATTACTCTAATGCAATGTGTCTGTGATTACTTGCATTCCCAATATTGCCAAGAACCTAAAAGTGAGGTTTGGACCTCCTGACAAGATTGATTCACAACTCCTACAGGTCACTACTCCCATTTTATTTATTTATTTTATTTATTTTATTTATACATCGGTTTACAACCTTTGAGCCAGGAGCTCATTTCCAAAGGTACCTCGTCACAAAGAGGACAAATACAGTACAACATTTAGTTACAATATTGCAGTTACAGCATACATCTCTGTGGTTACAGTTTGGTAGATACAGGCAGTTATAACTTAGGTTACAATTTAAGTGTTCACGGAATGGTAATCACAGGTTGTTACAGTTATATAGGTACAAGTTGAGCGACAAGCCTACATTGGTAATGTAGATAAAAGTCTTGAGCCTGGACTGCTAGAGGTGAAAGAGTTCAGGGGCAAAGGACACGGTTTGTGAAAAGTTTGGGTGAGGCACCACTCAGAGAGTTTTGTCAGTCAGTATAGGAGAGAGCCACTCAGAGAGCTTTGTCAGGCATTTGAACTAGATCACCTAGTGGCAGGAACAGCTACGCTGTTAAAGAGCTGACTCAAGTGAGATTTGAAACGGGAAATTGTACGGGTGTCAGTGATGGAGGTGGGGAGAGTGTTGTACCAGGAGGGAGCTCTGGAGCAGAAGGACCTTTGCCCATGGTGGTCCTGGACCTAGGGACAAGCAGGGTGGCCTTAGAGGTGTTCTGAGTTTGGACTAAGGGTTGTGCAGGTGGATAGAGGCTGTCAGACCAGGTGGGGATAGTCCAAGGAGGGTTTTTAGTAATGAGGCAGGTTTGGTATCTGAGCCGTTCATCCAGATTAAGTAGCCTGGCCATGTCATATAGTTCGAGGTATGTGTGAGCCTACGGGCTCCCGTGATTAACCTACAGGCCTTATTCAAGGTGAGGCTAATTTTATTGAGGGCGGTCGTGTCTGCAGCACCATAAACAGGCAAGCCATAGTCTACAAGGGACAGTATTGAGGAGGTGACTGCTAGTCGGAGGGCATTGGGGGAGGCAATGCTTGTAGCGTGTAGGATTCCTTTGCCACATGTTTGTAGCTGAGGCTAGATTATCTATGTGGTCGTGGAATGTGAGGGCTGAGTCAAAGGAGACCCGAGGTATTTGTACAAGCGGAATAGATCAAGAGGATGCTTGGAACCAGGAGGATGCGGAGAGGAAATTTCTGGATTTGTTTTGGGGATGGGCAAAGAGCATTGTTTTGGTTTTATTTAGATTGAGTACAAGTCTGTGCTCTTTGAACCAGGCTTCAGCATCGACAAAGACTTGTTGCAAGGAGTCTTGTAGGGAGTTGGGGTTTGGTGGGTGGCAAAATGATGGCATCATCTGATACAGCAGGATTTTACCAGAACAGGCTTTGGGGAGGGTGTTGAGATATAGTGAGAAGAGAAGAGAACAAGGATGGAGCCCTGGGGGACACCTGAGCAGATAGGGCATGTATCGGAGAGGGTCACATTAATTTTAACACGTTGGGAGCGGGCAGACAAATAGCTGGAGCACCAGGAGACTGGACCGGGGCAAAGCCGGTGCGGCTGAGGGCATCCAGCAGGAGGGTGGGAGACCGTGTCAAACGCCTTAGAGAGGTCGATAAACACTGCCCGTGAGGGAGCCAGAGTCCAGGGAGGAATGAAGAAATTTGAAAACTCAATAAGGGCTGTGCCGGTACTGTGCCCTGCCCGAAACCATGTTGTTCATGGCAGAGGATGTTGTATTTGGTTATGTAATCCGTGACTTGGTAGCACCAGTTTTCTAGGGCTTTGGATAGGGGTGGGAGAATGGAGATGGGCCATATTCCTGGCAGAGGACCTGTCACCTCCTTTGTGAATGGTGTAACTGTGGCAATTTTCCAGGTTGAGGGAACTGCCCCAGGCAGAGGGACTTATTGAACAGGCTAGTTAATGGGGCAAGGACCTGATCCAGAACCCGGCAGAGGATGCAAGGTCCAGAGAGTCACTGCCAGTACTATTGCTCTGTAGCGCTTTAATCAGGTGTGGCCTGACTTCCTGGGCAGTGACCCTGTAAGTGGAAACTAGGATAGTGAGTGTCTAGGGCAGGTAAGGAAGAAGGAGGATCAAAGAAATCACTAGGGAGGACAGAACTAAGGTCCGTGAAGGATGAGTTGAGGAAGTTGGCAATGCGGGCAGGGTGTGGAGACAGAGCCTTCAATAGTGATCTGAGAGGGGTGGGGAGCACTCCCATTTAGATGTTTAATGTTGTCCCAGAATTCTCGCATTCCCCAGGAGGTGGTGAGTGCAGCCTGATAGTGATCGGCTTCGCTTGATAGCCCAGGTGCATTTGTTTCTTGCATTGTAAGCCTGTCTATCTGCCAACTGACCAGATTTGGAGGCCAGGTGCCAAAGGTTGTCCCTGTGTTCGAGCAGTTGCAGCAGGGCTGTAGCCCAGGGCATTACGAACTTGGTCTGCATAGGTCCGTGCAGGGTGCGAAGATGTCACAGGCTTTGTTGAAGGTTTGTGAGAAGAAGGTAAGGGCAGTATCTATATCAGAGAGATAGGAATGGGAGACCAGTTAATTTGGGCAAGATGTAGCTTCAGGGCAAACCTGACAAAATCACTTTAACAAGTGTTGTTAAGTAAACAATGACAATTTATGAGACTGTGGCACAATGCAATCTAAAATACTAATTATCCTTAATACTAATGTATTTATTTATTTTACTTATTTACTTAAAATTTGATAACTGGAAAGCACACTGAGCCGGGGCTCATTACCAGGTGCGACCTGGGGGATAGAGTAAGGAGTTAAACAAGTAGAACTGGTAAAAACATCAAAACAGCGGTTGAGAAATTTAATATGATATATTCAGTAAATACATAATATATACATAACTGCAAAGCTTAGATCAAAAACAGTTGGTGAGAAGGTTTAACATGATATATACAATAAATACATAATATATATACATAAATGGCAGCGCATTGATTACAAGTGCAACAGTGTGACAGGCAGTACTTTCAGTATATACAGAAATGTCAAGTACAGACAATATGAGTAAAAGCAAATTGATTATGTGCAGAAGGAAGGCTGGTAGAGCTTACAGATTTAGACAATATAGACAAGTATAGGCAATGTGTGAAAGCAAAACGATTTTGTATGATAGGGAGGCTGACTACAATAGCAGGTATGTAAGGAGCAAAGTGGGTCAGGGTGGGGTAGAAGAAGAGCAATGGCAGTAGGGGTGGATAGTGGTTTTAGCAGTTTATTGAGGTGGTATGAGGGTGCATAATACAATAGTAATGCTGTACTTTGTGTAACCCAGATGCCATGACAATGGGCTACTACCCCTGCCTTGTGGTTACTGTCAAGGTTGAGGGTCTAGGGTCTGTTCAAGATGGCCTGGGAGTTTGTTCCCAAATGATTTTACAATAAGCGTGGTGCCTCACCCTGAGTAAGGTTTTGTGGGCCAGTTGGTAGTTTTCCTTCCCAGATATTCTACACAGAAATACTCATCACCTTGCAATTCAATACCAACCATGTAGTTAGAGGAGATCTCTGATAATATGTTCACTGACATGACTGGAAAGAACAAAATAAATACAGCTTTATTTACAATAGGGATAGGAATGGGGAATGCCTGGAGCAGGGATATACAGAACACTAGACATTCAATTATATGGCAGACAAATGCAATGCGAGAATATACACACTAGGCATTAAACATAAACATTAAAGAGTGAGCAGTGAAAACAATGCCTAACTTCCTACCACCATGCAACACGGAAATACACAGACCCTCCCTCCCATCTGGTACCAGACACCATAGTCCTACTCTGGGATGCCCTAGACTGGTGCAGGTTTGTATTTGCTGAGTGTTGGCCAGTGTTGGTGCATTTAAAATTAAAGAGAATAAACTTTAATTGTGAACTTTAATCATGATGACTACAAACAACTCTTGAACAGCTTACCCAAGCTTTGGCAGGACAGCCCTGCTTACTCATGGTTCTGTGAAAGGTCTATTTGATGCAAACAGGCTGGAGCTGGAGGCTTGCTGGTGCTAGTCATGAACTACTGCACCATGCTGGTATAGGAGTAGTTGGTGGTGCACCACAACAGTAGAATACAGGAAACAACAGCGCTGGTGGAAGGGATGAAGAAGAATGCCAGTTTTCACCTGTCAGACCTTTCCAAACTTCACCCCTGAGGCCTTTCTGGTGTTTGTCACAAGCCCACCTAGCAGGTCAGGCCCTCTGCTCTCACAGTGCGAACCTTCGAGCACAGTCTTGAGAACAGGAAACAGAAAGAGCGTAACCCTCCTGTCTGTTTTGTGGGTTCTAATCAACCTTTGGTCTCAAGTTTTGGAGGATTCAAACTGTGAACCTCTTGCTAGCATACTGAATGTACAGGCTCAGATAATTCTGCTCTTCGGGGATGCCAGATATCTTTCTCCTATGGGCACCCAACCAGGTGTACAAAATTAACCCTTAAAACTCTATTAAAGACCTCAGAATAAACTCTTACTTTTTCCCAGTTTGGTAAAACCAGTAAGCTTTGCACATTGTCAACTTTACCATATATGTCTCATTTGTCAAAGAAAGAATTTTAAAGGCACACCAAGTAGTCTCTTTAAATGAGATGTTTACTTAAAATAGATAAAATGTAAAATGTAAAACACAGAACTGTATATCACAAAACATTACAATCACTTAAAAAACAGGTTTAAAAGTGCAATTTCCTACCAACCATACACTTAGACTTGCCTAGCTAATGTATTCTTATATTCTTACAGTGCTGAAAGATGTTGTAGCTTCAGAGTCCAAACATGTGTGTAAAGGACAGTCGCAGCATAATTAAAACAACTGTCTTGAGCCTACCTTCTCCATGATGTCAACCAGCTCCTCCTCTGTTTATTAAAAATCATACAAATAGGATGTCTTATCCCTCTGAAGGTAAATTAATTAAGGTGACATCAACAAAACTCATTTTCCTACATGACTTCCCAATCAAATCTGTAATTTTCCAAGTTCTTTCTTTCATCCATGAGCAGCATCCTGCTCTTCACAGACATCAAAGGAGCATTTATGACTTCACACCAAAGTGGCATAACCTGTATTCTTCCCTAAACGTCATAAAAGTTTTATGATTTCCAGCCTTGCAACTGGCAGATACAATTAAGCCAGATGAACAGGAGATGTTTAATTTAGGTCTTTTCTAGTCTTTACTTATCTCTAGCTTTATCTTTTAGCTGAAACAGCATGCCTCATAAGAGACACTCAATAACACATTTTACATTACAAAAGCATAGATTAATCAGAACCAGCTGTCCCAAGGCCACAGTCCTCCCTACCTAGACTGAATTTGGGGGCTATATCCTGCATGGGATACGCTTCAAATCAGTTCACTCTTCATAGCTGCTGACAACCCATCTGAGTTCTGATTTTCACTCTAGCCCTATGTAGAATTGTCATGTCATACCCTTGCAAAGCAAGACTCCATCTTAATAATCTACCATTGTTTTTCCCATCTGTGTCAGCCAAACCAGGGGCTGTGGTCAATCTGTACCATAAAATGCTGCCCATACAAGTATGACTCCAACTTCTTTAGGGCCCACACTATGGCAAGACACTCCTTTTCCATAGTGAGAGTATGCCTGCTCCTGGGAAGTAACTTTTACTTAGATATGCAACAGGGTGATCTTTCCCTTGACTGGATGTCTGACTCAGTGCTGCCCCAATACCCATGTCTGAGGCATCAGTCTGAACTGTAAAGGGTCTGCTATAGCCAGGACTTGTCAAAACAGGTGCACTGCACAATGCCTCCTTCAATCTGGTAAAGGCTTCTTCACAGGCTGGCCCCAGATAATTTTCTTTGGCATCCTTTTCTTTATCAGGTCAGATAGGGAGCAGCCAGGGCACTGTAATTGGGTAAAATTTCCTATAGTAGACAGCCTCTGACACCTGATATGCTGTCCACTGTATAGGCATCTGTGTCCCTGTCTCTACATCATGAGCCACTAAGGTGGTTAGTCCAGGCTTGGCTCTAAACAATGGGGCAAAGTCTGCTATAATGTCCCTTACTTTCTGGATCTTGTCCGGGTCAGCTGGGGAGACAATTTCACTGCCTCCACAGAGGACTTCTTCTACATGCTTCCAGCAAGTACAGAAAGGGGTCTCCTTTGTCTGTCCCTCCCCAGGACTACATATTGCAAACAACATGTTAGCCCTATTTGCCTATGGCTTCATCATGTTGACATGTTACATCCTTTCTGTCTGTCTTTTGTCAGGTAGCTCTATAATATAGTTCACATCATTTACCTTCCTAACCACTTTGTACTGTCCTGCTCACTCAGCCTGCAGCTTGTCTTTCCAGACCAGAATAAGGACCATGACTTCCTGACCCACCATGTATGAGCAAACTCTGGCTCTGTGGTCAAACCACACTTTCTGTTTCTGTTGGGCAGCTGCTAGGTTGCTCTGGGCTGTCCCATAAGCTCCTTCAGCCTTTCCCTAAACCTAAGGATGTAATCCAGTATGGGAGTTCCCTGAATGGCGTGCCTGCATTCCTAGTCCTCCTGGATCAAGTCTAGGTGCCCATGCACCTGGCATCCATATAAGAGTTTGAAGGGGAAAATCCCATCGACTCTTGGGGTACCTCCTGTATACAAACAACAGGTGGGGAAGATATTTCTCCCAGTCCCTCCAATGCTGCTCAGCAAATGCCTGGAGCATTGACTTCATTGTACCATTGAATCTTTCCACAAGCCCATTGGAGTGTGGGTGATACAGTGTCATGCATCTCTGCACCACCCCACACTTCTCCCATAAAGATTTCATCAGGTCTGACATGAAGGAACCCCTTGATCAGTGATAACCTCCTGTGGAAACCCAACATGGGAGAAATCCAGAGTAAGGCATCCACCACTTTGTTTGTTCTCAGTGAGGATAGGGCAACTGCCTCTGGGTACAGGTGGCATAATTCACCACAGTCAGGATGAATCTCTTCCATGAGGAGCTGGGGTACTTAAAGGCCCCACAATGTCCATTCCCACCTTCTGGAATGGCTCCTTCACTATGGACAATGGAATCTGGGCAGCTTGGGTTTTCTTGCATGCTTCCCTTATTTTCTGGCACCGTAATAAGATTCCGTAATACTCCTTCACCTGCTGGGTAGCGTTTGGCCATAGGAAATTCTGGGCCAACCACTGCATAATGTGCACCTTCCCCAGATTGCCAAACAAGGGAATATCATATGCAATCTTGAGCAACTGCTCTCGATACTCCTGGGAATGACAAGCTGCCTGCCTAGCATCCCTCCCTCTGTCTGCACAGCCTGAGTATACATAAGTCCATTTTCCCAATAAACCTTATGTTTATCATCACCTCCTTGTGCTCCATCAGAGTCTGCCCAAGTCCTCAGCTTCTCTAGACTAGAGTCACTTCACTGAGCAGCTGAAAACTCCTCACTTTTTCCCAAGGCATGGGACATGTCCTTCAGTCACTAAACTAGGGTCCCTAGCACCAGCATTATGGCACTCAGGATCACTGTCAGTCCCAACCCTCTGACAATGGGTCACCCGTCCCTCCCCAGAGCAACCATCTGTAGTTGTGTGGTTATCTGCTACTGGGGAAATTTCTACCCTTTTCATTAGCCTCCATATCAGGAGACACAGGCTGGGAACCAGCCTCCCATTGGTTTCCACAATGGCTTCTTTGGGGTACAGGAGACTACAGTGTTCCCTTGCCGCTAGCTACAGGTAATGGTACACATCATCCCTTGTTTGAGATTGTTGCCCAGGATCACATCCACTACTAAGGTTTTGGTTACAGCCACCCGTTGGACAGTTCCCCATTTCACCCCAGTCTAGAAGAACACTAGAGAGTGGCAATGTTTTCTTTTCACCAGTAAAGTCTTGTACAGTGATGTATTTATTGGGTATAAGCTGAACCCGGCTCTACTAGATCCCCTTTACCATGGTCAAGGATGCCCCTGTGTCCCTTAGCCCTTGCGTCTGTACACCATTCACCATGACTGGGTGCATGTGTTCCCTCATGATCACTGGCATGCTTCCAGGCACACACAAACAACCCACTTCCTTCCTATCCCCCTGTTGTGTATTGCTCACCTTTTGGGACACAGGCAATATACCCAGTTTCTTTACACAACCAACATTCATTTCTTTTCTCAGAAATCCTTTCTCTGAAACCTGGGCTAACTGGTTTTGGTGGAGGCAGTGAGTGTATTAGCTGCCCTGAAGGTGCACTTTTCCTTTCTGTACTGCCACACATGCCCCATTCAGACTCAGAGCAGGTCTGCTCTTGGCATAGCTGTCCTGAGAGTTCAGCAGCCTCTTGCACTGTTTTGGGATCTTGGTCCTCCAGCCAGATTTTCAGTTCTGCTGGGCATGTCCAGAAAAACTGTTCTAGCAAACCCACATTTTCAATTTTATCAACAGAGTTTGCTTCAATTCCTTCCCACAACATTTCAAAACTGACATTATTTCGTGGCTAGCTCTCGTAGCTCATGTCAGGGCTTCTCCTGAGCTTACAGAATTTAGCTTTGTATGATTCAGCAGTTAACTCAAATTTCTTTAACAGTGCAGCTTTAAATTTGCTGTAATCATCACTGTCCTCATTGTCCATTTGACCCAATGCATCCCAAGCTTTCCGGTAAATAGCAGGGATAGCTGGAAGCTCCAGGACTCCTAGGAATTTTAGCCTGAATATAAACTTTTTCAAAAAATTTAAAAGGCATCCATATCCTCCCCTCTTTAAATTGGCTATCAATTTGTAATTCAATTAGTAACCCAGTCCCATAGTCCCAGTTAAACCCAAACCATTATCTGCTCTGGTGCCATTGGTTGGAGTTGCAGCTTCTCTAGTTTGTGTTGCCTCTGGCACTCCCCTCCTCACGGTCAGCGTCACTGTTCTCGCTCTGCCTCTCAGCATTGTCGTTCTGCCTCCCTCTGTTCTTGTTCCCTTTTCTCCTCTACAGCTCGCTGGTGCTCATGCCCTCACGCTCAGCCTCCTGCTGTTGCTGCTCTGCCTCTCATCTCTCTCATTCTGCCTCTCACTGTTCTCGCCTATCTCTTCTCCTGGAACTCCAGCTCCATTTGGAGCAACTCAGTCTGTAGCCTGAGTACTTGGCTGCAGGATACTGGTGACCATTCCTGTTGCTGTGGCCCTTCACTGAGAGTGGCCCTGATGCCCTCCCATCAGATCTGGACACTGCACTTTCCACTAGCCCTTCCACATTCAAGTATCAGTCCCTTACAGTCACTGTCTGTGACTCAGTGCTCTGGGTATCTGCTACCACCAGGGCATCCATGAGGTTCTGCTTGGTGGCTTTCACCTCAAACAGGACTACTCTGTCCCTGCATAACTGCTTTAAGTAGTCTACAGTGTGCCCGCTGTGGTAGGAAGCCATCTTCTTCCCTTACTACGGCTACTCTGACTTGCACTTTAGAAAATAAATAAAAAGGTAGGAACTTGACTGTAAGTCAAGTGGTATAGTTCTGTTTCCTTTAAAAATAAAGCACTGCCTTTTCTTTTGCAAGTGACCTAACAGTCTCAAGCCAACACACTGAACAATAAAGCTTGTAATACCAAACTTATGCACACTGATGCCAACCAATCTGTCACAAACTCACTCAGCAGGTCAGGCCCTCTGCTCCCACAGTGCCAACCTCTGAGTGCAGTCTTGTAAACAGGAAACAGAAACAGGTAACCCTCCTGTCTGTTTTGTGGGTTTGAGTCAACCTTGATCTCAAGTTTCTGGAGGATTCAAACTCAGAACCTCTTGCTAGCGTACCCAATGTACAGGCTCAGATAATTCTGCCCATATTTCGCTCTCGGGCACCTAACCAGGTGTACAAAATGAACCCTTAAAACTCTATTAAATACCTCAGAATACACTCTTACCTTTTCCCAGTTTGTAAAACCAGTAAGCTTTGCACAGTGTCAGCTTTAACCATGTATGCTTCACTTGTCAAAGATAGAATTTCAAAGGCACACCAAGTAATCTCTTAAAATTAGTTGTTTACTTAAAATAGATAAAACTTAAAATGTAAAACACAGAACTATGTATCACAAAACATTACAATCACTTAAAAAAAACAGGTTTAAAAGTGCAATTTCATTACCAACCATATGCTTAGCCTTGCCTGGATAATGTATTCTTATATTCTTAAGTGCTGAAAGATGTTGTAGCTTCAGAGTCCAAACATATGTGTGTGTAAAGGACAGTCACAGCATAATTAAAACAACTGTCTTGAGCCTGCCTTCTCCATGATGTTACCCAGCTCCTCCTCTGTTTATTAAAAATCATACAAACAGGATGTCTTATCCATCTGAAGGTAAATTAATTAAGGTGACATCAGTAAAACTCATTTCCACATGACTTCCCAGTCAAGTCTGTAATTTTCTAACTCTTTCTTTCATCCATGAGCAGCATCCTGCTTTTCACAGACATCAAAGGAGCATTTATGACTTCACACCAAAGTGATATAACCTGTATTCTCCTCTAAACGTCATCAAAGTTTATGATTTCCAGCCTAGCAACTGGTGGCTACAATTAAGCCAGAGAAACAGGAGATCCTAAGTTAGGTCTCTTCTAGCCTTTACTTATCTCCTGTCTTTTATCTTTTAGCTGAATCAGCATGCCTCATGAGAGACACTCAATATCACATTTTATATCACAAAAGCATAGATTAATCAGAACCAGCTGTCCCAAGCATCACAGTGTTCACATGGCAGGGCTCTCAATATCTTCCTCTCTGTTGTCTCCTCGTTGGTCTGGGGATCTGGACAACAGTTTCTACTTTCCTCCTGGCTTTAACAGGAAACTTCAGTCACCTGGCTGGCTAGATGCAGAGGCCTAAGGGTGGAAGTTAGTGGATACTTCCTCAGGAACAGTCTCTAGCTTTCTTTTGTTAATCTGCAGCCTTGACTCCTCTGCAAGTAGGCAGGATACTTCTGGTGGTAATCCTCAGCAGCCAGGGGTCACCAATGCAGGATTCTCCCCAAAGGAGCAGACAGTTTCTTATAACATTTTAGGCAGACTCTGCTGAGAGTCACTCCACAGATAGGCTTTGTTGTTAAGCCTGTCAAAATAGTAAATCAGGCAGAATTTGTCTTGACTTTAAGGTTGATGAAGCTTCTTTTGGCAGATGAGGTACTGATCTGTAGACACAGTCTGAGCCCTCTGACAGCTTGGAGGCTCCCAAACAACTGCCACAGAACCCTCCTTCACTCAAGGCTTGAGGATGACTGCTTTGAGCTGCAACAGTCTTTCTGATTTTCGCTGACAAATGGCAGTCTAAGATTGTCTGATAGGGTTGTCCGTCATGTTACTTGACGTCAAATTGGTCCTCGTTTGGGGCCAAGCACATTGTATAGTCCCCTTTCACAGAAGGCATCTATCAGTCCTCCAAGGCTTGTATGAGCTCTGATTGGCTGCAGCAGGGTCACAGGGTCCCAAACATGGCTGCTGGCAATGCAGTCAATACAATGTCCCCACTTTAAAAGTCTCTTGCAGCCAAATTATTCAGTTTTATTAAGTTAGCATCACAGTGTTTAAAAGTAGCCCCTCACTCTATTATCAGGAGGTGGACTTGTGGAAACAGATGCCATTGCTCCTGCTTCACTGCATCCATAACACTGTCCTCCAGGCAGCTAGCAGGCTAGTACATTGATGGTACAGGGAACTACTTTTCCCAGCAACCTTGCCCACTGGCTCAATTATATGTGCTTAACAGAAACTTTAAATAAGAACTTTGGGGCCCTATGGTCCCTTCCTCATGTTTCTGGACCCTGATTAGCTGATTCGGGGTCCTGGAACATGTGGGAAACCTCTGATTTGTCAGAGGACCAACTGCAAAACAATCACATACACGCATATAATGATGACCACCAACTTGCACATTCATGGTGTGGCTGCACAGTGGTTTGCATCTTTGCTCCTCCATTCCTCTCTTTCTGAGGAGAACATTATGGAGGCCTGACAGGAGGTTCAGGAGGCTCACAAGACCCACACTGGTGACAATAAGCAGTGGGAGTCCCAGGGAGCACTTTAGGTAAACCCCACACTTTGGGGGTTGTTACACTCTCCCATGCCTTAAAACCTCGAATCTATGGCAAGTCCTTAGCAGGTTCCTGGCATAATCAACTACAATCAAAACATATGTACATAATCAGTCTACCTAGATACATAGCTTCTATTTAGTATATGCAACAAACAGGCTAGACTAGACAATTGTTTCCATGTATAAGCAATGTAAGAACATACAAAACATTATAAGATTACTAAAGGCCTTTAGATTTGAAACACTTTAAACATAGTACAGATTTTTTATCATCATCAAATGCTGTAGCATGAAATCAACATTTGTTAGCGCTCTAGAATAATGGCCATTTTGTGTCTGCATCCCATTATAAGAGAAGTTTTCACTTTTAAACCTCCTTCTTTAGACTTTGGGGTTGTACGTGTCAAGAATATTTAACTTCTGGAGGGCATAAGACAATTTTGGTAAGGATCTAGGCATAACAGAAATCCTTTGTGCACCACATACAAAGGCAGATCAGGTGGTTCTCCTGGGGTGTTGTATGTGAGTTTCAGAACAGGTTTCAGGTTTTGTTCAGAGTGTCTTATTGGCACTATTTCTCCTTCTTTGGCTTCAGGAGGCAAGCCCTCCTCTCATTGACCAGCAATTAGTTGTCTGGAGTTGAAAAAGTTTCTAGGACCTCATCTGGGACTTCTAGGAATTGTTCTGGTACTTTAGGTTCTCTTTGCTCTGACACAAACTTCATGGATTCTCCATTATCCGACTCAGTTGTTACCTCAGATGTAGGCCTTTCATCTGGGGTTTGCTTACGCTTAGTTCAGGAGTAGCATTTGTTAGGATTGGCTCTGTTGCAGATGCAAGGGTTACTTGGTCAGTGAAATTCTCATAACTGTGGAAAAGATGGGCAAGCTTTAGAGTATGATAATAATCTTCTATTTTAGTATTTGATTCAGAATGGTCTTGGTCGCCAGCTTCCTCTAGTGAGTCTAGATGTGATTCAAGGAGTTTCTCTTAATTTTCTTTCTGGCACCTGCATGAGACAGGCCAGGTGATGGGAGGTTCAGTTACATCACTGTTTGTAACTGTCATTTGCCCAATAGGGAGCAGATGATTGTGATGGACAATTTGCTGCCTATTCTTAGTTCCTTCCTGTTCAAGTTTTATAAACTGGCATCTCCTGCATTTTTTTCCACAATGACATAAAGGGTACTTGCCCATCTGTTGGATATCTTATGCTTGCTGGGGATGTTCAAATTTTGTAGTATCACGGTCTGCCTGGCGAGTTCTTACAATTTGACTTTTTATCATGTCTTCCTTTATAAATTTTGTTGCTTTAAGCAGTAGTCTCCACAGCCAACTTATCTGCAGCATTAAGTTGATCTTGCAGTCTCTGAACATAATGTAGATATGTCTCAGGCCTAGACCCATCAGCTGAGATGCAGAAATACAGGTCGACAGGTAACCTGGCTTCACTGCCAAATAAAATGCTATAGGGTGAGAACTCAGGGCATCATTTGGGGTACAATTGTACACATGGACCAGTACACTGACCCGCAGGCTCCAGTTGTGTTTGTCTTTCTGGTCTAACATCCCAACATATCAAGGAGAGTCTTATTGAACCATTTTGGTTGAGGGTCGCCTTGTGGGTGGAAGGGTGTTGTTCTGGACTTGCAAATACTCCACAATGACAGTAGTTCTTTCATCAGTCGGCTCTCAAAATCTTTCCTTTGGTTGGAGTGAATCCACTGCAGGCTCTGTAGTGGACAAAAACATTTCTACCAGCACTTTTGCCAGAGTGGAGGCCTTCTAGTCTTTAGTGTGATACGCCTTTGCATAGCAAGAAAATGGTCCATGACCACTAAGATGTTTACCACATTTTTGAGTTGGGTTCTAGACTGAGAAAGCCCATGCACACCAATTCCATGGGACCAATTGTTTATTTATTTACTAGAAGGGCAGTGTTCAGTGGTTGCACCTTCCTCTGCACACAGTGATTGTAGGTCTTGCAATACTTCTCTATATGGCTTGCCATACATGAGGCCAGTTAAAACATGCTCTGGCTAGGTCTAGTTTTCATTCATTGCCAAGATGCCTCATATCATCATATGATGCACATAAGACTGCTTGCTTGAACTTGAAGGTAAGATGAGCTGCAACTTATTGAAACATTGAGGGCCTTGTGTTTCTTGATACAGCAGTCGATCTATTTTCAGTTTGGACCATTCTCACATTAGTCTCACATCTGGATGATCAATATTCACTTGATTTGCAGCATCCTCTCTTTAAAGTAGAGATGATATCTTGATGATCAGGTCTGCCTTTGTTCTCATTACAGGTCTTGGTTGGTAAGTTATGGCAGTGAACTGATATCAATTTGCAGCAAGGTTGCAGTAGGCAGGAGCAGACTTTCTGCAGAGGCACCAAGGGTCTCGATTAATCAGTTTGAGTTAGTTATTGAGGAGTATTCATCAGTATAACATTTTTACAGAGGGCTTTCACTGTCTGTTCAGGATTCTGACCCAGGTTACACTGTTTTGGGTGGTTGTTGGTTTTCTAGACTATGCATCCGCATTAACATGGTTTAATCCAGGTTGGTACTCAACACTGGTATCCAGTGAATATAGTGACCATGACTGAGCCCTTTATTTCAAAAAGGGTGACTCAGTCATGGTGCCTGTATTCAGGGTTACCTGACAGGGTAGCCACCAGACACCTGGGTGGGCGAGGTAGGGTGACGGGAAGTGTATGCACATGCACATGCACATGCATGGGGCAGAGAGGAAGGGAGGGAGGAATGTGGAGGGAGTGTTGCAGGCAGCTTCTGAGCTGGTCCACTATCATGGTGGGTAGGATGGTCAGTTGGGTGTACAGGATGCAGGGTTCAGGTCCAGAGCATCATGTTTTTTTTTTGTTCTGACAGATGGCTTTTTTTTTTTTTAAGAATTTTACCCTCCAACATGCACCCCTCTGGAGTTAAGAACTTAAGTAGGGGGTATGGGGAGCAAAGCCATCTCATACATGTAAATTCTATCACCACCTTGCAGTTTGCCATGAGTGTACATTGCCATAATTCATTTTCGGTGATGTGCACTCACCCAAACGGAGATCGCTATTCCACAATCACCATTATCACATAGAGCCCTGAACACTGTAATCATAGATAGACAGCACAGATAACCACTCAGGATGAACCGGATCCAACTTAGCAGTTGTCTGCATGGATATCAAGGTTTATTGTCTGTTTTACTGTGATTTTAGCTCCATAGAGATACTCATGAAACTGGTCCAACATTCCCACTTTAGTGCCCAAAACTCTAATTTAAGTACAATGTACTTCTTCTCTGCACTGTTGATGCTTCTGCTTGTGAAAGCCATGGGCTGTAATCCTGCATGGTAGCTTTGGTACAGCGCAGCTCCAGCCCACTCAGGCTTGCATTCATGTGAAGGATGTGCGGTTTCTCTGGATCAGAGTATAACAGAATGGGGCATGCGCAAAGTAGATAATGTTATCAAAAGCTGTGCACACATAGAAGTTCATCATGCTTCAAATGGTTCGGACAATTTATAGCAAGCCTTGGTGTAATTTGTCTTGTCCGGTATTTTCTTTCCTTCCTAGTAGGTGGGTAGCCTTGCATGAGGTTCAACAAAGGTTTGACCACTCTGTTATAATCTTTCACAAATCTTCTCTAGTAGCCACAGAACCTAAGAAAATGCTGCAGTTCTTTAGATCGAATGGTTTGGACCATGTTGTGAATGCCTCCACCTTACTTGGTCAGTCTAGATTCCATCTTCAGATACAATATACCTAATGTATTAACCTGAGATCTGGAAGAAATGGCACTTGTCTATTGAGAGTTTTAATCTGAACTCTTCTAGATGATCTAACACCTTTAACTCATTGAAGCCCCAAGACACCTGTAGACGGCAGCAGAAACATATTCTGAGGTCTTTAACGCCTTCAGATGTTCTGCACTTTGTGCCACTGAGGACTTTTGATGCCTGAGGACATCACTCTTTAAAACTTAAATATTTCACAAACTAAAGTGAGTAGAATTGACTGCATAGCACCGTTGGAAAGGTAATGTTCTGCTGAACAACTTTGCTGCTGATACGCTATGTCTGTTATGTATATTTTAGAAGATATTCACATTTTTGTATGGTATGGTGTTAATGGCTGACATTTGTCTCTCAAGCTTCACTTAGCCACCTTAATAAAACAGAAAAGAAATACATGCATCATATTAGAAAACTGCTTTTTAGTACAAAATTAGTTTTGTACCTCCATCTAATGTATGGATGCTTAATTTGGTGTTGATATGTTAAATATTTTCCTCCAAAATTGTTTTCATTGCCTTTTTATTGAAAAAAATGTATTTGCTATTTCAACCAATATAGAAAAAATAGGAATGACTTATAAATAATTGCATAGTACCATTGGAAAGGTAAGTTTGTAAGGAACAAATTTGCTATTCGTACTTTATGTTTAGCACTTACAGTTCATAAGTTATTCACATTTGTCTGTGGCATGCTGATTATGACTTGATTTTGCTCACAAAGCTCCAGGTTACACTGTTGGAAGTATACAGGCCACAAGTGGTGAAACCTCAAGAAGCTCATGAGGCCTCAATGAGTTAAGAGCCTAGTTTTGTGTTCTTCCAATGTTTTGCTCAAGACGATTACATTATCCAGAAATACCAAGTGTCACAACCCCTACTCAGCAGGTCAGGCCTTCTGCTCCCACAGTGCCAACCTCCGAACAGTATTAACAGTTAACAGACCAGGATAACTCTCCTGTCTGTTTTGTGGGTTCAAATCAACCTTTGGTCTCAAGTTCTGGAGGGATTCAAACTGTGAACCTCTTGCTAAGCGTGCATCAATGTACTGGCCCAGATAATTCTGCTTTTCAGGGACCAGATATCGTATGCCTACAGGCACCTAACCAGGTGACAAAATGAACCCTTAAAACTCTATGAAATACCTCAGAATAAACTCTTACCTTTTCCCAGTTTGGTAAAACCAGTAAGTTTTGTACAGTGTCAGCTTTAACCTATATATGCTTCCTTGTCAAAGAAAGAATTTCAAAGGCACACCAAGTAGTTTTTAAGAATAGAGGTTTACTTAAAATTGAAAATAATGTAAAATGTAAAACACAAAACTATATATTACAAAACATACAATCTTCTAAAACACTAAGATTTAAAAGTGCAAATTTCTACCAATAATACACTTAGACCTGTCTACCTAATGTATTCTTATCTTCTTATAGTGCTGTAGATGTCTCTTTTATCAGGGCCCAAACATGTGTGTCTAAAGGTCTGTTACAGCATAATTAAAACACTGTTTTGACCCTGCCTTCTCCATGATGTCACCCAGCTCTCCTCTGTTTATTAAAATTATACAATCAGGATGTCTTGCGTCAGGAGGTAAATTAATAGGTGACATCAGCAGAAAAACTTGTTTCCCACATGACTTCCCAATTAAGCCTGTAATTTTCCAAGTCCTTTCTTTCATCCATGAGCAGCATCCTCTCTCAAGGTCATCAAAGGACTTTTATGACGAGCACCTAAGTGACATAACCTGTATTCTTTTCTAAACATCATAAAGTTTATGATTTTCCAGCCTAGCAGCTGGCAGCTACAATTAGTTAGATAAACAGGAGATCCTTACTTTAAGTCTCTTCTAGCCTGTAATTATCTCCTGGGTTTTTATATTTTAGCTGAAACAGCATGTCTCATGAGAGACACTCAATAACACATTTTTATATTACAAAAGCATAGATTAATCAGATTCAGAACCAGCTGTACAAGCACAATCCTCCCTACCTAGACTGAATTTGGGGCTCTTTCCCTGCATGGGATAAGCTTCCCAAATCAGTTCACTCTTCATAAACGCGGACAACCCATCTGAGTTCTGATTTTGGATCCAGCCCTATGTAGAATTGTCATGTCATACCCTGGTAAAGCAAGACTCCTTCTTAACAATCTACCATTGTTTTTCCCATCTACAACAGCCAAACCATGGGGTTGTGGTCAGTCTGTACCACAAAATGCTGCCCATACAAGTATGACTCAACTTCTTTAGGGCCCACACTATGACAAGACACTCCTTTTCCACAGTGCAGTATACTTGCTCCCTGAGAAGTAACGCTTACTCAGATATGCTACAGGGTGATCTTCCCTTGGCTGGATGTCTGATTCAGTACTGCCCCAATACCCACGGCTGAGGCATCAGTCTGAACTATAAAGGGTCTGCTATAGTCAAGACTTGTCAAAATAGAAGCTCTGCACAGTGCCTCCTTCAATCTGGTAAAGGCTTTCTTCACAGGCTGGTCCCCAGGTAATTTTATTTGGCATCCTTTCTTTACCAGGTCAGATAGGGAGCAGCCAGGTACTGTAATTGAGTACACATTTTTATAGTACCATACTGTCCCAAATAAACTCCTGACCTGCTTCATGTTTCTGGTCTGGGTCATGCTTGGATTACCTCTATTTTTATTTGGTTAGGATGGAGTTGTCCTCAGCCTACTACATGCCGGGTATGCCACCTTCCCATGGCCACCTGGCACTTCTCTGCTTTGACAGTGAGCTCAGCCCTCTGTATCTTGTCCAGCACTTCCCTAAGGTGGGATAAGTGTTCCTCCCAGCTGGTACTAAAGATGGAAATGTTATCCAGGTGTGCTATGGTGTACCTCAGCACCATTTAACACCTGGTTCAACAACCTTCGGAAAGTGGCCAGGGTGTTATTCATTCCGAAGGCATTACTTAAATTCAAATAAGCCTATCGGAGTGATGAAGGCTGACCTCTCCTAGCTCTGTCTGTCAACTCTATCTGCCAATATCCTTGGTCAAATCAATGGTCAGTAAGGTAGGTCGCCTCCCAGCTAGTCCAGGAGTTTGTCCGTCTGGGGCAACTGGTGGGCGTCTGACATCGTGACTGCATTCAGTCCATGATAGTCCACACAGAAACTAGTAGAGCCATCTGGCTTGGCACAAGGACTATGAGTGAGGCCCAGGGGCTGTGGGATCTCTGGATTACCCCTAAATCCAGCATCTCCTCCACTTTCCTCCTAATGTCCTTTTGGACAGCCTCTGACACCGATATGCTGTCCGCCGTATGGCTGTCTGTGTCCCTGTCTCCACATCGTGAGTCACTAAGGGTTAGTCCAGGCTTGGTGCTAAATAATGGAGTAAATTCTGCCAAAACCTCCCTTACTTTCAGGATCTTGATGGGGTCAGCTGGAGAGACAATTTAACTGCCTCCACAGAGGACTCCGCTTGCTTTCTTCCAGCAAGTCCAGAAGGGGTCTCCTTCGTCTGTCCCTCCCCAGGACGACATAGTGCAAACAACATGTCAGCCCTATTTGCATATGGCTTCATCATGTTGACATGGTAGATCCTTTCTGTCTGTCTTTGGTCAGGTAACTCTACAATATAGTTCACGCCATTTACCTTCCTAACCACTTTGTTCAGTCCTGCCCACTCAGCCTGCAGCTTGTCTTTCCAGACCGGAATAAGGACCATGACTTTCTGACTCACCAAGTATGAGCGAACTCTGGCTCTGTGGTCAAACAACACTTTTGTTTCTGTTGGGCAGCTGCCAGGTTGCTCTGGGCTGTCCCCATAAGCTTCTTCAGACTTTCCATAAACTTAGGATGTGATCCACAATGGGAAATCCCTGGGTGGTGTGCTTGCCTTCCCAGTCCTCCCGAATCAAGTCTAGGGGCCTATGTACCTGGCGTCCATACAAGAGTTCAAGGGGAAAATCCTGTCGATTCTTGGGGCACCTCCCTGTATGCAAACAACAGGTGGGAAGGTATTTCTCCCAGCCCCTTCCATTCTGTTCAGCAAATGCCTGGAGCATTGACTTCAGGGTACCATTGAATCTTCCACAAGCCCATTGGCTTGTGGGTGATACGTGTCGCATCTCTGCACCACCCCATACTTCTCCCATAAACATTTCATCAGGTCCAACATGAAGGAACCCCATCTATCAGTGATAACCTCCTGCAGAAACCCAACACGGGAGAAAATCCCAAGTAAGGCATCTGCCACTTTGTCTGTCTTCAGTGAGGATAGGGTAACTGCCTCTGGGTACCGGTGGCATAATCCACCACAGTCAGGATGAATCTCTTCCCAGAGTTGCTGGGGTATTTGAAGTCCCACAATATCTATTCCCACCCTCTGGAATGGATCCTCTAATATGGGCAATGGAATCAAGGCAGCGGGTTTTCTTGCCCACCTTCCTATTTCTTGGCACCGGTGACAAGATCTTCAATACTCCTTCACCTGCTGGGTGAAGTGTGGTCAAGAAATTTGGGTGAAATGCTGCATAGTGCATGCAATTTCCACATGATGAGACAAGGAATATCATGTGCAATCTTGAGCAACTGCTCATGATACCCTGGAGAATGACAAGCTGCCTGCCTAGCACCCCTCCCTCCGTCTGCACAGCCTGAGCATGCATAAGTCCATTTTCCCAGTAAACCTTATGTGCTGTTACCTCCTGTGCTCTGTCAGAGTCTGCCCAAGCCTCAGCTTCTAGACTAGGGTCACTTCTCTGAGCACCTGTAAACCCTCACACATTCCCAAGGCATGGGACAGGTCCCTTCAGTCGCTAAATTAGGGTCCCTAACACTAGCATCAGGGAACTCAGAATCACTGTCAGTCCCAACCCGCTGACAGTGGGTCACACCTCCTTCTCGAGCATCCCTCTGTAGCTGTGTGTTTACTTGCTACTGGGAAATTTCTACCCCTTTTGTTAGTCTCCATATTAGGAGACACAGGCTGGGAACCAGCCTCTCAGTGGTGTCCACAATGGCTCCTGTTGGGTCCATGGAACTACAGTGTTCCTTGCGGCTTGGCTATGGGTAATTGCACACACCATCCCTTGTTTGAGATTGTTTCAGGATCACATCCACTGCTAAGGTTTTGGCTACAGCCACCTGTTGCACAGTTCCCCATTTCTCCCCAGTCTAGAGAACACTAGCAAGGGGCAATGTTTCTGTTTACCAGTAAAGCCTTGTACAGCGATGTATTTATTGGAGTATAAGCTAACCGGCTTCTACTAGATCCCATTTACCAATGTTGGGAATGCCCTGTTTCCTTAACCCTCATGCCTGTACACCATTCACCATGACTGGGTGCATGTGTTCCCTCATGTTCACAGGCATGCTTCCAGGGACACACAAACAACCCACTTCCTTCCTAGCACCACTTTGCATATTATTGCTTGTCCATTTGGAACACTGTCTATCAATATGCCCAGTTTCTTTACACAATGAGCATTCATTTCTTTTCTCAGAGAAATATTTTCTCTGAAACCTGGGGCTAACTGGTTTCGGTGAGGCAGTGAGGGTTTTAGCTGCCCTGAAGGCATGCTTTTCCCTTTCTGTGCTGCCACGCCCGCCCCATTCACTCTCAGAGCAGGTCTGTCTGCATACCAGTCCGAGAGTTCAGCAGCCTCTTGCACTGTTTTGGCATCTTAGTCCTGCAGCCAGGTTTTCAGCTATGCTGCACATGCCCAGAAAAACTGTTCTAACAAAATCCCATTTAAATTTTATCAACAGAGTTTGCTTCAATTCCTTCCCACCAACATTTTAAAACTGGCGTTGTTTCATGTCTAGCTCTCGTAGCTCATGCTGGGCTTCTCCTGAGGTTACAGATATTAGCTCTGTATGATTCAGCAGTTAATTAAAATTTCTTTAACAGTGCAGCTTTAAGTTTGCTGTAATCATCACTGCCTTCATTGTCCATTTGACCAAATGCATCCCAAGCTTTCTCGAGTAGCAGGATAGCTGGAAGCTCCAGGACTCCTAGAATTTTAGCCTGAATATAAACTTTTTCAAAAGAATTTAAAAAGGGATCCATATCCTCCCTCTTTAAATTATGCTATCAATTTGGAATTCAATTTGTAACCCAGTCCTATAGTCCCAGTTAAACCAAGCCACTTACCTGTTTTAATGCAGGTGGTTGTAGTTGCAGCTTCTCCAGTTCTTGTTGCCTCTGGTGCTCATGTTCCCATGGTCAGCATCTCTGTTCTCTGCCTGCCTCTGTTTTTGTTCTCTTCTGCAGCTCACTGGTGCTCACACCTCATGGTCTGCCTCCCGCTGTTCATAGTCCCTCTCCTCTGGAACCCAGCTCCATTCTGCTCAACTCAATTTGCAGCCTGAGTACTCCTGGATCCAGGATACAGGTGACCTTCCCTGCTGCTGTGGCCCTTTGCTGACAGTGGCCCTTTGCTGACAGTGGCCCTGTTGCTCTCCTCATTGGATCTGGACACTGCACTGGCTGCTAGCCCTGCCACACTCAAGGTTCAGTCCTTTTCAGTCACTGTCTGTGACTCGATGCTCTGGTATTTACTACCATCAGGGCATCCATGAGGTTCTGTTTGGTGGCTTTCACCTCAAACGGAACTCCTCTGTCCCTGCACAACTGTTTTAAGTAGTCTGCAGTGTGCCTACTGTAGTTGGAAGCCATCTTCTTCCCTAACTACTTTACGCTGACTTGCACTTTAAAGAAAACAAAAATAAAATGGGTAGGAACTTGACTGTACGCCAAGTGATATAGTTCTGTCTTCTTTTTAAAATAAATCACTGCCTTTTTTCTTTCTTTGCAAGTGAGCTGATGGTCTCAAGCTGACACACTGAACAATAAAAGCTTGTATACCAAAATTATCACACTGTTGTTAACTAATCTGTCACAGCCCCTACTCAGCAGGTCAGGCACTCTGCTCCCACAGTGCCAACCTCCGAGAACAGTATCAGAATAGTTAACAGAACACTTAACCCTCCTGTCTGTTTTGTGGGTTTGAATCAAACTTGGTCTCAAGTTCTGAGGGATTCAAACTGTGAACCTCTTGCTAGTGTACCTAATGAACAAGCTCAGATAAATCTGTTCTTCGGGCAAGATATCTTTCGTCTATGGGCACCTACCAAGGTGTAAAATAAACCCTTAAAACTCTATGAAAGACCTCAGAATAAACTCTACCTTTTCCCAGTTTGGTAAAACCAGTAAGTTTTGTACAGTTTCAGCTTTAACAATATTCGCTTCCTTGTCAAAGAAAGAATTTCAAAGGCACACCGGTAGTCTCTAAGAATAGAGGTTTACTTAAAATAGATAAAATGTGACACTTTGCCAGGGTGTCACAAATTTATCACACAAGACAGGCTCCAAGTCATGCAGTTCCAAATTTTGCACAGTTTATACTATACTCCCAAAAATGGCTAAACTTGGTATTGCTTCTTCTGCCAACTGTATAAGGTGTACCCATGGGAGGGCAACTTATTGCACATTTTCTGGTTCTGTCCCAAGATAGCCTCCTATGGTCACAAATTAAACAAAAGCAGATTCCTGCTTAGGCTCAATGTTTTGTTTTCAGCAAGAATTTGCCTTTTAGGGACTATTCTGAAATCCCAACAACCACGTGTAAACATCATATGGCATTAATGTCTATGTTGATTAAAAATTAATACTCAGACATTGGAAAGATAGTGAAGAAATACTATATGCTGAATGGTTGAAGGAGCTCTGGCTAATCTTAGAGTGTAAAAATGACAGCCAGTCTGCTGAACAAAATGATTAAGTTTAATAAAATCTGGGCCCTGTTACTAACTCTTTATTCTCTTCAAACAATATAATGTAATAGATCTCGAGGATAAGGGTATGAATGAGCCACTGCTCTGGAGAAGCAAACCAGGAGGGGTGGGTGGGAGGCGGTGGGATATTGTAGAGAGGGGTTTCTTTGGGTGTTTCTTTCTTTTCTTGGATGTATTGGAGTTGGTGATGGGGTATATGGGGGAAAGGAAAGGGGTTTAGGTTTATGTTTATGGTTTTGCCGAAGCATATATTCATACTTTTCTGCATTATGTGATCATGGTGTATTGTATGTTAAACTTTTAATAAACTTTGAATTACAAAAAAAAATAGATAAAAATGTAAAACACAGAACCATATATCACAAAACATACAATCTTTTAAAACAATAAGGTTTAAAAGTGTAGATTCTTACCAATAATGCACTTAGACCTGTCTATCTAATGTATTCTTATCTTTTATAGTGCTGTAGATGTTTCTTTTTCAGAGTCCAAACGTGTATCTAAAGGTCTGTTACAGCATAGTCAAAACACTATCTTGACCCTGCTTTCTCCATGATGTCACCCAGCTCCTCCTCTGTTTATTAAAATTATACAGTCAGGATTTCTTGTGTCAGGAGCTAAATTAATAGGTGACATCAGCAGAAAAACTTGTTTCCCCACGTGACTTCCCAATTAAGTTTGTAATTTTCCAAGTCCTTTCTTTCATCCATGAGCAGCATCCTCTCTCAAGGACATCAAAGGACTTTATGACACAGCACCTAAGTGACATAATCTATATTTTTTTATGTTGGCATGCTTGCATAGCCAACATCTTGTGGTAATGGAGATTTGAAGCACGGTCGCTGTTGGCAAATGTAGCACGCACCAGTAGGTGCATCCTCATTCCCCAATCAGCCTGCATGCTGTTCCACACCACCAGGTGAGCACATCTATGGAAAGGTGCACTGCAATGCAAGGAAAGCTCATCACATGCAGCGGACCTTCCTACGGCTTGCCCAGCATCAAACATGGTGGCACAGTGGCAGCTAAACTGCCGACTTTGGTGGTGCCCATTCGCCGTTGGCTTACCCAGCCTCTCTTGTATATGCAGATAGGGGACCCTACTCCCATCAGCATAATGTGTCCCTCCTTTTTGTTGCCAAGGGTGCCAATCCCCTTGGCTCATGCCCTCCCCGCTTTTGTTGTTTGTTGATGGGGTGCCCAATCCTGTTGGCATCTGTCCCCACTCCCTATGTGCAGGACAGGGGTGCCTAATCCTGTAGGCTACTGTACCCCAAAAACACCTAAAAAAAGAAACTGGCAGCAATGTTTTTTTAACACCTGTAAACAGAAATGGTCACTCATAGTCTCCCTACCACCCGCACCCACCCACTGTGCACTCTGCCTCCCACACTCCCCTCACCCCATACTTACCTCTGGAGCCCAGCCCACCATTCTTTGGTGGACGGGAACATGTCTGCACTCTTCAAGCCGACTGCGAACTGAGGAAATGCTGGTAAGCTGTATAATGGAATAAATAGGGTTTTTCAACTTTGATGCATATCTCAGGCATTTTTTATTTTGCACCAAATTTTCAACATGTGGTTTTGGGACCCCTCCTCGTGAATTCTGTCACTGTTATGATGTTAATCTGTCCCAAAAGTTGATTTTGCAGTCACTGCACAGAATCACCTTCGGGACTGATTAACACAAGGACAGTGGCAGTGTTCATGAGGTGGGCTCTCAAAAGCCTATGTTGCATATCTGGTGGAAGAAACCCAAAATGGCTGTTTTATGAGCGTCATTGCGCAGTTGCTACGCATGCTCATGACTTCATGAATTCACAATATTTTCATGCCAGATTTTCAACATTGTCATTTTTCACACCTCCTTGTGAACAGTACAGCTGTCATTTTCACATCCTTGCCAAAATGTGTTTCCGATCCTGATGCACAATAGCATGGCTGCTGTGGGAAATCAGTGTTCGGGCAGATTATGAAAATGACAGTGACACTGTTCATGAGCAGAGGTCCCCAAATGCCTATGTTGAAAATTTGGTGACAATACTCTTAAAATGACTGTGTTAGAGCGTAGTTATGCAGTTTGGCACGCAAGCTTGTAATGCATTTGTAATACTTTCACCTGGATTTTCACCATTGGCATTTTCACACCTCTTGATGAACAGTACAGCTGTCATTTTACATATCCCACCTGAAATGTATTTTCGCATGTCCATCGCATCATAGCGCGGTCGCTGTATGAAATAATTTTTGGGACAGTTTGAGGAATGACAGTCACACTCAGCATGAGCAGAGGTGCTAAAATGCCTATGTTAAAATTTGCGTGCCAAAGTCCATAAATGACTGTGTTACAAGCATGAGTGCATTTCCCATGCATCCTTGTAACTTCATAACTTTGCAATATTTACATGCCACATTTTCAACACTGCCAGTTTTTACACCTCTTATGAACAGTGCAGCTGTCATTTTCACATCCTGCCCAAAATGTGTTTCTGCACTGAACTACCACAGCCAATGCCAGCACGACAACATTCGGCATTGACAAATGCTTGTTCTAAATGTCATAAACATTTATGATTTTCCAGCCTAGCACTGGCAGCTACATTGTTAGATAAATAGGAGATCCTTACTTTAAGTCTCTTCTAGCCTGTAATTATCTCCTGGATTTTTATCTTTTAGCTGAAACAGCATGTCTCATGAGAGCCACTAATAACACATTTTTATATTACAAAAGCATAGATTACATAGAAACATAGAAACATAGAAGTTGACGCAGATAAGGACCGCAAGGCCCATCCAGTCTGCCCATTTCTTTTCTACCTTATAAATGTGCCATCGGCCTTTATGGGTCAGTGACCTATCTATTCATAGTCATTTGTATTGCTCCCTTTATGCCTATCCCATGCCTGTTTGAAGCCCTGCACTGTATTCATATAGCCACCACTTCTTGTGGTGCCATTCCATGCATCTACCACCCTTTCTGTGAAAAAGAATTTCCACATTCCCCTTAATCGGCCTCCTCTAATCTCATGCTGTGTCCTCTTGTCCTGCTATTTTCTTATATTTAAACATGTTAGACTCTTTCACCTTGTTTATGCCCTTAAGGTGTTTAAATGTCTCGATCATATCACCTCTCTCCCTCCTTTGCTCAAGGGTATACATATTGAGCTCTGTTAATCTGTCCTCATATGTCTTCTGATGCAGTCCCTGCACCATTTTGTTGCCCTTCTCTGGACTGCCTCAATTTGGTTATGTCCTTGTGAAGGTGTGGCCTCCAATGCACGCAGTACTCCAGATGGGGCCTAACCAATGTCTTGTACAGAGGATTATTACCTCCCTCTTACGACTTGTGATACCCCTACTAATACACCCTAACACCCCCTAGCCTACCTACTGCTTTAGAGGTCTGCTTGGATGATTTCAGGTCATCAGTGATGATGATGCCCAAGTCTCTTTCTTCCTTTGTGACTGCTAGCAACTCCTCGCAGCCTATAAGTGGCTTCTAGGTTTCTCTTCCCTATGCATGATTTTGCACTTTTGCATTAAATCCCAGTTGCCACTCTTCTGACCATTCTGCTAGTTTATCCAGATCTCTTCTCATTCTGCCCACTCTTCTGGATCATCTACTCTGTTGCAGATCTTGGTGTCATCTGCAAACAGACAAGCCTTACCTTCTAGTCCATCTGCTAGGTCACTAATGAAGATGTTGAATAGGACTGGCCCCAGGACTGATCCCTGAGGTACCCACTTGTGACTTGCATCTCTTCTGACTGTATACCATTTACCACCACTCTCTGTTTTCTGCCAGTCAACCAGTTTGCCACCCAGTTGACCAACTTCTGACCCACCCGAGCCTACCTAGCTTATTTATCAATCTTCTATGTGGAACAGTGTCAAAAGCTTTGCTGAAGTCAAGGTAGGCGACATCAACTGCCCCCTTGGTCCACCACTCTGGTTACCCAGTCAAAGAAATCTATGAGATTAGTTTGACAGGACCTTCCTTTGTAAACCCATGCTGTCTTGGATCCTGTGCCCTATGGATTCCAGGTGTTGCACTATCCTTTCCTTAAGGAGTGCTTCCATAATCTTGCCCACTACTGAGGTAAGACTGACCGGTCTGTAGTTCCCCCTCCTCCTGCTACCACTCTTGTGAGTGGGATCACATGAGCCCTTCTCCAGTCTTCTGGGACCTCTCCTGTGCTCAGAGACTCACTAAACAATTCTGCTAATGGCTCTGCTAGTTCCTCCTTTAGCTCCTTAAGTACCCTGGGATGTATGCCATCCGGTCCCATTGCCTTATCCACCCTGAGCTTAGCAAGCTCTTGTAGGACCCTTTCTTTTGTAAGGGGTAGTGCTCACCTCCCTCCCCTGTGTCCATGATGTTGAGCTGTGGGCCCTGCCCTACCTTCTCTTCAGTGAATACTGAGCAAAGTATCTATTTAGGATAGATGCCTTTACAGGTCCTCCTCCTCACATGCTCCCTTTTCTCCATTAAGCTTAGCAATACCCTCTGGACTTTCTCCTTTCACTAATGTATCTATAGAAAGTCTTGTCACCTTCTTTACTGTTTGTGCTAGTGTTTCCTCAGTTTGGGACTTTGCCTGCCTTACTGCCTTACCTGCTTCCCTTAGGGCAGTTTGGTATACTATCTTCATCCGCTGTGTTCCCTTATATTTTCTGAAGGCCAGCCTTTGGCTCTGACCTTTTCTGCTACTGTATTTGAGAACCAAAGTGGTTTCCTTCTTTTGCACTTCCTTTTCTGTCTAACACAATGGGATGTTGCTTCAAGTATTGTATCCTTAATGCTTGCCCACTTGCCTGTACCTCCTCACCTGTGTTTTTTGCCAGGGCTAGCTTAACTCTGTTGGCCATCTTATCAAAGTCAGCTCCTCTGAAGTCCCATATTTTGCCTGGAATGGGATGATTTAGATGTAGTAGCCAAATTGAACCATACCATGTGATGGTCACTGACCCCAGGTGACCTTCTACCTGGAGATCTGTGATCCTTCTTTGTTAGTCAGTACTAGATCTAGGATAGCCTGTCTCTTGTGGGTTGCTGTACCAGTTGTTTGAGGCCCTCCCTGCAGGGAATCCACTATGAGTCTAGTTCTGGCAGATGTTCCTGCTGGTATTGACCAATCTGTATCTGGCATGTTGAAGTCTCCCATTATCAGAACCTCCCTTTAGCTGTCATGTTTTGTATATCTTCTAACAGTAATGTGTCTATGTCCTCCTCTGGTCTGGGGGCCTGTAGACAACCCCAGTTCTTATGGCTGTCCCATTTCCTGTTTCCAGGGTGACCCACAGTTCTTCTGGCTCCTTATGTGTATTCTGAATTTCTGTAGCTTTGATATTTTCATTAACATACAGGGCCACTCCTCCCCTTTTTGCACCTCGGTCTCTTCTGAACAATACATAGCCAGGTACTGAAGTCTCCCAAGTGTGGTTACTGGTAAACCACGTCTCACTAATTGCTACTATGTCCAGTTTAGCCTCTGACATTATTGCCTGCAGGTCTGGGATCTTATTTCCCAGGCTGTGAGCATTTGTGTACATGATTTTCCATTGGCCAGATTTTGGTGTGTTAGTTGTTGGGTGAGGTTTGGCATTACCCTGTGCATCGTATGGGAGACAAACCTTTTTCTTACCTGGTGATGCAAATGAATGGCAAACACACTGAATTCCAGTTTGACCATAGTTGAGGGGAGGGTGTTCTTCCCATTCAACGTATGGGATGCTGCACCCTCTCCCCATTTGCTAGTTTAAATATTCTGCAAAGATGTCAAACTTCTGCCCCAATGCACTGACTCTCTTTAGTCAGATGCAGTCCATCAAATTTAAAGAACTTCGCTCCCAGAACTGTTGCCAGTTCCTACAAATCTGTGTCCTTTTTCCTGGCACCAGTCCTTGAGCCACGTGTTTAGCTCCCCTATCTCCCCTTCTTCTGACCTTCCTCCATCTGCTCTTCTCCCAGACTGGCAGGATCTCAGAGAAGGAGATGCCGGACTGAAATAGATGATAGTTTGTCACCCAGCCTAGTCAGGTGTTCCTTGGTCTCCACAACTGACCGCTGGCGTAGATCATTAGTCCCTATGTGTACTAGGACATCAATGTTTTCTCCTGCTTTGTGAACAATTTTAGCAATGCGGTCAGTGTCTTCCATGCTGATGTACCTGGGAGACATCTGACCATCACCCTAGCTGGAGATGGGTATCAACTCCCGAATCATGGAGTCTCCTATGATCAGAAGTTTTTGGATTTCCTTTGTGCTAGTTTAGTTTTGGTTCCTGATTTGGGTGAGTATTGTTGTGTTAGCTCCTGTGCTGCAGTGTCCTGCTCTGCAGTGTCTTCTGCCTCTTTATTTGATTTCAGAGATAGAGGCAGATACCTGTTTGTAGTGTTTATATGGTTTTGGAGGTAATGTGTTGGAGAGCAGAGTGATGGGGCACCTGATTTGCTCCTCCTAACCACCTGCCAACCTCCTGGACCAACTACCCTCTGCGGTTGAGGTTTTTCTGTTGGATGCTGGGGAAATGGCGGGTGGTTCTTATAATGTATTTCCTCTTCAATATGAAATTTGAGGCGTGCAATCTCTGCCCATGCTGCCCGGAGCTGAGACCTAAGATCTCCAAAGGCCCAGCATGTAGGACAGTGTCCTAAATCCTGTAAGAATGTCCTTCTGAAAATTGTTCCACAGTACCTGCAGTTAATGAAATCCATTCCAAATAAGTTGCTGGGTTTGTAACCTAGTCAGAGTAATTAGAAGGAAAAAAAATGCAAGTAATGGTTTAATTGTGCTTTGTTTAACTTGTTATAACAAGTTAAATTACTAGTGCCCTGTAATTGAGATCACCTTTGTGGAGGCCACCCTGATCGCCTTCCTGCTCTGCCACAGGAAATGTCACAACTGTGGTACCCTATAAAAGGAGTGTAGCGTGGGGTGGTTGGGGATGGGGTGGGTGGCTGGGCCTTCCTGCCTAAAAAGAAGAACCACGGACGAAAGAACAAGGAGGTAAGAGCAGAAACAATCAGTCAACAACAAATGCAGTAACCCTGAAAGCTTATCCTAATGTTAGATAAAACTGTAAAACCTGTAAAGCACCACCTGTAATAATTTCAGAGAAGATATACCCTGTAAGAAACACTTTGCTCCAGAGAAAAATAAAGCAGTAACAGAAGATATACCTTGCAAAAGACAATTGAATCAGAAGATTACAGCAGTAATCTGTTAGCACACACCTGTAGGCACACCTTGTAATAATGCAGAAGAAGGTATACCAGCAACAACAATTTGAATCAGAGAAAAATAAAGCAATGAAATGTTAGTAACAAACAGTAGCAATCCTTGTGAGTAAAAATAAAACACCACCACACAGTAAATCTGCTTAGCCAAACTAAGTCTTAATCCTTCTCCCTTGCTCTGGTAAGTTTCTACTCTGCCTTTCAAGCAGTCTTAGAAGGAAAGAGCTCAGGTGAAGCTAGGTGCCTTGGCCAGCAAACCAAGTCTTCTACCTCCAAGATATCAACTAACCTGATTAATGAGAACCAGCTGTACAAGCATCACGCCAAGCACTCAAGTAAATCAGTATCACTAACAGCCTTTTCCTTGAGCCTTTGGAATGTGCCTGAGCACCTGAGAACCCTTGAGGAATTCTTACAAATTTATAAAATCCCAGCTGGCAAATGGAGGCCATTTTCTCTCTGTCTTATGGGGCCATTGGTATCTGATAATACCAACTTCTTAGCAGAAACCATTTGCTGCTGTTTAAACAATCTAGGCATCTTGGATTCTTGGTATAGTATATTAATCCTGTAGTGTTCTTTTATTTTATGAGCAATAACCCATGCACATACATAAAGATCCATTTTTCTTTCTAATGACTACTATGGGCAAACCATATGGACTTCTAGATTCTTGAATGATCCCAACAACTAACAGTTCGTGTAGATGGCACAGCACGTCATTTATATCTTCAGGGGCTAGTCTTTGTGACCTTTCATGGAATGGTCAGTCATCATGCAGTCTAATGTGATGTTCTTTACCACCTCACACCCACATCCCATTCGTGGAGTGAGAAGACCTTGGTACGCTTGACCAGTTTCTACTGACACATCTTTTCAAATTTCAGTAATCGGGGAATCTCTGAAATCAAAAGATTAGAATCTAGTATAGTTCTAGGATCTCTACCAGCAGCAGATGGTTGCACAGCAGTATCAGCACAATACACTTTAGCTAAGGTACACCCTGCCTGATAGTTACCCTCTGTTGGTTATGTTATTTACATGAGCAGTTACTTGTTGAGCAAAGTCATGTGTTGTACTGGAAGGACACTGGCTTCATAGTCACTTTGGTAGCCATGCTCCTCTGGGACATCTAGCATTATCAATTTATTCTTGACCTCCTTCAGAAACGTACCATGCCTGTTATGCCACATTCAGTGTTTGAGCGTATCGCAACCTCCTAAGCATCCTTTTGCCACACAATGCCCACTAGATTGTCTGGAGCCCCTTGGGTAAACTCAGATTGCTTCTGATAGGCTTGTTTAATCATAGCATGTACACTGAGTTTTAAGCCTCTTCTCTTGACCTCCTCTTCCTGGCATAGTTGAGCCAGCTGGCTGAGTATATAGGCATTTGTCCTAGTGAGCATAGGTACATCATAATACAAGCACCCTTCTGGGCACACCAGGCGAGTGTCTCAACAGGATCCCATATGCCAGTGATTTGTCATGGGAAACCTAGCACACTCTGTTATAACCCAAGCATGGGTATGTTTTGTTGTTTAGGTCTCAAATGGTTAATCCATAAAAGGCATTAATGGGATCTGGCATAGGTGCTTGTCATACCATCCTTTAAAAATTATTGTCACCTGGGAACCACTATCTAGGATAGCTTGGGTTGGTACCTTCAATAATAACAGTAGATTCCATGGTAGGACCCACAAGTTTGTTGACATCAGCTGGGACAAAACAGGTGTTTTAACAGATGACTTGGCCACTGACAGGTTCAAACTCTGTTTAGATGCATTACCATGTGGGCTCCTTTGCTTTTAGCACTCTTCCAACAACCTGGTATTTACCTTGCATAAGTCTTCTTGGGACTGACACTCTTTTTGATGTAGCCATCCTCATCACATTGGTAGCAAAAGATGCCTTCTCATACTTGTTGTGAATGAGTTGGTCCATACAAGGGCTGGGGGCACTTATTGAGGTTGGGCTCTCTTTGAAAGTTCAATATACATCACTCCTGGCAGGAAGTCCTCTGTTACTATTTTCATTCTTTCTGTACATCATAGGTGAAGATTACTTTTCTTAAAATCATACACAATGGGTTTTAGTTCTTGCAGATGGTTCTGCAAATCAGAAATGCTAGTGGGACCAGCTAGTTGGGCCCTGCACTCAGCACGGACAAGTTGTGATCAGAAGACATGTCTATTGGTTTGTTACACTTCACAGCCTTGATGTGAAGCTACAGTGGCATTTGAGGGGCTGTCAGCTATCTGAGTTCCTGCAACAGTTCATGGAGTTCAGGACTATCACTACTTAAGTCTCTTTCACCATGAAGGAACACAGTTGTTATCCCAGCATTGAGTCCCAAAGTCTGTCTCTTTTTTACCTCTTTACTTCCTTCATTAGTGCACTGAAGGTGGGTGGGTTGTCTTCTGATCTTTCAGGCCCATTTTAACAGAAGCAAACCTGAGTATCGAGCAGCCTTAAGCACTTGTTCAATTCTCACTTCATCTAGGTCAGAAGAAGCAATGATTCCTGCAAAAAAACTTGTTGCAATGGAGTCATATGATGCTCTCGGCTGAGCGGTTGTGCTTCTGCCAGCTCCATGGTCTTGGCTATAATATCTTTATTTTCTACCAGTTTTCAGCCAAACAGTTCCCTGGCTACAGTATCCATGTTTGTTTTTATCAACATGGAATGTACTACTTACCTACCATGCACTGTAGAATCAGACATTATTTCTGAACAAGCGGGTCCGTCTGATGTGCAACTCAATCAGTTAGGCTGCAACCATTGTGCAAACGCTTGACCCACAATTCAGCTAAAGGGGATCCTGAACCCAACAAATTAGATTTGATACTTGATGATATGGTGGATATAAAACTAACTTTAGCCAAGGTGATGGAAGATTTTCAGCTTTTTAAGCCGACTCTGGAAGATTTTCATAATCGGTTAGGAGACACTGAATCACAGACCAGTTCTTTAGAGGATGCACACACTGTGAGAAGGACCTACATGATCTCAAGTGATGGGTGGCTGGTTGGAGACCAAAACTGATGACTTGGAACCCTGAAGTCACCGAAACAATCTCATCTTAGTGGGCATCCCTGAACAGACAGAACAATCTACTATTCTGACCACCCTTCAGGAATTATTACTGCAAGTTGCTGGACCACCCCAAATGGCTTTTCCTTTCCAATTGAGTGAGCTCACTATTCCTAAAGCCACAACCACTGCCAAATGGAAAGCCTCTAGTGATTATACTTTGCTGCCTTAACTATCAAGATACGGTATTTATTCAGTAAAAGGTGCGATCTAAGTGGCCCTATTATGGAATGGTTGGCCCTGCAAATTTGTAGTGATGTTACCCCATTAGTTAAAGAATGGCAATTGACATCGAATACCTCAAATACCTCAAACAAGTACTAAATAAAGCAGGATTAAAATTCCACAAGAGGTATCCTGCTCACCTTTTATTTCTGCATCAAGTGGCATGCTGGAATTTGAGGCTGCTAAACAAGTCAGATTGGAACTCTCAAAGCATTTCCCATCTTTTCCCACATCTCCATGTTGATCTTTGTTCAGAGACCTCTGTACTATCAGTGATATTGGTTGAAGCCTAGGCTTACTATTAGTGCTATTGGTAGAAGCCTAAGCTTAATCATTTCTATGGTAACTCTTAACATTCCTTGGTTGCAGTGCTTCGTTTGTCTGAGCTTTGTCTGCCTGCTTGAGAGGTTCCTAGTTTTTGCTCTGACAATCAGCCTCCTACACTAGAGACTGTATTTTTCCTTAGAGTATTGCCTTATTTCTGCAGTTTAATACTGTGCTGGAACTGTTTCCTACTAGATGTTCTTTTCTGGACTCCTCTGAGACTGGATGGTAGACCTTTCCATTCTTAGTAGTTGAACTGCTGATATCCTTTTTCTTCTGTCTTAACGGTTCCCAGCCTATTTCAGTGTGGGCTTTTGACAAGGATCTTTCTGTTTTTATATCACTCCTTCAACCTGTTTCAGTGAAGGACCATGCAAGCTAGTTTGGGGTGATTATTCCTTTTATTGCACTTCTCCTTTACTGTTGTGGGATCACAGGAGTGACCCTTATGGGTGCAGGGTGATAATTATAATTACACACGTTAATTGTATTTTCTCATCCCCTTCTCTCCTGTTCCTTAATTCCTCCCCAGTCCTGCCTCCTTACTGGTCTATTGCCCCCCAAAAAAAATCTCTCCCCTTTTATTTTGTTTGTTTCTGTTGCTGTTTTTTAAAAACACCCCTAGCCTGCTATTAACCTTTATCCCTTTTTTTCATGACTGGGCCATGGTAGCTGGGTGTGCTTACATTCACCACAACACCATAGTCCCTCTAGAGATGAGTCACCTCAGACTACCTCTTGGGGTGTTTTTTCACCCATTCCTGCAGGTTGTGGTGGGAATAAACAGGAGATTTTGTCCTTTATTGGCTCTTGTCTACTTGTTGATTGTTTTGGTTTGGCTTGAATGTTCTTGTTCCTTCCTTCTGTTATGGGTTTATTATGGGTTGTTATACACCTTTGTTATTTCTACAGACCAGGATACCTGTGTCACTGTTACTAAGTTGTCCAGGCCTTTCATACTTCAAACTTATACTTGGAAGAGTGTACACATATAAGCATGTCTCACTCAGTCTAGCCTGGCTATATTTATTTATTTATTTATTAGCTTTTGTAACCGGTAAGCGCTAGGCAACAGACCTGCCTATTTTCAGGCACTGCACTCGAGAGCACAGGACATTGGTTACAATATGAGAATGCACAGACATAATATAGGTGTACAGGAGCAAAACAAGATATACATTGGGTAGTACAGTAATAGTTACATAAGGGTACATTTTAGGCATAGATCATAATAAGGATGTAAAATAAAGCAATTAGGGTAACCATAAGACAGCTGAGGACAGTAAAGACATCAAGGTTCATAGCCACTTAGACAAATTGCATGGGAGAACATTAGTGTAGTACTAATTATCATCCCCCAGTAGCTATTACTCAACTGACTTGTGCATCATGGAACATTAAAGGGGCCAGTCCTGGATAAAACACTTTCAAATACGTAAGCACCTCTCTACCCTTAAAGCCAACCTGGCAATGATTCAGAAATCCCATATTCCTGCCAAGGATGTCCATCTCTTTCACCACCTTTGGGTGGGCAATGTTTATGGTGCTGGTACAAACACATGCTGTTCAAGAGTGCTTATTTTGGTCCTGAGGCACCTTCCCTTACAGGTCTATGCTAACCTGAAGGAACATTTTTATTCCTCCGAGCTTTAGTGGGAATGCAAGAATTACTGTTAGGATGTATTTATGGTCCAAACACAGATTCCCTGCACTTTTTACTTGCCTTTTGCATATTGTAACAGCTCATTCTCTCTCCCTAAACTTATCAAGGGGACTGGAACTTGACAATTAATGCCATGGTTGATAGATCCAGCACACGTCATAAAGGTATTTCACCAACTCAGCAAACCCTTAGAGATTTACTTGACAATGGAAGAAACATCGGAAAAGCAACTGCTGGACCTCCTTTCATCTGTCTGAATACTGGGAAGAATATTAGCTCCACTCTTTGGTTATTATAAGGCACTATTAAAAGTTCCAATTTCAACTGCTAATTGTGCAATAAATGCAGAATTAGGATGAATTCCTATTAAAATAATAGCCATGCTCAGATTATTAATATATTGGCTGATAATAATTAGTGACAAACAGCTTTGCCAGCAAAATGGGCTTTATTGGAAAAACAAAACTGGCATCAACAAGGACTGACTTCCCATGGATAAAATTCTTGTTAAGACACTAAAATAGGGTGTGAAGAACTGTGTTCTATATACTTAAATAAAACTGTAATATCAGTACAGTACTAAAAAGATTTGAGCAAAGATTATTTCAAAATGCTATAGATGATCAAATGAAGAGTGTTTCAAAATTGAGACTGTCTCAATGGTGTGCAATAAATAAAAAAATAATTTAGAAAGTTATTTGATGATGCCAATTTTTCCAGAATATAAAAGACTTATAACCTTGTCCAGGCTTGAATTATTTCCTTCAAACTGGCAAGAATTTAAGTTTAGAAAAATAGAGAGCAGTACTGATCATAACTGCACATGTAAAAAGGACATGTAGAAACATTGCAACATATTACTTTGAATTGTCCGCTTCTATACAAAGTGGAGAATTACATACTTATAAAAGTATATCCGCCAAATACATATAACTTAGAAGATGCCCTGTCTATGTTGCTTCATCCCTAGAGCCTAAACAAGCCATTTGAGAAGAAACATTTTATAGAGAAATGATAAGATACAGAAAACTTTTACAACTATATGACATGGAAACTGTTGTATAGTGGAATAACAAAGTAAACAAAATATAAATAGAAAGGCATCCTTTGCGCCTACCTATAAAATTTGTCGAAAAATAATGTTATCAGTAATCATAAAAATAAGATGGATTGGTCAGTAGATTTTGTATTGTCTGTGTAATTTATCTATATATTATGGAAGGGACTTCATATTATTGATACTATAAATTATGTCTTAAGTAAGCAGTTATGAACAAACAGACATTTTAAATAAGACTGGCTGATAGAAAAATTGCTATAACTGTTTTAAATGATTTTTTTTCTCTCTCTTTTTATTGTATATGTAAAATGTTGAAATATATTTTGTATTGATTTTAACTTTGTAATGACATTTGTATGTCAAACAAACATCGAATCTGAAAGGTCTATATCATAATCAAGAGCAGGCTAAATTTGTGGAACTTAATTGACAGCAAGCAGAACATGCTAAATTAAACTGAAATGCATGGTAAAGGGTCAGTCTCCTTCTGGCCATGCAGATTAAACAGCAGAAGATATCATGTCTAGTTCAGGTGATTAGATCTCACCTGGATAGATGTATTTTAACTTCTCCCAGGATATTACCACAGAATTTCAATCCTACTATGTACAATTGTATAGTGAGGACATACCCTCTCAGACTAAGGACTTATTAATGATTACCTTCAGTAAGCCTACCTTTCTTCTTTAGACCCCTCGGTGACCCATGTACTTACCTCCAATTTCTGTCAAGGATGTGGAGCAGGCTTTTCTGCCCTTGCCCCCGCATAAATCCCAAGATCAGATAGGTTTTCTTCCAGTTTTATATAGCTCTTAAATCTGAACTAGCACCCTATTTAACCAAGTTTTATAATTATTGTTATCAATTGAACACTTTCCCACCTTCTTTTCTAGAGGCCATTATTACTTTAATCCCTAAACCTGGTAAGGATCCCATAGAGGTAGCTAATTAGAGACTAATTTCTTGGCTTAATGTCGATATAAAATGTTATCCCATATTTTGACCTACTGATTGCGAGCAGCTTGACAGCCCTTGCTTGGCAGGGAACAGACAGGCTTTATGCAAGGCCATCTGGTTTCTGACCACATGCAAAAACATTTTCATTTGCTCTTGGTGTCTAGGCGACTGGCACCCCTGGGGTGTTGGTTTCCTGGATGCTGAGAAAGATTTGACGAGGCCATTGTCCTGGCCTTCCTCTTTCATACTTTGTCAGCCTTTGGACTCCTGGAGGAATTCATTAAATGGATCATGTTATTATATTCTGCTCCTTGGCGCGTATATCTTGTAATGGTGTTTTTTCTGACTTTTTAGATTGCAAGAGGTACACGTCAAGGGTGCCCTTAACGCCTTATTTGTTCAGTTTATAACTAGAGACCTTTACTAAACATATTTTACAACATTCACAGATTTCAGGTATTAACATTGGCCCCCATTCATTTAAATTGTCCACATATGTGGATGATATTTTATTACACTTAACCCACCTAGATTGCTCTCTCCCTGTAGCATTTCAGGTGCTCATGACTTTTGAGGCCTTATCGGGTTATAAGCTAAACCTTTCAAAACCATTATCATGCCTCTAATCATTTAACACATAAAGGACCTCCCTCAGACTTATAAAACTGTTGATCCCTATGGATCTCATGTATTTAGGTATTAAGTTGGCACCGGAGCTCAATCCTTAATTAGTCAGAATTTTTCCCTTATTTAATACTATTAAGGTGGACTTACTTAGGTGGCAGTCTCTCCCTCTCCCTATGGAGCCAAATATCCCTTCTTAGTATGAATGTGTTACCTTGGGTGCTCTACTCCTATGGTATGATTGGCATTCCTCTTCCACAATCTTGGTTCACTCAGTTTGATCAATTTTTTCTCAATTTTATGGAAGGGTAAACAGCCTCATATTTCTTTACTTAAATTAACCATAGCAAAACCCCATGTTGGCCTCCAACTTCCAAATTTATACTGGCATTACCTTGCAGCACAAGCCAGTAAATTCTTAGCCTGGAGTTTGCCAAACATGGTTTCCACCTCTCCCATGCCTGCCTCTATTGGAAGGATATCGAATCCTATCTGTGCTCCACTCACAATATCTCCCTTCAGCACTCCCTATATTTCATGGGCAAACTCCATCTCTCAGTTATGAGCACCCTATAGGATGGTCAATTCAGATCAACCTCCAGCTTTGTTGGGTTTTGAATATATACCCCAGAAGAGCTTATCTCAGCCCCTTCATTTAAACCTAACTTTCAGCTCACTCACAAACCATTTCCACTTACTTTTTTGCCTTGGGCAAACTTGGATCATGTGAGCAATATTTTCCATGGGGACCATCTCATTATCTTTGAAGAATTTAGATCATATCATATCATCTCATATTGGGTGGGCTCTAAAGGTACATAGCAATGAATGGGTGAGTTGAAAAAGGTAAGACCTGCAGTCTGGGAAGATGGTTCAAGCATCTAAATTCATGATGATATGATTCTATGATTCTATGAATTTAGATGGTTGAACCATCTTCCCAGACTGCAGTCTTTCCCTTCTTCAACTCACCTATTCACTACGGCACTTTGGAGCCTCCATAGCAATTCTCAGACGATACTGTATATAATTAATTGGATAATTTAGTTACTGGTGTGGGCCAAAACCCAGAAAACATGTGTAATGTTCTGTAGGAGTCTTGTACAATACTAAGTGTATAGCTTGCCCCTATCCTGGAGTTCAAGGCAAGTTACCTTCTAGTACCGCAATTACTTTTTGAACTTTGTCCACGGACTTCCCTTTTGCCAACAACTAGTTATTCAATTTATCTTGAAACCCCCAGATTTGGGGGATACATAGGAGCTTAGGTGTCTTACTTGCATGGTGTACCAAAATCCAGGCAGAATAGAAACCTTCAGGGTCACAGGTCTGTCACCTTTGTTGAATCTACAGTTTCTCTGCATTTGTCAAGGATAGTCAGTGTTTTGGTGGAGTGGTCCTCACTATTTCCTGTACTACAGTTTGACCTATACGTTTTTTCTGCAAACAACACCTCTTCGACTTGTCCATTACATGTCCCAAGGGGACTCCCAAAATTAATAGTGCTTTCTTGGGTCCATGCCCTCACCATTTCACAAGTCCAGTAAATGTTCATAAGCCTTTGCATCAATCATTTATTTAGCTTTGGGGACTGACCCACCTTCTGCTTGGGAAAGTAACTCCATGTGGGGTGCATTTGGGGAACAGGAGATCCCAGCAGTGCCTCCAATGATGTAACCTGTGTGCCATGTACCAGTGTGCTACCACTCCAGCCTTGTGAGTACAGTCACGGTTGAGGGGCCTAGGCTCTGTTCGAGATAGTCTGGGAATTTGTTTCCAAATGATTTCTAATAAGTGTAGTGCCTCCACCCAGAATAAGGTTTTGTGGGCCAGTTGGTACTTTGAGTACAACTCCTGGGATGCTGTACCTACCCACCTCCTTTCTGGACACCCCACACAGAAATACACTTTACCTTACAATTCAATATCAATTATGTAACTAGAGGAGATCTCTAGTAATATGCTCACTGATACGATTGGAAGGAAAAATAATAAATACAGCCTTATTTACAATAGGAGAGGAATCAGGGAATAGCAGGAACAGTGATATATACAGAACACTATGCATTCAGTTATATAGCAGATTAATGCAGTGTGAGACTATACCCAAAACGCATTGGCCCAGATATTCAAAAGAGTTGTGCATGGTGCAACAGTGTTGTGCCATGCGCAACCCACTGATGTGTTCCGCATGATATTCAAAGGGAAAAGTGCATGGCACAAATCGACGCGCACTGATATTCAGCCCGTATGTGCAGAGCCATGCATGTGCAACCTCCTGCCAGCAGCACAAAGTTGATCCAAAAAAGAACATCTGATGGCCACTCACAGGTGAGCTGCCGCATTGCAGGGTGCAACATGGCAGCTGTCACCTGTGGTTGGCCACCAGAGCTCCGGCTGCACCTGGCGGTGCCCCCCATGCCCGATCATAGGCATTTGTAAAAAAAAAAAATAAGAATTCCGTTCAATATCCCTGGTGGTCCAGTGGACTGCTATCTGCCCAGTCATGGGCATCTGTAAAAAATAGAAGCTATTCCATCCAATATCCCTGGTGGTCCAGTGGACCACTATCTACTGTCGTGGGCATCTGTAAAATAGAAGCTATTAGTCCAATATTCCTGGTGGTCCAGTGGACGCTATCTGCCCGATTGGGCATGTAAAAAAATAATTCCAATATACCTGGTGGTCCTGATGGTACCTCCACCCCACCCACTGAGCCCCCACTACCCTGCTTCCCCGGTCAGCCGACGGGCAGCAGCACCACCACCTGCTGCCCGCCACCTGCTGACTGACACCTCGGTAGGGCTGCATGCCCATTGGTTCCTGATGTGAGCCAATGGGCATGCAGACCATATCATACTGTTACATACAGATATGTGAATGATTCATTCACATATCTGGAATGTGTAATATGGTAGGGGCTGTATGCTTTATTGGCTCACGCTGCAGAACCAATGGGGTGCAGCCTTACCAAGGTATCAGTAGGCAGGCGGCAGGCAGGTGGGTGCTGTCGCCCACCAGCTGACTGGGGAAGTGGGCCATAGGGCTCAGTGAGGCAGGTGGGGGTACCACTCAGACCACCAGGATATTGGAATTATTTTTTTTGTTACAGATGCCGTGATTGGGCAGATAGCAGTCCACTGGACCACCAGGGATATTGACGAATAGCTTATATTTTTACAGATGCCGGGCGTACAAATTATGTCCACTGGACCACCAGGGATATTGGACATAATAGTTTTTACTACAAATGCCCGCGATCAGCTGCATGCTATCCCCTAAGGCTGCCAGTTCGGCAGGGCACCAGGTGCAAGTCATCGGGATCAGCGCACTTCCATGCAATGGGTTGATAATGATGATGCAAATGGCCCCATGTGTGCCTTGCATACATTATGGCCTCATTTGCATGTCAACTTTGAATATCATGGTTGCTCTGCATAGCGCCAATGGAACTTGCGCTAGCGCGCATCTCCATGCGCCACTCTGGCCACTTGCGCTGGTGCTGTGCAACTGCACCATGCACTGGGGAGTGGCCAGGGTGCGATATAAATGCTGCTGAGCCATGGCGCAACTCCGTTGAATATCACCCAGTCCACACCCCCGCGCAGCCAAGTTGAGCTGCACCCAAGCTTGCACCACAGTCTGGCGAGTTTGAATATCTGGGCCCTTGAACATAAACATTAAACAGTGAGCAAAGAACAACAATGCCTAACCTCAACCAGCATGCAACATGGGAATAATAGATCCCCCTCCGTCTGGTATCAGATGCCCTAGTCCTCGCTGGGTACCCAAGGCTGGTGCAGGCCTGTCATTTCTGTGGGTTTGCCAGCATTGGTGCACTTATAAATTGAAGACAATAAACTTTATCTGTGAACTTTAACTTTCATTGCCTACAAACTACTCTTGAGCAGCTTCCCCAAATGTTTGCATGACAGCCTGCTTACTTATGGTTAAGTGGAAGGTCTATGTGATGCAAACAGGCTTGAGCTGGAGGTTGTTGGGGCTAGTCACCAACTACTGCACCATGTGGGTATCAATGGTAGTCGGTGGTGCACCATAACAGAAGGCAGGAAACAGCAGCACCGGTGGAAAGGATGAAGAATGCTGGTCTTCACCTGTCAGGCCTTTCAAACTTTCACCCTGGGGCCTTGTGTGGTACTCACCTGATAGGCCTCTCAACATCTTTCTCTCTGTGGTCTCCTGGTTTGTCTTGGGGCCTGGACAAAAGTTTCTTCTTTCTTCCTGGCTTTAACAGGAAACTTCAGTTGCCCTGCTGACTAGTAGTAGAGACTGAATTTTGGAAGATGCTGGGTGCTTCCTCAGTAACAATATCTATCTTTCTTTTGTCAATCTACAGCCTGGATGACTCTGCTATCTGCCAGGACACTTCTGCTGGTGATCCTCAGCAGCCATGGGACACCAAGACAGGGTGCACCCTAGGAACAGACAGTTTCTTATAACTTTTCAGAGAAGCATTGCTGTTAAGTCTGTCAAAATAGTAAAGCAGGAGATTCTGTCTTGGCTTAAAGGGTGATCAAACCTCTGTTGACAGATGGGATACTTCTTCGATCTGGAGACAAAGTCTGAGCCCTCTGGACTGCTTGAGGGCTCCCAACCAACTGCCAGAGAACCCTCCTTCACTCTCAAAGGCTTGTGGATGACTGCTCTGAACTAGAACAGTTTTTCTGACTTCCTCTCACAAATGGTAGCCTCTGATTGGCTGACAGGGCTATCAGTCATGTTCTCGATTGGTTCTCATTTGGGCACCAAGCACATTGTATAGTTCCTTTCCCAGAAGCCATCTCTCAGTCCTCCAAGGCTTCTATGAGCTCTGATTGGCTGGCAGGGGGTCACAAGGTCCCAAACATGGCTGCTGGCAATTCTGTCCATACATGTCCCCATTTTAAAAGTCCCTTGCAGCCAAACAATATAGTTTTATTAAAAAGTGCCCCCGCCTTTGAAAGCAGCCCTCAACCCTGCTATCCTGTGGCAGACTTGTGGTTCAGATGTCCCCCCAGGCAGCTAGCAGGCTAGCAGGCTGGTACATTGGTGGTGCAGGGAACTGCATTTCCCATCAGCCTCAGTTTCTGGCTCGTTTATATGTAATTAACAGCGCTTTTAAATGAAAACTTTGGGGCCCTTGGTCCTTCCTCACATATCTCCAGACCCCACTTTTCTGACTCTAGGGTCCAGGAGCATGGGCAGAAACCTCTGTTTTGCCACAGGAGTAACTTCAAAAAAATGCATGCTACGCACATGTGCAGACCACCAGCTCGCACACTCATGGTGCCACTGCATGGTGGTCCATGTCTTGCTCCTTCAGCCCTCCCTGTCAGAGGAAAACATTACAGAGGGCTAACAGGAGGTTTGGGGAGATGCACAGGACCTAGGCTGGCAGCAGTGAGCAGCAGGTGTCCCAGGGGTACTCTAGGTAAGCCCCACACTTTTGGGAGTGTCACATTTGTGTCAAGTGTTTCAAAAACCCAGGCAATAGGTACCATTAGGAACTGCTGTGGTGGCTACTACTCTGAGCTATTACTGGTACTGTAAGTGGGGCCAGGGTCTTAAATATCCCATACAAATGCATAGCTTAGGGTGGGTCAGGAGGGTCCCTGTGGGTACATGCACAATCCTATCCATGGCCATCTTGAGCTGGAGTAGGTACTCAAGAATGGGGGCACAGACCCTTAGGAAACCTTGGAAGTGAGTTGCCTGTCATATGTGAAAGCCTTTCCTACTTGGCTAGCCATTCATTCAGTTATGGTAGGGAGATGGTGGTATGCAATTTGACTAACAGTTGTTGCTTAGCTTCCAGGACTACTGGAATAAGCCATTTTCATTTGTTTGACACCCAAGTGGCAAAGGTTGCCATCCTTGCCGTATCCAAAGGATAGGGTCCTCTGGGAGGAGGCTTTTATGGCCTTACTGTGAACAGCATTTTGCTTTTCCAGCAGGGTGTAATTATTCTGCAGCTACGAGATGTGCAGAAGTGAATCTGGAGCTTGTTTACACCTCCAGCATTTTATTAGAAGTTGGCTCAGCTTTTTAGGACCACCAATGTATGGTACCATCTGTGCAGAATTTTCTTTGAATAAGCTGATACCTGATATCTCTAAAAGAGGTGTGTGCTTTTGCAAAGAGGACTGCTAGTTGTATTCTAATATTATAATGCCCATCTCTTTTTCCCAGTCTGTTTTCTGCTTATGCAGAGTACTGTTGGGGATGGTAGAGGTAATGATATATTCTACCTCCCAGCTGTTTTGGAAATTGCATTCAGCTATTGAGTTGGGGTAGTAGGATCATCCGGGGAGGAGTGGATATCTGGGTGAAGTCTAGGTGAGATGGTGTGTCTTAGCTGTAAGTATGTCCAAACGTCTCCCATAGGGTGGAAGTATCTATCTGATAGCTGCTGGAAGGAGGCTAATGTTCCAGACTCATATCCATCAGATGCTGTAACTTCTAATGCCCTTGGCACTCCATACTGGACAAAGAATGCCCTGTCCTCTATTCAAACATGCAGGTTGTGCCATAGGAGTTCTTAATATTCCAGTATCACTTCTTCCCATATAGGATTGGGGACATTACAGATCATACTGAGTATGCAAACTGGTGGGTATGAGAGATTGGCATTGATGGGAGTAGGTTGGTCCTGGTGTTCATCCCAAGTGGAAGGGAGGAGCCAGCCCTTCAGGAGAGACATAAAGGGAGATCGGACATCATCTGGCATCAGCCAATAGAGATTTTTGTAGATGCCCATGGCTTGCTGATAGACCTATAGACAAGGAAGCCCTACTCCTGTGCATAGCTTCTGTGTGCTAAATCTGGGCTTTTCCTCTTCCCAAAGTAGTGAGAGAAAGAGTTTTTTACAGACTCTTGAAATAAGTCTGCTTAACGTGCAACTGTAGATTGAGACAGAAAAGAATTTTCAGAAAGGCCATCATTCTGTAGGCTGCTGTTTTAACTCCAAGCATCAGATTTAGCTTTTCCGTATCATGAAGTTGATTTACAGCTCACAAATGAGTCGTGTGAGATATGTCCACCATCTGGTTTGGGTTTGGCATAAGTAGCATCCCATTATATTGTAGATGGTGGGGAGCACTTCAGACATAAGCTTGCTAAGGACTTGATGTGCATACTTTATTCAAGGAGAGGATCGCCATTCTATTCCAGTTAACTGTTAACCCCAAGATCTAGTGGAAGTCTGAGAGTGTGCTCAGTACTGAGGGACTGCAGTCAACAGGGATAGATAACAGAAGTAGGAGATCATCAGCATATGTTAATGTTTTGAGGCGGTGTCCACCATGTTACTACAGTACCTTGATAGCTAGGGTCTGTTGCAGTTTAAAGAGCAAGGGCTCCATTATGTTAAGGTAAAGGAAAGTGAAATGGGGTACCCTTGCCTTGTGCCCCTTTGCAAAGGAAACTGTGCTATTCCCATTGGGCTGTAGTCTTGCAATGGTGTTGATGCAGAGCAGTTTGGTGAGGGCTGTGAAAGCTGGACCAGTGGACATCCAATCCATGACTTGATACATATATTTCCATTCAACAGATCAAAGGCCTATTCTGTATCCACACTCATAAGGAGTCCAGGTTCCTTTTGGTGGACACTACACTCATCACATTAATGGCCACTGTACATTATCCATGACCATGCATCCTTTACAAACCTAGTTTGGTGTTTGTCTATCAGTGCCAAAAGGATACTCCAATCTGGTGGCCATTACTTTTGCCAGGATCTTCACATCCACATTTAATAGGGAGATGGGTCTATAATCAATGACCAATTACGCATCCTTATGGGGGTTTGTAAAAAAGAGCAAAGGGCTTCCTCATACAGGGGGAGTGTTCCATTCTCTAACACCTTGGTATATCTCTGTAGGAGCCTGGAAAGCAAGCTGCAATTGTAATGGATGAGAAAACTCCAGTGGAGTCCATTCTGCCCAGGCATTTTCCCTTTGCTGACAGAAGAGATGCTGCTTTACAGTACTGTATCTCTTGAAAGCAAAGGGATCTCTCAGTCCTACTTGTTTGGCATCATTGAGCTTGAGCACTTTGATTAAGTCAAGGAAGCTGGTAAGCTTATCCCTGGAGAAGCTGCCATGGGATATGTATAGCTCTTGGTAAAAATTCAGGAATACAAAATCACACATATCCCCATAATGTAAAGTTTAATGGGCTGTATATGCAAATCGCCACAGAATATTATGCTGGTTCAACTGTAAGCAGAAATGTATAGTGCCGAAAGACCTCTCACACAGTCTGCAAAGGTGCCAACAGAGACACACAGACTCTTGTTTCATCCTACCAGGACTCATTAGTGTGCCTCATCTGTATGACATCCCAATGGAATGAACCAGCTACCCTAAGTCGGTTCATCTGGGTTATGTTTGTAAGCCCAAAATTCAGGAATGCTGCACTAATGTTGGTTTGCTGGAAGGGGACAGAGCCATTCACTGACTTGATAGTATCAGCGTACCTATTAGTTTGGGAGGTCTGGGTCTTATATGCCAAGGGCTACCACTTCTCGCATCTGATTTCCAATACTTGAGTGCAATTTGGACCACTGTTCACTGAGCTGAACCAAGTGAAAACTAGTTATTGCAATATTGCAGTTGCTGGATTTCCCAGAGTACTTCACTGGATGGGGGCCCCTTAGAAGAAAAGAAGGTGTTTTCTTTGTCTTTCAGTGTCACTCCAAATTTCTTACGCCTTTGTGCCTTTTGCATTCGACTTGTGCAATAATATATAAATTAGCTACTGTAACTTGCCTGTCCCAATCTCAGTTGAAACCAGCTCTGGAAGGCCTTGGGCCGAGATATGTACAAATGGGGAAAGTGGGCCACAAAGATTTTTGCTGCATTTGTCCATTTCTCACAACCCTGAGGATGCTATATACCCTGGATATTGCACCAGCGGTATCCAACTGAGTATTGAGGCATGTTGGCACAGTGCTAAAAGTAGCACTGCCCTGATATAGATCTTGGCAGTGCATGGAACAGCACCACCAGACCAGATAGTGCTGGTTGCTCCTGGTGTGATATTCAGACAGCACCATGCAGATAAGACCATTGATCATGCATGGTCCTAACTGGCAATTTCTATGGGAACATTTGCATGGGAAGCGGTGACAGGTTTATGCCCCTGTGACTAGGTCTGCCCCAGACAATTGCCCAGTCCTATACAAGTCAAGTATTTCCTGGTGTCTAGTGGCACCCCGCCCTCTTATCTCCAGCTCCAGCAAAATGTGAGGTATTCTTTGGTGTTCTGTGGTCCTCTACCTTCTGATCACCATCCAATATCATTTTAAATCTTTCTGGTGTCCAGTGGCCTACCCCCACCCTCCAGTTGCGGTCCCATATCACACCACAAATTCCTGGTGTCTAGCAGCCCCTCCCCACACTATGGGCACCTGTAACCAACCCTGCCACCCTCCCACCTTGCTGTTTCACTGGCACTGCTGGAGGCCATACAGCAACTGGCACAGCCCTCGTCTTACTACCTTGGCGGCTGTCAAAATGTGATGAAAGGGCTACGTCCCTGTACTGTAAATGGAGAGCATGTATTGTACCCATTCTCCTTTTACAGTACAGAGGACATTAACTCCCTGTCATCTCATATGGCAGTCTGCCAAGGGGGTGAGAATGCTGTATGGGTGCCTGCCGTGTCAGTGAAACTGGTAATATGTAGGGGTGGCAAGGTTGGTTTACTGGTGCCTGCAATCCGACAGTGGGGACCACTAGATGCCAGGGAATATGTGGCATGATAGAGAACCAGTGATCAGAGGCAGTGAGATGACTGGATACAAGGAAAGTTTTAAAATTATATAGGACAGTGATCAGAGGGTGGAGGACCACTGGACCCCATGGGAAGTTTTACAATTATATGGAAAAGTGATTGACGGGGAACCTTTAAACACCTGGGAAAGTTTTATAATTCTATAGGATTGTGATTGGAGGGTGGAGGACCACCAGACACCAAGGAAAGTAAAATTGTACTGGATGTCAATCCTAGGGGGGAGGACCACTAGATCCCAGGAAAGTTTTAAAATTGTATGGGACAGCGATCAAAGGGTAGGAGACCACTGAACAACAGGGACGTACTTTATTTGAATGGGGACAGGATTCAGAGGGTAGGGTGTGCCACTAGCGACAAGGCAGCAGGTGAGCTCCCCCACTGCCAATGTGGTTGTTGGCTGTAGTGGCTCCACCAGTCACTAGGGTTTTCTGGAGTAAGTCTGGCTTTTCATCAGCAGTAACTGAGCAGCACAAAGTGGCCTGTGCCATTCCCTTTGTTCAGTTGTGCTGTGCTGAATATTGCATTGCACTGGGATTACTCTACCTGTCCCTCCCTTGCCCTTCACACAAGTTATTTTTTTTTTTTGCACTGACTCTTTTAGCACATGCCACAGCCCCTTTGAATGTTGTGCATGGTCATAACCCCAGGCTTAATAGGTCACTATCACTTTGCCCAGCAGGCAAAGTTCTGAATATCTGGCCCTGGTCTTTAGAAAGAAAGGTCAAACTTCCATCAGTGGGAATTTGGAGGGTCCTTCCATGCCACCCAAGTAAGCTGGGTACAAGCATGATCTGAGATCATAATGTGGCCTGTGCCTCATCTTGTACCAGGACATGTGCTGAGACTGCAGGAGGAAATAGCAGTTCTACTGCTGTTGTTGTGGGAACAGAGTAGAAAGAAAAATCTCTTGGCAGTAATTAGCTGGTTAATTTCTGGGAAATATGTAGGTGAGTCTATACTGGGACTTTATATACTTACCAGGAGAAGGGATGGGTCATAGACCTTGACCCTTGCCATGACCCATCTACCCTCCTTGTAGTGAGATGAGTGCAAAACCTGTGCTGGCAACTTGCTGTGGATTAGAATGGCAACCCTCTAGATTTTGATGAGTAGGAGCTGCCAATGACTTGACTCACCCGATTCCTCCTAATTTTAATTTTTCATCAAGTTACAGATGTGTTTCCTGATTGAAGGCTATGTCACAGTTTGCCTTCTTCAGGTGATGTACTGATTCTGCTTCACCTTGGAGTGGAGACCCTTTAAGTTACATGTGGATCCTATACTGATGTAGATACTACAGAACCTCTGGACCATGGGGTGCTAGTCATACTATATTGTACTTGGGGTGCAAGGTATGGAGGGGTGAAATGGGTCTCTTTTCTACTAAGGTGGATTGGTGCCCCTCTCATATGGATCATCTGTCTCTCCTTTGGATGAAATGGCCCGGCTGGAGGGTTTAAGGTCCACTAGCAGGCATGTGGGAAGACTCCAACATGGAAACAAGTGCAGAGCAGGACAGAGAACTGTACCAGTTAAAACAGAAGGAAGCGGGTAAGGCAATCCAAACTAGCAAAGGCCCAAACCGACGAAAAGATAGCCAACCTCGGTTAAGAAGGGGGAATAAACCTTTATAGGTACATTAGGGAGCAAAGAAAGACTAAGGCAGGAATACTGAAGATGAACAAAGAGGAAGGTGGGTAGAGAGCGACAGTGAAAAAGCAGGGATACTGAATGAATACTTCTGCTCAGTATTCACAATGGAAAAGCAGGGGAAATACCTAATCAGGTCAATAGAAGCACTCTGGATGGGGTTGATATTAGTCCTTTCACAGAAGAAAGGGTTCTGAAAGAACTCTTAAAACTGAAGGTGGATAAAGCAATGGGGCCTGATGGGATTCACCCAGAATTCTAAAGAACTAAGGAAGAACTAGCAACACCACTGACTATCCTTTTAATAAATCATGGGAGGATGGTGAGGTACCTGAGGACTGGAGGAGGGTGGATGTGATTCCCCTTCACAAAATGGGAGCAAGACAGAGGCAGGAAACTACAGACCTGTCAGTTTGACCTCAGTGGTAGGAAAATGATGGAATCACTTTGAAGGAAAGAATTGTTGAGTACCTAGAGGCCAGTGGGGCACAGGACCCAAGGCAGCATGGATTCACAGCAGGAAGGTCATGTCAGACAAATCTAATTGATTTCTTTGACTGGGTGACCAAAGCGGTAGACCAGGGAGGGGCTGTGGACATGGCCTACCTAGACTTTAGCAAGGCATTTGACACAGTCCCTCACAAAAGATTAATAAACAAATTAGCCAGCCTGGATTGGGTCCCAGGTGGTAGCCTGGGCAAAACACTGGTTGGACAACAGGACACAGTGAGTAATAGTAAATGGAGTACACAGTGAAGAAAGGAGGGTTACTTGTGGGGTTCCGTAGGGTTCGGTGCATTGGGACAGTCCTTTTAATGTCTTTATAAGTGACATTGCAGAGGACTGGAAGGGAAAGTATGTATCTTGCAGATGACACAAAGATCTGCAACAGGGTTGATACACAAGGTGGGGTGGAAAGGATGAAAAGAGACTTGGCAAGGTTGGAGGAATGGTCAAATTTATGGCAGCTTAGATTCAATGCAAAGAAGTGCAAAGTAATGCACCTAAGAAACAAAACCCAGGGAAGAGTACACAATGGAGGGTGAGATACTGACAACATCAAAATGGAAAGGGACCTGGGGTACTCATATCAGATGACCTAAAGCTGGGCCAGCAATGTGAGAAGGCAGTAAGGAGGACTGGGGGCTACTGGGATGCATAGGAGAGGCATCACAATTAGAAACAGGAAGTTGTTGGCCCTCTGTACAGACAGTTGGTAAGACCACATCTGAGTACTGTGTTCAGTTCTGGAGACTCCATCTCCACAAGGACATAGACAGGGTGGAGGCTGCCCGAAGGAGGGCAACAAAATGATGCAGGGTCTGCATCAGAAGACATATGAAGAAAGACTAAAGGAACTAAAAATGTATAGCCTCGAGGAAAGGAGGAGACGGAGACTTGATAGAAACTTTCAAATACCTCAAGGGAATCAACAAAGTCCAAGAGGGTAGCATCTTTCAGAAAAAGAGATGTGCAAAACAAGGGGTACAATTTGAAGATAGAGGGGAATGGCTCAGAGGTAATGTGAGGATGTATTTCTTCACAGAGGGTTGTGGATACATGGCACAGCCTTCCTGAGGAGGTCAAAGAGTCAAAAACAGTGGGGATTTCAAGAATGCATGGGACAGACATAAGGCAATTCTGTGGGGGTAGGAGGAAGTAGGCTGTTGGTTAGCTAGGATCTGCAGCTTGTCCATTAGGTAGGAAATGGACAGACTGGATGGGCCAAGAGGTCCTTATCTGCCATCAAATTCTATGTTTCTATGCTTCTATGTTTCAGTATTTGCCCATACATCAACTGGAATCCAACCTCTGGGGTTGCCTTGTACCTTGGGAACTATACCAACAGAGTTGTACAGAATGGTAAGTGAAAATTCATTTGTAAAAATTGCATTCAAAACCACATTATACATTCTATAAGTGGAAACAACATAATAAAACACATAAATATATCTAGACTGCATAATTTACATCTTAAAAAGGAGGATACAGCTGCTTAGCAGCCTTGTCATAAGGTGCCAATAGGGCATATCAAAAGGACAAAGTTCTTAATCCACATTTTACCAAGTAAAAATTCTGCCATTCCTGGGGTAAAGAAGGGCTGTCTATGTGTTTTACACTATCTGTGAGAAACCACACTTACTTTCCTGGTAGATGACCAGAAACCATTCTCAGTTGGGGTGGAGGAAAGGTGCTCTAAAAGAGCAGCCAAGTCTTGAGGTGGAAGGTGCCTGATTCTATTCCCAAAGGCCTATTTCAGAGCATGGGTTAGTAGGGGCATGCATCTCAGTTGCACATTCTCCTTTCTTACTTCATATTCTGTTTCGGTTTGTACAAGTTTCTTCCCCGGTTCTCTGGTTGAGAGTCACAGGATGCCCAGAGTCTGGCTGCAGGTGTTGGCTGAGTATCAAGTTAGTGTGCCAATAAGTGCATGATGAAGGGAGGAGACAAAGAAGAGGAAGGGCAACAGGACACCTCATGGAAGGAAGGAGAGAGAGAAGCACCATTCATCCTGCTGTTCCCAGTATGATGAAATGATGTATAATTCCTCTGTTTGGAATAGCTTGTTTGCCAAAATCACCACTTTCAATTTCTTTCTGTCATATCAATGACAAATAAAGGGTCATCATGTCTCTGACTACATGCCCCAACTGCCCCACTCATGCCTCCTCTCCTTTGAGTGTCACAGGTCTGATAACTCATAGAGGATAAGACGAGTCTCAAACTATCCCTGAGACCCAAGCCTACTTGCACACTGCCTGTTTTGGATACATTTGTTACATGATCCATAGATACCGTGAGTCTCTTTGAAGACTGCAATTACACCTGACTACATATTGCACCTTGTATATATCTATGTTGTATCCTGCTGTTACTTGCTGCTATTGATAAGAACACTTGTGAAGAATGTTTTCCTATATCTTTTGTACCTTGTTACCTGTACCTGTTACTTTCTTACTCCCTCCTTATGCCCGGTCACAACTAAAAAAATCTTCTGGGCTGTGCTTATTTACTTGGTAAAATATGTTTAAATACGTTTCTATATATTTTATCTGTCTATCTAGCTGTCTACCTATCTGTCTGTCTGTCTGTCTGTCTATCTATCTATCTATCTATCTATCTATCTATCTATCTATCTATCTATCTATCTAGATTGGGGTATTCAGGGAGGAAGGTAGACACCAGCTCATTTATGGTAGAAAGAGTCCTAGAAGAACTCGGGGAAAATAAAGAAAATAGGCAATGGGGCCAGAGGGATTCACCCCAGAGCACAAAGGAACCCAGGAAAGTGCTGACAGAACCACTGGCTGCCCTTTTCAATGCATCACTAGAAATGGGGAGTTACCTGAGCACTGTATGAGAGCAATGTGGTCCCTTCACAAGAGTGGAAGCAGAGAGGAGGGAGGTAGTTACAGGCCTGTAAGCATGACCTCAGTAGTGGGAAACTAATGGGTCCTTGCTTAAGGAGAGGATTGTAGTTTCTGGAGGATAGAGGGCAAAGGCTCCAAGGCAGCATGGATTCTCAGCAGGAAGGTCCTGTCAGATGAATGTTATAGATCTCTTTAACTGGGTAGCCAGGGTGGTAGATCAGGAGGGCAATGGATGTGGCCTATCTGGATTTCAGCAAGGCCTTCAACACCGCCCTGTACAGGAGATTGCTAAATAAATTGGGAAGCCTGGAATGGGTTCTATGGAGGTAAAGTGGGTTGGGAACTGGCTTGAAATCTGAGGAGATCGAGGTGACCAGCGGGGTGTCACAGAGGTTGGTGCTGGGGCCAGTCCTGTCCAATGTCTTCATCAGCAACATTGCAGAGCATCTGAAGGAAAGGCGTGCCTCTTCACAGATGACACCAAGATCTGCAACCTAGTAGACACACCAGAGGGGTGAAAAAATTAAGAAGGACCTAATCCTGTTATAGGAGTGGTCAGGTGTCTGGCAGTTGAGTTTCAATGCTAATAAGTACAAGATCATGCACCTGGATCTCAGGAATCCAAGGAGGAGTACAGGATGGGTGGGAAATTCGCCACCCACCACAGGTCAGGAGGGAGACATGAGGGTTATTATATCTGACAACCTGAAGGTGACCAAACAGTGTGAAAAGGTAGTAGGGAGGGCAAACAGAATGTTGGGATGCATAGGGAGGGAATAACAAGCAGGAGAAAAAGGTGGTGATGCCACTGTACAGATCACTGGTGAGGCCTCTGCTGGAGTATTCTCAGGTCCAGTTCTGGAGACCCATTCCAGAAGGACATTGACAAAATAGAGGCAGTCCAAAGAAGGACAACGAGTTGGTACATGGACTGCACCAGAAGCCCTACTAGGAAAGACTTAAGGACCTTAATATCTATTCATTGGAAGAAAGAAGTAAGAGGGAAGATATGATGGAGACTTTCAAGTACCATAGGGGAATAAACAGTGTCAGATGGAAAGCATATTTCAGAGAAAACTCTGCACAGGAACAAGGGGCATGATATGAGGGTGGAAGGCTCAGAGGTAATGTTAGGAAGTAACTTTTCACTGAAAAGGTGGTGGAGCCATGGAACATCCTTCCAGCTGAACTGGTGGGGCAAAACAATACAGGGGTTCAAGAGTGCATGGGATAGAAATCAGGGTAGCCTGCAAATGTGCAATGCCGAGAGGCGTGATCAGCTAGGATCTGGGGCTGCAGCAGTGAGTAGGGAAATAGGCAGACTAGGTGGGCTGTATGATCCTTATCTGCCAACAGATTCTATGTTTCTGTCTATCTGACTATCTAGCTATCTATCTGTCTATTTGTCTAATTAATTACTAGTTATTTTACCCTCTGTGACAAAATCAACCCCTTGGGCCATCCGAGCTTATAGGGCAGTTTTGTTGGGGACTTCTAATTCTCAGTCACCACCTGATTATGTTCAGGAAACCACTTTTGCCTGCTCAGGTCAGGAAGGTCAACACAATAACTATTGGTAGAGTGCACTTCAGAGACAGACTATAAACAGGGCCCGGCAGAAATAATAAAATGACCATGACAATAAAGAGGCAGCCACTGGTTCTATCAAAATAGATTCTTTATTAGAAGATACTGCAGGTATTTACAAACAGGATATATTTGCAGTAAGACAAGGTTTATACATTTACTAAGAATGGAATGTAAAGTAAATTAAAAGACAGTTGATTGTTAGAAAAATCTGAACTTTCCTAACCTAAAGTTTCTTTACCTGCCACTAGCTACAGAAGACACTTAGAACGTATAAACATAGAAATTGTTGGCAGATAAGGACTGCCTGGCCCATCTAGTCTGCCCCTAAGCCCTTGTACTGGATTACTGCTTCTGACCTACCTGCTGCTCTGCCTCTATGGTCCCCTATGCCTACCCCAAGCATGCTTGAATCCATCCACAGTGCTTGCTCCCACCACCTCCTGAGGCAGACCATTCCATGTGTCCACCACCTCTCTGTGAAGAACCTCCTCACATTCCTCTTAACCTCCCACCTTCCAATTTCATGCCATGCCCTCATTCCTGTGCTCCTTCTGTAATGGAAAATGTCTACTTCCTGCACCTTGTTTATTCCCTTTAGGTACTTGAATGTTTCTATCATGTCCCCTCTCTCTCTCTCTTCCAGCGAGTACATATTGAGGTCCCTTAATCTCGCCTCATAAGTCTTATGTTGCAAGCCCAGTACCATCTTAGGCACCATTCTCTGGACCATCTCCAGCCTGTCAATGTCCTTATGAAGGTGGGGCCTCCAGAACTGCACACAGCACTCCATGTGAGGCCTGACAATGGTTTTATATAATGGCATCACTACCTCCCTCCTTCTGTTGGTGATACCTCTGTCTATGCACCCTGCATGCCACTGGTCCTCCCAGCTGCCTTAGAACTCTGCTTTGACATTTTCAGGTCATCTGAAATAACCCCAGATCCCATTCCTCCTTTGTGACTGTCAGCAACTCCCCACCCATCCAGTAGCTTTTCCCTGAGTTTCTGTGTCCTAGGTGCATAATTTTTCACTTGGAATTAAAATTCAGTTGCCAGTCCTCAGACCATTTTTCAAGCTTCCCTGGTCCCTCCTCATTTTCTCCACCCTCTGGGGATATCCACACCGTTACAGATCTTGGTGTCATCTGCAAACAAGCAGCCCTTCCCTCCAGCCCTCTGAGATGTCACTAATGAAGACATTGAACAGGACTGACCTCAGGATCGATCCCTGAGGAACCCTACTGGTCATCCCCTCTCCCCAGACTGCACCCCATTTATCACCACCATCTGCCTCCTGTCTGTTAGCTAGTTTCAAGCCCAGTTTACCACCCTGTCCCACATGCCTAGCCTACCCAGCTTGTTCATCAGTCTCCTATGTGGATGGTGTCAGGTTTGCATTGAAATCAAGGTATACCACTACCCCACCCTGATTTACTTCCTTTGTCACCCATTTGAAGAAATCAACCAGATTTGTCTAACATGACCTCCCACTGTAAATCCATGTTGCCTGTGATCCTGGGCTCCAATAGCTTCTAGATGCCCCACTATCCTTTCTTTAAGCAATGTCTCCACGATCTTCCCCACTACTGAGGTGAGACTGACCGGCCTATAGTTCCCTGCCTCCTCCTGCTGCCAGATTTGTGTAGAGGTACTGCATGTGCTCCTCCAATCCTCTGGTACCACCCCTGTGTGGAATGACTCAATGAACATAGCTGCCAGAGGTTCTGCTATCTGCCTTCACAGTTCTCTTAATATCCTTGGGTGTATGCCATCTGGTCCACATGCTTTGTCCACCTTCAATTTAATGAACTCCTGCAGGACTCTTTCCCTGTGAATGGACTTTTGTCCACCTCTTCACCACCTTGGCAACTGCTGTACTGCTGTGGCCCCTGTGCCTCCCCTCTTCTGTGAATAGAAATATTTATTCAGTATTTCTGCCTTTTCCATGCCATCCTACTTGCATTCCCTCCCTTTCCTTGAGCCTAGCAATCCCTCCTTGTTTTTCCTGCTTTCACTAAAGTACCTGAAGAGTATGGTCCCCATTCTTAACTGACTATGCTAAACCTTTCTCAGTCCATGCCTTTGCTCTGCTTACTGCCTTTCTCGCTCCTTAGGCATTCTAGTTACCCTCCTGTCCTCCTCTCTTTGAGTCTTCTTATAGTTCCTTAACCCTTTCCTTTTTGCCTTGACCTTTTCTGCCACCTCTCTTGAGAACCACAGTGGCTTTCTCCTTCTCTTGCCTTTGGATACCAATCTGATGAACTGGTTTATTACTTCCAGTAAGGCTTCCTTCAGACTTTCCATTGTTCTTCCTCCCCTCTTGCCCCATTCTCTCCAGAGTTCTTTTGATACTCCTCCCCATTTCAGCAAAGTCAGCATTTTTGAAATCCAAAACCTTTGTTCTAGTCTGACTTGATTGAGTTTCTGTCCCTATGCTGAACCACACAATGTTGTGATCGTTGGATCCCAGTTGCCCTTCTACCTGGACATCTGCAATTCAATCCCTGTTGGTCATTACTAGATCCAGAATTGCCCTGTCTCTGGTGAGATCAAGCACAAACTGCCTGAGTTCAGCCTCCTGGGTGAATCAAGGATGCCTCTGCTCCTGGCTGGAAGCAGCTACACTGGTGTTCCAATCCACATTTGGCATATTGAAATCCCCATCAGTAGAATTTCATCTTTCATTGCCATATCATGTATTTCCTCCACTAGCTCCTTGATGAGTTCCTCTCCCTGTCCTGGAGGCCTGTGTATCACCACTGTGCATATTGCTGTACTATTTCCAGGTTGAAGGGTACCACACTGCCTCGGCCTCCCCTGCCTACCCTGTAACTGTGTTGTCATTATACCCTCTTTGACATACAGGGCTACTCCCTCCCTTTTTGCCCTCCTGATACCTCCGAATAGAACATATCCTGATACATTTGTTTTCCACTCATGACTAGCTGTGTACCAGCTTTTAATTATTGCTACTATGTCCATGTCTGCTTCAGTTATTAAGGCCTCAATGTCTGAGACTTTATTTCCCAGGCTACATGCATTTGTCACCATTACCTTTCATGTTTTACTGCCTGACCTCTCTCTCTTTTCCTGGTTTTGGTTCCCTGCATCTTCTCCCTTTCCTGATATTTTTCTTGTGTTCCCGATTCTTTCCTACTCCCTTTCTGCCTGACCCCAATGACCTTGATATCACCTCCTCTTCCTGCTCCATTGTTCTGCTTTCTCTACCATATGGGGTGGGCTGCCTGAGTATCCCTGCTCCTGCTGCCCTCCTCTGGCTAGTTTAAACCCTCATCAGCAAAGCATTTAAACCGTCTATTGAAGGCTGCCTATCCTTTGCTGGACAGATGCAGATCCATCCCTGTTGTACATGGCTGCATCACTCCAGGTGGGTCCCCAGTCCCCAATGAAGCCATACCCTTCTCATTGCACCAGCCTTTCAACCATGTGTTGAAGTTACTAATGCAGGGATTCCTCCTCCCACCCCACTATCGTGGACTGGCAGCACCTCCAAACGTCTCAGAGCTTGCTACCTTCCCATGCACTCTCCCAACACTGTAAAGTCTCTTTCACCTGCTCCAGGCTTGTCTGTCTTATCCTTGGATAGGTCATTTGCCCCAGTTGGATAATGCCTTCCAGCCTTCACCTCCTTGCCACAGCTTCAGCGATCCTCTGGATGTGCTCCCCACCTTCCGAGCTGTGCCTCCTGGAAGGTACTTTCCTTATTTTCCTCTCTACTATCTGTGCCCAGATCCATTTCCTGGACAATTGAGTCCCCAACAGGTATAATTTCTTCTTCCTATAGGGTTCTGTTCCTCCTGCCACTGGCGCCCTGCTGAAGGATCCTCACCTCCTCCTCCTGGTCTCGGCCTTGGGTTCCTTTACAGGCTATCCAGTTCCTCCAGCACAGTGTAGGGAGTTCATGAGCTGGACTGGATGAAGGATGTGTCTCTGCCCCTCCCCTGAACCTTCCTGGGCCCACTGTAGTTCATTCTGCAATCTGCCTGGGTGACCATTGTGGCGATGGCTGGGAGAACTGGTGGCCTCTGGGTGGGGCGAAGGTCCCCAGTATTCCTGCCAGCTCAACCCAGAGACTGGTGACCTCCACCTTCCGCCCAAAGAGGTGCCTGCAAATGAGGCAGCATCACAGTACCCAGAATATTTTTCTGAAGACTGCTGCACAGAGCACTGTACCACTCCTTGCATCATACTGTGCTTACTGATATTCCTCCCCTACCTTTTTTCCTTCTCTTCTCCCTGTCTCTCTCTCTCCTCTGTAGGGACATACAGCTTCTTGCTTTCTCTCTGTCCTCCTCTTGTATGTGCCCTTGTGGTCCCTAGTTGCTAGCTACACCCTTTGTAATTCTGCCTTTATATCAGCTAGGCTATTGTTTGTGCTGTGCTGCCTAACTGTTCCTACATCTTTAAGTAGGTGTGGCTAGCCTTCCACCATAAGGTGGAGAATTTGGGATGGTTGGGGAATGGGGGGTTGTTCCTTTGGTACACAGTGTCTAGAAAAACAATCAGATGAAAAAAAAGACTTACTTCTGTATCTACAGGGCAAAACACAGCTCTAGTTTAACTTACTAGCAAACGGATTCTCCTTTTCCTGTTCACACAAAATAGGAATCCCACTGAATGTCAGTTAGAACACACTTGAACTTTAAACCTCTCCTAATCCCTGCTGAAATGTGATACCCAAACTGAAGGTACATCCATAGCCAATTTCAAACACTCACAATCTTACCAGCAAACAGATTTTCCTAGTCCTGCTCACACAAAATGGGGATTCCCACCCTCTAGGCTGTGCTCCCTCAACATTCAGCTAGCTTCATTTACCAGCAAACAGATTCTCCTAGTCCTGCTCACACAAGTGGGAATCCCACTTCCCACAGGCTGTGCTCCTTAATGTTCAGCTAGCTTTCTTCTGCAGGGCACCCTTTTTTTCAGATGTAGAGTTCCAAAGAGAGAAAGAGAACTGGGTGCCCTACTCCTCAATTTATGGGCTATGGGCTTTGGAGAATGACATCTTCCTTGAGTGACATTTCCCCAATATCCCCACCCATGTGAGTGTGTGTATGTGTGTGTGTGTGTGTATGTGTGTGTGTGTGTGTGAGAGCCTCTCCTTCTTAGTCCTTCCTTGCTATCTCTAGAAGTTTTACAACATGAAGGGTCCATTGCCTGCCATGGCAACATATCCCAAGAAAGACTGCCCACTTGGATTATGGCATAATTGCCTTCTCCTTCTCATCCTGTCAGCTGTTACTGCTGACCTGCCCATAAGAATGTTGGCACCTCCTCAGTGGATTACCAGCTGTCACCAGCTGCATGCACATCTGACCTGGCAGCCATCTTGAGCATTCCAAACAGAACCTGTAACAGAAGAAAATTTTAAACTAACAAAAGAATAAATAAATCTTTTATTTTTATTTTTATTTTAGTGTTTGGTAACCTGGTAGGCCCACTAGCACACGTGCCTGTTTTAGGGGTGACCTGGTAGCACTTGGCGGTTAAGAGACTTGCTCAGAGTCGCATAGTATGCAAGTGGAGGTTGTGAGAATCAAACTCAGGTCTGGTCTGTATCCTGTCACATCTCCCCTCCAAGAAAATGAAGGCATGTCTCTTTTGAGTGGTCCTCAAGAGAAACTGCCATTCATGTAGAACTAGGGAGTACCTACAGGAACATTCTGTGCTCTTAGCCTGCCTTGACAGTCCATTCATTGGCATTCTCTGCACCACTCATGTGCTGGATGATCATGTTGCTGTATACGACCATAGGATCAAACTCCAGCACAATAATTTTGTATTCCGCCCACTAGTCTTATGGAGCCAAGTCAGGGGATTATGATCTGTGACCACAATGAACTCCCACCTGTACAAATATGACTGCAGCTTCTGAAGGGCCCACACTATGCCCCATACACTCCCTCTCAATTGTAGCTTATAAAATGGGCATCCAAAATAAAAGAAGTCTCATTGGTCAAAACATATCATGTGATCATGCATGAAATCTGTTCCATGCACAGTCATCCTGGTCCTACACTACATCACACAATGAGCAAATCAGTCCTCCTACAACCAGAACTATCTTCCATCCATCCCCCTACAACCAGAATTGATCTTCCATCACAAACATGGCTGCTACCTTTTACACTGAAAAAAAAACTTCAACTGGGCCCTAAAATAAAACTACTTTAACTAAAATTAAACAAATTAATTAAATGTTGTTTCCTGATCATCACACTCTCCGTACACATAAATAAATCAGAAATATTAAGTATTGTTTATAGTTTTATTACAAATGTTTCTTTGCTGACAATGAACCCCCCAATCTTTACCTGTTCATCAGTGAAATCTCTTCCACTTGCTTGACAGTGAGATAATTGAGTCTCTGTCTCTGGAAGAGGCCTTTGTTGTTTTGTGTTTACAGTATGTTAGGAGAAGAACATTCTACCAGTGGAACAGAGCAGAGTTTGAATCCATGAATTTCGTGGCAAACATTAGATGATAAACATTCCATGTCTTGAATGTGAAGGAAAACAGAGATAAAAACAAACAAAAGAAGAAAGCAGGCACTAATACATTGACATCATGTATTTATTTATTTATTAAAATGTTGGTAACCAGGTGGACCCACTGAGACCATGACAGTCCCTTTTTCAGGGGCAGCCGGGATTATTCACAGGTAAAAACATTCATAAATGTACACACAATTACTAGTAAACATTCCATAGGTTTGCACAGTTTACAACAGACAGTATTGCACAGAGCATGGATTAGTGTACTTTGACAATTCAATGTGCGTATTGTATGTCTCAGTTAACATTTTGACAATTTACAACTCCGATACATGTTAGTTCTTTGGTGACAATCATGGTTACAGACAAATTGCAGTAGGGAATACAGGTCACAAATGAGGAACTTTTCAGTTTTCAGCGTTTACAAGTGCATTGGTTAAGCTCTGCTAGATGAATCTTAAGTCCCTTTTGAACCCTCCAAGGAAATACATACCTGCAGACTTGCTGGAACAGCATTCAGAGAGGCAGAATGCTAGCTGAGAAAACCTCTGTCCCTGGGATGACCTGATTTTAGGTACATAGAGGAGCTGGTGGCTCAAGGATCTAAGGGCCCTGCTGTTATGTTTAACAGACACCATTTTAGCCATGCTAGGTGGAGCATTTACTGACTTTAGCTTGAAAGCTAGGCATAACAATGGGTACTCAAGTCGTCCTTTCAGTGTAGGCCAGGACAGGGTTTGGAGCACACAGTGGTGTTCTAAGGCGGAGCCCTGTAGCAAACTGACACATCCTATGATAGAGGGTAGTAAGATTTTGCAGTTCCCCACCTTTCACCATGAGTAACACTGAGACCCATACAGCAGGATGGGTAGTAGGGTTCCAGTTGCAATCTTTAGCCAGGAGTCCTGTGTGAGGAAAGGGCTAAGGCAATACAGTAGTCGAGTTTCTGATTCATGTTCTTGGTTTATACTTCAACATGTCTTGAAAGTGCAGTTCTGGTCTAAGGTGATGCCTAGGTACTTTACTGTTTCTACTACCTAAATCTTTGTGCCATTCAAGCGACAGGGTGTTAAGATAGAGGCTCTATCCTGCCCCAGGCTTGTAGGACTGAATAGAATAGCCTTAGTTTTTTACTATTTAGCACAAGTTTGTTTCTGGCCAACCAACCTCGAGGAGCTACAGGTCATCAGTCAGAGAATTGCTCAAGGAGCCCACATCATTGGAGGTCCTGTTGAGCACAGCAGTGATTTGGCATGTCAGTTATGAAAATAGAGACTAGTAAGGGCCCCAGGATGGATCTTTGTGGGACCCATGTAGAATTTGGCAATTTTCAGATTTGCGCCCTGCCATCTGACAAATTGTGATCTCCCCTGAAGGTAGCTGGCTAACCACCGAACTGTCTGGCAGTCTAGGCCTATGTGTTGGAGTTTTGCAAAGAGCAACTGATGGTCCACCAGGTCAAAGGCCTTGGGAGGGTCATTTAATAAAGAACCAGTGGTCTGGCCTTTATCTAGAGCTGAGAAGATATGAGCTGTGAGAACAACAAGGGCAGTGTCTGTGTCTTGTTTTTTCTAAAATAGTGTTGTCTAGGTGTAAATATGGTGTTCCTCTCAATATAGTCTGTTATTTGTTTATAGATGGCCTCTTGGCACCTTGCTTAGGATGGAGAGGATTGATATGGACCAATAGTTTTCCATGTGTTCACGTGATCCACCTGATCTGTGGATGGGCATAACCAGGGCCACTTTCCAGAGTGTTGGGGCCTTTCCTTCAAGGAGTGATCTGTTGAGCAGGCATGAGACTAGAGCAGCTATGGCTGGGCTGCTATCTTGAGCAGTCTTGGTTCCAGCTTGTCATACCCAGAAGAACCATGGGATTTTATGTTCAAGTAGTTTTAAGACTTTGTTCTTTGATAACAGCTTAAGATGAAAGTTAGGGTGGGTGGAGTGTTATTAGAGTTAGGACGTGAGGGTAGGGGAGCCCTGTGTGAATGGTCTTGAAGTTAATTAAGTTCGTGAAGTAAGAGTTGATTGCATTGGCAGCATCCATAGGGTTTTATAGGTGGGTGCCATTGACTATTATAGCACTGTCACCTTGGGAGGGGCTACCCTTAATGAGGGCATTAATCTTGACCAGAATTTTCTTGGTCGGAGATATTTTTTTTAGGAGTTCTCTGATGTATCATTTTTCATTGTTGTTAGCTCCCTTTACACTTGTTTGGCAGTTCCCTGTAGTTCTGCCAGTCCTTAGGTTGAAGGTGGATTTAAAGTTCTCCACGCACTGTCTCTTTCCTTTATTTTTTTTTTTTTAGATCCTGGAATAGCCACCAGCAACTTGACCTTTACCCTGATTTTTTCAGGGGGCATGCTTGTTTGCTGCAGATAGGAAGTTATTTATGAAGTAGTCTAGATCTGCATCAAGGTTTGAGGCTTGTTTGATGTAAGTCCAGTTTACCTCAGTTAATGTGTCTAGGAAGGATCCTGTAATAAAATTTGAGAAGTTCCAGGCTCAGAGTATTCTAGGTGGTGGTGGGGGAATGGAAATTATTTTTCCATATTGCGAAGACTGGTGAGTGGTCACTTAGGAGTTGGCAAATGTACCGCAAGTCTAATGCTATCTGGCTTAGAGGCCAGGATCCAGTCAAGTGTGGAGTGGTTACCTGATTTGAAATTCAGCCTGGTGTGCTCAGAATCAACTGGTTAGATCAGCTTCTTGTATTAAGTTCTTTATTTCTTCATTAGTTTGAGGTCCCCAGTGTATATTAAAATCATCCAGTATCACCTTCTCACCCTTGGGAGGTCAGGCAGCACCGTGAGAAGAGAATTTAGGGCAGCCCCAGCTGCTTTGGGGGTTTATACACATCCATTTGTCAGGGATTTGGTACCTCCCAACATCAATGTTATGAATACTGTTTTACAACTGGTGTTATTAAGGGCAGGGTTGCCACGTGGGAAGCAGTTAAGGAGGATCTTATGTAGATCAGACCTCCTCCTTTTGCCCTGTCTATCATGCCTGAATATCTTGAAACCTTTTAGCTCAACCTCGTGGTCTGATACATGTGGTTTGAGCCAGGTTTTGAGATTGCAACTACATCTGAGGAATAAAGATTCACCCTGCTGTTCCAGTTTCTAGAATCTTTGGTCCCAGGCTAATGATGCATATGGGTTATTCTTAACCTTTTGAATTGAACCAGATGGACTGGATAGTGGGTTTAATGCATACATTTGTGCCATGAGTGCCGGGTTTGTCTCTATGTCATCTCCAAGAAGGAATTTTAGCTTGAGCATGAACTTGATCCAGGACCATGGCATCAAGAGTGGGACCCCTTCCTTTGTTCACTGAGATAGAACATTAGATTGTAGAGGTAGCCTTTTGTTTAAGACCCTGCATATTGATGAGGGAGGTGTTAATCCCAGTTTGGGGATATACATCAGGGCAATTTTGATGGTGGTCATCCGTTTCATGATCCGAGTCCTGTGAGCACAGAGTACAAAGTGATCTGAGCCTAACACTACCATAATGTACATGGTTGCAAAAATAATTCCCCATGACATCTTAAACATAACACTAGAAAAGGGCAGAGCTGGTTGTAGAGCCCTGGATTATAGGGATACAGGGCACTAGGGGTTAAGAAAGATCCTAAAATGATTCTGTACTACACTGTTAAGGGTCCTTAGTGACTAGTAGTGTAGGGATAAACTGATTAATTACAGAAGTAGCTAGCACAGTAGGGCTGGGATAGCAGTGACAGGAGTAGCACCGACTGAGTAAAATAATTAGCTAGTTTCTTATACATAAGAAAGGATTGCTGCCTAGGAGAATCTTCAACAACAAAGCTATCTTTTTTTTTTTTTTAGAGTTGCTGGCAGTGTGGTGTGACCCACATATTCACCAATTGAAAGCCTATGAGAGTGAAGCTACTGCAGATTTAATAGAGGTCGGACTGGGGAAGTTGGGGCTGGGGTGGGCGGGCAGGAAAATTGCAATCTAGTGCAGAGCTCAGGCTTGAACTCACAGCAGCTCGGTCACTTTTCCTTGGCAAAAAGGCACGAAATTTGAAAAGTATCAGCAGCTGGGCTGCTGAGAAGGGCTCCATCTGAGGTCCGTACCTGTGTGTTCAGTGTTGGTGGGGTGGGTCAGAGCTCTGCATGCCTCTACAGGGATGCAGCAGGTATAACATCATTTGCTGTGGGTGGAAGGGCTATTTTATCATAAATGCACACAAGTAAATCTGCTGTTTCTACATATAAACATACTTTTCCCAACTGTAAAAGTAAAAAAAGAGCCCATTTTATAAGCGTAATAAGACACTCTGGGGTTTTGCATGGAACAGATTTTGCTGCACTTCAAGGAGCGGAATGCACCAGACCTGTGGCCTCATGTCACTACTATTTATTTATTTAATTTGGTAACCAGGTTGGCCCACTGGAACCTTGCAGTCCCTTTTCGGGGCAACCCTGGTTTAGTTACATGTACTTAGAGGGAGAGAAAAACAATGCTTTGATATGTACAGTGAAGCAAGGCTTACATTGAGTGCATGAACACACATTACAGAACAGAAACTGATACAACCAAAACTCCAGACTTTTTAGGTACAGACCATTGACAGTTATAAACCATGTAAGTGTGAGGAACAGTTCTACCACCAAACTATCGTACTCTTCCGTACAAATCCCTCGTTCTTTAGCAGAGATAACACCCTGCATTTGGTCCATTGGCTGCACCCTAGTGGAAGGCAGCACTGAGGCCCTTTCCCAAGGTGTGCTTTTAGCCCCTTCTTGAAGCCCTCAGTAGTGGGGCTGTCTTGTAACTCTTCCGAGCTCATTCCAGAGTTTGGGGAGGGTGACCTGAATGACCATTCACCTAGGGATGATCTAGCCCTGGGAATTTCTAGTAGTGTCTGATCGGTGGATCTGAGCTATCATCTCATCATATTGGGGATAAGCAGGTCCAGCAGCCCAGGAGAGGCCCTGGGTTGCTGTAGCTTAAAAGCCATGCACAGGGAGGGATATGCTAATCTTGCATCCAGGGATGACCATTCTAAGGCCTGGAGCACCTTGCAGTGGTGTTCCATCCTATCTGCGCTGGTGGTGAAACGTCTGACTCTGTGGTAGAGTGTGCTTAGTCACTGTCTTTCCGTAGCCCTCAGCAACTGCAGCAGGTTGCTCCATAGAAAAGTGTGGGAGAATTGTCCCATTACCTACCGCCATCCTAGTTTTGGTTAGAAAGGGGTTAAGTCTGTAGAGGAGGCCCAATTTTGGTTTACTACCTTGTGAGGTGGTCCATGTGCTTCTTGAATGAGACTTCCTGGTCAAAGTACATTCACAAGTATTTCATGATGTCCACTACTTCTATCCCTGCTCCATTCCTAGTGGAGAGTGATAGGTGGTTGGATCTCTTTGACCCAGTCTTTCTGGGCCAAAGAGCATGGCTTTCATCTTTTGCTATTCAACTCCAACCTATTAACCTGACACCAGGTTTCAAGGGCTGCAAAGTCATGATTCAACTCCCAATTTAAGGACTTTGTGTCCTTTCCTGTCCTATACAGCACTGCGTCATCAGCACAGAGTGTGACTTTCACCCCTCCGCAGTGCTGGGGGAGGTTGTTTGTGAACAGGAAAAATAGCAGGGGCCTAAGATTGACCCTGTGGGACACCTGTGGGTACAGGTTGCTCATCTGATGTAGCTCCATTCCACCAGACCATTTGTGTCCTGCCGCTGAAGTAGTTTGTGAACCATTGCAGGGCTGTTGTATCCAGTCCCAACCCCTTAGCCATCCCAGAAGTAGTTGGTGGTTGACCAGACAAATGCCTAGGTGACATCAATAAAGACCACCCATAGCATTTTTTTGGTCTGTGGCTTCATACACATCAGTGGTGAAGCTTATTAGGCTGATACGGTCCCGTGTTTTTTCTGAAACCGTGCTGCTGAACATGTTGCAGGTTGTGCAGTTCCAGGTAGTGGTTTACCTGTTGGTAGATCACCTTCTCCAGCAACTTGCTTAGGGTACTTAGTATGGAGATAGGCCTAAAATCTTCCACATCTCCATGTGGTCTTCCTTCGGGATTGGGGTAACCAGTCCAACCTTCCACAGAGCAGGTATTTTCCTTCTGTCATGGATCTGTTAAAGAGCTGGGCTATAGGTCCTGCAATAGTAGGGTTCCACTTTTCAGCAGCTTGGGTTCCAGGTTGTCGTGCCCTACTGCACAATCTGGTTTCAGGCCTCTAAGCAATTTCAGGACTTCCCTGCTGATACCAGCTTAAAGCAGCAGTGCAACAAAAAGTTATTCCCAAAAGCTCATTTTCTGCTATGGTTAAAGAAAATATTGGCATAGCTGTTGATTTGGATCTTCTGTGTGCCTCCTATGCTATGTACTGTACCTTTACATTTTATCTGGACCATTATCCTCCTCTGGTCCTCAGTATTATTTCTATGCAAATATGAGGTGGCCATCTTTCTTTCTTGAGAAATAATTACTTTAAAACTTTATAAAATCTTAAATGTTAATGAAAACTGAAAATTTTGCCACCAAAATAAGCTGGAAGATATATGGCATCAATTAGGAAGAAAAAGGTGGAGTCAAATTTTAACCACATTTGTTGCACTGCTGCTTTAGGTGAAATTTGGGGCCCTGATACGGGCCTCCAGGTTTGCTTGCCACCAGGAAGGGTCCCTGGGTGTGCTTAGCCTACCAGGGTCTTTGCTGGGATTGACAATTCTAGAACCTCTGTAGGTCCAGAAAGAAATTGTTGAAGGCGTTGGCTGTGTCTTTAGGGTGGAGAGTTGTGTCCCATTTGCTTTTATTAGCCGGTCACCTTACTCTTGCTCACCTTGAGCAGAGTGTTTATGTGCCCCAGAACTTTTTGGGTCTGCCAAGTTCTTGATTGTAGTGCATGCAGATAACTCTTTTGCATTTTTGAGTTCCCTTTGCAGCTATTTTTGGTTCATGATATCGCACCCAGTCCTGTTGTAGGTTTGAGTGCTTGTAATTCCCAATAGTTTATCTCTGTCCTTCAAACTCCTCTTGAGAACAGGGTTGAGCCACCTAGTGTCCTGACCTTTGACCTGATCTTCTTCCTGGGTACGTGCTTGTTGGCTACTGACATAAAGTGTCTGGTGAAGTCTTCAAGGGCTTCATCTATTGAGGTGGTATCAAGGGCCTGGGCCCAGTCCACTTCAGACAGGGCTTGAAGAAAGGAGCCTTTGTTAAGTGCTGAGTAATTTCTGGTCCAGAGGGTTCTGGGGGTTGCTTGGAGAAATTGTTCTTCCACACCAGAAAGGTAGGTGTGTGGTCGCTGAGTGAGTCTGTGCACATTCCTACCATTTTGGACCTTTCTGGATTAGACACTAGTATCCAGTCTAGTGGTATGGTTCCCAGTCTTATGGTTGATGCATGTGGGCTTGTGCATCAGCTGTGTGAGATTGCTCCCAGGAGGCTGTTTTTGACCTCCCAGCTAGCTTATCCCAGTTTAGGATGAAATCTCCAAGTATTATCTTTCACAGCTGGGCAGGGTGGGTACGGTGTTTGTCAGTGTTTTTAAGGCTTACATGGCTTTTCATGGTGTTATAGGTGCACCCTACAAGGAGTGGCTTGTAGTCCCCTGATAAGAATTTTGACAAATATTACATCACACCCATCTCCTTTGAGATCCACAGTAGATACCATGGTTGCATTAATTTGAGACCTAACATATATCAGGACTCTTCCACACTTCTTCCCCTTCCTATCCTTCCTAAATGTTTTAAAGCCTTGCAGTTCAACCTCATGAGGGAGGACATTTGGCTTTAGCTAGGCTTCAGAGATGCAAATTATGTCAGTGGAGTAAGGGCTGGTCCAGGCCTCTAGTTTGTGCATCTTGGGCCTCAGGCTATTAATATTCATATGGGATACCCTCAGCCCCCTAGCTTTGGCCCATTCCATTTTGTGCTAGGTGTTAGGTAGCAGAAGCTAGTCCCTGGGGGGCCTGAGTTTGGCTCTATGTCACCCCCATTAGAAGCAGAAGGCCAAGGAGGATTGTCTTAACACTGACTTGCACAGGGTGGGTGTTTTACTCTTGTGGGCCCTTATATACATTACTGCATCCATGAAAACCCCTTTTTCCAGTATGTATATGGTCATCATATTGGTCCTGAAACATGGGTGGTAACACCCTGGGGTAAAGTGACCCCGTCTGGACCAACTCTACTGGTGTGATGCCCACCTGAGCTATAGCAATGTGATCAGTTACAGCAATTGTCAGTACATATAGGGTTCCCAGCAAAATCCCGGCTCCCCCTCTTTTGATGTCCCATCATTATCCACCACCACATTTGTCTAAAACCAGCTGTAACCTTACTCAGGAATTCCTGTGACCCTTCCCAGAGGTACCTTGGTCATATAGGCAACTCCCCTAAACCAGGAGGCTGTGTAGGGTAATCTAGGACTAGCAGACACCCTGTTCTGGAGGGCTGTATAGGCTTTGCCTTGGGCTAATCTAAGGCAGAGGTAGACAAGATAATTTGGCCATCAAGGTAGGTCAAAGACAGTTCTGGAGACTGCATAGGCTAGGCTAATATGTACAAAAGACTGGGTGCACTGGCAAGATAGTAACAACACAGTGCAATGATGTAATCACTAGTACGCTCTTTTCAAAATAAATCAAATGAAGACAGATGCTGGGGACTGTGTAGGCTACGCTAAAAACAGAGATAGACTGGGTGAATTGGCAGTCGAGAGGGATCAGATACAGTAAGAACACTACACTGCGAATGCTATAGCTACACGCCTTTTCCATGCCTTAAGAATAACTCAAAAAGACAGATTCTGGAGACTGTAATGGTTAGGCTAAAACCAGAAATAGTCTGAGTGAACTGGCAGTCGAGATGGCTCAGATACAGTAAGAACAGAGCACTGTGACATTATAGCTAGCAAGCTCTTTCCTGTCTTAAAATAACTCAGATAAAGACAGATTCTGGGGACAGTATAGGCTAGGCTAAGACAGTGGTGGATGGGGTATTAGCATGCTCTTTTCCCAGTCAATCAATCAAGTTTACTGTTTGATTCAGAGTCTTCAACAAATACACATATAATTAACACAAGATATAAAAAGACACAAACACACACGATTATATAAAAAGACATATAAATATACAATTAGTAACTTTTACTATAATAATTACAAAACTCAAATCTACGCCATGTAATTTTACTGCTAATTTTCCTCCTTATTTTACTAGCTGCCAGAAAGAATTTAGCTATTCTTTGAACAGAATATGCATCTTGTGTGTGGATTAGTATGAAAGTCAGAGTTGCATAATTAACACTGTACATATTATTTATAAAAGGACCTAACCAGTATATAAGCTCTTTGTTGTACCATGCACAATACCACACAATATGAATTAAATCTTCTCGTCCACCAATTGCACAACTACAATTTTCGTCAGTAGTTTTTTTAATATCAATATCTTAGGATACTGCTGTCAAATTGCTCAAATTTATGTGTAGTAAATGTTCTTCTGAGAATAGGATTAGTCAGTACATCAAGAAATGCTTTATATCCAAAATTAGGTTATTATGTGCAAACCATTTGAATAGGCTGAATTTTTCACATGTTCTAAATCTTGCTTTTGCCAATAATTTCCTATTTTTTGTCACATATTTCTTATATTTATTACTTAATAAAACCCACTTCTTAACACATCCTGCTAATGTTTCTAAACATAAATCAGGTACACTAAGAGACATCACTGCTATAATATAATGGCTAGCTCACTTATTTTCTAGCCTTAGTACATAGTTGAGCTAATCCTGTATTTTATGCATGCTAATGACTCGGGGTTGAGCAATAGCAGGCTGTACCCCTTTTAAGCTGCTCCAGACATTGGGCAACTGTTGCAGTTTTGATGGGCTGGGCTGTCTCTGAAGCCTATTTAAGTAAAGGCAGTGGTGTGGGGCAGGTGGGGGGCAATTTTGTTCTCCTGCTCCCTCTACCCCCATGACGATCGCAAACTGAGGACTCTGAAGCTGCTGGAAAGCCCTTTTGTAGGGGCCAGCTCTCCCACAGTTCAAATTTCTTGCGCCTTTCTTTTCCTTGTGGGGTGGGGAAGGCGCACAGGTTGCTGTGTGCACTAGCCCCTGGCATGCCCAAGAAAGTCCCTCCTAGTCTCCTGGGCGGAGGTAAAATCTGTTCCATGTCTTATTGCTTACGTATGCCTCCCTCTGGGCAGAAGCTCCAGCTCAGATACACTATGGGTGCATATCCCCTGTGGTGTAACTTGGCTCAGGACAGTGCCCAGCCCATGGTCCAAGGCATCCACATGCACTATGAAACTGAGGTCATAATTGGGCTAATGAGCATGGGTGACCTACATGATGCCTCCTTCAACTGTCAGAAGGCAGATTCACAGTCCTCTAATGTGACTCCTACTGTTGACTGCTTCTGGGACTGTTAAGGTGTTATCCTCAGAAATGTTATTAGCATCTCTGCAATAAGTTGTTGGACATTTTAGGAGCAGAAACTCTGTTCCACAGCACACCTGCATTAGTATTGGATTCTCCCATTTATATGTTGATTTATATTTAATTTTACATTTAATTGTTGGTGGGTGGAGAGGTTGGGAGGGACAGAGGTTTAGTTAGTGTATGAGTGTGGCATGATTGTGATTAGGTAAATTGGTTTTGTATTTATGGTGTGATGGTGAATGTATGATAGGTTAGTTTTTTCTTTTAATATTGTGTTAGTATTTAATTTATAATTTATAGAGTGTCTGAGGGTGTAGAAAATGTATTTAGGTATCAGGCCCTGCGCACAACTCATATGGTGGCCCTGCTGCATGACCTCTGCTGCTTTGGATTCCCCTCCCAGCTTTATCGGTGAGATGCTGCTGGGAGGTGTGCATTGATGGAGGATGGAAGGGCCTGTGGTGGAGTACCGCTGGTATAGCGGAGGTGAAGAGTATTAGGGTGGTCAGGAACAGGAGGCACCCTGAGGTTAGACAGAACCTTGAGAGAGGCCTGGTGTATTTGGTTCTCCTGTCCCCAAGGCCCCCACCAGTCTGTGTGGGCAGTTAGCTAGAGGGCCTGCAGTCTGCTAGCCGCTTTTGGGCAGTGCTGTACAATGCCAGGGTCAATGAGGAACAAGACTGCTATTATGGCAGACTTGATCTACTTGGTTGACCTGGCTTGCATCACTGAGACTGGCTGGAGAACAATGCTGGGCCAGTATTGGAGGCATCAGTCCCTCGCTGGGTATTCGGTGGTACATTGCCCAAGGAGGGAATGCATGGGAGTAGCCATCTGTTTTAAATCCAGCCTGAACTTCTCTAGTGCACCCAGAGGGCTCTACCTTGTCACTTGAATGTGTGGCAGTGCATGGGGTCCAAGTGAAAGTTTCAGGATTCTCATTTACCATCCCCAGGGATGGGGAGAATTACTGCAGGAGGTAGCGGACTTCTGTGCTGACAGGTGATGGACTCCTCTACATGGTTAATTCTGGAGAATTTCAATGCTTGGATTGACTACTGAATCTTCACTTTTGGTTATGACCTCCTCTAGACAATGACTTCTCTAGGCCTGACACAGGTAGTTACCTCTGTGACCCATCAACATGACCATACCTTGGACTTGGTATTCTCGCTGGGGCTTGTTGTTACTGACATCAACATTGATCGAGTCTTTGGTCCGATCATTGCACAGTGGAGTTCTCATTTGGCCGCCCCAGTAGTCCCTCCCTGTTGAGATGATCCGCTATTGCCCTTTAAGGAGATTGTCCCCAGAGGGACTTTTGGTAGTAGTAGATTTTCTGGCATGAGTGCTGCATGTGCGATTGGCACCACGTGAAGCAGTGGTGGCCTATAAAGGGGCCATTGCCAAGGCACTCCATGCCATCGTACCTATCTGTATATGACCCAGGTCTTCTAGCTTAGAGATCCCCATGGTTTGATGGGGCTGTCAAGGAGATGAAGACCAGGGGTCAGAAGTTGAAGCATTATTGGCAGAGGACCTGGTCAATGGAGGATAGACTGGCCTTGAGAAATCATTATAATGACTATCAAGGGAAATCAACCATAAGAAAGCAGAGTTCCTGTCCAGAGAGATTGCTTCTGTGAAGAACAGACCAGCTCAGCTATTTTGGACTGTGGATAGACTGCTACATCTAGTCTGTCTACAGCTGATAAGACATTTTTCAATTACATTGTATGAAGAGTTTGCTCTGTTTTTCTCAGATGGGGTGTCCTTCATCCAGGCAGGGATCTCCCCAGTGGGACATGATTTGTCCCACAGTGGTTGAGCCTGGTGAGACAGAGACACTCCTATTGTTGGGGGAGAGTTTTGGACAGTGGAGGTGGCTGAGGTTCTGAGATGATTTCAAGCTGTGACCCACATACTGTGAAATGGACCCTGGCCAATCCATCTTCTAGTGGGAGGGTGAAGCCATTGCTCCGTATTCACCAGGATAGTCCGGTGTTCGCTGTCAGAGGGTGCTTTCCCAGTGCCTTGAAAGAGGTGTTGGTGAAGCCTCTCTGAAGAAACCATTGCACCACCCTGACATCCTGGTGATTTATAAACCTATCTCCAACTTCCCATTTCTAGGGAAGGTTGTCAAGAAAGTGGAGGCTCTGCAGCTTGAGGCACACCTCTCGGCCTTTGACATCTCGAGCCTTTCAGTCTGGTTTCAGAGCTAGGCATAGCATGGATCAGGGCACTAGTTAGGTGCAAATGACCTCCTCAGGGTGATAGATAGAGGGAACAGTCAATTCTCCCTCCTCGATCTCTCAGCAGCATTTGACACCATGAACCACAACATGCTTTTGGATCACCTTAGAGTTAATGGTGGATTCATCAGAACAGTCATGCAATAGTTTGAGTCCTGTCTCTCAGACAGGAGGTAACGAGGTGATGGGGAATTTTCTCCTTGTCCTCAAGCTCCTGTCATGTGGAGTGCCTTAAGGTTAGATCCTTTCACCGATGCTGTTCACGATGTATATGCTGCCCTGGGGAGTTCATTAGATAGTACAGTCTGGGTTTCTGCTATGCAGACGATACCCAGTTGTATATGTCATTTGACCCTGGAGCCAATGTTGCCATTGAAGTGCTTCATAAATGCCAGGCCAACATTCAGGACTATATTTCCTCTAACTGGCTGAGGCTGAACCCTGACAAGACAGAGGTGCTGGTGATTGAGCCTGGTCGCTGGCATGATTTGGATGCTCCGGGTGGTGACAGGATTGTCCTGGGATCCACTCTGTTGATGGCTTCCCAAGGTAAAAATGTGGACATCATCCATGATGACAGGCTCACTCTTAAAGCTCTAGTGTCATCTGTTGTCAAAGTGGGTTCTACCTCTTAAGGGATGTCGCCTAATTAAATCCTTGATTTCGCCTGAAGACTTGCCATCACTGGTTCATGCTATTGTGACCTCCAGACTGGACTGCTCTAATGCTTTGTACTTTGGGGCCAATGGAAGGATTCTCTACCGACTGCAGCTAGTGTTGAACATGGTGGCCAGGTTGCTGATGGGCCTACCCAAGTCCTGTCATGTGGCCTCAGTCCTGCAAAATCTGCATTGGCTGCATGTCTAGTAGAGGATCACCTTCAAAGGTGGGCTTGCTCACTTACTGTCTAAGGCCCTATGGCCTGGGCTGTAGTTACCTGTCTGACCTCCTTACTCCAGCCACCCGTTATGTTCCTCCGCCTCCACCGAGGCCTCCTGGCTCTGAGGGCTAGGCTGAAACCCCAGGAGATCACTTCTTTTGAAGTCGCGTCCCAGCCTTCTGGAACTCACTGCCAAAAGCATTGAGGAGGCCCCATAGGTGGAGGCATTTAAAAGTGGCCTGAAGACCTACCTTTTTATAAAGCATTTTCAGATAGTTTTAAAACAGATTTCATATAAGTTTTGAATTATGAATTATAGCTGTATTGTTTGTTTTATGCTGGTTTTATACTGCTACAACCCTGCTTTTTACCTGCAATGGAGCCCACAGCCTCTGGGATTGGGTGCCAAATTCAAATAAAACTTTACTTACTTTACTCTACTTACGCTGTCCAGAGAACCTTCTCTAACATTGTTTTGGTCGTTCTAGCAGGGCTTGGTCACATCACTGTAGTGAAGGACAAAGCTCCTGTAGTACTCAACTGTCTCCAGAAATGCCCTTACCTGTTTCTTCATAACAGGAGTGGGCCATACCTGGATGGCATCAGCCTATGTAGGCTCTGGACAGATGCATCCCTGCCACTTTGACCATGCCTACTTGGAATTTTTCCACCTTAACTGTCAGCCCTGCAGCTTTCAATTGGCTGAACACCTCCCTCATGTTCCTGGTGTAATCCTCCCATGTCTGGCTGTAAATGGCTATGCCATTCATGTACACCAGCACATATTCACCTTTCCCACACAGAATGTGATCCAAAAGTCACTGTAAGGTTCCAGGTGCATTCTTTATCCCAAATGACATTACGTGGAATTTGAATAGGCCAAATGGGGTGAAAAAGTAGACGCCTCTCCCTGGTGGTAGGGTTAGGGGTACCTGCCAGTGGCTCTTTGTCAGATCTATCATGGTCAGGAACCTGGCTCCCCAGCCATTCCAAGGTCTCATCTGTTCTGGGCATGGGGTAGGTATATGACTTCATGATGCTGTTGAATCTCCGTAGATGACACTGAACTGAAGTACTGTCCTTCTTGGGATCAGGACCATGGGTGAGGCCCAGGGCTGCAGGACCCTGGATCACTCCAAGGGCCAGCATCTCCCTGGATCCTCTTGCATGGTCTGCTTAACTCCATCTGGTACCCTGTGAGGGACTGCCTCAGAGCACTTGGGTCCCAGTGTCCATGTGTTATTCTGAACATATCCCCAAATGCTCACAGCACCCCTCATCTCCCTCCTCTCCTCTGCTTGGGCTGGTGTCAGCTGCCCTGAGAGGTGAGGTTATCCACTCAGGATCCTCCTGCACCTCCACAAGGAGGTCCACCAGGAATCTGCCTCATTCTCCTCTTCTGGTATGCTGTACACAGCAAGAACCATTTCCTCCCTATCGAGTAGGGCATTATCATGTTAACATGATATACCCTTTGCCTGCACCTTCTGTCTGGAAGCCTTACTACATGATTGACCTCACTCACCTTCCTGATTATGGAGAATGGGTCCTCCCATGCTGCCTGCAGTTTATTTGCTGGACTGGGACAAGTACCATCACTCATCTTCATACTCCCAGGGTCTGGACTCATGGTCATACCAGGTTTTCTGCTGCTGTTGCACAGTGGTTAAGTGCTCCTGGGTGAGCCACATGAGTGCCTTAAGCCAGGTCTTGAAATTCAGGACATACTGCACAACAGATTCCCTTGGGAGGCAAGGTTACCTTCCCATTCATCCTTGACTAAATCTAGGGGCCTTCTTACCCTGTGACCAAACAGGAGCTCACAGGGTGAGAACCTGTAAAATCTGAGGACTTCCATTTATGCAAACAGGAGGTGGGCCAAATATCTATCCCACTCTCTTGTGCTGGTCAGCAAATGTCCTGAACATAGTTTTGAGGGTCCCATTGAACTGCTCGACCAGGCCATTTGTTTTGTGAGATAGGGTGAGGCACAGAGACTCATCACTAATGATGACATGGAATCCATCTACTGGTTTGACAAAATCTCCTAGGGAAGTCCCACTCAGCTAAAGATTCCCAGGATCACATCAGCCACTTTCTCTGCCTCAATGGAAGACATGGCCACTGCCTTGGGGTACCAAGTTAAGTAGTCCATGACAATCAGTATGTATCTTTGCCCATGTGACTTGGGGTGCTCATGGGCCCCACTATGTCCATGCCTACCCTCTTAAAGTGTTCATCAATAATCGGCAGAGGCACCAAAGCTACCTTAGTCTTGTCCCTTACCTTGCCCACCTTCTGGCATTGTGGACAAGTCCAAAAGTAATTTGCCACATCTGTGTCCATAGTCAGCCAAAGAAAGTTGTTGGCAAGCTGCCTTTTGTGCAGTTAATATCCAGGTGGTCTGAAAAGGGATGTCATGGGCCTGGATCAAAAGCTACTTGTGGTAAACCTGAGGGACTACCAACTGCCAGAGAACTTCTCCCTCTAGCTACCTCTGTGGTGTACATTCCTGTACAACAGCCCATTCTCCAGGAAAACTGAATTTTATTTTCCTTAGAGTCCTCAGCACTGTTTGCTATCTCTCTCAGTTTCTGGAGGGTAGGATCAGCTGTCTGAGCTCTGCCCAGTTCCTCCTGTCTGACCCTCTCCAACTCCTCCAGAAGGAAATCTGCCTTCAGCTATTACCTCCTCTGTTTGCAGCTGGTGCAGGGCTGCTACTCCTAGCCAGCTGCTCATTCACATTAGCTATTTCCTCAGCTGCTGTGGGAAGTGTTAGCATAGGATTTGTTACCCCACCTTGCCCTCAAAAGCTTGCCCTTTTGCTTGACTATGGGTAGTGACACACACTAGGTTTTCCCTATGGTCAAAATCATTAAACATGATCACATCCAAAGGGAGACTGGATGTGAGCTCCACCTCCTGTACCCTATGGCCACCTTCCAGCTCAGGAAGGCCCGAGCCATTGGTACTTGCACCACTGGACCTGTTACTCCCTGAATATTGGAAAAGTGCCCCAGCAGACTCTGCTTTGCCTGCATCAGATCCTGCCTCACCATGGAGATGGAGGTGGCAGTGTCCCTCAATCCCTGTGTTACTGTCCCATTAACGAAAATAGGGTGCATGTGCATGGAGGAGTTTGGTGGCACAATAGTGCATGAACAGGCTGCTATCTGCTGAGTACTGTGTTGATCACCCTCTGCCAGACTTTGCCTTTTGCTCATGTTTTAGGGCATTCATAGGACAGATGCCCCACTTCCTGGCAAATCCAGAATTTCTTTCCCCTTTCTCCTTGTTCCCCTTAGGGCCAGTGGGTTCTGTTTGTGGTCAGAAACACTCTGGTTTACTTATGCTGCCCTCCCTGGGACCCCTTAAAAGCATTGCTGCCCCACCCAATTGTTTCTACTCTGCGTGTGGTCTGCTAGCCACATACAAATCAGCACTTTCTGCAGCCTCCCTCATGAGCGTATGCTTGGTAAAGTAGCCATACGCAAATCCTGAGGTACAATTTTAGAAATTGTTCCTTACAAACAAATCTTTATTTGCTCTATAGTCCTAGCTTTAGCACCATCCATCCAGTGGTCTAGAAAGGCACACATTTGGACATGTAATTCTACATAGCTGTCTCCTGGGCATTTTCTGACTTCTCAAATTTTGCCAATAAGCCTCATGAGTCAGTTCAAAACATTTCAGTAACACCCATTTACTTTACCATAGTCCACACAGTTCTGATCATCCATTCTAGCAAAAGCATGCATGGTCAGTAAGCAATGGTTTAAGGTGGATCGTCCACAAAGCCCTGCCCAATTTAAACTGCACACATACCCTCTCAAATGATTTAAAAACAAATTGAGATCATCCTCCACTCAGTATTGAGGAAACATTTTAGACTTAATTGTGGCTTCATGGGTTTGACCCCTATACTACTTACTGTTTGCTGTGGTGTTTGCTGGCACAGTTTCACCATCACTTTCTCATGCTATTGTCTCTGCATCTTGTGCTGTCATTCTTTCTGTCTTTCTGCCTGTATCAGGATTTCATGCTGGTGAACCTCTCTTTCATCCTGCATAAGGATTTCATGCTTGTGAGCCTTCTCTCTTCCTCAGCCTCCAACCCATCTCTCTCCCTTCCAACCTCAAGCCTTGCCTCTGCAGTTCAGCCTCCTTCAGCGAAAGTGCCATCATCAGGATCTCCAGCTGATTTTGAGCTCCTGCTGCACCAGCTCCTTAGCTCAGGTTTAGGCTGTACTGCTGCACCAGCTCGTGGTTAGAGGTGCCCTCTGACTCAGCTGCTGAGATCTGTCTCATTATCTTGGTTACCTTCCTCAGTGACCACCTGTTACCCAGGTGTTTGGCTATACACCTCTGACACCATCTTCCCCTTGGCATTAGGTCCTGCTCCGACAGAGCTTCCATGAGGCCATTCCTTGTCAGGCCCTCATAGACGATCCCCTGTCTGTGCACAGTTCATGAACTGATGCACATTAAATCTACCATACACTGAGATGCTCATTTTTCTAACTATGCTGCACTAAGCTGTTTTCCAGAAATAAATAAAAAAAAAACAGTAGTACACACTGTAACCTTTTGTATATCATGTCTAGTGACTGTTCAGGTATATTTCTACTGGCACTCTGTCACTCCATGTGCTAGGTAAGGCTTCTACCTCTCCCAGAGTTTCTGCCTCTAGAGGAAAGCACACTGTTCACAAATTTTGGCTTTAACTCTGTGCACTAATTCATCTTGTACCACCAGCTGTGACAAAACAACCCCATGGGCCATCCCAGCTTACAAGACAGTTTTGTCAGGGACTTCTAATTTTCTGCCACCACCTGATTATGTTCAGGAAACCACTTTTGCCCTGCTCAGGGTCAGGAAGGTCAACACAATAACTATTGATTGAGTGCACTTCATAGACAGACTGCAAATAGGGTCCAGCAGAAATACTAAAAGGATTTTGTAAATAATGAAGCAGTCACTGTTCTATCAAAAATAGATTATTTACTGAAAGATACTACAGGTATTTACAAACAGGATGTATTTAGGATATATTTAGAGTAGAGAAAGGGTTTACCTTTTGCTAAGAATAGAAACATAAAAGTAAGTTTTCATTCATTCATTCATTTATTTATTTATTTATTTATTTATTTATTTATTGTCTTGGACAACAACCTATGAGCTAGCAGCTCTTTTACAAAGGTTCCACGTTAATGACAGAGTGACTTACAACAAGGTACAAGAATAAAAACAAGTACAAAATACAGAAGGTAATTAAAAATAGCTGGTAACATAGATACATGATTATTAACACAGCAACTGCAGGAGGTCAAAATAGACAATCCGGAGGGTGGAGAAAGGAGGGTAGCAGGAAGGCAATGAGTAGAGGGTGGTAAGCAGCCAGAAAATTGTTTTGTTAGAATGAGGAGTTGAGGTAGGAGGAACAGTAGGGGGATCAGGAAAGCAGTAGGGAGGGTGGCATGAAGCCAGGGTGAGGCTTTGTTGAAGGAAATGGTGCTGGGCAGGATGACTTTGACAGGAGGGAACAGGAGGGGAAGAGGAGGGAAGTACTTTTTAAGTGCTTGATGCGTACGAGAGCAGGGTAAGTGGAGGATGGAGGGAGAGAGGGTTTAAGCTTGATTGAGATTTATTAGGGGCAGTGGTCCTCAAGCAGGGGATAGTGAGGGAAAGGGTAAGTGAGAGGGGTAAGTGGAGGAAGGGGAAGAGTAGAACAAAATTTTATTCAGAGGAAGGGGTAGTAGTGGGGGAAGTAGTTGAAGGTGAGTAGTGTAGCTGGGTTTCTCATCTTGGGAGGAGGGTGAGAAAGTTAGTAGAGTAAGGAAGGTGGTATTTGGGGAAGAAGCAAAAGGAGGGAGCAATTACATGGTTAAAATTAGTGGAAGATGGTGAGGAATATATACGAGGGAGTTGAGGGTCAAGGATCAGAGTCGTTGAGCAATGGGAAGAGAGGAGGTGGAGGGGATACAAATGGATGAGAGGATAGAGAGAAGGATTTAATTCAAACAGTCGCATCTCCCTTAGGCATATAGGTGTTGTTTGAGTTCTATTTAAATGGCCCAAGCTTTGTGTTATTTGTTATGCTGGTTGGGAGCTCGTGAGCCAGAGCCGGGCCTTATAAGGGAATGATCTTTGTGCAAGTGCTGTGTGGTGAAAAGGATGCAGGGCATTTCATGCCTTCTTCTGGTCAAATGTGAATTTATTGCTGATTTAAGAAGCCTCCAGGTGGATTTCAGAGTTAGGCATAGGAGGTTTTTTATAAAGGGCAGACTTGATACTTGATTCTCCTATGTAGGTTTAGCCACTTGTTTGGGCATAAAGTTCACAGGTATGTGGGAGGATGCCTGCACTTCAGGGCATTATTTGTGACTATGCTATACACAAGGCCATAGTCAATGATGGAGAACTGATCTGTTTACTGCTAGTGTGAGGGTTTCCATTGTTACATAGGAATGGTGTCTAAAGAGTAAGCCAGTTCTTGTACTGACCGTTTTACAACATGATTGATATGCTGTGTATAGGAAAGGAGCTGTCAAGGGTGATACCAAGGTTTTAAAGTTGCTTAACTTGTTCCATTGGTTCAAGCCTATTATTATGGATTGCTAGATTTATTTTGCTCTGACGGTTGGAGAACAGCATCTTTTTTTAATAATTTAGAAGAAGTTTGTTTCGTTGAACCACTTCTAAACAATAGTGAAACTCTCTTGTAGATTATTGTTTAGTTAGTTTAAATGGGCTACGTAGAAGATGACCGATATCCACTTAAAGAAGAATTTTGGCTGGGCAGATATCAGGGAGGAGTTGATAACAAACTAAACAGTATGTGGCCCAAGACAGAGCCCTGGGGATGTTCAGTGACACCTTTCTGACATCTGAGTGTGTGCTATGTATTTTTGCCTGCTGAGTTCGTAGAGCTAGGTAACTCTGAAACCACAGGGTGGTGTCAGTTGATATTCAAGGGCAAGTAGTTTTTCTTTAGGAGAATACAGTGATTGACTGTATCAAAGGCTTTTGTGGGTCGATATACATAGACCCCAATAGGTTGCCCATGTCAGCCTCATGGATATAGTCAGTGTATTCTAGGAGAGCAGTAGAAGTGCTGTGTGCCTTGTGAAATCCATGCTGTTGGGTGCACTGGATATTATTTTTATTCAAATAGTCCACCAATTGATCCGATACTATCCATTTGAGGGCCTTGGATGGGAGGGGTGGTGAAATGGATATGGGTCAGTAGTTTGAATGGATTGCACAGTCTCCACGCTTATGAGCAAGTGTTACTGAGTCTGCTTCTGATTTCTTCCTATGGGGAATTGTGCTAATTAGTAACATCTTGCCTAACATTGCTACAGCCTCCCTTCTACCCCTTCTTTTATGGCTCCCCTGCTCCTGTCACTTAAGTCCCCTTATGAATCAACTAAAGCAATGATATCATAGGATAGGATGCTTTGCCTCAGGTGCTACCCACGCAACATCATTGCACTGTACTCGCATCTCTTGGTTGTCTACAGCTAGAACATAAATTCCAGTATATCTCCTTCTGCCTTACCTATAAACTCACTCACCTGTACACTCCTCCAAGTCTATCTTATATTGTGGTGAGAAACTTAGCCTGCTGGACCATATGCTTCCCTCCTTCCTCCTTAAATGTGCCTCGACACACCTAGCTGCAAGCTGGAGATCTTTTGCCTATGCTGCACCCCAGGCCTGGAACTCCTCCTTCCATCGATCCTGTCTTGTACTACCTTCCCAGTTTCAAAAGTACCCTGCACAACCACCTCTGTGGCCTAGGAATTTGCTCCTGATTAACCTATTTACCCTGTTCTTTTCCATACTTACGTCAGTCCATCCTGGTGAGCCTGCCACCGCAACTCATGGTACTACCTGTCTCTTAGATTGGATTTACACTTTTACATTGCAGTAGATTGTGTAATCTGATGTACACATTTTCCTACACTATTTTGCATAACTGCTGCATATAATATTGTAACCCCTTGTTACCCGTGGTTACTTAGAATCCCAGTAAGACCTAGTGGTAGGCAGGGAGGCAGCTTGTGAAACTCCAGTTAAATGGGTTTCACACTGTCTCACTCTGTTCTCAGTCTCAGCTGAGACTGAGAGATGACATCACCAATAGAACTGTTGCAGCTGCTAAGCCACATTGGAATCTGCAGCAGAGGGAGTGAGATAGAATGTTGGGAGTTTTCAAAGTCAGTCTCCTGCTTGCCTTCAAGCAGGAAGGAGTTCCTGTTTACCTTCTGTCAGAGAAGGAGGAGAAGCCAGTTTCAAGTGGTGGAGACTGCTGTCCGGTCTCAGTGCTCTTCCTCCGGGAGGGGAGAAAGTAAAGTATCCCTATGTAGATTCCAGGGCAATCCCCTAATTTCTGCTAAAGAAGAAAGCTGCCTGTTTCAGTTTTAGTCTGTTGCTTGAAAAGTGGAAAGAGTTGTACTTTGCCTGTGGGGCACCTGCAACAAAAGGGTGAGTGTTTGCTCTAAAATGAGAGGGCAAAAATGTGTTTCTTCAGCCTGGGATATGTGAAGAAATCTGGGATTTGAACTACTATTTGGGAGACCTATAGTACTAGGACAAACAAATGGAGTAGTGTCAAAAGCTAAAGTGCTGTGTGAATTCAAGTAATATTGTGGAGGGGTGCGACAGTTCATCCACCATTTAATCTACAGTCCAGAATTTCAGTTTGTCCAGAGAAATGGCTGGGTATGGGCTGTGGGGAGCTGGAGGTGGGAACACCCCCATCTTTAGTAACCAGGTCCACCTCTACAGATTTCTGCTGTGATTGCTACTTGCCTCATGCACTTGGCCAGTGATGAGGAAGTACCCAGGCGATGGGTCATAGATGAAATCTCTAGGAAGTCAGAGACTTTATTTGGTGTGTGGAGCCACAACAAGTGTGAAGAAAATTCTCTTTTGAGATGGGAGTCAGAAGAAGCAAATGGAAATCTCTCTAGGGGTTGCAGACTCTAAGTGGTGTGGGAGCCACAACAAGTAAAATGGGTTCATTCTTCAAATGGACCATCAGTCAAGTGGTCGGCAGAGGAGCCGGGTCCGCCGGGCTGTGTAACCAAAGCTCGTGCATGTCCGGACTGTGTGCCTGGTGGGTCCAGAGCCTGAAAACAGTAGAAATGGTTCATTCTTCCAGTGGACCGCCTTGTAGACTCTAATCTGCATTATTAGTAAATGTAGCCCCATGGGGATCCATCTATGCTTTGTTGTGTTCAGCTAGTTGTGAATAAAAGCCACACTGTAAAACCCATTCCTGGTTCTGGACATTACAGTTATTGCTTCCTGTGTTCGGATTTACTTGGGTGCCCCTGTGCAGAGTAACAAACCTAGGTCCCTTGTGCTGAGTAACCTCATCCTCCTCGAACCCAGATCCTCACACAGGTATTGCTGCCAGCACCAACAGCATGCCACCTTCGTTTTGGCAAAAAGGCAGGGTGGGTTTACAAAATGGAGGCACCGCTTTGGATTTGTTCGGGAAGGAAGGTGTCAAGCAAGGGGCTAGCATTTTGGCTGTCTGGCAGTGGATAGCCCAAAAGCTGAAGCAATTTCCTAGTGTGTTGCTGTGTGTGTGAATCTTGTGCTGCTGTTTAAAAATGCCAACTGTTTACCAAGGAGCATTAAAGCCAAAGAGTGTGCCCTTGTCCTGCATCAAAATTGTTTACAGCGTTTTTGCCTTTAAAATGAACTGTGGTAAATAAAAGTGTGAAAACTAGGGTAGCATCAGAGAAATTATGCCCTGGACTTTTGAAATGCTTTTAAAGTGAATTCTGTGAAGGAAAGCGTGGAAGACTAGGGTAGCAACAGAGAAATTATGCCCTGGATGTTGAAAATGCTTTCTGTGTAATTGGAGAGACTGCAGAGTTAATGGCAATATTATATGGTTGAAATGGGCTCCGCCGTGGAGTCAGTTGGAAAAAAAGTGCATTCTACAGTTTAAATTTGCCTGCTCGACGATCGCTCGCGAGGAGAAGAGCCCTCGTGAGAAGAAGAGGCTCATTTGCATGGCGGTCGGTGGTTGGTCAGGTTGCAATTAGTCCCACCCCTCTGCCAGCTCTACAGAGACTGCCTCAGCATTCGAGAGGGAGACAGAGTGTAGTGCATGTACTGGCAGTGGAGGAGCATCATGGAGTATTCAAAGAGCTGTAGACATCCAAGAAATTGACTTTTGAATTTAAAATCGGGCTCAACCCGCAAATCAATCGTGGAAATAGTGAGTTTGGTGGTTAAAACGACGATCGCTAAGACTGCCCGCCCATGTGTGTACAGAAGCCTTAAAGAACTGGCTGCAGGCCGCTTTACCCCATCGCAGAAGTTGCTACTGATCACAGTAAGTAAACAACTAAGAAACTGCTCAAACAGTGATTTTCAGTTATGCCATATAAATGTGTGTGCAGCAGTGTAGTCGCTTTGCAAAGTACGACTGTGTGAAGTCCTGCCAGCAAGTGCAAGTCTGTAAAGCCATTGATTGTGTGCATGTAAGAAAATAGCCTCAGTTTAAAGTTTGTAGCCAGAGAGAGACTGTGGGTTGTAGCAAAATGCAACACTAGTAGAAGCAGGCAATCCTGTGCTAAAACCTGAAGCTTTGAGGACTGTGAATTAAATGAATGTTACCAGCATGTAAAAGTCAAGGAAAATCCTGTAAATGTGTGTAAAGCCAAAACAGAGCAAGCTGTGCAGTTTGAGTAAAAGTTATCAGTAGCTGGTGTAAATTGGGTGCGCAGTGGCTTGACCCAGATTCTAAATGTTGATGCACAGGAGTGCTGCGCCACCATTACAGGGTGGGGTAGTAAAGTAAACACAGCAGCAGCAGAGGAGCCATTTAAAACTACAAGGTGTGTTCATTAAAGTGGGACTTTCAGTTACAGTGAACTTTTGTTTATTTTCTGCAGTTATGGCCTCAGGACCAGCTCGTTACCGGATCGTGCTCAGGTTGCAGTAACAGCAGCAGTAAATAGACTGAAAGATATTGAAAAGTGTGCTATGGAGGGCAACTGCCTCCTGATGTGGTAATTCCTAATTATCCAGTGCATGTATGCCAAATATGCTTGAGTGCTGGAAGGGACGTCTTCATGATTCCTCACTGTGCTGGATGCCTACAAATATATGGCGTGTATAAAGCGCCTCCAATTCATTGGCTCCCACATGGACAAAAATTCAGGAATCTGCAGTTGGCAGCACACAGCACCAGGTGGAGCCTGTGGAGGAAGGTCCTCGGGGAGTGTGGCACAAAGCTAGAGGATGTAGAGTTAGAGACTAAATCTGAAGTTGAAGTTTTGGATGCTGGATCTCAGAAAGAAAGTTCGGATAAAGCATCAATAGACCCCTGGGTGGGGGCCTAGTCAAGTCTCTTAGATGAAGATGAGATGTGGGAGGCCTTTAAATGGGAGGTGTCGACCTCTGCACCTAGTGATGAATGGATAGTCTCAGGGGTGAGCGACTGCTCACTCCTGGGCTCAGATCCTCAGTGAAGAGGAAGATGAGGAGAACCTATGTGGCCTTGTGAGAAAGGAGACGGTACACAGCCTCAAGATATTGCCTCGGAGGAATGTATTGAAGAAGGTGGTGATGCCACTGCCCTGGCTTTACAGAAGAAAGAAGTCAGGGATCTGTTTCAATTTCCTTAAGAATGTGAAGCTGGCAGAACCAGGACTGGCCACCCCAAGCCAGGCCAGTGGTCTCAGATTGACCAAAGCAAGTAAAGAGGAGAGACTGGTTCATAGAAAGGCAAATGAGATCTATGGTATGACCTTTCCTCGGAGAGTCTGGGAGGAGATTGAGGACTGCAGGAAATCCTGGATCTGGGATGAAGCAATGAAAAGTGTGCATCCTGGGGCTCCACAAAAGTATACCCAGTGGAAGAGAAGCAGGACACTGTTTATGGACAGAGTGAGAATAGTGGACAGAGGGACGTGAAATCTCCCACTGTGTGAATTATGTGCACCCAGACAGAGTAATAATTAAGCCCTGACCTCCGGTACTATTGGCCTCAGTGCAAGGTCCTCCCAGCAAATGTGCCCGTGCCTACAAAATGGAGAACCGAGCAGTGGTAGTCAATACTGCCACACCAGACTGTTAAGTGCCCTTATTGATTCGCCAATATGAATAACCAGGACTCAGGTGCTCCACAATCATCAGTCTACAGTGTACTGTCCTGTCCAGCAACCATCCACTGGCCCACCAGATGACTTCAGATCCAGAAGGACACCATCCCAGCTGTTTCCTGTTCATCGCCTGGTAATCGGATGACATCGGACCAGCTTTTTTCTTTTGTTCCTGTTCTAAGGTTCCGTCTCCATTGATGACATTAGCCCAGCTGTTTCCAGATGTGCCCTCCTGCAGTTCCCAGAAGATGTCCAGCTGTATCAGAAGAAATGCTGCCAGGGAGAGTCTTCGGCAGGTGCAGGTTCTGCAGAGTCTTGTACTACAAATGGCTGGTAAGTCCGAAACTTTCCTATCTTTATGACATTGCAGTACACACCCTAAACAACAGACTTCAAACATGTGTGAACTGTCTGCAAAGACTCTCCCTTTGGGACTTTGGCCTCTTAGAACTGTGCTTCACCAGGCTTCGACCCAGGACAGACTCTTTATTGGACTGGCCTTGGACCTTGTGGTCACTAGTTGGGACTTTTAGGGCACTCCATCCCCAAATGTGTATTGTAAATAATGTCATTATTGTACTCTAATGTAAATACTGTTTTTCTACCTTTTTTCTAAAAAATCTTTTTGGGATTTTTCAGTGTTTTTGTATGGTAGGGTTTTAGGTAGACTGTGTATGCAGATTAGGAACGTTTGTTTTGTCTTTCTTTTTCTTACATTTGTTCCTGGGAAGACAGAAGAAAGACAAGAAGAGGAGGGGCTCATCGGAGTTCCTCATCAGTGCTTTATTGTGTAGAAATTTAAAGTACTGTGGTGTTATTGTTATGGTGGTTACTGTATTAACCCTTTCCTTCCACAAGTGTGGTTGTGGGGGTAGGGAGGAGGCAGTAATGGTATTTTAATGGTGTGGTTGCAGGTTGCCCAAGGTCGGGAGGTCCCCGGTTTTTGCTTTGGGAATATTATGTTAGAGGCAGATAGGTTTTCCTAGAGGGTTGGGGGATGGACAGGCTGTGGCCTGACCTACAGTAGGAACCACAGTGCTGAACTATCAGGGCTATGCTCTGGATGGTTCTACCAGAGCCACTGGGTGTCCATAGTAAGTGGATAGTGTAGAGGCTGATATGTCAGCTACAGGCCTCTAGGCCTTTGGTGTTGCCTGCCTGTGCTTGCACATGGTAGGAGGGGCCTGATCACTCCCCTCCGCAGGTAGCATAGGGTGGGATGGCCTAAGGCCGGGTGCATAATGACTGGGGACAGCCATTTTCCTGGTCAGGGCGAGTGTAACCCCTTGTTACCGGGGTTACTAGAATCCCAGTAAGACCTAGTGGTAGGCAGGAAGGCAGCTTGTGAAACTCCAGTTAAATGGGTTTCACACTGTCTCACTCTGTTCTCAGTCTCAGCTGAGACTGAGATGACATCACAATAGAACTGTCACAGCTGCATAAGCCACATTGGAATATGCAGCAGAGAATGAGATAGAACATTGGAGTTTTCAAAGTCAGTCTCCTGCTTGCCTTCAAGCAGGAAGGGAGTTCCTGTTTACCTTCTGTCAGAGAAGGAGTGAGAAGCCAGTTTCAAGTGGTGGAGACCGCTGTCCAGGTCTCAGTGATCCTCTCCCTCCGGGGGAGAAAGTAAAGTATCCCTATGTAGATTCCAGGGGCAATCCCTAATTTCTGCTAAGAAAGAAAGCTGCCTGTTTCAGTTTTAGTCTGTTGCTTGAAAAGTGGAAAGAGTTGTACTTAGCCTGTGGGCACCTGCAACAAAAGGGTGATTGTTTGCTCTAAAATGAGAGGGCAAAAAATGTGTTTCTTCAGCCTGGGATATGTGAAGAAATCTGGGATTTGAACTACTATTTGGGAGGCCTATAGTACTAGGACAAACAAATGGAGTAGTGTCAAAAGCTAAAGTGCTGTGTGAATTCAAGTAATATTGTGAGGGGTGTGACAGTTCATCACCCATTTAATCTACAGCCCGAAGTTTCAGTTTGTCCAGAGAAATGGCTGGGTATGGGCTGTGGGAGCTGGAGGTGGAACACCCCCATCTTTGTAACCAGGTCCACTTCTACGGTTTCTGCTGTGATTGCTACTTGCCTCATGCGCTTGGCCAGTGATGAGGGAAGTACCCAGACATGGGTAGCAATGGGAAAATCTCTCAGGAGTCACAGACTATAGGTAGTGTGGAGAGCCACAACAAGTGTGAAGAAAATTCTCTTTTGAGATAGGAGTCAGAAGAAGCAATGGGAAATCTCTCTAGGGGTTGCCGACTCTAAGTGGTGTCGGGAGCCACAACAAGTAAAATGGGTTCATTCTTCAAATGGACCGTCAGGTCAAGGGCCGCAGGGGGAGCCGGGTCTACGGGTTGTGTACCCAAAGTTTCGGCAGTCCGGGGCTGTGTGCCTGGTGGGTCCAGAGCCTGAAACAGTAGAAATGGTTCATTCTTCCAGTGGACCGCCTTGTAGACTCTAATCTGCATTATCAGTAAACGTAGCCCCATGGGGTCCATCTATACTTTGTTGTGTTCAGCTAGTTGTGAATAAAAGCCACACTGTAACATCCCATTCCTGGTTCTGGACATTACAGTTATTGCTTCCTGTGTTCGGATTTACTTGGGTGCCCCTGTGCAGAGTAGCCAAACCTAGGTCCCTGGTGCGAGTAACCTCATCCTCCTCAACCCAGGTCCCCACTGGTATTGCTGCCAGCACTAACAGCATGCCACCTGTCGTTTTGGCAAAAGGCAGGGGTGGGGTACAATATAATCCTAATTTTTTCCTGAATCTGTCTTGTTCTATACCATCCCCCTCTAATCCAGAAATCCATGTTTTTTGTGTATAATGTATAGCACTGTTACACATTTGTTGGCCTCTGTGGTTTTATCTTTGCATCTTAATTAATATCAGTGCTGTTATTGTGTCTACAGCCTATTTTATATTGATGTATGCCTCTTTAATCTGTATTCCTTTATACCATTGCTTATGTACTGTATGTTCATGGCTGTGTTTATATTGTTGTATTCCTCACCTTTTGTACCCTCCTCCAGGACGCCCCTGAAAAGGGACTGTATGGTCTCAGTGGGCTACCCAGTTACCAAAATTCAAATAAGTAAATAAATAAGTTGAATATTTTGTGCTAGGTGGGACTACTTCATCAAGTGTGAGAGTTATCATTTTCAGATCTGAGGTAAGGTATTACTATTCTGTGTTTTCCAAGGGTTCTCAGGAGGTATTTTTAGCTTCAGTAGATGAGATCGCCTTAAAGTAGATAGGGTGGTATCAGGTGTGGGTGGCACATTATCAGTCATCATGTTGTCAGTTTTGAAATCTAAGCAGTCCAGTGGGAGGATGGAGCTTAGGTCAGAGAAGGCTGTGTTAAGTATCAGCTATGGTTTTAGGGTCTTGTGTAACATTCCGTTAACAAGGAGCATGGAGGGAGGACTTTCTATCTTTTCCAGTGAAGTCTTTTAGGTTACTCCAAAATATTTTTCCATCTCCCAGGTTTTATTAAGACAGTCTTTATAGTACTTTGCTTTTGCTAGCCTGATCTTATGTGGTACAGCTATTTCTGGCTGCCCTGTATTTCTGCCAGTCTGCTGGTTTACCAGTGGCCTTAGCTCTATGCTTTTGGTGGTCCCTGGTTCCCATGATTTCGAGGAGGGATTGAGTGATTCAGCCATTGTTAGGATTTTTAGCTTCTTCTGTTTTACAGGAGCGAAGATGTCACTGGCCACATTGTAGGTGTTGATGAAGTGCTCCAATGCCTGGTCAACATCCTGAAGTGTGTCAAGCTGGGACCAGTCGAGCTGCTTAAGGTGGGTCTTGAAGGAGCTCAGCTACTCTTTCTTAGTAGCCTGCTAGCACTTATGTGAGGGGCTGATTTCATAGTTTCATTAGAGCATAGGCAAGTGACTGGGAATGGTCACTAGAGTGAGTCAGGGTGAACCGAGACCTCAGTTATTCTTTCCTGATGATTTATTTAGGACCCAATAAATCAGAGGTTTCTGTTCCAGTGTGGTAGTTCATTCTTATTGGTTCATCCACCATTTGGGTGAGGCACATACTGGACAAGGTATCTTTATAGGTGCTGCATCCTGGGATAGCCAATTGATGTTAAAGTCACCCAGGATTACAGTTTCCTGTCTCGTTGAGATTATTAATATCACTAAAGATTTTGTACGCGTTGTTGTGCTGTCCTCTGTGTGGTAAATAGACTGTTAGGCTTTTAATTATTTGTTTTGGTTAACTAGTAGTATCCTGATGGCTAGAGCTTGCTCCTCTCTACCTGTGTTTATTGGTTCTAGTGCATGGCACGGACAGTGTCTCTTAGACAGACCAGACTGCCTCCCCTCTTTTGCCTATTCTGTCTTTCTGAAAGAGGTGTAACTATTTAGGGATAGTATGGAGTCAGGAATTTTGCAGCTGAGCCATGTTTCCAAGATAGAGAGAACATCAGGGTTATGCTGGCAGACCCAGATTTGAAGCTGGTCAAACCTGAAAGAAACCATGTATGTTAAAGGAGACCAGTTTCAGTGTACATCTGCTGGTTTCCTGTAACAGTTTCAATCCAAAGGGACGGGATTTGGGTGAATATTGCCAAAGTAGTAGTAGCATCAAAGTGCATGTATTAGAAGTGTTTTAAGCCATTAAAGCCTACGGATTTGTTGTTCCTGAGAGGAGCCTTACTCTTCATGGAATGTAGAAAATGGAGGTGGGGCAGTCAAGCTACCATTAGTGGGATTTGAAGCTCAAACCATTGAATGGGCAGGGTCTTGCTTGTTTGATCATTGTTACTATCAGTGGAACTTTGGGTATTATGGGACACAGAGTGATCAGTAATTACTGAGTGACAGCTGTGAGGTTTGAATTCAGAGTAGAGATGGGTGAAGTGGCCCCAGTTTGCCGCTTTAAGTGATTCGCAGAGTTAAGGTGAATTGTGGAGTGCTCTGCAATGCAAAGCGGAGTACTTCACATTATAATGGGTAACACAAAGTCCATTGAAAACAATGACTTCACATTACTCCGCCTTCCCAAACCACTACTCCACCTATTCTTATGGTGAAGTACATTGAAAACAATGCTTAGCCTCACTTCACCTTGTTTTTAAGCTCCAAAGGTGAATTTTGCAGTGATTCATGGATTTCAGGTCACATGGGTTCTAGATTGTTCTGCACAGCCTCAGTTTGGGATAGTGTGTGTAGGAAGCTGTAGGAGATAATCTGCTCTGAGAGCTCTCTGCAATTCAAACCTTCTAAAAGCTGTTAAGAAAGCCTTTTGAGTCTCTTTTTTTGCTGAAACTTTAGTTTATCGAGTATAGAAACCCTCCTATGCTCATATCATCAACATTTATTGTTTGTGTATGGATTTTGAACATTAATGTACAACCTTCAGTCTGTGTACTGAGAGCCAGTGGAAATGTGCTTTGGGGAGGCGATCTGTGGTGTATGTAGATTAACTTGGAGAAAAGACAGTGCTTTCTGTTTTGTCATATTTTTCTTGCATAACTGTGTTAATGTACACACAGTAATATTTTCAATAATTCTTGCCATTTTTGCTGATTTGTTGTGGTGCAGCAGTGCATAAGTTCAGTCTGCTTAAAATATGTGGTTATATTACTGAAGTTTCAATTTGCTGTGCATTATTAATGTGTGTGTGAGTATGTGTGTGACGATGTCATCAAATTAGACACATTTTATTGTGCCACATAATAATTTCAGCAATGTGAACCTGCTATCCACTGCAGCTGTGTGATTTTGTACTTCTTTGTGGTATCTTTACTGGTACTAGTACTAGTGACTGTTACTGCAGCAGTGCCGTACACTGCCCCCAGCCCGCCCCAACCGGCAAAGGTATTCTTTTCCAGATGTGAATTTCTGATGGTGAGCACTGGTTGGGTGTTGTGCCTTTTGTCTGCATCTCTTCAGTGCACAGCACAATCTTAATCTGTCTGTGCAGTTACATCACTTTAGGGCCCAATCTCCATCTGTAACTTAAGTCACAGTTGTTTCTTTGGCTTCCTTCAGAGTACTGGACAGGTGTGGTGCATAATTCTGCATGAACACTGTACTCATTCACATGCGTTTTAAGTCAGGACCATCATCACGAGTAACTCATGTTACAAATCACATTCTTCATCATCACGATCACAAATACAGTCACAAATCACGATTCACGATCATGTCACGAATCACAACATTAATTTTTTCTAGTTACTTGGATGTATTGTGAAGCCTATTTTGTAGTATCTGTCCAGGCTTCACCACCCCACCATTATACTGTTGATAACTGTTTTAAGTCTGGGAATTTTAAGCTACAGCTCATCGAGAAGATACAGCCCTAGGCATTCATGTTCCCAATACAGTTTCATATTGGTTATCTCACACCATCGACACAGAATCATATTCTTCATTATCACGGTCACAAATGCAGTCACAAATCACAATTCACGATCACGTCATGAATCACAACATGAATTTTTTTCTAGTTACTTGGATGTATTGTAAGCCTGTTTTGTAATATGTCTCAGGCTTCAACACCCCACCATTGTATTCATTAATACATGTTTTTAAGTCGGGAGTTTTGTGCTGCAGCTCATTGGGCAAGTACAGCCATAGGCATTTGTGTTTCTTCCTGTACAGCATGTGAGATACAGTACTTATAAGTAGTGGTGGTGAAGTGGCCTCAATTTGATCCAAGTGATTCACTGAGTAACGTGGAATGCAGATACTCCACAATGTAAGTGGAGTACTTCTCTTCATAATGAGAAACATAAAATCCATTGAAACCAATGACTTTGCGCTATTCCACCTTCCCAAACCACTCCTCCACCAATTTTAAGATGAAGTACATTGAAATCTATGTAATTCGCCTCACTTCACCTTGTAATTGAGCTCCAAATGAAATTCTGCAGTGATTCATGGGATTGTAGGTCACATGGGCTCTAGACTGTTCTGCACAGCCTCAGTTCTGGCCTGGGTAGTGTGTGTGTAGTGGTTGCTGGAGACAGTTTGCTCTCAGAGCTCTGCAATTCAAAACCTCTAAAAGCTGTTTAAAATGCCTTTTGAGCTGGCCTGGTGGCGCAGAGGGCTGAGGCACTGGAGCGTCTTTACTCGTGGCATGCTGGTGACCCGGGTTCAGGGTGATCCTGGGGCATCGAAGGTCGGCATGGGGGCAGGCAGAGCTGGATGGAGCAGCCATCAAGGTAGCTGTCCTCTCCGGGGACATGGGAGACATCTCTCACTCACTGCTACCCCTGGTGGAGGCCGAGGGCTGTGCAAACAAGGGTGCTGGCGATAGGCCAATGGGGTGGAATGGAGGAGGGCCATTACTGAGGCTGTAAGGTGCATGCGTGCCTCCATACATATGTGTCCTTCTCCAGGGTCTTCGGGTAACTGGGGAGAAAATGGGGAAAAGTCAACCGGTGGCAGGATGGCGGCCAACTCTCTGCAGGCACCGCTCCTGGACTGGGCATAAGGTAAGCCAGTAATTCAGGGACAGAGCTTGGGGGTTGGTCAGATGGGGGCAGCTCGGTGCATGGGAGAAATATGGAAAGTGATAAAATAAAATGCCCTTTGAGTCATTTTTTGTTCAAAATTTACTACATCAATTGTAAGAAACACTTCTGTGCTCATATCATCGAGTGATTATTGTTGTGTGTGGATTTTGAATGTTAATTTAGAACAGTCAGTTTGTGTACTGTGAAGTGTGCTTTAGGGAGGCGTATTGTGGTGTAGGCACATTAGAGGAGAAAAAGGAAGTCTTTCTGTTTTGATTATATTTTCTTGTATAACTGTGTTAATGTACGCTACAGTAATGTCTTCAGTAATTCTTGACAATTTGTTGCTGATTGTTGTGGTGCAGCAGTGTATAATTTGTCTGTTTAAAACATTTAGTTATATCACTAAAGGTTTTCAATTTGCTACACATTACTTGCAGTGTGTGTGTGTGTGTGTGTGATGCCTGCCATTAAATCAGACACCTTTTATTGTGCCATAGAGTAATTGCAGCAGTGTGAACCTGCTATCCACTGCACCTGCGTGAATTTTTTGTACTGTTTGTGTTATCTTTACTGGTAGTGGATTGTTACTGCCATGCACTGATCCCCAACTGGCAAAATATATTCCTTTCAGATTTGGATTTGTGACTTGTGTGCACTAGTTAGGTGTTGTTGTACATTTTAGTATGCATCCCGTCATGAGATGCAATCTTAATCTGCATTTGCAGTGCACCATTAATTCTGGGATACTGCATTTCTTGTTACACTCTCATTTCACTTTGTCAGCACTGAAATTTCATCAGCACTGAGAATTTTCTGGACACAAGACAGTAGCATTTTGGGGTTGCACATTAATTCTGGTGACTCTGTGTGTGACCACTGCATCCATGAATGAGTGCACCATTAATTCTGGGAGACTTTGCATTTCTTGTTATGCTCTCATTTCACTTCATCAGCACTGGGGAGTTTTCTGTACACAAGACAGTAGCACTTTGGGGATGCACATTAATTCTGGTGACTGTGTGGGTGGGGTGCTGCCAGTTTTGTTGTCACTCTGCCTTACTTTGTGTTTTAAGTAGAATGACAATGTGATGTAACAATAACAAGATGAAGTGAGCTTTTCTATGGGGCACTCCACGTAGCAAACTGCCAACATGAAGTGGCCACTCGTGTTCACTTCACAAGCGGATTTTAAATTCACTGCATCTCTAATTCTGAGGTGTCATGGGACAGAGGGCTACTACTAGTGTCAGCAGTATGAGATCCATAATCATGGGTGACATTGCGCTCCTATTTGTTGGTAGTTGGTAGGCGGATGAGAGAGCACCAAGTAATAAAGAAAAGAGAGACTGCAGGCCAGGGACTCAGATGTGTGGGATCACAGAAGGCCTTTTCTAAATCACCCTGTCTCAGGGAGAAGCAGCAAGAGTCAAATTCAATATTGGAATTATTAGGCAGGGTTGTGGAGGGACCCCGCAATGGAGATGGATGTAGAGCAGAGCACTCTTCCTGGGAAGCAACAGTTGATCAATACTCACCAGGAACAATTAGAATTAATAGTGCATGGATTTATCATAAATCGGCGTAAGGATAATTATTCAGGTGGTGCCTGTGTCATGTAATTAGCATGCCCTGCAGTGCTGGGATACTTTAGGCATGCATGTGCCCCTAGTGGGAGGTTAATCAAATACAGTAGCAGGGTGAGGTGCTACCATTTAGTAGGAAATTGAGGGGAGAGGAGAGACCAATGGGGAGGTGCCAGACAGGGGTGAAAAGTTGGCTGATTGTTTTCAATGGGCCAGTATAATTGGACACCACCTTTGTGTGGAGGGAGATGGCTGTGGAGGGAGGAAGGCTCTAGCTAAGCAGAGCTGCATGAAGCGCAGTTCCATGCTCCAGGGAGGCAAGCAGCAGGTAGGCAGTCAGCCTGTTGTTTTTCTGTACCTCAGGTGCAGTCTGTAACTGGAGTGGGAGGAGAGTCTTGGGTCCCTTAGCCTTCATACCCCATCACTGGTGGTAGCAGTGCAGTGGTGGATTCAGGTACTGAGAGCTGGGAGAGAGGAGGCAGCAGTGGGTTAAGAAGGCAAGGTGGGCAGGGCGGGTGCTAGTAACCCGAGACAGGGAGGAAAGGGTGAGAGCAGGGAGGGGTAGAAGGAGGAGAGGGTAGTGAACAGTAAAGTGAGCTAGTAGCAGAATAGTAACCTGGGCAGATGCACACTAGCTGCATGCACAGAATAGAGAAGAGAAATGGTGGATAGGTAGAGTGATGTAAATGCTCAGCACAGAGCAAGACCATTCATGTTCATAAACATTATGGATGCAATGAATAGCTCAGAATAACACATTCAGCTGCAGGACTTTAGAAAGAATAGATCAGATAACACTATAGCAACAGCTTGGGGTTTCACTAATTCACACAGTCACAGCGGAAGATACAATCAAGATTACAGCCACTACAGGGTTTGCAGACTAGGCAGCAATGTATCTAGTGCCTGAGAAAAATATACCAACAGTCAGGCTTTTACTTTAAGGACCTGTAAATAAGCGGTATTTGAATTAAATGACTTACTGTGTTGATGTGTCAGTCCCTCTGAGTTTTTTGCAACAAGAGATTTATTAAATTATGTATATCCATTTGTTTTTCTTAATTTTCTGTACCACGCTTCCCAGAAGAGCCCTGTATTCATTTTAGTGCTCTGAACTGTTCCATAAGATGAGGATGACGAGACGGAGTGAGACATCTGAGTTATCCCTTGCTTTGCAGTAGTTCTATTGATCAAGTTTTGACAGTTTTACATTTATTGACATGAATAAAAATAGAATAATAGATAGAAAAGTATCTATTACAAGGCAGTAAGACCATCGAGAGGTTTTGGGGACTTGGAACCTCGAGAGCAAAGCTCGAGGCGTTCCCAAAGTCCCCAAAACCTCGAGATGGACTTACTGCCATGAAATAGATACTTTTCTATTTTAATTTTTGTAATATATGGATGTAGCATTTCTTTTACAGTCTGTGAGCTGCGGCCAGTCGCAGTACTGAAGACATGCTTGCAGTCAGCTGACCATCACACTGGACACAGCGCCACTTGCCCACATCCCCACCTTCTCGTAACCGCCACTCTGTCGGTGTCTGTTTGTATTCGTGAAGTCCTACCTTTTCCTTTCTGATCCTTCGGGTAATGCAGGATCAACCAGATAATCCATTTACAGAAAAAAAACAGAAGAAACGAAGCAGGCGCATTTGGCTCGCTAGCGAGAAGCGACCGCCATGTTTTCAGAATGAGTGTGCCCACACAGAAGAACAGTGATGAATTAGAATGCAGGCGTGACTTTGGACATGCAGGAAGGGACGTAGCTCCAGGCAACCTGATTTCTTGCCAGGCAGAGTTGCACATGAGTTGTGGCATTTGGTGATAATACTATCGTTTCTTCAACGATAGTATTATTAACAGTGAAGTGTAGTATTATTGGGAGTGGAGTGCTCTGTGCTATCAATTACAAGGAATTTTTTAATCGTTTTCGATAGTATTATTTGAAATCCATATATTACAATGCTGTACATGCAAAAATCTCTAGTAGCGTATTGTTTAGCTGTCCTGAGCATTATTTTTATGTATCTGTGCATTTGATGCGTCATGGAGCTCGGACAATCTGTGCAGTACTGACATGCTGTACGGAACTTGGACAATCTGTGCAGTACTGACATGCTGTAATATGCTTTACTCACTGTTAGTGGTCACTGTTGTGAGTTTTAGGGGTTGTAAGGTGAACATAATTTTTTCCAAGTTGCTGTAATAAATCTCTGTCATCCTGTAGTTGTTTCATCTCGATATCATTCTGAATGCACTTGCTGCATGATAAACTGCAGTGTTATTTCATGTGGATTTACATGTACCATTCTCATTGATGCCTGAGGTTGCTATAAGGTTATTATAGATTATACCATGCAGTGCAGAAATGGTCCAATCAGAAGGGCAGACTGGCACCTCACCGCCATTGTAAATCATACAGTAATCACTGCAAAGGTGACAGCCTGCCACGTGAGCCACGTTAACTTTAAATTACTCTGACACCTGTAAAATTCAAATAGCACGCCATATTAATAGCCCACTAACTACCGTCGTCTTACATGCACAGTGAAAAAAAAAAAGAAATGAAACCTCTTTTGATCTCATCGACACCGCTGAGCTCGATGAAATCTTCCATTGTGTAGAGGCGAGAAACACATTCTAATGTCACAGAAAATGTACCTTTGAAAATCTGCCTCCAGCGCCAGCCCCACCACATCTAGGTCCAAAAACCGCGAACATCCAGTCACTTCTACAGCCGACATCCGCAGCAGCACCTCCCGTGGTTCCAAACTCAAACTCAACGGGCATTACACAGTCACCTAGGCCATCCAATGCTGTGGGTCAAAAGATAGCATCATGAGCATATAACAAATGAACAGATGCAGCAACTAGAGCTTGAACCTCATGAAATAGCAACCCAGAAGCAAACTCGCTGGTCAGTGAGACGTTTTCATAGACTGGCGTAGGCAAAAGAATGTACAAATTAATTTAGCCACTATTAGCCCTCAGACTTAAACACAATCCTAAGTGAGTACTATAGTACAGTCTGTAACAGCGATGGCAAAAGTGCGTGCTGACAAGTTGCATAAGCTAAGAGCAGGCTTAAACAGGTACTTAAATGACCCTCCCCTAAGTCGCAGCTTCAATCTGATGTTAGATACAGGTTCAATACTGGAAATAACATTTTTAAAGCTGTGGTAAAACGTTATAGAAAAGATGACAAAGACAGAGCTGAGCATCATGCCCCACTAACCATCAACCAGCTCACCAGATTATGAAATTCACCGGCTCTGACACCAGACACAGCCATCGGACTAGTTAGAAAAGTCTGGCTGGATATTCAGTTACACTTGCACAATCGTGGAAATAAGAGAGTCGCCAACTGACAATGCATTCATTTGAAATAAAATCAAATGAAGAAGGCCATGAATACATCACAAAATCCTTTAATGAGCAAACAAAAACCATAAAGAAATAAACGACCCTACAAAACAAAAGGGCTTTATGTTTAGCTGAATGATATACTTGTGCCCAGTAAAAGGTATAAAAGTATGTGTCAAAATTACCCCAAACCTCCCACTTTATTTCTGCATCCCAAAAGATGGATCAATCAATCTTAAACAACATGCCAGTGTGGTACACATTGAACCAATGAAGTAAATTTCTTAGGCAACATGTTCGTCATTATGTAAAGGCCGAGCACAAACTGTTTTACAAATCATTCCCTCTGTACAACAGCTGTCACTCTACTGAGCGACTCGGTATAGAAGCATGACAAGTTATGTCCATAACTGGTCATAAAAGTGAGTCATCATTACAAAACTACTGGCGATAACGTTGATGAATATATGAAGTGAGGGCAAATCATTAGTGGTGAAACATCAAGAAATGTGAACCAATCTCCACAACAAACAATACAGAATTCAAACTGTGCCCACAGCTCCTGCAAAAACAGTCCTGACTCCAGAAATCATCTTTCTGCACAAATAAACAATGCCATAGTATCGCCACTACATGCTGTACCTGATGCACAACCCTTGAAACCTCAGCACCTCTCAAACATGACATCTGCAAACACACCTGAGAAATACATCAGAGACAGCTCCTGAGGCAATGGTGCTAATGCAAACAACATCAGAAGCAACGGACATCACGATGCAGCATTCACATGATGAGGGCAGCCAATCTCCTTCACAGACATGTCCAAAAATGCCTTCAATCGGCAGCCTTGTCAACTATGGTACTATCAACTTCATCTGTAAATAATCAGGTAAGGAAAAAGTCTTGCACCTCAAAAATTTAAAACTCTAGCCACCTCAAGAATAAAAACAAATTAAGTATTTTTGTTTTCTCCAACAGGTCACAACCCAGGATGTTAAATATCACAGCACAGTCCACATGAAAACATTTAAAGCAACAGCACTGATGAAACCAAACGCACTTTATTAAACTCAACAATGGATAAAAGACTGGTCTAAATACTTCAGCAATATTGTCTTTAAAACTGTTTTCTATGTTTGCTCAGTAAATTAAACTTTAAAAACTTAAATAAAAGTTTTGAATGCTAAACATAAATAAAAACTTAAATAAAAGTTTTGAATGCTAAACATAGGAATGTTGAATAACACTACATTAAATGTCACTGTCTCTCACTACACAAACAAGAGGACTATTTTATTGTGTGGAAGAATAATTTAATAAAATCATTATATTTTTAAGTGAAACAAAATAATGTGGCATTTTTAAGTACAAACATATACTAAATTGCAAGGTATAATCACAATAAGCCACTTGGGGTATGGGTTATCGAGGATTTATCACGGCTGACATGGATTTACCCACTCGGCTGCGCTTCATGGGAAACCACTCCAGCCGTGGTAAACCCCTGATAACCCACACCCCTCATGGCTTATTGCTTAAATGTCACATTATGCTCCAAAGCTATAATGGTGCATATGCAGCACTACATTGAATGTAGTAATAAGAGGTTCAGTACATTGCATGTAGTTCCTTGATGACAACACTGTGTTGCGTTTATTTTAATTTTTTATTTTGGTGTACTTTTTTATGTATTTGGTGATCTATCAATAATACATTACCTGTTATGAATGTTATATATGTGTTGTTTTTTTTATTGTCACTTATTAATTTGTTGTGGCTATCTAATGTAGCGTGAACATTTGACCCTGTCATGTTATTTGAGAGAAAATCAGTGTCAGTGTCCGTGTTCAGCTGCAGGCAGTGTCTATCATCAGCACATTGCCTGACAGGATTTGAAGCCTGCTAGTTTCTATGTGGTATTGCCCCTACTGTATACCTAACCTTTCAATATTTTTATAAAGTATTTTTGTTATTTTTCTCTTTCTTTCTGTCAGAAGGTGTTTGTTTTATTTTATCACAAATTCACAGCATCAGAATGCCATACTGTGTAGTTTATGGATGTAAAATGAAAGCCTCAAGGGCTGTGGGATTGATTTTTAATTTCAGTGACAAAGTCACTCATAAAGCATGGGTTCATTTTGCAGGTGCAAAGACTTTAAACCATCCCAGTATAGTCGAATTAGTTCTGTTCATTTTGAGAGGTCCTGTTATGAGAGGATTCTTAAAACTTGCCCAGCTGGGATGGACAAATGCGAATCCCAAACTCAAAGCTGGTTGTGTTCCATCAATATTTATGCCATCAGGCAGCACAGATGTTAGTACAGCTATGAAAAGAGAATGGACTGCTGTGTTTAAGCATAACAGAATGCAGGTAATTGTCATACAGATCACAATTTGTTGTAACATATATTTTTCTGAGGTTTTAATATTGTACTGCATAAGTTTGGGATTTGTTTGTCATGTGTGTTATTGTAGTGTTATGTTTTCCTTGTGTGAATGTGTGTGCATGTGTGGTAGATAGAAATTGGGGTGTGGGTTGGGGAGTGTGATAGGAAAGTAGTCAGCATGTTTTCCATGATAACATATACTTCTGACATATCAGTCAACCTGTCATGCATCAGCCTTGAGGTGATGCCAGACTGTTGAGTGCTGGATGCTACACCTCATGCTATGCTGGCGACCTTGGTTTTGAGGTGCGAGAACCCGGCACCAGTGGATGGCGTGGGGTGGGTAGGGGTGTGTAAGGGTGTGGATTGGATCTAGTTGTTTCTGGCAGCTCTGCCTTCTTGGGGAAGGATTACTGTCTCTGCACTGCTCAGTTGGCTACTGGTGGTATCAGAAGTTACAGCAGGCATTGAATTGCTGTTGTATGATGGTCACTGCAGAAAGTTGTGCATTGTGGGCATAGGAGCCGCTGGCGCTGTGCTGGTTGATATTACACATCTGTGAGCTCGGAACAGTACGAAATCATGGAAACATGCTGTCCCCAGTAGGTGAAGGTGGGTACAGCAGCCATCTGCCACATCCTTCACTGGTTCTTTCAACCTGTCTCCGGTTCTTCCTTCATGCACCAGGTTGCCTGTCTAGATTGTAGAATGGTCACCTTGAGTAGTTGTTGGTCCTGCCGCAATGGAGTTAGATCACGGGGTGGGCTGTGATCAGAAGCAAGCAGATATCCACCCACCAGCAGGTAAGACAGGGAATGTCAGGCAGGATGGGATAGGATGTGCTGTGTTACCACACTGCAGATTCCTGTGGGTCAGAGATGGACAATAAAATGGAGTTTATAAAATATGCCTGTCATGCACATCTGTACTAAAGAAGGGGAGGGATGGAGGAGGCTGTTCCAGGAGAACAGAATAAAGGGAAGGACAGGAGACCGTACAGGGCCGCTGGGGTTGGGAAGGGGGCTAAGGGAGTTTAGGGTTGTCCTGGTAAATGCCAGTAACTTAGGAAATAAGATGCCTGATCTCCAAGCTATGTTAGTTGAGGTGGTAGATGTAGCAGTAGTCACTGAGACATGGGCCACCCAGGGCATGACTGAGACCTACATATGGAGGGCTACACAATGTTCAGGAAGGATAGGGGCATGTAAAGGGGCTGGGCAGCACTGATAGTCAAAAATGGCATTGGTGTCGGAGGGTGGAGGAGGCTGAGGGGGATGTAGAGGCAATTTGGGTCCCCTGCAAATGCAGGGTAGAAGAATAAAAATAGGGGTCATGTACAGACCTCCCCATGCTGGCAGAGGGATTGGAAGACAGCCTGGTCGAGAATTTTAGGGGCTACTGAGATTGAGCAAGGTAAGGGTTATGGTGGCGGAGACCTAAGCATGCCTGGGACAGACTGGGGACTATGGCGTCCCCAGTGGCCATGAGCAGAGATTGCTAGATGTCTTTCAGTATGCACTCCTAATCCAGCAGATGGGGAACCGCCTAGGAGGGCTGGATACTGGACCTGGTCCTGCAGACAGTGATCAGATTATGGGCATGGAGGTGGTGACCTGCTATCAGGGAAAGACCATGACATGGTCTGGTTTGTCCTGCTCCTAGGGTGGGATGAAACTGCACGAGAAAGGTGGTAATTGACTTTAGGGAGTGGACTTCAGGGGCATGGGAATGATGGGCTAAGGCCAGACATGGATGGCAGCAGGAGGGAGATCATTAAGAAGAGGGTGCAGGAGGTGAGCAAGACCTGTGCACGTGTGAGGTGCAAATTCAGTAGGGCTAGAAAACCATGTTGGTGGACCAAGGAGGAGAGCAAAAGGCTGCATTTGTGCACTTTAAGCGCTTGAGGGGAGAAAGGGTGCATGGGAGTAGAACTGATGTCCAGGTGGGTCACCAGGGTGGTAAGATCTGCTAAAGCGAGGAGGAGCAATACCTGGCCCGGTATTGGGAGGTGGAAAAGGGTTGTTTATATTATATATATATATATATATATATATATATGGGAGAAAAGGAAAGTGAGAGGTCAGATTAGCAGGATTAAGACTTGGAAGAGATAGGCACATGAGGCGGGCAAGCAAGCTAAAGTTCTAAATTATTACTTGCTCAGTCTTTACCGAGGGTGATGGTGGGGCCCATATATCTCGACAGGACAGACAGTGCTCATGCAAGAGGCAGGTCACTTTGAGGCTGGGACACCAGCAGGACTACAGTGGATGTTGGGCAAGAACTGGCAGGTGGGGGTCAGGAAGAGCAGTTGGATAAGGTGGTGGGGCAGGAAGTTGAAATCACAGTTGATAGGGTGAGGAAGCCCTCAGGTCTCTAAGGACTGAGAATGCTCTGGGACAGGATGAAATCCATCCAAGGGTGTTGAGTGGATTAGCAGATGTTCTGGCAGCCCCGGCAGGAACTTTCAACACCTCTCTTCAGACAGGGTGGAGCCTCATGACTGGAGGGTGGCCCATTTTGTGCCTATCCACAAGTGGGGATCAAGAGAAGAGATGGGAAATTACAGGCCCATTAGCCTGACATCTACGTTGGGCAAGGTGATGGAGGGTATTATCAAGGAAAGGTCTGGTGGGTTGTTGGAGAAGATGGGGCACCTGGATGATAGGCAGCATGGTTTTGTCCCAGGGAGAGCATGTCAGACCAACCTTGTGAGTTCTACAACTGAGTGATGAGTGCCCTCGACCAGTCTAGCCAGTGGATGTCTCTTTCCAGACTTCAGCAAGGTGTTTGATTCAGTTCCCTGTATTGGCCTGCTGGCTAAGTTGGGGGAAATGGTTGTGGGGGCAGTTGATCAGTTGAATAGGAAATTGGCTTTCAGGAGCATATACAGAGGGTGGTGGTTGGGGGCATAGTCTCTTCCTAGGGAAGGTCATTAGTAGGGTTCCCCAGGGATCGGTTCTGGTGCCACTCCTGTTTAATGCCTATGTATCTGACATAAGGAAGGCCATACCTTCACAAAGTACGTAGCCAAATTGAGGCAGTCCAGAGAAAGGCAACCAAAATGGTGCAGGGACTGCATCAGAAAACATATGAGGACAAATTAACTGAGCTCAATATGTATACCCTAGACCAAAGGAGGAGAGAGGTGATATGACTTAAACATTCAAACACCTTAAGGGCATTAACAAGGTGAAAGATTCTGACATGTTTCAATATAAGAAAATAGCAGGACAAGAGGACACAACAAGTGATTAGAGGGAGGCCGATTAAGGGGCAATGTGAGGAAGTTATTTTTCACAGAAAGGGTGGTGAATGCATGGAACAGCCTACCCCAGGAAGTGGTGGATATGAATACAGTGCTGGGCTTCAAACAGGCATAGGGTAGGCATAAGGGAGCAATACAGATGAGTATGAATTGATAGGCCATTGACAGAGCAAAGGCTAATGGCACATTCATAAGGTAGAAAAGAAATGGACAGACTGGATGGGCCTTGCGGTCCTTATCTGCCGTCAACTTCTATGTTTCTCTGTTTCTATGTATCAGGAGTGAAATGAGTCTCTTTGTGGATGAATTGAAGCTTGGTGCATTGGTGGATGGGGTGGGGGGAGAGTGACCCTGTGGGAAACCTGGAGAGACTGAAGTTGAATGCTGTGAGAATGCAGGGCCTACACCTGGGGATCAGTGACCCGGCATGTGTACATCCTGGGAAGATACGCTGCAAGTCTCGAAGGGTGAGAGGGATGAGTGTGGCTGGGCTGGTCCCATCTGATCATGGACTGCGTGGTGGGGTCCAGCTTGTCATCATCCGATGCCAAGGAACTCCTTTTCCATTTGCTGCCCCATCCCCATTACGCTATCGACATATAGTCAGTGTCGTCCATGAGCAAAACACAAGCCGGGGTCCACCTCCCACATGCATGCCTCCAATCCTGCCCAGAGGTTCCAAGGCAGACAACCCCTCCCAAGACACCACCCTCGGAGGAAGCATCCAGTGGAAGCTTGTGTTCCTCCCTGTCGGTCTCCACTCCTGGCATCAGGGCTTGGGTGACGGACTGTTCACTACATGCCAAGAGAACCCCTTTGCTCCAGTGCCATGGAGCCTGTCTAAATTTTTTAAATCCAGTATTAATAATAGTTTCAAATTCTGGTATCCGTTTGTTGACCAGGACGAATCTACCTCCTATCCTTACCACTGCTACACAGAACTCCATGCTCATTACCTGGCTACAGATAAACTTCAGGTTCTGGCTGCACTTGAGGCCTTTGTGTTTGTCTTTGTTGGTATGCTAGTAGAACAGTGAACAGTTGTAAAATTGTGCATGATTGTGTGAGGGATGGATTGAATTTTACTACTGGAATTGTCCATAGGTGTAATGGTAAACAATTGCACAGATTGCTGACAACTGGAAAACATGAGGATGTACTATTTATATTATTTAGTAACATATGAGTATATATGTTGAGGATTTGAAAAGTATTATATTTTTCAAAGTTTCCTATTTATGCAGTTTATACATGCATTATGCCATGAATGGTTTTAGTAGTAATGAGATCACCGAACTGACAGAGGCTGAAGTCACACAACATGCAGTCCTTTGACTCATTATGCCTCTGGGTGTGCAGATATCTCAGTACTACAAACACCCATCCATGTATGCAAGAAAAAGCCACTGTATTAATTGTGATGGCAGATAAATGAAGCATTATGCAATGATGTTTAAAATCATGTAACCTCATTGGTCAAAACATGTCACAAGACCATGGGTAAATCCAGCATTACCTGTGTCTGAGGAATTGCATTTATACAAAACATAATTCAACACATTTTACATTTATTTTACACATAAGTCAATTGTATAACCACAATAAGGCACTCCAGAATGTGAGTTATTGAGATTAACCCACTTTGTAAGGTTAAGTTACTCGGCTGCTCTCATGACACACCACACAAGGCTTGTGTAAACCCCCATTATACCAGGGCATCCAAAACAGCTAATCAGATTAGCAGGCTGGCACCTTACCATTGTTGTAAATCATTTGATAATCAACAGCAAAGGTGCAAGCCAGCCACAGTTGTGTGCCAGCCTAAAATAAATCAATCCGACACCGGACCCTGGTATAATTGCAATAAGCCACTTGGAGGATGTGAGAGTTGGGGATTTACCACAGTTGGTGAGGATTTACCCACTTGGCTGTTTCTCATTGGCAAACCACTCTAGCTCTGGTAAGTCCCCAATAACCCACCCCCCTGTGGCATATTGCTTAAACAACACCTTGGAGTGCCTTATTGCAGTTATACAGTGGCTTGATGTTACACAAACTAAACAAAAAAAAAAATGTTTACTAACTTTTAGTGATGCAGTATATCTTTGTTTCTTAAGAGAACAGCAAACACAGATCAATAAAATCAATACAGTGATATTATTGTGTAATAACATCACTGTCTTAGGCATACACTGACCAATCATGGTCCCAGAAATGTTCTTGCCATTGTATAATATACATTTTATTTTTGTAGTTATTGTAGTGAATATCACGTTATGAGTTCATGTTGATTAATTTACTGCATTTGCATCCTTTCACAGTTTCTTCAATTATTATTTCCATAAGATGGGCACTGTTCATCTTCACACAATGTCTTGACAGTATAATGTGGCAACCGAGGATGTTGCTAGTACAACTGCTCCTCAACTCATTGGATGCTGTGGATTTCACCTTTGAAACATCCAGGACATATGAGCAACACAACAGTAGTTTGTTACTGACTGGGGAGCACACTATGGATGTCAATCTGGGTGACATGGTTGTTGAATGGGTTGTGTGAGAAACACACAAGACATGTAGAAGTGTGTGTGTCAGGCAAACCTTAAACCTACTCAGCATACTCACCACATTCAGATATCATTGCAAATGGAGAATACTCAGAAAGAAGTCGAGAGTGTTCCATAGGTATACAATGCATGATTGCAGAAGATGAAAAGCTTTGTGCTGGCACCTATGTGGAAGAATTTACATATGAGGATGCAAGTGACATCAGTGAACTGATCTTCAATTCTACCACTGATGATCACCCAGACTACAATCCTTCTGATGACAAAGAGACTGATGTGGATTCCTCTGACAGTGATGAATACCACTGCAATGCACTCTCAACGTGACAAGAATTTGGTAATCCAGATGTCAACCCATTGGAGGAAAAGTATTTTCTTGTGTCTGAGACAAGTTTAGCACTCCTATTTTAATGCTGTCAAAAGTGTTTGAGAAAGACTGAATGTTTTATAACTCGTGTAACTGGAAAAATGATAACGGTTCAAGTTACCTGTCTGAATGGACACATGCACAGGTGGGATAGCCAGAGCACATCAGGATCAATGCCATGGAAAACATTTTGCTAGCAACCTCTATTTTCTGTTCTGATTAACTACGGCAAATGAGCAACAACTTGTTGGGGAGCAGAGAGTCGATCTCAGGCAGAAAGCATTTCCAGAGCGCCTACACTTCGGCTTTTTAAATTGATTAAATCATCATTTTTTGTTGTTACAACTTTTGAAATTTAGTGGAAATGGCTTCCTATCCCACCAGCTTCCGATCGATACCTTAAACAACATGGTGAGACAAACAAACTCCATTTCTGCAGCTGTAAAACCTAGAGCTGAGAAAGCAGACTAGCTCCTGATCCATCATGTTATGGAACCACCACTGCAATGGAAGCATTAACGTGCTCACCATGGCAGCTGATTCTCACCATAATGCAATCTATGGATTCTAAATTGAAGAAATCCCCAGTGAGGCTGGAGAAACATGATGCAGTACTCATGGATCTATTTATAGCAGTACAGGATTCCACTAAGTGATTTGTAGCTACTCAGGTAATTGCATAAAGATGACACAGGGAGATAAGCAACATTTACAGAGGCCTGGGGGCCAAGACCCATTTGGAAACCTGCAGCGGCTGGATTTACCAGAAGGCGCAGAGAGACAGGACTTGGTCATGTTTACTATCGCTTTCCTCAGCTCCAACTGGACCTACTCGATCATGCTGACTGGAGTCCATGATGAATGACCCATGCAGCATATCTGTCCCACTTATCAGAGGCTGCAGAATTCTGCTTCCAGAAAGCTGAACAGGGCAGATGACAGAAGGTTGCAGATGAACCTGGAGAAGTCAGTTTTCCCTCTCTGACAAGTTTCTGGTAATCTGTATAAATAGGACTAGGCAACAGACATGGGGCTTGAATTACTCTTTTCTCGATACAAATTAATGTTTAAAGTAACTCATAGCTGGCATGATGGAGGGGGACTTTTCTGGTAATTTTGTGGGAAAGGATCATGGTGCTGGTCAGTGTGGATCATACTGTGGGTTAATCTACTCTCTGTATAATGTTCCTCTAATCTGCTTAAGATGGAATACTAGTTCTCCCCTAATTCTTAAATATAAAGCTCTGTATGTTGTTAGGGTTGCCTGTCTGCCTACCTGTTATCTGGGTCCTATGGCTTGCACCATGTTCCTTTTAGTCATGCATTTGTCCACTCCCTAATGATGTAATCACATCAGAAAGAGTCTCCTGACAGGTATTGCCCTCCAGTTACCACAGAAGATGCAACATGGTCTATTGAGGCTGCTGAATTGTACAGCTGGACCCCTCAGCATGCATATGGCCCACCTTTCCCTCCCTTCTCAATGACCTTCACATCCTCAGTCTGTCACATTACCTCTTGAAGATGCCCACCATCCTACATGACACCATCTCCTCGGTACAGTGTTTCATTTGTTTACTACTCTCTCAGTGAAATAATGTCTCCTGATTTCCATCCTGAATTTGCCCTTTCTCTGCCCTCCAAACCTCATTTGATGGCCTGTAGTTTCCCTCCATCTCCTGATCATGAATATATATACTGTTATTTTTATTTTATTTTTTAACCAGGAGAGGCACACTCTTCTTAGCGAGTACATGTTATTATAGAGGATAGTGTATGAACAAACATACACAACAAGGCAGTTTAATGATCTAGAGGTTACCATGGTAACTAGAAAATTTGACAGTCCACCATGGGAGCGCTTGACCACATCGCACCAGCAGCTTCCTTGACACTCCTCACTTGATTGTACAGCAACAGGGGTAGTGTTTTTTCCAATCACTGAAAAGCCTGTCACTGTACTACCTTCAGCGGTTTTCGCAGCATGGTACTTCATGCACTGTTTCAGCACCCCATATTCACCTGCTGCCTTCCCCATTTTGCACCTAGAACTGAGTCATACCTTGGATTTAAATCTCAGGACTCAATCCCACACCCCCACCTCCATTCCCCCACTCAATTGTGATGCATTACTGACAACCACATTACCTCAGAGAAGTTACCATTTAGGACCACTATCTGGGTCTTGTAGTACGACTAGTTCAAAGTCCACATAGTTTACTTTTCTCCTAACCACAAATCTCTCATCTTAACAAACCTCTTGTATCAGAAAGAACTGAAAGCCTCAATGAAATCCAGATATAAGATACTTAGCATATGGTCTCGGTCCATCATTTGTGTCACTGAATTGAGGAAATCAATCAGATTTCTTGACATGCCCATGACAAAGCCATGCTACTTCCTGTTTTGCAATCCATTTGCATCCAAGAAATCCATTATGTGAATCATGACAATAGTTTTCAATACCTCCCCAATATGGAAGTTATGCTCATTGGTCTGTAGTGTTCTGCGTCCTCACTATCCGACTTTAAACCCCAGATGTTTACTGCCATTGTTCTTAAAAGGACACATTGAATGGGAGGCCTGTCATAGAGCCTTATCAGTAAATACATTAGCCCTCCACATATACTGTAGGCAGAGTAGATTCCCTGTACACAGAATAATAATGACATCTGGCTGTAAGTCATATATGTCTACAGAGAGGACTGGGGTTATCTACATAGAGGCCCGAATTCTCAAAGGCAGACAGTATTGCTGGATTAACCACACAAGAATTGTGTAAATAGTCCAAATGACTCATGCACTGGAGTGCCATATTGCAAGTATGCAGTGGACCCATGGTTAAAATAATTTTGAAATGTGTTTTATGATGCTTTTTATAAATGCCATTCATCAGCTGTTTTAGTGCATGTTTTACCCATTGACAGTTAATGTTTTTGACATATGAGGTTACATGATTTTCAAACACCAATTTTTATTTAAGCAATTATACACATCAGGGTGTGGTATATCATGAGATATCGTCACACCTCGGGTGAATGTGAGACATGAGGCCACAGGCCGAGTGTCTCATGTATCAAGAAGTGACGAGTATCCCATGATATACCGCACCCTGGAGTATTATTATTACGATTATAAATGGCCCTAACGTATTAGTAAATGACTGATCTTGGTAATCAGTTTTGGACCATGGCAATATTGTGAGATATCATCACTGGTCAAAGTCTGTTTCAGCCAATCAGCTTCCAGTATTTATCCTTGCCATTTTATAATTATGTATTTATCTATGTCTTACTTATGGCAAGAGGAGTCTATGTTCTCTGGTTCACATTGCTTATGGCTGTTGTTTTGTGCTTTCAGTGCATGGAGGTTTAAAACTCAGCAATGAAATTAGAGGGCCTTGTCAGGGGCTGAAGTTTCTGAAGGACAATGGGTACACCATTGAAGAGCTGGTAACTGACTGACATGTACAAGTTAAAGGCATACATTAGGCTTGAGCATCCCAGTGTCAAACATTACTTTGATGTTTGGCATTTTGCTAAAGGTAAATCATGTATTGCGTTCGAATTAATAAGACATGGTTAGTGTTGGTAGTACTGAGATAACCACACCCAGAGGCGAGTTAGGCATGAGACCTCAGGTCTAATGCCTTCTGCCTCTGTGTGTGTGTCTGTCAGTACTACCAGCACAACCATATTATACTACTTGTATGTAAAATGGGCAAATAAATCCCTGTATCTTGATTGGCTGAGACTTGGTTCTAGCCATTGCAGTAAGAGAGTGCCACCACTGGTTAAAACAAGTCCATGCCATCCAGGGCAACTCACAGAATTCATAAGCCACCTATTTCCTAGTTTCCATCACTAATATGGCTGCAGCCTTTACTCATTTCTAAAACGTTTGACTAGGCCCTAAAATTAAAGTCCGTTAAATTAAATAAAATAAGTAAATAATTTTATACTACTTACACTCATGAGCGCCCTTACAGGCATACACAAATTTTAAAACATCAAGTATTACTCAGAGTTTCCATTGCTGGTGTTTCTTTGATGGTCATGAAAAATCCCCTTCTATCCATACCACTTTGTCAGAGAACTCCTGCTCCTTATCTGGCAACAGATAAAATTGATATTCTGGCTCCACTTCAGGCCTGTGTGTGTGTCTTTGTTTGGATGCCAGTTGAGAGCGAAGAATGTAGAATTCTTGTATTACATGTGTTACCATTCTGTGTGTGTAATGAGAGGGCATTCTACTGCTAGAATAATGCAGAGCATTGAATTCTTCTATTCCATGGTAAACAATCACAAAATACATTGAGTGTGAAGAAAGACAGATGACTGACAAGTGGAAAACATCTGTGGAAGGACTATTTTTACATTATTTAGCAATATTTTAGTATATTTTTGTGACTTTGAAAACTTTTAGAATGTTCTTTTTCTAAAGTTGCCTATGGCCCATTTGTAAGCAATAAGACATGGCTGGGTGTTGGTAGTACTGAGATACACACACACACCAGAGGCTGGAGAGCACTCGACCTGAGGGCTGCGTGCTAACTCGCCTCTGGGTGTGAGGGTATCTTAGTACTAAAAACACCTAGCCATGTCTTATTGCTATATAGTCCTTCCACAGACGTTCTTCATCTGTCAGTCATAGGTCTTCTTCACACTCAATACATTGTGTGAATGTTTATCATGGAATAGAATAATTCAAAGCTCTGCATTATTCTGGTAGCAGAATTCAAATGGCATAGGAGAGACTAAAGGAGCTTAATATGTATACCCTTGAGGAAAGAAGGGAGAGGGACATGATAGAAACTTTCAAGTACCTCAAGGAATCAACAAAGTCCAAGAGGTAGCATCTTTCAGAAAAGAGACTTGCAAGAACAAGGGGACACAATTTAAAGATAGAAGGAGGCGGTTCTAGGGGCAATGTGAGAAGTATTATTTCACAGAGAGGTAGTGGATGCATGGAACAGCCTTCCTGAGGAAGTTGTGGGGTCTAAAACTGTGGAGAATTCAAGAATGCATAGGACAGACATAAAGGCAATTCTTGTAGGAGTCAGGAAGATAAAGGCTGTTGGTTAACTAGGATCTACGGCCTATCCTGTAGGTAGGAAATGGGCAGACTAGATGGGCCTAGGGGTCCTTATCTGCCATCAAAGTCTATGTTTCTATGTTTCTATACAAAGAAAGACACACACATGCCTGAAGTGGAGCCAGAACCTCAATGTTATCTGTTGCCAGTAAGGAGTAGTGAGTTCTCTTGCAAAGTGGTATAAATAGGTAGGGTTTTTCATGGCCTTTAAAGAAACACCGCAATGGAAACTCTGGATAGTACCTGATTTTTTTATTTGTGTACTTGTGGTAAGGGTGCTCATGAGTGTGAATAACATTAAATTATTTACTTACCTTATTTAATTTAATGGACTTTTATTTGTAGGACCTAGGTGAAGTTTTTCATATATGACTAAAGGCTGTAGCCATTTTAGTGATGGAAACTAGGAGATTGGTGGTTTATGAATTATGTGACTTAATCTGGTTGTCAGGGACTTGTGTTTGGCCAGTGGTGGCATTTTCTTACTGCAATGGCTGGGACTGGTCTCAGCCAATCAGGACACAGGGATTTCTTTGTCCAGTTTATATGGCTAATCAACTTTTCATAATGTTTCACAAACCTCCTATTTATTTCACAGGATTAGGAAAAAATGGATGCTGCATCGAAAAAAGGGCTGTGGCATAATTCAACCATGGATTAAATCCATAAGCAATCACTTGTTTTGGGTTGCGACAACCAGTGGCAGTGATCCAGAATGATCCCTCAAAAGTGGCTCAGTCTACTGAACCATGTTGGAAACATACACAGTGAGCAACGGTGATCTGTTTCCTAATGCCAAACAGTGAGATAGAAAGGAAAAGAAGGGATAGTAAAGGGTAAATGTCCTTGCCAGTGTGAACAAGCCGTATGCCTTTTATTTATTTATTGAGTTTTGGGTTACAACATCTTTGAGCAATACAACTCATTTACAAAGATTCTACGTCAGTAGTACAGAAACAAAACAAGGTAAAGAATAGATAAGTAAATAGCAGATATCAAGAATATACTTAAAAATAGTACATCAAAAGCAATCAAAATAGCACTGAATGTTGCTCAATGTAGCAGTAGAGTGGGCTAGAAGAGAGGGCAGACTGGGAGGCCTTGTCAAAATCTAGGAAAGAAAGTAATGGGGTGTAAGGTGAAGATGGGATAAAGTAGAGGAGAAGGAGATGAGTTGCACAGGAGGTGGAGAGGGAAGGAACAGTGTTGCAAAGGAGGTAATGGGGATAGGGAGATGAGGGGATGGGGAGGTTGAAGGAGGAAATGGGGTGAGTGTAGAGAAGGGGGCTTGCTGGTGAAGAGGGGAGGAAGACAAATTAATAGTGTAAGGAGAAAAGGTGGTGTTTAGTTGGGGGGCAGCCTAGTAGGCCTTGTCAAGAACCCGAGAGAGAGATAATATGGGTGGGAGAGAGGTAAAAGACAGAAATGTAGGGAGAAGAAGGGAAGAAGTTGCAAGAGGGGTGTGAGATAAGCGGATGGGTGGAGGGTGAAAGAGGAAGGTGAGGAGGAGCAAGGGAAGAACTTGAAGATGCGTTAGCAGAGAAAAAGAAGGGTGAGGGGTGGAGGAAACGGCTCAAGGGTAGGATCAAAGTGAAGTGCCAAGAGATATAAGTACAATGATAACATAGGTAGAAGGCTGCCATGGGTGGCAGTCACATATACTGTTGCTAAAAGATGTTGTCTGAGTTTGTGTTTGAAAGGGCTGAGTTTTGACTCAGCAGAGATGTCCCTACCAGGGAGTTGAGCCAGAGGGGCTCTGTAAGCGAAGACCTCTGACCTAAGGTGGTCATGAGTCTCAGAACAGTAAAGACCTGAGTTGCCAAGTTGCCAAGTTGCAGTATGTTGGGTACTGTGACAAGGGCTAAGGAGCTGTTGGACTGAGGGGTAACAAACCAAGGTGCCTTCTTTGCAAGTAAGCAGGTTTGATATTGGATCTGGCTGAATAATTGAAGCCATCCAGCCTGAGTACATAGGTCACACATGTGTGTGAGGCAGGCAGCCCCTGTAAGGAGTCTACATGCTTTGTTAAGAGCAAAAGTGATCCTGAGAAGGGATGTAGCAGAGGCAGAGCCATAAACAACCAGTCCATAATCGATGATGGTAATAACAGAGCTGAAAGTTGCTATTCTTAGTGCCTCGGGAGTGAGACTATGCTTGTGCCTGAAGAGTAGGTCAGTCCTTATGTTGACTGCTCGAGCTACATTATCAATATGCTGTGAGTAGGTGACTGAGCTATCAACAGTGACCCAGGTATTTGAAGAAGTGGATCTGTTCAAGTGGGTGCCAATGCAGTTTGTGATGAATTAGGGTTTGATTTATGTTTCTTATGGACATTGTTGAAAAACATCACTTTGGTCTTTTATAGTTTAGCACCATTTGTTGAGTGCTGAACCACTTTTCCACTTCTGAGAAACTGCGTTGAAGGTTATCCTGGAGGCTTTTAGGGTCAGGGTTACTAGAATAGGTCACAGCATCATCTGAGTAAAGCAGAATCTGTACATGACAGACTTGTGAGAGGTTATTCAAGTAGATACTGAATAGAAGAGGCCCCAGTATAGATCCCTGAGGCACTCCAGAATGGACTGGCTTCCTTTCAGAGAGGACATTGATGATCTTGACCTGCTGAGAATGGTCTTCTGAGTAACTTTTGAACCAGCTGACAACATCATTCAACACCTCACGAGCAATAATTGCCGAGTAGCAGTGAGTGGTTCACAGTATCAAAGGCCTTCATCAGGTCACAAAGGAAGCCCCTATTAGATGGCCTTGGTTGAGTGCATTATGTATGAAACCAGTGAATTCTAACAGTGCAGTGGTAGTACTATGACCTTTACGAAAGTCAAGCTGCTGGGGACATTGAATATTGTATTGTCAGGTATTCCACAAGTTGATCTGCAATTACTCGCTCTAGTGCTTTGAAGGGCGAGCTAGAATGGAGATTGGCCTGTAGTTGTGTGCTGTGCCTATCCACCTTTGTGCACCAGGGTTACTAGGGTCTGTTTCCATTTTGGGGAGATTTCCAAGCCTTAAACAAAGGTTCAGAATCTTGGTAAGAGGTGTAAGAGTTTCTTCGAGGTGAGGGCAAAAATCCTAGATCTAGATAGTCTCCACTGAATGTTGCTTTTACCGATTACTTTGCATATGTACTTTCTAGCCTCATGCTTTGTAACCTCTTTAAATAAAATGGAGAGGCCTGTTGCTGAGCATCACAGACTGGGGGTGGCAGGGCAGAGACCATGAAAATATCAGGGGAGGACACGGCTGAGGTCTGTAAAGGCATCATTAAAAATATTGGCTATGGCCATTGGGTTAAGAGTTAGGCTTCCATCAATGTTAAGCATGGTGGGTGCTCTCTTGAGTCTTTACCAGTGACATCTTTAAAGTTGATCCAGAAATGTTTACTGTCACCCCAGAGTTGGAAAGTGCCTTTCTAAAGTATTGATTTTTGCAAAGCGGATGGCTCTGTTACAAGCATTTCTGGATTTTTATAAGCCTGAATATCTGCTGGCTTGCCTGTGGCATTGGCCCTGTGCCAGAAGTGGTCCCTAGTCTTCATAAGTCCGAGCAGTTCAGGTGTTATCCGAGTTGCATACCCCTTAACTTTCCACTTTTAGGGGCATGGATATCACATGCAGCATTAAAGTGGTCAATGAAGAAATAAAGTGCCTCATCAATGTCACTGGCAGAGTCCAGTGGTGACCAATCCTGGCTTTGAAGGAGTAATCTGAGTGGTTCTAGGTGATCTGGAGTTAGGACCCTACTGAGAATAACCTAAATAGAGACTTGCTGAACTTGTTGGACCAACTACAAAGCATAGGGGAGTGGTTTCCTAGGGTGTCAAGGAGTACAGAGACATTTGTGATTTGTTCTGGGTGACTAGACAGAACCCAATCCAGTAATGTACATGAGGGGTACCTACTATGATATGTCTGATGATGTTAGGCTGGTGAACAAAAAAGCTAAATTTTAGAGTTTCATTCATTTCCTAGGAAGCCAGGTACACAAAGTACTGAGTGACACAGTGGCAAATGCATATCTAATGAAGGACTTGAAGCAAATATCACCCCTTTATCAAACTTACGGTCTAGAGAATTTCATGATCTTGTGTGCCATTTTGCACCAAGCTCTTCCATATTTTCTACCACTGTATGTACACAAGGTACTGTCAAGGCAGAATGAATTATGTTGAATACTGTTTCATACTTTTGTATTTCCAAATATTATTCAGTTAAATCTCTTCATGAGGCATGTATCTCAGCAGACAGTCTTGGACATGGGTTAAATTGTAATTCTTGCAATCCAGTAAAATTGATATAAAAGTGCAGCGTTCTACATCATCACCAGCCCTTGTTCACATGATGCTATACACTATAAAAATACAGGATGAGCAACGCTTTTGTATAATAGAACTCGGTGTTCTGTTTCCATGGATCTCTCGAGCTTCGGCCTCGAGGACAGAAGGAAACAGAACCCTCTGTAGCAGAACACACTAGTTGGCATAGTTGCCATCCAGTATTCTTCATATATTCTTATATTATAAGTTACACAATGTTTGTTATTTGTCAGAATGCACAATTTTTAACAGAAAACTACAACCTCATATTGTTTAAATTTCTGTTAATTTGTTTTAACAGATCACGGTCACCCTGTGACTGCCCTCAAGTCTCCATTGCATCACAGGCTAATAAGCCATTTATCTTTTCCTTAGACATCTCCTAGCCAGTCTGCACTGCAATGAAAATGTGGACTGTGCAGTCACAATATCACATTGTGGGAAACATCTGTATCGTAGCTTATCCTAAGGCAAGTCATGAGAGGAGACTGTTGTCAAGACTGTGAAAACTCCACCGACATTTGGTAAATGCAAACATTTCTTGTAAGTGAAGTATGTTCATGCAATTGCCGTACATAGGTCAATGTTGACAAATAGAGTTCATGATGGAGCTGGAGGCATGGGTAACCAGATGGGTGTAAGAGGATTGAGAGTCTTTGGGGTACATCTCCACAGGGGCCCTTTAATGAGGGCAGGTGTATATTTGACTATCGGCTGTACCGTTGGTAATATTATGGTATAGGTGAGACTTACCCAGATTCACCATGTAGGAATTTCTCTCATGCAGTGAAATAGTTAATGGGTTAAGATTTGAAATATGTGCTCTATAATGGGATGACTCAAAATGTTCCATTTGTCTTCAACTGTGAAGGGCAGGACCATAACTCACGAGTGGCAGTGCCACATGAATTATAAATCCTTCCCACTCACAAGTGATGATAAATTGACTATCTTGAGTAAGGTTATGAATACTTCCTGTATACAATAGTAATTTACTAATTAGAGATGATAAATCTCCAGCTTTTCCTGAAGATCGTGATGATTTTCTTTCATAATACCACTTGTTCCTCTCCCTTTTCCACATACACTGTCCTCCCAACTCTATCTTCACTATACTGTCTCTGCACTTCCTCTTTTCCTGATATACCTAAAAATGACCTCCTCCTTTGATGCCCTGTGCTACACTAGTGTGTCTTCCACCCTTATTTGCCTCTGTGCTTCTGCCCTCTCTTCCTCTCCTCATCCCTCATACATGTAATCCCTTCCTCACATAGAATGCTACGCCAACAACCTCTCACAACTGGATGACCAAAGTCTCAGTCACTGCCACGACATCCACTCCACTCGCAAGCAGTACCTGAATAGCTGATGTTTATTACCCATGTTCCTTGTGTTAATGCAGACCATCTTCCAACCTATTCCCATCCATCTTCCACCCCTCAGCTCCTTAATCTACCCTCCTCCTTTCAGTGGTTCCCTCCTCTTACTCTGAACATTACTGTCATCCACATAATCACTAAATAATATTTTCGTTTTACTTCAGGTTATGTTCACAACATAAAATCCATGGTTATCACTCTTCGTCAGGAGCATCTATCATACAGATCAGCATGTGTGTTGTATGCTGATGAGTCTGTGCCAGAACCACTGTCTTCAAAGTTTGCAAAGCTGGACAAGCACATACTAATACAGAAACACAGATCACGTTTCTGTCCCTGCACCACCAAGAACAAAGTAACTCAGCTTAGCATGTACTTAAGTACGTACTGATTATATGGACACTGCATAAAAAGTCAATGCAGCTGCTTCTGGTCTTATCATACCATAAGAATACAACACCTTGATGTTAATCTTCAGCAAAAGACAAAGTCATGTTCATGTTTTGATTGTAATTTGTCATTCTGTATGCATACATGCAAATTCTGTGATGGACATTTCAGGTCTACATAGTTATTAATTGCTTGTTTGTGATCACTGTCCATAATCTTTTTCACTGAATAGTGACACCTCACTTCCCTGCTAACTGTTTCCCACGTCCTGAAGTGTTGTGTATCAAGCAGGCACACATGTGTAATTTCTTCAATGCCAACAATATTTTTGTTACACTGTTAATAACAGTGTGGTAGGTCAGTGCCCTCCGAACAGTGATATGCTCCCATGGTTGCAGAGCATATGTAATCACCTGCCTGTGTATTGAGGTGGTCTGAGAACATTGTGGGCTAAAATATTGGTTCCTTTAAGAAAAATATGTTGCAACAGTCTTCTGGTATTCTGATTTCTTCCTTTTACTATCACTCCTTCTCTGTCATTCCCCTACTCAAGCTTGGCCACCTTTGAGTAGTCTTTCCAGTCCTTTCCTTAATTCCAGCTTGTTTTCATTAAATATTAAAGCCCCAGTGTTTAAAACATTCTGTGCCTGCAGTACAAGCCATATAGATTAATTTTTCCTTCACGAAGATATGCGCACGTTCGCGCGGTATGACTGTCGCGATCATGTGATCGTGCGATAAATGCGAGTAATAAGGCAGCCTAAAAAAAGTTTGTTATGGCGTTTTCATTGTCTAGTGAATTTATAAACAAGTTAACAGCCTTTTGCTCAGTTTTAGTAAGAGAGGCTCAGAGTTATGGTATACCTCAGAATGTTAACTGAGAATCATTTGAAAATAGCGTTTGTTTGTTCCTTAAATCAAGCGGTTAAAATAGTACTTTTAAAAGGGAAAGGCAATACATGCCACTTTTAAAAGGAGATAGAAAAATGTTTAACCAAAAGGACCAAAACTCCTAATGTAGTACAAGAAAAGCCATATAACTAATATCTTACTTGTAAAGTGCTTCCAGTCCTCTCTCAGTCCAACTCCTTATAGGATCATGTCTTTGTTGACCAACTTTTATAATGCAAGTTGAGGGAGGAGTTAACTAGGTCATGTGCTCCTCCACTTGTATAAAAGCAGAGTGAATGTGAAGTGTTTAGTCAGTGTGTGGTAGGAAGGCAAACCTACCAAATGCCTAGCCAGATTCTAGGTGCCTTTTGGCAGAATTTTTATTTCTTGTTAAAGATATGATTTCCTGTGCCTTATGTTTTTTGAAAGTTATGTACAAGTTCCACTTTAAGTTCATTTTATTTTTCTGCTTCTAATAAATTTCAAAGTATTGGATCCTGACTGCTTTCTGGACTTTATTGGACACCCCACATGCACAAACAGTTAGTGATTCCAGTCTTATAGAACATTTCTGTTAGCATACCCGATGTAACTGAATAATTAAGATAAAAGTTGACTGTTGATTCTGTTAGAGATTACTTTTAATTAATTTTAACACTGTTATAATGCAAATGAAGGTGTTAATGTGTTACTTCCTTGCAATGAACTAATTGTATGTTCCAAAATATTACAATAGAAGAGTAAAATTCAATACACTTTCACATGACTATTAATTGAATTTTCTTTTAGTACAATCATGTTACGCTTGCTGGTCCTGCCCTGATAGAAGGCCATCACATATGACAAGGGACGAAATTTTGGAGAGTTGAACATCAATGTTCAATACATGTAAAAACACTAGTAACTTGAAACACAGCCATATGCCAAACTGTACATCTTTAAACTGTGTGATGTTTTGGTGGGTGTGGGTGGATTAGACATAATGGAGCCAGGAACACAACATTTGCAATTTATGGACTTGTTAACCTAAAATGGAGCATGATGCAAAATGGTGATTCAATACGAGTGAGAAAACAGTTGGAACATGCACACAATTTGAGCAACAGCAGAACAGTGACCATGATCACTTCTCAACAAAAAAATGGTAAGACCAGACAAAAGAGCTATAAAGTGGCTGTAATCTATAAGAATATAATATAATCCACATATGAGCCAACATTTTATATGTAAATAACTTACACCACAAGAACATTTCTTGTAAAGACATATTTAATTTTTATAAACCTAATTGGATTTCTGTTTATCTGAAAAAGGCAATGCAGGTGTAACACTAGAAAAAAGTGGAAACCTGTAACATGAAGGAAATACTAAAAGTAAAATCACCCTGAGTATATGTTACACATATATATATATATATATATATATATATATAGTAACACGTAGTGCTACCATAGATTAGGGTTGAGAGCCATTTCCATGTTAAACCCAAAATTTTGCACCTTAATAACTTTGCAACTGTTTGATAGATTTGCCTAAAATTTGGAATGTATGATCAAGACCCATAGGCCTTGGGATCTGCCAAGTTTTGTACTGATCGGGTATCACGGTTGCGGAGTTGTCGCAGATCTATCTTGGCATTTGCGCTTTCTGGAATTCTATGAGTGGCAGCGTACAGGTCAATGCAGTTTAGTGTGACTGGCCTGAAATCTTCAGGGAACGTGCAGGCAGGGTCCCTGATGTGCCTTTGAAGATTTGGTGAAAAATATTAAGCGGTTCAAAGTTATTCAAAAACAGTTTCCCATTATAAATCAAAGGGAAAAGTTAAAAGTTCGACAGTGTCGCAAATGCATTTTACTTTGCAAATGGGCCTGTTACTTTCACAAATCCACCATTTTGTTTTCAGTTGGTGATCAGAAAATGGTTGGCATTTAAATTTGAGACCCTCTAGCAACGTAATTCTTTTGTATTTAGCTATTGGGCCCTGAGGATGCTTGCCATGTCTTTATTTTGTGGTAAACACCCCAGAAATATGTTTTCAAATTTCTGGAAAAATACCTAGCAAATTACTTAAGTGCTCATGAAAGTGTCGAACTTTTGTGAAACTTTCATGAGAATTAGACAGTAATTTTGTAGTCTGTGGGAAAATGCAGCAATTCTTTGGGTGCACTGCAAAATAACCGTTAGGAGTTTTGGGCTGAAATTTGGAGGCATGGCCGACATCTCACAGATGTGCCTTTCAGTGTTGTATTGAAAAAATATTACACGGCGGCAAAGTTATGGCACTCAAAGTTGACAGTTTTCCCATAGGATAACATTACGGCGCCCCAAGCATTACAGGAATCCTTTGGCACCCTGCTGCAAAATAACGGTTTGGTCTTTTTCCTGAACTTTGGAGGAAGACAGCCAACAGTACACAGATGTGCCTTTCAGTAGTTTGGTGAAAAAATATCACATGGCAGCAAAGTTCCGGCACTCCAAATTGACGGTTTTCCATAGGATAACATTCGGCCGACACTTAACAGAAATCATTTGGAGCCCTGCTGCAAAATAGCAGTTTAGTCTTTTCCTGAAATTTGAGGAAGACAGCCAACAGCCCACAGATGTGCCTTTCAGTAGTTTGGTGAAAAAACATTACAGGGAGGCAAAGTTATTGGCGCTCGAACTTTCTTTTCCCATAGGATAACATTCACGGCATTAGCTAGCCTTTCAGGGCCCGTATCTTGGAAGCGGTCCGAGATACGGACTTTTCAGTCAGAAAATTTCTAGCCCCTAATGGAGCTAAGATCCAAATTAGCCAGGACAGTTGTAAATAATATGACTTTTAAATTTTTTTTCCTCGTCAACGGTTCCTGAGATATAATGTATTTAGTATTCCAAGATCTCATTTTCTGCGCCGATACTCATTATTTTGCAAACATTATTTGTACTCACTGTCTTTCTCAATGCAGGTTTTGGGGAAAAACAGCCTGTGCGCTTACATTACTGTTACTGTTGCCCTTTCGCTTCTGAATCCATTCCGTTCACTTACCATTGGCGTCTGCGTCACCATATGCGTTATCCTCTGCGTTTTCATTTGCGCTTGCGTTTCTGTTATTTTTGCCATTTCTGTCTACAGTACTGTTTATCTTACTGTTTCACTTTACATCACCATGCCCATTGACATTTCTGTTTGCAGGCACCATGTTACTATGTGACAACACATCATGTGGCAGACCATTCCCATCACATACCATGTGGGTACCCTTTCTGTTCTCATTCGTTGCTTGTGTTACCATGTATGCGCCACTGTTAGCATTTCTGTTTTGCATAGCTATCCTGTTAGTATGCCACAACACATCGTATGGCGGGAACACGGGGCCGAAGACCTCGCGCTCCCGCCGCTGCATCATTCACTATTCTGGTTATCATTCTCAAAAGAAGGAAATTAGGTAAAACTCCATTTAATGCATTAGTTAGGGTTGTTCCACAGTGACAAAGTGAGGGTCGCTGTTAGGGTTGAAAACCCCAAGGACCCCATCCACCCCAACCCGGCATTGGATTGCATTGGGATCATGGGTCCTAACTCTCACCCATTCTCCTATACTTCTGCTGCTTTACACATGTCATGGGGTGAGAGTTAGGGCTGACGATCCCATGCGCACTCGAGATGTCCAAGGGGTTTTCAACCCCAACAGCTGAATTTCCTCACTTTTGTCGCTGGAACAACCCTAACTAATGCATTAAACGGAGTTTTTTGCTCTAATATATATATATATATATATACATATATATACATACAAACCAGGTAATCAAATACCCAAAAATCTACAATATGGAACTTCTGACATTAAAACAATTTCATTCATACTCTATCTTGGGACAGCTCTCTCGACTGAGTGTCAGAACCTGCCTCCTGACACTAAATACAGGATCCTGACATGGTTCCAAATTAGAAGACAATACTCGATCTCTCCTTTGTTCTGCTAATATGCCCTATAGCGGGTTTACCTAACTTCCTGCCCAGAATACTTGACAATGCTTTCAAGCTATGGTCAAAATGCAGGTCTTAGATACCTATTTCAAATTCTGACCGAGAGAAATTATGGTCTTTTCAAGAGATACAGACAAAATTTGGTCTGCCCAATTCCCATTATTATAGGTACTTACAGCTAAGGCACTACCATGGCTCCCTATCGGCCCAGATACATAACCCTGATTGCTGGCCTCAATTGATTCTATCTATGCAAGCCTTACTCTCCAATCCAAATCAGAGGCATATAATATCTGCTCTTTATCGAGCCCGGATTACCCTTACCCACAAATTTAATAACACCCTGTGAGAAATGGCAGCTCGAGTTGGGGGTAACAATAACAACAAACCAATGGCAACAGGCATGTCAACAGAGGGGCCCGCACCTCAAGTTACCATCAATTGAGAGAGTATGCTTGGATATTTTAGTTAGATATTTTATACACCAGTGTTTACCAGTCATTTTATCAAGGTAGCTCAGCTGCTTGCTGGCGGAAATCGGTGAGAACATTGCTCACCTAACACATGTAATGCATGACTGCCGTAAATTAACCCCATTTGTTCAATTCCTACAGCAGGAGCTCCAAACAATTTTGGAATGCACCTCCTGCTCACCCTGAAACTCTTCATTCTTTTAATTTTCCTGATGACCTTAAGGATCAGAACGCCCGCCACCTTTTAGCCATCCTCCTCATTGCAGGAAAAAGCCATAACTAAACTATGGCTGACTCCTGACCCTCCCACTCTTGTAGACTGGTGGTCTATAACAAAGCAAATTTACTATATGGAAAAGATTACATACAGACTGAATAATCGAGAAGAAAAGTTTAACTTAAGGTGGAATAGATGGCTTTTATATTATTTACTTAAAGATACAGCATTTGTTCCATAGATAAGTGAACCTTTCCTAACCTCTCAAAACCTACCCCACTGTTCCCTTACCAGCCTGTTCCTCCTTCCCCCTCGTAAACCCGCTACTTAAAAATAGTGAGATAACCTCTAGGTTCCTCCTTTATTTTTTTACTTCCCTCCCTCTCCTCCCCTTCCCCTCCTCCCCTCCCTTTTTCTTTCTTTTTCTCACTTATGCCATACTCCCTGGCAGCTGCAAAGAAACCACGTAGCAATCCCATTCCAACACCAATGTCTACCTACTTCTACATTACCCACTTAAGCTAAACTTAAAAACTCAGGGACAGTTCCCAACTTGTATCTGGAGGCATGGACTCTGCTTCATTTAGATACAAAGGCTGTAATAAATCTTATCTTTTATATAGCATAATTATTTACCTCTATGCTCCTTAATCTGTGAAATGGTATGGTTTGATTTGTATCCATTCCTATTGTACCTATTTGTAGACACAATCAAATTAAATGAGCTGTAAATGTTTTTAATTTAAGAAAACTGAATAAAAGATAATAACAAAAACCAAAAACATCGGAAACAGTTGGTGGAGGCTTGAACCCGTATACTCATGAGATGGGAATGTTTCCCTGATCGATGTAACCACACATGCCAGGAGAACTTTGCGGTTCCATCTCCTTAGATGCTGACATATCCAGGTCACAAAATGTCTATATGCAACATGTCGATATGTCCTACAAGCAAAAGAAATCAGAAATGATGAGGTTATACAAGGTATGAAACCTTCATTACAAAAACACATTTTTACTGAATAGTTTCAATGAAAATAATTAATCCAAATCAGATAAGTGCTCTACTTTGGAAAATATGAAAAGACTTCCATGCATAGAACTCAAACAATTGAACTGTCAGACACTTATATGTGACTTACATGTCAGCAATACACCCAGCAGTGCATTTTACAAATTTTCTTTACATGCAAAGAACCACAGATACTGTAGTCCAAATTAACAAATCTGATCATGTTAGCAATGTCTCAATACATACTTAAGTTATGCAAAGGATCTTGACCTATTAGGTGGCTTGATACCCTGCATAGAACTTTGCAAATGCATGGCTAAAAGTATGAACACTATGTAGGATACAGACACACAATCGTAGAAGCACAATATATAGGATACTGGGTGGGCAACTATGCACAGCCAGTGTGTTAATGCCAACAAGGGAGTAATGATTCCTTGTGACCTCGAGAGCAAAGCTGGAGTGCGAGAATCCGCTACCTGAGTGGCATAACATACTGTTTGTGCATAGAGTTGCCCATCCGCTATTCTATATTGTGTATGTGCATCAATATCTAATTAGGACACTGCTTTTGTTTCTATAAACTGGAGGTTGGGGATGCACTTGAGCATTGGCGGTAGGCTCAAATTACTGACAGTGTGCTGCAGATGTTTTGCAAATTCAAGTTTAAAATCGACAACTTGCAGCTTGATCTGATATGGGAAGTCAAGTATGTGGCAGCATTCAAAGTTGTTCTGCTGCAGTAGTGCCATCACTACTGCATCAGAAGATAATGATGTCACTATTGCAGCAGAAACAAGCATATTCCAGGCATGTAATTCAATGTATAGCAGCATTCTACTATGCACTATATGCCTCTCTGGCATATTCTTGACAGAGAATTTCTGTAGCCATATCATGGTCACAATAAGGCACTGAGCATGCACTACCTGGAAGACAGAAGAGAGAGAGAAGAGAGAGAGGGACATGATTGGGACCTTCAAGTACTTGATAGTGATAAATAAGGTTGATAAGGAGAATCTCTTTAAGCTGGTGGCAACTATATCACAAGAGAGGCACGGTCTTAAGATGGAGGGTGGGAGGTTTAGGATGGAGGTCAGGAATCATTTCTTCACAGAGAGAGTGGGGACACTTGGAATGCACTGCTGGAAGAGGTCATCTCGTTGAAGACAGTGGGCAGCTTTAAGAGAGGCTGGGATAGGCATGGGGACGGTAAGGATCATGAGTAGGGAGGATGGCAGGGTGGGGGCAGAAACATTAGCTCCAGCTGTGGATCCTGCAATATGAGCAGACTTGATAGACCAAATGGCTTTCTTTGGCTGGCTTCTTTGTATGTTCATATGTTAGTATATTAACAATGGATTTCAAACACGTTAGACAATCATTTTACTAGACTTTTTATAGCCATATTATAATAGGATATGCATGCCCGTTAGAGACATAATGAGCCAATAGGCCTCATAGGAGTTTACAGCATATATAAAATGTACTTTTTAAATACAGTAAAATATAAATATACGTATTACAAACTGCAGTTGATGTAAAATAGTACCTCACACATCATGTCTTATTGATGCAAAATCAATGAATGTAACATAAAGAAAGGAACTGGGCATTCATATTTATCAGGACCTGAGTGGCAAGACAGTTTAGTATGGCAGTGTCAAAAGCAGGCGAAATGTTAGGTTGCATAGTGCTGGACATAAACAGGAAGAGGAGGTCATGATACCCTTGCACACCCAGCAGGTGAGGACACACTCATGAATTATGGGTTCCAGTTCTGGGCTGTACCTCAAGAAGGGACGTGGAAGGGTGAAGCAACTTCAAAGAGGGTGGCATACATGATAAGGGTGCTCAACCAGTCACCATATAATGGGAGGCAGAAGAACATGGGCAAGTACTCACTTGAGAAGAGGATGAAAGGAAGGACATGACTGAGACATTAGAATACTTAAAAGGTATAAATAAAGTAACAGAGAGGTCAGTGGAAGGGGTGGTAGAGAGCATCACATAAGCACATATGGTTGTAAGGAAAGGTAATGGGGAGATGGTGGTCATAAGAGTACATACAAGCAAGTTTGGCGTACTAGCTGGGTCTGTCAGTCCATTTCTGCCACTTCAAAACAGTGCCACAAGGCTAAATACACAGTACATCAAGTCTATGAATAGAATATTTATGTAATGAACAAAACATAAGCGATGATGGGGTTAGAGAAGACCTGTGTGACTATTATTAATGGTATATCTAGTGGCAAGACTAGTAAAATTCATACACATATTGTCATAATAGACACACTGGTTCAATAACCTTAGTGACAAGAACATGATTTGGACAAAAGGCTGGATGTTCTGCAAACCACACATGTAGACATGGACATGGGGGAGTGGTTGATAAGAAAATGCTGCCTACACTGCATATACAGACAACAAATGATACAGAGAGGCCACCTGCATGATGGGCAGTGTAGTCAGATGTATCAATAGTGTAAGGAGTAAGATGATTGAAAGACTGCGAGATGAAGGTGTTTACTGGGTCTAATTCTTGGTAACATACCTTCTGAAGGACGCTGATAGAGTAGATGTAGTTCTATACAGGGCAACCAAGATGGTAAGTGGCATTTAACACTGATCACATTAAGTCAGAAATACATGGACATCATTATGTACACAATCTGCAGAGATGAGATACTTGGGAAAGTAGGGATGATTGAACATGAAAATAAAACAGAATCTAAAGGGCACTGAAAATACATGGGTAACACATCTATAGTTCAATCTGTGTGGCAAGAACAACTGTCATCTGACATGAAAATGGAAAAATTCCAGTTACTAGAAGACTAGTGGACACAACAGTTAGCATAGTGTAGGTATGGTGTCATTCATGTAAATGTCATAAATCAACACCAGATTAGATGTTGTCACAGGGAGCTAACAATAAATTAGGCTTACAGAGTGAGTACTGTATATTGGCCTATCAGTCCTTATGTGCCCATAGTGCCTAAGTTCATTATTCACATGACTGATGTTATAATCATAATACATTACCTGCAGTCCCATGAACATCAGCTCACATAGTTTGATGCCATTTGCCAAACATACTATATAACAGCACAATACAGTGTGCAGAGGGGTGAATGCCTTCCGCTCAGTCAATGCAACAGTAATATAAAGTGCAAACACAGGAAGTATAAAGTGGAAATTTTTTTAAAGAAGCTACTCATTCAGGAAATTCCATCATCAAATGGGCCTCTAATTCTAGATATTAGTGAAATGACACCTCCGCCACACGAGGGTTGCGACAGTTTAGTTGGAAGGTCTCATTATCAGTGACACAGTAAATGTCCTCACTTTCCATTACATCATTTACCACATCAATTTTGTAACAGCATACACATTCCAGATCGGTAGCCATAGCTGCACAATTGCCACATGTGCACCTGAGAAGGAAACACAAATGATTAAGAGCAGACAACATCACTGTGAGGTAGTCATCACCACCACCATTGACATGTAATAACTCCATCTCAGCAATACCATCTACACGCGAGAGGGTGGGGCAGGCACTGCTCAAGTGTGCAGCAAAGGGAGGAAGAAACTCTCTAGTGTTGCACTTGGGTACAAACGACTTGGCGGGGCAGACTGTGGAAGTGGTGAGGGGGAGGTTTGAGGAGTTGGGCAGGCACTGTGAGGGGTAGGGGAGTCGGTGGCATTCTCGGAGGTACTTCTGGTACCATGTGCAAGCACGGGAGGAAGGGAAGGATCAAGGAGTTCAACAAGTGGCTCAGGGAATGGTGCTGCACCAAAATTATGCCTTAGTGACTAACTGGGGTGGGATCTATGGGAAGAGTGACTTGTACGCGGAGACAGGCTACACTTGAGCAGGAGGAGGAGAGGGTGTACCAAAGGGTGGATTAGAGGTATATATCTCTACTAAGGTGGATTTAAACTAGGGAGGGGTGGCAAAAGGTCCAGACAAGGGAGCTCTCAATGAGCTCACCCTCCAGATATTTGGCAAAGGCAGAGAAGCATCGACTCCAGAGGTGGCATGTAGAGTAGTCAGAGTGAGCGCAGAAGGCACCACCACCCTATAAGATGATGGTGGACATTGCTGCAGTGACAGAGACTTGGGCCACAGAGTACCATGATTGGGACCTGGCAGTCCTGGGATACAGGATATATAGGAGGGACCGAATGTTGGACGAGGGGTAGCACTCTATGTGAGAGAAGGGATCAAATGCACAAGGGATGAGGGAGAGGAGAAAGGACAGAGGTGCTATGGGTGCAAGCTTCTGGACCCAAGGGCAGAAAACTGAGGCTGGGAGTGGTATACAGACCACCAGCCCAATCCAGGGAACAGTATGGGGGAGCTGGCAGAGCAGATAAGGAGAGTGTGTAGAAGGGAGAGTGTGATGATAGTGGGGATTTTACCTACCAGGGGTTGATTGAACACCCTGCCACCAACAGTACCAGAGAGCAGGTACTCCTTGATGCAATCCAGGACAGTCTCCTGACACAATTGGTAAGTGGGCCTACAAGGCTTGGTAGCACACTGGACTTGTTACTGGCGAATGGGGAGGCAGTGAGGAAGGTAAGGTGGAGGACCCACTAGCTGGTAGTGACTATCAAACAGTAGAAGGGTGGACTTCAGGAGGATGGGAGAAATACTGCAAGGGAGACTCCAGGATATAAGGCTGGGATGGATGCAGAGCAAAGTGGGAAATTAATAAAACTGGGATAACAGAGGCTACAGAAGCCTGCACCAGAGTTAGCAGTAAGAAGGCAGAGCCAAAAAACATGCTGGCTGAACAGGGAAGTGCTGCAGAGGGTGGCGCAAAGAGGGCTGTGTATCAGAGTACAGGAGAACTAGGAAGGAAGAGGATAAGGAAGATTACAGGATTTGGTCAAGGAGGTGGCCAGGAGGGTGAAAAAGCTAAGGTCTCCAGGAAATTAAGGTTACCAGAGGACATAAAGGAGGGGAGAAGGACTTTTAGGTAATGTCAGGAAAGAGGAAGTACAAGGAACATATTGTGAGGCTAAAAGAGTAGGGGAATGTGTGGAAAAGGGGAGGATCAAGCAGAAATACTGAATGAGTGCTTCTGCTCTGTTTTCACTAAGGAAAGGAATGGTCCACTACCAGTATGGGCTGGAGGGTGGGGAAAGGTGGGAATGGGGTGATGGACAATTTGATCACAGGGAGTAGAGTGCTAGAGGGGCTAAGGGCACTAATGGTGGACAAGGCACCAGGTCCTGATGGCATCCACCCAGGGTGCTGAGGGAAATGGCGGAGCTGTTGGCTAAGCCTCAGGACTGAAGGGTGACCCACATGGTGCCCATACATAAGAGTGGGCCTAGGGAAGAGCAAGGAAGTTATCAGCCAGTCAGTCTCACGTCCATAGTGAGGAAGCTTATGGAGATGATACTGAAGGAGAGCTGATGGCATTCCTCGAGGTAATGGCCTCCAAGATGAGTGACAACAAGGGTTCATCTCAGGGAGGTCTTGTCAAACCAACCTAATAGAGTATTATGACTGGGTGACAAGGGAGCTAGACAGGGGTCATGCAGTAGATGTCCTGTACTTGGACTTCAGTAAAGCCTTTGATACAATGCCTCACAGGAGACTAGTGGAGACTAAAGGTAGTGGGGATGGGGAAAAGCTGACAAAATGGATAGAGAACTGGTTACAGGGGAGGTACAGAGGGTGATGTGGTGGGAGCTCTCGGCACCCAGAGCAGTGACAAGCGGGGTGCCGCAGGGTCAGTGCTGGGCCCAGTGCTATTTGGGCTCTTTATCTCCAATATAGCACACAGAGTTGGGAGCAGGGTTAGTCTGTTCGCAGATGATCCCAAAATGGGGGCGGTGGCAGATGAAGAGGACAGATGGAAAGAATTGCAGAGGGACCTAACCAAATTAGAGACATGGTCGGAGATGGCAGCAGGGGATTCAATGCAAGAATGTAAGGTGATGCACTTCATAGCTAAGAACCAGAGGAGGGTCTGCTGGTGGGGGAGTGAGGTTGGGATCACAGAGGAGTAGGACCTTGGAGTGTTGGTAACAGGGAGCATGAACAATTTGCCACAATGCAGGAGAGCAGCAGCTAAGGCAAACAGGATGCTGGGTTGAATCACAAGGGTTTCTCATCCAGACACAGGAATGTGATCCTGCCTCTCTACAGATCATTGGTCAGACCGCATTTGAGTACTGTGTGCAATACTGGAGGCCATACCTGAGGAGAGATATAAAGTTACTGGCGGGGGGTACAAAGGAGGGCAACAAAAATGTTAAAGGTGAGGGAAGGAAAGGAATATGAAGTTAGGCTGCAGGAGCTGAACATGTACACACTGGAATAGAGGAGGGATGGGGATATGATTGAAGCATTCAAATACGGAGGGTAAATCAACCTAGCACTGAGGAGGTGTTTAAACTGAAGAGGGGTTAGGGATAAGGGGCATGGACTAAGGTTGGTAGGGGATGTTTTAAGAGGGAAATGAGGAGTGCTACTTCACTGAGATGGTGGTGTCTAGCTAGAATGCACTGCCAGAGGGGTGGTAGCATGTGGGACAGTCGGAAGCTTGAAAAAAGGTGTGATAAAGCAAGAGGAAAGTCTGGGGCAGGGTCTGTGACGGGGAGGTGGAGCAGTGGGGGGTAGGCTGGGGCAGCTGCAATCTAGGGTGCTAACTGCACACGGGCAGACTTGACAGACCAATTGATCTGTTCTGCTGGCAGATTCGTATGTTCACATGTAACTATCAGGCAGATGTACAACTCAGGTACATTTCAGGAAATAGGAAGATATGAGGTGATAACCAAGGTCCGTGTCTGTAAAATATACTACATACGCTCAACAGCATTATAAACATTCTGGCAGCATACCAGAAATCACGCATGAGGTCCATGACGTAATGTCACTATGTGATGACTTTTGGCCTTCATATACATACTCCTCTTGCTGGTGTACCATCACCATATTCACTTACTTTGTAGTGAGGCACATTTATGCATCAACAAGGCTAAGCTAGCAACTGGGACAATGCAATTACAATTGAAAAAGCAGTTGCACTGCTCTGTCTCAGTTACCAAAATTATCATGCATTGACAAGCACAACTGGAGTAATGTAGTATGTTAGTCAGTATACCAGGAATGATGCTGAATGTCTGCAAAACAACATCCACCCTGACTCCAGCACAGATTGCAATGCTCATGTGGGTGATGGCAGTAGTGAAAGCAATCTGCATATATACATCCTGTTTCAGAACAGATCGTCATGAAGAAAATAAAATGCACACTGCAGCTAATAATTTGTGAAGTCCACCACAATGTTTCAAACTTTCACTAACTGCGGCCATACAGGGCAAACATTCCATGCATAATGACACACAGAAACCCACCACAAATGACTCAAAGACAACATCAGGAAAAGCAGAACACAGCACTGTGCATTTCATCACAACACCAAGCCATCATGACCGGGATGAAGAAAAGCACATTTATAAATTGTTTACTGGTATATAGTGAATACAGGAACACTATGAGAAGCATAGCAATCTACTGTATTACTTCACTTGTCATTAGCAATTTATATTACAATCTTAGTAATCTGTGTTGATCCCTTATACTCATGACTGAGCATTTCTTACTCAACCCCCATAAAAAAATGATATTGACAGTGGTTGTATACTGAAGTTGATAGGACAGAACATATGCACCTGGCAGCCTGTGATACACAGCTACAATTTGCTGTATTCCTCAGATTAAAAAGAAATGGTATCAGCATGTACAGAACTGCAAAATCAGAGGAGAAGCATTAATGGAGTAAGGTGACTAACAGACATGGTCACTTCATTCACCCCAAGAAAAAATAAATACTGCAGACTAAGCACTTGCATCTTAGGTCACACTACCACGATTCACATCACAGCTATGCCATCCATTCCTCACAGTACTGCCCGCCAAAACTTCACCTTCCTCATCAGATGAATCCTACCTACAGCCCCTGCATTACTCTCCCTGCATCTGCCTCAGGCTCATACTTGTAGGGCTGAATTTGTAATTTGGGATTAAAATCCAGTGCTAAATCTGAATGACTGTCTGCCATTTTCAGTGTTGCTCTTGTAGCACAACTTACTGCCAGTTGCTACAATTACGTCATTGCATCATGTGACCTCTCCAGCTCATTAAGAAATAAACTGCTAGCCGAACAGAGGCACGTCAAGAGAAAACTTCTTTTCCTGAGGTAAGGGCCTACATTTTAAAAAAAATATATACAATTCACAAAACTGAGCAATTTTGACTCTAGACTGCAAACCTTCCACTGAAATTTTTAACTCTGCAAGCGTGAAGCCTGTTTTATGTTTCCTTTTAAGGCAAACTATAAAAATAGCAAATACAGGCTAAAATTGATTAAAGCTACTATTTAGAAAACAATCTGCACTAGTATGTTGACTTTCCCTATCCCCACCCTGTTACCATGGTGGGAGCGTAGTACATGAAAGGCACTTGCTAGATGGTGCCTGCTCCAGTGAGGCAAGCAGCAGGTAGGCAGTCAGCCTGTTGTCATTCCATGCTACAGGTGCAGTCTGTAGCTGTAGTGGGGAGGGAGTCCTGGTCCTGGGGTCCTGCTAGCCCTCAAACCCCCTCTCGGTGGTGGTAGCAGCACAGCAGTGGATTCAGGTACTAGGAGCTCAGGTGCAGTCTGCAGCTGGAGTGGGCAGGGGTGCTGGGTTCCGCTAGCCCTCAAACCCCTTCGGTGGTGTTAACAGTGCAGTGATGGACTCAGCTACTGGGAGCTCAGGTCAAGTTAAACAGACACTTGATAGTTAGAAAAATCTGAACTTTCCTCACCTAAAGTCTCTTTGACTGCTATTAGCTACAGAAGACACTTCCTCCGATGTGGTCCCCTCACCATTCAGCTAACTTCCTTTGGCAGGGCTCCTCTTTCATTAGATGTCAAGTGTCCCAGAAAGCGAGAGAGAGCTGGGTGCCACTCCCCAGTTTATGGACTCAGGGCTGTGGGGGACTGACCTCTCCCTTGAGTGACAGTTATCCCAGTATCTCCACCCATGTTAGTGTGTATGACCTCTTCTTCCTAGCCATTCCTTGCTGCCTCTAGAAGTTTTATGACATGCACCTGGGTCCATTACCTGCTATGGGATCATATCCCAGAAAACACTCCCCAGTGGAATTATGGCTAATTGTCTACTCCTGCTCATGCTGTTAGCTATTACTGCAAAACTTCCCACAAGAACCTCGGCACCGCCACAGTGGGTGATGAGCTCTCATGAGCTGCCTCTACATGTGACATGGCAGCCATCTTGTTCGTTCTAAACATAACATGCAACAGAAGAATATTTTAACTAACAGAAATGAATAAATACATCTGGTCACATATCCTGTATCATGGACAGTCTACTCAGCAGGGTGGCAGTGAGCAATAGAGACTAGCTACAGTACAACTGTCTTACTTTAAGAGAAGCAAAGCAGATGTGTCCTGTCACATGAAAGGAACTCCTGACAAACCTTGGGATCTGTCAAGAGCTATTCAAGGCCAAGAGGTAGGTTAGGTTACCTGTGGCACCAGAGAACTAGCTGGGAAAGAACACAGATAATGGCAAGGAGTTGAGATGATGGGTTCCTCCAGGTCTGTACGGGGGTTACATCTGTATTGCTTCTCTTATTATGTTGTATTTCCATTCTGTTGTTATTTACAGTCTAATACATGCCAGATTACTATGTGCAATCCTTCAGTAGCTGTTCATCAAGATAGGCAGCTATAGCAGTATATGCAGCGACAGGCGGGGGGATGGGTGAAGGACCTAGAGAGTACTGTGCTCATGAAGGGATACATTTTGAATTCTGGATTTGGAAGGCTGACCTTGTTCAACTCCTGCTGTCCTGTATGGAATCTATCATCTAATGCTGAGACTTTGGGTATTAGAAACAGTATGCCACTAATGGCATTACGCCCATAAGGCTGGTGGGGAGAGTACTCTACTCGATAGAGACAGTGAACTCTGATGACTGCAGCACAGTTCTGCCATTGGGGATACTGCCATTTGCTCAGCATGTGGCTTTGCAGATAAGTTAGAAATAGCTAGCCTGTTTTCAGGTGATGCCTCTAGGGACTACATGTTCCCCAATGGTGGCAGCCAGTTAGTGACCAGGCGTCACCATGTCTGAGAGAAAAGCAGAGAAAGAGGAGAAAGCACTGTAGTTGAGCCCTAGGTTTGAGATCTGACATCCCTTGTTTCCTCTAGGCCTGTGGGGTGAGGGATGCAGTTGTCACTGGTGTTGCAAATACTTGTTGATCTTCCAATGGGATAATTGTGGTTGTACAGAATCCACTCCATGTGCAAGACTGGCGGAGGGTTGAACAAGGTTGGGTGGTGTTAGATCGGATGTGACCAAAGGTCTTGGATATGGCTGAATGTCATACCTGGGTGAAATCACCCACAGCATCTTTGGCCAGGCTGTGTGTGATGCCATTGGATGAGCAGATAAGAGCTGGGTATTTTGCCCTTATCCAGTCTGTGTGTTCACTGTTTCCTTCCTGACTGCTAGTATGAAGGGTGGTATCCAACAAGGGTATAGGGAAAATAATGGGGAGACAGACAGCTTCTCCACCTATATTGCAGTTCAAGCCCTATAAACAGTGGAAATGCTTGGTTCTGCATCGGTGGCAAGCTGTTTGCAGAATTAAACCTGGGAATGACTAATAAGACAACTTCTGAACAGCATAAAAGGACTAGCGAAAGACTAAACATTAAAAGGCAGGTGGTAATGATGGAGATAGTACAGTCTGCAGCATTTCAAATTTATCAATCACATTAGCCTGGGTAGGCTCACTAACACAAGAAAAAGATGCAACCATCCAAGCATTCATTTTGTCAGCGATTTTCCATGTTGGCTGATGCTGGAGGTGAGGGACCATCACCCGTGACACTACAGTCCAGCAGAGTTTCAACTTGTACTATGTCTGCCAAGACTGGATATGGGAAGAAGGCTGACTGATAGTAAAATCATCCATTAGAGTCTTCATCTGGTGCCCTGGTGTCAGATTGCCCTTTAAGGTACTATCGTTGCAGTTTGGGTTGAGGAAATTCTCCTGGTGAGCTGGAGTCATGTCTAGCACTGTTTAAGGCACTGTGGTCATTATTTTGCTACACATTTCCAGGAAGGTTGTCGTTTGATGCTGCCACCCTTATAGTTTCTGGCCTTTCTCTGTTGCCACTGTTCTGAGGGCACCACTCATGGAAGGAGTGGAACAGTATGGCTGTGTGTCCATTTCTTGCTTGGTGGGCTCTGGTTGCCTGGGGTTGCCTGGGGTTGCCTCTGTCTTGGCCAGTGGAAGGAGGGTCTATAGCTTCCAGGACCTGGTGGCAAATACACTAGCTTCTAATGGGTCTGGAACTCAGGCAAGACCCTGTTTCTCTTAATACTAAAGACTGCAGGATATGACATCTCGTATTCAGCTCCAGCTTATTGAACAGCATGCCTAAGAGGGGTAAAGGCAGCTATAATTTATTCTCTGTAGCAGAGAAGTCCTGCTAAAGGGAACTTCAGTGTCCATGTCATATCAAGGGTCCCTTTCTCTGGCCTTTTGCAAAAGCTGTTTTTTATGGCAAACCTCAGAAACAGGGACAGAATAGGACAGAGTCATTTGGCTACTTTTGGTGTCAGAGCTAGGGTTCTGTGGGCTCACTGCACTTCTAATGCTGTGTACTGTAGTCCAGGGATGTCTGTCAGAAGGTGCTGGACAAAGGTTGGGATGTTGTTATCTTCTGCTTCTTTTGGGACTCCCACAATTTTAATGCTAGTCCAGTGACCTCAGCACTTAAGGTCATCGATTTTGCCCCAGACCAGAGATAGTTCATGCTTTAGGTCAGGTAGGTAATTTCAGTATTACAGGCACCTGCCTGCTTGTCTAGGACTCATAGAGCAGTTTCACTGTCAAAACCCCTTGAAGTTGGGCTGGTACATTTGTGATTCTGGTGAGGACAGACAAGATTTAAAAGAAGTTACCTCTGCCAGTATCTGGGTGCACATATGATCTGTATAGTGGCAAGACCTCCTCTGGTGACCATAATCACCGTCCCAACCATTTCTGCATGTAAAGCAGTTGCTGTACTACCACTGAATCTGACAAGAACAGGAACATTTTCCAAAAGTCACTTTTTGATGGGTTTCATTTTCAGAGAACAAAACAAAAGGAATTATGTTGAAATTTCTGTATATTTCTAACTTTTAGATATAGGGCTTTTCAGGTTTGAAATCTGAAAAGATGAACAACTGTGACATGAGGCCATCTTTGTCAGCGGCTCAACCAGGCGTCCTGTGTAATAAAAATGCTAACCAGTAACTATATAAATATTTTAAAAGTTTTAAATATAACAAGTAATATGGCTCAATATGTAGTACAGATCTACTGGACATGAACTTTCAGTACCATATAGGATGCTAAAAGATGGGACATACAGCTATCATACCTACCAGAATATTACATAGTAGTTATAGCTTTTTTTTTTTTGGCAAATAACTTTATTTTATAGAAACAGCAATTACAATAACCAAACAAACCCCACAAACAATAAACCCCATTACAAATATTATTGCAATGAAATGTCTTGAATCACAACATAATAGGAAGGGGTACACCTCCCAAAACCCCACATCCCCACCCCAACCCCCACCCTCCCAGACCCCAGGCAGCTATTCCGTGTAGAGGAAAGGAAAAGAAATAAAAACAATGTAGACCAAAGAAGATTAGCAACCTGGTCGTTAAACAACTAAAATCTATCTTGTCTTAATATAATCTAGTGGAAGATCATTAAGCATATTTTGCCTACTTTGGGAAGAGGAATAGAGCCAAGTAGCCCATTCTCATTCCACATATGGCTATAGAGAGAGAAATATGTCACTAACCTCTGAAATAGTAATAGGAACACCAAAAAATCCCCATCCCCTCTAGTAGCCATATTTGTCCTTCAAGCACGAAAAAAACTACCCCAGTATCTATTAAATTTCTCAGTTGATTTAAAAAACTAGCTACAGCCCTCTCTGCGTTTAGGCGCATATGAACTCATCCCACCATTCCTTAAAAGGGGGTCTTATCGCTCGCCAATAGCGGAGGAGAATTAACCATCACTAAAGCAACCAAGGCCATTTGGTGCTTTTGAGCTGCGGCTGAGATATGGGCAAACATACAAAATGCATACATCAGCATTAAAGTAAGCTGAAATATTAGAGTAGGGGCCTATCCACAACTTTACCAAATCCCAGAGTTTAACTGCCTTGGGACACTCCCATAATTTATGATAGATAGTGCCGATAGGGCAACCACAATCCTTACACTCTGGGAACTAAGTCTATATATCCGAGAAAGTTTGCAGGGAAAGATAAAGATTGTGCAAAATATTAAATTGAAGACCCCTCAGTCTATCTTGCTTGACATATGAATATAGATCCAACAAACCTTAGTCCAGGTCTCTTCAGACCAGCCCAAAGATAAATTCACCTCCCAATAATGAGGTATTGGGAGATTCTGGAGTCCCTCTTTGCCAAAATTAATTTATATATTTTGGAAATTATATTTGAGTAATGCCAAATCTCTCATCTTCCTCAGAAACCCCCAGCCTCTTCATACCCTTGCTACCCATTAGGAGGGAACGAATACATCTTTGAATCTGGTACAGCCGCAACCGATCGCTAGGTTCAACCTCAAGTTTCTCCATCAAAATGGAGCGAAATAGCTGAGCCGTCTAAAAACAAAATCCATTACTCTAGGCTTATGAAGGAGGTTACCTCCCCTCTTTATCGGCTGATTGCCAATCAAAGGTTAGGATTCCTTAAAAGTTGCATTAGATCTTTTGCGAGAGGATGCTCAAAAAGGTAAGTTGGTGGAGCAACACTCACACCCCAGAAGGTATCCCTCACTAAAGGGAACCTTGGACCATGGAATATATAAAAAGATTCCAAGTCTAGATTAGTACTATGAGTAATCGACCGATCTAGCATACATCCACGGAGTCGTTACTGTATCTGACACCCATAGAGACCACTTTACGGCTAGCCAGATAGTAAATATAGAAGTCCAGCAGCTGCAGGCCCTACCTTCCTTAGGTGAGTAAGTTTCACATAAGCCCTCTGAGGGGTTTCCCCTTCCACAAACAGTCAGCGCAATATTTATAAAGCGGGTTAAAGAAGGACCTGGGAAGGTATACATTAAGGTTGAATAGGGGTAGAAAATTCTTGGTAGAATCATCATTTTAATTGTGTTAGTTTCTCCCCAGAAGGATAACGAAGCTTAGTCCACCTTTCAGGTCCTCCTTGATAGATTTAAACAAAGGCTTAAAGTTTAAATCCATCAAGTCAGCCAGATCCTTTGAGATCTGAATGCCTAAATAAGGACAGGGTTTAGGCTGCCATTGTAAAACTAAGGATGAACACCAGCTCTGTTGAAGATAAGGGATAATGGGTAAACCGTGGTTTTACTCTTGTTCAGTTTATAGCCGAAATTCACTAAAATCTGAAATGATTTGAAACAAGTGCAGGCGATTCTTGACTATTCGGACATGCATTAATAAGTCATCAGCAAAAGGCTGATAAGCGTACTCAGACTCCCTATATAAATCCCTTGAACTTGCTTGTCCTAAATGGCCCTGATCAATAGTTCCAAATATAAATTGAATAGATACAGGGGAGAGGGACATCCCTGGCGCGTGCCTCACAACAAAGGAAAGGCAGCTGAAATCAAGTTGTTACATTGAATTCCGCTGAAGGACATGAGTAGAGGACCAGAATATAGTTCAAAAAACTTCCCGGAAAACAAAATTAAGCAATACCTGAAACATAAATCCATTCCACCTATCAAAAGCTTTCTCTCGTCTAAAGAGACCAGAGATGTTCCATGTCTGGACGCCGTAATCATGAAGATTAAATAAAATAATTTCCTGAAGATGATCCGCTGCTGAATGGCCAGCCACGAATCCAACCTGCTCAGGCTCACTAGCCCTAGCCACAGAAGCTTTGATTCGGGTAGCCAAGATCTTAGCATAAATCTGACGTCAATGTTTAGTAATGAGTTGGTCTATAATTACCAACCAGATCAATGGTTTCTCAGGTTTGAGTAACAAAATGATTTCATCTCTCAAAAGAGATGGGTCCTCTATCCCATGATCTTGCCAAAAGGCATAAAGTTGTTGCAACAACGGCACCAAATAATCTTTAAATGTCTTATAAAAAGGGCTGTAAATCCATCTGGTCCCGGGGCCTTGTCTAGCTTTAAAATATCAATAGTTTCAGAAATCTCCTCATAGGAGAGGAGCTTCAGCCTCTGGCTAAACTCCTCCGGTAATTTAGGAAAAATATTTGCAAAACTCCCTCCTCTTGATAATCCCCTCTGGGGAAGGCGGTGTCTAGAATATAGATTTTTATAGAAATCAAAAAAGATACCTAGTATGCCCTCTGGTTCTGAAACTAAGTTATTCATCCTCGGGTGTCTCAACACGCCACGCATAACCGCAGCCGTTGCTTCAACTGCCAGGCTAAATTTCTGACTTTGCTGCCCTGCCCTATGTATAGGCCTTCAATTTAGAAGCCAAATTCTAGACCCCTCCTTTAAGGTACTTGCGTACCAGGCCCTAAGCGTAGCTAGCTCTTGCTCTTGATCAAAGGATCTGAGGTCCTCTCCCATAACATCCAAAGCTTTAATCCTCTCTAAACAATTAGATAGAAAGGTGCATGGTTTTCTTTTAGTTGATGCAAGCCTGATCAACTCCTCTCCATGTAGCCTTCAAGGCTGCCCGCCTAGTCCACTGCCTAATTGACCCCCAATTAGATGTAATTAGAATGAAACATAAAGGATCAAAAGCGTAACTTAATTGGTGATCCTTAAACAAACTATGATTCAAAGACCATGAATAGGATCTTGGTGGAGCAGACAATGAGTAAAACGCCGAAATCTAATGGGTGATCTGAAATTACCCGACTCGAAATAGTAGCTTCTTGAATAAAGGAAAGAACTTGTTGACCAACCAAAAAGTCAATTCGAAATAACTTTTGTGAACAGGAGTAAAAGGTAAAACTCTCTAGTAGTAGGATTGATCGTTCTCCATGGGTCTATAAGGCCCAGGGAAGAGTAGATTCAGCCAATGCCCTCTGGGTCGGAGACTGATGAACTCCTCTACACCATGAGCGATCAAGGCGGTTGGACTATACCAGTTCAATCTCCTCCTAAGATTCACAGGTCTATCTGCAAGGGGCTATAACCACCGCCAGCTGGGAAAGAAGGAAAGGTGACTCCTGATTTGGGCCATAAATAGACTAACACTAAATTAATTCCCCCAGCTTCCTGAGACAATTATGTATCTGCCATTGGAATCAGAAAAAACATCTGAAGGAAAAAAGAATTCCTTTGGCCACTAAAATAGCTACCCCTTTTGCCTGAAATCCCTGCCCCAAAAACCTGACCTACCTATCTTTTCTTTAAATAATGGAGCTGATCCGGAAGCATGTGAGTTTCTTGAGAAAAGGAAAACTATTGAGGTCGAATTGTACCAAATAGTTTAAAATAATATTTTTTTTGTTGTCTTTTCCCCTTTTATATTCCAAGAAATAATATTCAGGTTGCTAACCATAAAGGACTCAAAAGGAGATACAGAGACAGTTGGAAAGCTGCCAACTCCCTCCCCAAATACCCCCAAATGCAAAACCCTGAAAAGAAAAACCTTTATTAAACTTCCCATCCCTGTCCCAAACTTCTCTATGACCAACCACCAGCCCTCGGCCCGACCTCCAAGCTCGCATGGTCCATGGCAGCTCAGAAGGGCCCCCCTCATAACAAACAAAATAAGACTGCATACCACATTCCAGTAATTTAACAATCCTGTAATGGCCCTTAAAGAAAAAAATACCCTTATTCTATAACCCTAAGCAATGGTTTAAGAGGAAACATAACCCCCCTACACCAGCCTCCAAATTATGAAAGATAAAATGAATTGAAGGGCTGGCATGAAATGCAACTAAATCAAATTTTAGCCCTTAGGGCCAGCCCAATAAGGTGGCGAGTGGTAAAGAAAACATAAACCTCGTGGTAATTTACTAAAAGAAAAGCCCAAAATCCCAATAACTATCCAGTGAGAAAATTAAAAGCCTTGAACCAGAGCGGGCATTAGTAATGCTGCAATTCCCTCACCACCAATAAACATCTTGTTGACAAATAAAAACTTAAATACCACCAATGAACCCTGATGTTAAATCTGGTAAAGGACGAGCTGGAATATTAAGCTGAACAGTATAAATCAAGAGGGTTTAGCAGTATAGACAATCCGCTGAGACCTCTTATATTTCAAAACCTTTATGCCAATAACGGCAATATATCAGAGAGCCAGAGAACAAAGAAAGAAAAAAAAAAAAGAAAGGAAAAAAAAGCGTCAAAAAAACAGACCGGAGTTAGGCGGTCATCACAGCACTAACTTACGCACATACATAGTCCTCTGGATCCCTCTGGCGGGTGCTAAATGATTTAATCGGCACCCCCCCACTTCCTAAGGGATCATATACACAAAAAGATAAGTTGCACAATCATATACTTGAGGACCCCATACGAGTCCGAAAAGGAAAATGAATTTAAGGGGAGATAAAGGGCTCCGACTACACACTGTAGACTGGTAATTGTCACTTGCAGGCTTGAGCTAGAAGCATTCAGACCAAATTCACTCAAGGCAGAGAAAAAAAAAAAAGCCCCGACTGTAGACCTCCTCAGCCTTTAGGAAATAGATCAGGCATCAGATTATTAAGAGTTTTATAGCCTCCTCGGTGACTTCGAGCGCTTTATGCCATCCTTCACGAGACTTCTAGCCTGGCCGTATATAACAACATGGTATTTCACCCTACATAAAGCTTCGATGTAATGGAAAAAGTTGGACGCGCACATCTGAATTTTAAAAGTTAGATCAGGGACCACAGTAGCTTTCTACCCTCCCACAGGATGGCTGGTAGTTTCCGCCTCCTTCAAATATGCTCCCGATTGAGAAAATTGAGGAGCTTGAAGATTACAGGCCTAGGAGGGTCTGCTGGAGATAGTTTTGCCCTTAAGGTCCGATGGCCCCTTTCAATGACATATTCGGGCCCCGTTAGGCGAGGGCCCAACTGTCTTTCTCAAAAACTTTTGTAGGAAAAAAATTGTGTTGGGGCCTCCTCTCCCTCTAGGAGCCCCAACAGAACAAGATTATTGTGGCGATCTCTCCCCTCAAGGTCGTCAAAGGCGATCTTCTAGTTTAACCACCGCCCTCTTGCATTCCATCATGGCTGGGCGAGTTTATCTGAGCTCCGTTCCAAGGAGGAAATCCTAGCTTCGGCATCAGTGACTCGTCGAGCCAGCTGGGTCAGCGCAGGCTTAAAGTCGGCTACTTCCTCTATCAATTTGAAAAGCGCCTCTTTATCATTGATAGCTCATGTACACCCGAGAAGGGTTAGTTCATCCTGGGGGTCTGTTGGAAAGAGCTGGTCAGCCATGGCCCCTCGAGCTCCTGGGTTGTTTTCCATCTTGCCCGGCAGCCAAAACGAGTTTATACTTGATGAAATCGCAAGTTTAAAGTTAAATTTCTGGCTGGATAAATTTATCTGAAAATGTGGAAAAAGTACGTTTTACACCAAAGAGGAGAGTCCCTAGGCAAGCTGCTATTCCTCCAGGAGCATCACGTGACTCTGTAGTTATAGCTTTTTAATCACATGTTTAAGTGATAATTATTTATGTGCAAAGTGTGTGCAGGTTGCAAAGCTCAGCGGGAATTGCAATCTAATTTAAACGAGCACCAATATCCTAATTTAATGCTTGATCTGAAAATAATAGGAACATCAAGAATTAGTCATAAAACAAGCGAGGGACAACCTACAGCAGAGGACCAATTCAGTATGTTCAATATTTCAATTTCAGACAGGCCAAGAGAGTAGCATAGCTGGTAAATCTAGAATGCCTCTTTTTCCCAGGTCTTTTCAATGCCCCTTGGACCTAGAGACACATCTCTATGCCCATAAATTTGGGCATGTGCTTTTCATGTAACAAACCTGTACTGCCAGACTATATTTATTATTGCCTATAATCATCTTCATATGTTCTCCAGTCCCTTCACTGAATTTGCTCTTAGTACGAGCAACATAGAAACATAGACACAGAATTTATCTGCATATAAGGATCACTTGACCCATCCAGTCTGCCCTTCTTTTCCTGCCAATTCAGCCACCTCAGATCCTACCTGGCCTCACCGCCTCACTCCCCCCACCACCACTTTAATACCAGTTTTCCTTTATACCTGTTTCATGCATACTTGAAGCCTACCACTGTTGTTGCCCCACCGCCCCTGCTGAAGATTGTTCCAGGCATCCACCACACTCTCAGTGAAGGGTAGGGGAACCAAGAGATAAAAGTGTGTGTGTGGGAGGGGACAGGCAGAAGATGGGGAGGAGGGAGAAGAATGTCTTGGTAGGGCTCTTTCAAGCAGAGAAGTAGTCACAGGCTGAAGTAAACTTCAGAACTTTTATTGCAGACCACAACCTTAAATGACTGCCTCAAAGATGCAACTGTAGTACATTTACAGCTACCCTTCTTTAACCTGGAAATTCTGCCTCCTCCAGCTACCCTGCTGTCAATCACAGTACAGTAGCAGTACAGACTAATGGAATACAAGAGCGAAATAGAAAGGATGGAAACAGCATAGCAGAGGAAATAAGTAGAGGATGGACAGAGAGTGGGCACTGAGGAAAGCTGTTCCATATTTTTATTAGTGAGAGAGGAAACACGTTTAGCAACATGCCGCAGTTCAAATGTACAGCACATGGCAATTCAGTAGCACATTTAAGCAATCCAAGCCAATTCTCATGCAATGAAGGCAACAGGTTAGCAATACAGCAGTAATACAGTTCAAGGAATGGTAGCGTAGTTCAATTGCAACAGGGCCGATGTGGTAAAATCTTTCACAGCTGCATGTATAATTTCATGCATGGGGACACAAAGCACGGGACTGGGATATGTGAACAAGGCAATGCAGACCAGCAAATAATAAGCACAGAGCAAATGGGAAATACAGTAGTAAAGTAGTAATCTACTGGATGAGTCAACAAGGTATTGGGAAAAGCACATTTCTGCAGAAATGAGATTCAAATACGATAGATTTCAACAGAGAAAAGATGTAACAGGTTACACAGATATGCGAGTAATCACAAGCGGAAGGACAGTTAAATATATGGGGATCTCAAGGGACATATTGATAGGGTAGGAAGGGGTGTACAGGCAAGTACATAAAGCAACAGTGCACATTGTATGGTAAAACCGTTTCACTTTATTTTAGAGTGCCCTTTTTCCAGTCTTTTAGGATGCCCTTTCTTTGAGTCTGCTTTAGCATTTTTCGGCATTTAAAACCACTAAAAGTGGCACTCCTTTTAGTATGGCTATCCCCCAAATTTTCATTATCATTCTCAACTGTTTTGAACATTTGTTTTTAATATCACTTTTCTTTGGGCTAAGGTGAACTAAGATGCAAAAACACTACTCACTGAATTTATGGCATAACAAGTGCTCAAAACCAGCTAAAACTACTGATGAAAACAAGGAATCACATATAAAAGGAACACTCCTTTTAGTATTTCACTATAAAGACTCAAAATGAGGTAAAGGGCATTCTACAAGATGGGAGAAAAGGGCACTCTAAAAATCAGCAAACCTGTATAGGTCCAATTTTGTCACTGTAATCTGCACTGCAGCTTTAAACATTAGGTGCTAGATATTCAGACTGCGCCAGGCAGAGGTGCAAGCCTGGGTGCAGTGCAACTGGGTTGAGCCAGGGCATAGTCCAGGTGATATTCAGCGGTGCTGCGCCATGGCTCAGCACCGATGAATATGGCACTGAGGGAGCATGTACCGCACACTGCGTGTGGGCGCAGTGGCAGTGCACCAGCTCATGTGGCAGTAGGGGAGCAGGGGCTATGCCAGCACAAGTGCAGTTGTACTAGGTGCAGCAAGAGCAATATTCAGCCATAGGCATGCAAATTGAGCCATAATGCATTAAAAGCGCCAAATGGGGCCATTTGCATGTCACTATATCCCCATTTGCATCACGGTGCACGGTCCCCAGCAACTAGTGCTTGGCAGCCTGGCAGGCTGCAGCCATCCCGGGACTGCCACCCCATGGCGGGCTTCACACCCGAACGCCCGTTCATGGGCATTTGTCCATAGACACCCTGGTGGTCCAGTGGACCCTAGCCTTTCACCCAATCACTGGCATATATTAAATTAAGCCCTGGTGGTCCAGTGGACTGCTATCTCCTGCCTGATTGCAGGCATGTAATAAAATGATCCCTGGTGGTCCAGTGGACCGATCGCCCCTCACCGCTCATGGGCATCGACAAACACCCTGGTATTCCAGTGGTACCCCCATTCCCACCCACCCACTTAGTCCCCCACCACGTCACCCCCACCAGTCAGCGGTGGGTGGCAGCTCCCACCTGCAAGCCACCTGGCGCCTACCGACTGACAGCGTACAATAGGGCTGTCGCTTATTGGTCCACTGCATGGGCAAATGGGTGTATAGACCATGCTGTACTACACAGTCCCATTTTGTGAATGAGCATTCATTCACAATTAGGGACTGTGTAGTACAGTATGATCTGCCATTGGCTCATGCAGTGAACAATAGATGTACAGCCTACTGCTACTATCAAGTCGGCAGGTGGGCGGCCGGGTGGCTGAGGCTGGGAGCTGCCACCACCACTGACTGGGTGTGGCGGGGGACCAAGGGGCAGGTGGGGATGAGGGTACCACTAGACCACCAAGGTGTTTGTCAAATGCCTGTGAGAGGGCAAAGGAGATCGGTCACTGGACCACCAGGGATCATTACATGCCCATGAGATGGCTGAAGAGATTGGTCCACTGGACCACCAGGGATCATTTTATTACATGCCCATGAGTGAGCAGGGGATAGTAGTCCACTGGACCACCAGGGATTACATTAATTCATGCCCGCAATCAGGTGCGGGTAGGGTCCACTGGACCACCAGGGATTACATTAATTCATGCCTGCAATCAGGCAAAGGGTAGGGTCCACTGGACCACCAGGGATTAACCAAATCATGCCCACAATTGGGTGAGGGGGCACGATGGTCCCTGGGCAGGGGCTCGTGGACTGTGTCATGGGCAGTCGGGTGGCCACCCACAGCAGGCAGCTGCTGTGTTGTGCCCAGCAATATGGCAGCCAGCCTGTGGGCATCCCCAACTTGTTCCAGGTTTCAAGGGGCTCAACATTGAGTCCCCTGTGTGGCGCAAGGTAGGTTTGTGTCTGCATATGTGCCGCACATCCCAGGCTGAATATCAGGATGCGCGCAATGCATGGCATGCCCCTGCACTTGTATACATATACTGGTGCACCTGCATTGGGGGTTGTGCAATGCAATCAGCCTTTGAATATCACGCTGAGCACATTGGTGGGTTGCACATGGTGTAACCCTGTTGCGCCAGCGCAATCCCTGTGAATATCCCACCCTAAGTATTTCACTAAACAGAAAATCCTGGAACCACGCAGCAATGCAATGAGTTGCATATTTGCATACAAGAGGAGAATTCAATAAAATGAAGTACTGAAGCAAAGCAGTTACAGTTTTTTCTTACAATTTTTTTGCCAGGAAAGGCACATATGGCAAGGCAATCTTTATTTATAAAGCTCCATTTCTGAAGGGTTCAGGGTGCTGTATAAACAACAGAAATAAAACAAACAAACAAACAAAACATGACACCATCATGAACAATAAGATAACCAGTAAATAAAATTACTAAAATACACATGAACTAAAACTCACTAGCTGGGGAATGCTTGTTCACATAAGTTTTCAGAAAGGTTTTAAAGGCCTCCACTGTGTAGGCCATATGAATGCTCACAGGAAGCAAATTTCTCAACACTGGACCTGTCACTTCAATAGCTCTGCCCCCTAATAGTCTCAGATGAGAAGGGGAACAACGAGCAAGACTGCAAAAGTGGAGCAGAGTGGTTGAACTGAGAGGTAATGAACCAGAAGATCTTTCAAGTAGTCAGATCACAGGCTATGTAGGGCTTTATATGTTAACAAGCATATTTTTAAAGGTGATGCACCACAGCATGGGCAGCCAGTGCAGCACATGCAGCACAAAGGGTGACGTGGTCACAATGAGATGGTCCTGCCACTGCCACCAGCCAGGCAGCAGAATTCTGGACCAGCTGCAGGCATCACATCAAATCTCCACATAACCCTTAATGCAAGCATTACAATAATCCAATCCAGAGATAATGAAAGCATGAATGATCACCATCAGGTTTGATCCTGGAAATGTTTCGAGATGGTGAAAGCCAAATTGGACCACCACTGAAACCCGGTGTTCTAGTGTCAGCCTATGGTAAAAATTACCCCTCACCAGCCCAACTTGATCTTCAGACCTCTGTCTTTCCAGGGTTGAAACATAGTCAATTAGAAGCCATTCAGTCACTTATCTTGGCAAGACATTGTCCCAGCACGGACACTGCATAATTCCCACAAGGGGAACAAGACATGAACAGCTGAGTATCATCTGTATAACACTGTACCATCTGGTGATTCCCTCAAGGCAACATATACATGATGAATGGCACCGGCCAAGGATGAAGAAGCCACAAAGATGAAATTACATAGGGCCACGTGCTGTATTCTCCTGGTTATTTGGACTCTTACCAGCACAGAACTGTGCCAGTGAGGCCTGCACAGTTCCTCAAGTGATCAATAGCACCCCATGGTCAACTCTGTGAAATGCCAATGACAGATCCAGGAGGACCAACATGGAACAAAGCCCTCAGTCCCTCAGTAGGAAGAGATCATGAGCCACCCTGACAAGGGCAGTGTCAGTGCTGTGGCAGGGCCAAAAACCAATTGGTGAGGTTAACTGATCTAGTTCTCCAGGTGATCAACAAGTTGCTCCACAACCACTTTCTCAATAAGCTTCCACTAAAGGCAAGATTAGAGAAAGGTCTGTAATTCCAGATTGTCAGGATACAAAGATGGCTTCTCAGGAGGGGTCTGATCACTGCATTGTTCAGGACAGAATGAGGAACACTAAGCTGAGGCTTATTTTCAAGTGTGTCATGGGTATCCTGTGAGTTTGGTAACAGCGACTGGGCACCTACCAAAATGGCAACTCAGTCGCAGCTCCTTACACCACAGCAATGAGGGAGGGAGGAGTGTGACCAGATGGGGGTGCATGAATATACTGACATCCTGTCACTACATGTTTACAGGCATGGGGGTGGAGCAAGCATGCTGAGTGTGGGGTGGAATGGGATGGAGGTATTGTGAGGGTGGAGCCGAGGTGAACTGCTGAGCTGCTCCTGTGGCATGGTGGGTGGGTTCAGGGCTGGGGCATGAATGGTGCTGGGTTTGGGTCTTGCGCAGGTGCCTTTTGTTGTGCCAGCCAGAAATATTTTGGGAATTTTACTCCCCAACATCACCCAGAGTTGAGAATCCTTTAGTAGAGGTGCAGGGGCACAGCCCTACATTTCATTTAAAATCTAAGTCCCCAGAGCCCTTTTGCTATGTGCTGGGACTACATCTCAAAATATTTTTCTGACAAATTCTATTCGCCCTAATGGTGATCACTATTCTGCAATCACCATTATCACATAGATAATGTGTCCTGGGAGCATAGGTGTAACCCCCGGACCCCTGCCTTTTGCAAAGCGACAGGTGGCATGCTTTTCAAGCTGACAGCAGTAGCCAGTGGGGACTGGGTTAGGGAGGACTAGGTTACTCAGCACAGGGGGCCTAGGTTTGACTACTCTGCACAGGGCACCCAAGTAAATCGAACACAGGAAGCAATAACTGTAATGTCAAAACCAGAATTGGATTCTACAGTGTGGCTTTTATTCACATCAAACTGAACAAACAAAGCATAGACGGACCCCCACAGGGCTACATTCCTGGTAATGCAGATTAGAGATACAGAACACTTCTTTACATTTCAGCCCTCAGGCTCTGAACCCTGCAGCACACAGCCCGGACTTGCATGCAGCTTTGGGTACACAGCCTGACTTGTACACTACTTGGGTTTTCCATGGCCCGGCTCCCACGGCCACTTGATCCGCGGTCCATATGGGAATGAACCAGTTTTTCCTGTTGGTGGCTCCCCAAACCACTTTAGAGCATTCGACTCCTAAAGGAAATTTTCCTTCAATCCACGTCTCGTACTTCCTCCTCACTGGCCAAGTGCATGAGGCAAAGTAGAAATCCACAGAGCAAATCCATAGAGGTGGACCTGATTACTAAAGATGGGGGTCTCCACCTCCAGCTCCCACAATCCATACCTGGCCATTTCTCTGGCTACAAAACAACTCTTTTCTGAAAGCTTGGCAATGTAGATTATTGGGTAGACGTATATCACATCTCATCTACATGTCTTGACTTCCCTATGTGCTGGACTTGAACATACTTTTACTTTTGGCTAAGCCTATTACTCTAGGCCTCCCACTACTTCAGTAGTCCAATCCCACTTTAACACAGTTCAGGATGAAACATGGGCCCTTTAGAAAGAGCAGAACTCACCCTTTGATTGCAGGTGTCCCACAGGCAAATCACAAAATCTTCTTGTACCCACACACGTGGACAAAATAAAGCAGCTTCTTTCTCCAGCAGTAGCCAGGGGTTGCTCCTGGAATAGCAGGCAAACCTTTCTGCCCCATCCCTGAGGATGGGGCACAAGGCATTCCATATCCAGCGGTCTCCACCACTTTAAAACAGCTTTCTGTCTCTCTTTAGGTGGAAACACACACCTTTCCCTAAATGTAGCCCTATTTCAGGCCTGAGACTCCAAGAGCCTGAGCACAGAGCTGCTGTGCTCCTCTCACAACAATCTCCAACTGCAGACTACTACCAACTGACTGTTCAAACCTCCCAACATTCTACTCTAACTCTCTTCTGCTGATTCCATTAGCGGCTCATGCAGCTGCGATAGTTCTATGGTGATGTCATCCCTCAGTCTCAGCTGAGACTGAGAACAGAGTTAGACAGTGTGAAATCCATTTAACTGGAGTTTCACAAGCTGCCTTTCCTGCCTACCACTGGGTCTTACTGGGATTCTAGTAACCCGGGGTAACAAAGGGGGTTACACTGGGAAGTTAAGTGACTTCGCATGGTCATGCGGTATGCTTGTAGTGGCTGTGGGATTCAAACTCAGTTCTGCAGGTTTGAATCTCAGTGCTCTTAACCAGTATGCTACACTGTCTCCCAAATTAAACATCACAGTAAATGTTAAAAGGAAGGAAGGAAGGAAGGAAGGAAGGAAGGAAAATAAACATTTTTTTATTTAGGACTCTAACTGATGTAACACCCAGGAAATGTGTTTTTATTACTTATTATATGTTGTCTGCCCAATATTTTTAAGTCTCGTGAAAGGTAGGTAGGAGTTAAGATTACAGTCTTTCAAATCTGCTGTCCCTGGAGAGCAAGTGGCAGGTAGCAGATGTCTTTTGATCTAAAGGCTTTGTTTCAGGGTGACAGAGTCCTTTCATACAAAAAGACATGTTTTGAATGTACAGGTCCAAGGCAGAGTAAGACATATTCAGTTGTGCAGATGATATTGACAGCAAAAGTACCAAGCCCAAATACACAAAACCATTTTGAACCAGTTATGATGAAAAGTCCTCCTAGATCAAAGGAACTGCCAGGAGTATGGGGTGTGATTTTATAGAAACAAGGCTGATGATGCAGGACAGTGGGCTGGCCATCCAAAAGGTATTCATGTTGTACGTTTTTGAGTAGTTTAGTTGTGCTGTGACATTGAACCTTTAACATAAAGTGTTCAAGTCTGCTATAATTCATAAGAACCCAGTGGGGTAAGACCCTACTCTGTTTAGAAATTTAGTTAGTTCTTAGGTTTTTTTGTATGAACTCTGTCTTTTAAAATGTGTTATTTTTCTTTTCTGCTGTATCTTGTATTCCCCATAATCACTAGTGTGTATAATTCTTGAACACAAGAAAATATCATAGAGTAATAAATGTTATTTGTATATACTGCATGCTTTCTGTGATTCAGTTTTTAAAGATATAGCTAACTTGAAGTAAACTGGCAATTCTGTGATCTGTTTCTGAAGAGACAAGCTATAAAGCTACATATCTAAAGAAAAGTGTTCTCAACTGTGACTTAAGTGGTGGGTCATTGTCTGGTAGCCCTCCACTTTTCCCTCCCTAGATTAACCACTTAACACAGGTCTTGGAGGAAATGGCCACAGCCATGCATTTATTGAAATAAATCACCACTTATTAGGAGCAGCATGCACTGCCAGGAGGATATGCAGCCTTCATGTAGGCCAACCACACATTCACCTCCAATTCTTGGGCCACCTTAGTGTGGGCCTGATAACTAATGTACATCCTGAGTCGGAAATCCTCTGAATGAAGCAGGTAAGGTCATAGGGCCCAGCACCTTTGTGGCTGCCCTGTCTGGTGCCACTGTGCCTGAGGAATAATCCTGATGAGGTTGGACCATGACCCCTCCCATCTGGTCCAGGTCTTGCAGTCCTCTGCCTCATGCAGACTAGAAGTGACCAGCCCTTTGGGTGAATTCAGCTCATCTTCTCCTTCTTCCCTTGTACCCTTGGCCTGCACGATCCTCCCGAGCTGCCACACTTGGCTGAGATAATTATATCATGCTTCATCATCAAGTTCAACAGATTCTCTATCTTAGTGCCTATCTTCCTTTTTAATAAACTATTTCTTTAATATCAATTATCTAGTCACTCATTAGTTTTACAACCCTTTGGGAGGCAAAAACCCAGAAAAACCTTGTTAATGGAAAACTGGGAAAACTCACTCCCTGACCCCTAATGTGGTCACCCATAATGGGTCAAGGGCTCTGCTTCCCTGGCCCCTCACCCTGCTTTATGAGGGTGGGCAGGTGGAGTTCAACAAATGGAGGGTAAAGAAGGAAGCTGCTGGCCCTCAGCTCATGGACCCTCTCCCCCCACTGAATACCTCCACCTCCAGGCAGCCTTGTGGGACCTCCCCTCATGGCACTGCCATGACATCTATACACCCCTGGGAGGTCCCCTACATTCCTGCCAGGTCAGGGGAGGGCTACAGACAACTGCCCAGCTACTGTGATGCCTTGCAGCTTCTTTATTGTCTGGTAGCCCTCCACTTTTCCTCTTCCAAGTAACCACACAACATACGTCTTGGAGAAAATGGCCACAGCCATGCATTTATTGAAATAAATCATCACTTATTAGGAGCACGGCCGCGGAAGATATGCAGTATTAATGCAGGCCTACCACACTTCTCCCCAATTCTTGGGCCATCTTACTGTGGGCCTGAGGACTAATGTACCTCCTGAGTCAGAACTCCTCTGACCGGAAGCATGTCAGGTCATAGGGCCCAGCAACCTTGTGGCTGTCCCACCATCTTGTGTCACTGTGCCTGAGGAATAATCCTGATGAGGTTGGACTATGACCACTCCCATCTAGATCAGGGTCTTGCAGTCCCCTGCCTCATGCTGACCAGATGTGATGAGCCCTTCAGGTAAATTCAACTTGTCTCCTCCTTCTTTCCCTTGTACCCTTGGTTAGCGATCCTCCTGAGCCTCAACAGGATGGATGCAGACCGACCCCCAAGCCGCTGCTCCATTAACCTCCAAGACTATTACAAGCTAACGCCTCACTATCTATCTAGTCTGCTCTACCCATTCTCTCCTTCCTCCAGTGCCATGGGAAGACTCTTACCAACCCCCATCCAGAAGGTTCCCAACTCATGGCATGGAGATTGCCGTGCCAATGCCCCAACCTTGTTGGCCTACTCACTGCACTGGGGTGACCCATTGAATCCTTTCAAAAGAGCAAAAGTACTTGAGCACTGACATCGCTAGACTCTCCATCAAGAAGTTGCCCATACTGGCGTACCCTAGGAACACGTTACTTAGTCCAGCTGGTGCCCTGATGCCTGCTCAGTGGGTACCATCCCAATTATTCTCTGCTCCTGGTACCATCCATGACACCTGAGACAACAAAAGTTAGTGTAAGTGCCACTGCTCAAGTGCCTCCACTGCCTACCTGTCCAGTGCGCCTGACCACTTGCCAGAATACCACCTTCCTGTCGGGTGCCACCAAGCCCACCCCAGCCTATCCACCATTCCACCAGTAGCCCTGGGGCTGGGAGAGCCATCCCAGTACCTTCTGTTGTGCCAGCTAACACATGCTGCAATACTCCCCAGGGTAATGAACCAGCCCCAGCCCCCAGACCCTGGTGCACAGCTGCCGCCTTTGTGGCTTTTCAATCCAGACATGCCTAGAGGGCCTGTGAAATCTGCCCAATAACCCTAGGAACACCTTTTTTTCCTAAGCCCTGCAGCTGGTGGGAAGGGATGTAAAGGAAACCTCTTTATGGTGTACCCAGAAGAGACATGAACCTGGCCATGCAAGCTAGCAAAGCCAGTGATCCATTGCATGTTGGGTGTGTGCTGGCTGCCAGACACAACTCAGCCCATGCCATGGAGCCACCTTTTCACCTGCTCAGAGCTGGCAACATGCTCGACAAACTAGCTAGATCGAGCTGGTCACTCACTCAGTTTGTGAGGATACTGCTGACCTCCAGCGGTGCCCTCGCCCTTTGGCAGCTGCCCAGATGCAGCTCCCTGGTTTATAAGGTTGACCTTCAAAGAAAGGAAGTCCTCTGCCCTTGCAAGATATATACCCTTCACCTTTAAGCTAAGAGACACTTGTAGCACTGCTGCCCACCAATATACTCCTGAAAGCTGCATTCTAGACCTGCTGGGGCCACCGACCCTCCTAGACCCATTTGTCAAGTTCCGCAACCCAAAGTGTACCCTTATCCCCTACTGTGGGAGGAGTTGCCACCCAGTTTCCCAGATGCTTCCTCTTAAAAGACTCCCTAGGTGATGCTGTCAAATATGGGCTGCTGTTCCCCATCGGTGGCCGGTAGCTGATGGACCCTATGAACATACTGTGAGGCATGTTGCTTCCACAGCCCTAAAACCGTGGTTGGTCCCGAGCACCCCCATGTGTATTTATTCATTTGTTTACTATTACTAATGATCATTCATTTCTTCATGTGCCTCCTGCCTACCGTAAGAGTGGCTCTAACCCACCATGACTGGGGAGGTGGCCTGGCCCCCTGAACCTCACTGCTGCATACCTGCAGAGGGGGCTGAAGCCAAATAGCTCCTTTGAACTCTGAGACCAGACCATCATCTGGTAGCTGTAACCCACCTTAACCTGTGTGGGAACCCCAATAAGGGATGAAGGGTACCGTGTAATCTGCTCTTGCAGGCCAGCCCTGATAGCTATTTTGTTTGGCTTCCCTTGAATCCTGACTGTCGTGAACCATGCCTTAGTCCCCATTGCAACTATGTAAGGAAACCAGTGTGTTGCGTTGCTTACAGGTACTTACTGTCTTGTATAAATCAGGTTTCACCTGCAGAATCGTGCCTATGGTGTGCTCATGGTCCCCATCAAAGGGGTTTTGCAAAGGCGTCCAGACTTGCCTCAACTGCCCATAGCATGCCAAGATGGGGCTCTGAGCCTGTTGGCTCCCTTGTCCCTGTGGTCCAATTCATTTTCACCTTAGAAAGCTGTTGTTAACTATGCCACTGGTTGCAATAGCCCACCTAGTAGCTGCTTCAAGCCTGACAGTGTGGGGACCCGTAACATAAGTTGCCTTGACACCTGGCTGGTTTCCGCTGCCAGATTGAGATTTTTTTTTTTTTGGCTGATGTGTCCTGCTAGCACGGAGTGTAGCATTTTCTGTTGTTTTTTTTATTGTAATTTTATTATTATTATAATTTTTTTTTTGAATTACAAAACCTGTACCTCCTTTCTGTGTATTTACCCCCAGATCGCAACTGGAAATGAGCCTAGGCTCAGCATGCCTTTCCTGGTTAACTAATTTTAAGAAATAAATATATTACAGGTATCTAAATAATATCTTATTGGTATTTAAATGTCTAATATAGATATGTATAAGTGGCACCTGCTAGCAACTGTAAGGTATATTCATCTGATTCTATCAGAGTCACGGTATGCCATGCAGTGCTGTTTGCTATAGACATACGAGTGTCATCTTGCAACTTCCTAGCCTAAGCCTCTGTAGCAAGCTCCCCAAAAGGGGGTCTGTCTATAACCAATGTGTGCCTACTGAGTATCATGCCCAGTGCCTATGCACCAGAGAACAGAAGGTGAATTCTCTGACCCCTGCTCTGCTGTGCTGCGATCAAGGCAGTGCAGAGGTGGAACCAACAGTTTGTGACAGAAAGTCAAGTGGAGATACAGAGCCATAATAGTTGGGATTTAAACACAGGCTTCCCATAATACCATCCTGGTGCTCTGAACCACCAAGTTATAAGCCCACATGGCTCCTGTCTGTCCTTCTGGAAACCCTGCCTTGTCTCTTACCCTTCTCACCCATGTTGCCATGTGAAAAGAAGTGCAGTTTAGTCATACTTAACACAAAGTTTCCCAGGTAAAGGAGCTAAATCCTTGCATATCCAGTTTCAAATAGCAACATGGAGTGCATAGGATTGTAGAGAACACATGCCAATTAAATCACTTACCTCGGGCTGGCTACAGACCTCGCCTGTATCATTTTCAGCCACACAAATTTCATTTGTTTTATCAGCTTGTACTGAACTTTTCCTAGTGTAGCTGATATTTAACTTCTCTGCTTGGGGAACTCAAGTTCACCAACTGTGGTGAGCTGGAAGAATGAACCCTATTCCTCATATGCGCCCAGCATCCTCAAGATAGCTGCGACCTAGGCATGTACCGCAGCCAACCTGGAAAGATCACTGGCCAGAAGTCCTGATAGATATGCCCCTGATGCATCTGTTGCTTTATTCCCCACCCCTTTTTTAATAGCACTGTGGCCAGTGGTACCAGTTTGCCACCCAGTAGCCCTGTCAGAGTGTTTCTAACTAGGGGAACAGATAAGAGCAGTAAAGGGTATTTTACTTCCATTTTGACTGACCTACTCCCACATTCTGATTTTAGGACATTTTCCCCTTGAAAATGCTCACTGGCTGGTTAGATGGGCTGTAACAACATGCCAGAGTTAAAATTAAGATCACATATGACTCCACAGCAGTCTTAGATAGTCAGTGACTGCAGACATCCAGTGCGATTGAGACACAATGCAGAATTTAATAGCTGTGTACTGAAACCGTGAACTGTACCCACTGAGCATGCATCTGTTCCATGCACAGAGGCGGAACAGCCTGCCAGAAGCTCAGTAGCTCCCCCAGCTAACCATCTCCGTCCCTGCATGTCAGCTTTTGAATATTGCGATTGCTGCGCCTTGCACAATGGAACGTCGTCAGTGCATCCCCTGCTCCACTCTGGCCCTTGGCAGGCACAGTGCCACTGCGCCATTGTGCACTGCAGGTGCCCAGAGGTGCGATATTCAATGATGCTGAGCCATGGCGCGACTCCGTTGAATATTGCCTAGTCACGCGCCCTGTGCAGCAGCCAAGTTGCGGCGCCCAGGCTTGCGCCACAGCCTGGTGCAGTTTGAATATCTGGGCCATTGTGTTTATTAGGAATGTTATGTGTGTATATATTTTAATGCATTATCCTATGTGCTATGAAATCTGGAAAGGTACATGTCATAGAATTGTTCTGTCCCAGAACTCAGTTCATATGACTACCAGTTTCCCCCTCCCTTCAGATGCCAGAATAGCCACATTGGTATGCTGTCACCACCAGCTAAACTCTCACTCAGGGTAGCTTGAGGTTCAAAGTCCACCAGAGTCACTGTTCAAACAGCACAGTGCCCTTTCTCACATGGGCAAATAAAGAAGCTGCAAGACAGCACAGCAGCTGGCTAGTTGTCTGGGGCCCTCCCTCCCTGTACCTGGAAGGAATGTAGTGGACCTCCCCAGGGGTGTATAGATGTCATGGCAATGCCATGAAGGGAGGTCCCACAATGCTGCCTGGAGACGGAGGCATTCATTGGGGAAGAGAAACAAGGGTCAAGTGAGCTGAAGGCCAGCAGCTCTCCTTTTCCTCCACCCATTTGTCAAACTAAAGCACCTCCAGTGACCAGCAGGCAGAGAGAGGTAAGGGCCTGCTCTGGGCCTAGCAGTCAGGAAGGGATGGGTATTAGTAGACTGTAGGCCTAGTTTGGTGAGGATTGGGCAGACAGTGGTCCACTGGACCACCAGGGCTATTGGACTCTTTTTATTTACTAATGCCCCTAGTGGGCTGACAGCGGTCCACTGGACCACCAGGGATATAGGAGTCTTAATTTGTTTTACTTAAGCCTGTGACTGGGCAGACAGCAGTCCACTGGACCACCAGGGATATTGGACCGTATTCATTTTAACTGATGCCCATGATTGGGCTTGGGAGGAGGCGCCACCATGGAGGTGCAGCTGGAGCTTGGGTGGCCACCCACGGGTGGCAGCTGCCATGTTGTGCCTGTGGGTGGGCGGCCATTGCTCCTTTTTTTGGATCAACCTTGTGCAGGCGCAGGCGGGTTGCACATGCATGGCTCAGCACATCCCGGGCTGAATATCAGGATGTGCAGAGTATGCATGGGCACCCCCACCTCGCCTGCATACATGCACTGATGCGCTCAGGCACATCGGAGGTTGTGCCAGGTGCAATTCCCATTTAAATATAGCGCTTGGCAAGATTAGAAAGTTGCGTGACGGCGCAATACTGTTGCACCGCGTTAACCCTTTGAATACTCGGCCTATATATTTATATCAACAGACAGCTAGATGAAGAAAATTCTGTTAAAACTTTAGTCCCCTAAAAACACTAAAGAAAGGAGCTGTTTCTTCAAGCCCAATTGAAAATTTCCACTGAGAAAGCAATACTGAGGATCTAGGGAGAGATTTACAAAGTCATGGTGTATATACTGAAATGCCCAGTCAAATGACAAGAGACTGTGATGTGAAGTTCCTCAGAATACAGCAGTGCAAAACAAAGAAACAAAAAACCTAAATGAAAGCTGGAAGCAGCAACTATTCTGACTTATTTTGAAGTCAGCATAGAAATCAAGGATGGGTGTTGTCAGGTTAGTTTATCAGACAGGAGGCAAATAAGATTAGCAGGCCACACCAGTAGAGGCTCTAGAACCATCGATAGCTGAATCGATTTGATTGTAGCTCAGATATGATGGAAACCGCTTAGGAAAAATCTCCCCAGGGACAAAGGGTACACTGAAAGGTAAGAGTTAAGCCTGAACAATGATAACTAAAACCAACAATAACAACATAAGTCTGAAAGAAGGGACACAGTAGTGGAAATATGTCAGGGTACTACTGTGTAAGAGAATGCACTGAATAAGTGAGACAGGTGTACCAATGAGGAAGAAAGTACAGGTCTGCTTAAATAGCAACAACAGAGACTACAACAGCAATAAATGAAGTACCTCATTACAGGAAAACTTTGAGTCAAACCATCCTTAACGTAACAAATAACTTATAGTTAAGCAATAAGGCATGATAGAGGTGTGTTATGTTGGAATAACGGCCCACTTCAGGTGGATTGAAACACAGGCATAGCCGAGTGCTTCCACCATCTGAGAAGAGCTGTTATCTCACCATAACACACCCCTGGAGCTGCTTATTGCAATTATGAAATAGTCATTTTAGTAAATTGTACACTTTTTAAAACATTTTACTTTTAGCTGGGCCATTGTGCTGGGATAACAGCCCAGCTGAAAGCTACTCTTAGCCAATCAGGAGCCAGCATTCTTTCTACCCATTTCATAATTTCCATCAGTAAGGGCTTGACTGTGGTGCAATCTTTATTGAATTGTCAATAACCTATGACTCTCTTAGTCACTCAGTTGTGTTATATTAACTAGCTCATTTAGGTTTTGAAAATTTATTAAATTGTCCAAACAGCTATCTTAACAAGCAGGCACCAGTTAGGTTCATATAAAGGGTATCTCTAATGTTCTTCCAGTAAGCAGAGGTATGCTGGGGTATTTCCTGGGATCCCTTCTTTCATCTATATAAATTAAACCTGTATAACCATCAAACTGGGTATCACTATTTACCCAGCTCTGTGCAGATGACATATAGCTAAGCCCACTAGGATGAAGCGCAGACAAATTTGCAGTAGAGTTACTGCAGGAAACAATGCAATTTCAATGAGAGTTAATCCCTTTTGTCATGTAGTAAACCTGTGACACTGTGCCTCATCCTGGCAGGCTTCACTATAATTAATATGAACAAATTGTCTCATTTTCAAACTGTTTTACTGAGCAGTCATAACAGACATGAACTGTATTTAATCCTCACCATATTGTCATCAATGTGGAAAAACTCAAAGTATGCTTTTGGTTCCAACTGTACTATAACTCTGATTAAGGATCCATTCATTATTAGAACTCTGGACAACAAAACTTTCAATACCATATCAAAATACAAATATTTAGGTATCGGGTTAGATTCTCAACTAAAATAGAACAATCAGATTAATAGCATAGTACGGAAAGGCTTCCAAATAGGTTCTTTGGTATACAGACACTGGCATTCCATTACCATCCTTTTGACACCAGATTGCAAATCAGAAACACTGTTTTCTACACTTTGAAAAAGCAGACTTTATCTTTTGTAATCTGCCCTTATAGGCAGGGAATTAATATTTTGGCAGCCAAATATTCATCAAATGCAGAGCTGAGTACCACGTGTCCTTTACTGTGTAACAAGTAAATACAGGGCCTCAGGCAGGAAAAAAAGTTGCAAATGCCACAGGGGATATAAAAGTGAGTCAAGAAAAATCATGAATTAGTTCTGAGTTCTGATTAGACTCCAGAGATACAGCTTGTGGTGCTGTCTGTCACATACAAGGGGTCATGCCAGGCTCAAGGGGTGGCAAAAGAGATCCTGGGTGTGAAGTCCAGCACAAATCTCTGATCGGGACTGGTCTGTGATTCCTGCAGTGGAAAGAGACCATCAGTGCAAGGAGGCAGAGTGGGTGATATGGAGGTTCCTCTCAAGGGGCTCTCAAAATTTCCTTACCATAATCAAGATCCAGCCATCACCCAACAATGTAATTTGCCAGCCCAAGAAAACAGGGGCTGAGAGAGACTATTCACAACAACAAGGAAGCGACTTGGTTCTAGCTTACCTGTGGAAGCTACTCTGCCTTACATCCAGTTTTCTACAGTTTTCTACCTGGAGTGTGGGTTGTGGGATGCTGCTACAGTTAATGACCCCAAAATATAGTTCTACCTGAACCCTAGGAAGACGATGGGGCAGATACCATTTCCCGTCTTCTCGCTGGAGAGGAGTTATTACTGATTAGTGGGAATGAGTGTAGATGAAAACTTCATTAGTTCACCACAGCTTAAATTCCACATGGATACCTAACTCTAGTCACTATAGCCATGTTTACATGGCAGAAGCACTACAAATTCAAAACAGCAGCAGCACAGTCCGACCACTTGCCACCCACGGTTTGTCTGTCTTCACTGCCCTCTCTGCACCGCTGCAGTCTGTACTGGTGAGGGTCCATGCATCGCTGGGGAGCAGGAAATCTGCAGGTTACTGAGGTGCAGGCAGTCCACACTGTTACTTAAGCCGACTTAAACCACTCCTCCTCTTGATGTCCCCAGTTTACAGAGAATCAGGGTGCATCTTGGTGAACAGCTTTACCCTGATTGGGTATGTGCTACACAGCACATTTGCACTGAAACAACAAGCACACTGGTTACTCCAGTGCAAATGTGATCTTGTAAACATGGCTCATGTTTCTACTTTGTAGCCTCAACGTATACTAATTCAAACAATCTAAGTTAGACCAAATTCACTGGTGAAAAAACATTTGCATTCCTTATGAGGCTTTTGTGTCAGAGGAAATTACTGTAACTTGTACATTTTGTAAATTCCAAGATTCTGATTCCTCTACAGTGTTATTTGCACTTCAGTTATATATTATTAAAGGGATAATGCCCGACAAGGTGGGTGTTATGCTGGGATAACATCCACCTTGGTTGGTTGAGGCTGAGGGCATCCAACACCGAGAAGGATGTCATCCCTGCATGACACCCACCCTGGAGGGCATTATTCCTATTATACAATGACTTGTTTGTGTAAAAAACAGAACGATGAGAGAAAAGCATTTTAAATAGAATTTCCATTTATTTTTGAATGTAGAGGAGGTATACTGAGGAAAAAAGTAGTTCTGTTTTGGCCAGTAGATGGTGCTGCTGGTAAATGAGTGTCTGTGTAGGTGAACAGTACTTAGAGAGTCATCTGATCTGCCCTGCTGTTTGTATTATGGTGATCACGATTGGTTTAATGGAAGAAAGATGCTGGTTACTTCAGTCCTGGTGCCTACACTGGGAGTAGGGAGAGTCATAAAAAGGTAAGCGGAATAACATACTGTGTGGCAGTGGAGGCATGTGCCTGTGTTTAGTGCAGGGTGGGCCACCTGGATGGCCGGCATTTATGTTGGAATGCCTTCGTTTGACAAAAAAAGTTTTTATTTTGTATTGCTCTCAGTGAGTTTAAATACTTTGTAAGGACAGTCGCTTCACTCAAGCATTTCTTGGATGTGAACAGCTGCTTTTTGTCATGAACTGAGCAGCGTCAGTGAACCGCATGGCCAGCAGTTCGCTGTCCACGGTTCAGTGAAGCCACTGAGTTCAGGAAGAAAATGGGCTGTTAAACATTTGATTTACTGTATTACTTTAGTATAAGACCTCTTCTTTGTGATTATGGTGGGCGCAGAGCAACGTTTGTCAGTGGGACAGGGAGGCGATGATTCTGATTGGAGCAGGAAGTGGTGAAGCTGGTTATTGAGATGGCTATGTACTGATTTTTGTTTTGTTTAAGAATGGATGCAGTCATGAGTGTGCTGGGACAAAGGCAGGATGTTATGCTGGGATAACATCCTGGCTTCAGTCCCAATCTGACCAATCAGGGACCAGCATTCTTTTATGCCATTGTTTAATACTAATTATTTCTTATGCTATAAAAATTGCTTGTTGCATGTACTCCTGTAAAGCCCACTGTAACCCCCAGTTGCAACTGAAAACAAGCTTTCCCAGGCTCAGTTAACTTGGAAAAATCTGTTAAAAAGGAAAGAGCATGTACCTGTAGCAGAGAGATCACCCATGTGTGCAAGTCAACTTAATCCATTGAATGTGTGATTCACAGCAAATGCATATGCACAGCCCTACAAACATGTTGTTCCTTTTTTCTTGTGTATCTACAGCATGTGTGATTTGCCCTGTTTGCCCGATGTGACTAGCAGAGAGGGTGATGCTGAAATGCTTTATGAAAGCACCAAGATAAAAGGTAATTTTGGGAAAACCAAGCAGCCAAGGTTGGAGTTAGTCACCCAAGCATGTTAAAGAGAACATAGAGCTTGTTCTTGTACATATTTCAATATCATTGAACATCTGGGCATGTGTAAAGTCTCTGTGATTACTGCTGAGCCTTTTTACACATGGGTAACCATGAAGTAATTTTCCATTATTTATGGTCATATCGAATGGCAAGTATGCACCTTTCCCAGTGTTAGACAACCACAGCTGATTGCTTTGTACCAGCACTAAGATGACAGAAAAGCAAAAAGGAAACATCTCTTAATATTTTAATTGTGCCTCCCAACCAAATAGCCAGCTCTTGTTATGATACCATAAGTCAGGTGGCTGACAGTATATATCTGTGCTGCAGCCCAGAGAAAAGTGCCCTTCACAGGAGGAATAGGCTGTCTGAATATTCTTTTAATCTTTCCAACTTTGACATTCTCAGTTTAGAGTACATTTCTCTGGACCAGAACTATGCAAAAAAACAAGAAACAAACAAATGAAACGAATGTGTGGTTTGTGTTAAATAAGAATGCTACACACTATAACCAGCTTGGTGGCATGGCCAGCTAAGGCATTGAGCATCTTACCTCCTGACATGCTAAGGACCCATGTTCAGGACAGAGCATGGGTTGCTGGATGTCAGCTGGGTGCGAGAGGATCGAGCATCCGAGAAATGTTCCTCTCCCAGAGGGGTGAACAGCTGTCTTGGCCCATGACTGCCACTGGGTGGAGGCACTGTAGTAATGCAGGCTTGAGCAACATGAAGGGATGGAGCTGCAGCTGTGTAGGGTGAGCGTGTTCAAATAAAACTCCAGAAGACACTGTACAGGGCGCAGCAAAAACCTTTTTTCTACTAGATAGGCCAGTGACAACAGCTTACAGACCTTCCACATAGCCACAGGAAGTGCTCATTCCCAAAACTCCCCTTACTGGAGCACCTGAAACTAAGTCCCCAGGTACCGTAATTACATGTGTGAAGGCTACTTAAATAAAGTTAAGTTAACATCTCACTTTTCTTTAAAGACTTAAATTTTAGCCCCCTTTATAATAGCAAAATTTAATGTCCACATGGTGAATGTTTTCTTCCTCAAGCTGCCACATCCCTTTACTGAGTGCTTTTAGATGCACAAGAGCCGATGCTCCTTTTTTGTCAAGTAGTCAGCCAGTTATTCCTTTGTGGTAGACTAGAGAACACGCTGGACCCTCTTGGCCTGGATAAGTTCTTTAATGCCACTGATTTCAAGATGAAGCCTTTTCTCTGAAACCGACTTGGTTGATTTGATAGCATCAACTAGTGAATGATTGTCCACAACACATGTCACAGGTAAGATGTGTTTGGTACCACCGTAGTGAGCTCTGAGTAGATCATTGCCAGAAAGATGGCATTGTCAATTCCCTCAGCCAAAGCAAGGGTTTCCCAACAAAGCGTGCTCCGGACTACTCTTCTCATCCTTTTTGACCGCCAGGAAAGTGGTGGCAAGCTTCCTCACCCATTATGATAATCAGGTAATCACCCTGAGTACCCCCATCAGGGAGGTTGCCTAGTGATGCATCACTAAAACTACCAATTTTAAGGAGGCATCTTTTCCCAAACATTGAAATTTCAAAGTCACTTGTTCTGATTTCAGTTTTCGAACAATTTTGTTTGCCTAATGTATGGTTTGAACAGTGGCTTGTTTCGTGTTGAGCCAAGTTGCAAGCATCAAACATGACATCAGGTCTGCTCTGTCTAGCAACCCAGAGAATGTGGCCTGTCTTTGACCTCAGTTGATCCTTTTTACTTTCAGGGAGGATCATCATGGTGTAACGCTCTTGTGGAATCCATGTGGATGGGATGAAGATTTTGTAAGTAGTGTTGCTGTTGTAACTGTACGATTTTATCAACTGTATTGAACTCTATGACCACGTAACAAAAGCTGTCATGCTCCTCACAGCCAGTCTTAAAGACATTTCTTAAGTGTGGTATTACTGTTGTGGCAAAGTTATGTGAGCCACCCCAAATGAAGTCATCAACATGGCGGCAAGCACTCCAGTTACATTGCTATCTTGATCTAACCAATAGAAGATGGCAGGATCCACTTGTGACATTTTCCACCTGTATTCAGCATAGTTTCTTTAACTTTGTTGTACCAGTACAGAGATGCATCTGCCATACCATAGACACACTTTTTAAGTTTCCACAGTGTTCCTTCACCTTTAGCTTCAGGTGGAGGTTTGATGTAAATATCTCAAGACAACTCTGTTCCTTGTAGGAAAGCAGATTTAATGTCCATGGAATGAAGTCTCCATTGTTTTGACAAATTACAGTTAGAAGCAATTTTAAGGACTCTGAGGCACATTGGTGAGTCTTTTGAAGTTCTTTATTGTCAAGTTCCTCAAAACCTCTGGCCTAGGACGTGCTTTGGAACTATTCCATCCGAGGTTTCTTTAGGGTACAAACCCACCTTGTAGAAATACACTTTTGTCCATTGGCTTTGACTCGTCAAACACTCCATTGCTCTTCCAGCTACTGAGCTCAACTTATTTTGCATAATCAAAAGATACTTCCTTTGTAACTAGTATATCATCTTCAGAGTGTTGCACTTGGTTGTCCATAGGTTCGATGTGAAGATTGTCTACACGTGACAAGTCAACTGACCCTGCTGTATCTGAAATGGCAGAGGGTTCCAAGTAGTGTAAATTGTACCAGTGTTTGTTTTTCCCTTAACTTTTCCTGCATGTCCAAAAACTTTTGCTGTGTATGGAATCCACTTTCTCTGTCTGCATATCTAACAATTTGTTCAGGTTTTAGATTGACACAGCCGTCTTGTCTTGACACATGGGGTTGTTGAATGTCCACTTCATCAGTATTTCCTGTGTCATTGGTGAAGTCCTCTACTTCATCATTGTCTGTGCCACTCATAGTGTCCACGTTATTGTGTTCAACATCTGGTAATCTGTTTCACCTTGGCGACCTTTTGTGTAGTATGCTGATGGTCAGCCACCGCTCCTTCAACTTGCTCATTATTCACTTTTCGTAACCTTGAGTGATGCACCGCACTTAGGTGCCTCCATGTCTCACAAATATTACCACACCATCCTGACCAAATGACGACACCAGGTCCTTTCCACTCTGCACAATCCATGCGTTTGTAGTAGACTTTGTCTCCAGTCTCATATTTTTTCTTCTGTAGAGGCAAAGTTGTTTCACAAAGCCTGTGAATTCTCTCTGAGCATTCTGCTTCGGTGAATGCTTTCCTCGTTGCATGCAATGCTGAAATAGCTCTCGTAAAGGGACACTGTAAACCCTTTGGACCTCAAACTGTCCCTAGTTTAAAAAATATTTTGTGATTGTTTGCATTGCATTCCATAGAATGTGCTGATGTGGCTGGTAGTTTGATTCTGATTCCTTTTTCTTTCTAACAGTGAAATATGCTGTCCTACCCATTCACTCATAGTTGTCCCTTCCAAAGCAGGTGGCTTATCAACCAGCACAGAGGGAAGATTTGGGTTCTGTCCAAACACTAGCTGGTATGGGCTGTAGCCATGGACATTCTGCATTGAGTTTTTGCCATAAGTGCCCAATCTAGGGCTGTTTCCAATCACGTTGATTAGTTTTTTACTTTCAGTAGGATTTCAGTGAGTGTTAAATTATGTCATTCCAAAGTCCATTGCTCCACAGACTGTACCCAGGAGGTGTCTTTACTTCTATATTAACATTTTCTGCCATATCACGGATTTCATCATTGTTGAATTCTCCTCCATTGTCGCTATATAATTTTTAGGTGGGCCATGCACACTTAACCAGGAATGAATAAACTGCTTCACAATTTCAGTAGGTTTCTTTGTAGTCACAATGCCTCCAGCACTGAAACGTGTGAAGTGATCAATTATGTGAAGATACCACACATTTGGTCCTAGCTCATGAAGATCCACAGCCACTGTTTCATTGTACTGGGAAGCCTTTGGTAGCCCAACAGCAGGCTTAGGCTTGGGTTTGCTGTATCTCAGGCATGTCTCACAGCTGTTCACTATCTGTTGTAGAATGGAAACACTCTCTTTATCATTATTACCAGAACTTCACAGTAATTTCTGAAGCTTATCAACTGAAGCATGTCAAATTGCTTGTGAAGTTTTAACAAAACTCTGTACTTTTCATCTGTGGACATGTTCTCTGTCACTGTTAAAATCTCATTTTCACATGAACTATCTGTAATTTCTTTGTCTAGAATGCTGACACAATAATGTCCTGAAGTAGCAAGCTCAAGTATGACCGGTTGTTTAAACATCACCGCTTTGTCATTTTAATGTCTAGCACTGCCCCTGCCTTCTTTAAGGAAGTTTTGCTTAACAACAAATGAATATCTGCAGAGACAACCTCCGTTTCTATGTGACATTTTGCCTGACCTATTTTGCTGGGATTTTAACTCTTTTGATAGAATGCACAACTCTTCCATCTCCAAATTTGAAAGCTCTGCAGCTTGGTATGTCCAACATCTTGTGCACTACATCTTGTCTAACTTCACTTACATAGCTATCTAGCCATTTTTCTCCACAGACTGTGTGTGTACACGCAGTATCAATGACTGCAGATCCTAAAGACTCTACCATAAATACCTCTGCATCAGTAGCGATCTCCTTTGAAAACAAGGTGATGTTACACTGCTCTACTTCATCTATATTTGTTTTTTCCTCTAGTAACTTCACTTGTTCATTTTTGTGCTGGCAATCTTTGGCCCAATGATAAATGCTTTGGCAAATGGCACATTTTGATCTTCTTCCATATCTATCCAATGGATTTTTGCCAGGCAATGGCACCCTTTGTGGTCGTTTGATAGCACGCCATGCTATCCTTTTACATTTGCTTGCGTGCATGCAAGGAATGTTTGGGAGGAGTAGCACACTTTGAGGTGTGCCTCTCCCGTTAAATCCACTGCTCAGTTGAGCAGACATGGTGATCCTGCACCAATGGGTGCAGGAGCTGTATATGACAGCGGTGGTCTTTGCTTCAAAGAAACCACCGCTGTCGTATAAGCCCACCGATCACGCCGCCCCGCGTCAGCCGCCGCCCCAAATCCTTGCTGCCATGCTGAGGGGCCCACCCCAGCATGGCAAAACATCCGTTGTTTTGCCGATGGGGTGCCCAATCCCGTCGGCTTCCACGGCCCCAAAGCCATCCTTCTGCCACACTGGGAGCCCACCCCGGCGTGGCGAAATATCCCTATTGTTTTGCCGATGGGGGTGTCCAATCGTCCCCGTTGGCTTCTCGGCTTACGCCATCCTTGTGCCATGCTGAGAGCCCACCCCAGCGTGGCAAGCGTCCCACATCATCAATTAAAAAAAACAACCTGTAAAGTAAAAGCGGTTCCACGCAGTCTCCCGCCCCTCCCCACAACCCGCACCCATCCACTGCACACCTGCCTCCACACCCCCTCACCCCATACTTACCTCCAGAGCTCGGGCGACTATCTTGAGTGGACCGGGAACATGTCTGCACTCTTCAAAGCTGACCATGAACTGAGGAAATGCCGGTAAGCTGTATAATGGGCTAGATGGGGGTTCAACTATTGCATATTGCAGGCATTTTTTGGAATTTTGCCAAATTTTCAACATAGGGTTTTGGGACCCTTCATGAATGATGTCACTGTCATATGAGGCCTGGCCCGAAGGGTGATTTCACAGTCACTGTGCAAAATCACCTTCAGGCCTGAACAATGCCATGACAGTGACATCATTCATAAGAAGGATCCCAAAACCCATGTTGAAAATTTGGCAAAATTCCAAAATGACTGTTTCATTTGAGCGCAAGGCAGCAGTTCCTACGCATCGTAGGTTTGTGAATTTTCAATATTTCCACTCCAGATTTTCAACATTGCCATTTTACCACACCTTCTTATGAGTAGTACAGCTGTCATTTTCACATCTCACCCAAAACCTGTTTCACGCCCGCGTGGCGCACAATGGCGCAGTCGGTGTGCAAAATCAATGTATGGGACACATTAAGAAAATCACAGTGACACTGTTCATGAGCGAGGTCATAAAATGGCTATGTTGAAATTTGGTGAAAAAATTACTAAAATGACTGTTTGCGGCGTGCGTTGCGCGGTTCCTCACTTTCGTGCGTTACAAATTTTCAATATTTGCACTCCAGATTTTCAACATTGCCATTTTACCACACCTCCTCATGAGCAGTACAGCTGTCATTTTTCACATCCTGCCCAAAAGCGTGTTTCCACCCATGTAGCACACAATGGCGCAGTCGGTGTGCAAACTCAATGTATGGGACAAATTAAGAAAATCACAGTGACACTGATCATGAGCAGAGGTATTAAAATGGCTGTGTTAAAATTTGGTGAAAAATTCCTAAAATGACTGCTTTACGAGTCTGTTGCGCAGTTCCTATGCTGCTTCGTAAGTTTGCGATTTTCAATATTTTCCTCCACATTTTCAACATTGCCATTTACCACACCTCCTTATGAGCAGTGCAGCTTCATTTTCACATCTTGCCCAAAAACGTGTTTCCGCCATGTAGGTTAATAATGGCACAGTCGCCAGCGAACTTAGTGTATGGGACACATTAAGGAAATCACAGTGTCACTGTTCATGAGCAGAGATCTTAAAATGGCTATGTTGAAAATTTGGTGAACAAATTCCTGAAAATAACTGTTTTACAAGCGTGCATTGCGCGGTTCCCACTGCAGCTCATAGGTTGCGAATTTTCAATATTTCCACTCCAGATTTTCAACATTGCCATTTTACCACACTTCTTTATGAGCAGTACAGCTGTTATTTTTCACATCCTGCCCAAAACGTGTTTCTGCCTATGTAACTCACAATGGGGGTAACAAAAGGTCATGTTGAAATTTTATTGTCTGAAATACCAGCAATACTTTGGGGCATTAGGGTAAAGAACACCATACGTGCCAAACACCACTGCAAATACCTGCAAGTGAACGTTCGGCATTGATAAATGCTTGCTTTCCTTTGCTCAGTGAAATACACTGCATCTTGACCCACGTGAATTCCCTCTATGACTGGCACAATAGATCTCTTATCGCAAAAATCCTCTTTAATGCTGACTACATTGATGCAAGTGTCAGGCTTGTACAGGCAGTTAAAGCCAACTGTTTATCCTTCACATCTAAGCATGAAGTGTCTAACAACTTGAAAGCTAGCACAGCATCTGGCAGAATCATATTGTGTTTAGCATGACAGTGTACCTTTGCTCAAAGTCAATAATGTAGTCCATCATGGACGTTGAGCTGCCTCTAAGCAATCCAGTCAAAATTAGTATATCGTCGTAAATCCGATCCTTGTCCTCCTTGAGAAACACATCATCAAGTGCTCTGATTAGTGTCTCCATTCCTGTACCTTTGTTTAAATCTTCTGCTGAAATTTCCAATCCAATGTCCTCGCTCTACCCTTGAGTGAAAGTACAACCGCTAGCACTTGTTTTTTTCTCCAGTTCGGTAACACGATGCCATATTGCAACTTCATTTTTCCAGCTTCTTCATACGCCCTTTCTCGTCAAATGCAGGTGGGACCCTGTAATTGCTAACCATCCTCTGCTACCAATGTTCAAATAAAACTCCAAAAGACACTGTACTGGAGCACAGCAAAGAACTTTACTACTAGATAGGCCAGCAATAACAGCTTACAGACCTTCCACACAGCCACAGGAAGTGCTCACTTCCAAAACTCCCTTACTGGAGCACCTGAAACTAAATCCCCAGGTACCATAATTACATGTGTAGAAGGCTACTTAAAATAAAGTTAACTTAAAAGTGTGCGTCCACAGCACATACTGGCAATGCAGCAGGGGACAGGAATGCAGAAAATGGGAGGATGGACTCCATGAAGCCCTGCCCATTTCCTTGGGATCCACTCCTCCAGCCGAAGACCTGATACTCTGAATATGATTGTAGGGGAAGGATGGATTCCTTCTCCCAGCCCTGGCACAGAGGAAAATCTGCAGAGGATGCACTCAGGAACTTCAGAGGAGGTAGAAGTTAATCACATGAAGTGGGAGCCACCCATCTCATCTGAAGTTAGAAAAGCTTTGTGGAAAGAAAAGAATGTTACACACCCTTTGTGTATGATGGTTTTTAAACCATTTGAGCTTTACTGTTATGATTTTGGTGGCGTCACACACTTCAGGAGTGTAAAAGTCCTTTTACAACACCCACTCATATATTGTTCTCTCTATATAATCTTGCTGGTGTATTTTTTATATTTTTGTTTTGAAGCAGTCCCTTTTTTTCCCTGAATCAGAAACCCTTGTTAAAGTAATACTTTTCCACTGACTATTGATTGATTTTGCATGCTTGCTTGCTCTTTCTTTCTTCCTTCCTTCCTTCCTTCCTTCTGGAAAATAGTCCTTTTACAGTAGTGACCTGGGAGATGAGGTAACAACATTAAAGAACATAAGATAAAAATAAAATACAGTGCAGATGAAGTATCAAGAGCATTGGAGACAGGTAAAGGCAGTGATAACAGAAAGATGTTCCTTAAGCCTTAATGTTAAGAAAACATGGGATTTTGTAATCCAAATATGAGGTGGTAAGAAGTTCCACATTTTTGAGGCTATGAAACCAAAGGATATTTGTGGCATGGCTCTTGTAAAGGGACACTGTAAACCCCTTTGGACCTCAAACTGTCCCTAGTTTAAAAATATTTTATGATTGTTTGCATTGCATTCCATAGAATGTGCTGATGTGGCTGGTAGTTTGATTCTGATTCCTTTTTCTTTCTAACAGTGAAAACAGACTGCCACCATACTGGTGTTACTACATCACAACATGTTTGTTTAGATACTTAATCAAGTCCCACTGCATCTTTCTTGGACTTGGGAACACCCCCAACACAGTCTAGCCACTTAAGATGTGGTGAGAGCAGAGAAGGCTATTGCATCATGAGTGGCTGCACTGCTTGGGGTGTCCCTAATGTTCAGAAAGTGGGCAATAAAGTGGATCAAGGATTTGAAACAAAACAAGGCTGGGCATATTCATGCAATTACCATGCATTTCAGTTCTACTAAGAAAGGAGGCAGATTTAAACCACCAAGGGATTTTAGAGAAGGTAAGCAATTTCCCGGTGTCCTGCCAAATTTCCTCATTCACTATAAATACTACCAACAGCTTAATCTGGTTCAAGGTCAGTTAGCATTCATCTGTATTCCCCTCCGGTCGTGCCTGAAAATAGGCAGGATTTGTCTAATGCACTTAACCGTCAACACAAACTAAATAAATAAATAAATAAAAAGTGGGGTTTTCAACTTGAAACAGTATGATACAAAATGGGTTGACAGCGTCCCTTTAACCTGTGCAACTTTAAACAGATTAGTGTCCATGGAGTTCAAGTTTTAGTAGGGTGTGTAAACTGGGATGTTAGGTGACTGGGCACCCATACAATATCACCTTGTGATGAACAGACACAGAAAGTGTCTTTATTATCCAGTAATAGCCAGTTAAGTCTGGAGTAGAGGAAGCAATAATGCATTTATAGGTCTGCCATCAGTAAAAACATGCAATATTGTGGAGCACTGCTTTCCCATCAAGCTCTGAGGCGGGATCAGATCGCAGTCTAGGGATGCATTTATTCCATTCAAGAAGCAGTGTCTGCTGCACAATACTGACTGACTTCAGAAATCAGTGGTTCCTTACTTGATATATTACACCAAGTTTCTGGTGGACCTTTTTCTTCCATCAGTAAAAAAAATGCAATATGGTTGTGGAGCACTGCTTTTCTGTGGAGCTCTGAGGCTAGGGCCAGATTACTAATCAGGGACACATATTGAGTTAGAGGAAGCTAATGACTTCAATAATCAGAGTTCCTGATTTGCTATAGCATACCACGTTGCTGCTGGACCTTTATGTAATAACATTAAAGAGTTCATTATAGGACAGGGGAAGTTGAGGTGTACCCTTGACCTTTAAAGATATCCACATATACTATTGGGTATGCTGTGGCAGTGGTTACATATGCAAGTGCTAGCTCTGGTTACAGTAAATGCTAATAGATACATTCATCACTATCACCTTCATTACTACCTTGCATGAATGTCTCTGGCAGATAGTCATCTTCCACACTGTACTTAGTTTATGTACAGTTGTGCAGTGTGCTAAGTTCATTCTTATATTTCCAGTGTACTTTATGATGTACTAGACAGCGCTGACCTCTTCTGATGGCAATTTATGTTCCAGAGAGAGAGAGAGAGAGACATATAAAAACATAGACTCTGATGGCAGAAGGAGATCAAAGATCCATCTAGTCAACCCTTAATAATACCTCACCCCACTGACCTATGGTCCTGGTGAACTGGTTCCCTCTCTGCCTTGCAAACCCACCCTCAAGCCTTAGCTGCCCCTTTGGTACTATGACTCTCCTTGCCCTGTTCCAACCATGCTTTATCTTAGTAAAGGCAGCTACCCCACCATCTCCGCTGGCAGTCTGTTCTGTGGATCCAACACCCTATCAGTAAAGTAGAACCTCCTCAAATTTCTCCTAAATTTGCTTCCATCAACCACCAGTCATGACCCCAATGACTGAATTCCTATTTCTGCAAATATGTCATCACTGTTTAATTTGTTTTTATGCCTGATAAATCTATATGTTTTAGTCGTGTCCCTTCACGCCTACCTGGCCTCTAGCGAATACACATTTAGGGCCTCCAGTCATTCCCATTGGATCTACTCTGCTGGCCTCGATCATCTTGGTGACCTTTCATTGTACCAGCTCTAGTCTGTCAATGTCCTCCCACGGTGATGGCTCCAGAACTGGTACAGAACTCTAGATTAGGCCTCATCAGGGATGTGTACAGTAGCAGAACCATCTCACTTCTCCTACTGTCAAACCTCCTCCCAGTGCAACCCAGCATCCTTGATGTCTTACTATATCGTTATTGCATTGACTTGTTTGCTTAAGAGATTTGCTGATTATGACCTCTAGCTCCTCCCATCCAGTATTCAGTGCATTGATTTTGTCTACCTTAGTGCATTATGTTGCAGTTTTGCCATTGAACCTCAACTGCCAGACCTTAAACTATTTCTCAAGTTTTTCAATGTCTTTCTGGTGCTCCCTTACCTTCCTCTTGATCCACAATGCTGCATAACTTTGTGTCATCAGCAAATGATGCAGTTGTTCCAGGGTACCCTCCCTAATGTCACTTATGAACATATTAAATAGGACCTTCCTGTACCCTGGTTTAGCCCAGTTAACTGCTGCTCCCTGTTACCTCACCTTAGAAGCATAGAAACATAGACTTTGACAGCAGATAGGGACTGCTTGGCCCACCTAGTCTGCCCATTTCTCTACCAATTGGATAAGCTGCAGGTCCTACTTAACCAACAGCCTACTTCTTCCTACCCCTCACCAGAATGGCCTTATGTCTGTCCCATGAATTCTTGAGATCCCCACTGTTTTTGGACCCACTACCTCCTCAGGAAGGCTGTTCCATGCATCCACCACCCTCTCTATGAAAAATACTTCCTCACATTGCCCCTGAGCTGTTCCCTCTGTCTTCCAATTGTGCCCCCTTGTTCTTGCACATCTCTTTTCTGAAAGCTGCTACCCTCCTGGACTTTGTTGATTCCTTGAGGTACTTTCCTCAAGGGTATACATATTAAGCCCTTTATTCTGTCTTCGCATGGCTTCTGGTGCAGACTCTGTACCTTTTAGTTGCCTCCCTCTGGACTGCCTCCATCCTGTCTATGTCCTTGTGAAGATGGGATCTCCAGAACTGCATGCAGTATTCCAGATGGGGTCTCACCAACTGTCTGTACAGAGGGATAACAACTTCCTGTTTTCTACTGGTGATGCATCTTCCTATACATCCCAGCATCCCCCAACCCTCCTTACTGCCTTCTCACATTGCTTGCTTACCTTAAGATATTCTGATATGATGACCCCCAGGTCCCATTCCATTTTGTTGTTGTTAGTAACCCCCCATTATGTACTCATCCCTGGGTTTTTGTTTCCCAGGTGCATTACTTTGCACTTCTTTGCATTGAATCTAAGCTGATACTTTTGACCATTCTTCCAACCTGCCAAGTCCCTTCTCATCCCTTGCCCCCTCCCTTGTGTATCAACCCTATTCGTCTGCAAAGAGGCATACTTTTCCTTCCAGTCCCTCCACAATGTCAAGACATTAAAAGTACTGGACCCAGTACCGAAAACTGTGGTACCCCACTAGTAACCCCTTTCTTCATAGTGGACTCCATTTACTATTACTGACCGTGTCCTGTTGTCCAGCCAATTTTTTTTACCCAGGCCTCCCTGGGACCTGCTCTCCAGGCTGGCTAATTTGTTTATTAAGCTTTTGTGTGAGACTGTGTCAAATGCCTTGCTAAAGTCTTGTAGGCCATGCCCATAGCCCCTCCTGGTCTACCACTTTGGTCATCCAGGCAAAGAAATCTATTAGATTCATCTGACATGACCTTCCCTCTGTGAATCCATACAGCCTTGGGTCCTGTGCCCCATTGGCCTCTAGGTACTCAACAGTTCTTTCTTTCAGAAGTGATTCCATCATTTTGCCTACTACTGAGGTCAAACTAAAGGTCTGTAGTTTCCTACCTCTGCTTTGCTCCCACATTTGTGAAGGAATCACATCCACCCTCCTCCAGTCCTCAGGTACCACACCATCCTCCCACGATTTGTTAAAAAGGTAGTCAGGCCAGACTGATGGTGCTGAGAGCTAAGGCGCTAGATGCCCTTACTCGCGCCACACCGGTGACCCAGGTTTGGGAATGAGCACATGCGGTCAGAAGTCAGCATGGGGGGTGAGGGTAGAGCTGGATGGAGGGAGGCAGTATAGCGCAGTGGTTTAAGGTTCTGAGCTGCAAATCTGGTGACATCCAGCAGACCATACCTGGGGTTTGAATCCCACAGCTTTCACTTGCATACTGTGTGACCCTGAGCAAGTCACTTAACTTCCCTGTGCTCCCAGGTTGCACTTGTGAAAAAGCTTTCAGCTTAGTGTGCTACTTCTGGTTAAACAACTAAAAAAATAAACTAAATAAAGGCAGCTCACTTCTCCATGGAGGAAAGGTGGCATCCCTCGGCTATTGTCTGCCTCCTGGGGGAGACTAGGAGACAGTAAAGGCTAGAGGGTGCATAGGCGATAGGCTGATGGGTGGTAGGGGTCATTACGGGACTGTAGTACACATGCAGGCTTCCACATGTGTGACTACTCCTGGGGCCCGGGTAAGAACGGAGGAGAAAAACATTCTGGTGGCAGGATGATGCCTGACCCCGCAGGCACTGTGGCGGGCATAAGGTAAGCTCCGTAATTCGGGTGTCGTGAGCTGGAGGAGTCTGTCAGGCTGAAGGGGCAAGCCACTTAAGGAACATAAATAGTGTAGTGATAAAAAGGGTAGTCAGTGGTGTTTCTCGTTCTCCCTTAGTTCTTTAGAATTCTGGGGTGAATCCCATCTGGACCCATTGTTTTGTCCACCTTCAGTTTTAGGGGTTCTTTTAGAACCCTTCCTTCTAATGAATGGACTAGTATCAATCCCCTATCCAGAGTGCTTCTATTGCTTAGATTAGGTACCTCCCTTAGGGTTACCACTTGTCCAGATTTTGCAGGACAGTCCAGATTTGGGCAACTGTGTCCCTGCAAAAAACATGAAAACTACTACATGTCCTGACCTTATTAAAGAAAAAATATTTTCTAACTTTCCACTAAATGTTGCAGAAAACTGTAGTACCTTAACTAGAATACCTTAAAATAATAAGAAATGACAGAAGAAACTAAGAAACTACAATACTTTGCCTTAATTCTGATTATATAGTGAAAACAAGTCTGTTGCATTGGTCAAGGTACTTTCCTGTGAAAAATCATGTTTCAGTAAGGAATGTCCCACCTTAGGCTTTTTGAAAGGTGGTGACCCTACTCTCCTCCTTTTCTTTTGTGTATACTGAGCAAGTATTTGTTCAGTATCCCTGCTTTTTCACAGTCACCCTCTGCCTACCCACCCTCCCTTTATTAAGCCTCACTATCCCTCTCTTGGTCTTTCTTTGCTCCCTAATGTACATATAATAGGTTTTATCACCCTTCTTAAGTGAGTTGGCTATGGGCCTTTGCTATTCTGACTGCTTTCCCCACTTCCTTCTGCTTTAACTGGTACAGTTCTCTGTCCTGCTCCTTCTGTGTTTCCTTATACTTTGTGAATGCTATCTTTTCTCCCTAACCTTCCCATCACTCTTTTGAGAACCACAGTGTTTTTCCTTCATTTTGATTTGTTTATTTGCTTCACACAAGGCTTGTTGCCTCTGGATGGCAGTTTTGATGTTTCCCCATTGTTCCTCCACCCTCCTTCTTCCTCGTTTGCAAGTGCTTTTCTGAGACACTGTCCCATTTTGACAAAGTCAGCCCTCTTAAAATTCAGTACCCTCACTTTTGTATGGCTTGACTCTACGGCTCTGTTTATTATGAACCACACTGTTTGGTGGTCACTTGTTCCCAGATGGCTTACCCACTTCTAAATTTGAGATCTCTCTCTGTCCCCGCTTGAGAGTACCAGGTCTATGATTGCTCCCTCCTGAGTAGGTTCCAACACTAGCTGTCTGAGGCATGCCTCCTGTAGGGCATTGAGAATGACCCTGCTCTGGATGTGGCTGCAGCAAAGGTGCCCCGTAACATCTGGCATATTCATGTCCCCATTAACAATATCTCCCTTTTTCTGCCATCCTAAGGATGCCTTCTATCATTCCTTGTCCATTTCTTCCCTGAGATGGGAATCTGTATACAACACCCGTGTGGATTGTGGTGCCATTTCCTGTCTCCAGGGTGACCAACATTGCCTCCTCTCCTCCTTATTTACCCTTTAGTTCTGTTGCTTTGATTCCTTCCCTTACATAGAGAACCATTCATCCCCTCTATCCTCCCTGTCCCTCCTGTAGACTGTGTAACCTGGTATGTTGACATCCCAGTAATGGTTCTCTGTGTACCATATTTTTGTGACTGCCACGATATCCAGGCATCCCTCTTCCATCAATTCCACTAGTTCAGGGAGCTTGTTACCCAGACTACGGCAAGTAACCTTAGTCAGTTACCTATCCATTTAGCTATACCCCACTCCAATCTCACATAGGCAGGTAGACAGACAGACAGAAACAGTTTGGACAGGCAGAAAAATATCAAGGGTCAATTCAGTCTGCTCTGATGATAGATAGATAGATAGATAGATAGATAGATAGATAGATAGATAGATAGATAGATAGATAGATAGATAGATAGATGGCTAGATGGCTTGATGGCTTGATGGCTAGATAGATTGATAGATAGATGGATAGACAGATAGACAGACAGATAGACTGACAGATGGCTCAATGGCTGTTTTAATTAAGAAAATGTATTTACTACTACAAACTATTGACTTGTTTGCCTGCTGTCACCTTGCCAATGTCTCTGATGGCAATGAGTTTAGCCAGAAATTTTGGTTTTGTGCACACTTGCCATTTGCTGACCCTCAAAATTTAAAAAGAGGTTATATATTTAATTGCTCACCCTAAAAAATAAATTTTTTTTTTTTTTTTACCCTCCGTCGTGCCTCCGGGTTTGCCACTCCTTCCAGCTGCACATTGCTACTCGTGACCCTCGCCCTGTCCCCCTCCCTCACCTCCCATCGCAGCTGACCCAGGGTGGCCCGGCATATCCCTTTGCCGGGTGGGTCCCCCTCCTCTGAGGGAAAGACACCGGGTGGGGTGGGCCCCAGCTTACTAGGCGCTCAGTCCCTGGGTGCTGCTGAGGTGGGATCGGAGGCACAGGACCCCTCGGGTCACGAGAGTGGGCAGCCATCATCCGTGAACCCAGAGGCTGGTATTTCTGCTTTTCTGGGGGCATGGTGCTACTTAACGCCAAGGCGTAGCCACGCCACCACGCCCCCAACGTCCAGGCTCGCGATCGGGACCCCAGCCTCCACCAGGGGTACCATGCAGTGGTCTGATTACCTCCCACCCCCTGGAGTATGTGAGCAGTCGTGGGATGCTCGAACCTACTCCACCCCAGCCGGCTCTCCAGCGACCCAAGTCCGCTCTCGAACCCGGGTCGCCGCGCCGCAAAGCGGAAATCCAAACCGATGCGCCGACGAGCTGGCATATAAAATATAAATTTTATTTAAACTGTCACAGGCACTAGCCAGTGCCATTTACAATGACAATAGTGACATATCCTCTCCCTAGTAGGAAACAGCTTACCTAAGTAGGGAAACCTAATCGCATGCTTTGCTCCTTCAGCCTGCTAGCTGTGCCTGTTCATTAAAATCCTCTAATTATAGTCTGCTCCTCATACCTCAAAACAAAAGCAAAACTGAGTGATATCTCATTCTCTGTGTTGTCCTACTTCTGTGGAATTCCATTCCAGTTGGGCTCTGCCAGTGTCAGACAGGGCAAGCTTTTCAGAATGGCTACCATAGTTGGCACCTCAAAACAGCTGTTTGCTTTTGTACCTAGCTACTCATCTTAACTGCTGTTTAGTTATTTTTCCAGGTCTTGCTGTTGTTTCTGCAGTATACAAACAGTATGTGTACTGATTCTAGTCACTATTGCCTGCTTTTTGTTCTTTGTATTCTTAGTTTTATGTTAGCATTGTACGTCATTTACTTTATCTAAGCATTACATAAATGGGCGATTAACTGTTTTACATGTTGCAATTTGCCATTTATAATGAATGCACTTTGATATTGTCGATTTTATTATATCTATATATATATATATTTTATAGGGCATGGTCGTGCCCTAGAGTTAGGGCTGCGTGGCATGTTTAATGTTAAACCTCACATTTTTCACTTTAATAACTTTGCAACTGATCAATGGATTTGCACAGCATTTTTGCACAGCATTTGGCATGTATTGTCCATTGAGGTAGATCTCTTGACATGGAAAGTTTCGTTCTGGCTGGATGTGTGGATTTTGAAATCTGGATAGTGCAAAAGCTTAAAACTCACCACTTTTGCAAGTTTTTCCTCATCATCTTGCACCCAGGTGGTGTGAATTTTCTATGGTAGAAACAGCTTGGGTAACAGAAATGCCATGCATTTGTTTGGTGAAAATATTAATCTGTTGCAAGGTTATTCAACTTTCAAGTTCCCATTATTTTCAATGGGAAGATCACTCTCAGGATAGAGGTATAAAGTTCAAAAGGATCTGGACTCAACGAAAAAGGATTATTTTTCGTGAGGGTCCAATCATTTTTGTCAGAAAAAAAACTTTTTGTGAGCCACCATCTTATATTCTGTTTTTTTTTAAAAAAAATTGTCATAACTCTGCTCAGTGCTATCATTTACAGGCATCTAAACATTTATCTTGCTCATCAGGAGCTGATGAGCTTCATTTAATTTATTATAGCTCCCATGGCCTCTGAACATTTTTAAGTATTTAAATCCTTTTTGTCACTTGCTAAGATCCTGTGTCATGAATCCTTTTTGTTGAATCGTAAAAGGATCACAAGTCACAGAAAAGATTTGGGACAGAGAGAAAATGCCCTTTCCCTGTCTTTTCCTGTAATTTTCCATTTCCATAGTGTAGTGGTCCCTCTCAATCCCTGGTCACTGATCTCAATAAGTTTTAGTGGTGTAGTGGTCCCTCCCCAGTCACTGATCCCACTGACAGAGTTTTCCATAGTGTAGTGTAGTGGTCCCTCCCCTACCCTCTGATTACCATTCTCCATTTTCCTGGTGTCTAGTGGCACCTCACCTGCATGTAATCAAAAATAAACTTGTAAGCCCACCTCTGTTACTTTCACTATGTTATAGTAAAGTTTAAAGGTAAACTGTACCTCCAAACCAGGCACCAGACAGTGAATATTAGGCAAGCAGTAAAAGGTCTCATCAAGGGGAAACACTGTATTTTTGACTGGAGTTGCAATCTAAGTCATTGCTTCAATCCTTCATGATGCTGCTCCTTTGCTTGTGCTCCTGCAACTCCTTTCTTTTACATGCAAAGAAACTCTCAGGGATTGCTACTTTCCCCCTTTTCTATGCTGCAGAATGAACACTAGCAGTAAACCTGCTAAACAGCGTCTTCCAGTTTGGAAATCATCAGTTACTCAGAATTCCGGGAAAACAGCAAATCTGGACCAGCACAACTCTACAGGATCTGCACACTTTGGCGCAGCCTAACAGAGCACACGGGACCAAGCAGCCTTGAACAGTCTGCAATCCTGGTGTTTTGCCTTCCTGATAACATTTGACTTCTGCAGACAGGTTTCCTATCTTTTGCACATGCTGATCCTCTGGACAGAGGCTTCTCCCTTTTCTGTGTCCTGGTTCTGTTTGAAAGTCCTTTCCTTTTCATCTGTTACGTTTTAGGGGCTGTTCGTTTTTCCTTCAAATTCTTGGTAAGAGTTTCTAATTTGTGGTTCACCATTGACAGGGCAGCTGGGGTGTAAGATAAGAAATGTTAAACAAGTTGAAGCAGGACTCTTTGGCACCGTGCTGTCTTTGTGACATCACAGCGGTTAAACTTAAGGTGAGGAAGGTTTGTGGTAATCTAATAAGGACCAGGGTGGTTGGTGGGTAACCCACAGCATCTCTCCCCACCACCTCTTACCCTGCTTTGGACACACTGTATCAAATGTGGCATATTCAGGAAACTGGTAAACATCCATATTATGCCTCACAGTAATATGTCCTTAAAGTGATTACTACTTAGTATCAAAGTCAGTAGCTCTGAAATATAGTTATTCTGCACATTCTTGTGGCAAAAAATGTTTCAAAGAAAAAAAAACAAAATAGATAATATTGTTACTGTCACTCACAAGGCATGTGCTATTTTAGGCTTGGAATGGGAACTGTATATTTCTTCTTATCCACAAAATCCAGTAGTTTTCATTTGTACCCCAGAGTGTGGGCTGCCACCAACAAACTGGGGTACATTGGGACCGAGGGTGCCAACTCTGGTTTACCAGGGAAGGAAGGGCACTCCACAAGAGCAAAAAGCAAAGGCCTCAAACATTGCAACAGTACTCTGAAGTGTTCCCCTGTCAAAGTTCACCTGCACAAAGCACGGGGAACATGTGTCTGTCTGTGTTAACACCAAGGATTTAGGGTCTCACTGCTACTAATTGCTTTTAAGCTTGGGTAGCAATTTGTTCAGTCACACCTTTTCACTGTACTGCACTTTACTGCAACACCACTGTGGAAGTATTAATGGTGGTGTTTGTGAATGTTGCCAATAAATGCTTTTGGACTATACCTTAGAATGTATCTGCAGTTTTGAGACCTTTTTTTTTATCTTTTGGAGAGTGCTACCTTACATTGCTGTGTCAGCTGCTTCAGGGTAAGCCACCTCTGAAAGTGCACACCCTCCGCCATGTGAGTGACCTCTGTTTGTGTGTGAAAGGACTGCAAATTGTAAAAGCAAACCATGGTCTTTTCTGAAGGTTTGGTGAAGGGGTCTGGAAGGATGTCCACAACGAAAAGGCTTCCCTCCTCAAAAAAAAAAAATCACACAATGGTTCATTTGAGTCAGGATTTTGACAACACTGTCTACTGGTTTCTAAATTCTTTGTGCTCAGTCTTTTGGGCTGGGCCAGACAGAGGGACCTAAATGTAGGGAGGTCACTGGACTTGGCTCGGGGTCAACTGTGAGACAGTGACCTGTACTGGGAGTTCAGACTTGGAGCCTCAGATGACCTTGCCTCCTTAAGATGACCTCCCAAGTCTGGCTTTTCATGGTGTCTCATGGCAGTTCCCATCTGCTGATCACTGTTCAGGCTTTCCTGATGTCTAGTGGCACCCCCACCCAACAATTGCCATTCTGGCTTCCCTGTGTCTACTGGCACCCCACCCACCAATCACCATTCTGGCTTTCCTGGTGTCTAGTGGCACCCCACCCTCTCACAGAGCCACATCTGAAATAAAGTAAATGGTTCCTCAATGTATTTTTTCCAAACCTGTGGAAACAAAGCCCTTGTTGATCAGCCCCACCCACCTCTCACTCAGCACCAACCACCCCACACTACTCAGTACACCCCACACACTCTCAGTCACCTAAACAGGTCCCAGGTTCAAGACCCACTCTCCGATCAAGACACTTCTTGCTGCTAGTACCGGTGACTGCAATATGAGAAACTAAGGTAAATGCAGTTGAAGGTATTTCAGTGGGGGGTTAAACTTTTATGCATAACTTAGCCATTTTTTTATTTTGACCCCAAATTTTCAACGTGGCCTTTGAGACCCTCCTCGTGAGCAATGTGACTGTCATTACACAACTGCCACCCAAAAGGTGATTTTGTGGTTGGTTGGCAAAATCACCTTTCAGGTCAGATTTGGCAATATTCCTTGACCTTGTTCATGAGGAGATATCATAAGAAGGCTATGTTGAAAATTTTGGGTCAGAATATAAAAATACCAAAGTTATTACCATTCATTGCAATTTTGTTACACATGCTCATAACTTTGGAAATTTTAAACATTTTACTCCAGATTTTCAACATAGCCTTCTTATTACCCCACCTCATGTATGTCACAGTTGTCATTTTTCAAATTCTGGCCAAATGTGTTTCGCACCTGTGGTGCAGAATGGTATTGGCGTTGCACATAATTATGTTTTGGCAGGGATTCAAAAATTATCTGTGCTGGGTACATGAGGTGGGTAATAAGATGGCTATGCCAACAATTTGTTCACTGTTGTCCTGTAACTGTACGCAGGACCTGGAGGGCCCTTTGCTTCCACAGCTACATACATATTCACATCTGCAGAGGAATGGGAGCCAGTAAAATAATCATACTATTATACTATATCATAAAGTAAGGAAATAAGTTGCAAAAACTTTGTTAATGTTTCAGTTAGGGTCAAAGCAACAAAGTTAGAAAATGAGGCATTAGGGTTTTCAACCCTAACATCCACCCTCCCAAACCAAGCAGGAGAGTAGGTGTGGGTGCACCTTGGGCTTTTCAGCCTAACGCACCCCATCCTCATAAAAGTCTACACATCTGACCTTGTTTACAGATGGAATGGGGTGAGCATTAGGCCTGAGAAGCCCAAGGCACACCCACACCTTCTCTCCTGCCAGGTTTAGAGGGTGAGGTGTTAGGTTGGAAACCCCACCCCTCATTCCCAGCTTTTGTCAGTTTGACCCTAACTGGAGCATCAACACAGTTTTTTGTAATATATATATATATATATATATATATATATTACTGTAACCTCCCAGGACATGTCTGAAAATAAGTGTTTAGCAATCTATTTTACTTACTTGGTTAAAATAAACACTAAATATAGAAATTCTGCCCTTCTTCAAAATTTCATCTGTTGCTGGCAGCTCCTACAGCTATGTGGATCTAGCATGGTCCCTGGAGTCCTGATCAACTGTCTGTGGCATTGTAAGGGTACCAAAACAGGTTCACAAATCACCAGTGTCCCTGCCTGCCTTGGCAACTGAGGAGAGAGGAATGCCAAGGGTTTAGAATTCTGGAGAGCAGAGCTTCTCAGTTCTGTCTTCAGTGGTATCTGCAACTACAGTATGTAGTGCCTGCAGCCACCACCAATCAGCATGATCCATTGAGTCTGATTTTCAATGAGCCCTTAGAGTGACATACATTGTGTCACTCTAGGGTTCTGGCAAACTCTGGGTGCATCAGGGACTCCTCTAGTTTTATAAAAAGGGGGGTCCCAAAAGCCAGGGTTCCACATCTGCAGGCCTCCGTAAAACATTTGGCTTACCTGCAGGAATTGCCACAGGGATTCAACCCCCCACCAGCCAGCAACTCTAGAGGGGCTGGAAGTTAAGGGGAGTGAATTAGTATGCCAAGAGGAGACTGGGGCAGAAGGGGCATGGGGTGCCATGGGAGCATCAGAGACAGAGAGTGGTCATGTCAGAGTGTGATGTGGCACCTGCCAGGGGGCTGTTTGCAGAGCCACACTCACATCAGCCTCAGAGTGAGCAGCAGGGCAAAGGGTCTCCTAACTGTAGGACAATTAGCCCTCCCCTGCAGCAGAAGAGTGGAGCTAGGAAGAGCAACAGGACTCAGGTGGGAGCCAATCACAAACAAAGCCACTACCCACTGTTCTACAGGGAGCCAATCCTGGGCACCTGCACAGCATGTCACAGAGGAGGCAGGGATTTAAAACTGTGATTTTCACTCCTCATCCTCACACCAACCTTGGAGTGAGTAGCAGGTAAGACAGGGTCTCCTGATTGTAAGAAAAGGAGCCCTCCTCCTGCAACAGAAGAGAGGAACCAAGAAGAGCAACAAGGCTCCAGGCGGAGTCGATCACAAATGAGGCCATGCCCCTGCTCTAAAAGGAGCCAATACGGGTACCTGCATGCCCACCAATCCACTTCCCATTACTACAAAAAGGAAGAGATCATCACAGACCTCTGTGTTGCAGACCTCCTCACAAAGGAAATCATTAGCAGATTCTGCCCATTGGAGTCAGTCCAATGAGGCAGATGACAGCTGGACACTTTGCATCTCAGCAGGAAGGCAGGGGAACAGTAGAGGAGTGAAACAGGTATATGGACTCAGCAGACATCTGCAGTAGGAAGCAGGGAAAGGAAGTTCTACCTGGCAACTGGGGTAATATTTACGGTTAAACTATTGTTGTAGCTCACATGCTGCATGGGAGTGAGGAGAGTTCGGGTCATGCAAAACTTTGGAATAGGAGAAACACCCTATCTAGGGTAGGGGTAAAAGAGTTTAAAGAAAGTAAAACAACAACAAACAAGATAGAAAATAGATAAGCTGGAAGTGGTGCAGTGCAGTGGCTGTGGGGTGGCAGTTTCAGGAGACTTTCTGGAGACTGCAGTGCTGCCCCATCTGTGTGCATCTCTGGGATGAGGAGGGAGGTTGCAGAACCCAGGCTGAGTTGGCTAAGATTTAGTGGTCATCCTCCCACACCCAGGGACCACCAAATGTGCCACTGCTGCCTCAAAGGATGCCAAGGAGGTGGAGGAGAAGCTGGACTATGGTGGGCTTGGGAAGAGTGAGGATGGTGGGTCGAGGCACATCCCTCATATGATACCACTGCATTATTCCTATGCCACTCTGGTGGGTGGAAATTTCCTCATGGAGGCATCCATAGTAGTGGCCATGGAGGATGGGAGTCCTCTGTGGGAGACCCTAAGGATGGTGGTGGAGGACCACAGAGGAGCAGGAGGAATCAACTCCAATTTGGGGACTCTATTGTGAGGGGATAGATTAGGGACAGGAGAGAGGAGGAGAGGGAGGTTAGGTGTCTACCCAGCACCAAGGCTTAGAGGATGGAAGTCAGATCCTGAGGATCACTATGGCAACAGGATGAGGCAGAGAGCTGGATGTTATTGTACATCTAGGTACTAATTATCTGGCTAGGGACTAGGTTAGGATGGTGCAGGAGGAGTTTGGGAGTTGGGAGGGTCTTAGGCAGGTAGCACACCAGTGGCCTTTTCTGAGGTGTTGCCAGTCTATGACAGGGTGGTGGAGAGGTACTCTGTACCAGGAGCTAACTCATGGTTGAAGGAGTGGTGCAGCGAGGAGGGGTTCAGCCACATTGAGGATGGGTCTCACCTGGTGGGATAAAGGCTGATACAGGGGATGTCCTGCATCCACCTGGGAAGAGAACCATCAGTCTCAGTGAGCTGTTTAAATGTTACATTGGTGAGCATTTAAACTAGCCAATGGGGGATGGGGTGCAGGGAAGCAGGGAGACATAAATTGCGCCCCACAAGCTGAAGTAGTCAGTAGGGAGAAACCTAAAGGAGGAAATCCCAAAGGTACCTAATATCAAGAAAACAAAATGGTAGAAATGAAGAGAGATGGGAATGAGGGCAGATGGGGATGAGAAGAGAAGACAAAATGGAAAATGGGCGGTTGACAAGTATGTAGCAGAATTTGAAGGCCATGTGTGCAAAATGCTTGAAGTCTGGGAAATAAAATCTGGGACCTAGAGGACATTATGGCAGAGGCTGACCTGGACATTGTATCCATTACCAAGTCACAGTACAATGAAGACCATGACTGGAATTTAGCCATACCAGGCTGTACTCTGTTGAGGGAGAACAGGGTGGTAAGAAAGAGGAAGAATGTCTCTTGTGCTTTATATGAGTGATAGCATCAAAGCAACAGAGATACAGGGAATACAGGGATGGGAGGAGGAGGAGGTACTGTGGGTCACCTAGAGATGGCCAATGCAGCTGTTATTCACACTAGCATGATCTACAGACCTCCAGGATGGGGAGGGGTGATGGAAAAGGTTCTGGTGGAAGCAATCCAAAAGATGGCAAAAATGGGAGGTGCTGCTGGTGGGAGCTTCAGTCTGCCAGATGTTGATTGAAGCATTCCAGCTGCAGCTTCAGCTAGAGTAGGAACATCCTGGACTCCTTACAGGTGGCATTGCTCAGACAGCTAGTAAGAGAGCCAGCTGTTGAGGGAACAATATTGGATCATGTGCTCACCAATGGGAACAGTGTTGCAGATGCCATGGTGGGTGGTCACCTGGATGTGGTTCAACATAAGGACTGTAGCAGAATTGAAACCACGCAAAGGAGAGGGTTCTGAGCTTCAGGAGTGCCAATTTTACAACGATAGGTGAATGCCTTAGGGATGCTCTGGTGGGGGACTTGGGGCATAGAGGAACAGTAGGTGAAACTAAAAGTAGCTATAGGGAAGGCAACAAACCTCTGTGTCAGGCAAGTAAGCAAAATCAAGAAGAAATGAGACTGCAATGGTTCTCAACAGAGATAGCTGGGAAGGTAAGGAAAACAGTTAGAATTCAGGAGGTATGAGGAGACACAGAAGGAGGAGGAGGATAGGGAGGTGTATCAGGAGAAGCAGAAGGAGGAGGAAAGCAATCAGGAGCACAAAGGCACAATGGAGGAGAACATATCCCATGCAGTAACGAAAGGGGACAATAGATTTTTAAGATATGTAAGTGAAAAAGAAAGACTAGGGAGGGATTGTAAGGCTAAGCAGGAAGGTGATGTGGAAGGGGACCAAGAAAAGAAGACATCCTCAACTAATACTTTTGTTCAGAGTTCACAGTGGAAGGGAAAGTTAAGGACCACAAATAAGTGCCAGAAGCATTGAAGGAAGGGAGGTGGACACTAGTTCATTTACAGAGGAGAGAGCGCTCTGAACGAACTCACAAATCTGAAAGTGGACAAGGCAATGAGGCCAGATGAGATACAGCCAAGAATACTAAGGGAGCTCAGGGAGGTACTGCTGCACATCTAGCAGTTCTGTTCAACCACTCACTGGAGATGGAAGTGGTTCCAGAGGATTGGAGGAAGGCGTATGTCATCCCACTTCACAAAAGTGGTAGCAGGAAGGAGGCTGGAAATTACAGACCAGTGAGCATGACACTGGTAGTGAGGAAATTAATGGAATCACTGCTGAAGGAAGATTGTGTAATGTCTTGAATCCAGTGTTTTACAAGATCTGAGGCAGCTCAGTGGGTAAGTCATGCCAAACAAATCAGATAGATTTCTTTGACTGGGTGACCAGCAAATTAGATCAGGAGGAGGCGGGGATGTGGCCTAGATTTCAGTAAGGCCTTCACACATTTCCAGATAGGAGACTCATAAACATATTGGACAGCATATGACAGGGTCGAAAGATGGTAAACTGGTAAGAAATTGGTTGGGATAGGTGACAGAGGGTGGTGGTAAATGGAGTTCATTCCGAGGAAGGAGAGTGACTGGGGATGCCATGAGGATCAGTACTGTGACCAGTCCTCTTTAATGTCTTTTATTAGCAACTTTGCAGTGGGGCTAGAAGGAAGGTATGCCTTTTGCAGATGACACTAAGATCTGCAATAGGGTAGACACTCCGGGGTTGTGTGTGGAAAAAAATGAATAGGGATCTAAGAAATCCTAAGGAGTAGTCAAGAGTGTGGCAAATAAGTTTCAATGGGAAGAAGTGCAAAATCATGCACTGGGACGCAGAAACCCAGGGGCAGAGTACTACATGGGAGAGGTACTGACAACCACCAAACAGAAAAGAGACCTGGGGTTAATCATATCTGATGACCCAGTAGAGGCCAAACAGTGTGACAAGGCAGGGGGAAAGCTAGTGGGATTCTAAGTTGTGACAGGGAGGTATCACCAGCAGAAAGAGGGAGGTGGTGATACCGTTGTATAGATCACTGATAAGATCTTACCTAGAATACTGTGTCCAGCTCTGGAGACCACATCTCTGGAAGGACATAGAATAGAGGTGATCCAGAGGGGCAACTAAAATGGTGCAGGGTCTGCATTAAAAGCTCTATGAGGAGAAACTAAAGGACCGCAATATGTACACCCTGGAAGAAAGTAGGGAGGGGGATATGATGGAGGCTTTCAAATACCTCATGGGTATAAATAAGGTTGAAGAGGGAAGCATTTTCAGAAAAAGATGCTCAAGAACAAGGGGTCATGCTATGAAGCTGGAGGGTTAGACTCAGGGAGATGTGAGAAGTACTTCTTCACAGAAAGAGTGGTTGATGTCTGGAACAGCCTTCCAGTGGAGGTGGTGGTGGTGGCAAAAACTGTAACTAGGATCAAGAATGCATGGGATAGGCATAAAAGGAACCTTAGTGGTAAGGAAAGGCTGGGAAAGCCAGAGATCAGATAGGGTCTGCAGTGTTATGTTAGGTAGGGAAAAGGGGCAGACTAGATGGGCCAAGTGGTCCTTATCTGCCATCAGATTCTGTTTCTGTGTTTCTTTGCAGCCATGCAACTGATGGGATCGGAGCACTTTGGGGATGGTGCCAGGGACAGACAGTGACATGGCCCCAGGTGGGCACAGTCCTGGCAGTTGCCCCATTGGTGGCCACCTTCAGAACCCTGTAGGTGGAGGCAGCCTGCCACAACAAGGAGGATGAGTAAAGGGAACTGTGGCAGTACCTGTAGAATGTTAATCCCAACACTGGCATCCTTCCACCTGCAACTGAAGCTTCCCGCCCACAGGGTTCTGCGAGGTGGCCACCCATGGGGCAGCTGTCAGGGCTATGCCCACCTGGGGCCATGTCACTGTCTGTCACTGGCACCTCCTGAAACAGGCCCATTCCATCTGCTATATGGCTCTGCAAACAGTACCCCTGCTAGTTGCCACATCACACCCTGTCATGCCTGCTGTCTCTCCAGTGCCCCCTATAGCACCCCATGCCCTTCTGCTCCCAGACCCCTGCTTTCGTCCCCCAACTGCCACAGTGTGTGTCTGTGGTGCAAGTCCCTTAGACCACCATCTGACTGTTCTAGGGAGCCCCTTTTGCATCCATGGCGGTGCTTCAAATTGCAAATAAGGGATGGCGTGAAGCCCTTGCGACTTGGCTTAATGGGTGCTTCTGTCCCAAGAGTGGCATTAGGGTGGCTTTGATGCAAGACATCCCAATTTTGATGCAGCCTACATTTGAATATCCAAATGCCACAAAGTTCTGAAGCCAGATGCCACTTGTGTCATACCCATTTGGCAGAGGCAATTTGCATCAAACATACCTAGTTGAAACTGGGCCCAATGGATCTAGGTAAACTAGTTGCAACTTTTGGGGTTTTCCAGAACAGGCTCTCAAACCTTTAGTTTCCTTGTCTGATTGGCAACTGGAGAGGATGAGTTAGTAGAGTATTTAAAACCACAGCAGGAAGCCCCTTCTTTCCTTCATGGCATATGCAGCTGCTTAGCTCCTGCTGCCACTGAACACAGCATGGTCCTTATTGTCCAGATCAGCTGGAAGTGGCTTTGTGAGAAAACTTAAACAGGCTCACAAACCCCTTCATCCTAGCAAGGGAAATGTAGCCACAGTGACCCCACATCTTGGGATGGAGACAGTGGTAATTATGTGGAATAATAGGGTTAAAAATATTGGCTACCCTACAAATTACTATGCTATGCATGTAGAGTAGTCAAGGTTTTATCTGGTAGGATAGTTATGTAATATCATTAGCCTACCTGGGATCTGCCAGAGGAATTGCATATGGGACACTCAGGAGGGGATCATATCAGGAAACCAGGAACTAGGTTCCTCTTCCCTCACTATAAAACACAAAAAGCCTGCCCAGTGCCTATAGACCTTAACCCCATCACCCCATATCTGCAGACATCCTCCCGTGACTAGCAAGTCTCACAAAAAAAGTTTAACTGTCATGTAGATTTTAAAATCTCAGGTCAGTCTGAACCCAAAGCAACTGCAGATGGATACCTTGTGCCACTCCAACTCTTGATCCCTATAGTGTACTGTATTGTACTTAACATGCATGCTTATTTTTACCTGTATTACAGAAAGCAGAAGAAGCACATGGTGAATGTGGAAGCTGTTGGTCAAGCTCAATAAAGGCCTGACAACAGGTACACTTTTACATGAGACTTAGGGGTCAAGAGACAGAGTGAGCAGATGGGAGTGAATTAGGTTAAGCTTTATATGGAGGAAGGAAGCTGTTTATGTTGTCTGATAGTCTGAGCAAGTCATGGACAAAGAACTGAGATTGACCATAAGATTTAAGGTTTATGGATGACAGCGATACCTGATTTTATATGATCTGGAGGTGGCAAGAAAACATCTCAGCTGATGGGGAGGTGGTGGTTATGAGAGGGATTACTGTAATATATGTCTGACAATGATACAGTTGAAGTAAAACTCTTTTCCTTTCCAGGTTGGTGTTAGGGTCTGCCACTCTGCCTATCTTGTCACAATGTCCATGACTGATTTTTCTGTAAAAAAGCTTGAGGGACAATCTCTTTGTGGCACAGTCATGGGGTTTGTCACCATCATCTGCTGTCTCCTTAACTTAGCCCATACAAGGGAGGAGTAGCATATAGTGCATCTTGGACTTATGAGAGGATGGAGCCATCAGCCATGTGGTTTGGTGCCAGAGCATCTCTGCTGTTGATGGTATGGGGCAGGCCTTAGGTAAGAGCTTCATTTTGCAGTTGGATGGATTTGCATGTACTGTAGCATCTCCTCCAATCAATATCAATAATGATATTCTGACCACTTGAACTTCCAACTGCTAACTTGAGCCTATCCTGTCCTGACAGTGACTAGTGGCACTGTGTACCATTCTCCTTCATAATGAAGATGATAGAGAGCAGCTAATGAGGTAGGAGGTGGTGTAATGGAAGAGGCTGGCACACATTGCTTTCTTGAGCCACAAACTGCCTCAGTTTCTCCTTCCATACAGCAAGCAGTGAGGGATAAGAACCTGGTCCAGGTAAACTCCCCAGCTGAAAATGTTCCGTATTCTATCTCTCCCCTTAGGCTTAAACCTTGTAGGCTGGATCAAAATCTGAATCACCTTATACCTCTGTACAGTTCCACTGACTGTCTTGGTGGTTACATCATACATTAGTCTATGTACCATGTACTATTTTTCATATCCCTTCTAGGTTCTCTTCTCTTCTTGGATGTCAGCAACTCTGATATTGCTGGAGCCTTCAGAAATGTTGGTAAAATACTGTACATTCTTAATTTCCACTCTGCTTCTCATGCACTATACATCAAACTCTTAGAATGTCATGTGGTAATTTGCACTGGCAACAGCATAAACAAGGACACTTGCACACTATTCATGTGACTGTCAAGTTGGTAAATGAACAATCCCAGTGGTGCCTCCAAAAATGTGACCTTGTTGTGTCTATTGAGCAATACCATCTGAGGCTGCTGGACTACATACCGAACAAGCCAGCAGAAGAAGGCCAGTTGGTCTACCAAGTCTGCTTATATTGCAGGGTCCACAGCATGAGCTAATGTAAAACAGCAACAACTGACAGTGACCAAGCTTATCCTCGGCAGTATAGGCCCATCAGTACCCTGGCTACCCACCCTCTACTCTCAACCCCACATTGTATTTATATGATGTTAGACAGGGTTCTTCCTCTGCTACGCTGCTCAATGGGTATTTAGGGATGTATCATGGAAGGCTTGAAGTCTGTGATGTTCAGGGTCTAGTATTGGTGCAGTTAGTCGAATAACGAATAACCTCCACTCTCAAGTGACTTTTAGAGCACCACAAAACAAAGCTGAGAACCAAAATTGTAATTCTACATGGCTGACTGGATGACAAAAATTAACAACAACAAAAACAGTGGTACTCTCCTCTCACAGGTGCTAGCTGGGTACTCATGGTCATTTTATCTGGACTGGCATAGAATGACTGCATAGGTGGCAGAGTAGTCACCTCAAGTGATAATGCTGGGCTGTGGGTGAGGACTGCTGGTTGCCAGGCTGGTGCTGGTGCTGGTAACGGCATGCAGAGCACACTGGAGACTGAGGACATAGCATGGCCAATATTTGGCTGACCATTAATAATCTTAGGGCTGCACACAGTAATGTAACAATAGTCTTGAAACAGTTTGCTACTCGTGCTGGCAGAATACACTGAATCATCAAACAGTTTGCAGCCATAAACACTTTTATTTACTAACTGGAATCCTGCTGGTGCTCCTAAAGGTGATATACTGTGTGTTTTAAGAGCTGTCTATAAATATGCTAAGGGCTGTCAACTGGTAACTCTGCTCTATAAACAATATGCAAACTCACCCAGGAATGGGACAGGCAGCAACATGGATAGTGCTCACCAGTAATAACACATGGTTCCCACTGAACTACAATAGTAAATGAACAATGCTCCTGCAAACTCGCTGTGCTCAGCAAAATTAAAATACTTTAGTTTATTTTGATTTCACTTGGGCTAATGGGCTGTCTTGGTCTCTCAGTTCTCGGCATTCAGCTATGGCTCTTCCAATCCCAAATACTAAACTAACACTTTTCTATAAGCACATGTGCCATATGTAGCAAAGTGGGCAGCTCTTGCATGGGGAGTTCATCACAAAGTACAAAGTTGCATGCCTCGAGACCTTGTCATTGTCTCTTCAGCTCCCAGTTCCCACTCACACTTCCTTCACTCTCATAACTCAATACTGCACTTGTCCTTGATCATGGTATGTCAGCCATTCTTATGCACCTCTCTCTGTTCCCTTTCACTGCATAAGCTTATCACTCAAGCAAACACCCAGTTGGTGGAATGAATCTCTGGGCATGATTGGTTAGCTATGCTCATGCTCAAAACACGCAGACAAGCAAGAGTGTGCATGTCATTTATGCTTGGGCACTAAACCATCGATTAGTTTTTCTTGATTGGTCAGCAACCATCAACTCATGACTGGCTGTAAAGGCCATCAGCCTGATTGTTTGAATGTCTCCTTTCTGATTGATAGGATTTCAGCGCTCTGTCTATACTGCAGCAGTACTCACATGCAAAAGCAACAGGATGGATGTGGACTTCACAAACACACTACACAGAGTGACTTGAAGGCAAATGAGTGAACCCTAACTCAAGAGTTTAATTATAGTTCAGCGCTGTCACTCTGATCCATATCAGCATTGCAGTACCCAAACCATGTAGTAGCCAAGTCCATTGTCCCACATTCTTGAGGGTACACTGCAAGACAGCACACAATGCTTTCCTGAGTTCCATGTCAAGCGGGACAACTAGTAAGTCCTTTGAGTAGGTTATGGTTACAATACTGACAGGGGAAGTAGCCATTATGCATGAACAGTAATAGTAAGTTGAGGGAGTGATTTCCATCTGTTAAACCTGAAGCAAATACTGACAACAGAGTGTTACATTAGTACAGAAATAATTAACGTGACATGCTGAATAAATTAAATATGCAAATGAGTATCAATAAAAGGCATCATATAAATAATGAACTACAAGCTTGATTAGTGGTATTGCAATTTATTAACTAAATAAATGTTCCTTACATATTTAAATAAATTGGTTAAACTTACTGAAAGTGCACATAGAGTACTGGATATGTTATTATGTTGTAATAAGAAACTATAACATTATAAGAACATACAACTTTTTAAATTACAGTAGATCTATTTATTTATTTAAAAGTTTGTGACTGGGAAAGGAACACTGAGCAGAAGCTAGTTTCCAGGTGTGACCCAGGGAACATTCAGGTAGGAGGTACAGGATTAAATATACAATCAGAAATAAAATCAGGAGATTACATTGCATTACATCATAGGGCAAGTACAACACCTTGGTAGGTGTAGGGTTGCATTAACAATCTATTTTATCAGCAGGAATAACATCAGGACAATTCAGCATTTTATGAGCTCCACAAATATGTAAACAAATTGAGAGCCAAAAGAGGGATATGTACAAAAAGTATCAAGGTAGCAGCAGGAGGGAAGCACAGGGAATTGAGAAGGGTAGACAGGCTACGTGGGAGGGGCAGGGAGGAGAAGGGCAGCTGCAGTCAGAGCTGGAAAAGAAACGAAGGTTGGACTTTAAAGGAGGCAAGACAGGGGTGGCAAGTAACCAGGTGAAGCTGGTTTCAAAGAGGGAAGTGATAGGAGAAGGCAGGCAGCCCTACTCTAAAGTGAGGGTTGGAGGGAAAAGAATGAGAATCTGTATTGATTTTATTTATTTAGCTTTTGTTGACCGGTAGGTACACTAGACAAGTGTTATGCCTTTTCCAGGAACGACCCGAGAATACAACATAGGATACAGAGTGGTACAGAAAAATACAAGTACATCATGACAGCACAACAACATGAGGAAGTACAATGAGTAACATTATCCAAGGTGTAACAGAGTGAGAGAGGGTTGTAAGAGCACCCTGACAAACAGTGGTGAGATACATTGCAACATCAGTTATTAGGTCATAGACAATTATAACATATTATTAAAGCACAACTAAGTTATATGGTCATAGACAATTATAAACTCAGTCAAGTGCACAGGTATGAGATAAAATCATGGAGACAAGCAAGGTATTACAGGCAGGTCCTGTGAGAAGCATTAGGGTCCAGTTGACAGGTGACATTGCACTAGGGAGGCTTGGGGCAATCACTACGCTGAGGCTTGTTTCAAAAAACCCCACAGGATTTCAGAAAGCACTGATGGGAGGGGCGAGCGAACATACTCAGAAAGGAGTTCCAGAGTCTGGGAGCACATACGGCAATGTCCCTGTCTCCCATGAGGGTTCGGTGGGGAACTTTAGCATCCCCAGAACCTGGGACCTGAACTGGTAGGGGAGAGGTCTGCTGGTGGTAGAAACTGGGCCAGCCCTGGGGTGCCAGTTCTAATCACTTTGTCCGCAAGGCATCCTACCCCAAAGTTCAGGTATATTGCTGAAGAGAGCCAGCAGAGTTTATCATATAGCTCGCAATGGTGGGTAAGAGGGGGGCCGCCAGGGCAAACGGCAGATGTTGTTATCGTCATGTGCCACCAAGTGAGGTGAGTTTCAGAGGAGTGAGCAACATTGGTACAGACCGTAACTAAGGGAGGGAAGGAGTGCACCTCTCGCAGGGCCAGTCGAGCCACAGGTGTGAGGTTATATTTGACCCTGTAGGCCAGGCCCAGTTTGCAGTTCATTGCTCTGCAGACATTTAAAATATAACTCCCAAGGTTGAGTTGTGGGTCAAGTGTCACCCAAAGGTATTTGGACGGAATTCACTATTGGGAGGGAAGTTCCATCCGGACTGGTAATACCCAGCAGGGCTGGTGAGGCTTTGATTTTGGCTGCTGTGCCAAATAGCATAGCCTGCGTTTTTTCAGGTTCAGGACCAGTTTATGTTTAGTTACCCAGGCCAGGACATTGTTAAAATCCTCAGGCAAGTGCTGGTTGAGAGTAGCAATGTCCAGGAGTGAGCCATTATAACCAGATCATCTGCGTGATAGGGTGACACTGCAGATAGTTGCAGCCGCTGGGAGTTGGTTAATAAAGAGGAGAAAAGAAGGGGCCCAAGACCAAACCCTGGAGGATGCCAGAGATTACCAGTAAGAGACACGGAGGGACTTTGTTGAAACTAGTCTGCTGTATTCTACCATGCAGGTAGCCCGTAAGCCATTCCATAGCAGGGGAGAGGCCAAGTGACTGCAACTGTGAGCAAAGCAACGCATGATCCACAAGGTCGAAGGCTTTGGACAGGTCAATAAATAGCTCCAGAGAGTTTGCCCTGGTCCATGGCTGCCCTGATGCTTGAGTGACAGAGACCAGGGCTGTGGTAGTGCTATGCCCCTTATGAAAGCCATGCTGGGCCGGGAGGAGTAGGTAGAAGGGTGAGCAGGAGATAAGCAGAAGAGAGATTGGGGAAAGAGTCTCAAACCAGTATTTGTCAATGAGGTAGAGGCTGTGGAGCTTCTTTCTGTGGGAAAGAGGGGTGATGGAGAGGGAGGTAGAAAAGACAGTGGTGAGTGAGGGAGGATGTATAAAAGCAACAGAATGAGTTTAGGAGTGTATCAAGCCTTGGTGGGAGGTTGCAGGAGCAGAAGCGTATACAACCTTGGTTTAGTCAAATAGCTAGAATAGTTTTGCAACCAGGTTATGGTGAGTAGTTAAAGGGAGGCAGTCTCTGTTGTGGTAAACAATGCCAAGTTTAGGATGGAGTTTAGTATAAATGGCATCTACATGGGAGGAAAAATCTAAATGGCTGTCTAGCCAGACTTCTAGGTATTTGAAGGTGTCTGCCACCTCAAGGGAGGAGCAGTCCAGTGAAATGAATAAAGGGGTTGACTAGAGGCGAGCCAGCCTTTGTCTAAAGCTGAATACTATAGACACAGTTTTCTTGTGTTTAGTTTTAGCTGGTTTCCTAAAATCATATTTGAACTTTGGCAGCGTCTGGCTGTAGGGGTAAAAACATTGTTTTTAGGGGACCAGAGGAGTAAGTCATGGTCTCCACATACATCTGTATGTGGGAGGTGAAGCAGATGGAGGAAGATCATTTATAAAGATTGAAAACATTATGAGCCGAGAATGGAACCTTGGGGTATGCCAGCTAGGATGGGGGCATTACCAAATTGGACTGATTGCTGCCTGTTGAGTAAATAGGAGCGGAACACGTTCCACTGCAGAATGAGACAACCCAGGTGAATATAGTTTGCAGATCAGAAGGTGGTGGGAAAGGGATTCAAAGGGCTTTGCCAGGTCCATACAGATGACAGAGGTGACATGGCCTAGATCCACTGCAGAGTGGATATGGTCTGCAACTCTCGTAGCAAAGAGGTAACAGTGGAGTGCTGTTTCCTGAAACCTGATGGGGTGGAGAGAGTACCAGAGGCTGTTAGGTGGTCCAGGAGCCTGTGCTATCAGCATTTGTGAGATCTTCACCATTTGTTTGCTCTGCTGTACTATTAAACTGCAAGCTGTTTTGGCATCTGATTTGTATTGTTGCCTTGTTTGGTGGCGGTAGTGCTGGATTTTGAGATTTGAGTTGTGAGTTTTCCTGGAGCACACTCAGCTGTGGTTCGGCTGCTTGCAGAGTACTGGAATTGAACTCCAGCTATATGTTTCTGACCACTCCTGTAGTTTGGTCATGTCCTCCTGCAGCCCCTTCCACCCTTGGATGTCATTTACCACCACTCCCATCTTCATATCATCAGGAATAGACTGATCCTACTCTAGCCCCCTTGTGATATATCAGCTGTGAATATCCCAAACAGCACTAGTCCCAGTACCGATCCTGTGGCACCCGCTCGTCTCTTCACTTGGTGATGAGAGCTCCCCACCACCACCACCACAACAACCTCTGCTGCCTTCCATTCAGCCAGTTGATGATCTATTTGACCATCTTTGTTTCCACCCTATGTATTCCAGCTTCCCCTTGCCTCCCATGTGGCACAGAATCAAAGACCTTGCTGAAGTCCAAATACAGTGCGCCCACTGCATGGCCCTCTCTAGTTCACTGGTCACCCAGTCATAATACTCAATTAGATATGTCTAGCAGGATCTGCCTGACACAAACCCATGTTGTTGACAGTCCTGGAGACCATTGTCCTTCAAGAAGGTCACCAGCCTCTCCTTTAGGATTGTCTCCATGAGTTTCCCCACAATCAATGTGAGGCTCACTGGCCTGTAGTTGCCTGGCTCGTCCCTGGGCCACTTTGTGAATAGGCACCACATGGGCCATCCTCCAGTCTTGTGGTATGCATCCTGTGTCCAGGAAGTATTGAACAGGTCAGTAAGTGGTCCTGCCAGGATCCCGTTAGCTCTGAGTACCCTAGGGTGAATGTCATTTGGTCCCTGTGCCTTGTCCACCCTTAGTGAACTCAATCCTTCCATAACCCTGTCTTCTGCAATCCCTTAGTCAGTCACCTCCACCCCACACTACCCACCCTACCCCCAATTTGGGGTATCTGCCCCCCTTTCTCAGAACAAAAGTATTTGTTTAATGCCTCTGCGGTTCCCTCCTTCTCTACCAACCCTCCGTCCTTCCTAATACTCACAATCTGGTCTTTGTTCTTCCTTCTTTCCGTAATGTATCTGAAGAAGTCCTTCTCTCCTTTCTTAATACCCTGTGCCAGTCTCAGTTCTCATGAGGCCTTGGCTGCTCTGATCAGCCTGGTAACCTCCCTGGATGTCTTGTATACTCATCCTTATCAAAGCTCACCCCCAATTTCTTCAGTTTCCAAATTCCTTTCTCTTGGCCCTTACCCCTTCCATAACCTCTCTAGTCAACCAGATGGGATTCTTTGCCCTTCCCTTCTTACTCCGTGTCTTTGTACACATCCCATTGGCCTCCGTCAGACCTCTTTTAATAATATCCCACTTTTGACTAGCATCCATGTCTTGATGAATGCCTGCCAGATACTTACCCCAAATTTCCCCATCCTATTAAAATTTTCCTCTTTAAAATCAATCACCCTGTTCCCTTACCCCTGTTTCCCTACTCATATTGAGTGTGAACCAGACTGAGTGGCGGTCACTCCCAGCCAGAGGGTCCTCCACCCCCAGATCCCTTGTAGCCTCCCCATTTGAAGTACCAGATTCAGAGTCCTCTACAATCTAGTTGGATCATGTACCAGTTGTGCCAGGAAGCTGTCCTGAAATGCTTCTTGTATGACCTGCTCCCTCATGCTCATGGTGGCTGGAGTGCTCCAATCCACCTCAGGCAGATTGAAGTCCCCACCACCACTGTGTTCCCTTCCTACAGACCCTTCTGGTTTGCTCAGCTAGCTCTCTGTCCAGGTCATCCCCTTGTGCTGTGGGTCTGTATACTACCCCATCCTCAGTGTCCTACCTTTCGAGTCCTGAAACTGCATCCATAGGGCCTCTGTTCTGCCTCCCCCATAGGTTATCCCTTCATGTACATAGATTGCCACCTTTCTCTTTAACTCTATCCTTCCTGAATATTCTGTACCCTGGGATAATCATTTCCCAGTCCTGGTACTGGGTAACCCACGTTTCTGTGATTGCTGCTACCCACCCTCCTCACTGCCAAGAGAGCCTGCAACTCAGCTGACTTATTACCAAGGCTCCTTGCTTTCAACGTGACCACCCTCCACCCCATTTCCTTCCTTGCCTTACCTGGGTCCCCGGACCTCTACCCTGACTCCTCCCATGTGTTATCTTGGGGGTAAGATCATTGTGTCCCTTATCTGGGTTCCCTGCCTACCAGCTGCCCACTTGCCACCCACTCCACCTACTTTAAACTTACCTTTGCTGTTATGTACCCTCTATCCCTGTTTTAGTGTTTCCTTCCTCCCCATTCAAGTGTAGCCCGTCTCCTGTGTATAGATCGCTGTTGTCCCAGGTTCTGCCCCAGCCCCCCACTAACCCATGCTCCTGGATTGGCACCATTCCCCAGCCATGTCTGAACTGTCTAATTCTCCCTTTTCTCTCTGTATGCGCACAGCACTGGAAGCACCTCTGACAATGCCACCACCTCCCAGCTCCTCACACACCCTTCCCAGTTCCTCGAAGCTCTTCCTAATCACTTCCACCATCTCCCCACCAGGTCATTCATACCCATATGCACCACAAGATGAGGTTTCCTCCTGCCCCTTGTTGTGCACTTCAGAATCTGACTGCCCCACCCTGCTCACCATTAACCCAGGTATAGACTCCACCTATATATGACTAGGCCTTTCCCCTTACTGCACCATCTTATCCTTTTAGTATGGAATATCCCAGCACTAGTATCCCCCTTGTCATTCCTTGTTCCTTCACCCTGCTACCAAGGTACCAATCTCTGGCATCCACCACCTTTGTAGCTCTGCCCTTCACTATGGCTCTCTGTCCCCGACCCTGACCTGTCCTTTTCTCCCTCTGCTCTTTCACTATCCTCAACAACCTCCCATCTTCACTGGAACCCCAACCCCTTCTGCCTTTCACAACCTACCTCCCTGCCCTGTTCCCTCTCCTTCCTCATTGCTCCTTTTGACTGACTGCTGTAAGTACAAGTAAAACTAATAAGTACCAGAACTGGTTCCTTAAAAAAGGTTGCTCTAATGCCTTGTTCTCCCAAACTAATTGACTTTTCAACTATTAATGGGACTATTAAGTTGTTGGTTAAACAGATTCACATTTTAGTCTTCTTGCCCCACTGACCTGTTGTCAATGACCATTATCAACCATCCTGTCCTGGCCTCTGTTTTACTTTCCTTACCATGCTAGTTTTCCATTTTATGCATCAATTTTCCCCTCACCCTATACTCCACTTGTTTCAAAATGCAATTCATTCCTGAATGTCTACAAAAACTTCTCTACAAAATCCACTAGGTCCCTAATCTCTGACATCCTTGCATCTCAGTGCCTAGATCCCATACCTTCAGTCTCTCTTTCTCACTATGTCAATATTGAGTAAATGTGTGGCACACTCCTTATCCTCTCATGTCAGCATGACTTTTTTATCACATCATAATGCTAGCCCCTCATCTTCCTATTTTCTTCCTTTCCCTTACAATACCACTATTCATAGGGACCTATGCAAGAAGGGGTATGATACATGTGATAAAAGCATATATAAAGCCAAACAACGGCTTGTCATGTACCCAGTCCCAACCAGACACGTGGGGTGAGGATTCATTTACCAGCTGACCCAATGCACAGAAGCATAGTTATGTGTAGATGGAGGTGCCAACCTGAGGGCTGGATGTGGACAGTTCCATTGGCTTCCAATTGCAAGCTCTATCTAGCACCACAGTAGGCCTTCTGCTTCATGAGAGCGGCAATCATGAGATATGGGATTCTGCAGAAAACTGCACCTTCACCCTGGTGTAGCATTATTTTGTTTCTTATTTAGGGCAATTATGTCCAACAGCCGGCATCCTTTCCACAGACCTCTGTTGCAAGGATGAGGGCCGGAGTCCATGGCTTTAGGGAGACATTGGATCCTCTGAACACCTGTTGAGGGGTGCACACTTGTTACAGCAGCCCTCTTGCTGTGAGAATCACCCTCCCCAACACTGGCCTGGTGGAGTGAAAACTGCATCATGCATGCCCTGCTCAATGGTGCATCACTGTTGTGCCCACTCCTGCTCCCTACCCTGACAAGCTGTGCAGTTGTGTGGATACAGAAGCAGTCAGACCTGAAGGGAACACAAGGCTATGTGGGCTTTTGTGCATTCGCAAGCATCCCTTGGATAACTTAAATGGTTGAATACCAGGCCTATGTGCCTTGTATGTTGGTGTGTAGAGCCATATAATGTTAATGCACAGATCTCCATGTTAGTACCCCTATTACATGGCTCTTTAATTTACTTACATTTTTCCATGACTGGATATTGACATAGTCTAATGTCACAATCCTCACCACTGACTAGACATGGGCAAGCTTTCTCTTTACATCCGATTTGTCACCTCACTGCAGTTCAATCCATTCACAAGGAGGTTGGGTAGAGGGATTGGTAGGGCAATTACTCTGTACATGTGGTCCCTAGTATGCTTCAAGTAGAAGTGACTGCAGCATAACCCAAAATAATTTTTCCAGAAAAACATTTTTAGTATCTCATGCAGGACAGGAGGCTCAGTCCTGTCCCTGTGAATCACAGCCATCCCCAACCTCTCTCAGCTGGGGCAAATACTCCCATGGAGTCTTCCTGTGGTGGAATCATGGAGGGAGGACCATCCTCCCCAGACCACACATATCTAGTGTGCCCTGAATGGAAGGCAGAGTGGGCCATGACTGCATGGGCAGGTCTCCATGAAGCCTGGCCCCCTGTTTTCCTCCTTATTTTCCTCCCTTCCCAATGCAGGGTGCACACTACAGCACATGCAAGTACAGGCATGCATGTACTGTACAAGTCCTGCAGCTCCATCCCTTCTTGCTGCCCCTAACTGCCCTAGCACCAAACCTCCACCTGGAAGCAATCACATGGTGGAATCAGCAGTCCTCCCTCTCTCCCTAGAGAAGAAAGCAGTCCATTGGACGCTATATCCTCTCCAACCCTGGCTGGCTCCAAACAACCTGAGATTGCTCTCATCTCAATCCTGAGTCAACTCTGTGATGGGCAGAAGCACTACCACTGTGTCACCAGGTCAACTACCAAATTTATTTTATGGACAGTTGGCACACAGCACAAGTCTTACAAAATGTCCCCACAGTGGCCCTATGAACTAAAGGTTTCAAGAATTGGATATGACATCAGAACTTCTACAAGACTGGGAGTGTTGAAGCTCAGGGAGGTAAGTGATTGTTAAAGATCACAAAGTAAGTCAGTATACATGTTAAAGTTCAAACCTGCATAATCCTTTTCAAACTTCAGCTTTCCTTCCTAAAGTCTTAAGAATTTTGCTCTGCTTTGAACATGCTATTACAAACACATATTTATTAGATACACAGAAAATGGCAATAATATTTAGAATTTGTCAAGAATTTAATGAACTCAAATAAATGGCATAGCAAGTGAAAATAAGAGCCATACATGGTCCTAATCTGACTGTTTAATGACTCAAGGATTAATTATTTTTATGTCAAAAGGCAAGTTATTCAATGTTAGATGTAAGAACAAATGAAATGAAAACCAATTGACAGCCCAGTGATTTTCCTTTGTGTTTTAATGTGTAACTGTACATGGTAAGAATGGATTTAAATCACTCATGCTTCTTTCTCATGACCTTCTTATTCTTCAGGCCCACAAGGACTTATAATGTTTTGTGAAGGCATTTGAAAGACAAACTGGTCATAGACAATGGATGGGAATTGTTCTGCTGCACTTCTGACCTGCAGACATAACTCTGGGAAGTAACTTGCGTTTTCTAAACAGTTTATTGCTATCTGAAACAATAGGCCTTTGCTTGTATTTAATGTGAATTAAAAAGTTTGATGACAAACAAAATGAATAAACTGTATTTCAACTCAGAGATCAGTTGCAGACATCAAGGAAGATTTATAAATATTGTTCAAAAGTAATTTATTTAAATTCTATAAAGTATACAACAGGCACTCAGCAATTACAGTTGCAGGAAATACAGAACAACTTTAAAACAATCAGTTATATGAAAGACAAGTTCATATAGTCTACATCAAAAGAGTGCAACTGGCCAATCACAACTTGATGACAGACATTGCACTTTGACCAAAGAAAGACATTTTCTTTTAGGAAAAATGTAAGAAGCATATCACACAAACATAGCTAAAGGTATGCAAAAGAAATTACAACATAAACACATTAGGTGCAAAGCAATGGAACACTTAAATTGGGTTTTATTTTTATGCTGGCAGAGCCTGAAACATTTGAGAGCTGTCAAGTCTCAGCATCATAATGACTATGTTATTGCAAATGACAGTAAAATAATAACTTGGCTGAAATAATGTTAAGTTCTTTAGGTTTGATGACAACTTTTACGAAAAACTGAGTTGCATATGCAAAGAAAATGTATATAAAGCTGTAGTCCTGTTTTGCTGAGTGGTCCAAAATTTCAATATATTGTTTAACTTTGTAATGTGCAATGGTATTATTGGATTACCATGTGATAACAAAGGGTATGAGACATGGGTTTTATACTTACACTGTACTGCATTATAGCCACTTGTCTGAATCCTTAGCAAAACAGGAAATAGAGACAGGTAGTAAGTAAAGTCATATAGTCATTCAACCTGCACATATATTATACATTTCACAGAAATGATGCTGTATCTCATCACAGATACACAGCTCTGCTACCATTTAACAGAAATAAGAGAACCACTTAATCATTTCTGCAAGTCATCATCATTACAATAATAAAGGTTTAGAAATTTTTAGCAGAAAGAACTGCAAAAGTAGCAAGCTAAGAAAGGACATTTTGAGGTGTGTGTGTCTTTGTCATGCAGCATAACATTTAATTGGAAATTCTTGTTGGATGCCACAAATTTAAGGCACTTGCAACAATGCCAAACAGCCGTTTCATGATTCTAAAATCTGGGATAGATGACATTAATGGTATACAGTTTACATGAAATTCAATAATACTGACAGTTAGGACACTGAGTTGGAGCCTAATTCAACCTAAGGATACTGCACATGTCAAAATAACGTCCTAATGATATCTAAAGCTTAAACAAAGTTGTATGTATATCACAAAATATTGACATGAACATTTTTATTTACACAAATATTTACCTGTGGTCCTACTGTTTAAATAAGAGTGTAGTATTTGATAATTCAGCACTGTTATGAGCAACAGATAATCTGAACTACTTGAGTCAAATCATAAAAAGAATTTTACATAGGATCTGTATATAGTAATGATTGCCTCTCAAGCTATTCACTTTGAAATGACACATACACATAAGCACAAATCTATGGAAAAAGAAATGCTTTCAGTGCATGTAACGCACTGTTTTCTATTACACTGTTTTGAGCAGGTTTCACTAGTGATGGCCCTCTAATATTTGTTTCCAACAACATAAGGAAAGAGGTGAGGCTTTTTTTCCTCGATGGTCTCGTTTATGGGATTCCTTTATGCCAGATGTATCAAGCATTAGTACAAGTGTCACAATGCTAAGATGGTTATAAATAACTCTAGAACCAGTAAAACAAACTAAACAAAACAAAAAAGCATTTTGATGTGCTTTTATTTCCTGTTGGATATCTATAATATGATCCCTGCCACTAGCACTGTTGTAACATACTTAAAATTTTTACAGTTAAGCAATGTTTACCAATGCAGAGTCCAAGAATGTAAACAGTTCTGCACACTAAATACAGTTTAGTTTTAGTACTTTACAAAAAAAAAATTTCAGAGAATATATTACTGTTCAGTACTTTTCTTGTTAAAATAATCCAAGTTGCATTCTTGAGTATACCAGACATTAAAAATCAAAGCGATAACTCCTTTGAAATCCCTTGTTACTTTAAAGCTATAAGAGAATTAAGCCTCACCCATATACCCAATACCTCCATAAAATCTAAAACATTCTAGTGATGCAAAGGGACCAAGGCTAGTTTGTATGTATTAAGCTAATTCCTATAAGTCATTAATTTCAGCAATTCTAATAAATCTAAAAATTAGATTCATATATTGGCAATATTTGATATTCTGTCATATTCTATAGTTGGATTCTGCATAGGACCTTCCTTAAACTGATCTCAGACTTTAGAATCACATGTGCTATTACAGTCCCAATATGTCCTTTTGCACGACTTACCAGTAGTATTAATTGGGACAACACCTTTTGCTCTATAGTTCTAGTGTAGTAGCACTAAGACCTCTCTCTTTTTTTTTTTTTTTTTTTTTTTAAGAAAAAGCCTAATTAAATGAATTTTGAATTAAAATATTTTCTGGGTTACAGAGTGAGCAAACTAATTTTGGTTAGATCAGTGTTGAACATAACATGTATATTGTAGTAAAATTGGCTTTACAGGGCCCAGGATGAGAACAGTATTATGACCTGATGAAGCATGTTCTAAAGAACTGCTATGCCATAATTTCATTCACCTCAACTGTTAGTATGGATTTGGGCTGAAGAAGCATTTTGAGTAAATATAGTTCAAAAGGATCTTTGTAACCTGGGCTTTTGTCAGCATGGCATAGCCTAGAACTCTAGATTTTGAGAATAAAGAGTTAAGCCAGTAAAATGCACGTCCTTCACTTCAACAAATGCATAGCAAACTCAAGGGTGTCTCACCAATGTTCCCAGATTTTGAGAAATGGACCTTAACCAGAGGTCAGTATTAGAACATGAAATGTGTCAAGAAATCTGTCTGTGGGCTACTATAGGCGCATCTGTCTTACATGAAAGCAAGAGGAAAATATATTCTTCTGTTTTTATATATGACATAGTACCCACATCTACCAAAAGCATGTAGTTCAGAAGATTGCAAAATATTTTAAGACAAAATCTAATGTAAAGGAACAGTGTGAGTAAAAAGGAATAAGTATCTGAGATGGATATTACTGCCAACAGGCTCTAGCCATCAATATTGTACATGCCTATTTCTTAGTTATCTCTTAATGCAAACAGGAATGTATAGGGTACCCACACTGATGCTGGACTGAGCTTATCATTCTTCTAGGAATGAGTAGGGGAAGATTTTTTCTAAATGTATATGCTGTACTGATTAAAAACATACCTTTCATATTACATTTTTAGTACCCAGAAAGGCTTAAGGTTATGCTTCCAGATTTATGATCATTGCAAAGAAATTGATATTGCTTTTAAACTTGAAGAGTTAAACACTAGGGGCCTGATTCCAAGATGGATCCCCCATGGTGCAGTGCAACTTGCACCAACACAAATAGCGTAAGTTGCACTTTGCCGCATGGGTTCTGCTGGCGGTATTCAAGAGGTGGCCTGCACCATGGGGGACCTACACCTCCCAAGGCCCCTGATGGCATGGTGGAAAGGGGGGTTATGGCAGCAGCTGCTGCCCTGTTCTGAAAGGTCAGCTGCCATAGCACCACAATGCCATTCCAAGAGCCCTGCAGCACTGCAGGGTTAGACCAGCTATGAGCTGGCATAAGGGCATTCCACCCCAGCCAACTGCCTGTTGCCCCCTGCAGTGCCCTGACCCACACAATGCCATGCACACAAACCCCACCACAGAACAACCCCCACAATACTGGGGTTCCACCTGCTAGCTCTGGGATCTGTGATGTGCTGATGCCACCCCAGTGCCAGTGTCACTCTGCTAACACCCTACTTGGCCACAGGGGCTTGCAGGCATGTTCTGGGGCTTGGGGGCTGTAACCTGTTGTTGGGCTTGTTGGCAGCTTGCAGGACCCAAATTGGGTCCGTTCTTCCTATGGCATAACCTAGCGATGTTGCAAGTCACAGGGCATAGGTGCCAGGGACCATGCCTGTTCTGGAATCTGGTGCAGGGTCCCCAGCATAGTGGCATATGGCATAAGTTGCATACACCAGCAGGTTGCTCCATACATCTTGGAATCAAGCCCAAGGATCCCAAAACACAATTATGGGCAGGAATAGTGGTCTCTGTGGGCCCAGAGCTTCCATGTACAACCACCCTGAGATTGCTATACACTAAATACTGGTACTGTCAGCAGGTGTTGGATTCACCCTGGGACAGTGCCACACAGCCTCATTTTTAAGATAAGCAATCCAGATATTTGTGGTTGTTTATAGGATGTGCAGCCACTAACATGGTGAATTGCAACAGTTGCTAGGATTTGAATATGACATAGCACAAGGAGCATGGTTCTGTGCAATAGTGCTGGCCCTGGGCACATGACACTATTGTTGTATTCATTCCCCCAACCCCTCACCTGGTACCTCCATTCCTGTTTGCTGTGTGTTGTCACTTACATTTTTACATTCCATGCTGGTCTTCCCAGATGGTTCAGTGACCACAAAACACTCCACTGTAGCAAATATATCCCTGGGGTGCAGTGACTCCCCACTCATTATCTCATCACCTAAGCAACTTCCAGCTTGAACATGGAAGTGTAAAACCCTTTTGTATACCTTCTGGCTCAAAGGCAGTGACCCCAAGAAGAACCATTTCTACTAGTTCTTTGGTCATTTGAGGTCACTGCTCCTGGAAATGGAGGGTGAGTACCCCAGAGAGCTACTGTGCATGGCACTGTACCTCCTTGCATACCAGCACCCACATTAAAGGTGATAGGAAACCATTTTACACATCAAGATACTCTCCAGTTGTTCCTTTAGTGGCTACCCACTACTGTGATGTTTGTTACCATGCTTGTTAAATTAATAATCTAATTTTGTTGCCTTTAAATCCAACATGAATCCTTATCTCCTCATGAGTTGCTGTTCTCTCTTTTCATACAGTCTAAACATTCCATAACATAAAAACACCATTCCAGGCCATTCAGATGAATAGCATAGAATGGTGTTATTGATATCATAAATGTTTCAGGAATATGAAAGGAAGAGCAGTACCTGGTGAGGACAGTGAAACTATACAAAGATTTGAGAGAACCCCAAAGCTATTTTTTTTTTTTATCTAAAATTGGTCAAACCATATCAGAATACATATCTGGCATTGGAAGGAAGATGAAGGTCAGTTAACTATGTAATAATACTCTCCTATCTCCTTTAAGTGGCAGCTCTCCCCTGTTGTGCTGTTGCACTGACTTGTACAATACCATAGGGAAAGACATAAGTCATTTGTGTACAGCACAAAGGGTGCAAGAAGCAATGTGTTGCAGATTGGTTCTTGTGCCACAATTATTTGGGACTTGTATGGAGTCCTAGATGTTAAAGGAATTCATTAATTCTTGTTCACCTCAGTTCCTCCAGAGAAGCATAGAATTATGAATCTAGAAAATGGCTCACAAATTAGCCTTTTGTTGACAAGCATAAACATCATTCACTGAAGTAATCAAACTGTAAGTTTAACCAAATAAACAGGCTTTAGCGAATGCAAGCAGAACATTTCATTGTGCAATTCAACTAATACATTAGGCTTCTGTAATAAAACTCATTTTCTGGTATTGATACCATGTGAACAGATTGACAAACTAGAGGCTGAGTAATGTGAGTGTCATGTTAAAGGTTGAAATGTACTCTAAACGAGGTAAGCATTTATATGTGGTGAGACACAATACAGTATATAGAGGGGCTTGTGTCCCACCAGTACTGGCCTAGAGATGCCCTTTGTTAATGCAACAACAGCACACTTTCAGCAGCTCTTATACAATCAGGTTCACATGAAGCTCAAATGGCATACATATTTTTAACTGTACCCTTAATATGAGATGTCTACAATACAAGTATCTTTTCAAGAGTTATTTTCTGATGTGATGGCAGACCAGTTAAAAATAATCACATTTATATAAACCTTAGTTATCATGTTTAAATGAATAGTAATGAACACTTCTGAAAATGATGCCATGGTTTGAATCTGTTGAAAGTGGCACCCCATACTTGTCTGAACAGTTTAAAGTCGTGTCTACAGCAGCTGTGCTTTTATAATATAACTTAAATATGAAGGTCAAAAAGAAAGTCAACATTCAGTCTTGTCTTGAACACTGTGTCTGAAAAATAAAGTTTTCTAATACTGATTTAAAAGAACTTTTCTGACCAATAGGTTTATGGTCCTCTCTTATATATACACTGGCCTGTGGTACTAGACCCTACATAGTTACTCTAAAATGTGACAGCACCCTGGGTTCAGAGCTGTAGATACCTACATTACTGAATAAATTGATTGCTATGTGACTGTAATAGTCGTCTAATTTTGACAAACAATTGTACTGGCTTTACTTTTTTTTCCACGCAGTTTCTTTTTAAATTTCTTTTTAATCAGAGCATTTCAAGGATCACAGCAGCAACAGAAAAACTTAGTTCTTCACTGGTGAAAAGGCTTGGCTCCAGGACCCACCATGTCAGTTGCTAATATAAGTTCAAACAAATATCTTGTAAAGAGCACTATTTCTAAGCAGAAAGTCCTAATGCCACTGTAGTAACTGTAGCAGCATCAGTCAAGGCATCGTGGTGACCCAGAGCACTAATCCTCTCATAATTCTTTCAATGTTGCTGGCAGCCATATCCCAGAGAAGCTGTCCTAAGCAAGGCAGAAGCAGGTTAAGGAAAAGCAATTAGAAATCAGTGTCCCATCCTGAGTTGTCATCAGGTGGCGGCTCTTCGTTGTCCTCAGGGAAACTGTCAAAGTTGCTTGTGTCAGTTGGAGATGCAACCTGCACAACATGAGATAAATTGTTTTACAATTCACTAAGAAACAACAGAATAAAAGCCTTAGCATTTGGTTTTAGCCTCGGACCCCTAATGTGGTATGCATCAGGTGTGGCACTGCATATTATACATCTAAATGTATTCTTGTCCTAGGAAGACACTAATGCTTTCTCTTGTGTTGGCGGTCTTTCTAGACATATCAACCACTTAACCATTAAGCTACAATAACTTTTCAAAATATTTAGCAACACATAATATGTAATACTTTTTGATTTTGAATTTATAGCATCTCTTGTTATCTCCTGTGAATGGCAACCTACTTGCCTGTAGAACTGATTCCTATCCTGACACAACCATGGCTGTCCTGAGAGCTTGGACCTGATGACCTTCTCTCATTGCTCTAGGCCACCTTCCCTTCACCTGGATGCAGCTGGTGATGTGTGTGAAGAGACAGAGTATGTTGGGATATGGGCAGGCTGATGCATCATGCACAGAATCGGTCCCTTCATTGTAATGTGCTGTAGCAGGCATTTAGTTCGTGTGATGCATGGCACCTTATCAAGAGTCTGAACCCACTGTCTCCACAGCTTACTTGAGGCTTCCTCATGTTCAGGACTGAGAGTTGGGATTGCAATTGGATGCAAACCTGAGTTTAACACAAAGAAGCCCAACATAATGTGGATGACATCACAGGGCAGGCATATTCACAATTTGTAACAGCATTATTTAAATCAAGAATGTGAAATATAATATGGTAATGTGTTTTACATTTTAAGGCTCATGCTATTCTTTTGCTGATAGATGGTAAGATATGAACTAGACAGTATGCACATTTAAGAACGACACTTGGAGGGTTGATGTTAGTGTCCCATCACAGCTCTAATGGAGAACAGTGTCTGTCACAAAACCATTTATGGTCTCCCTCGCCCACTGTTTTTACAATCTCAGTCACTCACTCATTCACCTTACCATCCAGCAGTGCAGCAGCATTCAATGTTGCATCCAGGGGCCATGGTATCAATCCAGATTTAGGCTTTAGCCCCTTAGCAGACAGAGGCTGATTATGTATTGAGATGAAGCATTCAGTCTCCAGAGGGAGGATACAGGTCATACAGCATATAAGCACCACCTATCAACTAACCTTATAATAGTATTGGTGTCAGTTGGGATGGCTGCACACTTTGACCAAAGAAAAGTACTGGAAACATAGAAACACAGAATCTGTCAGCAGATAAGAACTGCTTAGCCCTACCCAGTCTGCTCATTTTTTTTACCTACACTGGGACTGCAGACCCTACCTGGTTTCTGGCTACACCCACTCTCATTTTCCTACCAAGATTTCCCTAGTGATCTCCTATGCATGCTTGAAACCCAACATCATTTTTTCCCCCACCACCTCCAGCGGAAGACTGTTCCAGGTGTCCATCACTCTTTCAGTGAAAACTGCTTCCTCAAATCCCTTCTAAATTTCCCCTTCCAGCTTAATTGCATACTTCCTAGTTCTCAAGCACCTTCTTGTCTGAAAATACACTCTCCGCACCTTATTCATTCCTGTGAGGTACTTTGGTCTCTGTCATGTCCTCTCTCTCCTCCTCTTTCTGGGTGTATATATTTAGATCCCCCAGTCTCTCCTCATAGGGCTTATGGTGCATCCCTGCACTATTTTAGTTGCACTCCTCTGGACCACCTCTACCCTGTCTATGTCCTTCCTGAAATGTGGTCTCCAGAACTAGATACAGTACTCAGGTGGGGTCTGAACAACAATTGACACAGTGGTAATACCCCTCTTTCCTTCTGCAGCTGATACACCACCCAATGCATCCCAGAATCCTTCTGGCATTGCCTCCTGCCTTGTCCTACTGTCTCAGCACATTGAGATCATCAGATTTGACTACCCCAAGGTCCTTTCCTACTTAGTGACTGTCAATCGGTACCTCATCCCCATATTATACACTGCCTCTTGGTTTCTGTGCCATAGATGTATGGTTTGCATTTATTTACCATTGAAATACCATTGACCACTCCTCAGGTTATCTTTGGTCTCTCGCATTCTAGCCACCACCTCCAGAGTATCTACCCTATTGCAGAATAACACTAAAGAGGCTTGGATAGTACATTACCTGCTCTGGAGCACTATCTGCAGATATCTCTAGTGCAAGTATCTGAGAAGATTGGCCTGAATAACAAATACTTTTTCCAGGAAAATCCCAGAAAAGTTTTACAGGTAATGACCACCATGCCTGTTATTCACTCCTAGACAAATTTCAGGCCATAAGTTGTTACTATCCAGAGTATCTGAAAGATGCCACTGATTGCCCAAGCACTTCTGACTGCTACAGAGTTTTATATAAAAGAGGAAGGAACAGAAAATGTGTGCATATGGGGGATGGGGATTCAGTACAGAAGAATGCAATAATATTCAAAACTAAACTTTGTACAAATAAATTTAAAAGATGGAAGTTTTACTTTTGAACCAAGGGACTCTTGTTAAAAGCCCAATTGACTGTATAACATTTCCTGACTTAGGCTGTCATTTGGAAAGTGTGTCTTCTGTGAAATACTTTGGTGTGAAACTGTTTCATGTGTAACCTAGGAGTGATGCAAATTTTAACATTGTCAGCAAAACTGCAGCTCGGCTAGGAACTTTGCATTACATGTGATGGGGCAAAGTTCCCCCACTTTGCTACTCTTTTGTGCAGTGAAGTTCCTTATCTTTTTTAATTTCCATTTATTTAAAACCAAAATACCCCAACCTTCATGCAACATAACACCACTCCCTCTCGCAACACCAGTTAAAATTGCTGTGCCCTTTTGAGCTACTCTCTCAACCAAACCACATCTGTGGTTTGAAAACCTAAAACTAAGCTGCCCAAAGCTCCCCCCACAAACAAGGGGACCGCTGTGCCCTTTTGGTTACTCCTGTCAAGCAAACCACATCTGCAGTTTGAAAACCTGTCTAAGGTGAAGCCGCCCGAGCTCCCCTATAAGCAAGGGGACTGCTGTGCCCTTTTGAGCTACTCCTCTCAAGCAAACTGCATTTGCAGTTTGAAAACATGTCTAAAGCAAAGCCTCCCGAAGCTCCCCAACAAGTAAGGGGACTGCTGTGCCCTTCCGAACTCCTCTCAAGCAAACTGTATCTGTGGTTTGAAAACCTGTCTAAGGTGAAGCCGCCCAGAGCTCTCCCTACAAGCAAGGTACAGGTTAGAACTTTTGAATTCTGGCACCTACTGCAGGAGGAATCTCACTTGCTCCTGTCTGCCAGCAGAGTTTTCCCTTGCACTAAGTGCAACAAGGCAGAGATCAGTTAGGAACTGCTGAAAGGAATTGCTGCCAGAACTGCTCTCCCAGGACTGCTCTCTCTCTCTTTGAATTTATGGATGTCTCACTTCAAGCAGTTTAAAGTCTGATGTAGAGATTTGTTAGAGTCAATTTAAGTTTGATATTTGGAGTTGTTTTAAGCTTTTTTGTGTCCAATTTCTCATTAGCAGATTATAAAGATCTGCCACTGGAGGGACCCTAGTTCTTTTTTGCAGTGTGACTGAAGTAAGAGGATCTTTAACTGTCAACTATAGGCCACCCTCAATCACTCTCTAGCCAACCCTTGTAGATACTTCATTTTGTTTTTACATTGGTTGCTGCACTACTATCAACCTAGCCTGCTCCAACCATACTATAGCTCTGCAAGCTAAAGCTTAACTATTCATGATGGCCAAGTTAACACTACTGTGCATTAAGTCCAGCCTGGTACCTCTCCTTGTAACAGACTACCTCATAGCTCTATCCCTAACGCACACTCATTGTGAATTGCATTGTGAGTCAGTCACCCCACCATTTGACTCACGAGACCCTGTCAGTGTATATCTCTGTCCCTTATCTGCAAAACATGGAGTTGCCTACCTAGGATCCTGACTACTCAGAACATTGCAAATGTCTCCATTTTCTACTATATATATCAAAAACAGCTTGCCTCTTCAACCAGGCCTTCACTCCTTTTTCCTCCTAATAATCCTTCCAGGCAACGTCGAGCATAATCCTGGGTCTGCTAATGATACCTCTGCTCCCCACCCTCCCAAAGTATCTCAATGGCTACAGAAAGGGTTGAAAATTGCAACCTTAAATATGTGAAGCCTTAGACCTAAAATTCCAGAGCTGGAAGTATGGGTCAGTCTTCACACTCCTGACATTCTAGGCATCACAGAGACCTGGCAACACAAAATGGCACTGCCTGTGTACAAATGTTTCAGATTGGATTGCCTGAAGAAAAGGGGTGATGGTGTCATTATGTACATCAGGAACAGCCTTAATGCTACCCTAATCCCTGGACAGGGACCCTCTGAGGTAGAATCGATGTTCTCTCTCTCACCCTTCGCTCCCTCTCACCCTTAGCTCCATAAACAAGCTACTGGTAGGGTATGTATACCTACCACCTAAAGTAGCATCCTCTTGCCTACCCTCCTTCATTACCTCCCTTTCTAGCCTCTGAAAAGGGATTGTGTTGTCTCAGTGGCCTACCAAGTTAGCAAAATTCAATAAATAAATAAATAAAATATATTTATTACTCCCACCCCTACCCTCATACTGCCTCCTCCTCCTCTCCCAGTTTCCCAGCAAAGTTGCTTTGAATAATTTATTTATAATAACAAATAGTGCCAAATAATCCCAATTTCTCACCCCAGTCACATTCAGATAAATATATCTTACCCACAATTCACTGGCTCCCAGAACCCTCCTCCCCACCATCACCCAATGGATACAAATTAATAGAACAGACACCTGTGGGAAGAAAATGGTTCCCTGCAGAAGTGACCAGTAGAGCTGGATGGAAGTTACAAATTCTGCTTTCATGGAACTTTTGTGAAATTTCATAAATTTTGTAAAATCTTCTGAACTTCCGCCTTTGGCAAAATCAGAATCTTCAAATGTGTTTGGGGAATTTTGTCCTGTTCTGCAGAATTATCTGGCTGAACTACAGATTAATACACATGAACTGTGGAATGACAGTTCTTCTTTTTTAGTTGGTACTTTTTTCCCTGGCCACCAGACTGCTTACCTCTTCACTTGTCCAGGCATCCTCCTGAGGTATCCGGCCACCATTCCCAGGACTCCTGGCTCCATATTCAGGCCCGCAGGCATACCCCGCAGCTTGCCCCCCACGGTGGGGAGGTGGAGAGCCCCCCATGCTCTTCCACCCAGACTGAATCCAGTACAGCCATGAGCCCTCAGCATTGAGCAAGTCCCTCACAGAGACGACTATCATGCCACCATGACTGGTACCCACTGCTTCCTTGTTCTTCCCATGTGCCATCTGTGGCATGCAATGATGCCAAGGGACAGAGGCACTCATGCCTACCACACACACTCCTTCCGGCATCGGCCATAACATGTCTGCCCTATGTCTGCTAGTGACCTGCAGTCACCCCTAGCCACCGCTAGAGGCCACTAGGGCACCAAGACATCACAACCCCACCCCAGAGAAGGAGAGCAGTCCACAGATGCTCAATCCTTCTCCTCTCTAACCCCGATGATCCATGCTCACTCCCGAACCCGGGTTGCCGGCATGGTGTGAGGTGTGGAGTCCAGCGCCTCAACCCTCAGCGCCACCAGACTGGCGGAATGACAGTTGTAAGGAATTTTATTCTGCAGCTTAATAGATCATTCCACAATACATGGAATCATTCTGTAGTTCAATTATCAGCTCTGTGGAATTTCTTTCTGCAGTTTTATACATTAATCTGCAATTCATACATTCATTCTTCTATTCTAAGTCAGAATTGCTGGAAAGTTGCCAAAGTGAATTCCAAAATTTCACAAAAGTAAAATTCTGACTTTCACCAAAATTCTGCTGACAGAAGTTTAATTTCACACAGCCACTAGTGAGTAGCTATCTTCACTGAATCATTCCCAATGAATAAATTGGTGAAGTTGATTAGTAGTAACAGATGATTGGCTGACCACACTGAGCAATCAGGTGTTACTACTATACATCATCACCAACTGATTCATTTGAGTGAATCAGTGATGATGGCAGGTCACTACTACGTGGGATGCTTTTCCTTTTAACAGGTATATCTTCTGTTACATGTATCCTTTGGATGATGGGGAGGAAGTTGCTGGGTGCCAGTGGGTGGTGGGGTGGGGTTGCTTATTTGACTGGGACCAAGAAGGGTGGTGACGGAAATTGGTATTATTCAGCACTGGAATAAGTGGAAGAGTTCTTTACTATCCATAAATTGTACAAAGCAACTTTGCATTAAAACCAGGGTGCAGGAGGGAGGTGGGTGCTACTAGTGTGGGGTAAAAATATATTTTAATTAGTTGTATGGTAGGGGATGGTATTATGCTGCACGAGGTAGGGTGTTTTTTTATTGCAGATTCATCCCAATAAAGAACTACTCATAAGTAGTAGCACTGTTGGTGAAGGTGCAACTACGTGAATATTTGATGGGCAGTACTATGCAAAGTGGTAGTTTCATGAGTTAAGAGAGCTACTATGCATAGTCTTTACCGCTGAAGCGCCACATTACGAGGTGAAGAACTATGTGAAGTAACAATTTGCACTATGTAAAGTTTGGACAGTTTGAATAGTACTATATGTTGCAAAGTTTAAAAAGTTCACATGCAGCTAGTGTAACGGATATTTGAAGATCATATTAATTCTGTTAGTAAAGTAGCCTTTTACTATCTCAGACAAATGGCTAAACTTTAAAATGTTACTGATGTATGATTCCTTAAACTGTTAGTCAATGCCTTCATTATATCAAGATTATAGTATTGTAATTCTTTATTATATGAGTTACCCTAATAACTCTCTGTTTAAGATGCAGCAAGGTATTAATGCAGCTGCTAGATCTCTGGTACTTCTCCTCATGATCATGTTACTACAGTTGTGCAAACTTACATTGGTCACTGATTAAATTTAGATGTGACCATAGGTAATTCTTTTAACCTGGATGAGCCTTCATGGTCTTGTCACTCAGTATCTACTGTATCAGACCTTATTTTAGAATATTGTCCCACTACACCATTTAGACCACTGAATTCTACTTCCACAGTATACCACAATTCAAATTTAAAACTGTTGGGGAATAAGCATTCAATGCTTGGGCCCCATTTTGTTGTATGTATTACTCCAGCAAGCTGGTTCATTTGAGTTGTTAAAGTTATTACTGAATCACATTTTTGTCCTGACTTTTAAAATAGTATGACAGTATTGTGATTTATTTTCATATTGTATGTTCAATATTTGAAAAAGTATGCTGTAGTTGCTGGTTTTATTGTTATATGACTTGTTCATTTTGTACAGCGTTTTGCACCTGTTAGGAGAGGCACTTTTTAAGTAAATATGATTGCATTGAAAAGTGAAGAAATGTGAATGCATGATACGTGAATTATTCTCTTGTTGAATGATAAGGCGACGGGAGGGGCTCTAAGAGGAAAGTAAAAGTACCTCCACTTCTCTCGGATCTGCATATAAATGCAGGACTTTAGTCTCCAGTTTTGTCAGTCTTTTACCTATTACAAAAAACAGATGTTGTACAACTCACAAATCTCTCATTATAAGGACAATCTGTAATTAAGTGTATCCCTAAACTTCAATTGCCAAATTAAAAAAGATTTGCAAGAACATTACTTACAGCTATATTCAGGAATAAATATTGTTGTACTTTAGCAAACATATACTCTCCGCTCAAAACTTTGGATGGCAATAGCATAAATGTACCCAAAGCAATACACACACTTGCAGTTTAGATGGTATGCATGGATCAGACCATTTAAGCATGATTTTTTTTCAGAATTCTTCAGCCATCTCTTTTCCAACCCTTCCTCCTCAAATACCTTCATCAATGGTGACTTTAAAATATATATTACTGACCTCCACAATTATCTCCACTCCAGCTTAGTATCTATTTTGCCATCTCAGAACATCTCCCAGTTTATATACTCTACCCATAAAACAGGAACATATCATGGACCTGCTCATCTCCGACTTTCTTTATCCTCTAACACAAGACTTCATTATCAGTGCAGGATTTCGAAAAAAGAGTGTACAGAACACACAGGACCACAAAATGATCAGTGGTATGGGGAACAAAAGCAATGAAGTTCTTCTTGAAGTAAAGAAGGCTATAAAGGAGATGGTCTAAGTTTTACACATGCATAAGACATTGGCAAGACCAATCATACAGAAATGGTTGACAGGTGCAATACAAAATATACAGTAAAGACATGTCCAGCCAAATTAAAAACATACAATCCCCAGTGCTTTGAGGACAACCCCTGTTCTTTAGGGGCATGAATGTGGGGACATACCCTGAAGTTCAGAGGAGGTAAATTCAGGGTATATTAGGAAGTACATTGTTTCCATGGTTAATCTATGGAGCAGCGTATCACTGAAGATATTGGGTAAGAAGACAGCAGAGCTCTTCAAGGTAGACCAACACAAATGTTTTGCTTAACAAGGGGATAACAGGATACCATGGGTATTAAAGTTAGCAGGAATCATCATAAATTAGTACATGACTGCATAATATATTACCTGTATTCATCTCTGTTTATGAAACAGGGTGAAGACATGATAAACCACCTAGAGTCCATTCTAAACTCAAATTTCTAGTATATGGTAACAAAACATCTACATCTGATCAGTCTGCTTTCTCTTATCACTTGCCTAAACTTCTGTCCTCCCTTCCCTTGTCTATTTGCTCTGGCTTTTGGCTTCCTCCTTAAAGTGTCTCCTTCATGACTTTTCTCTCTCTTGCTCCTGTCCTTGACCCTCTTGCTAGTTTTACCCTGGCTGATTTCCCTTACCTATGCATATGTTCTTCTATTGTTCTTAATTTAAACTGTATTACTGTATATTCTATATTTACATTGTAAATACATACAGTATATGATGTTCCCTATCCCTTTCCCTAGGACGCATTAGGAAATGAGCTGTTACCAGCTCAGTATGACTTTCAGTTAAACTTTTGAAATAAATACATACATAAATACAAGAAAATAAATAAACAAATAAACAAAACAGGATGCCAAAGCTGGAGACATTCTGAGGTGGCAGTTCAATAGACACTGGGGTTGCATCACTGAACTCAAACGATTGTGCTTGTCTCAGGCATCAGGGCCAGTGTCATATGTGGAAGGCTCTTGAAAGGTGATACTAGTGCTAGAAGGCACTGATCTTGGAAGGAGGTGCCTTTGTTAAAGGGGAGGAGGAAAAGAGGCAGAGCTCCTAAGAGCAGGCACCAGAGCTGGCAATCCCTAGAAGAGGAATGGCCTAAGTAACCAGAAAAGTCTTCATGAAGGACAGCATGAAGAGCACCCATATAGGAACCACTGAGTTCAGAAAGTGTCTATGTGAGTTTGAAGTCCTCTTGGATCCTACAAGGGTCAAGAAACAGTTCCCAAGTGCATCAGTAAGACTTTGAATATGCAGCCACTCAGTTCCACTCCTGGCCATGCTAATAAATGCAGTGGGCCATCCTATAGTCAATGGAGCATATGTGATGCCTGTGTGTATACTTTGGCCTCATAAGGCCTTGCCATTGATTCTGGTGCTTTGAGGAGGACATCAGTGTTAATCTTGAACATGATCTTGACAAACTCAAACACAAGTAGGTTCAGGGCCTAAAAGGTGACACAACACTGACCATGGTTCAGGTATTGACCAAACTGGGGACATGACAGGTCTAGAGAAGGACACAAAATGTATGAGGCCAATATGTTTTACAAGTAGAACAGGGACTATTTGGGAGCAAGGTAATGATCCACTAACACAAGGGAACATGATGCCCATGTCCTGTACAGTGTGGCTAGGTCTTTATGGCTAAGTAGCATAGCAACACTGTTTACATTGTGCAGATAGACCAAATTAGAATGAATATGTATGCAAGTCTGCAGGGCACCAGGACCCAAAACCATGTCCCCATAGAGGTGTGCCAGGCCCACACACACACATATTGCTCCAAGGGATGTTGGTCATTCAAATCCAGCAAATGCTAAGAGCAACACGGAGAAAATGGTGAAATGGATTTGAAGTTCACTTTGTTCAGGGACTCCATTCAGTTCACACAATCCTAACAGTGCTAAACCTATAGCATAACATCCCTTAAAACTTCAGTCTAAGCAGTGACTGACATAAAGACATGGGGACTGAAAAGAAGAGCTCTTCTTTTGTTTTAACCTTGAGGGAGATCAGAGCAATGGCTCCACCCTGAAGAAATCATAAACCTATGCCCTGGCTCTTTGAGGCTGACCTCTTTTCTCAGAAGGAACCTAATGGGGCAATCTGGGGAGCACATGGCTCAATATCCAAGGCCCATGCACCTTCCCTGATAGTGAGATAAGATTCACATGCTTTGTAAAGGTCTCCCGCAACATATGGGGTTGAAGACACAGATAGACCCAACAAACTACGGCCAAGTCTTCTTTGTTAACTGGCAGCAGTTGCGGTGCTCGGTGCCATCATCTGAGCCCAGGAAAACCAAGAAGAGGTTGTGTGTTCCATGATTTGCAAATTCTGCTGACATGAAGCACACTTTTGAAACCATTATGGACACTAACCTCTTATCTCACGTGAAAGCAAGCCAAGTGAGAAATGATGACCTAGATGACGTTCAGAGTTCACAGGAAAACAAAAACACTATTGGAAACAGGCTTCAGCCAAGGAGAAAAAACAGAAACTTAACAAATCTAACCAAAATCTCCAAAAGCCTGTCTCTCCTAAAAGCCAAACTTGGTTCTGTTCCTCCTCTTCTCATGCCCTTTTTCTGCTCCTCTTTGAGTGAGCTTGTTGTCCTTGGGGACTTTAAAATAAACTAGTCCACCCTAGCTCACAATTCATGTACACAGAAAACTGAGGCATTTAACCTATCTAGAACTATTTATGACCCTAGCCATCATAATCCTCGCTCTTCCAATCATTTGCTCATGACTGGATCTTCTTTTCCCACACGTGCACAGAATTTGTGGAGCTGGTATCCTGCTGGACTCCATCAGTGATCACTGTATGATCTTTTGTGCCCAGAAAATGTATTGCACAAAGAAAAAATCTGTATCATGTTTGGATAAGTCTTTCAATCTTAATGCCCTCATGGACAACTTGTGGTCCTCCACCAGGGCTTCTCTTCTCCAGTGCTGTCACATCAGTGATGCATCTCACTTTTACATCCAGCTTTACTTCCATCTGGGATAAGTACACTCCACTGAAATTATTTTGAGTGTGTGGCATTCATCTTCCTTGGGCCCTCATTGAACATTTCTCATATTCAGGGTTCATGACTTAGCATGGTTCTGCCACACACCCTCAGGGTCCCATGAGGATTGGTTGAGGTACAAACAAGTATGCAATGCTAGCAAAAGGGTTTAAGGGAGGAAAAGCCTAATTATTTTACCATCAACCTCCAGAATAACGTTACTTCTCCAAATAAATTCTGGAAGGTTAATTATTCATTTTGTATCCCCTCCCAAGTGTACTCCCTCCCTCAAACTAAGCAACTCCAGGCTGGGCGGTGGCTCTGGAGGTTGAGGTGCTCGATGCTACTACCTTGTGCCATGCTGGTGACCGGGTTTGGGAACAAGCTGGAGCCACCAGGTAACAGCAGGGGAGAGAGGATCAAGCATCCAGAGGACTGCTCTCCTCTCTTAGGGGAGGAAACTTGTTATCCTTCTCATTGATTGCCCTCTGACAGCAGCTGGAGGGCAAAATGGAGCAGGGAGGCAGGTACTGATGTCATTACATTGGTAGGAGAGTGGGGATGGGAGAAAAAGGAAAAGAAGCATGGCAGGATTCCATGATGGCATCGTATTCCTGAGGCTGTCCCCAGTGTCTGTATTGGGTCTCTGGGGGGAGCTGACACCCTCTTCCCAAGCCCTGCAGTGGGGGGCAATCTGTGGGGGAATTTCTGGGGTCAGCAAGAGCAGGATGTGTGGGACTGGAGAGTGAGTTCCTCCATGAGGAGGACCACAGTCACCTACCAGTGCTCACAGATGAAAAAAACTATATAGAAAAAAACCAAAAACAATAACTAAGCAACCCCTTGGTTATAATTTCTAATCCCTCTGCAGTGGCTGTTGCTTTTAACATGCACTTCAGCACATGCACCATCTGTCCTTCCCTTCTTCTAATTCTGCATCTCCTGCTCCCACCCTTCATTATTTCTCTTTTCTCTTATCACTACTTCTGAGGTCCTGTTTGCCTTGCTATCCCTCAACCCCTTTAAATGCCATAGACCTGATGGTCTTGTCACCAAACTCAAAACTGGCTACTGTAAAGAGCACTCTACAGTTTATTCGTCGCCTGTGTCACTGACTGTATCCTAAAGGAGACAGATCAGGGAATGTTTCAGCTGCAGTTTTTATCAACCTGGCTAATACTTTTGTCTCTGTAGCCCACCCTCTACTTTTGAACAAGCTAACATGTGCTGGACTCTCACACTCTGTATTTGACTGGTTTTGTTCCTACTTCTCTCGACAAAACCAGTCTGTCCAGGTTAGGAATCCTTTTCCTGTTCCTTCCCATTAACTCCAGTGTACCCCAAGACTCTATGTGGGGCCCTTACATTTCTGAGTTTTGGGGTTTGATCCCTCACAAGTGTCCTCCCCACCTCAAACTCAGCAACCCCTTGACTATAATTTCTAATCCCACTGCAGTGGCTGCTGCTTTCTTCATAAACTTAAGCACATGCACCATCTGTCTTTCACCTTCTAATACTGCATCTCCCACTTCTTACCACCTTCATAATTCTTTTTTCTCTTATCATTGCCTTAGAGGCCCTCTTTGCCTTGTTATCCTCATCCCTCCAAAAGCCATAGACTTGATGGCCTTGATAGCAAACACCTCCACATCTCTGCTCCATTGCTATCCCAGTGTCTCTGCTTCCAAATTTAACCCTTCAACTTGCAGCTTTTCCCCATTGTTGAAAGCAGGCAAAGTCCTCCCCTTCCATAAGGAGACTAACTTCTGCACCCTGGGAATTATCACCCTTTTCTCATTAGCCCATCTCTGACTAAGCTTAAAAAAAACTTATTTTCTCCCAGCTATGCAGCATTTTTGATTCAGCTTGTTTTCTGTCCCCTTCTAGTCTTGCTACCATAAAGTTCATTCCACAGTCTGTTCGCTTCTCTGTGTCAATAACTGCAACCTGAAGGAGATAGATCAGAGTCATGTTTCAGCTGTTATCTTAATCCACCTGGCAACATTTTTGAGTCTATAGCCTACCCTCTCTTTAGAACAAATTGAGGTATGCTGAGCTGTCAGGCTCTGTGTTTGATTGGTTTCCTCCCTACCTCTCTGGACATAGCCAGTCCGTCCAGGTTGGGGAATCATTTTCTCTTTCCTCCTCATAAACTTGGTGTGTCCCAAGGCTCTGTTTTGTGGCCTATACTTTTCAGTTTTCCTTAATGACCTCCCTCAGCCTGTGTCCCAGCAAATATCCATGCGTATGCTGAAGATACAGTACTTCATGTAACCAGAGTCTCCACTCCTGTGTGGAGCAATCCTCATTGTGTAGTGTCCAGGACTGCTTCTACTCCAGTCAGCTTTTGTTGAATTACAAAAGAAAAAAACTGTCACCATTCTATCTGGCACCTAATAATGGCTAGTAGCGTAAGCTGTTCTGCTGTTTATACAACCCTCAGTGGAGTTTTTCTTGAAATTGGCCCCTGTTTCCAATAGCTTGGCATGTGGCTTAATGGTCTTCTTGACTTCTCAGCCCACATCAACACCACCATTAAGAAATTGTACAACAAGCTTGGTGGCTTTAACAGTAATAAGCCCTCTTTCCTCTCCTAGTTTGGTGGGAGATCATTCTTAAGTGATCTTACCAGTGTTTTACTATGCAAATGTTGTCTATGGAGGTGGACCCAAATGTAATCTTGCCAGACTGGCCTGCCTCTTTCACTCTTTTGCCATGTTGCTACAGACTATCCATCTCTCACTCACTGTTCCCTTCCCTTTACTAATCACTCTCCTTTCCCTCTGTCTCTCTCTCTTCTCAGCACCTTTCCGTTGGTGCTTCTCTTCTCTCTAAATTCTGTGGTAACAGCCATGTAGAGTGCTGGAAATAATGGTGCAGTCTGTGTGGGCAAGGTCAGAAGCGGCTGCCAAAATAGCGACAGCACAGAGTAGCAGAATGACAGTAGAAGGGCGAGCAGTGCCTCAGCCCTGCAAGGCAACACCCTGAGTGGCAAAAGACTACCTGGCAAGCCTGACAAGCCCGAGCAGCACGGGAAGCGAGCACCAGGTGTGAGCTGCAGGTATAGCTACATCCCAGAGAGAGAGAGGCCCTGAGGGCATGTGCACTGTATGACAGGGACAGGGACCACAGGCAATGACTGCACACACCCACCCAGAGAAGCAAACCACCACTGAGCAGATCCCCACCAGCAGGAATACAGGCACTCACCACTGGTAGGAGATAGGCTACAGCAGGCAAACAGGAGCCATCTATGAGACATGGGTCAGGGGCTGGATAGCACACCATAGGATATAGTGCTGCCATGGCGGGCCTGTCCACCACCTGCCACGGCATGCCTGTTGATGGCATGCACATCGCTGCTCTGTGGATTCCCCATGGTGTCCTGTGCCCCTGCCCCACCCTCCTAGTGCCCCCCCACTGACTGTCCACTGCCTGTCTCCCTGTACCACTCCACCGGCCCCATAGCCCAGAGCAATGTGCTCATGCTAATATGTAACTCATTGGGCACACAGTGCCTTCGCTTATGTGCGCACCCATGCCTGTGCATCCTGAGGCATGGTTGCACTTTTGCCACACATCCATTTGGACTCTGCCTCCTGCCCGTGCTCACTCCATGAGACACCATTTTCTGCAGTAGCCCTTCCTGCTGTCTGCATAGTGTTGTTGCTCTCTGGGGACTGCTCTTGAGGAGTCACCCATATCACATAAATACAAATCCTGGTTCACACTCCTCCCCCTCCTATTTCTGTTTTGTTGTCTCCTTCTGTTCCTCCTCCTACTCCATTCATTCATCTGACTCCTGCTTCTATGCTGTCCCCTACTGCTCTATTTCTGCTGATCAATCCTTCTTCTTGGTACACCTGCACCTGCTCCTTTGGGACTCTCTCCCATCCTCTTTTCATCTTGCCCCTTCTTATCTCTCTCTCTCTCTCTCTCTCTCTCTCTCTCTCAAACTACTCATATACAGTAGTCTTATGTTGACACCTATTGCTCCTAGCCTCAGTTTGCTGTTTCCTAGTCTTAGTCACCTCTGTTATCTTTTGCTTCTAGTTCAATCCTTAATTTGTTTGATTTGTTTATATTTACTTATTTGATACCTAGTATAATGTATTGTGCTCAAATGTGTTATTTTATAATTTACTGTGTACCCCTCATGGGAGCATATTATTACTTTAAATATTGGTTTACCAGTGTTATAGCCTTTAAAGCAGGTATGCTTCCCTGTAATAGTGTTCTTCTTAACCTAGTGTACTTGCCCACACCTCCTGTTCCCCATCTCCTGGGTCACACCTGCAACAAACCTTCATTCAGTACACCCTTTCCAGTCACCAATTTTGAAATAAATAAAAAGTACAATAAAAGACTGACCACAGGAAAATCCACAGAAGAGACTGTCCTTAAAGCTGAATGATATAGCTAGAGTTTAGAGAAACAAAGACTCAAGGAAGAGGTGGAGGTAATAAAGGGTTCTAACCAATTACTTTCTGAGGACATATGCACAGCAGTAACTGCATCACTGAGTACGTGGAAGGAATCCAGGTAGAGTTCCATTAACATGATAGAAACCCAGGTTCATTTACTTGTTAAGACTAATTACATAATTTAACTCCAAGGTATACAAGCGTTACATTCCTCTGGAGGCTCAAGGCAATACTATTTTACATATCAATGCAATTAAAACATACAGGAACAGTAAAACAATGTCATGCTGTACTTACACTGGGTATTATAGGAGGTGTCAATGTGCCTTTCCTTAATCCTTCCCAATTAAAGCCCTCAAACCATCTAACAAAAACAAGAAACAGAAGAAGTTTTAAGGTAATTAATTTCCATGGAAGTACAATAGATTTTCAATACCTTCTAGCTGATAAGTATTCAGAAACAGAAATGCTATGCTATCCAATGAGCATTCAAAGAAAAGTACATTTCTGATACAGTTATTAAAGGACATTGAACTGCTTTCACAGCTGCCTCAGCCTGCTTTAACATGTGCAATCAAGAGATATAAAAAGAGAGAGAACAATGTCTTGTTTACATTTATGCCTAATAAGGAATTTATGCTACCTTACAATTATACTGAAACGCCACATAATTTTGTTTATTTATTTGGCTTAGTGACAACAATTGTGCATTATAAGGAAAAGCACAAACTGTAATGAGAAATAAATAATGGGATGCAACTGAGTTAAACCAGATCCCTGGAATACCATTCTCCTGCTGTACCAGTTGACCTCTTAGAACTACTGGCTAGATGGAAAAGCACATTACTGCATACAACACTTGAGTGGCATTCAACTATCTGCAGAAAAATTTCAGTAAAATGGTTAGTATTCACCTATTAACATGTCAGTCTATGGCAATAATAATCACTGGCACACTACGAACATACAAACATACAAAATTTTCCAGCAGATAAAGGCCTAGAGGTCTATCAAGTCTGCTTCGAATGTGCAGCTAGCACCCTTATTCCTGCAGCTGCCCTCCCTTCCACCCTTCCCTTCATTAACCCTCCCCTTGTCCTGTCCCATCCTTGTTTGAAGCAGTCCACTGTTCTACTGCATACCACTTCAGCAGGTAACGATTCCACCCAGCCACCACCCTCTCTGTAAAAGTGTCTCCTCATCTCCTCCTGAACCTTCCCTCGCTCCAGTCTCATATCATGGCCCCTGGTGGCCCTCCCTCCTTACTTTGAACAGCCCCTCTGTACCCATCTTGTTTATTCCTTTCATGTATTTAAAGGTTTCAATCATGTCACCCGTCTCTCCCTCTCCTCCAGTGAGTGCATGTTCAACTCCTTCAACCTCCTCTCGTATGATAAGTCCCCAGCCCCTTGATCATCTTTTGTCACTCTCGCTGCACCCCTCCAGTAACTTAATGTCCTCACACTCAGGATAAAATGTTTTTCATGGCAAAATAATAAAAAGAACCTTTATTACCACTTCCCCAGAATTCATTTTCTCAGTATATTTTTAAATGTTTTCCTAAATGGGGGCATACTGAACACCCTGCATGCACCTATGATAATAATGTAAATTAAATGTTCATGAGGTATGTTGCTGCAAAATGACTGCTAGATTGCATTTTATAAATCACATATTTTTTCAAGTTTTAGTTGAAGACACATGGATGGAGTTTATATGGGGTTTGCAACCAGTGTCACTACTGTAAATGGTCTTATACCTATTAGAACCCTTTGAAGACTGTGGAAGAGTGACCTCCATTATTTCTCTCAGGTGGGCTGGTGTAGGTATGTCCAAGAGAATATATACAGTCTGAGGTCAAATAAAGCAGTGCAGTTTATTTAAGGCAGCTTTGTCTTCAACTAACTGGGTTTACAGTCCCTAACACACATAAACAAAATCCTACTCTTGTCTGGAGTTCTACCTAAAAAATATACCTCACCAACTCTGGTTACCAGTTACTCTGGTTCCTAGCCTCCAGGTTGTATCATAAAGTCCATTTATAAACTTTACAGTCCTTTCCAAAGATCTCTAGATTGAGCTCGTCATTTGTAATACAGCTTCCTTTCCCCAGGCCTTTCTCTCTCTCTTCTCTCTCTCCTGTGTTGCCTAGGTGGGTCTTATACAGTGTCCCTAATCAACACTGACTGCAGCTGTGTTTGATTAACTCCTACTTGATGCTTCTGGAACTTTCTGTGCTTGATTAGCTCACTGCCTGGATGCTTCCAGAACTTTGTTTAACCCTTTCAGCATTTATAAAATGGGAACAGAGCTTTATCCATTCTTATACTGACAAAACTTCCATCTACCACTCTGTCACAGGACATAATTGTAGAGTAAAACTGCAAGAGGTCCTTACTGACAAGTTTCAAAAGTGTATTGTTCTACTTTTTCAACAGGTACATTTTTTCTATTTTATAAATGTTTACTCTTTAATTTTATTAATATTTTATTAAATAATTGATGAAATATTAAAAGGGTGCCAAAACCATTCAAATTCAGTTTGTGATCCTTTCACCCAAAGGCCACATGCTCTAAGAGTGAAATGATGCCTCAGCATCTGCATTTGCATATAAAATGTTACAACCAGAAAAATGAAAGGAAATCATATGATTTGTTCAGCAAAGTTCTTCCTGTTTTGACACTAAATATTGTGTAGACATAGAATAATTATGTGGTGTTACACATTATGAGGTTCTTTTTACACACCCATGGTGTAAGATAACACATGACTCATGAGTGTGAAGCCATTGAGGATGTATATCAAAAGCAAGTAATGTTAACATGCAGTAGTTTATTTTACTTAATTGCTGTTTTTTCCACTAGGAACAAAAATGAAACTGAATAAGAATTTTGAAATGATTACCATATTTCATAAACATAAACATTTAAAACATTGTATAAAAGTCTCCTTGAAGTAGATCAAAGGACAAAGGTAGGCAGATGAGGTAGTTGACATAATCAGTGGCAGTGGCACTGCCATCCCATCCATCCTTACTGTTACTCTGGCTTCACAGTACACCTCCTTCACACCTTCTCAATGGCTGCACACTGTTGCTTTATTTTTCATAATTCATGTTTCTATGGCATTCAACAAACCAATTAGAAACAGTTTCCACCTCATCATCTTGGCTGGGGCAAGACCCATGAATTTACAACTCTAAACTAAACAATATTCAGTTCATGTATCATACATTTGTGTAGCAATAATGCAGTTAACCATATTCCATTGCAATTAACTAATTTCCCAAATCAAATATGCTCTGTTACATTTACTTGCATAAGTAGTATCCTTCTGATGTTGAAGTTGCCCTTACTGGGATAGGCTTCTGGTGTTGTGCAGGCTTGTTTCCTATGACTGACCAAGTGTTGTTTAGCTGCCTGCACCTAAATTGCTGCGTTTATGTGTGTAGGTATTGAAGGTGGATTAATGACTATGCGTGCAGACTCAGTGCGTATGCAGCCCTTCATCATATTGGGCTGAGGCTGGTTGGGAGGAAGCAACCCACTGGTATTTTGCAATATGCAGAGTTGATGTATGCTCCCCAAATGTCTGCATACACCCCCAGACTATTTTGATTGATATGGAGCACTCTTTCATAACTGGCTGCTTTACCCATTTCCATCAACCATTTTTGCATGAGTGGAGGAACAGAATCCTTCCACTGTTGTAGTATGATCCTTTTGTTGTGAGAAGTGTGCCTAGTAACCATTTCTTTCCACCTGAGGAGATGTCTGCTTTGGTTGGTGTGCCTGTTGGAATCCCAGCATTACTAGTTGGGGTGTAAGGGTTACTCTGCTCGACAATATTTTGCTACAGATGGATTGAACCTCATTGCAGAAGTCATGCAGCAATGGGCAGAACCAGAATATATGGGTAATAGTGCCTGCATGCATATCGCACCTCCAACAGTTCCTCAATGGAAGTAGTCCCCATTCATGTAGTAGCTGAAGTGGCATCCTGTGCCATCTCTGCATGACTTAAATTAGTGAACCTATTTTTTTATATCCTTGATGGCATTCTTGGCATTGTTCCAGCAACTGTTCCACCAGATTTGCAGTGTGATTTCTGGCCTGATTCCTCTGTCCACCATTGTCCAACCTTCATGGTGGGGACAGGGAGAGGCTCTGAAGATGTCTGTAATATATCCTTGCTCTGTACCATTCCCACTTCTGAAGGCCTTAGGATTTTGTCCAGTGGATTAGGCTCTGGGCCTGTAAGGTTCTGGCTAAGGATGGCTGCTAGCTCATGTCTTAAAAGGAGATATGTCCAGTGATGTTTTTAGGAGCCTGAACTCCTGTTGTAGTTGGGCAAAGGTTTTCAGGTATTGAGGGCTGGGTGCATTACATCTGAGAGATAATAAATACCATCTGCAGCCCATTCTTTCTCTGGTGCTGGCTTTCCTCCAGTGCACAGCCATGGGTTACCACAGAGGATATGTGCTTTGTCCGTGCCCATCTGCTGAGTTTCAAATGTTTTTTCCAGTTCCACAGAGTGGGTGCCAAGATGGATATGAGAGTGAATTTTCTTGGGGACCCAAATTGTATTACTTTAACCAATGTACCTCCTGCCTCTGAGACTTCCCATTCCTCCCACCTAGGTTGACATTTTTGTGTGCTTCAAGGTGCCATCTGTGCGAGTTGCTGCAGGGTATGCACCATGACTATCAGTTGGTAGTCTGACAGTTTAAGCTCCATTTCTGAACTCCAGCTAAGTTTGGGCTAATTTAAGAACCTCCAGAAAAATTTCTGCAGTTTGGAATGTATTGTTTTAACAAGTTTAAGATTTATCCACAGTGGGAGTTTATCAAGCACATACTGGATTTTGGGGCTGTCATCAATTTGAAAGTTTGTGCCCTCCTCAAGTGGAATAAGTGCAGCATCTCCCATCTTCTGATATTTTTTCAAGTTCCTCTTGTAGTGGGTTCAGATTATATCATCCCAGGTGTGAAAGGCTTCAATGGAACTTAATTCCCAAATATTCTACATGGTGTGAAGCATGGTGGAGTCCCCATGAGTTAGGGGTATTGTGGCAGGTGCGATATCTGTGGTGATGATGCAAGAAAGTGATTTGGAGATGTTTAAGTTATAACCTGACAGCCAGTTGTATTGGCTAATCAGGGTCAGGAGATTTGGTAAAGATTGACTAGGGTCAGTAAGGGTCAGAATGACATCATCTGCAAAGTCCAATACCTTGTGTTCCCTACCATATCCACAACCTTTATATATGTTGCCAGGTGGATAGCCTGTAGAAGTGGCTAGAGCACTAGTATGAACAGTAAGAGTGACAGCTGGCAATCCTGCTGGTGCCCTTTTCAACTGGAAGGAGGAGGAGGCCCAGCCATTCAGAATTACCTCTGCAGATGCTCTAGATAGAATTGTCACCCAACTTCTGAAACTTGGGCCTAAGTTGAACATAGAAAGGGCTTTGAACAGGTATCTCCACTCTACCCTGTCGGAACCTTTTGGTGTCCAGGGGAGAAGGATAGTTGGGGGATAGGTGGTTGATTTCCAGAGCAGATTGATCAGGGTCTCATATTATTAGTGCCTCTCTGCCATGGGACAAACCCTACTTTATCCTTATCAACTTGGTTGGGGATTACCTCTCTGACCCTGGTAGCCATGATCTTGGCAAAGGCTTTGTAGTCTGCTATGATCAGCAAGATAGGCCTATAGCTACTACAGAGGGATGTGTCCTTCCCAGGCTTAGGTAACAAAGAAATATGATTGGTTCTCATGGAGGCTTACAGAATGTCCATGGTGCATGCTTCTGTTAGAGCAGCAATAAAGCGTGCCAGACAGAACATCTACAAAAGCCTTTAGGAACTCCTATGGCAGCCAGTCTCCGCTTGGGACTTCCTTGCAGGCATAGTCTGCAGAGCAGCTTTGAGTTGTGCTTGCTCAAGAGGCCTGTCTTGCTGTGCCTTCTTGTCTGGCTCTAGGTTAGGTAGCTACAGTTGTGTAAGGAAGCCCTCCATCTCTTGCTCCATAGGCTGGGCCTTACTTGAGTATAAGGATGGTAGAATGCACAAAATTCTTCATTAATGCCTTCTAATCCCTGGTGAGTTCTCCATCTCTCCTTATAATACAGATTATTCTGAAGCACTCTTGTCTCTTCTCCAGTTGGTAGTCTAGGAGATGCTCAGGCTTTTCACTGGGCTTACAGAATGTCTGCTGGAGGTGAAAGATGGCATACATTGCTTTTGATGCAGATACTTGTTAATTTTATACCTAAACCCTATGATTTCTACAAGAAGAGGCCCTGTTGTATTTGGGTTATCTCAAATATCTGTCTGAGTTCCATTAACCACTGTTGTTGTTCTGCTAAATCCTGTGCCTTGACCTTCTGCAAGCAGGAGGTGTGACTTATGTTCCTGCCTCTGATGTAGGCCTTGAATGCATCCCAGCATGAGGCTGCTGAGGTGTCTTCTGGTCTGTTTATGAGTAGGAAGTGTTTAATGTCTTACCTTAGGATAGCAAAGAATTTAGAGTATTTGAGGGTGGAGGTATCAGAGTGCCACCTACCCATTGTCCCTTCAGCTGCAATGGGGAAACAGGTGAAAGAAACTGGTGCATTGTCTGATATGACCATGGCTCATGTTTGGGTGTTGGTTATTTTTCAGTCCAGGCCCCCTAGGTAAGACATAAGTCAATCCAAGAGGAGGACTGATGGGAATAGAGAGGAAGGAGTAATCCTCCACATGTAATGGACTGTTCTCCATATGTTGATTAGACCTAGTTGCTGGGACAGGTCATGTAGCGCCTCTGATGCCAGGGCTCTGCATCTCATGGTGGCTTTACTCCTCTCTATGAATTCATCCATGGCTGTATTCATGCCTCCACCAATCACCAAGTGCCATTTTGTAATTCTAGCAATAGCTGTGTGTGTCTAGAAAAGGATTTTTCTGTAGAATTAGGACCATAAACATTCAAAATGTTACTACCTGGCCTGGTAGGATACCTTTACAATAACATAATGCCACTCTGGGTCCGTAGTAACCTTTTATGCCAGAAAGGGTACATTTTTGTTAATAAGAATAGCCACTACCATGCTTTTGGTATTACAGGATGAACTAAAGACTTGGGAAACCTATCCTGTTAAAAGTGTGTCTGATTCCACCTTTGTGAGATGGGTTTCCTGTTGGAAGGGTACCCGACCCCTTCTTCTTTAGGTAGTACAATTTGTTTGTCTCTTTATTGGGATTTGGATACCTTTAATGTTCCAGAAAATCCATTTTATTTGTTGATTAGCTATTGGGAAGATTTAAGGATACCAAGAGCTGAAGATCGCTTGCCTGTGGCCTCTGAATGGCCTCAGTTACACTTACTTGTTTAATATAGTTATAGTGAAATTAAAATGTAGGATACAGAGGTGTATCTCCAAGGGTCATTTTACCACCTTAAGGGGCATTTGTAGTTGCAGTGTTTCAGGCAGCTGTATGGATAAGTCTGACACATCTGTGCTGTACCCAGGCATAGCTCCATTTGAATGCACCAGTTGTTTCTACTGTTGACCTCTATGCCTGGCAGTTCTACATAACTCAGGAACTACCAGGAGCCATTTTATCTGAATTGGGTATATAATATTAAAACTGGAAAAAAATAAAACAAATAACATTAACAACACTACAAAGGTATAAAACATGAAAGTGAATGCCTTTTAGGGTTGGGGGTATTAACATAGCAATCTATAAGTCCTCAAGTCCACCACCTTCTTGTGCATAACCATATGCAGTTTATCCCCATTAGTGGGTAAGATGTGGCATTCCCTGCATCTGTGCCACAAACTAAGATGCAAGGTACCAATCCTTTAACTGCTATACAGAGTAGTAGTTCCCTAGGTCATGTTCAGGCAAACCCTCCCCCTTGTACTATTCCTTATTGTAGCCATCAAGACACTGATTACTCTTATACTATAGTGTCCCTTCACTGAGGTGTGAGGAAAGCTCTTCTCTCTGTACCGATGCATCCCTTGTAAGTGGAAGGGTGAGCTAGGGCCCTGTTGACCCTTATTACCCTGGAATGCTCCTCTCTGATGAGCGTGTACAGGAAGAAAGCATCAGTGCAGCCTGTGTTGGCTAATACTGGTGTGAAGGATTTCTTACTAAGGAAGGAGAATTGTTAATGCTCGCCAGCTGCATGAAATATATGGACAATGGGTGAGCCAAATGTAAGCTTTAATAGCACTGTCCATTACTTGTTCAGCACAGCCAGTGAGATTCATACCTGTAACACCACTTCTGCACCCTGTGTCAGTAAGTGAGCCCTTACTGCATTAATCTGGACCATATCATCGCATGGTGCTGAAAATGGTGGGGCAGAGAGAGATCCAGACAGAGAGGGAGAAATAAAATGCTATGTATATCAGTGGTCATCTAATGTGCACACATTCGAGGATGTATGTCTTGCTGGAACAGGTGGATTAAGGCAGAAAGTACTCCACAAGCTCCAGAGCCGAGAGGATTTTACAAAATTTAAGTCCCTTCTTTGGTGAGTACCTAGATATGGGAGGGAGTGCACTGCAGGATTAGGAAGTAACCATTAGTAAGGAAGGTTGAACAGTGGTGCGACATCTTTATTAATTGCTGCCAAACAGTCTTAAGCCTTCACAGCTCCCTCCTCTGTGCACGCTCAAGAAGGTAGATCCTGCTCAAACATGTTTATTATGGCAGAAAGGGCTCTGGGAGCTCCAAAGTTAAGTGAAAATTTGCACAGACACTAAAGCCCTGTTTCAGTGAGCCTATCAATATGTCATATGCCTCTACAGCACACGACATGACAGCAAGGTAGAACAGCGTGACAGGGAAGAGCAAAAGGGTGCAAACCATAAAATAAAGCATGTGCAGTAGTGCACCCTCTCACTCTTCGCAGTGCAGGATAAGAACCTGTTGGAACAAGGGTCTGCACGCAGCTGCCATGGCTCAGTGGGATGAGCCACTGGCAGCAAGGGGGCAGGCAGTTTTTTTGAGACCAGGTTTCGATTATCGGTCCCAGATGCATGAAATTTTTCTTTTTCGCACTTTGTACAATAGTAACATTTAACCCCCTACTGTAGTTAGTTATATTAGTTGAGGGTTTGGATGCACAGCCTCGCAAAACAAAGACTTATGCTGCAGGCAATATATTGCCTTTATTGGCAGTGCAGTGTACTGCTGTGGCATAATGTCTTGTGAGATTGTGACCCCGTGCCTTCAGGGAGTACTTAGATATGGGAGGCAGTGCAGCATAGGATTAAAAGGAACATTTCATTATTGGGGCTGACCAGGATTGAGCCATCATTATTAAATGCTTCCCAGGTATACTAAGCCAAATGATCCCACCATGTTAAACTATAAATCCTGACATGGCTAACATACAATATGGTGGTGGATGGAGTTGCTTGTCAGGAGGGGATCTTAGAACCTGTTCAGTATCAGAGTTGTCCTCCTGAAGTTGCAACAGGGCTTGACGAGGATAGGTTTAGGGTGATCAAGTGGCTCAAGAGTCACAATGCTTAGGGTAGTTGTTTTAAGAAACCTGTCCCATTTAGTGAGGATCTTTCTTGCACTGGTTCCTAGGCATATGCAATGCTGCCAGCAGCCCTGTGAGTTCCTAGCAGTAAATGTTAATTTAGGTAAGGGGAAAAGAACCTTACAGTTGCTTCTGTTTATGTTCCACCTGGATTAGTTGATTTACATTTTAATATGTTTCAGAACCAGTACAAATTTTAAATATGAATCATGAGAAAATCATTTTAGGGTTTTTAACATAAACTGGTTAGCAGAGAAATCATTACCATTCAGTAATAAAGTAGCTAATATTTCCAACCTGTATTAATTATAAGTGTGGTACTGTGACATTGATTTACTAGGTCCTTGTGAGTCATAAGGACAGGTTTTGGAAGGACCTTGATTCCTCCCTCCCACCAGAGAATGTGAGTAGTCCCTAGGACATTCAGCCTTCTCCCTGGCCAGCCCTCCAGTGACCTGAGTCTGGTCCCAAACCTGGGTCACCGCGCGTGTAAAATTTCACCACAGTGCTGATGGGCCAGCTTTCTTCAGAATTTTATAAAGCCAAAAGTTCAGGCTTTTAAAGAATACTTAGCTCAGGTTGATTGGAGTTATATGGATCATGTTCCTGACATAAACTTGATTTTTAACTTTTTATGAACATTTTAATAAAGCTTGTGATTTGTTTGCACCCATAAGAAAAAAGGTTAGATGGGAAAAACAAGTGGGTAACCATACAATTATTTAAACACTTTAGTAAGTAAAAGAGACACTGCTTGGGCTAGATATCAAAATAGTGGATTGAGGGCACATCTTCAGGAATATTAAAAATAGATGTAAAACATTAATGAAAAAGGCAAAATGATTATTTCAAAGCTCAGCAAAGGGATGCTCATAACAACCCCAAAAAACTGTGGTCTAATATGCATGAATTGTTGAGTGGAAGCTAAATTTCAATCCCAGTGCAATAAACATCGATGGTCAGAATATTACTGACCCGGTGGTTATTCTGATCATTTTACTCTTTTTTGTTACTACTGGAGAAAGTTTACTTTGGGAATAACTGCTCCTGTTTCAGATGATAAAGGTGTTACTGACTTGCAAAGATCTAATTTCTACTTTAAATATCTGACACCCAAGTTTACAAAGAAATATTTAGCTGGGTCATCTTTTAAGACTAGAGTGGGACCGGATCAGTTAGATATAAAGCTTTTTAAACTGGCTATTGTAAATTAATAACACCTGTACAAAAATTGTTTAATTTCTCATTGCAATTCAAAGAACTCCCTGATATTTCAAAACAGGCTTATGTTAAACCAGTTTTTAAGTCTCGTGACATGCCACTGTGTCAAACTATAGGCACATTTCCATTTTGTATCCCCTGTCCAAGGCTCTTGAGAGGGTCATCCGTGATCAACTGCAGGATTACATGACTAATTATGGTTTGCTTACCAAGGAGCAACATGGTTTTTGGAAATTGCAGAACACTACCACTGCAATGACTGAATTAACTGAGGATCTCTGAAGACCCTTGGATGGGGTGAATATGTTGAAGTGGCCTTCTTTGATCAATCAAGGCTTTTGATCTTGTTGATCATAGATTGTTATTAAAAAACTAGGGAGATGGGCCTATAAGTTGATGTAGTAGCATGGTTTTTGGATTATTTGATTAATCGAACACAAAGGGTAAAATGTAATAACATGTCTCTTCTATTTTGCCCTGGGACATTGAGTCCCACAGAGTCAGTATTAGGACCCCTATTTAGTATTTTATAAATACAGTGTCTAATATTCCTAAGTATTCCAGTACAATTTTATATGCTGATGATACTGTTCTTCTCTTACAGAAATAACTACATGAAATGTTTTCATGCTGCACACATAAAACTACCAAGTGATATGCATGCTGCAAGTTTGATTCAAATGTTAAATTGGAACCGATTGCATGCATATGGCATGTGTTGCAAGCAAGTGTGGAAATCATGATTTTTATGTTAAATTGGGAAAGACTGCATGAATGTGGCATGCGTGCAAAGCGCAAGTGATCATAAATAACTGCACAGTAAAGTTAAAGTGACTTGCTTAGGATCACACCATACACTAGTGGGGTTAATGAGATTCAAAGCCAGGTCTTTATGCCTCCAAGTCTCCTGGCTTGTAGTTCTGTGCCTTTAGCCACTAAGCCACACTGTTTGCTGCATATGTGGTTTGCTTTTACTTCAATACATTCTATATCTGAATACATCTGCATGCATGCAGTATGCTTGTAGCCACTGTTATGCCTTTTCAGTTTTCTTCTCTCCTCATCTCATTTTCACAGTTGAACTATAGCACACATACCAATGGAAACACATGTGGTTTTCCCACTCCTAATACACAAACATACCCACAAAACCACTTAATTACTTATTTCTGGCCTGTACTCCTACTATTTCTCTCCATACTTTTGAATGCTTCCATGCAAACAGACTTTAGGGTGCTAACACAAAAGTAGAAATAACTCAAGACACACACACAAACACACACACACACACACACACACACACACACACACACACACACACACACGACCAGTCCCTCCCCATGCACACTGTAGCAGATACGGCTATGTTGCTACAGACAACCCACCAAGTACAGATATAAGTAAAAAGTCTCTTACTTGAGTACTAGGAGCCAGAGGCAGGAGTCTTTAAGAGATGATGTCCATGGGTCAGAGTGTTGGATACCTTATTGAAATGAATGGAGTTATTTTTTTATTACTATTTTACATGTCATGGTGGAGAGTTAGAGACTAATGAAGGCCACTGTTGTACTAACAAAGCCTTTGTTAGTCGAGTGGTGGCCTTCATTAATCTCCAACCTCCATCAATAATATACAAAATAGTAATTAAAAATACCCCTTTCATTTCAATGGTACACACCACTGTAGTCTCCTTTGTCTTTTGTCATAATGTGCCTGAGCATGGGGATGTGGAGGTTAGCTTCACTTTGGGGCATAAGCCTGACTATAGTGGGGCTCCAATAGACTGTGCATACCACACCACTCAACTGTCCATGAATGCAAGGGACAGCTCGAGAATGTCTGTAACATCTCTAAAAGGTACAGCTTATTTGGTTTGACTGAAAAGTGATATCCAAATCAGGAAAAATTCAAATGTAAAAGATTAATCTGTATATACCCTGGAGCAGTGCATCAGATTTGGGCTTAAACCACCCAGTTACCAGTCATTTTTTTCCTGGCTACATGTTCTGCCTCTCCCCAAAAAATAACTTTGTCCTGATTTTTCTCCTTAACTCCATTCCATTCAATACCCATCCACTATGGGTCTGAAGCTGCCCAAAGGTGAAGAAACATGAAAACTCATCAATATTTCAGTCCTTCCTCCTTCCCCAATTCACCTGTAAAAATATTATTTACTTTTAGTTACCCAGCCATATGGCCAGAACCTGCAGCCTGGAAAAGTGTGCCACCAGCCCAGTTTTCAGTCTGTTCCCCTCTCCTTCTGCCAGAAGCTGGATGCTAGAACCGACCATCACAGGTCCCCAACGTGGTCCACAAACAAGTCACCTCACCATCTGAACCCACCTAACCTCGGTTGTTTGTTTCTTGCTTGGTTTCTGCTGTGGCTGCTCACACTGCACTGTTCCAAGCCCATGAAGGCCACCCACACTGCAGTCACCACTGCTGCTAAGCTCTAGCTGGCTGCTTTGGGGGTCTGTGCTGTTTTTCTTTTTATGCAAGGTGAATCTAGTAGGTAAGTAGGTAGCCTAGTCTTGAGTTAGATTCCAGCTACCTTCTGCCCCTTCAGCCACCAGGGAGATGGAGACTCAGTAATAGTAGAACAACAAAATATGTTGCCACAACACTGCTATTGAGAGTTCAGTGCTCACCAACTTCTCCAAGCTGTTGTGTGCAGTCTTTCTACTCTGTGGCAGGAAAGACAGTGTCACACTTGCAAGGCTCATGCGCTCTTTCTTGGCTGGAGCTCATCCACATCACATGTGATTGTGCTACTGCTAATAGGTGGAGAGAATGGACAACACAATACAGACACAGTCGAGTCTGGAGAGTATCTGCAGCATTAGCACACACACAGGCTAGGTGGGCACTTACTGTGCAAAAGATAAAATCCAAATTTAAAGCCATTATTGCCACACCATAAGAACAACCTAGTCACACATACGGGGGCAACTGTCCCTCTGCCCTACCTAAATGGCACCCCTGCTTAATGGTAGAAATTCATTCTCAGGTGCTAATGCAATGGTTTCCACTGTGTTCTGAGGTACTGTATCTCCATATTTCATGATTTGTCCAGATCATCATGTGGGTTAGTGTTACTTATTTTGAGTGTCCATGTTCCTCACTTCAGTGACAAAATGTGAGGTATGATGCATGCTTCCAAGACCCTACTTAGCACAAAGAGAGCTGATGACCACAGGTGTATGCTCAATACAGAATGACAAAGGAAAGTAAGTGAGATGAAACAGTCATGGAGAAACACATTTGTAGCACTAAATATGCATAAGGGATTTGCATGGTCAAAAACAAAAGGATAGGCTACACAACACAGAGTGCCCTCTTCACACATCTGGAATGGGGGATGTTGACTGGCTATATCCTACATTTAATGCAGGACGAAACAATACATTACAAATTATTGGCGATTTAATGACAAAAATCAAAAGCCATTAAACAACTTGCAAAAGGATCAGAATTAATGAGTTTACCTAATTTTTCTGGGAATTCAAATAAAACGTTATTTTAATGACTCTAATTGTTAGTAGTAGTATAAGAAATAGAAACTGGTGTGTTTTTAGATGAGATTTGTACCAGCTGGCTGCTGCACACGTGAGCATGCAGCATGTGAACCTGAAGTGCTATTTAAATTATGTTCATGCCAGCTTGACTGCTACTCATGTCAAGTATGCAACACGTGGATCTGATGGAATTTTTAGAAGATGTTCACACCAGCTTACCTACTGTGCAGAATGTGAACCTGATTTGCTTTTTGGACCTGGTTCACATAGGTTCACTTTGTTTATGTGAACCACATGCAAACATTGCACAATAAAGCATGTGGCATGCATTCTGCATATACACAGCACACCTATATTTATGTAAGGGTTTTTCACTGGGATAAATGTTGCTAATTTAAAAGAACATTTGCAACTTGGTTTTAAATTAATTTGGGAATGGTTTGTACACAGCACACCTATATTTCTGTAATGGTTTTACTATTGGGATAAATGTTGCTAATTTACAGGAACATTTGCAACTTGATTTTAAATTAATTTGGGAAAGGTTCAAACTAAATAACATAGTGATAAATGTGAAAAGACCAAGGCAATGTTATTTGGTAGTAGACAACATTTTGGAAAGTGCTCAACTCTATCTATAATGACACCCAGAGGAGATTGTATTGAGCAGTTACAATTATTTAAATGCTTAAGGGTTTTTACACCTTTGCTGTCTTTCACATGCTGTGTTGACTATATTGTTGAAAGTATTAATTGCTGTGTTGGTTTTCATTATCAAAACAGGAATAATTTCACCTTGGAGGTAAAAAAATTTGTTGGGCAACAGTTTGATTTTTTCTACGGTTGACTGTGGATTAATAGTTTACTTGGCAGCATGTAATACTACCCTTGAAAAATAAATGTTGCTATAAATAATGCCTGTAGGTCTGTCCTAAATTGTAAAAGGGATACTCACAGATGTTGTTTATATACCACACTTAACTGATTACCACTTTTTAGAATTGACGATATTCTGGCAAACATGTGTAAACAAATTTCTTTTGGCCTATACTCCTGTTGGGGGTCCAAAGGCTCTTTAAGAATGTTTTAATAGATTTTCTACTAGGAACATGGCACATGAGAAGCTTCAAGTACAACTTTGTGAAACAAATCTGGGACAAAGGTCTTTCCCAATGAAAGCAGCTATGGTGTAGAATTCATTTCCATCTGGGATCTGTCATTTGAGCACTTTAAATGCTTTCAAAATTAATGCATTACAGTTGTTCTTAAATGAGACTACCTGTGATTGTAAATGATTGTTTTATTGATGTTTGTATGTTTGTATCTGATGTGGACACCTTTGAAAATGGGCTATTTTGCTCAAACATTTTTGAAATAAAGAAATTAAATTAAATTAAATATCTTTGGTGGGGCTGTGGCACAGCAAGGCATCTCTGATGCAGGTGATTGTCTTGTTCCACCCAATCCAGGCTGTTACCCAGTAAGTATTTACTGAGGTGGAAGCACCATGAGAACTGCTGTGGTCATGTGTGACATTCCCTGACCCTGAAGGACCATGTTGAGGAGCGGATAAAGGTGATTGGGGGGTTCTAAATATGTTACTAGCAAACCCTTTCTGTGAATTAAAGTAAAGAGAGGTAGTATGCATACTTACATAAGTACCTCACAGGAACAAAGCCAAAAGAAAAATAAATAATTTCAGGCTTGTTCTTCTGGGCCATAGCAGAGTTGAGTGAATTGCTGTTTTATCCCATCAGGAGGGTGTACCTCCGTTCCTCCTTGCTGGTTCTGCATGTTAGCACCCACAGCTTTGGCCCATGTTCTCTGATGGGTCTGAGATTGTATGTTGGGTCCTGAAATTGAAGGTCTGTGGCAGCTGAAGGTGCAGACAGTGGTTCATTCTCCTGTTCTTGATGTTTAGAGCCAGTTCTCTGATGAAGTCTGAACCAGTGGTTGAGGAGGCTGAGTCCCTGCACCCTCTGTGTTGTCCTAATCTTGTCTTGTCTCTCTGCCTGGATTTAGATTTTAAGGTATGCTTTTCATTGTGCCATTGTTCTGTTATTTTGCAAAGGATCAGCTCTGGTCACCATACCATGTTTCAGCTGTCATGTCTCCAAGATGGGTCCCTGTGTGACTTGCATGTGATTAGTCCTGTGGGAGTCTTGATTGGCCAATACCATGCTATATAGTCTCTCATCTATCTTCTCAGGGGTTTTGATGGTGTTGAAGACCCCATATCTGTTTATTTGCAGCCTAGAGTAATCTGTATGGGATCTCCAGGTCTTGGAAGACTTTCTTAGCTTCAGTGCAGCTTTTCCCTTCCTGGAAAGCTCTGCTAAAAAATATAGATTTTATGCTCCTGCCAGCTTAGAGAGCCCTTTCTCTGGAAAGAGCAAGAATTCTCTTTTTCCGGTACTGGAAAAATTTAGCCAGGAGTGGCTGAGGCCTCCCTCCTTTTTGGTGGTGGAGCCAGGTGTGATGTGCCCTCTCAATTTCTACACAGGGCTTCCATACATAGTTTAGCAATTTAGGAAGTCCTCTTTATAAAATTGCAGTTGGGACACCCTCATCCCTCAGAAAGCCAAGAAGCTGGAGTTATTTCTTCTGCTCCTGTTCTTGGAGTCCTCTGCATGATGGTATAGGAGTTGGATCAGCAGTACCAGTTCTTGTGTCCTGGCTTTGTGTCTGCTGTTTTTTCATCTACTTAAGAAAGGTAGGTTTCTGCATCCTGAGTTCCATGTTGGAGGGCTTGTACCTTTCTTCAAGGGTTGCCAACAATAACTTAAATGTAGTAATCTCCTTTAGGACTTGCTGAAGCAGGCTTTTATTTCACGTTCTCTGTTGAGGTGGTCACAGTGGTTGGTGCTTGTCCCACTATTCCTGTCAGGATGCCAGGCGGTCATGGTCTTTGTTAAATAACTTTGGCTTGGTTTAACTTTCCAGTACAGGACTTGGTTGTTTGCATACCTCTCGAGTGTCACGCATTGTGTAGGACATTCTGGATTTGCCCTCATTTTCTGAATTTGTCCCGATTGTCTCGCCACAGCACCTGTCAGTGTCCTGAATTTGACAGTGACAGTAGTGCTGATGGTAGCAGACCCTTTAAATGTGCATGGATGACCTCCTGGAATGATTGGCAATGAGCTCATGGAACAGAAAGCAAGTCAACTGGGGTGTTTGGTGGCTTCTCCTCTCTGAATCATTATCCCATGAGTGGCCAATCAGACAATTGGTGGCTGGCAGCTTGAATTTGACTGTCCATGCATCTACTTTCCTCATCGGGTAAAGAACTGAATTGATTTTGTAAGTGGATACCATTACTAGACCCAAAGGCCATAATCCAATTCTCCTTCGGTTCTGTTCGTGGTGTGGGCATTGCCACCGCCCAGGAGCCCCAGAGTCCATGACCCATTAGCTAGTTTTAGCTACTTAGTTGCTGCCTGCATAAAGCTTGCTTCTTGCTGCCTATCTTTGTCTCCCTTGCTGCAGCTATGTGTGTTCTCATGAATGAATGCCAGCAGCTCCCCACCCAGCCAGAAGAGAGATTCATTGACAGGCTCATCGCAGCCCACAGCACCAACACCTATCCCATCAAAGTACTTGCCCTGCACTGCCAGCCAAAGAAAAGCCAGTTGCTCTAGCCCTGAGGAGGAGGAGGAGACCTGATGGTCATGTAGCTCAACAGACCGAGTCATGGTGCTGGTGGAGTAGGATACATTGTTTAAAAGTGATGAGCAAGCCAGCTCAACCAAATGGTAGCATGGAATCAAAACATAACTATTGTTGGCAAATCCACACTCACCAATTCCCTTCAAGAAAAGCCTTTTCATGAAATAGAAATGGCATTGGTGAGTATGGATTTTGAGCTCAATTACACTAAGTTTAACTCATCACTCAGTCCTTAAGGCAAGTTGCTTACTAAATTTGCAGGCTAGATCAGTTACACTGACATACAGTGTATAAAGTTACATTATTGCATTAATGCTGGAAAAGTGGCACAGGGATTATTTGGGCAATATGTTCTGATGGGGGCAATTAGGAAAGTTGCTTGACAAATCTGCAGGTCCCCAGTTACTGTGTAAAGTTAAATTAGTGTTGCTTTAATGCTGGAAAAGTGGCACTTGATTATTCTTTTGTGCTGTTAGACTGAGTTTTCAGGCTCTATCATGCTGTTGAACAGTGTAAATCATTAAAGTGCTGAAATTCTGATGTTCCTCATGGTGTCCCTTATTTATGGATGTGGTGGCTCTCACTGTCCTTCATTTCAAGAGGTGGTGTCCTCATTTCAGAGTCCTGAGGTTGAGAGGTATGGTTGGTTGTCAGCCCTGATTCTTCTTTGTCAATTAAACCGGTGTCACAGCTCAGCTAGCCAATACCCAATTTCTAATGGATTTTGGTTAGGGTTGCTATGGAGTTCTTCAAGATGCCGTATAGTTTGGTGGCCTGCACATGCACCGCACAGTGTTACTGTACTTTATGTCACTGAAATAGGGGTCTGTAGCATTGACATGGAATCATAATCCCAAGGTAGTCTTTCCTTCCTTGAGTTAGGTTCCAACACCAAAAGTTGCCTAGACAATGGCTTAAGAGTGTTATATAACACCTACCACTGTGTGTACTGAAGTCAGTCAGGATGTATAGCTGGCAGATGTTTTCCACTATTACTCTACTGAATATCACACCCAAAATACTAAATGTACAATATATTCTTTAGGACCCATGTTGCTAAGAAAGAGAGTGATGGAAGTTGATGATAGAGGTGGCAGACATCCTCAATAAAAGTTAGCTAGCTGACAGACTGAATTGAGGGAGACTGAAGAATAGTGTAAGCAAACAGCAGCACAGTGAGGTTGCAACAGCAGTGGAAACCAAAGTGGCATCAGTAGAAATCATCAAGAAAAAGTGAAAATATCAGATGTGTGAGCAGAAGCAGCCGAGCATGAGAGTCATTCTTGGAAGTCAGGCACAGGTATGAAGTGTCAGGTCTTCATGTGCAGATAGGCATCCTGCATGTCCAGAGTCTAAAGCCAATTCCTTGAGAAAGCAGAGGAGGAGCAACTGAAGAGAGAGACCATGCAAACCATTTTGCTTGTGATGTGTTCATTCAGATCTCTGAGGTTTAAGACAGACCATAGATCACCCATCTTTTTAGGGATGAGGAAGTACTGGGAGCAGCTATCCCTTTTATGTTCAGAATGGGATACATGGTGTATAGTCCTCTTTTCCAAAAGAGTGTACACTTCAGCTTGTAGACCAATAAGTGGTCTGGTGAGTAATAACAAGGGCTGGAAGATAACAGTAGAAGGCCCTGCTAGTTCCAGTGCATGACCTTCCTGAGTAATATTCTGGATCCAATTGTCTGATGTGATCTTCTGCCATTTTATGAGGAAAAGGGAGATCTTTCCTCTACTTGAAACATGGATATAGGGGCAAGGCAGTTAGAAGAGAGTCAGATGGTAAGAACACTGGGGACCCTGAAGACTGCTCTTGAGAAGTATCTGCAGACATGGTGGACCTACTAGGTCTGCTCTCAGGGATTGGAGGAGCAGGACTCTGTCAAAAGATCCACAATCATGACCACATGAGGGCTGGGGAGCAAGGGACTTCAAGGAGCAAAGCATCATCTAAGCGGTATGTAACTCTTTCAGAGTTGGTTCTGCATCAGTGCCAAGTAGTTTCTGGCCACCATGCAAGAACTAGTTAAAGGGATGATAGTCGACAATGGTGGCAAAACCAGTAATGTGCAGCCATGAATATCTCTGAAGGCCAATACCAGAGGCAATAGCATGAGCAGAAGCATCAGAGATGTATGCCAAATGCAGTAAATGCTTACTGGCCTCCAAACCACGTGAAACACATTGCTGGACTTCAGTTTTAGTACTGCCGATGGGCAATTTATCCATAATTGTAGAAAAGATTTCCATAGGCTATAATAATACTTAAATATGTAAGCCTGGAAACTGACAATACATAGACCCGGTAGGCAAAGACTTACGCCTGTTTTCCCATAATATCCAATTTTCAGGATTCTTTGTCAAAAGGCAAAGAGCTTATGTGACACAACTGAAATGAACACTGATGATACAGTGATCTTTGCAACTGACTCTTCTGTCCATGGTCTTACCGCTAAGCTACAACTGGATTTTTGACAATATTCAGCACTGGTTCCAGTCAAACCATCTGTGCCTAATACCAAAAAAAAAAAGTTATGATATTTAGTACCCAACAGAGACTTACCAGGCTCATTTCTCTCCCATCATTCTATACCTTTAATGGTGCTTCGACTGAGGATGTCTCCTCTTCTATGTACCTCAGGTTCTGATTGAACTGTCATCTTGATTTCTGGGCATACATTAATGCTATTCACCTTATGCTTCACCCTATGTTTTGTGCACTATACAGGAATAAGGTGAGTATCCTGCTTTTTGCCCACCATGAGATTGTTTTGAAGATGATTCTCCCATCTTTGACTATGGTGACATAGTCTACAGTGCAGCTCCCAAATCCTCCATTGTCAGTCTGGACCCCTTCTTCCATGCCCTCCATTGTTTTCCTAGAACTGTACCCCTCATTACCACCACTGCTTACTCAACTCTGCCCTCTGCCACCTTTCCTTGGTGCCTGGTGTCTTTCCCATTATGCCTCCTTCACATCCAAATTCTGGTTTGGTTCCCTTCCTACCTACCTACCTAACCTGTCTTGTACCCTCTCCCCAAATTACATCCTACCATCTCTGCAGCAATGCTTCTCCTTTCCTTTCTTTTCCACCCAAGAAATCTACTGGTGGTAAAGCTGCCTTCTCATACCATTTCCATAAACTGTGGTCCTTTCTTCTACTGTCTATCCACTCTGCCTCTTCTTCCTTAAGTTTCTTCTCCATGACTTTTCTACTCCTCCTGCAACTGTCCTTGACCCTCTACCCTAACTGACTCCCCACCCTTACACATATTGCCCCAATCATGTTTTCTTTTCCTCCATTCTGCATGGTAGGTAATTTCTCTGTCTATTTAAGCTCAGTTTTCATCTACTATATGCACCTTGTTGTAATGTTTTACCCTGTACTGTTTAATATTATACTACTTTTTGAAGTAATGTAGTGCTTGTATAGACTATTGGTTTGTGTATCTGTTAAAGAATTATTTAATTTTTTCTCCTTTTGTGCTATATTTTATTCCCTTCCTCCAGGACTCATCTGGAAATGACCTGTTATCGGGTCATTATGTCTTTCCTAGTAAGATGTTTAAAATAAATTAATTAGTTTAAAGAAAGCCTAAACCTTTCATGTGTGGTCATAATGGCCGCTGAGTAAGCTTTACACTGGATGCTACAAAAGTTTTAGTAGAAGGGCAGAGTACTGTTTCTCTGCCTTAAGAGGAAAAGCCAGCAATGTACTGTGTGTAGATGGCCATGGTAGCACACTCCAGAGCAGGGTAAATAAGAGGAATTATCACAGCATGATATGTGGGGACTTCCAGCAATGTATACAGATTTCTTCTAGTGGAGTCCCTGCCTTGGTAGCAAAGATTAGCTTGTACAGCATGAGGCATAGCAGAATAAAATAAGGTGTCTTTTGGAAAAGACTTGGGGCATATACCAGTGGCTGAACTACAAGAGGAGATAGTGAAACAAGAGTCAAACCCATGGTGGCTCTTCCTCTTCATCCCTTAATAAGCATCCAGTTAGTCTGGACTGTAATCATTTAATCCTATGATGGGGGAGGGAGATGAAGAGTCACAGGAAGCAAAAGCTGAGGTAGTGGTTGGGTGGCATAGTGAGGGGTGGCAGTTCCAAAAATGCCAGTTGATGTCAACAGAAGCAACACAAAGAGTTGGGATGTGGACAATGTGATTACCAATGGCAGGTAGGGCAAAAGTCAAGAAACAGTTCAGAGGCAGTGGCTAGCACAATGGCACTAGCATCGACAGTGGCCACTGGAAGAGTCAACAGAAAACATCAACCAGACTGTGTTTCCTGCCGATACACCTGTAAATGGCTATTGAGTACAACTGAGGCTCAGCTAGAGCCTTCACCCAACCTTCATGTCTAACTGGCCATCAGCCAGCAATGGAGATTGATGATGTGGTCTGAGACTTACCCTCATGAAGATGCAGCAGTTGTCTGGCTGGGAGAGAGAATTAAATGGCATTTATGCTCAGTCAAAGAGGACATTTTGCCTTCTCTTTAACAAGTGTAATTTTTTCTTGCAATGAAACAACATGGCCACCTATTTAGGAGACATATGGGTTCCACTGTAGGAAATCTGGTAGAATGAGCCAAAGACCCTGTAGTTAATGTAATAGCTGTCCACTTGATATTCTTCATTTTCCTGCATGACATTTCCAAAGCTTCCCTGGCACCTTCTTCACCTGTGGAAAGCCCTGATAAAAGCAAAGAACTTCACATCATGTGAATGGGCCAGGTAGTCAGCACAAATGGTGTGAGCATCATCACAAAATACATTTCCACTGCACTAACAGCAAAATGGAGGCTTCTTCAAAGGCTCCAATGACAGCACACAGTCAATAATGAAAGAAAATGTAGAGAGCCTGCTGGTAGTGGTAGGGCCAGTTGGAGTTGCTATGTGACTTTTGCAGATCCATCATGTTCTCCAGAACAGACCTAGAGCCTTAAAACTATAACACAAAAATATTCAAGTGACACTATATGCTTACTAGAATGCAAATGAAAATTCCTTACTTGTGCTTCTGGATGTCTTTCACCCATTTTTCAAGTTTCCTAATCTCTCTGATGGATTGTCCCTATTCAAAAATTAGATGGTTTAATGCACTTACAAAACAAAACAAAAAGACAGAAATAAAACAATTGTTTCCATATCACCTTTCTTGTTTACACATACCTGCATAGTTTTTTAATTAGATTAGCAGCATTTTTGTAATCTTCTTTGAAATTCAATCATATCAATTCCCCGAGAATGATGTTATAGGTTTTCATTGGGTCTGGGCCTGAGAATGGTGGGCTAGAAGTGGAAAGATGGTAATATTAAAGTCATTTCTTGTACAGAACTGTCCCATGAAGCCTATTACATTTACAGATGGGTGAAACTTTTCTTCTTAGAGTCCGAATAATGTTAAAATCAAACTGAAGAAAACTCTGACAAGGTTCTACTCTTTTAACCATCCCTTGACATGTATGTGTTTTACTGTTCACTAATATGCCTTCTTGATGGCCCAGATCATGCCTGAAAATGTTACCTGGGGCCAGTGTACCAACCCGCTTAACAAATAAATAAACCAGTGCCTGATCTGCATTACTGGCATTTATTTTAGTGGTTGTAACAGAGCATGCTGCATCTCCCACCCCAGGCAAGATTTTAACACTTGCAAGATCAAACATCATGTAAGCAAGATTGTCTCAGGCTTTTGTGAGTTTAGTTTTCCTTATAAATTATATAAACTGATGTTAGAGGAGGGATGGCTTTGGTTTAAGTCTTGAAAATAGGCTGGGTGAAATTCACAAAGGTTGACACATGGCTTGCACAAGCCCTGCTTCAGACTCTGTACTGCACTGAACACATTGCCTCACCTTGTGCCTGATTCACAAAGGTCCAATACATTTGCAATACTTACCCTTTAGGGTGGCTTGCACCAAACTCCATAAAAGGTCTGCTGAGTTAGACCAGCAAAACTGTTCTAATGCAAGGCATGTGGTGCACAGGATTGAGAATCCCAATTGCTAGCCAGGAAGGCTGCAATTCCTATGTGCCATGTGTTCAGCGCACCTGGGGCTTGCAAGGCCATTGCAACACTCTTTTGAGAATCGAGCCCACTATGTTCAAAGAAAGATGTCATTTTAGAACTTGTTTGCCTGACTCAACTTGATTTAATCATAAATGTATTTAGTTATTTGTTTATTTTAAATTGCTAACAGGGAAATTGCATTGAGCCAAGGCTTGTTTCCAGGTGTGACCTAGGGAATGAGTGTACAAGATGCAAACATATACAACAAAACCTAAACAAGCAAGAAAAAGTGCAATAAACATAAATACAAACAAAAGAACAATGCAGACTATTAGGTCAATAGTATAAATAATGGTAAGAGCTAAGATAAAATACAGAAAACAAAATAAATGAGGCAAATTAATGCAATAACATATTGGTAAAACTGAAATAATTTATTATGTCCAGGTCAAATTTAACATTGAAAAGTTGCAAAATGTGCAACACTCATTATATAAAACAAAATACAAGAAGGAAAAAGTAGTAGTATTGTGTGATTAGAACACTGACCTATGGAACAAGGATCAAGGGTTCAAACCACAAAAAAAAGTACTGGTTCACATTGAAATTAATTAATGTATGGGATTTGATGACCCAGTGTTTCAGTAACCCCATCTGTTAAATTGGGTAGAGGCAGGACCCCACTGAAAATGAAATAATTCACCTTATCTTTTTTAACCAGGAGAGCCACACTAATTGTTGAAGCTTGCTTACAGATGTGACCTGGGAGAACAAGGAAGTTAAGTGACTTGCTTAGGGTCACACAGTATGCAAGTGGGGCTGTGGATTCAAACTCATGTCTCCAGGTTTGCAGCTCAGTCTTAAACCACTGTGCTGCACTGCCTGCCCTTATGTGAGCAGTCCTGGTTAAAAACATTGTAAAAAATGAGAAAGTTGCGTGCCTGTGTTCTATGGTTAGTCATTTATGCACCAAATCCATGCTTCAAGATCTTTCAAAACCATTTGTTGCTTTACAGAATGAGCACAGCATTGGTGAGTTCATGACTGTCACACTTCCAGGTGGTTCCCTTCCTGAGCACACACACATAGAGGACTGTATATGGGCTATCTTACATGACAAGAAGAGATTTCATGGTAACAAGAGACCTTGAGAGCGCAGCTTGAGAGGTCTCATAACCACAAAACCTCTAGATTAAAACAGAGCCTTGTCTGTGTATGATAGCTCATACATAGTCTTTATAGTGTATGGTACCATTTACAATAAAACTGTCTTTACTGTGCCATTTTGTCCATTTGCACTTATTTCCAGGGCCAGCTGTCTCTGCTGTGGCCACTCTCTGAAGTTTGATGGTCAGTACCTTGCATACATAAAAGATATTCTATATTGTTTTGATGCATTAGTGATGTAATCAGTGCAGCACAACAATATCAAGATGTAGCAAGTGCATCACAACATATAGAATAATGGATAGAACTGTGCACAACAAGGCTGTGTTTCCATCGAGGGGCTGATGACATCATAGACCCCGAGAGCGAAGCTCGAGAGGTCCCTATGATGTCATCAACCACCCAAGATGGAAACACAGGGCCTTGTTGGTGCACAGTTCCCATCTATTATTTTATATAGTATATGGTTCCCCAAAATGTGGTTGGTTTAATTCACAAAGTTGAGGTATAATTTCATACCTTGTGTATACCTTCAGTCACACTGTGCATCTACCCGTCCGCCTGCCGCACCGCCTGCTGCCGACCTGAGTATCTCCATTCTCACCATTGTCCCGCTGTGCTGCCGACCACAAACACGAATCCGAGGTAGTGTTTTTACAAACACTAAAAAGGACAAACTGAATGTTTGGAAACACGGAGCCAATTATGGCAGAGTCCATGTCCAAAGAATCTTTTACCCGCCCTCCCAGCTGCTCGCTAAGTGGCGCCCGCCATGTTGACTCATATTTTTTGAAAATGCAATGTTTCAGCCAATCGGAAACAGTTCAAGGGTAAAAGTTGTTGTACTATTGATGTGATGTCAGAGCGATAGTACAACAACTATTTTGACCTTTGAACTGTATTACATACAAGATTTCAGCAGTTGCTGAAATCCATTCACAATACAGGCTAACCATATACTATAAGTTTGATTCCACTAACCAAGTTCTATTGCCAATCATGTTCTACCATACACTATAAATGGCTTCCCACAATATAAGCACTTGTTGGGGGTCATTTGAATTTGAAAATACTACAGCAACCTTTGTGGGATCACAAAACTACCTATTCAACCCAACAGAATTATGCAAGATATGTAATGTACCATGCAAGTTTCAAGAACAGCACCTGTAGATGGAAGGACATCTGACATGTATGGAAGTCTAGTAATTATTCATCAGGTCTACATTTAAATGAATGGTGTGATCAGATTACATTTCTACTATGGAGTCGCAGGATATATTAAAGAATCAAAGAAAACAGCCCAGGGAAAACACATTATGCAAACTCTAGAAGATAAAAGTAATTTAGAATTGCACCATTCTTACCCAACTGAAACATTTGTGACTACAAAGAGGTTCAGAATGGCAACATTTGGGAGTTAATGATATGGAGGTATTAACTACATTGTATGCTTTAGATCCTCCTAATGCAGAGGAAATGAATGCTACAATTTCTGCCAGTTAATTGGACAGTTGTAATACTTCAGGAACACAATGAACCTTTACATACTATAACATTCCAGTTCCTAATGTTGCCAATGCCATTCTTTCAAACAAAAGCCAGGCTAAAGAGATACCTTTTATTTCCATAGACTGTTATTACAGTGAGGCATTGTGATTATTGCACTGGTAAGGAATGCAGATAGTTTACAACCTTTACATGGCTATAGATAACTATGGTCTGTTATACAGAGCAGCATTAATGATTCAATCAAAGAAAAAAAATAGCCCTTATTCAACAAACCTTTGCATTTGGTAAGAGCTGATGCATTGTACAGACTGTTCTTATTAAATATATGTCTACATGCCCTTTAAACATTTAATGTACATACAGACAGATGTTATAAGCCACAAAACAGTTTGCAACAGTCATTAGGCATGTGTTTAAAAAGCACAAGAAAGATAAAACACTTGCTCAAGGTCATATAGTAAGTGGCGCTTGATGGTGGGACATAAAACTTGGATCTCCAGACTCAGAGCTTTGTGATTTATCCTTTAGGCAACATTGTCTCCTACACCATGTAGACACATTATGTTTGAGATGAAAAAATAAAACTATCATACTCTAAAGAATTGCTGGCAAATTATTCCAGCTAAATTATAAAACTGACATTATTTAAGCTAAAAGTTACAGAATTTTGATCTGCAGCTGTGGGTCACAAACTCACAACCTCAAACTGGAAGGGTAAGGATAATTTCAAGGAAGACATAAGGAAATATTTCTTTACAGAAAGTATTGTGCATAATAGCAACAAGCTGCCCAAAGGCATAGTCATATCCTTGCAATCTCAGGAATGGGATAGCTTCAAGGGGTCATTAGAAACAAGCAGAAGTAGCAGGAACACTAAGAGCTTTGAAATGGGAGGCAGAAGAGGGCAGACTAGATGGACTCTTTGTCTATCTGTCCTCAACCATTTTATGCATCTGTGTATCTACTGTATGTACTGCACGATCTAGCCAGCAGAGTTTTGGAACTAAGCAGCTTCCTTTGTCTTCTAGAAGTTGTGTCTGTAGCACAATGGTGTTTTTCTATCAAATTGCAGTTCCATTTTGTTAATTTGAACTATGCAGTGTGTCACAAAGTAATGTTTAGCAAAAAAGTTGATCACGTGACTGGCACCTTAAACACTATGGATCCAGATCACAAGAATCAAGTTGCACATATGTAGTTCCAAACTTCAAATGGACCATTCTGTAAATCTAAAAGAAATGTATGCACATAGCTCATTCCATGGGAACATTAAAGCACTACAACCAGGCATTGGATCTGAGGGAGGATGAAGTACATGTTTTTACAAATGTATATAGTTTAAGATCTAGTAGACATCAGATTAGCAATTTTCTGGCCTGAGTCATCAAGGCTCTGTTAGAGGAAGTCTCCAAATGAGTTGGTTCCATCTGTAGCACTGCAAGCATGTGACTGGCTTGCTTGTTCATTTCCTCCTTTCACTGTGCACTCCTTCTTTCTTCTGAATGTCACTGAACACAGTGAACCTTGAATCATGACAAGAGGACTTTGACAGAAATAATGGATGTGCTTGTGACCTTGGTTCCACTGTGACTCACATCCTCTCCACAAAAGCAACATAAAGATGCCAATCTGTGTGGCATCTAACAGTCTCGCTGCTACTAACAATGCCACGCCACCATCTGCCTGCTGATTGACTGTCAGAAATCACAGATTAGAGAGATGTGACTGAGAGTCGTGGAACAGTTGGTGCTACACAACACACACAGTTGACACCAGCACAGCTCATAGAACCTATAGTAATAGCCAACAAGCCTGAATTTACCACCACTGCATATCTATCTGCCTTACTGATGGATTTTTATTTAGAATTTTAAACACCAAGACAGCTTCATTTCTGTGCAACACCAATTTTTCAAGAGGGTCCTGGAGACACTGCATCTTCAGATTCACTGAATTATAGGTGAATTACATGGGAAAAGTTTAACTGATATGCATAAATCTGAATCACTTGACAAAATACATATAATATATTCTGAGATGCAGTAAATTAGATTTGTGTCTATGCAATAACTCAATATCTGGGAGTCATAGTTACCAGTGTTCAAAGAGTTTAAACTTTGCACCACTGAGTATGCCAAGAAGTATGTCAATTCATGTAGTTTCTTACTACATGCATTTTACAATGTGTGCACCAGTGTATGGCATGCTACACATGGTGTGAATTTTACTATGCAAATTGACACACTTAGCACAAAAATTTGCAAAGAAGCAAATTGTGTCAATTTGTGTGGTAATATTTACCAGAATGTGGTGAACTGTCAAGTGCCCACTGTGCAAAACTTCACAAAGTGCAACATGAACAGCCAACCCAGTGGTGTGGAGGGCTGAGGCACTAGCCCCAATGTCTAGCAATGTCAGTAACCTTGGTTTGGGAATAGACTCAGGTTAAGAGGGTATGACCCGGGTGGGAGAAGACTGAGCATTGCAGGGATAGTTCTCCACTCTGGGGGTGAGGATGCTGGTCAGCCCACCCATAGACTGCCACTAGGCAGAGACCTAGTGGTAGTGCAGCATGGGCAGCAAACGCAAGAGAGGGACACTATGGGAAATGTCAGCTGGGTGTGCCTCTGCACAGGAGGTTGATGCTCTGCAACCTAGGGCAGGGAGGTAAACTCAAGAGAAAGGAAGCATCAGGGGCTTTAGTGAAGCCCACACCACCTAAGTGCTACTATGGCTCCACCTTGATTGTTCAATGGAGAGGGAGAACAGCCCCTCTTCCAGCCTCACCATGAGGGGCAATTCTTGGGTGGACCCTGATCAAGGTGGTATTGGGGAAAGTGGGAGCTGTCTTGGGATGGTGGGGACTGGGCTGATAAGGTACACCTGGATGCAGGAGCAGAAAACAGAATATAGAAAAACATGGAATGGGCAAATTTTCCCAAGATTTGCCCTAATTCACACTTAAATTTATAATTGTACAACACTCCTAGTCACATTATTATTAGGAGCACATAGAAATATAACTTTGGAGGCTTAAAAGTTGACAGTGAGTGGAAATGTAAGAGTAAGGGAGTACACAACAGCAGTGAGAGAAAATGACAACAAGCTGATGCCTAGTAGTCCTCAGGTCTATGAGCTGTGTAGGTGAGTAAATAAGGCCCACTTGAAGATCATACTATTCCTGAATTCTTTAATATTGTCTGGCAGAAAGGGAGACAAAGGCAGTATGTTACCAGCACCTTTATGAACTTTTGGCACATGAAAGAGGTGACTGGATAGTGACCTGTGATGGTATTTAGGCTATGCTTTGTTAAAAGTTGTCAAGTTATACAAGCTACAGTCCATGTATACATTTGTAAATTAGAGGCCTACTTGAGTTCCTGTTTCCTATCAGGGAGAAAGCCAAGGCAGTTGTATAGACTGCAGTGGTGGGTTAGTATATTATATTCTACAGCAAATATACATACACTGATTTATGCAACTTCAACATTAAAGCAATATACTAGTCTAGAGTGGATTATGTTGGATTTACCCACGCCTGGTGTGGTTCAGACATGAGGTCACAGACTGGAGGACTACACACCAGAAGTGGGTAAATCCTACATAATCCACACCTTGGAGTGGTATATTACATTATACAATGCTCCCCCTTTGACATGTAAAAAGAAAGAAAACAGTTTGTTAAATTTTTTATTATCTTTATTGTATTTAGTGCTCCATGAGAAAAATAGTCCTGGGTTGCTAGGACTATGAGCTACTAGTTAAAGTGGCATTGGTGTCCCCAGCTGGTTTAAATGTATTTCAAAATAGTGATGCTGAGAGAGAGACCATTTGTTTCTTTTAAATTTTGAAAAGCCTGAGCTGAGTGCAGTTGAGTTGCTCTTCTGCATTAAGCCTATGTGGGACACCTTACTGCTAGCATTAATGAGCTTCCATGTTTTAGTGTCTCCTTCCTGGTTGAGGACAGCATGACTCTGAGGTTATTTTGGGGAGGCATTTTGTTTTGTGGGATCAGTAAACTTGTGTGCTTATGAGGCATCAGGTCATGTATGGATCCCATGGCATGAAGCTGAAAGTCAGCCAAAGATCTTTAGGAACTCAGAGACAGAGCCAAGCCAGTATTGAAGAAAAATGCTTAGACAGATGAGGTGGGTGCAAACAAGTGGTTCTATGCTTTGTGGTTCCATATGTGAAGCTGGTTTTATTTTTTTTTTTTTTGCAATTAAAGCAGACAGCCCGATGTTGGAGGATTCCAAACAGGAATGGATGGTAGTTTGAATTGAACAGTGTGGCACCTGGAAATCTGTTTTGGGGTTTTTAGCCGATTAGGGATTGGGCACCCTGTCAGCCATACAGTGTGTGTGTGTGGAGGGGGGCATGGCATGCTGGGGTGGGCTCCAGCAAGCTACTTGGGTTGTGGGGGTGACCAAGAAAAATGGAGCTGTCTATGACAGTTGCTCAGATGTAGTGTTGACATGAGCACTTTGCATACTGCCGATGGCAGTATGCAAATTGCCTACATGTTACCACTGCTGATTGAAGCAGTCTTTTGCTTTCAGTTGAATGCCACTGCATCTGAACTGCTGTCATAGACAGCTCAGACATTTATTGGTGTGGTGAGGCCGCACCTGCAAGAAGGAGCAGGGCACTGGAAGCGGGTGGCACTCCTATGAAAATTCATATGGTGGTTCTATGTTTCTTGCACATGTGTGCAAGCAAGCATAAAATGACAGAGCATTGTGAGTGCTCCATCTAGAGTATTTTATGGCAGACACTGGGAAGTGCAATCCAATATCCTTGACCAGGCAGATGGTGGCAGAGGGTCACTAAAAGTAGTTCACAATTCACGGGCAGGTTTCCTGCTTCCTTGTGCTGAACCTACTCTCATGCACTTGCATTAATTTTGCTTACTATGCCAATTAGCTTTAAAAATAGACAAATGCACTATGCTATAAAAATAGTCACTAACTTCAGTAATTAGATAGAAAAATGAATGTGCTCAATCCATGTAAACTGTAATGCAGGACACAGACATATTGATCAGACTCTGGCTTTCATTAAAAAAAGTTCTTAGCCTAAATGGTTCCAAAGAAAACTTTTAAAGAAATTGTCTTTCGAATGGGCTAGCCCAGCAAGGTTTTTCACCCTAGCAGTCTCTAATCCTATAGCTTTCATGCTTTAATTAAAGTGGCAAACATAGATGTTCTGTAATTTTCTGTCGAACTGTGTAATTAACAAACATTTCAGCTTTCATTTCCTTACCTGCCGGTCAGAAGTTCATACATTAGAATTCCTAGTAACCAGTAGTCTGCTGAAATGTTAAGACCTTTATTCAGAATTATCTCCTGAGCTAATGCTGCAGCAAGATTTCTGAATACTACTTGATAGTCGGATCATATTACTTCCTCACTCCGGCTCTAAACTGGCTTCCCATTAAACAGTACATTAACTACAAGGTACAGTTGTTAGCATATAAAGCCATGAACGAGCTGGGACCCTAATGCCTCAAAATCTCTTTACTCTCTACACTCCTATCAGGATTGTAAGGTCCATGTGGCAAGGACATCTGACAGTGCCACCATCCTGTTTGAAACTGGCAGGGATAGGGTCTTTCTAGTGGCTGCCTCTACTCTCAGAAACTCACTACCATTTGACATCTGCCATTCTCCTGCATTATCAATATTTAAGGCAAAGGTTTTAAATGCTTTTAAACACATCTATCTGGATTAATTGATAAGGAAGTTTATTGCCAATTTTATAATTTATATTTCTATGTAAAGCAGCTAATGCCCCACCTCACTTCTTTTCTAGTATGCAATTCATTGAGGATTGCCTGTCTGTTTGCAGACTGTGTGTGTAGTGTAGATTGCCTAACATTTTGTAAAACTCTTAAAGTGCTTTGATTTTTTTTATTCAGACAAATGCTCTATGAATAAAGCTACTATACCAAATGTATTGTCTTTATATTGATAATGACAATGCAAATTCACAAGTCAATAGCCTTTAAACAAGCTAAAATAATATGTTGTATACCATTGAAAAGGTCAGGCTGCCTCCTTTCCAAAAGTATATATAGTAGTAAGAGATCCTGTCATAGCCTGATTGGCTGCAATGTTACTGCCTTCAGTTACATCAATATAAAACAATCAGGGGCATCATTACCTCTTTGAGTGTGGTGGGCATCTGCCCACAAAAGTCCAAAGTATTAATTTTGACTAGATGTAGGGTTGTAAAAGTATATCTTAGTGCTCTCTCATAATTAAATTGTAATTGTGCCATTGCAGAAATTTTCTTGATGTGATGTCCCTAAAAACAGTACATCCACATATAAATTACATTGATTTACCCAGTATATAGAAACATAGACATAGAAACATAGAATGTGATAGCAGTTGGCAACCTCTCAATCCATCTAGTTGGACAGTTTCCTACCCCCCACCCCTATAGAACTTATTCCCTAATGGCCACCTTGTGTATGTCTCATGCAGTATTAAATCTCCCAACTGCTTTAGCCTCACATGTCTTGGGGAAAACTGTTCCCAGGTACCACCACTCTTTCTGTAAAAATAACTTCCTCATATTCCCCTGAATCTACCTCCCCAGCCTCATGCTGTGTCCCTGGTTTTTGTGCAGTCTCTGATCTGAAAGAGGTCTTGCACCTGTACCCTGTTCATTCCTTTGAGCTACTTGAATATTTCTGTCATATCACCCTCTTCTCCTTTTCTTGAGTGAGTACAAGTTTATTTTGTTCAGTCTCTCCTCATATGGTCTGTGGTGCAGTCCTTGATTCTTCTTTGTAGCACTCATCTGCACCATCTCCAGCCTGTATATATTCTTTTCTGAGTGTGGCCTCCAGAACTGGACACAGTACTCCAGCTGGGGTCTCGCCAGAAACCTATACAGTGGCAGTACCACCTCCCTCCTACTGCTTATAATGCCCTTCTGATACACTTCCATCATTCCACTAGCCTTTAGTGTTGCCTTTTCACACTATTTAGCCACCTTCAATTCTTCTGATATAATGACACCCAGGTCCCTTTCTTGTTTGCTTGTTGACAGCTTTTCTCCCCTAGGTAGTACTCCTTGTTGGGTTGCCCTTTCCTATGTGCATGACTTTACACTTTTTAGCATTGAATTTTGTTGCCATGCTTTAGATCATGCTTCCAACTTCTATGTCTGTTTCCATTTTCTTCACCCCTTAGGGTATCTACCTTGTTACAAATCTTGGTGACATCTGCAAATAGACATATCTTCCCATGAGCCCTTCTGTAATGTCACTAACGAAAATATTGAAGAGGAGAGGCCCCAGCACTGACCCCTGGGGCACCTATAGATCACCTCTCTCCACAGATAAGGTACCATTCACACGCACCCTCTGTCTTTTTCTATTCAGCCAGTTTCCTACCCAGTTTATCACTTCCTGCCTTATTCCCATGCTCAATGTATGCATCAGTCAGACTTTTTAATTGTGTTTTTTACTATTTTTTAACAGTCTCTGATGTCTGAGATATTTTCATGAAAAATCAATAGTATTGGTATACAGCTGGGCATTATACAGTCTTTCTAAAATGGAATACACATTTTCCTTAAAATACTAATTTCCTTCTGTAATCCACAATAATTCTATGATTTCATTTTGAAAGCATAGAAAGGTAATTAATGATAGACATGTGATTTAACACAAATAAATACATAAATAAATACATAAACAAATAAATAAATAAATAAACAAGCTAACATGCGTACTCATGAAGGGCAGGTCAAAATATCAATAAGAAAGAGGCAAAAGTATCAGTTTAATATGCTATGATCTTCTATTGAACGTTGTCTTGAGGCTGCAAGATCATTAATGTAAGAGTTTACAGAGGTGTGACAAGTTATGTTTTTCACTCTAGCAGTGTCTAATTTATAGTTTCTCATGCATAATTAAACTGGAAAGAACAGATGTTCTGCAATTAATGTGACACACTGCAGTTAACAAACACTTCAGATTTCATTTCCTTACCTGCCGGTCAGAAGTTCGTACATTAGAATTCCTAGTGACCAGTAGTCTGCTGAAATGTCATGACCTTTATTCAGGATGATCTCTGAGCTACATATTCTGGAGTGCCACAAATGTCCATGTTTTCTTTCCAAAGCCTATTCTTTTGCAAAACCAAAATCAACCTAGGAGACATGACATGAGACAGGAATTATAAATTAGTACTGTAATTTTATTCTGTGAGTAAAGAAAAACTAAATTAAAATAAATGAGTTGCTCTTAAGGGAACATAGCTACTGTTAACTGATATGCTTCACTTCACCATTTTTCTAGTACAAAGGTTTTCATTTATTTAGAACATAAATTACAGTAGGTTATTTGTAGATCATGTTTTACAAGCTGAATAGTCAGTTGAGGATCTGCCTATGTTAACTGACAGCCTGTACTATTATATTTTAACAGAGTTTTTGTTGTAATTGATACGTGAGATCTACATGTGGTCTCTGAGAACTCTCTCACAATAGAATGACAAAAACCTTGATCCATTTTGAAGTCACAAATTTAATCTTTAAATTCTACAAAGGTCATAAACAGTGTACACATTAAAGAGCAGCTGACACCTTCAGGAGAACTTTAACAAAACATAATATTTAGACACAGTTCTGCTTGTATTTCATTAGTTCTGTATTCTTCCTTCCTATTATTTTTACTGAGGTCGTTTGCATGAAAACAGGATCTTTGCTTCTGAAGAGTTCATCTATTCCTGTTGCTTTCTCCTACTGGAGGTCACAATGCACTGTTTGTGACACCACAGTTAATCTTATGGCAACAGATTGTGATGTCACAACAGAGGATTATGACTTCAAGTAGGGAGTAAGCTATATGGCAGATGAACTCTAAAGAACTCCAAGGGATAAGGATCATATATTCATGCAAATTTATCCAGTAATAAAAGGGAGGAGCAATATATAGACTATAAATAGAATGCAAGCAGAATTGTGCCTAATTATAATGTTTTTGAAGTTTTATTTGAGGCATCAGTAGCTATTTAATAACCAAGCAATTAAATGTGATATTATTATTGTTGAATGTATTCTAACATTGTAAAACTCTTCATCCTCATATGCACTTTCATTAGAAAAAGAAGGTCAGTGGGTTAAAAACAGTACAACTTTACTTTTTTAATTACATGGTTTTACATGAAGTTGACTGACTAGGTTACATATTATTTTGACATGACTTCAAAAGTATCCTTTTACCTTTATTTACTTTTCATCACATACTTTTCAAATTTCTTGACTTCTTCCCTTAGCATTCCAGACATTTCCTTGTTAATAGATGTATAAGGATCAGAAGATAATGACTGTAAACTTCCTGCTGAGGAAGTTCTAAGATTTGGGGTAAGAAAGAACATAGAAAAAGTCAGAAAAAATACTAACAAAAATGGAGGTGGGCACTTCTGTTGCTACAGCGTTAATCTACGTAGAACAAATATATTCTTTAACATGGCAGACATAGAGCCTTGCTTCCTTTCTTTCTATACACACTACCTCTATAAAACCAGATGACGTATTGCACCTCATTTGAGTAAAGAGTATATACTCTACTCATATTTTCAAAAGAAATCACAGCAAAGACAACATTAAGATAGCAGCAAGGTTTGGATAAAAGCCCAAAAGTCAGGAAATCCAAGTTAGGGATTTAAGGATAGTAACCCTGACTGCATCTGTTCTATGAGATCCTACCTGTAGGATTGCTTTACCAAACGGCACATCGCTCAGTTAACTGTGTAACCCTATCATGCTTACAGGAATATAGTTAGGTTTCTCATCCCTATGTCCTTTAAATTTGGGCTTCCTGACTTTTGTGCTCTGCATGCAAACCCTGACATTACCTTAAAGAGCTAGTACACTGCCTGAACTTAATACTGACATTTAAAACATGTCAGTTGTTACTTTTGCATCTGATATATTTTTTCCTTTTTCACTATTTAGAATATATTTCTACTAATTGCACAAGGTATTATGTGTAGAACTATTGTTTAGTCTGAAGCTGATATTTCTAGTTCTAGTCCCATTCATACATCATCAACTGTGACATCTAACTGACGAAGAAGAGTCAATCATATTCAGCCAGGTCGGCCTCTAGTGATGTCACAATGGGTGAGATCACAATGCTGATGCCATATGTAGGAATAGAACCAGATATGTCAGCTAACGGGTAAAGTACTACTCTAAACAATCAACTCTGTATATCACACATAAAATCTTCTATTTGTGGGAAAAAGAAAGATACTTCAGAAAAAGAGTTGGACTACTTTTCAAAAATGAATGCACAATCTGTCTATTCTTTTTGGTGTAGCTAGCTCTTTAATGTAGTCATTTTACAATAAATTCACATTCTTTCTTTTAAAGCCTTCCTCCCAAAAATACTTCTTCTAGCCTTTTCCTGGTGTAGATACATAATGCCCCACATGGGCATCCTTCCATCTACTGTCATGTTCCAACTCTCCCTTGTGTCCAGTCAGTTACAACCCCACCCTGTTCTCGACCATTCCAGCAGTCCCTACTTTCCAATGACACCTCCTTCATGCTCCTTGCCCCATTTAAAATGATTTTTGGCATTGGATGCCACCCCATCCTTTTCTAAGCACTTCCAGATATCCAGCTCACCATTCTTCCCTTTCATTTGCAATCCTTCTCTGGTGTCCAGTGGTACCCCTTCCTAAGAATAAAAGATTTAAGCCATTGACAACATCAGTTCAGCTTTGACTTGGAGACCATAAATTCAGTTCAGCTCTGAGAATTAGTCTGAACTATTTCTGCTTCCATGCAGTAATTGGCATGGGGTAAAGAAGACAAAGGGGGTAAAAATCTTTAGCAGAGCAAAGGGTTATTGCAGCTTTTGGTAGCAGGTGCTGGTGGTTGGCATGCATTTGCTATGCATTACCATTTATGGTGGTGTGGCAGAGTCTGTAACACTCACTGAAAGTGCAACAGCTCAGTGTGAGCTATAGCAATAGTGACTATTTACTGCTGACCTCTAGGCCAATAACCCACCCACTGACCCACCCCTACCCCCACCAACACACACACACATACACACACACACACACACACACACAATCTGTAGTAGTTAACTACTGACTGCACATCTGACAGGAGAACTGTGCACATCACTCATTCTGTTGCCATCCAGTTCATACTGGTGGCTGACAGGTCATATCTAACTGATACTGACTCTGTGTGCTCAGTGGTACACCTATTGAGCTTGTTGGCACTGATGACAAGGTGTAAGTTGTTATAATGTAATCAGGAGGAGGAGTTATGCTGCTGCTGCTGGGAATGGTGAGCTGGACTGTGGTGCCAGTAAAAGAAGTCTGGGAGATGTGTCACCAGGGGTGTTGGGGCTAGTGGGAATAATAATGGTGTCACATTTTGACATGTAATAATAAAATGACAGTTAAAGTTGCCTTTGTTAAGTATAATTTTTAAAGGTCAAACATTCAAGATTCTGAAGTTGTAGCCTTGAGCAATGTGTTGCAACAACATTCCCAGTTGTACTGAAACATCTTTCTGAAGTGATCAGTGCTGGAGGTAATTCAAGATACAAATACACTTTAGTCAGTGCAGGCCAAAGGACCTTCCTGTCTTGCCAGTATTTGACTGGATAACTGTGTTTGCTACATAGTGGCAGTGTTAGATTAGCCTGCATCATGTACAGTACTCCAATAACAGATCCTAGCCTTCCTCTTGTTATCTCTGAACAATGCCAACATTCAGTATCATAATGCTCCCAAATGTACTTGGTTGCCTCAGGATCATCGCTATCTAAGCCGTCTTCTTCCATAGCACTGGTACCAAATTAAGTCAGCAGAAGAAGACAAGCAGTATGACCAGGACATTGTGTATGCACATTCATGCCAGTTTCTTCTTGCTGTTGTCACTGTTCTACAATAGGTTTTCATAACATGTTTCATTTGATATATTTTATGGGTAAATGAGTAATACTGAACATATCTTTATAACTGAGATCCAGTAGTGTTGTCATGCTACATCATGAGGATGCTCTAATGCTGTCTATCCTGTCTGCAAGTTCTGTTAGAAACACCTCTCCTGCTTCTTTAATATTATATTATGAATATTGCATCCTACTCCTTCTACTACTACAATGGATAAGATGAACTAGTGGTGTCACCACCCTCCTCCTCCTCCACCATCGTAACTGTCATTCTTGTGCCCTACATCATTGTTACTTTGGCTACAGTTGCTACCATTCTTGCTTTGTTTGGTTGCTGTAGAAGATCATAAATTACACCATGTGTGCCATTCAGGTGGACTCACTATAGGAATGACCATGTTACTTCAGCACTGAGTGCCTGTTTAAATGGTCACAGAAGCAGAACAAACCTTTGCAAAACACACCACTTTATGTATGTCAGATATCCCCACAGGCCACATCCTTGAATTCCATTGCCTGGAACACAGGCTTCTGTTCCATGAGTCTATCCATCATATAATGCACAGAGTTCCACATTGTGGAAATGTCTTTAATTAAACAATGCTGATGAACAATGTGCTTCAACTGGCAATGGCAGTGGAGCTTAGTGCATTTGAGAGAATGATGGAAGTATTCAGTGATGTGCCATCCAGTGTCAAGGGTTTCTTTTAACTGTGCATGTTTGTCAAGCACATAACTCACAGTCACATATACAGCATATGGAAAACAAGGTGTATAGGGAAATCACCATCATTTATCCCCTTCAGCATACTACTGCCACTGTCTGTCATGTGGGTACAATCCTAGATCACGATGCTCTATACAGATGCCTAGCAGTGGATGGGTGTACTGTGGAATGCTTTCCTCTTCATGACAAACATGCTGAGTTACTTCCTCTATTGGTTATCCAATGTGAGGCTGTCACTTCAACATACAGTAACTCCTGAAGAGGCTGATGGTAATGCAGGCAGAGTGGAAATGGTGGTAGAGCTTGATATAGACACAGCCCAATGGGCAGTGAGACTTAGGATGGTTTGGTTGCCTCTACTGCAAAATATGTCACTAGTGAAATGCATATACCCAGCCCTGCCCTTCAAAAGTATCATCATCTGTGAATGTACCCTGCAGTACATATTGGGATAAACACACCTGAAAAATGTAAACATGATGGAATGTTGAATTTGGACCTCACTTGTTGCAACAATTTTTGAAAGCCGCTGTCTTCAAGATGGCCTGGTGGCGCTGAGAGCTGAGGTGCTAGACATACTTTGCACCATAACAGTGACCTGGGTTGGATGCGGACTGGAGTCATAGAGTGTCAGCCGGGAGGGAGAGTAGTGAACATTCAGAGGATTTCTCTCTTCCATTGGGAGGGAAGAGTTTCAGTTCACAGCTATCACCTAAACCCTTATGCTGGCTGGGGTGAGGCAAGTTAGGACTACAAGCACTTGGGGATGGAGTGGAGGCTGCTGATACTCCAGGCATGGCAGTATGCATGGAAGCATCCAAGCAGCATTGCACATTGTCTCTTTGAGGGAGAACAGAGAAAACAATCCATGGCTGACCAAGCTGCCACTGAACATGACTGCCTGGAGCCCTGCCCCCATTGAGCACTCAGGCCATGCTGCTTCTTGCATGAAGGCCTAAAGGAAAGCGGAAGAGTGAAATTGGGGCAGTCAGCATCCAGAGGGCAGCTTGGACACTGTGTCAATAAAAATTACTAACTGCAAAAACAAAAGCAGGTGTCTTCTATGATAGAGAATGGCTGTAGAACAAGGACCCTTATCTTTCCAATGAACTGTGTTATTACTACAGAACTTCAGTGAGTAGAGGACAGTATAATGTAGCATGTAATGACTTGAGTAGTGTAGCTTACTTTGCTCGTGGTGGTTGAAGTGGTATCTTTGAAACAATATATCAGCTGCACTGGCTGCATTACATGATCAAATCATTTAATTCTATCACTTCCAATACCCATTTGCCCTGCTGCTACTGCTGCTGACCTGTCTGACCAACGTGGGGATTGGAAATGGATGAGGTTACTAGAAAGAAGCCATCCTCATGTTTTAAATGATCAGCCAGGACACTGGCTCAAAATATTACAGTAGACTGACCTGGACTGACCTTTCAACCACACTGATTGCAACATGCTTTCAGTTGATTTTTGGTGCCATCTGTAAAATATTCCCACACTGCATAAAATCTGATTGTTTGGATTGCTTGGGGAGGAGGGTGATTCTTGAGGAATTTTGTGGTGAATTCAAGATGATTTTTTTCTGCTACTGTGGTATGATGTGGTTTGGAGTAGCCAGGCAGGTCAGCAGTATATGGTACAGTACTATGGGTCTGATCACAGTTGTGTCTGTGTGTTGTGTGTGTGTGTGTGGGGGGCACTTGTCTATAGATTTTCCTGACTGAGAAACTTGCTTTCTTGCTTTTACCTTTTCATTATTTTTGTAATTTTGCCATTTCCTCCATGATAACTTCAACTCCACAGTGTCTCACTCATCACTACCACTAGTAAGTGGTGTAACTAACAGCAGACTTTCAACCTTCTCTTATTTTTAAACCTCCTCCTCTTCTGCATCTGCTTCATTGTGTCCTTCGTCCTTGCTTGCTTTTCCTCTAATCTTCCTCTTCTTGTACATTTTGTTCCCCTTTCCTCTCCTACTTGCATGAATGATGTGCTGTCCCCTGTCCTTTCTCATCATCCTCATGTGCTTCCTCTTCTGCTACAGTACCTTCTCACACTTATAGCCCTTGCTCTAACTGCTTCACTTCAATCCCATGTAATGATTTTTGTAACCCTTGGTCGCCTCGAAAACGGACCTTTGGGGCCCAGAGAGCTCACCAGATTATCAAAATTTAATAAATAAATAACCCTCACTGGCACTCCATAAGCTGCCTTGGTAGCAGTGCTACTGGCATACCTCTGTAGAACTGTAGGGTTGATATACATTGGCCTTCCACAGCCCTGTCCCATATTCCTATTAACAGCTGTACTTTTTCTTCTGGTGACAAGATAACCCTAGTGTCTATGATATTTGCAGACATACTGTCACCTTCCTTATGGAATCGTGAGCAGCAGCACTGGGTTGGGTGACACTGCTGCTGATGCATTGTTTGGGGATAGGAGAACATCATATATTGCTTAAAGGAGGACTGGCAATTGCCCTTCCCACACAAATGTAAAGGTGGATGGTGTGACAGATGTTGTCATGTTCTTCATACAAGAAGGACTGTGGTGCTTATCTTTACAAAGCTGGGTGGATCGATTCTATACTGAGTATGAGAACTTGAAGCATTAAAAGGAGGAAGGGGGGTACTGTGCTTTTAGATGGCTCAGTGTGGTTTCAACACTAGATGCACTGGATGGCCAGCCAAGAAAGCTGCTTGAAGGGGGAGGAACCAGTGGTTCTCTGTGGAATAATGGACTATGGTTTCCTTGGCCATACTATCATGTGCTCATCCCTAGTCCTTCTCTCAGGCATAGCCCCTGCCTCACCATTATGACACCCAGTCCCTGTTCCAACTCCTTTCCACCAGCACTGCTTGCAGAACTGGTACTTGTGAACTGGAATGGCAGAATGGTTCCCTGTGCTGTCTCCCAGCATCCTTTCCCATGCTGCTTTTTCCTTATGACTTCTGCAGAACACAACAGCAGATTCTCTACACACATACCCATCATCCACACTGACACCCTCCTCCTCACCTCAATGAAAGACCTTGTATTTCACTGCAGCAGCCTACTTCACTTAGTTTTCACTTACAGGCCTGAAAATAATAAAGATAGATTTCTTTGTGATGGCCGAACACACCACTACCACCAGTCAGATTAATAATTCATAGTCCCACACCTGTACATGCTTCTAACGACTCTGCCCTGCTTCTGCAGCAAGGGCAAAAGTATAATTTCATGAAAATATTAGTAAAGGAAAATAATAGGAGTCTGTGACCAGTTTTCAGGGACGAAGGTTTGAAGGTGTTTTTTAAAATCTCTAAACTGGCACATCTCAGCTCATAGTTGTCATATAAAGCTGTATTTGGTGTCTAAATAGAGGTTTTGAGGGTCAAAGAATTACTTTTCAATAAAATTTTCTTTCTTGAAGCCAAAGACACCATAGCAACATGTTCTCAAATTTCCACAATAAGGGCTGCTTAATTTCAAATTCTCCCACCCTCAAAACTTGAAATTTGTGTTTCTAAATTTAAGTATATAATGCATGTCATTTTCAGTGTCAGAAAAATAGCCAACTTTTATTTTTGCAGAATCTGGTTAGTAACATTTTTAATTGAAATTTTCTAGTTCCGTAACATTAGTCGCATTGTATAATTATTTAATATTCATAATGTTCAAACTCTTATTGCTGTTGTGACATTTTCCAATCAATATTTGAAGTACTGTCTTCATTTGAGCATGCCCAAAATCTCCTACTCATTTTCTTCTTCCATGTAATTCTCGGAGCCATTATCAGAATCATAGCCTGTATCTGATTCTGCATCTTTTCCAGCTGTTGAGATATTCTCTTGTGCTACAATATCCTGAGGCTTTTGGTAGAGGTGCCTTTGTGTATCAGAGAGGTTGACATTTCCTTAAAATCAGAGTCCAGCCATGGTCCTGTGGTGATGGTGGAGCATTAGGCTTGTCATAGTTGAACAGGATGTACAGTTGGTAGTTCAATCAATCAATCAATCAATCAATCATTATTTATTTATAAACTAGCACTATTCCAAAACCATAGCTCTAGTATACAAACAATAAAAAGTTCATGTAAAACAACTGAAGGAGCTCAGATAAGATCAGAAAATCCTAAGTAAATAAGTAAGTTTTTAAGCAGATTTAAAACTCTCCACCGACAGGTACTGTCAGATCCGACGAGGTAGAGAATTCCTCAGGATGGGGCCACAAATTAAAATACGCAGGCCCTAGATGTCTTTAGATGAACCCTGAATCTCTAGCAATCCCTCATCAGTGGAGGAAGGGTTGGAGGGCATTAGGGATGAAGAAGGTCTTGCAGATAACTCAGTCCCTGTCCATGTAGGGCCTTATAAGTCAGTAAACCAACCTTAAGGTGATCCGCTACTGAACAGGCAGTCAGTGCAGATTGTGCAACATCAGCGTGACATGACAGCTACAGGGTAGCCCAGTCAACAGCCCAGCTGCCGCATTCTGCACCAGCTGTAAGCAGTGGATATCAACTCCTGGAAGCCCTAGGTACAGGGCATTATAGTAATCAATGCGTGAGGCTACAAAGGCATAAACCAAAACTGGTTGGTCATCGAAAGAACTAGGTGCTTGATCTGCTACATTCCTTAGATGGTAAGAAGTCTTGACAATGGACAACACCTGATGTTTAAGTGTCAATCCATCATCAAGAATCACACCCAGATCTCGCACTCATTCAGAGATCGCCAGATGGTGACCACTGAGCCAAAGCTCTGAAGCTCGCCTCCAACAGCCCCTCTACCCGATGACCCCGGTCCACCACCAAAACCTCAGTCTTGTCCAGATTCAGCATCAGCTAGCTGGCACTCATCCAATCCTCCATCTTGGAAAGGCAGTTGTTAAAACTGAGATAGCTCCCCCTGATCAGGCACAAAGGACAGGGTAGAGCTTGAGTATCATCTGCATAGCAGTGAAAACTTAGCCCATACCACCTACAATGTCACCCAATGGCAGCATATACACTGTGAATAACATGGGGCGAGCACAGAGCCTCAGGACCCACATGTCAGGAGACCTTGTCAGAGGAGTAAACCCCACAGACAATTCTCTGAAACCTGCCAGTGAGGAAAGAATGGAAACCATCTGAGAACTGTACCAGACAGTCCACAGATTAACCGCAAGTCTCGACTAACACCCATGGTCCACAGTATTAAATGCTGCTGGAGATCAAGAAGAACCTAGATGGAATGGCTTGTTCGATCTCTTGCTGTTAGGAGATCACTGAGGACCCCAACAAGGGCCGCCTCAGTACTATGCCATTTCTGAAAACCAGACTGAGAGGATCAGATGTAGTTGATGGTCAAAGGATCCTCCAACTGCAGCGTGACCACCTTCTCAATAACCTTACCCACAAAGGAAGGTTAGAGATAGATCTGTAGTTAGCAAGACAGTCTGGATCAAGAGGTGGTTTCTTAAGAAGGGGTATCTCTACCACCTCCTTCAGGGTGTCTGGAAACACCCTGGAATCTAATGAATACAAGACTATCTCAGCAAGGACTGGGTTGATGATCTCAACTCATCCCACAAGGAGGTGCATTGGGCCTGGGTCCAAACCACAGCAGGTCAGCTGCAGAGACTGGATAATCTTCACGACATCCCGATCGCCAGCCGGTTGAAGTCAGACCAGACATACTGAGGAGCTGCCACTCTCCCACCGATCACAGTCAGCCCCATTGGAGCACCCTGTGCGAATCTCAGACCTGATGTCAACAACCTAATTGGCAAAAAGCGAACAAATTTGCCGATTTCTCTATGCGACTATGCTCTCCAAAACTGCAGACAGGCTGGATTGCATTGTCTGTCTAGAGTTCAGAAGAGCTGAGCCAGTTGATTTTGTGCCGCAGCAAACTCCAAGGACAGGAACTCTGCCTTCTTATAGGAGACAGTCAATTGATAGTCCTTATAATGGGCTAACAATCAAAGTCTGTCATTATTCAGGCCTGATTTTGCCAGCAATGCTCCACCCTTATCCCATATTCCTCAGCTCCTCAAGGTCCCATCAAATTAAGGGGACCGAGGGCACTGGTTAAGGGCGAACACAGACAGAAGCAAAACAATCCAGTCAAAGCACCATCATAACCCTGGACTAGGGCATCTTGGTCACTGCTATTCCTCGGCAGCCCGATAGGTCCAGTACCACCAACAGGCCATCAGGGATAAACTCCTTAAAGGGTGATACTGGACCATCTCCATAGGGTAGCGGACCTGGAAATTGAACCCTATGGTGTGATTGTCTGACCAACTGAGTGGCTCCAGCACCAAATCAGAGATCTCCATAACTAGAAGGAAGACTAGGTCCAATGAATGACCTTGACTATGAGTTGCAGAGGTAATCACCTGTGAGTAGCCCAGCAAATTCATCAATTGGAGGAAGTCTTAACCAAATCAGAGAGTTCATCATCGACCCAGGCATTGAGGTCCCCAGCACCATCTATCTGGGAGACTCCAACACCATGTCAATGATGAGGTTCTTGACTTCTTGCAGGAATTGCTTCTACTTCCAGGTGGATGGTAGATGAGAAGAATCCTGTACCCCACACCTGTACCCATGATACATTCAAAGGACCAAGACTCCCCACTGGCACCTTCACAAGGCTCAATTGTGATCTAAAACCAATGGCCACTCCCCGCTCTATGTTCCAACCTCAGGCGGTGTGCCACCAAAACCCAGCTGGAATTGCTGTCTACAAAATTGGGCCAGAATTTTCATCCAGCCAGGTCTCAGTGATGCCAGCCAGGTCTGATGATTCAACAAGACCAGCCATCACTGCCATCTTGTTTTAATACACCTGGTATTGCATAACACCACGTGAGTTGTATGAGACCCCAAAGCTGACCGAGTCATCCGCCCACACAAAGTGGAGCTCTTGGTATGGGAACCAGACAGGGAAGACTCTGTCGGGAACCCATTTCACCCCAGAGCGCCTCCTAACCCCACCACTCTAATCCAGCCACTTGGTTCCACTCTCCTGAGAGGTCCACAGCCCCAACCCCTATACCTTCTCCTAACAAACCCCAATGTATGGCATTGAGTATAAATTTCAGCTGGCAAATGAGGAAAATAAAAGGGCGGAGGTAGCGGACTCAACAGGAAAGTAGCGCCTGACGGGAGAGACCCTGCCAACACATAATAAATAAACAAACAAACAAATTAACCAAACAATATAAACAAACTAAGTAATAACAATGAAAATAAAGATCCCCACCCAACCCACCCTAACACTTTCCAAATACAATTGCATTACAAATACAATGACAAATAAATAACAACAAGTGAGTCAGTATAGAAGATATTTTTAATGATAGGTCCCTCACCCCACCACACCACTAAAATCCAAGCACTGTTCTCTCACAACAGCACATAGAGACTAAAAGTAAAACATGCAGATCAGAGACCTCTCACAACCTCACCATAGAGCCACCTGATGTCTCAGCCCTTAAGTTACCAAAGTACTTATCTTTCTCCGCAGTCCAGATGATCAAATAAAATCCAATATTTGAAGTAAACATGCCATACAGTCCGAGCAACAAGCACACGCAAATTGTAGCCGTACTCCAAAATCGGGACCACCCCAGTGACAGTCCGAACCCCCACAGAGCATTAGGGCTGCACACCAGTCCCCTCTCAGAGCCAGCAAATTTCTTCTTAATCCTGGTGGTACCAAAAGGTCCAGTAAAATATGCCATCTCATAAAGGAAACAGCAATCAAAGCCAAAAAGACCCTCAAAGCCAGCACCAGCTTGAGCCTCCCAACCACCACTCCCCAGGGTCAGGGCCCCAGACCTAGAGTGGCCCATTGATCGCTCAAAACTGCAAGCCCCTTGGACAGACAAAAAGTGTCACCCTTTGGTGAGCTTCCAACCTGTTAATTGCTTCACCTTCAAATCATGTGAATCATAGTCAGGAGGTATTCTATGGGTTGGCTTTTTCTTCATTTTGTCACACTTTGATGCCGAGCCTCAGCTAGCATTTTGCTGATACTAGCTTGATAGACAAACCTGATAGTGAATTCCCATGTTATCCAGAATATTTGATGTCACAGGAGAATCTTTCCAACACCTGACAACAACAACCTATTTGCTGCTTCAGATTTCAGTGCACTTTGAAATACTGACTTCTTTCCATGTTCAAAGAACCCTGAGATGGTATCTGCTCCCATGTGTACATGAAGAGGTACAATGACTTGAGTGACTTCTTTTGAACACAGTGCCATGCAGTCAAAAATGTCCTTCTTCTTCAAGCCGAGAACACCATCAACCTGGTGTGATATATATGCATCTAGGACTACTACATCAGTTTCTCATGCATCAAGTAAACAACATTCTTTAGTCAATTTTCCTCACTTGTGAATATATATATATACATAAATATCATGTTTGCTTCTATGTGGTGACACTGGAACTCTTTAATTTGCACATGTTCATCCTCAGAGGACAGATCCCAACAGTTGCTCAACAAAGAATATAGAAATTGGATGGCTGTATTTTTTTTTTTAGTTATTTTCTTACTGCTGCTGGCTGTCATTCAGAGGAGCCACAGCACCATCCCCTGGTTCTACCATCCGCTGCTGGCCCATACTCCCAGGGCTTGCCGGCAGGGCCAGTGGGGTTCCCCAACCCCAACGGAGACTGTATTTAGTGTTGCCAGTGCTGTGGCTGGTCATCAGCAGAGTCTCAGGCGCCCTCCACCATTGTGCCACAATATCTTGTGGTTTCTGATTTTCTACCCCAGGAGTTGAGGCATGCAATGACACCCACAGAGAGGATCACGCACACATCTGCACATGCACCATCCAGGCATCTGCCCCAACTCTTCTCCCTTCTAGTACAGTGCCCTGTCCCCCAGCCTCCGCTGAGGAACAGGCAAGTGCAGACCAATGAGGACCCCCTCCCCAGAGAAGGCAGCAGTCCATCAGATGTTCAATACTTCTTCTCCCTGCCGACCCCGTGGCCCATGATTGCTCCTGAACACGGGTCACTGGCATAGCATGAGATAAGGTGTCCAGTGCCTCAGCTCTCAGCACCACTGGGCCAGTGGATGGCTGGATGTTGACATGCAAACTCATTGAATTCACCTTTAGGAATTAATGGATATGCATTTAGTTGCCTGGATTTTTGAACATGTTGTGGAACTTATTTGAAGCAGGCAGCTTACCCTCTTTATATATATATATATATATATATATATATATATTTATATGTATATATATATATATATATATATATATATATATGTATATTTATATACACACACAAATGCAGAGATAAATTTAGAGTCAAGATAACTTCTAGTTTGCAGTTCACTAGCATTGTAAAGAACAGCTAAAAAGCAAATCAGAATTTAAACTGTATATTGAGGCATATGTCAAGTAGAAGTAAGGAAGTGTTGATGCCACTGTATGGATCCCTGGTTAGACCACACCTGAGTACGGAGTCCAGGTATGGGGCCCCAGGAAAGGAAGGATGTGAGTAGAATTGGGGTGCAATGTAGAGCCACTGAATCTGTGACGGAATGAAAACATATGGCTTATAATAAAAGATTATAAATCCTAAATCTTTACTCATTAAGCTACAGATGATTAAGAGGGACTTATGTATGATGTATAAAATCATCAAGGACACAGCATTAAGGGTAGATCTAGGAATAAACTTTAGATCTGGCTGGACCAGTGATAGAAGACATAAACTCCAACTTGATCTACCTAAATGGAACACAGATCTAAGAAAAATTGGTTTATGATTAGGTAATTACAGCATGGAATGGACTTCCTGCATCAGTGGTAGAAAGTCCTAGTATGGATATCTTTAAAAGAAATCTTGATATTGCCCTATCTGACAGAATTACATTATTTTAATTACTTGGCAAGCATTATGGATGAAAGTCCACAGCTTGGAAATACTTATGATACTTACTATATATACATATATATATATATATACATATATATATATATATATATATATATATATATATATATATAGCCTTCTTTTAGATGAGACATTAAACTGAGGTCCCATCTGCCTGTTCTGTGGTAGATCAGGTGGGTGTTAAAGATCCCATGGCACTTCTAAAAGAGTAGGGGAAGTTTTCCCAGTGTCCTGGCCAAATTTCCTCATTCACTAAAAAATACCACCTACAGCTTAATCTGGTTCAAGGTCAGGTGGCATTCATCTTTATTTCCTCCTGGGTCATGCTCTGAAAATAGGCAGAATCTGCCTAGTGCACTTACCGGTCAACAAAAAAACTAAATAAAAAATATATATATATATATATATACACACACACATATATATATATATATTCTGCGTCTCCTGTGTATGATGTGCATGTTGTTCTATGTTCATGCTCACTGTCTTTGATGCTCATCTCCAAGTCTTATGGATCATTCACAAAGATGATCTTGGAAGTTTGTGTGTCAAGCCAGGACAAGTGCAAATACCTTATGAGCATAATCTGCCCATGTGAAGTCCATCTCATCATGTGTTTCCTATGCTGTGCAGAAGAAGTGGCAAGCCTCCAAATAAATCCCATATCTACCAGGGCAATGTAGCTACTGATGTGGTATAGTGAAACCAAGTTAAATTTTTAAACTAGCTTAGATTTTTGCGCTTTGACCATAGTTCCATTAGGATTGAATATTGAGAGACATTCCTCTGTCACACACTGTTGCATTACTTGTGACAAGTCAAATTTCTCCTTGCACTTTTGAGCCAAGGCCAGTTTAGGAGGAGTCTCAGTAGAAACTTTAGTAGCAAATATCCTCTGGTTGAACAAACATCATGTTTGTATAGTGAGATGTATCTGCTCCAGTCAATGTATCATCCTGAAAGTCATCAATGCCTAGAATGGCAGTTCAGGAGAATCATTGGTAAAGGTCTTCAGAACAGATGTCATTCTTCTCAAACTCAAACTTGACTCATGTAGCCTATAGATTACAAACATCCTGGTAGCTTATTGTGAGAAATAATTTCTTCATCATGTTTATCATCTCATGACTTCTAGTCCAGTTATGAATGGTCATTGATAACTTGACCTTTCAGGAAGTGTGTTTCCCGTGATGAATGAAAATAACAGTTATGACAAGGCTGCAACTCTGGATCCTGGTAGGCATCACTGAAGTCACTGGCAACAGGGTTCTTAGCCAAGTGAGAAACTTTCATAACTCAGGATTAGGTTCTTCAGTGATCTCAAGTTCATCAATATGTGGAGGCCAGCTCATGCCTATATCACGTGATAACTTATCTATCAAGCACCTGGCAATGGTATTCATTAATTGTTCTGCTGTTCACTCCCATGAGTAGATTGCTGCTTCCACATATCTTCCACCTGCAGAAGTGTCATACACTGTGGTACTCAAGTTTTTGTGGAAATGATTGAGAAATCTGATCCTGTTTGCAAACTCCTTTTGAATCATCAGCTTAATTGTGCTTGATTCGGTTGTACTTGTATCATAACTAAAATTCCTCAACAGGTTATTGTAGTCCATCAGTAGTCCTTGTAATGTTTTTGATTCCTTCATATCCAATACAACTGTTTGTACATGTTTGAAGGACATTTCAACTTCTGGAAGATGAACCTGTTGTACGTGGAAATCTGAATTAATGTTTTGTCCTGATGCTATATTGAGAGATGTAATTTTTCCAACAGGAGAGATGATACTGGATCTCAGTGGCAAAAGCACCTGTTGTACAATCAGTTACAGCTAAGGTACAGTCAAACATTATAGCATATTTTAGGTACTCTGTGTGAGCCTTGAACATGTTCATGTATCCATTTGTTGAAGAAGATACCACTTGCTTTGGCCAGGATGTTTTTGTCTTATGGCATCATGCACCAGATGCAGATATCCTTGTCTTGTGGAGGATCACTAAATGAAAGTCTTGAAGAAGGCAAGGAGCATTTTCAGGGAACTTACATGCTCAGGTCAAGATACAAGGATTTCTTGCATCTACTGTTTTCTTTTCTAGTTTTGGCTTGCTGAAGCTTCCTTATACTTGTGAATCCAGTTTTATACAATTTGTTAAAAACATGCCAGTTAGAACATCATCCCAGTTTAGTTTCTCTGAAACATTTCCATATTTATTCAACCCTCCATTCTAATGCTAGACTCTTGAGTTTGTTCCATGAATCAATTCGATAGTCACTTTAACTCTTTATCACATACTATACACAGTTGTTTAATCATCTCAACTCAACTCTTTTCTTTCCTCTTGACTGTGGTACAAGTTTTATCAAGGGTGTTGACATCTTTCCAATCACTAATCACAGAACTTCATTTAGACACACCTATGAAAAGATAACATGCACACACACACACACACACACACATATATATATTCTTTGCAAAAGCACTTCATTAATGCATCAGTTAGGGTTGTTCCACAGTGACAAAGTGTGGAAATTCAATGTTGAGTTACCACCCACCACAGTCTCCATCCTCACACACGCAGATGGTGGGGTGTGCCGTAGAATCATCAGCCTAACCTCACCCATTCCATGTGTAAGTGAGCTGACAAGCTACAGTATAGAAGGATGGGATGAGAGTTGGGACTGATGACTCCATAGCACACCCTGACATCTGTTGATGTGTGGAGGATGGTATCATGTGGTAGGGTGGTGGGGTAATCCTAACATGGAATTCCAACTTTTCTTGCTGTGAAAACAACCCTAACTGATGCATTAATGAAGTTTTGTGCAAAGAATTTTGTTTCTTTTGAAAAGTGTGATATAAATAGTAAATGGTATGTGTCACTGGCTTTGCGCCCCAGCAAGCTGCCCATTTGTGCATAATGATATGTGTCTAGGGAACATGGCCCTCTGGGCCCTATGCTCCCAGTTACACATAGCTACAGAGCCACAGCAGCCCTATAAGGCAAGGAACCATTGTAACACTAATTTGCCCATATCTCAGGAACTGTAACAGCTAGAAAAACTATTCAAGTGTGGTTGTAATCATGACAGCGAGACCTCCATGCAACATGAACAGACTGAATCTGCATCACACATCGTTTACAAGATATGGGCACAGAAATGCACTGTGAATGCTCACTCTGTGGGTGTAATAGTGGCCCACAGACAAGAAAATGAGTAACTGGAACACTAATTCCCAAATATCTCAGTAACTGTACAAGGTAGAAAAAGAATTCAAATTTCATGGTAATCATGGCTTTCCAACTTACGCCTGCAGTTAGTCTCCCTACAACAGGACTAAAAATGTTTCTGACAAAAAGCTGTATCTCAGACCATTTTCAAGATGCAGGCACCAAATGTGTCATGGGCACTGCAGTGTTATCCTATGGGAAAATGTCTCAACTTTGGAATGCTGTAACTATGGGGCCTGTTTAATGTTTTCTTACCAAACCACCAAAGGCACTTCTGTGTAAATAGGGCTTGCCACCCTGAAAATCTCAGGCCAATATCACAATCCACCTAGCCACAATGAAGCGACAAAGAAAACAACAGATTTAAAAATGTGTTCATGCAGTGTTGCCACGATTATTTTAAGTGTTATCGTCACTCCTATCTCTATAATGAGAATGTGACTGAGAACACAAAAAATAGTAAGCTTGGTTATATTTCTTATGATCACAATTATTTTCGTGGTAACATAAAATATTGCTGGGAACAAAAATGGCAAAATGGTGAAAACAATTTGAAGAACACATTTCCAGACCAGCTGGTGAAAACTTATGCCAGAGTCATGTTCCTCAGGGCCCAATTAGGTAAACACAACTGTTGGTGTTTACAAAAGTGCTCTATTTTTGAATTTCAACTTTTTTGTCTCTCGCTAACTGAAAACAAAGATGGTGGCAGCATGAAAACAATTCCAGGCAGCTCAACAACAGAAAATATGACCACAAAATTTTCGAGCTGCACATATATGTTTTCCAATAGGCTATAATTGGAAATGAATAAATGGAATAACTTTTGTACGGAACAATATTTTTCACCAGATCTTCAAAAGACATCAGTTCAACCCAGGAGACATGTAGACAAACAAATTTGAACCCACTGACATGCATTCATCAGTCCATTATGGCTTACTGAAGAATTCGTAAAAAGGATGATTTTTCACTTTTGAACTTACGGTTCCACAACCATAAATCTGACAGGAATAAAAATTTCCAGATACAGTGACCTATGGTAAGTGGGTCTGCATTCCAAATTTCAAGCAAATCGGATAAACAGTTCAAAAGTTTTTAAAGTGCACACTTTGAGGTTTAACATCGAAATGGCCGTGCAAATATATATATGTGTGTGTATATATATATATTATATACATATTCAGTGCAAAAAAATCTCCATTAATTCATAAATTAGGGTTGATAGCAGCAACAAAAGTTTGAGGTTCACCCTACCACTCCCCCAGTCGCCCCACACAAACCAACAGGGGTTGGGGTGTGCCATGGGAGTTACCAGTCTTAACTCTCACCCCTATTCCATGTGTAAACAAGCTGACATGGTACAGCATAGGAGAATGGGGTGAGAGGCCTGAGGACTCCATGGCACACCCCAACGCCTGTTGGTGTGTAGAGGGTGGGGGGATTGGGGTGATAGGGTGGAAAACCCAACATCAAATTACCAAACTTTTGTCACTGTGCTATCAACCCTAACTAATGCATTAACAGAACTTTTGCAATGAATTTCACTTTTTTGAGAAAGTGAAATGTAACTGGTAATTGGTATGTAGTTGTAGTGGGCCTGTGCTCTCTTAATGCTGCCCATTTTTGCATAATGGTATGCATATGTGGGAGTGCAGGCCCTCTGGCTTCAAGAACAAACATTTTTATTATAGGAAATTAATTCCTTGACCCTGAAACCCCATTTAGACACCAAATACAGCTTTATATGACAACTATGAGCTGAGATATGCCATTTTAGAGATTTTGGTGGCCGTCTTGAATTTCACCACCCAGCTGCAATTGCCCAAATTTTGAAAGGGTCCCCAAAGTCCATCTTTTAGCACCATTTATTCATAGAAAACTCACCTTCAAACCTTTGTCCCCACAAATTGGTCACAGACTCCTATTATTTATTCATTACTATATGGATTTATATGCATTCAAAACCAATAGCACTTAGTAAAAAAAAAATTGTCAGATCTTTCAAAAATCCCCCTGTACCTTTTCTGGTCTAGTAAATTCACTCTGCCTTTCTCCGTGGTAGGCACTGCAACTGCCAGTGAAGGTTCACACTGTGCACTCTCTCCTCTCTTCTGCATCATGGCTTCACTAGCCTGCCTCTCTGAAGCTACAGTTACAGTACATCAGAGTAGTGAGAATTTGCTAACTGCATTAAAAATGCATTATTTTGTGATGATTTGAAATGCTTTCTGATCTAAAGGCCCTCTCATTTAAAAGGGTTCCTTCAATAGCCTGGTCACTTCAGCTGAGAGAGAGAGAGGCGAGAGAGAGAGAGAGAGAGGCGAGCGAGAGAGAGAGAGAGAGGCAGGGAGAGAGAGAGAGAGATGGAAATAGCACTGAAATGTGTGCAGCATGAATTCTCATTTTCCAGTGTCACTGATTGACTGCTGCAGGTCCTGTGACTTGCCAACAACTGGGAAATGCTCAGTGTGTGCTCCATTTGAAAAGTCCTGTGTCACCAACTCCCGATGTCAAAGTGCTGAAATGCCAAAGGGAACCTGTGTTCCTTTTACCTTGTTTGCCAGTGCACAAATGTTGGATTTCAGCACATTCAGTGAATGCAGATTTGACTACTGCTCATTTTGTGCCTTCCTCTTTCCATCCTTCTCCATTCCCAACATAGTATCCGTGATACCCCACTCTCTGTCACAGTTCCTCTCTAACAACTTTGTGTTATTCAGTGACAACCTCCCGTCTCTCTGCCCATCTTGTTCAAAACAGTCCCTGGTGTGCAGTTGTACCCCCTCAATTTCCCCATTCCATTCCAAGTACTTCATATTGTCCACTGGTACTCACATCACTTTATAAGAATTCCCTCATGTAGTGGCACCCCACCTCTTCCATAACCATTCACAGTAGTCCCAGGTGTTCAGTAGCTCTCACTACATTGCACCTCCCTTCTCCCCTAATGCTGAAGAATACATCCCTCCACTCACCTCCTCTGCTAGCCACTATCTGAATAAATTACATAAAATCACTATATGAATAAGAGGTGCGATATTTTAACTGAGCATGTTACTCATAATGCAGTTTCAGAAATCATGGGCCAACAGGAAAGGAAAGGAAGAGGCAAAATATTTAAATGGTGTCTGGGTGGGATCTTAAGTAGTCTAAGTCAGTGTCAGTGGCTCAGCAGGTAGCAAACTCGCCTCTGAGGCCAGGAGATCAGAAGACTGTAGGTTCTATCCCTCACCAGGCACTTTGGTTAAATCCCAATGCTAACACTGTAGTGCAACATGGGGGGGTGCTGCACTCATGAGGTGCTGTTAATTGGATGAAGCATTAAACCGAGGGCTCGGCTGCCCATTCTGTTGGTAGTTCAGGTGGATGTTAAAGATCCCATGGCACTTCTTGAAAAGAGTAGGTGAATTTCCCCAATGCCTGGCCAAATTTCCCCCATTCACTAAAAATACCAAACAGCTTAATCTGGTTCAAGGTCACCGGCATTCATCTGTATCCTCCTCGCAGTCATGCCTGAAAATAGGCAGAATTTATTTAGTGCACTTAACGGTCAACAAAAAACCTAAAAACTATGGTATAATGCATGTTGCAAGTGAAAAATATTCATATTGGGCCCTTTGCTCAAATGCATGGATTGCCTCGCATCATGTATCCATGGCATGTAGGTAATTGCCAGTTGGCATGCCAAACAGTGGGGTCCAGCAGATCCCCAGTGGCTTATATGGTTATACATACAAACACTCACGAATCTGCCAGCAGAAACAGACAACTTGGTCTATCTATGTCTGCTGAGTGTGCAGCTAGCACCCTAGATTGCAGCTGCCCCAACCCTCCCTCCCCATCTGTTCCTCCTTCGACTGCCTTGGCCCTCCACCCAGACCCTCCCTTGATTTGTCCCACCCCGCTTAAACTTTCACTGTCCATATGATACCACCCCCATTTCATTTAGACACCACACCTCAATGAAATATGGCCTCCTCATCTCCCTCCTAAATCTTTCCTCCATTCTTAGTCGGTGTCCCTCGTGTCCCTGCTGTTCTTCAGTTTGAACACCCTTCAGTGCTGGCTTTGTTTACCCCCTTCAAATATTTGAACATTTCAATCATATCCCCTATCCTTCCTCTTCTCCAGTGTATGCATGTTCAGCTCCTGTAGCCTGTCTTCACAGGTCTTTCCCTCCATCACCTGTAACATTCTTGTTGCCCTCCATTGCACCCCTCCAGTAAATTAATATCCTATTTAGATATGGCCTCCAGTGTTGCACACAGTACTCCAAGTGTGGCCTGACCAATGATCTGTAGGGGACAGGCTCACTTCTCTATGCCTGGATGAGAAATCTCGCATACAGCCCAGCATCTTGTTAGCCTTAGCCACTGCTTTCCTGTATTGGGCAGAGTTGTTTATGCTACCTGTTATTAACACCCCTAGGTCCTCCTCTTCCTCAGTGATCCCCAGCCTCACCCCCACCCCCAACCAGTATTACCTCCTTGTTTTTTTTTTGGCCCAAGTGCATAACCTTGCACTTTTTCACACTGAATCCCAGCTGCCACTTTCGCCCATACCTCTAGTTTGGTTGGGTCCCCTTGCAATTGTTTCCATCCCTCCTCCTCATCCACCACCACCACCCCATTTTGGTGTCACCTGTGAACAGACAACTTCTCCTAACTCCATGTGCAATATCTGAGATAAAGAGCCCAAATAGCACAGGGCCCAGCATGATCCCTGTGGAATGCCATACCTGTTCTGGGTGTCAGAGCTCTCCCCCACCACAACCACCATTGCAGCCTCCCAGCCAGTTCTCTATCCAGTTTGTCAGTTTTTCCCCACCCCATGGCAAGTCAGCCCCAGTCTCCCATGAGGCACCAAATCAAGGCCTTGCTGAAGTCCAAGTACAGGATATCTACCACATGACCCACATCTAGCTTTCTTGTCACCCAGCCATATTATTCTATTAGATTTGTCTGGCAAGACCTCTCTGAAATGACCCCATGCTGCCACCCATCCTGGTGGCCATTTCCCTGAGGAATGACACCAGCCTCTCCTTTATTACCATCTCCATAAGTTTCTCCATTAAGAAATTGAGGCTGACTGGCCAATCATTTCCTGGCTCCTCTCTAGGCCCGCTCTTGTATATGCCAAGAGAAGAGCTGCATGCCTGGACACATAATCCCCCATCCAATCATGCAGTACCATGGGCATTCTGGAGACATGCCCACACTCTATACTATTCACAAAGGTGCAGTTGCCAGGCAAGGAAACATAATACAGCAGTAGGACCCTCCAATGTATGTTGCATGCCCCCAAGAGTACCACCACAGGTTGCGGATGATGGAGCCCCACTTATGGTGCTGCCCAATGCCTGTGGTCCAACAGGATGGGCTGCAGGTAGCCAGTTAGATGATTAGTAATTATCAGTGCTGTTTTCTGTCTCACACTGTCCAAAAATCCCTGGTCTCATACAGTAGGAGTTCACTATGGGAACAGGATGGACATCTGATTGGATGCCTGCCTGTGTCACTTAATCTACCCCTACAATTGTGAACACTGGTGAGGATGAGGCTGTGGGCGGGCACCCTGTGGGTGTGTGCAGTTATGCATACTGTGTACCCTGCACCTGTGCATGGACATGTAACTACACGGGCCAGGCATGCAAGAATCATGAGTACCTGGCACACATTCATGCATGGGCCCCATTGTTTTTATTTCATGTGAAAATGTTCAATAAAATACTTATTTTCAAAGGCTTTTTGGAGCTGTGAGTGGAGCAGGGAGGGACTGGGACCAATAGTAAATGGAAGAGGATGTTTATTTATTTTACATGGATTGGTGTTGGATGGTTGGAGGAATGTGGAGAGACAAACACTAGCAGGAATGGTAAAGTGAATTTATTAATTTTGTGGGGGATTAGTGTTTGTCAGGTGGAGAAGGGATGGATTAGGGATTAGGTGATAAGGAAAGGAGTTATGCAGCATGAGTAGGATTCTGGCACCAGTGATGGACTCCACTGGGGTGTCATTTAGGGTACCATAGAAACAGAAATTGATGGCAGATAAAGACTGCTTGGACCACCCAGTCTGCCCATATTCCACCTTCATTTTACCCTCTCTTCCCTGCCACTAGGGTTCCCTTATGACTATCCCATACATTTTTAATTCCCCTACCATTTGTTTCCCACCACCTCCACTGGGTAGGTAGGGCTTGTGGCTGAGAGCCCTATTATTTCTACAACCCCTACAATGTCATTTACAACCTCTAAAACAAGGTTTCCCTGGATTTGTTTAAATAAAATTTTGTAGTTGGCTAGCTTGGTGACCCCATGATTCTGCTTAAATTAAGATTTGTTAGCCCCTATTACTGTGGCGGACTGGCAGTGCCAGATGCAAGTTTTGGAGAGTGAGTTGTTGTTGTTTCCTGGCACCAAGAAAGGTGCTCCCAGAACTGGATATAATGGGAGGAGGGAAGGTTGTTGTTTCAACACCAGGTATGGCTTTGGCGCAAGACATAACTTTGTATATGGTTGTTGTTTGCCACCAGCACTGGAAATGGACTCCAGTGCTGGGCAAATGATTCTTAATTTTTTTTTTTTGGGGGTTAGGGTTGCCAGCACTAAGTTCCTGGTGCTCATGGCCGAGGAACAGAAAATTACACCTGCAGTTTTACTGTGATATGCACAAGTTTCATCATTCTCTGCAAAAACCCATAATTTCTGGCAATTTATTGAATTTCTAATGAAATTGTATAAAAATATTTACATTCTTAAGAAAGCTACTCAAACATGCAAAGCGTTTTGCACACAGACTTGGATTTGGCCAAAGCAATACAGTGTGCAGTGAGGAGGTTCAGTGTTGCACGGGACATAATGTTGCATGCTTAATAGTGTGCGTCATTATGTCAAACCCAGACCTGTGCTCTCCCGAGTTGGACCCCTCAGAGTTGAGAATCTTTAGTAGGGTGTCCGGGGCATAGCCCCATAATGGAGGTGTGGGGGCAGGGCCCTCACAGAACAAAAGACATATCCTCATGGTATAAATTGCAGCACGATTGTGTCATGCGGCAATATGTCTTGTGACATAATGACCCTTGCCGTTCAGTGTGACTCTGCTTGCATCTGACTCACTCCCTGGTTTGGTTTTAAAATCATCTTGCCATGCGTATGTACACTTAAGCACTTAAAATCTCCATTGAAGCAGAATATCAGAAAATGTTTTGCCACCACAGAGACTGAAACAATAGGTGTGAGAAAAGGTGCACATTGCCCCATTCATTTAAATGGAGCATTAACTACAATGCTAGTTTTTGAGTGGTAGAGTAGATTTTCCTTAAAACATATTTTAATTCTGAATGGATTTTGACTCAAATGCCTGAGGAGCTTGGATGGCCTATTGATTATAAATTTCAATGATCTGTACCACCAACAGCTTAATCTGGTTCAGTGTTAGTTGGTTTCCATCTGTATACTTCCTTCTCCCCAGAGATGCAGCTGAAAACAGGCAGAATTGCCTGATTCTTTTTGCCAGTCAACAAACACTAAATAAATAGATGAATGTGCTTCTGATGGAGTTCGTGAAAATGAACCCTTTCTTAATCTGCCACAACTACCTGCTCATACACATAGAGCCTACAAATAAAAAATTGCTTGCATTTCTGAAAATATGCTGATTAAACAGATGAAGCATTCACTTTATTTTACACTTTTTGGCCAAAAGAAACATTAAACTGAGGCTTGTTTCAAGGTGTGTCCTAGGAGCATAGGAAGTTAATTGATTTGCTTATGGTCACACTGTATGCAAATGCTGACTGTGGGATTCAAAACCATTTCTCCAGATCGGCAGCTCAGTGCTCTTAACCACTATGGTTTACTGTCTGATATTTAAAGTGTTACCTTCAAATAGACAAAAATCATTCCAACCCAAGTAAAACTGAACTGCCTTGTATTACAAACTGTTGTATGATGCAGTGAATAGCTATTTGTATGACTTAATACTTTTATGATGTGATTTAAATTTTTTTGTACTTAAAATGCTGATTAAAAGAGTAATCAGTTTAGCAAAACAGTTTGTTTTTGTGTTCTGATGTAATTTGGCACCAGTCATCTGCTTAATTTTCATGCACTAAAGTAAGTAGTTGTTAAAGAGGCTTTATTACTCTACATCCAAAAACTGGCAAAATATGTTCTTTCAGGATTTATTCAATACTAACTGACAGTGAATTACTAAATAAAATCTAGGTAGCACTGCATGAAGTAGATGTCTTTGGATTTTAGAAGATATGCTACATAATGATTAAGCTGCAGTTTATTTTCAAAACACGAACTATTCTTCGTACTGAAAAAAGCATATACAAGTGGCAATAGGTTTTTCTAACAGTTTTTGCAATCAACAATGCTGCAGCAAATAATAAAAGATTATTAGGAATTCTTGGAACGTATAGTGAATCCTACAATTTCCACAAGAAGTCTCTGCATTTTTGGGTATCAGTTTCTGAAATTTTCCAATGACTCTACTCATGGCATAGTGTGTGTTTGTGTGTGTGTGTGTGTGTGTGTGTGTGTGTGTGTGTATGTGGTGCCACAAACAAATGTTATTTTATGTGCGGTATACTTAGTGACAGCTAATAAATGTGTTATTAAGACTACCAGCACATGCCCAGTAACAGGAATTATCCTGCACATGTAGTACATTATGTTTATATATGACTTTTATGTTTGCTGTGTGCACATGCACTGTAAACATTTTGTTAGAGAGTGGCTTTGAGGGTGTGACACTGTCAGTCCAATGCAGAGTGGTCTGCAAGGGCTTGTCAGTGTCACACCAATCATCACCAGACTGATCATGACACTATTCTGGTGTGTTGGGTGGAAACTTCATGCATTTCAAAGAAAATAACTGATCCAATCATAGGTTGGCTTTCCTTTGATCTACACCACAGCAAGCACAACTAATCCATCATGATCAGCCTGCTGAGGAATTACACCCTGTAACTAAGAAAACTGTCCTTCAGTGTATGTGCTGCCCACCCTTATTGTCCCCTAACCCAACCCTCCCATTAGCATCCACCCCCACCCTCTAAACATAACACCAACACTGGGGTGACCAATCACCCAGTGTCACTACCTGAAATAATACTGTACTTTACCTGGTGAATCAATACACAACAAATTTATTAATGTTTTCCACTAAAAAATAATAATAATGTGTAATTTATGTTTAACATCTAATTCATTTTACAGTTGTAAAACCCACTTCAGGGCATGGAGTTCTGGTGAATTAATGCACATCCAGGTGCTGGAGGACACTCAGTCTTCAATCACATGCCTCACAATGCACCGAGAATGCATTAATTCACTGTAACACGTGCCCTGTTTTGGAGTTATTGCTTACGTAGTTTTAGCTGTTGACTCTACATAAGAAAAAAAATGCAATATTGTTTTATATACATTTCTACAAAGCTTGTATCTTGGATGCCATTGAAAAGCCCAGGCTGCAAATTTCAGGATTTGTTCATTCTGACATCTATAAAAGTTATCACATCTCAGCAAACTAAGGCTATATTTATTTGATTTGCAAGTGGGCAAAACTTTCAGATTTAGATAAATGCTACATGTGAACCCTAACCATTGTAGAATGACCACACTCCCAACATTTAAATAGTAACATTGACATAATGTTTGTACCTGTGTCACCATTGGTAAGAGCAGGCTGCAATTTTGGGGCTTTGCGATACTGACACTGCATCTACACAAGTTATTAAACCTCAGCATAATTGGGCTATATTTAGTTGAGTTGCAAGTGGAAAAACTTGGAGGTTTAGCCATTGAACAAAGATTACACTCCCATAATATAAACAGCAAAGATAAACATAGCATTCTCTCTCTTGCTTCAGTATCTGTTGGTCTGTCTGTCTGTCAGTCTATCTATCTACACAGAAGGCTACCTAAACATGTCATTGCACCAACTCTTGGACTACACTTGGGTTCACAATTCCCCATCAGATTTTAATCTATCCATTGGTTACTCAGTCTGATCTAGACTACTGTTAATGACTGATTGACTGATTGATTGATTGATTTCTTTAGTGGAAACCAGGTACTGTAAGTCTACTGGGACCAAGCCCATTTCAGTGGTGATGTAGAGAAAACAACAAATTTTGTTTAGAGGAATTTTAATCACAGAAGTACAACAGAGAAACATTCCACAGAAATGCAGTTCACACCTTCAATATGTGATTACAGGACTGGTGTTTATTATGTTACAACATTTACAAATAAATATCTTTGTTTCAGGCCACTTACATGTGTTTTCTCATACAGGTAATGTTTGACAGCTATTTTGAAGGCAACTGGAGGTTGGTCTCCTTAGTTGATGTGGGAGGAATTCCATAGTATGTGCTATGAGTATTGGCCCATGTCAATTCTCATACACGTGGTGTGGATGGAGAGATAATTCTTACTTTAGCCCACATTCTGTGAACTAGTACACTAAGAGTAGGCAGGCTAGTTGGATTATCAGTCCCACCAATTAGTTAAGCACATTATACAAGCAGCTTCTGGTGAGGACTCAACTGTTAGGGGTGGATTGGGAAAAGGAAGTGGGTGAGAGGAAGGTGCAGGCCTATTAGGCACCATGGCTCATAGAGATGGGCAGTGGATCCTAAGAATCACTAGGGCGGTGAGACAGGGAGGAAAATGAATGTCATTGTCCACCTGGGAACTAATGGCCTAGCAAGGGAAGAGCTGGGATTTTGCAGGAAGAATTCAGGGAAATGTGAAGGGTCAAGACAAACAGTATGCACGGTGGCTTTTGGTGAAGTTCTGCCTGAAGAAAAACAAGCTGTAGTGTGACCCCAGAAGTTGGGTGGTGACAAAAGAGTCAGGCAGTCTCAGAACCCGCGAGTCTGGAGTGCTGACAAAATTAACTAGACACAGTTTGCCATATAAACAGTACCACTGCTGCAACAAGGACCTGCTCAGCCTGGGATTCAACCAAAACTGGTCTTCATCGGGGGCACTGCCTTTTGCCTTCTTGTAATGGAGTATCTTGAATCAGCTGGTTATAAGTACTGGGACAGCATGGATTCATGGGGGAAGGACATGCCAGATGAACCTGATCAATTTCTTTGGTGGGTGACCAGGAAGTAGATCAGGGTGGGGCAGTAGATGTGTCCTACTTAGACTTCAGCAAGGACTTTGACACTGTACAATATAGGAGACTCATAAGGAAACTAAGCAGTTTGGGGTGGGTCCCAATGTGGTAAACTAGAATAAAATTGGTTAATGGAAAGATGACAGAGAGTGGTGGTAAATGGCACTCATTTCTGGGAAGGAGAGTGACCAGCGAGGTACCTCAGTACTCAGTACTGGAATCAGTCCTCTACAATGTCACTATAAAGTGATGTTGCAGGAGAGCTGGAAGGGAAGATATGCCTCTGCAGATGACACCAAAACCTGCAATAGGGTAGACACTCTGTAGAGGGTGAAGAAGAATGTATAGAATTATGAGACCTGAGAAAACTCAAGTAGTTGCCAAGGGTATGGCAGCTGGGTTTCAATGTGAAAAAGTGATAAATCATGCACCTAGGGCACAGAAATCCCAAGTTGTAGTATAAAACAGGGAGAGAGGTATTGAAGGTCAATAAATAGGAAAGGGACTTTGGGGTAATTAAATCAGATGACCTCAAGGTGGTGAGGCAATGTGACAATGTAGCAGGCAGGGCCAGGATGGTGGAGTGCATAGGCGGGTATCACCAGCAGAAGGAGATAAGGTGTTACCATTGTATAGATCAATGGTGAGAACCCACCTGGAATAATGTATCCAGTTCTGGAGAGTGCATCTCAGGAAGGACATAGAAAGGTAGAGACAGTCTAGAGGAGGCAATGAAAATGGTGCAGGGCTGCATCAAAGGCCCTATGAGGAGAGACAGAGGGATCCCAAAATGTGCACCTTGGTGGAGGCGGAGGGAGAGGGACATGATAGAGACCTATAAATACATCACAGGAGGGTATTTTTCAAATAAGAAGGTGCACAAGAACAAGGCATCATGCAATGAAGCTGGAAGGGGAATTTAGGAGGGATGTGAGGAAGTACTTCACTGAAAGAGTGATGGATACCTGGAACAGTCTTCCAGCGGAAGTGGTGAGGTGTACACAGTGGTGAGCTTCACGTATACCAGGGACAGACACAAAGGAATTTTGGTAGGAAAGTGGAGGGTAGCGGAGATCAGGTAGGGTCTGTGGTGACAGTATAGGCAGGAAAAAAAGACTAAGAGGGCCAATCATTCCTTGTCTGCCTACAAATTCTGTCTCTCTTTCTACAAGTAAAAGATTTGCAAGAGCTTTTGAGAAAGCTTTCTTATTAAGTCATTTTCCATTATACAGTATATAAAAATAACATTGTTGAATTATTTATTTATTAATTTTATTTATTTCAAAACATTTACCAGGCAGTGCATACTGATCTGGTAACAGCTCATTCAGATGCATCCAGGGAAGGGCAAGTAGGAAATGATGGTGTATAAAACAATATACATCAATATAGGTGCATAGTAATAGTAGTCACATTGCTGCACAGTGAAAATACATAAGGTGCATAGTAATCACATTGCTGTACAGCAAAAATCAGCATACAATAAAGTGCACAGTGAATTGTAGTAAAACAGTGGAGGTGAATTGCTGGTTACAGTACAGTACAGTACAGTGTGAACAGATCAAATGAGTCCCTGAGCAGAAATGGCAACTATGCCAAGGCTACAGTTTGAAAGAATTCTCTGCACTTATGGAGCCAAGCTGGAGGGACAGGTCTAGGTGACATCATTTGTAATTACAGGAGGTGGCACTAGGTCACAGTGGAAGATTTCTAGAGCTGAAGAAGTAAAGGCAGAATGGATAGCAGGGAGGCTAGACCCAGAGTCTGGAGAATCAGAAGACAAATGCAGCTTATCCTGCAAATGATTTTGTGGGTGAGGCAAGAACAAGTGTCAGAGTTGTGATGGATGTAACTTGTAGAAGGAGGCTGGTACATCACTAGGAATATGCAACAAACTAGGACTAACATTCAGCATGTTTAATTTGAATGAATAGCTGCTAATAGTTACTGGTCACCTTTAATTACTCCAGGTGAGATGTAATATTTCATTTCTTATAATGTCTAGTCATTACTTAGGTATAACAGGTAAACTATAGCCTAAACATAGACTAATATAGAGTTCAAGCCAATCTGAACTGAATGTAGAAATAAGTGTGAGCTGACCAATCAATGTACGGAAGCAATCCATATAGATCACAACTGAGCTGCATGAGCGGATCAGTGTACTGTATATGGAGACTGGTACTATAAATATTTGCTTTTTTCCCATTACGTCTGCATAGGTAGTGTCATTCTTTCACCAGTGATGCCATTTCCTCATCCTTTATGGGTACTAACCTAACAGTTTTCACTATGTACCTGCAAAAGAAATTTCTTAAAAATTCAAACAAAAAGAAAGAAGAAACATCACAATGTCTAGAACCCAATATCTGGAATGTAGAAGGAAGAAACACCCATCACTTATGCTTTTTTCAAATTTCATTTCTGAATGCATGTGTCATAACTGGAGATGCCATTCGAATTGACAACAACTACTTTTTAATTGAACACTTTCTCAAAAGGTTTATTTTCATTGGAACTCAAATCCAGTTAAAATGGACAATAAAGGAGCAACTGCATATAGAGGAGCAGTACAGTGTATGAGTCTGGAGCCTAGTTTTTACCACAATGAAGGACCCTGATAAAGTAGTTAATAATAAAATACCCTATTTGTTCTCCTGAAACTGCATAAAATGGAATGTGTTAGTACTTCTACAGTACCTATAATTGTATAACTGTTATTGCCAGTACTTTGTGTGGTCCTGTCCAGTGAACAGATAATTAAGTTGAACTCTAAAGTTTTAACATCAAAGTGAATTTAAAATCAGTGGCATAATATGCTGCCCATCTTTTGTTCACATCAGTTATCTCTCACAGCAGGCAAGGTTTACAAAAGCTTAATTGTTAATTCAGGATTGAGGCATATTGAAATTCTTCAAATTTAGAAAATCGTAGAATGTTATAGTACAGTAATCACTACTTACATAATGTTTGACACGCAAATCCATGAAACAAAGTAAATCTCTTCCTTTTATTCATGTGATTAAATCTGTTGCATAAAACTTTCCATTACTGATTGTGCTCCTTCTGCTCCATTGCTGTGCAAGCTAAACAGTCAAGTTGTAGCAAGCCATTTGCATGTCATGTCTATTTGCAAATGTTATATTATGCTGCTTACACATTAATACAAAATTATCAAACAAAAGTTACTTATACCTCCAGGAAAAAAACTGAAAACCATAATATTTAGAAGACATGATTCAGAGGCGTGACTATAAATTCTGCATTTTCATCCCCTATTTTTTAGTGCTAATGATATTTCATGACTGCTGTATATAATGTATATTGATTAGAATTGTTTCGACCACTGTATGGGGCATGTAATCCTGCTTTTATATATTTATGCACTTGTTTTTTAGATATTTTACTCATTATACATAATACTCATTTACCAATAATAATAGGATTTATATTATGTAATGTGTTTGCTTGCATTACTTGTCTTCTAACGTTGTGCAGTTTGTTGTTTTGTACTTTTTATGTACAGATGCAACTGTAAATGAGAGTTTCTCTGAATTTGCCTTGCAATAAATTGATTGATTATCATCATCATTTATTAAATAAACTACTTATTTTTACTACCCTGTATTGTAGTGGTAGTGAATTGTTGCAGTTGGTTTCGGGATGTAATTGCAAGGTATATTTTTTAGTTCATTAGATTAATTCAACCTTATGAACTACGGCCCAGATATTCAAAAGGTTTCGCCATGCGCAACAGGGTTCTTGCCCATGTGCAAGTCCTACATTGCGCCATTCCTGCGATATTCAGCAGGAGCAGTTGCGCCACTGAAAACAGGTTGAGCAACAGCGCAATTCAAATGAATGCATGCTCAACAGGAGGAGAACCATGCATAAACTGCGCAACCCCTATATTCAGTCGGGTTGTGCAGAGTTGTGCGTAAACTGACCTCTTCACAACTTTGGGCCAAAAAGGATCAAGTTGAGGCCACCCACAGGTGAGCTGCTGTATTGCAGGGTGCAACACAGCAGCTGCCACCTGTGGCTAGCCCTAACTCAGTCCAATGCCCCCACCAGCCCAATCGCGGGCAGAAAGTATCATGAAACCCCATACACATCTCCCAATGCCTGATCGCCCGGGCAGAACATAAAACAACCCCCCAAACCCAGATATCTCCCTGGTGGTCCAGTGGACCGTAATGCCGATAAGCGGGCAGAATGTCAGTGACAACCCCAAACATCTCCCTGGTGTCTAGTGTCCCCCCACCCCACCACCCACGAGCCCCACCACCCGCTCCCCGGCGGCGGTGGGCGGCAGCATTCCACCCACCTGCGCCCCCCCACCAACTGACTGTCCAGTAGGGCTGCCGCCCATTGGTGCAGAGCTAGAGCCAATGGGCGTGCAGCCCATGCCCGCTACATGACAGTCAGATTTGTGGAATGAACCCATTCACAAATCTGGACTGTCATGTCGTTATCATTCTGCGCCCATTGGCTCTGGCTTCACCAATATTCATCTAATACTGAACAATCATCGGCGCGCGGGGTGAAGCAGGTGGGATGCTACCGCCCGCCGGCTGCCGGGGAGCGGGTGGTGGGGGCTTCGTGGTGCGGGGGGGGGGATACTAGACACCAGGAGATGTTTGGGGTTGTCACTGACATTCTGCCGTGATCGGGCATTATAGTCCACTGGACCACCAGGAAGATATTCGGGTTGGGGGTTGTTTTTACGTTCTGCCCGCGATCGGGCATTAGGAGCTGTTTGGGCGGGGGGTTCATGATACTCTGCCAGCGATCGGGCATTGGGAGATGTGTGGGTGGGGGTTGTTTTCATGTTGTGCCCGTGATCGGGCTGCAGAGTGCGTTGGTCCCCGACAACTGCTGCCTGGCAGGGCTGACCAGGCGCAGAAGTCCTCGGGATCGGCGCACCTACATGCTAATGGCATGCAAATGGGAGCCATAATCACATGCAATGGCCCCCATGCCTTGCATGAATTATGGCCCCATTTGCATGTCACCTTTTGAATATCGGAAATTTACGAATGGCACAATGGTACTTGCGCCACCGCAAGTTTAATGCTCAACTCTGACAACTTGTGGTGGCACAAGTTCCACTCGACATGCACAGTGGCTGTTGCTGGGGTGATATTCAAGGGTTGCTCATACAGCAGCTCCTTTGAATATCACCAGCCACTACCCCAGCAACTATTTTGAGCGGCGCAAGGGCTTGCGCCCAGAATGGCGCAGTTTGAATATCCGGGCCTACATGTCTTGGGGTGACCCTTTTTCATGTACTGTATTGATTAGAATTCATCTGATACTGCTACCTGTCTGCTCCAAAAGTCATACTCCCAAGCTCATGCAATAATAATCATTTCTATAGTAACAGACTGATGTTACTCACTGGCAGATGAATAAGGCTTCAAGTGTAAGCAGCAGGTAAAGTTGAGGGCTAAGCAAACTATACCTTGGTTTCATACAGATAACTATATTGGTAAAAAAGAAGAGAAAATGCAGAAAAATATAAAATATAACCGTATTGCATCAAACAGCAATTAGTGTTGTGCGAAACTGAAAAGTGTGTCCCGTGAAATATTTTGTGGAATTACACATTTCACAAAATATTTTGTGGGTTATATACATAATTTTGCCCACAAACCGTGAAATTCTCTGGTCGCGAGGCTAAATGTTGCCACCTGCAGGTGAAATTCCACAATTTCACCACTAGTGATGGTCAATGTGCAAACCAGTAACCTGCACCTGAATGACAAATTCAGCTCTGCACCTAGCTTCACAAATGCCTGCCAAATAGTGCCACTTCCATTTAATAAGTTGCACCAATAAAGGCCTGTTTTACAGTTGCTGCAATATATGTCTATCAATAACAATCCATGAATAATAAGACTAAGTAGCTAGTTAATTGAAGCACTTTGAGCAGCAGCAAGTAAAGTATATTCTGCCTAATCCAAAAATAGTTGGTGTTATAGCGCTTCTGAAAAAATTCTCCCTGTTGTCTAGTGGTCCCCACCCCAAGTTACCCTCATGTCCTGATTCCTTGTGCAAAAAAAATCCCCAACTTCCTGTGTAATGGACGGGCATGGGAGGAAGGAACGGGCTGGTGCTGTCTGGTGACAGGGTGGGGAGTCCACTAAACATCAGGGAGTTGGGGATTTTATTTGTTTATTCATATTTTTGCACAAGGAGTCGGGACATGAGGGTAACTTGGGAGGGGCTTAGTCAATTTCAACCTGTGATTGGCGGAGGGCACTAGACACCAAGGAGAATATTTTTCTAAGGAGATTTATTGAGTCATATGATGCCCATTTGGTGGGGGTGAAACTGTGGGTGAAATTTCACCATTTCATCATAATTTTGCTAAACATTTCACACGGCAAAATTGCCGATTTTGTGGTAATTCACAGTGAAATTTTATTTCACAACATCTCTAATAGCAATATCTACCAGTAATATCTTTCAAATGTTTCTCTGTGATGTCAGTAGTTGCTGAAGATATGATTCCTAAGAAAACTGATTATATAATAATATAATCACTAATGATTATTGACAATACATAGCTGTAAAATAAACAGGGAATAAGAAGGAAGAGAAAAAAGGGCAGACAAGTAAGGAAAGAATAGGCTAAGGAAAATGATGGGTGTTGTTCAATGCAGTGGTTGCAGGGCAGAGGTGTTTAGAAGGACTTTCTGAGCACTGCAGTGATGCCCTGTCTGCAGGCACATCTCTGTGTTGAGGGCAGAGGTTGCAGGACTCTGAACAGAGTTAGCAAGGATCCAGGTAACCTCCTCCTTCCCACAGAGACCACCACATCTGCCACTACTCCCTCAGAGGATGTTAGTAAGGAGGGAGGGATGGATGGACTAGGGTGGGCTCGGGAGGGTTAGGGAGGTTGGATGAATGCACATCCCCAGCAAGTGCCATTTCAAAACTCATATGCTGTCTTGGCAGAGCAGGACGATGGCACTGCACCTCCAGAAGTGGACATTCAGGGGATGAGTGGGTCATCAATGACAGAGCCCCAAGGGCAAGGAAGAAGAATGCATAGCAGGAAGAAGAAAATCCTTTTCAGAGACTCCATCATTAGAGGGACAGAGCTGGGAGTGGGCAGCAATTGGGAGAGGGAGGTGGTGTGCCTGCCTGGTGGCATAGTTCAGAGGGGCAGGTGGATCCTACAGATCACTAGGGTGGTGGCAAGGAGATGGGAGCTGGATGTCATTGTCCACATGGGGACAAATGACCTGGCAGGTGAGGGATAGACATAGGAAAAGTGCAGTAGGAATTTAGGAAATGGATGGAGTCTTGGGCAAGTAGTGCACTCTGTTATCTTCTTGGAGGTTCTACCTGTTCATGGCAAGGGAGGATGAGACATCCACACCATGGAATTCACCACATGGCTGAAGAAATGGTGCGCAGAGGAAGGGTATGGCTAATTGGGGACTGGGATCTCACCTGGAGGGATGAAGGACTGTGTTCTCCAGGCAGCCTGCATCTATCTGGGGAAGGGGCAGTATCCTCACTGAAATGTTCAAATGCTTCCTCCTTGAGCATTTAAACTAGCCAAGGGAGAGCAAAAAGCAGTCAGAGGGATAAAGGTAGCCCCCATACATAACATATCTGAAAAACAAGAATCCAATTAGTACAAAGGCACTATCAAACCAGATAAATAAATTAGATACAATTGTGGGAGGACAGAAGATAGAACCCAAAATGTCATAGGGCAGAAAAAGGAAAAGGAAGGTGGGCACACAAGCTGGAAAGTAATGTGCACAAATGCCTGCAGTCTGGGGAACAAAATCCCAAACCTAATGCCATTAATGGAAGATACAAACCTGGACATAGTAGCTATTACAGAAACATGGTGCACAGGGAACAATGTCTGGAATATAACCGTACCAGGATACATGCTTTTAGGAAGGCTAGGGAAGGAGAAGGGTTCAGCTGTGTACTGTATGTGAAGGAGGGATTAAAGCAACAGGGGCTCAAGGGTTGCAAGAAGGAGCAGAGGCACTGTGGGTCACCCTGGAGTTAGGAAAAGGACAGCCATTTGCACTGGACTGATTAACAGGCCTCCAGCACAGGGGAGGAATCAGATGAAGCTGTTGTGGAAACCATCCACAAAATGGCAGCCAAAGTGGAACTGCTACTAATGGGTGACTTCAACCTGCCTAAGGCAGACTGGAGCACTCAGACTGTGAGTACAACAAGGGCAGGGACTTCATGGCTCCCTGAAGGGGCAAACTTAAGACACCTTGTAGCAGAACCAATGCACAAGGAAGCTATAGCGTTTGGTCCTGACCAACAGGGACAGGATCATGGATGCTGAGGTGGGCAGTCCCTTGGTACCAGCAACCACAGGACATTATAGTGTAAGGTAACCACAGTGGAGAGGCAAGCCATACAACGATAAAGGTCCTAGATTTCAGGAAGGCTAACTTTAAGAAATGCATAGAAATCTCAAAAGGGCCCTAGCAGTAGAAGGTACAGGAAGATGTGGAAAAGCGGTGGGCTAGACTCAAGAAAGTCATAACAAGTATCAGGTCACTGTGTCAAAATGCATAGCAAGAATAATAAAAAAGGGGCATTATAGTTCTCGAGGTAGTGGCCAAGAAAGTAAGGGAAAGAAAAGACCCTTCAGAAGATACAAGGAAACACAAAAGGATGATGACAGAGAACAATATCTGGAGAAGCAGAGGACTCTGGGAAAATAATAAGAAGGACTAAAGCACAGACAGAGGAAGTATAGTCCAGGCTATAAGAGCAAAAAAGGCGTTCTTTAGATACATTAGCGAGAGGTAAAATACCAGAAATGGGATTGCTAGGCAGAAGAAGGAAGGAAGGGAAAGGGTGGAGGATGACCTAAAAGGGCTGAGATATTAAACAAGTATTTTAGCTCAGTATTCATCAGGGAAGGGATGGTGAGGACCAAGACTAATTATTTATTTATTTGCTTTTGTTTACGGGTAAGCACACTAGACAGCCAAGTGCCTATTTTCAGGAGCGACCGGGAGAGTTACAGGTAAAAACATCATACATCAACAATTGAGGAAGCATAAGGGATACAAGTAAGAGAACAGGCAGTGCAGTACAAGCTCTGGAGCAAGGTAGGTATACATTGAACAGTTGAGGAACAGAGAGGGATACATAGAAATATACAGGCAGTTTCAAGGCTAGCTCTTGGACAAGGTTGGTTCGAAATTCATACATGTACAAATTGAGGGACAAAACAGAACTAAAATTGGTAGACAGATCAGGGCTGACTCTAGGAGGGTGGCACAGTGCTTTTAGTGTAGGGATGGGACAGTGGGGGACAAGTTAGGTGGGGAACAACAGAAACAAGGTTAATGGTAAGTGCCTGCAGGGGAGGAGTGCCCTGGGCAAGGTGGTAAGACCAGATATACATAATTAAGAGGATATTATAGGGAGGAGGCAGACACCAGCCCATTTACGGTGGAAAGAGTCCTAGAAGAATGCAGGAAAATAAACACAGATAAGGCAATGGGGCCAGATGGGATCTACCCAGAGTATTAAAGGAACTCAGGGAATGCTGGGTTGAACCACTGGCTGCCCTTTCAATGCATCATTAGAGAGCGGAGGTACCTGAGGACTGGAGGAGGCAGATGTTGACCATCTCCACAAGAGAGGAAGCAGAGAGGAGGCAGGCAATTATAGGCCTGTAAGCCTGACCTCAGTAGTGGGAAATTAATGGAGTCCTTATTTAAGGAGAGGATTGTGAAGTTTCTGGAGGATAGCTGAGCACAGGATCCAGTGTAGCATGGAATCACAGTGGGAAGATCCTGTCAGATGACTCTTATAGATTTCTTTGACTCGTACACAGGGTGGCAGATCATGGAGGGCAGTGGATGTGGCCTACCAGGATTTCAGCAAGGCCTGACACTGTCCTGCATGGGAGATTGCTAAATAAACTGGGGAGCCTGGGAGTGGGTCCTATGGTGGTAAAGTGGGTTGGGAACTGGCTAATGGACAGGACTCGGAGGTGGTGGTAAACACAACAAGCCCAACAAGAAAGCTGAGAATAGAGGAATTTAATGGATGGCTAAGACCCTGGTGTTGTGCTAAAGGATATGGGCTGTTGGGGGTGGTGAGGGACCTGGGAGAACAGTAATCTCAATGCCAAGGACAGACTACACTTGAGTGAGGAGGAAAGAAAGTGTTGAAACAGAGGATGGAGGAGTACATAGAGGAAGTTGGGAATTTAAACTAGGAGTGGGGGTGGCAATTGTGCAAGAGATATGCAGAGACCACAGGTTGGGAAACTCATATGAGCTTACCCCCATAACAGTGACCAAAGTACAAATGGCAAGTACTATTGGTGATGCTATTAAGGAGGGCAGGATGGGGGGAGGGTAGAGGTGGTTAACCTTAATGCTAGGAGCTTGAGAGGAAAACTGCAGAGTTACAGGTACTCATGGCAGAGGGAGAGGTGGACATTGCAGACATCACAGAAACATGGGCCACCCAACACAATGAATGGGACCTGTCTGTACCAGGGTACAGGTTATTTCGTAGGGACAGGGTGATTGGGAAAGGAGGGGTGTGGCACTATATGTGAAGGAAGGACTAAAGTGTGTAAGGAGGGAAGGGAGGAGGAGGGAATGTGAGTCACTTTGGATGCAAATCCAGGATTCAAGAATAGGATTCTTAGAATGGGAGTGGTGTATAGGCCACCATCTCAGATGGAGGAGTTAGACAGGGAACTAGCGGGACAGATCAGGAAGACCTGCGAGAAGGGTAGTGTGGTGATTGTGGGGGACTTCAACATGCCAAGACTGGACTGGAGTATCCCAACAACCAGGAACAGAAGGGAGCAGGTACTGCTGGATGCCTTCCAGGACAGCTTCCTGCTGCAAATGGTCAGTGAACCAACCATGTTAGGGAATACCCTTGACCTTGTGCTGGCAAATGGGAACTTTGTGAGAGAACTTACAGTGGAGGAACCGTTGTCAGGGAGGACCACCACTCAGTATGGCTCACATTGGATATGGGCAAGGAAGGAGTAGAATCTGGCACAAGAGTGCTGGACTTCAGGATGGCCAACTTTGGGAGGATGGGGAAGTGGTAAAAGAGTACATGGCCAGAATTCAATCTAGGATGGACACTAACCAGAGGTGGCAGCTCATAAAGCTGGGGATAGTGGAGGCAACAAAATCAGCTGCAAGGCCCAGACCAAGAAGGCTAGGGCTAAGAAACTGAGCTGGTTGAGAACAAGGAGGTCATGAAAAGGCAAGGAGAAAATGAGCTGCCTTTAGGAAGTACAAGAAAACAGGAAGGGGGGACAGGGAGGAGTACTTGACAGAATTGAAGGAGGTGACAAGGGCAGTAAATACCACGAACTCAGGCTGGCACAAGGCATTAAGAAGGGGAGAAGGACCTCTTTAGGTACATCAGGGAGAAAGGAGCTGTAAGGACCACATAGTAAGGATTAGGAAGGAGAGGGTTGGGTGGAAGCAAGATGCGAGAAGGCAGAAGCACTAAATGAGTACTTCTGCTCAGTATTTACTAAAGCGAAGAGGGGGTACACCCAAGGGGAGAAATGGAGAAACGGGGGAAGAGGTGACAGATGGGAACCATGGAGGCAGAGTTCAGGAGGGTTTGAAGGCACTGAGGGTGGACAAGGCACCAGGCCCAGATGGCATCCACTCCAGGGTACTGAAGGAGCTGGCAGAGGTCCTTGCAAGACCTTTGGCAGACCTATTTAATCTCACTACATTCGGGTGTGTACCTCAGGACTGGAGGATGGCTCATGTGGTACCCCTCCACAAGTGTGGCCGCATGATGAACCAGAAGACTACAGACCAGTGAGTCTCACATCCATCGTGGGTAAGCTAATGGAGACTATCCTGAAGGAGAGGCTGGTGGCCTCCCAGAGGCCAAAGGACTACAGGACAGCAGACAGCATGGCTTCATATGGGGCAGATCCTGCCAAACCAACCTGGTGGATTTCTATGACTGGGTAGCTAGGCAACTGGACAGAGGCCATGCAGTGGATGTCCTGTATCAGGACTTCAGTAAGGCATTCGACTCGGTGCTGCATGGAAGGCTGGGAAGTAAGTTAGTAGGCACAGGGGCGGTGCAAAGAAGGTGAGATTGGTAGGAAACTGGCTTCAGGAAGGCAACAGAGGTGGTGGTGGGTGGGGAGCTCACACTCAAGGGTAGTGATGAGCGTGTACCATAGGGCTCGGTGTTGGGACCAGTGTTGTTTGGGATATTCATTGTAGACATATTGCGGGACATCAAGAGCAAGATCAATCTGTTTGCTGATGATACCAAGGTAGGAGTGGTGGTGGATGACCTAGGGGATGGCAGGGGTTGCAGGATGATCTGGCAAAGCTTGAAACCTGGTCAGACACCTGGCAACTGGGGTTTAATGCCAAAAGTGCAAGGTGTTGCATTTTGGGATGAAGAACCCATGGAGGAGTTACCAGCTGGGGAGTGCAGCTAGCCCAGACAGATGAGGAGAAGGATCTGGGGTGTTCATTACAAGGTCAATGAACAACTCAGCACAATGTAGGAAGGCAGCTGCAAAGGCCAATAAAATGCTTGGTTGTATTGCAAGGGTATATCCTCAGGAGGGAGGAGGAGGTGATTCTGCCACTGTATAAGTCATTAGCCAGACCACACCTGGAGTACTGCATGCAGTACTGGCAGCCATATCTGAAGAGGGACATTAAGTTACTGGAGGGGCTGCAGCACAGGGCGACAAAGATGATCAAGGGCTGGGGACTTATCATACAAGAGGAGCTTGAGGAGTTGAACATGTACTCATTGGAGGAGAGGAGGGACGGGGACATGATTGAAACCTTTAATACATGAAAGGAATAAACAAGACAGGTACAGAGGAGCTGTTCAAAGTAAGAGAGGAGGGACACCAGGGGCCATGATATGAGACTGGAGGAGGAAGGTTCAGGAGGAGATGAGAGACTTTTTACAGAGAGGGTGGTGGCTGGGTGGAATCGTTACGTGCAGAAGTGGTATCAGTAGAACAGTGGACTGCGTCAAAGGGAATGGGATGGGACAGGACAAGGGAGGGTTAATGAAGGGAAGGGTGGAAGGAAGGGCAGCTGCAGAATAAGGGTGCTAGCTGCACATTTCAACAGACTTGATAGACCTCTAGGCCTTTATCTGCTGGCAAATTTTGTATGTTCGTATATTAAGTAAATGGCATGAAATCTGAGGAGAGGAGGTGACCAGTGGGGTACCACGGGATTGGTGCTGGGGCCAGTCCTATTCAGTATTTTCATTAGCGACATTGCAGAGCATCTGGAGGAAAGGTGTGCCTCTTCGCAGATGACACCAAGATCTGCAACAGAGTGGACACATTGAGGGTGGAAAAAATGAGAAAGGACCTAAGCCTATTAGAGGAGTGGTCAGGTGTCTAGCAGTCGAGTTTCAATGCTAAAAATGCAAGATCATGCACCTGGGTCACTGGAATCCAAGGGAGGAGTACAGGATGGGTGGGGAAGTTCTGGCCACCACAAGTCAGGAGAGAGAGACCTGGGGTTATCATATCTGATGACCTGTGGAAGCCCAAACAGTGTGAAAAGGTGGTGGGAAGCAAACAGAATGTTGGGGTACATAGGGTGGAGCACAACAAGCAGGAGGAAAGCAGTGGTGATGCCACTGTACAGATCACTGATGAAGCCTCAGCTGGAGTACTGTCTACAGTTCTGGAGACCACATCTCCAGAAGAATACTGACAAAATAGAGGCAATCCAAAGAAGGGCAACTAGGATGGTACATGGACTGCCCCAGATGCCCTACAAGGAAAGACTTAAGGACCATTATATCTATTCACTGAAGGAAAGAAGGAGAGGGAGATATGATAGAGACTTTCGAGTACTTTAGGGACTAAACAGGGTACAAGTGGAAAGCATATTTTAGAGAAATGTCTGCACAAGAACAAGGAGTATGATATAAGACTAAAGGGTAGAAGGCTCAGGGTAATGTTAGGAAGTACTTTTCACTGAAAGAATGGTGGAGCCATGGAATAGCCTTCCAGCAGAAGTGGTGGGGAAGAAAACAATATAGGGGTTAAGAGTGCATATGATGAACATAAAAGCACTCTGGAGATGTGTAGAGCAGGACAGCTGCAGATCAAATAGGATCTGGGACTGCAGCAGTGAGTAGGGAATGAGCAGACTAGGTGGGCGTATGGTCTTTATCTGCTGACAGATTCTATGTTTCACGTAACCTTTTATTTTTATTTGCTTAACTAGATTCTTATCTAATGGGTATAAAAATTCATGTAGTACACCAATACCTCAAGGAATCAACAAAGTCCAACAGGGTAGTATATTTCAGAAAAGAGATGTGCAAGAACAAGGGGCACAGTTTGAAGATAGAGGGGGACAGCTCAGAGGTAATGTGAGGAAGTATTTTTCACAGAGAGGTTGTGGATGATGGAACTACCTCCTGAGGAGGTAGTGGAGTCAAGAACAGTGAGGGAATTCAAGAATGCATGACAGACATAAGACAGTTCTAGGGGTGTAGGAGGAAGTAGGCTATTGGTTAACTAGGATCTGCAGCTTATCCATTAGGTAGGAAATGGGCAAACTAGGTGGGCCAAGTGGTCCTTATCTGCCATCAAATTCTATGTTTCTATGTTTCTAAAAGGAGATCTATCCTCCCACAAAAACTTCCTGAGGCAGTGAGACCAGATGAAGGGAAAGGAGGCAGAAAAGTGCTGGGGGCAGTGGGGGGTTCTAGTAATGGTCTGACTTTGAAGTCTGGTATGAGCACTGGCATGCAGATTTGGAGTTTTGGAACTGAAAGGATGTGGTCTCTGGGAACCATGTCCCTGACCCATAGAATATGCACAGCTGGATGCTCATAGGTCCTGTGAAAAGAACCTCTATCCCTTCTGGGGGTGTTGGGTTCAAAGTATGTGGGGACCTTAAAGTCATTTTGAGGACTGTAAATCCCTCAAGCCATTGCCACATCATTACCAAATATTTGCTTTTCTCAAAAATGGAGCATTTAGTAAGGAGTTTTGTACATCAGAGGCAAAGTTTGCCACCAGCAGCCAAGAGCAGCCATGGAGGCAAATCCAGAGGCAGCAGCCCTGGTAGCAGCATCTTAGGCATCATTACCAGATCTAAGCAGGCACTTTCTAGCCTTTTAACCATTAGCAATAGTCTGCTGGGCCAATAGTTTGTCCTGGCCATCAGGCATTTAATTGGCCATGAAGGCCATAGTCTTTTATAGGCAGTACAGATATTTTATCATTTACAGCTGATAATTTGCAATCCTTAGGCTGAGGAAGCTAAAGCATAAGTCCTTTTCCCATCACTTCCAGCTTCCTTGACTTCTTGTCTAGAGGAAGATAACCCATGTACTTGGAGGCCTTTGCTCTATCATGAGCAGCCATGCCTACCACTGAATCTTTTCAGGCTGTGGTGAATAATAGGACTTTGTTGTAGATGCATGATATTGCTTGTCAGATTTTCTTGGGACTGCCAGTAATTGAGCTGGCCTATACCAAGCAGCCAAAGTTGAATCCTCCAATGCTGAATGCACAGGAGGACGGTTACTGTAGGGGAGGCAGACACCTCCAAGAACTCATAAAGACTTTTCTTGGATGACTCTTCCACCTCTGCTTGAAACCCTGGGTTAGCCTGTACCTTTTAGGGAATGCCTGAAATGAGGGATCCTCAGGTGGACACCTAGAAGTATTGCTCACACTTTCCTCTGAGCAGGAAGAAAGAGCAGAGTTTAAGTCTACTACATCAGTTACTTCTCTTCTTCATCCATGGCCTTCTCCTTCTCTTCTATGTATTCTGGATTACATTCCAGTTCTTCATCAAAGTCTATCATTATCGGTGGAGGTCAACTGGATGAGGAGATAATGAAGGAGGAACAATTGATGGAGGGCCCACAGACAGAAGCCATTGAGGGCCAGCACTACTGCAGGAACTGTGAACTAAAGCATGACATGAAGGTTGATGATGGCTCAGCTAATGGTACCAACAAAAAGGCGGCAACGACAGTGGCAGTAGGGGGCAAAAAGCTTTGATATAATTTGAGAAAGGGGTGGCATAATTGGCCCAGAAGGGGTTCTCAACAGTGGAATGGTCAATGGGACTGTGGCTGATGATGGTATCGGCTGTGAATCCTGGTGGGGAAGCGAGCCAGTGCCATTCCCTGACCTTGGTGTCTGAGAAATGGTTGGGTGGTGGCGGGACCCACGGCTGTAGCCTGGGGCCCATCTTTATCTAATGATTTACCTCTTCTTAAAGGTGAGAGGAACAGTCTGGGGGAGCAGCTTTATTTATAGTCTGTTTCTCCTTCTCAGAGTGGCTGTGTTTCTCCACTCACTTAGAGGATTTGCCCTTTTCTTTGATAAATCAGTGAGAGATGCCATCAACCTCAGGAAATGATGAACCAGTGGTGAAGTAGAACAGATGTGGTTGATGATGGTGACGCCATCTTCAAAGCAATCTCTTTCTCCATTTCTTTCAGATTTAGATGAACCTCTAAAGTCTTCTTGTGACATCCTCTGGTTGCTTGGTTGAAGTCCTGGCATGTCCAGCAGGCTTCAGCATTGTGGTCTTTGCTGAGGCAATGAATATACAAGGAGTTGTCATCATCTTTATAAATTTTAATGTCACTACAGCAGCAATAGTGGAGCACAAAGAGAAGTTTAAAATAACAAACATGAGACAGCAGCAACTGCAAAACTTGACAAGTTCAACAGTGTTCTTCAGCAGCGGTGGACAGATAAGTGGTTGATGGCTGGAGAAAGAACTGAGGCCTGTTAGGGATGCCCACATTAAATGGATAATGAAAAGACATGTTGACATGGGCAGCCCCAGCCAGGAAAAATTTCCAGGTGGTCCTGACATCAATGGCTTACAGTCCCAGGACGTGGTTTAATGGAGGGAGAGATCCTTGCAGAAGATCACCTGTTTGTAAACCTTCGTTTGGCTTTTCAGTTAACATATTTCTGTGCCCTTGACCAAAACACAGGTGTATGCTTTCTGACAGCAACCAAAACTTACCAATTTAGCATAGCCTCGATGATCTAGAATGAGATTTTCTGGTTTGAGGTCCCTGTAAATTATTCCTTTGGAATGCAGATAGCGAAGCTTCTACTACACATGCTGTGTAAAACCGGTAGTGGAATCCTCAAATGAGCCTCTGCATTGTAAAAGAAAAAAAATAACTGAGATTTCTTTTAAATTTTTACTGGAGCTTCATAACTTTTACTACAAATTCTCAATATGATTAAAATAGTCAAATACAGTATATCAAGTCCCATTATTAGAGTTTGCTGGTCCAATTATATAGCTGCTTTGAAAGGGTTCATCTCTTGGTTGCACAATCACATTGCCAATTTTGCCTGGGTAACTCGAGGGCAAAGCTACTAAAGAACCATTCTGCATTAAACAACCCCTTTGTAGATATACTCTACAAAAAAGTTGTGTATGTAAACTAGTTTTGTACTAGAATGGAGAGTATGTGTGATGACTTTAGCTGGTTTAGAATGCAACAACACATGACGGGTATGTGGTATTGTATAATAACCATTTGTCCCAGGCTGGTTGGGACACATGATACTTCAGCTGACTGCATTCAACCATCTGTAGAGTACAGCTTTTACATAATTTGTTTTAAATTTTCAAGCTACCACACAGAAACCCACAGAGCAGCCATATTTATTTATTTTATAAGAAAGACTCTTACAAAACATTCCTACAGTTGGCACATATTCAAAAGCACGCATTTGTGATTCACATCATTAGATCAGGGTACATACCGTGACATGCAGCACAAGGTTAAAACTCATATGAGGGTTATACATTGTAATTAGAGATGTTGAAATAACATTTCAGTAGTGAAATAGCCGTGAAATCAGCAGTTTCGTTGAGCAAAATGTTTCACGAAATTTTCTGTGAAATGGTGAAATTTTGCCCACAATCTCACTGGCAAATGGTCATCTCCTCCTGAGAACCCCACTTCAAGGTGTCTAGTGGTCCCCTCTGAGGCTCATTGGTCAAAATTTAGGGTCTACCTGGTGTCTAGTGGTTCCCCCCACCTGGCTGATCTCCGGCCGATATTAAATAAAGCCCCCTCCCCGAGTTACCCTCATGTCCCTCCTGAGTCCTCCTGACTCTCCCTTAGTAAAATAAAATAAATAAATAAAATGTCCAACTCCCTGGTATCTAGTGGACCTGCCACCCCACCACCATGTCAGGAGATAGCGTCCCCCTACCCCCAGTACCCTGATGGGTCACCAGCATAGCCCTCCACTCACTTCCATGGCTGGTAGCCCAATAGAGTGCTTCAATGAATGAGCACATGCTACTGAGCACTATGGGTGGCAAAATTTCACCCGTGAACAATGAATTTCACCTATTTGAGGGTGAAATTTTGCTCGCTCCATGGTGAAATTTTTGCTCTGCTAAAATTTAGTGAAATGCGTGCATTCCATGAAATATTTTGCACAACACTAATTATAATAAATCATTCAATTAGAGAGCTTCATAACTCATAGAGACATCATTTGCCATAATGGAGCTAGACCTAATTGTAGAATATATAGTACACATTTGTTTAACCATGGTCACATCTGAACTGTTGTGATCTAGCTGATCTAGTTCAGGTACTTCAGAAACTTTATTTTTATTTATTAAAGTCTCAAATTACAACCCTTTGAGTCAGGGACTCATTTACAAAGGCTCCACATCATACAGAAAATCAGGATAAATACAAGGAAAAAGAAGCCCAAATACAGGAATAAAATACAGAGGCAGAGTGCATAACAAGATAACAATACAAAGAGCAAATACCAGTGGTGCGTATGGTACAATCAGACTATAAAATCACATACATATTTCAGTAGAGGGCTAGTCAGTACAGGAAAAAGAGTCACTTGCAATTACATTTTGAGCTGGTTAGTATATAGTCACATAGCTCAGTTTTAAAGGGTCCTAGCCTGGGGATTAATAGGGTAGGCCCAGGGATTGAGTTCATCCAGAGAGGAGACCTGAAGCGAAGGACCTTTGGCCAGTACTTGTCTGGACAAAAGGGGACATGAAAGGCAGTAGTGTCAGAGTGTCTTGTAGCCCATTTCAGTAAGCTTGGTTGTAGAAGAGAGAGACAGCCCACTGGGATAGACCCAGTTTGATTTTTGGCCAGAAGGCAGATCTGGTAGAAAGATGCTCCTGAAAGTTTAGCCATGATGAGCATTGGTAGGGGTCACAGGTATCGTGAGCCATTCACTGCCTGTGGCCAGTCAGCAGGCCTTATTCAGGGAGCATTTCATAGTGGCCAGACAGTGTCTGGGGTGGCACCATAGATGACTATGCCATACTCTACCAGGGAGAGGCTGGAGCTAGAGAATGGCTAGTAGGGAGGCCCAGAGGAGACTGGGTCTGAGTTTATACAGGAGGCCAATTCTGGTGTTGACTGCAGAGCAAGTCACAGCTATATGTTAACAGAAGGTAAGGTCCAAGTCTAGGGTGACCCCTACATATCTGAAGTTGGTAACTGGTTCCAGAGTTGTACCCTGGAAGTTTTGTATAGAGAGGGTGGTCAAGTAGTGTTTATGTTGAGGGTGGGTGAATGGCATGACCTTGGTTTCTTATAGTTGAGGACAAGCTTGTGGGAGGCAAACTGTGATTTAATTTCTGCAAAGGAGTCCTGCAGGGATGTTTGGAGTTGGGTCGGGTCTAGGTACTGACTGAGATCACTGCATCATCTGCATAGAGGAGGAGAAGTCCAGTGGAGGCCATAGGAGGGAGTTTAAGTACAGTGAGAAGAAGAGGGGGCCTAGGATGGACCCTTGAGGGACACCTGATTGGACAGGAAGGTTTGTGGACAGGGTATTATTGATCTTCACCTGCTGGGTACGTCTGTGGAGATAGTTGGAGAACCAGCCTGTGATCTCTTGTGATACTCCAACAGAGAGGAGGGAGTTGATGAGCATCAGGTGATTAACAGTGTCAAAGAACTTAGAGAGATCGATATAGACAGCCCGCCAAGGCTCCCTGGACTAGGGCATTATGGATAAAGGAGGTAAATTCCAGTAGGACGGTAGTTGTGCTTTGCCTTTCCTGAAACCGTGCTGTTGCTGGCACAGTAGATGGTGCATGTCCAAGTATTCAGTAAGTTGGTCATCAACAATTTTTCCAATGCTTTTGATAGGGAGAAGGATGGAAATGAGCCTATAGTTGCCACTAGAGGTAAGATAACTACTTTTATGTACTGGAGTTATAACCACCTTTTCCACAGTGAAGGAACTGCCCCAGACACAGAGACATGTTAAGTATTTTGGTTAAGGGTGTTAGTATTGCGTCAAGAGTTAGGAGAGCAGCTTTGCATTGAGTGAGTTACCATTCTGACTTGTTTTACCGAGGAACTTGAGAGGTAGGTGGGCAATGCTAGGGAGATAATTCTAAGCAAAAAGTAGAGCACCGGGGAGGAACTGCCCAGTAGATGCAGAGAAGAAGTCAAGGGGAGGATAGAACTGAGGTAAAAAATGAGGCATTAAAAGCATTCGCTACTGTACTAGGGTCTTGGGTGGGGCACTATCAATTGCCAACATGGAATGGGAGGGGCCTTACCACTGAGTTCCTTTATATTCTCCCAGAACCTTTTCCCATTTCCCAAGGTGGCAGAAAGATTGGCCTGATAATATGCCACATTAGCCTGGTGGATAGCCCAGATGCAGGAAGTTCGAACAGCACGGTACTGTTGGCGGTCAGAAGAGCAACTGAACTCTAGGGCACGGTGCCATAGATTATCACGTGCCTTCATTTGGTCTGTCAGGATCAGTTTATCCATGGAGAGGACTGGGCTTTTTCTGTCTGCTTTAGAAAAGGGGCAAATATATCACATGCTGTTTGAAAGGAGCTTATGAAGAAGTGGAGGGCGGCATCCACCAACGACTGCTGATCAATTGGGGACCAATCAAGGTTTTGCAGGTGGTTGCAGAAATGTTCCAGAGATCCTTTCTTTAGTTGGTGATATCTGGAGATCCTGGGCGGAGGGGACTTAGAGCAGTTTGACCAGTGACAGGTGACCGAGGAATGATCATTGAGTGAATCTGGGAGGACCTGGACATCCTGTATCCACTCAGATGATTCGTAAAGATGAGATCAATGAGGAACTAGAGCCTATTGTAATTTACCCTAGTGGGGTATTTACCATCTGTGTCAGATTTTGGGCTGCGGCTGCATCCCTGAGACAGAATGTCTAGGGGCATGTCATTTTGTATTGAAATCACCGAGGCAACAATTACTGATTTTTAGGAGCTGGGCAATAATGTTAAGGATGGATGCGAAAGCATCCTTCTGGTTGCAAGGGGTATGTAGACTGACATTAGGTATAGAGATTTACCAGAGTTGCCTGCAGCAACCTTTAGGGTGAGGGTCTGAGCTCCCCACTAGGGGTCATTTTCAATTTTGACACCTTGTAGGTGGTTCCTGGTACAGTGCACACCCCACTTCCCCAACCAATCAGATCTGAACAAAGTATAGCCCAGCAGTGTAACAGTTGAGTCTGGGTACTCTGTGGTAACCACGCTTCAGTTATAGCTAAGGCATCAGGGTTGTGGCGGCAAACCCATGCTTGAGGGAGCAAATTTCTTCTGTAGACTACAAATGTTGATGGTGGCCAGCATGAGTCCTCTGGATTGCCCTGGTCTACAAGGGTAGTGGCAACAGGGCCAGGGTTTGGGTGTATGTTGCCCGCAGTAGCAGGAGAAAATGGAGATCTTGGATAATACACATTTTAGTGTCTTGTTTCGTTTACACAGAGAGTGGTCTGCAGTGTGGGGCAGCTCGTTTGCAATATGAGAGCGGGCAAAACACAGTAATTCTGGGCCATATAGTGAGGTGCAAAGCACTGTTTCTGGAGACAGTTGCATTGGGGAGGGCAGGGGATGGGGGTGGGACATGATGATGCTAGCAGGAGTAGCCACTGGGGTGGTCAGAGAGTGGGGCATGAGGTGGGCAGGAGAGAAGATAGAACAAAGGGTGGTGTGTTGAAGAGAAAGGAAGGGGAATGGGGGATGCTGAGAGGAGAGCCACTGAGACAAAAATAATCCAGGAAGACATGTCCAGTGTAATAGATTTGTAATGTGGCTAGTTCGATTGTGTTTGGAGGTGGGGTAAAGCCGTAATCTTAGCTGTGCAAATAAGAAATATTCCTGCTTGCTGTTGGTGCATGCCAATAAATGTGGGAAGAGTGTGTTTATTTATTTTTTCTTTTTTATTGGATTCCTTCTTTGTGTTCTCAGTATCCTGTTGTTGGTATATTTGAAATTTCCTACACATAACTAGGGTTAGAAAGTTAGGGTGAGGTATAGTGGCTCATTACAGGCAGGCACTGATAACCTGCCTATGGTAAAAATGGGCTGATTGGTTTTCATAGCTCACGTGATTAGCCCTATATAGTATTAAGCCAAGCAAGGGTGGTGGTGGCGGGGCCTCCTGTTCCAATTGGGAGTTTAGCTATGTCCAGTGGCTGCAGTACTTCTGCCCTTCTGTGAATGCTCGTTACCTTGATGCCTGTGTGTGGGTCTGAATTCTTGCTCAGGAGGGTGTTCTTACCCTCACGACCTGCACCCAGAGGGAGCATTGTGTGCATCATGGAGAAACAGAAGAAAGTTTAAAAGATGAGCCTACTACAGAGCACAGTCGCAAAGTGGGGGGGGTGATTGCTAGAGGGAGGACTCCAAATTAATTACAGGAGGTTTAAATTAGAAACAGTTTCTGTCTCCTGCTAAACAAGGTTGTTTTTTTTTTGTTTTTGTTTTTTCCTACCCGCGTAGTTTGTGAATCTATGAGGAGTAGCTGTTCCAACATGCAGTGTACTAATTCACTCACTAAAGCTCAAAATGCCATAACTTTAGTAAACTGCTCTAAAATTACTGCTCAGTGATGAGTTCTGTTTGCATTGGTAGCTCAGACTTGCAGTTTATGTCTCATGCAGGAATCCTTAGAATGATGACCAAAACCCTAAACTAGCCAGCCTAATTTGTGTTACAAACTACTGTGAAGTAAAACAGATCTGTGCGCAGATCTTTTCACTGCACATTGAATCCTACTACAGCTGATAATAGTTGATAATTTGCAGTATAAAATGCAGCTGCTGCTCTATTTAAAACTATAGCATTGTGATCTGCTTAAACTTTTAAACTATGTAGTTAACCAGGGATTTAAGAAAATTTGAAAGAACCAGGGTACTCGCTGTTCCTAAAGAGTACCAGTATCATAACTAAGTTAGCATACATTGTAAGTCTATGGCTGGACTTGTGAAATGGTCTTTGAGTCTGAGATGTGTTTAATTCTTGAAGTGCAGCTGGAACAGGTAGTGACCACACAGTAGGAACCATGCAGTCAGTGTAATTGTTGGAGGCTACATTGCCACCACCATCTTCACAAAATTCAGTTTATTAAAAACAAGGTAAACATGTCAGATATACCACTTACATTAAGGGAGTGAGTATACCCCAAGATATGGGGCCATGCCCATTTCCACCATACTCACTCACAAACAGAGTCTATTAGTACTCACGGGCGTTAGTTCATGCTTCACAATCTGAGTCTACTTTGATTTCTTGTTGCATGGTCCCAAAGTTCCCGGAAATTTTTCAACATGTTTATTAACATTTATCATGATGATCACCAAACAGAGAGACATTTCCAGGTAGATTATTTTTAATTTTGCAGGATACTATAAAGCGTGGGTCACAACAAGGGACTTCAGGGTAGCGATAGTCCTTGAAAGCTTTCCTACAGCTATGGGTTGCAAAACTCATGTCTGTGAAAATTGAGATCCTAGTGCTGTCTTTTAAGATGAGGATCTGTTCTTCCTCACAACATCCAGGATTTTGTCTTTGTTTGAGTACCCACCAGAACAACAAGAAAAGTCCTTGGAAAGACATTATTGAGTTTCTTTCTGGGGTGATTCTAGGAATAGTCTGCTGCTGTATTGGTCCTTGTACAAAAGATAAACAAAATGGGTGATCTGATATCTTTTATTGGACCAGCAAGAAATTCACAGAATGTTTTAAGCTTTTGAACTTACATAGAGTTCTGTCCTCTATTTTGCAAGTGTCCATTCCAACTGTAGAAGCTCTTGTAGCCATGTTGGTGCAAAGGAATTGGGGTTTCCTTCCGATGTCTCTGGTAGCACTAAACAGGTAAGTTATGTGATTGTGAAATATTCTCAGGGGATTCCACATAAAACCAGAGCACTTGGTTCCCTTTAATAAGACTTATGGTGGAGTTGGCAAACAGCAGAGCTGCACCCTAGCTTCTTCCAATGCAGCAGCGGTAACAGTAGACTGCTTCCACACAAAGCTATTCTGTTTTGAAAATCAACCATTTTCTGATTGAAGGTAGCTACCCTCATGTCTGAAGCATTAAAGAGCTTGTGGAGCCAAAACAGGCTGACAGGAAAATAATACACCTGACTACTTCTTAAATGTGTAGTTTTATTCCTGAAGTATTTTCTTTTCCTTTTGTTCATTAGAAAGTCTTCTATGTGATAATATTGTGCTGGATGTGTGGAACTGCTCTTAGTCTGGTAGCTGACATATCTGTCTCTATTGCCCCCCACTATATCATCAGCATTGTTATCTCACTGGTGACATCACGGGTTGAGTGACCTGGCAGTCACTGAAAGGCTGTTCCTAAGCAGCAGTGATGTCACAGTCTGTGAGGTCACAAAGCTGATGAAGTATTGGGGTAGAGCAAGATATGTCAGTTGCCAGGCAGAGTGCTGTTGCACACATCACACCTACTAAAATCAGGTAAACAGTCTTCTAATTTAACAAAGGAAAAGAAAAAGTACTTCAGATATAAAAGATAACGGTTGGCTGCTTTAAAATGTAATATTATTTTAGGCAGTGCACTAGCTCTTAATCACTTGTAAGACATCATATGAAGTGATCTTTGATTCGCTTGATGTAGTTGCAATCATTATGTTGCTTGAACGCATGTGCAAGAAACATAGTGCCATCATTCGAGTTTTCGGAGGTGTTCAAACCCTCCTCCAATTCAGTCAGTGTTGGCGGCCTGTAAGCCAATGCATGCTGGAGCTGTCTATGACAGGCTCCAAATGCAGTGGCATACGGTTGAAAGGGGAGCCACGCTTCAGTGAGCAGTGATAAGATATTGCCTGCTCGCGCGCAGCCCCCCTACACACACAAACACACACACACGCACGCATACCGCATGCTGCCCCCCACGCACACACACTCTATGCGCCTCCCCCAAAGTCTTCCAAATTCCATGCTGGGTGCCCACCTCAGTGTGGCAAGTTATCGATAGCCAACGGGTGCCCAATCCCATCGGCTCCACTGTCCTCCCCGAAGACCGGGTGCCGCGCAGGAGCCCACCCCAGCCGGCAACTGATGTCTATGGCCGACGGGTGCCCAATCTCCATTGGCTTCACACCCCCAGTCGTCCTCATGCCATGCTGGGAGCCCACCCCAGTGTGGTAAACATCCCGTGTCATCTTTTAAAAAAGAACACCTGTAAAGCAAAATGGTCCCACACAGTCTCCCAGACCCCTCCCACAGCCTGCACCCACCCACTGTGCACCCAGCCTCCCCACCCCCTCACCCCATACTTACCTCCGAGCACGGTGTGACCGATCTTCGTGGACCGGAACACGCCTGCACTCTTCAAAGCCGACCACGAACTGAGGAAATGCTGGTAAGCTGTATAATGGACTAGATAGGGTTTTTTCAACTTTATTGCATATTCAGGTATTTTTTGATTTTGCACCAAATTTTCAACATGGGGTTTTTGGGATCCTCCTCATGAATTCTTGCACTGTCATGGCATTACTCGAGCCAAGGGTGATTTCGCAGCCACTGCGCGAAATCACCTTCCGGAATGATTAATGAAACGACACTGCCAGTGTTCATAAGGTGGGCTCTCAAAAGACTATTTTAAAAATTTGGTGAAAATTCCAAAAAATGACTGTTTTATTTAGCTTGTTTCTACTCATGTAGCACAACAATGGCTGAGTCGGTAAGTAAATCAATGTATGGAAACATTAAGAAAATCACAGTGACACTGTTCATGAGCAGAGGTCTTAAATGGCTATGTTGAAAATTTGGTGAAAAAATTCCTAAAATTACTGTTTTACGAGCTTGCATTATGCAGTTCCTACACACGCCGTAAGTTCACGAATTTTCAATATTTTCACTCCAGATTTTCAACATTGCCATTTTACCACACCTCCTTATGAGCAGTACAGCTGTCATTTTTCACATCTTGGCCAAATGTATTTCCGCCCATGTAGCACAATGGCACAGTCGATGCGAAATCAATGTATGGGACACATTAAGAAAATCACAGAGACACTGTTCATAAGCAGGAGTCTTAAAATGGCTATGTTGAAAATTTGGTGAAAAATTCCTAAAATGACTGTTTTACGAGCGTGCGTTGTGCAGTTCCTATGCATGCTCGAAGTTTGCGAATTTAATATTTTCACTCCAGATTTTCAACATTGCCATTTTATTACACTTCCTTATGAACAGTACAGCTGCCATTTTTCATATGTGGCTCAAAATGTGTTTTCGCATGTAGCATAATGGTGCTGTTCGTGTGTGAAAGCAATGTTTGGGACAGATTAAGAAAATCACAGTTACACTGTTCATGAGCCGAGGTCTTAAAATGGCTATGTTGAAAATTTGGTGACAAAAGTCCATAAATGACTGTGTTACGAGTGAGCATTGCGTAGTTTCCACGCGACCGTAAGTTCATGACTTTGTAATATTTTCTAGTCCAGATTTTCGCCAGAGGCATTTTTCAACACTTCCTTATGAACAGTACAGCTGTCATTTTTCACAACATGGTTGAAGTGTGTTTTCACACTTTCAGCGCAGAGATGCGTGGTTGCTGTGGGAAATCATTGTTCCGGACAGATAAAGAAAATCACAGTGACACTGTTCATGATCGGAGGCACCAAAATGCCTGAGTTGACAATCTGCTGTAAAAATCCCCAACCTAATTATATTACGGTGTGTGTTGTACAGTTTCTATGTACGCTCATGCCACCATTTTTTTAAATATTTTACTGCAGATTTGCAACATTGCCATTTTTTACACCTCCCATGAACAGTACAGCTGTCATTTTTTACATCCTGTTCGAATATTTTTGCACCTGTGGTGCTAAATGCCGTAGTCGCTGTGAATAAGCAGCTTTGGCTAACAAACTGATATTCCCTGTTCATGAGGCGGGTCACAAAAACATGTTGAAAATTTGGAGTGAAAATACCAACGAATGCCTGAGGTATTAGGGTTTCCAACCATAATGCCCAACCCTGAAGAGAATGACAGGCATCAGGGGTGTGACTTGGGATTCTTGCCTGTAATGCTTATACCATTCCACACCCTCACGGCCAGTGAGAGGTATCAAGGTATGCCTTGGACTCTTTGACCCCAAAGTTCACCCCATTCTCCCATATCGCACCCATCTCACCATATTTTCTAATGGAATGGGTACACATAAGGGCCAAAGACCCTAAGGAACACCGTGACACTTGTCAGTGTCTGCAGGGTGGAGGTGGTGAAATGGCGGGCCGTTATGCCTGACAACCCAAAGGCACACCCCAATGCCTGTCACTCTCTGCAGGTTGGTGGTGGGGTAGACTTCAGTTCAATATTTCACTGCCATTCCTATTACGCAGCTCTGTAACTTTACACTACCACTGCCAATGCCAGCAAGCAAACATTCGGCATTGACAAATGCTTGTTTTAAATTGGCTTGAGCACACATGCAAGCAACATCTTGTATTAGTAGCACATATCAAAGGTGTGTCAGCATTGGCGAATGCAGGGCATGCTTTAGTAGGTGCATCCTCATTCCCCAGTAAGCCAGCGATGCTAGCACTGACAGAAGAATAATGTAAAGTGGACACAACTTGTAAGAAAAGTGCTGCTGCAATTAGAGACAAGCTTGTCCTGCAGCGGCACAAATGACATGCCTCCCAACATGCTTTTCCTGGCAAAACATTTTAATAAACATGGCGGAACAGCTGCCACACAATCCCAAGGGAGACATCGGGCGCAATCCCTGTGTTGGCATGTCCACCCTCACATTGTGTGGCACACTGAGAGAACAGCCCAGTGGTACCAACATCAGACCCCCGAAAGTCATGGGGCACACTGGAAGCCACCCTGGTGTGCCAGCATTTGTTTTCTTTCACCTGTAAGAAAGAAAACTGTCCTGCGGCACAGTGTCTGTTTTTTTCTTTTGTACCTGAAAAAGAAACTGTCCATTGTCTGCAGCACCCCCTACCCCAACCTGCACCCACCCTCTGCACACCCCACCTCCCCACACCCCTCACCCCATACTTACCTCCGAGGTCCAGGGCTACGATTTCAGTGGAATGGAAACATGTCTGACTTTTCAAAGCCAACTGTGAACTGAAGAAATGCCAGTAAGCTGTATAATGGCGAAATGGAGGGATTTCAACTTAGGTGGATATCTCAGCCATTTTTTTAGATCTAGCTACAAATTTTCAACATAGGGTTCTTAGGATCCCACCTCACGAACACATGCACTGTCATCTCATTATTTGGTTCAGAGAGGTCATTTCGTGGTCACTGTGTGGAATCACCTTTCTGGACTGGTTAACGAAATTACAGTGCCACTGCTCATGAGGTGGGGTCCCAAAAGTTTAATCTTGCAAATTTGCTGAAACTATTCCAAAATGACTGTTAAGAGCGTATGTTGCACAGTTTCCATGCACATTCATAACTCGACAATTTTTAATATTTTCACTCAGATTTTCAACATTGCCATTTTGCACCTTCTTATGCTGTTCAGCTGTCATTTTTCACATCCTGCCCGAAATGTGTTTTCATTACGTGGCTCAATGGCGGCGCAGTCACTGCTGGAAATCAATGTCCAGGACAGATTAATAAAATCACTGCGACACTGTTCATGAGCAGAGGTCCCAAAGTGCCTGTGTTGAAAATCTGGTTAAAAATCCCCCAAATAAGTGCGTCATGGGCGTGTGTTGTGCAGTTTCTATGCACGCTTGTGATTTCACCAATTTTTTATATTTTCACCCAGAATTTTAACAGTGCCATGTTTTTGCACTTCCTTACGAACAGTACAGCTGTCATTTTTCACATCCTGCCCAAAATGTGTTTTCGCACATGTGGCGCATAATGGCGCATTCGCTGTGGGAAATCAATGTTCAGGACAGATTAACAAAATCACAGTGACACTGTTCATGAGCAGAGGTCCTAAAATGCCTATGTTGATAATTTGGTTAAAAAATTCCCAACAATATTTGTGTTACAGGTGTGGTTTCTGCAAGTTTCTACGCACACTTGTAATCACCAATTTTTCATGTTTTCACCCAGATTTTCAGCATTGAGATTTTTTACACGCCCTCATGAACAGTACAGCTGCCATTTTTCATATCCTGCCTGAAATTTGCTTTAGCACCTGTGGGGCCAAATGACGCAGTCGCCAGCAAAATCACCTTCGCTAATGAACTGATAGTGCCACTGTTCTGCGAGGTGAGGTCACAAAAGTCCATGTTGAAAACTTGGAGTGAACATACAACAAACACCTGGGGCATTAGGGTTTCCAACCATAACGCCCACCTTAGAGACTGACAGGTGTCAGGGGTGACTTGAGATTGACGGCTGTAATGCTCATGTCATTCCACCCCACCCTGCAGCCAGTGACAGGCATTGAGGGGTACCTTGACTCCTTGGCCCCAGAGTTCACCCCATTCTCCTATACTGCACCCATCTCAGTGTATTTCCTTATGGAATGGGGTGAACATAAGGGCTGAAGACCCCAAGGCACACTGTGACACTTCTCAATGTCTGCAGGGTAGGGTGAGGTGAAATTGTGTTTAGTGTTACGGCGCTGATGACCCAAAGGCACACCCAATGCCTATCAGTCTCTGCAGGGTGGGTTGTTATCAGTCCACTACTTCACTATCATTCCTATTATGCATCTTCTAACTCCTGCACTACCAATGCCATTGCCAGCAAGACAACATTCAGCATTGACAAATGCTTGTTACTGCTGATGCAACTACAACCTGCTGCCTCTTCTTACCACCACTCCCCTCTGCCATTTTGGGGTTTCCCATCTCCTGGATCCACCTAAACATTTTAAAGCTCAGACTGCGGTCTCTACTCATAGGTCTAACAGATTTCTTACATAAAAAAACCTTTATAAGCAGATTAATATCGATTTAGTGGGAACAGGTCGTAGCTCTGGGAAATGCATCCATTCCTGTTGCCTGCTGGCTCTGCCTCCCCAACTTGTACATAATAATTACATACCATGGAATGTATTATTGTGCTTATGAAATATTTTAAATGTGTTTTGGCAAAATGAAAATACATTAATTAAAATGGGTAAAATGAAGACATTTAATGGAAATATGCTTATTAAGTTGGAAGGTGTGAAATAGTTCCTAGGCTGATAATTTGGGGGTGGTGGTTAAGACACAGTGAAACAATGAAAACTACGTGTAGTGCCTAATTTTTTAAATAAAAAGCACATTAATTACCCAAACTTGGATTTTAAATCAATCCAAGTATTCTTGTTGGCAAGACAAGCATGTGTTCAAAAGTGTTGAGCTTGCCAGATTGTGTGTGTGTGTGTGTGTGTGTGTTTTGTGTGGGGGGCAAATCCATTTAGGTTTTCCCCTTATTGATTTACTGGAAAGTCCTCACCTTTCCCCTTTCTTTATATTATTTCCACTCTTCTTCATCTTAGCTACTATACTGCTCTATCAATCTACTGAGTTCTCAAGCTTTTCATTTATTCAACAGGCTATGTTGAGAACTAGGGTGACAGCATGAGGAAAACACAAGCATGTAAGTTAAGAGCTGTACCAGCAAGAAACATACCAAATCAGAGAAACTGGGCACAGAAGAGCTGTCCATGCACAATATGTTTGTTTAGATCTGCCAGACTAGCCAAGTTTAAATCCCACTGGTGCAGCACAAATTGTTGACAGCATATGCCATGCCATACTTCCCTACATACTGAAATATTACACATCTTCCAGGGACTGAGCCTTTTTATGGCCCATGCCTGTTGAATTCTAGCAAACTTGTGAGACATCTTCCTTGACTGGAACTGTCTTTAAAGAGCTAGTGTACTGCCTAAAACTAATATTAATTTTGAAAGCAGTGAACTCTTATCTTTAGATCTGAGTTATGTTTTCTTTCCTATAGCTAATTGGAAAACTTCTTGCCTGATGTTAGAAGGTGCGCTGTATGGAACAGCACTCTGCCTGGCAGCTGACATATCTAGCTCAGTTTCTCATGTTACATCAATAGACTCGAGACCTCTCTGACTGTGACATCACAGCTGCTCAGGAAGAGTCACTCAGTACTTCCAGGTCAGTCATCTGTGATGTCACAGTCAGAGAGGACACAGTGCTATTGATGCATTAAATGTGTTGCACAATTAATGCTGCTAATTATGAACATTGCACTGTTGTTTAAATTGCTCTTGCATATATGCATTTGGTTAATTACATTTTTATGTATGCAATAAGACATGACGGGGTGCCTAATTATGGGCCAATGAACAGTTAGCACACCTCAAGTGTGTTGTTAGGCATAAGGCATTTGCATTGAAAGACTTTAAACACACCTGAGAAGTGAAATTATTGACCATTATTATATACCCCTATGTTTCTTCTTGCAATTTTAAAATAGGGCTGACCAAAAAAGAAAATAGAAAAATATATGTTTATTAAGGTAAAGAAAAATAACATTTACTAATGCAAATATGTCTTGAATAAATATAGTTTGTGGCTGAATGTTTGGTGACCTACCAAAACACATACATACACACACACACACACACACACACACACACACCAGTTATTCTATTTGTAGCTTTTAGTATTTTTAATTAAAAGCCCATTTTCTGAGATTGTGTTTTATATTGTTTAATTTTCTTTTAATTTGTCAGCATTGATGTGTGGGGTTTGTTAGAGATGCAACCTTTGTTGAATGCTGTTTCTGATGTCGCTGATGTTGACAGAGACTGAAGCTGCTGTAAGAGGTACCACAGCTGCTGTTGTTTTCTGTAGCTTCACTCAGTGGAGTACAGAGATGCGGACAGCTTTTCATTATTTTTCTTGTTACATTATTGAAGTTATGTAGACTTTACATGACATTTGTTTTTAAGTTGGAGCTGCTGTTTTTTTTTCTTTCTTTTTTGGTACATAAATTGATATTTCAACATGAAGGTAGTAGCCTTGGGAATAAAAGTCAGGAATAGGAAGTTGTTACAAAACAGTTTAGAAAGTTGTCATTACCTCATGCTGCATCTGGATCCTCACTTGACCACCCACTTATAATGATCCAGCCTTCCCCTGTGGCATGGATGGCTTGGAGGCCTTGAAGTGTAAAGTAAGCCAAACTTTTGTAAATTATAAAAACACACTTGTCAGCTCAGCATTCAAGGATACAGTATATAATAATTCCTTTCTCAGGTGACGAGGGATCCATTATAGGGATGACCAGAGTTTCTTCAGGCCCAGCTCTACTTCCAGATATTGCTCTGCAAGAACTCTGCACCTGTGTATGGGGCCAGCTTGTGTATGTGAATGGCAGAGCTGCATTGAGGTTGAGCTTTGTGCTGGCCCTGGGTGCTGGCTATGACTGAACTGCATACATTCTGTCCTGATATGTGGATAGGGCCATATGTTCTTTTGAAATACATACTGTATGTTGGTATCAGTCTCGTACTTATTTGCATTCAATAAAATTGCATTTCTTTAAGTTTTAAACAAACATTTCAGTCACCCTAACTCAGTGTCTCCAGTTTCAGCATCAGTAATGTTTAACTGACCAAATGATTACACCAAGTGCTATAAAAAGTTAATTTGCCTGTCAAATCTTAACCCCCAAATCAACAAACATGAAACAATACATCTGCATAATATTTTGACCACTCTGAAGACTGGTTTAAATCTTTTCTTTTCTGTCAGATGAATACATTATTTGTGTTTACAATGTCTGCTCTTGTGTTTGTAGAATATAGTTTAGACTGTTTTTATGAAGGACCACCTGGAGAGTCATTAATGTGACACTGATCTTATGTACATGTTTATGAATACAACTAAAGAGAATAATGTTTAGTCTAAGAAAAGGCCCAAGTCAATATGTTCAATAACAGCACAGAACATTTACTCCGAAAGCAGTATGTGATTTTTGAGTACTAGTTGCAATGCTGCACTCAGTACTCGAAAGTTACTTAATGGAAAATGAAACCACGCTTTCTACAATGTTGTAACTCTAAAATATCAGACTTTTGGCTACAGCAATATAGCCAGTGATCTCACCGTTAAATATCTAAAATCTTGTTGTTTGTATTTGTCCTTACTAGAGATGATGCAATTCCAAAAGATGCAGTAGAAATATATGTTTCAGTATTACCCACTGGGCATGGGGGTCATAATCCAAATATTAATTCTTGGCTACAGGATTCCTTGAGTCTGTGTACTGAGTGTTTTATTTTCCTATTCAAGGGTATTTAGGGAAATTATTCTACAGCCTTACACAGTTTAAAACCTGACAAACCCTGTACCCTATTCCAGGTTGCCAGAGTTAATATCTTGCCCACCCTTCCCCACCTGAGCCATTTTGTGCCATCCATCCCTCACCCATTCCTCTATACATATTTAAAAATCCAGTTTCTGAGACTCAGACTGGAGCTAAATATGTCTCTTTATAAAATGGCTCAAACTCACACTACTGAAATGGAGTGCCTTTGACCACCCTCAACTGAATACTGTTGGTCAATAACTGACCACCTGAAAAGATCCTGACCCAAAATGGAGGATACCTTATCCAGAAGGAACTGATTAAACTCCTAGCATTTATCTGCAGAAAGATCCTCTAGACTGCAAACAGGTTGAATTTAGCAACCTGTCTACAGTCTGGAAGAGTAGAACCAGTCAGTTCTTTCCAGCAGTAATCACCCGTGGGAGTAATACTGACTTTTCAGGGTGATTTCTCCTGATATTCACTGTAGTGAGCTCTCTGCACTAATATATCTTCATGGGACATGAACCACCACGAGGAATGCTCTAACTTCCTTCCCTTTGTCTTCAACCCCTCAGGTTGCCATCATACCACGGAGACTTGCAGTGGGAAATCAAAGGATGAACACAGACAGGTGCCAAAATCAAAGGCAGCAATAACACAGAGAATAATGGATGGGTTGGTGGTTAAAATGAGGATTTTATACATAGCCCTAGGGGTGGGATAGAAACATAGAATTTGACGGCAGATAAGGACCGCTTGGCCCACCCAGTCTGCCCATTTCTACATGATGGATAAGCTGCAGATCCTAGTTAACCAGCAGCCTACTTCTTCCTCACCCCACCCCCAAATTGCCTTATGACTGTCCCATGCATGCTTGAATTCCACCACTGTTTTTGACTCCACAACCTCCTCTGGAAGGCTGTTCCATATATCCACAACCCTCTCTGTGAAAAATACTTCCTTAAATTATCTCTGAGCGCCCTTCTTCTATCTTCAAATTGTGGCCCTTGTTCTTGCACACCTCTTTTTTGAAAGATGCTACCCTCTTGGACTTTGTTGATTCCCTTGAGGTACTTGATAGTTTCTATCATGTCCCCTCTCCCTCCTTTCCTCAAGGCTATACATATTAAGCTCCTTAAGTCTCTCTTCATATGTCTTCCAGTGCAGACCCTGCACCATTTTAGATGCCCTCTTCTGGACAGCTTCCATCCTGTCTATGTCTCTATGGAGATTGGGTCTCCAGAACTGCACGCAGTACTCCAGATGTGGTCTCACCAGCTGTCTGTACAGAGGGATAATAACTTCTTGTTTTCTGCTGGTGATGCCTTTCCCTATGCATCCCAGTATCCCCCAGCCCTGCTTCTGCCCTCTCACATTGCTTGCCCACCTTTAGGTCATCTGATATGACTACCCCAGGTCCCTTTCCATTTTTTTGTTGTTAGTATCTCACCCCCATTGTGTACTCTTCCCTGGGTTTTGTTTCCCAGGTGCATTACCTTGCACTTCTTAGCATTGAATCTAAGCTGCCATACATTCGACCATTCCTCTAACCTTGCCAAGTCCCTTCTCATCCTTTCCACCCACCTTGTGTATCAACTCTGTTGCAGATCTTTGTGTCATCTGCAAAGAGACATATTTTCCTTCCAGTCCTCTGCAATGTCACTTATAAAGACATTGAAGAGGACCGGTCCTAATACTGAACCCTGTGGTACCCCACTGCTAACCCCTTTTTCAGAGTGGACTCCATTTACTATTACTCTCTGTGTCCTATTCTCCAGCCAATTTTTTACCCAGGCTGTCATCTTGGGACCCACCCCAGGCTGGCTAACTTGTATATTAATCTTTGTGTGGGACTGTGTCAAATGCCTTGCTAAAGTCTAGGTAGGCCATGTCCACAGCCCCTCCCTGATCTACTACTTTGGTCACCCAGTCAAAGAAATCTATCAGATTTGTCTGGCGTGACCTTCCGCTTATGAATCCATGCTGCCTTGGGTCCTGTGCCCTCTGGCCTCTAGATACGCAACAATTCTTTCCTTCAGAAGTGATTCCATCATTTTCCCTACCACTGAGGTTAAACTAACAGGTCTGTAGTTTCCTGCTTCTGCCTTGCTCCCACTTTTGTGAAGGGGAATCACATCTGCCCTCCTCCAGTCTCAGGTACCACCCCATCCTCCCATGATTTGTTAAAGATGGTAGTCAGTGGTGTCACTAGTTCTATCCTTAGTTCATTTAGAATTCTGGGATGAATCCCATCAGGCCCCATTGTGAAGCTCAAGGGGTTTATTCAGGCATCCCACCCTAGGGTGTGTGTGTAAAATTCAGTTTAAATCCACCAACCCATCCGTTATTTTACATAATTTCTGGTTTGGATTTTTTCACCTGTGCAAGGTGAATTTTAGTACAGAAATACAAGTAGCTGTGTTATGCCATGGGTTGAATTTTTATTGTATAGCATAACAGTCAGAATATTAGGTAATGTGCAGTTCATAACAGTAAATGTTTTGTTCAAGGAGGATGTAATAAGAACATTAAAATTTAAGTTTTAACTTACAGGTGCAGTGTTGTGTTAGAATTTGACAAGGTTCTTAAGCTTGCTCTGAGACACATACAAAATAACTTTTGGAAAACACTACTGTATATCTTGTACTTTTGTTTAGGTTTATTTGAACAAAGGTATTAAACGGTAAAATTATTCTAAACTGTTTTTAAATGTAATTTTTTAAATCCATCTTCGTGCGTGCTATGGTAATGGAGTCTTGCTTGTAGGTCTTATGTTATTTGTGAACAAAGTGAGAGTTTTTAGTACTAGTTAGGGATCATTTTGAAAAATCTAGGATGGGAAGAAAATGTAATTTACTCGTTGTCTTCACTTTCATCCAGCACCAGGGTCTTGATTTTTTTAGGATGTTGGCAGTTATAGATGAGGGAATGACCATGGCTGTGAACGGCAAGCATTTGTCAGGTATGTGGGGCTCGGTTATTCATAGACAAAGCTGGTGCATGAATGTCATTATAACCAGCTGGTTATAATGCTACAATTGCAACAGGCTTTGTGTATGGGAAAAATCCAAACCAGTTATTATAGCATGATTATAGCTGTCCATGGCTTTCTATGATCCCTCAGCACAAGTTGTCACTATGCCAAAGGTGTTCAGAACCACTAGAAGCTGCTCAGGCTTCAGATTTCAAACTGGGCAGTATCAGACCATCTCCACCAGGGAGTAGATAAACAGGGAGGAGGGACCTACAAAGGAACTGCACAGCATAATTATCTTATCAAACAACTGGCTCAACCCTGACATCACTAATGTCTAGACACAATGAGATGACCACGTCAAGGCATGGCTGTGCTGGTGAGTACTGAAGACAATTGCCTCTACCAGGCCCAGTGATGTCATCAACTGTAGGAACTGCTTTCCAAACAGAAAGTTTTCATCATCAATCCAGGCATTCAAGTCACTGAGCACTAACAGTCTGGATGACTCCATGACCAGGTCAGCCATTAAACCCTCTAGTTCCTGCAAGAAATAATTCCCAGATCCTGGGGATGGTACACCAGAATGATCCTGCAACCCATACCCAGCTTACCTTTCACTACCATGCATACAAGTGACCTGGTCAAACCCATAGGGTAAGCTGTTAGTTGCAATTCAGATCTAAAACAGATGGCCACCCCACTACTCCTGGACTCCTGCCTAGGACAATGCACCACAGAAAAACTCGGGCGGATGGACACCTCATGAACAGGTCTAGAGTCGTCACACAACCAAGTCTGTGATGCATACCAGGTTAGCCAGGAGTCTGTGATAAAAGTGATGTATCTGCATAGTGCAGTCCAGTTGTCTTGTGACAAACAGTTATAGTCTCATGAAAATCCCTTTTTAAACAATTGGTGACACATGTAGAAATGGCCATTTTCAAAATAGTTACAATGTTCTTAATGTTATCTTTTGTAACTACCAAAGCACCACATTTAGGTTAGGTTCTACTGAACCTTAAAGTTTCAGGTTAATATTATTCTTGTTGTTGTGAAGAAAAGTGACATGTGATTTAGAGGTTACTACTTGTGGTTACATGTGGGTTACGTTTGGGAATATTATCAATTGGAAATAACAGTGAGACCATAATGATCTTGCTCATAGTTAGACTGGATAACAGTAATGCTCGTTTTGCTTGCTTGATAACATATCATTAATGGATAGTGAATAATTAGAAAGCTCACTGAATGTATATTGCATTTAGGACCACTTCCCCTGATAAAATAGCCTTACTACAAAATGTTAAGGAGGTAGAAAGTATTATGACTTTCAAGTGAAAAAATAAAGGTACAATTTGATTTATATTTTGTCAGTGGGCCTGTGTCATTAATTTTAATAGCTTAAAGGGTCTCAAGAACAGGCTACTACCACTTTAAGGCATCAATTTTCTCCAACAGGAGACAGAGATTACCTAGATAGGGACCTATGTATCAATAAAATGCACACCAGATAATTTTTATTCATTTTATATAGCAGCAGATGAATAATGTATTTGTCTGTAACATTTGCAATGATTTCCTGAGAAGGACAAAACACATGTATGTGTCTTTTGTTATCAGCCTTTATGGATTGTGTGAAAGGCCATTTGACACAATATAATTCTGCTTAAAGCAGAACCAGTTTAAATTATTTCGAGTGCTTTGCATATACTTCACATGATACTTTGCAACACTGGAGCATGTGTAATTTTGTATTTCTCTGAAACCTGGATTTATAGCCAATGCCTTTCTCACAGGTAATTCTTGCTTAGAGCTTTTGTGCAGAAGTTCTTTATGTTTAGTTTATTTTCCTATTTTGGACTCACTGTGACCCAAACCTCTTAGACCATGATAGGCTGGCTCCTCCTTCCCATGTGCTGAGATACAGATGAGGCACACTGAGGAGTACTGAGATCACCATACACTGCAGCTTAAAGCAGAATCAGTCAAAATTATTTTATGGTGAGTTGTATATGCTTCCCAGGATGCTTTGCATTACTGGGGTGTGTGTAATTTTGTATTTCCTGTGATACACTGGTATGACTATAATAAATACATGTGTGTGCATCTCTGTGACTTTGAAAAAGCAGGCATTGCAAAATAAAAATGCCAGTGCTCCAGTTATAAGAAACAAAGGACAAAGACACCTGAGTATTATATGTAAGCAATAACCCATGACAGGGTATGGGGTTATGGGGAATTATTGACGCAGAGTGCATTGTGAGGCAAGAAGCTACAGGCCGAGTGTCCTCACAGCACCCCAGTTATGCATTAAACCTCATAACCCCATATCGCTGGAGTGGGTTATTGCACTTATAACATGACCTATGTTTAAACAAGGAAACCCCACAGAAAGGGTTTTGTCCCCTGTTTAAATACAAAAAGGTACTTTATCCGCCACCTTGCAAAATAGTCCCCAACAAACTATGCCTACCTCACTTTATTATACACATACAAATGTCACAAATACAGTGCTGACCAGATTTGTGACATTTCTTGTATAATACTCTGTGTGACATTTTAAACAGCCCTTACTTTGCACCCCTCCCCAAACACACACAGTATGGAGTTATGGAGATTTGTGGTTATTGCTTACACTGATTGTGTGCAACAAGACAGAGACAGATACTGCAGAGTCAGTCCCTGCTGACAGTAGCAGTGTGATAGTGAGTCATAATATCGCTGTAGGATACCAACAACACTTAAAGCTACTCCATGATTCAGGGACACAGACAGAGAGAGAGAGAGAGAGACAGGAGAGAGAGACAGACAGACACACTAGAGAGAGAAGATTGCAGCAAAGTTTGTTTACACTGCATGCCTATCACTCAGCTCTCTTACCAGACACAATGCTGCCAATGCCATGCTGTTTTGTGTGTCTGGCTTGGCTGTAATGCAGTCTCTTTCTCAAGACAAAATGCTGCCAATGAAAGGAGCACTCTGTCCTTGTGGCACCTTCCTCGCACTTGCTCTCTCTCCAGTTGTGTGTGTCTCTCTCTCTCTTTTCTCTGCAACTGAGTGCCACTATGACCTCTATTGTACAATGGTTTATGAGAACAGAAGACTGGACACTTAAAGAGGAAAGAGACAGGATAATGCGGAGAAGCCCTGACACAAGCGGTCCCAACAGCAGTGCACAACATGTCTTTCTTTCTACTCAGTGACAGAACGCAAGCCAGAGCAGACAGTGTTGGCAAGTGGCACTTACCTGTGCTTCAGTCACGATATTCTGCTGCTGGTTGTCTGTGTCTCCATCGCTCTCCTGCACCGCTGCTGATCTCATGTACAGTTCCTATGGTGGGTGGCTCAGGGTGGAGGGAGGTGGAGTCTGGGGTTACATAGCTCCTCTGTGTGATTGCGACTGTGGGCACAGAAGGGCAGTATAGAGATAGGGCATACTACAGAAACCTGGCAGTTATCACTGACATGTTCAGCTCTTAGTGAGCACAGGACAGGGACTAGACCCTGCTGGAAGGCTCTTTCTCTCTCTCGCTCTCTCTTTCTCTTTCTCTCTCTGCCGCTCTCAAGCTGTCCTATCTGGAGGGTGACTTGTGCTGGCTGGCAGGCAGCAGATATGACTTACATGCCACCAACACTTCACATTTATACAGAATGTTGGGAAAATCAATGGATCCCAACATGTTCCACTACTCCAGCTGCCCCTGCAATAGGGATCTCTCGCTTCCCACATCTTTCAATGGCTGCTGGTGGCGCTTGCCTTCTCATGCAGGGAACAAGTGCTGATGGCACATTCCCTGAGTCCCTCCATAGAACCATGCATTAAAAGTGGATTTAGTGCATGGCCATGCAGAGGGACTCCACCAATGTGGTTGCATGTTTTCACAATCCATGTTATAAATATAAGAACATAATAGGCCATGCAGTCATAGCAAAATATATGCATGTTTGGGAGGGGGTTGTAAATAATGTACTACTGAGCTGTACAAATCCCTAAGAAGTGCATATAATTTTTATGACAGCATACCCTGCAGTGTGTTATATCATTTATAAAATAAATAAAAAAGTTAAAATAAGTGGATACAAACAGAGCAATACATTTGTAGCACACGGCTATAAAGAAATAATGGCACATCATGCGATGCATTAGAACTAATCAGATGAAGATTTTTTAGATCTTGTCTATAGTGCAACATGTTCCTTTCTAAAGATTAATGAATACATTGCTTTGTTTTTATGCCTAGCGTGAGAAAATACAGCACAATATATATGTCAACCTTCCAACTTACCTAAAATTAAGGTTGCTTAAATCATTCAGTCCCTTCATCATACTTAATGAATACAAAGATTATGCAGTCAGATACACTGGACCAGATAATCCAGTATCTGACTATTAACTTTCAAGCTAGCTGCATGATTGGAAATGTTGGATACAGCATTACCAGTCTGACATCCAGATCAGATAAGGTACCATCCAAGGATCGCTATCTAAAATCTTGTCCCAGTTCAGCAATCATAAAATTATTACCCAGGCCTGCAAATTATTACTGGTTATTTTGATTTTTACTGTAAAAGTTCTTTGCATGCATTCTTTAAAGGTAAATGGCACAAATCACAGTACTTTTCCCAGCTGCTGGAAAACACCAGATTAGGACTTTCAGAAATGAAAGACCTTTTTCACCTTTTTCTACAGTTTTGACATTCATTAATTACTGAGCTATAACCTCCAATAAAAGACAAGCCAATGGCCATCTTGAGTACACCAGTCAATTTCCTATGTACACGTTATGCTAATGAGCACTGCCAACTAATGGCAGAGGCTTGCAGCCTGCATTAGCACAATGCAAGCACAGGAAACTGCATAGTGCATACCAGGTGGCCATGGCCATGTCTGTTTATCAATAGTTATGGTGTGGTAATAACAGGATACCAAAACTATAGTAAAAAACAAATAAATTAATTGATGTCTAAAAGCCCTATTTGGGGTTTCATTGTAGCAGGTAAAGACAATGATTTTGCTGATGTGTCATGTGCATTTAGCTGATAGGTGAGGTCTGAGTAAATATAAACTGAGCTGATATCAGGTGCCCAAGGCGAATGTAGTGGTTATTTGAATATATTTACCCACAATAATAGGACTGAGATGCAATATCTTATTTGCATTGCTGTACTAAACCACCCAATTTTGCAGTTAAAGGACCACTGCAGAAGCATGCCGACTTTCACAGTCCAGATCATACAGAAAGAAACCAGCTGGACCTGCATTTGACCCAGGATTTCTTCACGCTCAGTTTTTGTGTAACTCCTAAAGGACACCACCTCTCCAAATAAGCAAGGAACTTCTTCCAGGAGTATATCACTGCAGAACAAAAGACACTGATGATCTTTTTATTCATATTTCCTCTACTTTTACTCTTACCTCATCTCATGAATTTCCCTCATATCTTGTACACATGGTAGTCACAGCTACCCTTTTAGGCACAGCTCCTCTCTTTGTCAGGTTTCATTGATCAAAGTGGTGCTATCCATTTTATGTTGGCTCATGCTTGGCAGCCAACATCTTTCAGTAGCAGCAGATTTGGAGGTGCGGTCACTATTGGGCGAACGCAGGGTATGCATCAGAAGGTGAATCTCTCATTCCCCAATCAGCCAGCAGCAGGTGGTGACCTCACGCATCCTTAATGAGGCCACCAGATCTAAGAAAAGGTCAGTTGCAATGAGAGCAAAGCTCTTATGCAATGGGACCACAACACACCTCGCTACATGCAGGCAACATGGTGGCAGTGACTGCCGCCACCGCCTGTCACAGTGCCAATGGGGAGCTCACCCCAGTCGGCATAATTACCCCTCCCATGTACAATGTATGCCGAGGGTTTGCCCAATCCCTCTGCATCATGCGCCCTCACAGTTTTTCTTTGCCGATGGGGGCCCAACCCCTACTGGCGTTTATCTACCCGTCCCCTTGTATGTTGCTGATGGGGGAGTCCATCCCCATCTGCATAATGTGTCCCCTTTTGTTGCTTGCTGAGGGTGCCCAATCCCCTCAGCTTGTGTCTCCTCAGTATGTGCCAGCAGGGATGCCCAATCCTCCATCGGCTACAGAATGCCCCCAAAACACTTGGGTGGCATGCTAGGAGTCCACCTCAGCGTGCCACATACCCTGCAAAAAGTCTCGTGATGTGTTTTTAAACCTGTGAAAAAGAAAACAGTCCCTCGCTGTCTCCCTGCCCCTCCTGCAACCTGCATCCACCCTCTGTGCACCCTGCCTCCCCACACCCCCTCATCGCATACTTACCTCCGGAGTTGGCGCGATGATCTTCGTAGACCGGGAACATGTCTGCACTCTTCAAAGCCAACCACAAACTGAAGAAATCTGTGTAATGGCATAAATAAGGTTTTTCAACTTTGGTGCATATCTCGGGCATGTTTTGAATTTCTGCACAAATGTTCAACATGGGGTTATTGGGACCCCTTCTCATGAATCAGTCGTCATGGCGTTATAAGGTCCTGAAAGGTGATGTTGTGGTCACTGCATGGCATCACCTTTCGGACTGAGTAACGAATGACAGTGCCACTGTTCATGAGGGGATCTCAAAAGCCTATGTTGCAAATTTGCGACAAACTCCCAAAATGGCTGTTTTACGTAGCTGTATTGCACTGTTTCCATGCACGCTTGTAACATCATGAATTTGTAATATTTTCACTACAGATTTTCAAAATTGGCATTTTTCCACACCTCTGATGAACAGTACAGATGTCTTTTACATATCCTGCCCGAAATGTGTTTTCGCACGTCCAGCACAGAATAGCGGCATCGCTGTGCAAAATCAGTTTTCAAGATAGTTTAAGGAAATAACGGTCACACTGTACATGAGCAGAGGTACTAAAATGCCTATGTTGAAAATTTGGTGCCGAATGTCCATAAAATGACTGTATTACAAGCGTGTATTTGCTTAGTTTCCATGCACTCTTGTAACTCATGAAATTTGCAACATTTCCATTGCCAGAATTTCAAACTGGCATTTTTCACACCTCCTTATGAACAGTACAGCTGTCATTTTTCACATCCTGCCCAAAATGCATTTCTGCACCTGTGGCATAATGGCATGGTCGCTGTGGGAAATCAACTTTTGGGACAGATTAACAAAATCTCAGTGCCACTGTTCATGAGGGGAGGTCCCAAATGCCTATGTTAAAATGTGGCTAGTAGACTCCCAAAAATAATTGGGTTACGGACGTGTGCTGTGCAGTTTCTATGCATGCTCAGGACTTCACCAATTTTCATATTTTCACCCAGAGTTTCAACATTGCCATTTTTACACCTCCTCATGAACAATACAGTTGTCATTCTCCACATCCTGCCCAAAATGTGTTTTCATCCCTGTGTTGCCAAATGGCATGGCCGCTGTGCAAAACCTCCTTTCAGCTAGCAAACTGATTGTGCCACTTTTCATGAGGTGGGCTCACAAACAGCCCATGTTGAAAATTTTGAGTCAAAATACCAACGCATGCCTATGGTGTTACGGTTTCCAACTGTAGCACCCCACCCAGTAACAGACTGACAGGCACCAGGGTGTGACTTGGGATCATCAGATGTAATGCTCACGCCATTCCACTCCCCCCACCTTGCAGCCACTGACAGGCATTGTGGTGTGCCTTGCACTGTTCGCCACAAATTCACCCCATTCTCCTATACTGCACCCATGTCAGCATGTTTCCTTATGGAATGGGGTAAGTATAATGCCAAAGACCCCAAAGCACACCCCAACACTTGTCAGTGTCTACAGGGTAGGGTGAGGTACAATGGCATAGCGTTATAGCTGACGACCCAAAGGCACACCCCAATGCCTGTCACTCTCTCAGGGTGGGTGGGGTTGAGTGTCACTTCAATACTTCACTGACATTCCTATTATGCATCTCTACCTCTGGCACTAACAATGCCAATGCCAGCGAGACAACATTCGGCATTGACAAATGCTTGTTTACAGCTGGTCCTAGCTATATTCTGAAATCAGGGTATGCAAAGTTCCAGATTTTCCAATTAAAAGTAATGGAGTGGCTCAATGATCTTTTAAAATTACACATGGCTGGGGTTTTGCCATAGCAGCCTTCTCACTGATGGAGCTTACCATTCCTGAAAAGTGACCCTACAATATGAGTCAGCTATTGATCAATTAACAGTGGTCCTCAGATCTATTCTGTGGCTGTTTTTTGGCAGGTTATGTTGTGTTTTATTAATGCAGGCCTCTGTTTGTAAATTTATTAAAACAGGCTGCAGAAAATGTCAGTTATGAATTAGAACTGTCAAGGGAATCAGATTAGTTATTTTTCAGTTAGTTACCCATTTGGGCCTATAAAAGCAAGGGCACTCTTTTAATAATGGTAGCTCCAGGTTTTTGACAGTATTCTCAGCTTTTCTTGGGCACCCATTGTTTAATGCATACAATAAAATCCTGGTCTACCTGGAGTTGCATCACCTGCTCTCTGATAGGCAGCACAGTTTCCAGAAAAAACATGGCACTGAGACTGCTCTTTTCAGGTTCGCCACCAACATACTGGGGCAATGGATATTAGTATGACTATGGGGGTGACTTTATTGACTAACAAAGCCTTTGATCTGGTGGACCACAGTCTTTTCCTTCACAAAGTGTCTCAACTTGGCTCTGATGGGTTAGTTGTTTGCTGGTTCCAACACTACCATCTAATATGGCTGAAGAGGTCAAACAAAGGATTCTCACTCAGAACTTTCTGAAGGAGTTCCATAGAGATGGATCTAGGGTCCTTGTTGTTTTCTAACTTTATCAATGATCTACCTAAGTATTGCAGTGAGGGTAACATTCTACTTTATGCTGATGATGTGGATCTATACAGATGTTCCCAGACTTTCAGATAATCAGAGATCAACTAGCCTCAGATTTTGGCAGGCGAGAAAATGACTCCTGGATAACAGACTTATCTTGAATGGTAGAAAAACAAAAGTGGTTCTCTATGGCCATAAAGTGATAGGGACAGACAGACAACACTTGTTTCCATTGCACACCTCCTCAGGTGTACACATTGAAGTGGATGACAACATAAAATATCTGGAGGTTTATCTGGAACAAGAGCTCTTTCTCAAGACTGAGGTTGATCACTTAACTAAAGTGTTGCATCAAAACATTGGCATACTCCATCACTTAGGCAACATGCTTGTCCCTGAGGCAAGGTTTGCCATTGCTAACTGCATCTGCTTCCACATTATTATATGGAGTCCTCCTTACCACTCCCTCAGGAGCTTAGAGTTCAACAGGCTCCTGGTATTATACAACAGAATCAGTAGATTTGCATCCAGTGCTCCACCTCATAAACACCACTGTGAAGTCCCTCCTCCCAAACTGGTCCTACCTGGAGGAGACTGCACTTCTCATGCTGAGCCTCACTATGAAGTTGACTGAAGTTTATACCTCCTCCGCCCCAAGCCTAATTGACATCCTGACTCCTAAACTCAACAGGTGTGGGCTCTGTTCCTCTAACTTCAACTTGCTGTCAGTCCTTAGGGTATCTTCATCGGCTGGCAAGCAATCCTTTGCCCTATGCAGCACCTTACCACTGGAATCTGCTCCTGTTGATCTGTGCAACTACTACTCCCTTGGTGGATTTTAAAGAGGCCTAAAAACTCTCCTGCTTGAAAAATGCCTATGTTCCTGCTCCAGCTGAATGTAGAACCAAACTCATCGCTACCCACCATTACTTCCTGACTTGAATGTCACTCCCCACCATCCTTTTCCTTGTCTCATTATGTAATTCCCAACTACCTCAGTGTGATATCTTGTTCCTGGACTGTACTAGATACTGCTTTTGTTTGCACTTATAGCTATAAAGTGTATAGTATCCTTGAATAATCAAATGATGTCTCAGTATCCTACCTGTGTCTAATTATTCTATTGAATATCTTATTGCCTGAATTTCTGGTTGTAATTAACTTATTACATTGTACCATTGTCATAGGTACTGTGAAATTTGATGGTTTCCTGTGCTGTAACCGTCTCTGGTGCTTATTGGGGAAGATTATTGAAAAGGTGGCTGTAGAGCAGCTTGGGATGCACCTCACAGACTTCCAGATGTATGAGCCTCTCAAGTCCAGATTTAGGGCTATGTACAGCATAGAGACCACACTAACGCTGGTGATGAATGATATACTTAGTGCAAGGAATATGGAACAGTGGACTATTCTCATCCTCCTCGATCTGTCATCAGCGTTTGACATTGTGGATCATAGGCTGCAGATGGGCAGACTGAAGAAGTATGTTGGACTCACCGGCAAGGTCATCGGCTGGTTGAGTCTTTCCTGTAGGGCAGAACCCAGAGGGTGGTATTGGGGAATTATTCCTCAAACCTAATGGCCCTGTCCAGTGGAGTACCCCAAGGTTCTCTCCTCTCCCATTTTATTCAGTCAATCAATCAATCCTTTATTTCTAAAAGGTGCTTTTCCAGAGCCAAAGCACCTGTACATAAAATCACACATTATAACATTAAAAAGTTCAATATTAATAAAATAAAATAAAATAAAACAAAATGTCAATTTTAGTAAGTTAAAATCACATACTCAGCATGAAATCATACAATAGAGTCTGGGAATGCCTGACTAAATAAATGTTTTTAAAGCCGTTTTAAATCATTGGACGGTCAGACACTCTCAAATGCGATGAGGTAGCGAATTCCACAGGGTGGGGCTGCAAAAGCAAAGACTGAGCCCCAGATGTTTAAACACACCCTGGGATCTCTAGCAATCCCTCATCAGTGGAGCGGCATGGGCTAAGAGGGCAGTAGGGATGGAGGAGATCTTGCAGGTAACAAGGTCCCTGCTCATGTAGGGCATTGTAGATCAGTAACCGACCTTGAAGGTAATCCACCACTGTACCGGCAGCCAGTGCAGTCCATGCAACACATATGTAATATGACTGGTCCTAGAGGTACCAGTCAAAAGTCTGGCTGTTGCATTCTGCACCAGCTGCAAGTGGCAGATATCAACCCCCGGTAGCCCTAGGCATAGGGCATTGTAGTAATCAAGGCAGGAGATCACGAAGGTGTGGACTACCGTTGAAGATCATCAGGAGGAACCAGATGCTTCACCCGGGTGATATTCTTCAGATGAAAAAATGAGGTGTTGACAGTGACAGATACCTGAGATCTAAAGGTCAGGCGGCTGTGAAAAATAACTCCCAGTTTTCAGACTCTGTCTGGCGTGGTCAGCTTGAACATCCCGAGCCAAAGCCCAGAGGGCTGTCCTGCCTACAAACCCACCTTCCGATGACCTTGGTCACAACCAACACTTCAGTCTTGTCTGGGTTCAACCACAGCCCGCTGGCACTCAACCAGTCCTGGATTTCGGAAAGACAGATATTTGCAGTGTATGCTGCCCTGAGTGAGGTCATAAGACAGTATGAGCTTGGGTTTCATTCATAGTTGATGACACCCAGCTCTACCTGTCATTCATACCAGGAAGAACAGATGTGGTCAATGTATCGAATAATTGCTTGGCTGAGATCCAGTCTTGGATGTTGTCGAACTGGCTGGGACTCAACCCAGGAAAGACGAAAGTGTTGCTGGTCAAGCCGGGTAAGAGGAGAGGGGAGGGAGGCATCTGGGGAGGATTTGGGACTGTGTTTAGGGTCATCCAAACTGGAGACCTCCAAGGTGCAATATCTGGGTGTCATTCTGGACAATGAGCTGACACTGGATGCCCAGGGGTTGGCGGTTGTCTGAATTGGGATTACCATCTCCGAAATGTTGCTTGGATAAAATCCCTTATCCTTCCTGAAGATCCGCCACACTGATACATGCATCTCTCTTACCTTGTGGCTTGACTACTGTAATGCGCTCTACCTCAGGGTCAGGAGAGTGTGTTATGGTACCTGCAGCTGCTGCAGATGTGACTGCCCGGCTATTGATGGGTCTTCTGAGATCTTGTCGCGATTTCACAGTGCTGCAAGAACTGCATTGGCTGCCCATGCGCTGGCACATATCCTTTAAAATACATCTACTGACCTATAAGGCCCTACATGGACTGGGTCCAGGTTACCTGGCAGAGCTGCTGCTTCCCTACCACCCATGTCGATCTCTCCAGACATCAGGAAGTGCCTCCTTAGGGTGCCCAGGCGAGACTGAAATCATCGGCTGGATCGGTCTTTCAGTGGCAGCATCAATCTTTGGAACTCGCTACCTGGGCACCTGAGGGAGGCCCCTTCTGTTGAGACTTTTAATGGAGTATTGAAGACATTTCTATTCTTACAAGCCTTTGGGAATTAATAGAATAAAGATAGTTTATTCATTGTTCCTTTAATGATTACAGGGTTCCTTAGTATTAATGAGATTATTTAGTTGATGTACAGTGTTGTTAATTTTTGGATCTTATGTTTTACAATGTTTTCTGTTGTAAGGGCACCCTGAGCCTTCGGGAAGAGTGCCCCAAACAAACAAAATCTACTACTACTACTTGTACTGTAAAATATTCCTGGAGCTTATGTCGAAATGCTGTATGTGGTTAACTCCTGGTTGCTTCTGAAAAGGGACCACTGGTTCCAGCAGGTTTAATCGATTACCAAAATTTAAATAAATCAATAAATAAATAATGTCACTTTACTTTCTTTCTGTTTTTGCTCTCTCTTTGAAGTTTCACAATCTAAGTAGAGATATGCGAATTGGAAAATTTCGCCCAGCAAAATAGTGCATTTAGTGAAACATTTCACTGGGCAAAAGCGAAATTTCATCTTCTGTTGTAGCGAAATTTCACCCCCATGCTGGTGGAATTTCGTTTTGGGTGAAATTTTCCTCCCTGCAGGTGAAATTTTGCCACCCACAGTGAAATTTCACCCCCTGCAGGACTAATACACCTCCGTGGTGAAATTTAGTGGCCACTGGCCACTTCCACAGTTCTCCCTGGTGTCTAGTGGTCCCCCACCTCCCTGACAGCTCACTAGGCCAAATTGTTTTCCCTGGTGTCCAGTGCCCCCGCTGATCATTGGCTGTAATTTCATTAGATAGGCACCCCAGAGTTACCTTGGCCCCTGCCATTGATTTTTTTTTTAAATTCAACCCAACTCCTGGTGTCTAGCGGACCCTCACCCACCCCATCAATACCTAGCAGATCCAACACAGCTCCTTCCCCAGTATCTGAGTCAGGCCACTGGCACAGCCTCCACTCCACCTCCATGGCGGCAGCCTGACTGGCTCTTGAATAGAATGGCGCTTGTTCATTCATTCAGCGCTCAATCGGGCTGCCAGTTCATGAAGTGGTGGAGGCTGTGCCGATAACCCGATCGAAACGCTGGGGGCACTCTAACTGGGCTGCTAAGTAATGATGAATTGAAGCTCTATGAACACCAGGGAGTTGAGGATGGCCACAACAAATGGCAGGGGCCAAGGTAATGAAGAGAATGCCCATAAAACTGTAAATTTAATGTCAGATAAGGACCGTTTGGCCCACCTAATCTGCCCATTTCCCTGCCTAACAGATAAGCTGCAGATCCTAGTTAACCAACAGCCTACTTCCTCCTATACCCCACTAGAATTGCCTTATGTCTGTCCCTATCTGTGCCTATCTAATGAAATTAAGGCCGGTGATGTGAGGGGTGGGTGGAGACCAGGAAGTGAGGGGTTGAGTTATGTGTCTCACAGAGACACACCTAAGATGTATGATTGTGTGTCTGGGGGGTGCTTACTACTGTGCCATTGCAGTGGTGGTGGTGGTGGGCGAAATTGCGGTCAGAAATTGCGGAATTTCTCGTAACATTTTGCGTGTGAGGAAATTACTAATTTTGCTGGCGAAATTTTATTTTGCTGCATTCTATATCTAAGCCACTGCTTTGTGTCTTTCCTTGTGCTGTACCTGAAGAAAGGTTTTTTTTCCAGTTTGAAATAATGTGTTCATTTCTATCATGTTTTTATTTTCCTTTGCCATACTGTTTGATATCTTATAGAATAAATCTATTGCAAATGGTGGGAACATGTTGCTAATTATTTAGTTCTCTTTTGGGGAGGCAGAGACAACTTTAATGCCTAATTCTGAGCTTTTAGTATTATATTGCAGTATGATGACCGTTTTGTTGTGCAACATACAAAACTAATCTGTTCAGCATACTGTAACAGGTGGATGGGAAGATTTTGACTAAAGAAATACTCTGTCCTAGCTGTATGGAAACCCCAGATACAATCAGAGACTACCTGGAACTACTTACTAGTGTACCATTACTTACAGCAAATTAGAACATTAATAATAATAATAAAACTTTATTTTATGGCGCCTTTCCAAAACCAAGGCACCTAACAGTTTTAAAAGTATATCGGATCTCACATCAACTTAATTTAAATAAGACAATTAGCATCTAAAATTAAAATAAATAATTTAATTATCCTCGAGATGCCCAGTCTGTGGTATAAAGTATATGTTAAGTTACACCCTGTAAGGTTGAAGCAAACTGACAGAATATTATGTCAATTGTAGTTATTAATCATACTATATGTAACGTTATCTGTCGAATCCTTATGTGTAAGACTCTGCCTCGATGTGTGTGTTCTGCCTTAAATCAATAATAATAAAATGTTTAACTGCAAAAATTAAAATAAATACATCAGTCCACAAATGCTTGGTGCCATAGATGGGTTTTCAAAGCTCATTTAAATCCCTTCATGGTCAAGCACTCATGTAACTGGCGGGTAGAGAATTCCAAAGGGATGGGGCGCATGCATAAATGCCCGGCAACAGAAGATTTTAAATACACCCTTGGAATCTCTAGCAACCACTGCCAGCTGAGCTGGCGATCGCCTGGGGTGGTAAGGTACCAGAAGCTCATTCAGGCAGTCAGGCCCTGTCCGGTAGGGGCTTTATAAGTCAGAAGACTGACTTTAAAGGTGATCCGCCACTGTACCGCAGCCAGTGCAGACTGCGCAGTACCAGAGAAATATGGCAGGACTGAGAGGTTCCTGTCAAAAGCCATGCCACTGTGTTCTTCACTAGCTACAAATGGCAGATTTCCATCCCAGATAGCCCTAGGTACAGGGAGTTGCAATAATCCAAGTGTGAGGACACAAAGGCGTGAACCAACGTAGGAAGGTCACCGGACAGAACAAGGTGCTTAATCCTGGAAATATTCCTCAGATGGTGAAAAGAGGTCTTGATGATGGCTGACACCTGCACATGCAGCATCAGCCATTCGTTAAAAATTACCCCAGGTTTTGCACCCATTCAGAGGCTTGGGAGTGATAGACACCCAAGGAAAAGTCCTAAGGGTGAACCTATCCCTCACCCCCATCCAGTGTCCTGGGTCCACAACCAGCACTTCAGTCTTTCCCGAGTTCAATTTCAACCAGCTCGAATCCATCCACTCCTGGATTTCTGTGAGGCAGTTATTAAAGACTGGAGAGCTCCATCCTGGTCAGGTGCAAAGAAAGGTAGAGCTGGGTATCATCAGCATAGCAATGAAACCTCAGCCCATACCTCCTTGCAAAGTCTCCGAGGGATAGCATATACACTGCAAATAACATGGGGACAACACCAATCCCTGAGGGATCCCACATGACAGAGGGATTGGATCCGAGGAATAAATCCCAGACACCAGCCTCTGAGTTCTTACTGTGTCATAACATCCAATTTTGGTAAATGCTTAAATATTCCAAATAGAACTATTGAAGTTTGTACACTCCTTGAAGACAAGAGGACAAATTAACAACTGTGGCACCTCTGTTCACTGTAAAGGCAGAGTATTTAAGAAGATAAGGAGGAAAGAGAAATATATATTGACTGTAACCAATTTCTGATTATCCCTGTATAGGTAACCTGAAATTGTATCTACAGTATATTGCAATTTATATTTATATCGAGCATGTAAATGTTCTATATGTTGTATTTTATGTCTTTTAAAAGAATATGGTGATGACAAGTTGTTAACTGATAAATTAAACTGAACTGAAACCCTGCCCTGTGAAAACTGCAGTATGCCCCCAGGACAGCGACACACTATTACAGCAAAAGCGTCAATGCCAACAACATTGATGTTTTCACTGTAATAGTCCACCGAGACCCTCACTCTCTCTCTCCTGGTCTTGCACCCCTTCCGATCCAACTCCAACTCGGGATAGGATCCTTTAGATTAGAGGGTGTGTGGGGCAGAGCCCCTGCATGGGGTTCGGGAGCAAAGCCCCCGCTGAAAAACTGCCTGGGTCACTAGTCAATTTATGTCGATCAGAAGTTGCGGTCGACATAAATCCATTGCTGTGATGGTGGTCGACAACTTGGCATCTTAGAGCCAAAACTGCAATCCTAACAATACATGCAAAATTACGGGTCTCTTCAAACAAAAACTGAGAGTTTTAAGGAGGTAAAATGTTACCTGGTTGCCTTAGGTGTGCTGATCTTTCACTTTCTTTTTAACCCAAAATGAAACTGAGTTGTGTGGGTATGAGAATGTGTGTACTAGTATGCATTTGTGTGTGCAACTGAAACTGTGGTCTTTCTCTTGAAATCAGGGTAACAACTGCCATCTGAAACACCAGTTATACTTGAAATCAGGGTCAACACTTTCCACTTAAAAAGCAGGGTGTTTTGGGTTGTTTATACAATCCTCCTCAAATCGGTCTGTAATGTTTGGATAATTTTTGAAGGTTGCTAAGCCTTATATTGGTTTACATATGAACATACAGGCATATGAAATGCCAGCAGAAACAGGCCTCATAGTCTATCAAGTCTGCTTATTTGTGCAGCCTGCCCCTTAACTTGCAGCTGCCCCAGCCTCCTCTCCCTCCTCACAACAACCCCCTCACTCTGTCCCACCCCTTCTTAAATCTGCCCACGGTTCTAAAGGATATCACTTCCTCAGGCAGAGTATTCCACTTGTCCACCACCCTTTCCGTGAAAGCGTCTCCAGAGTTCCCTCCTGAATCTTCCCCTCCAATCTCAGCCTCTGCCCTCTCACATCCTTCCCCTTTTGCTCTGGAAAATCTCTTTGTATTCCATCTTGTTTATTCCCTTTAAGTATGTAAAGGTTTCAATCATATCTCCCTACCCCTCCTATCCTCCAGGGTATACATGTTCAGCTCTCCCATCCTCTCCTCATAGAATTTTCCCTCCATTCCCTGGATCATCATTGCCCTACGCTGCACCCTCCAACAATCTGATGTCCTTCTTCAGGAAAGGATGCCAGTACTGTACGCAATATTCCAGGTGTGGCCTGACCAGTGGCCTGTACAAGGGAAGGATCACCTCCTGTTCCCAGAGGAGATTCCCCTCACTATGCATCCCAGCATCTTGTTTGCTTTTGCAGCCACCTTCCTGCACTGAGCTGAGTGGTTCATGCTCCCATAATAAGCACCCCAGATCCTTTTCCTCCACGGTGCATTCCAACTCTACCCCTCCCAGCTGATATTTCCTCCACTATTTCCTAGCACCAAAGTGCAGGACCTTGCACTTCATGGCAATGAACCCCATCTGTCATGTTTCTGACCACTACAGTAGTTTGGTCAGGTCCTTCTGCAATCCTTCCACCCTCCATATCATCTACCACAGCTCCCATCTTGGTGTTGTCTGCGAACAGACTGACCTTACTCCAGACCATGTGTGAGATATCAGCTATGAATATTCCAAACAGCACTGGTCCCAGTACTGAACATCTTTTCAAGGGATATGGTAATGTCAATTAAAATTGGCTTAGTGATTGTGTTTCTCAGTATTGTCTTTATTACAATTTTATCATTTGGTTCAATTACTTAGCTCTCATGCTAGATTAAATTCTGGTAGTTTGCACCACTCATAACTGGACTGGATTTTTACTAATAGAGAAAATAAAGTGCTATCAGCTAGTGTTTTGGAAGATGCAGTTAGCAATCATTTAGCTTTTGTCTCTTGACACTTAAACCTCCTCCCATTCCTCCATGAATAGTTCATTTTCATAATTTTAAACAATTTAATGTTATTTTTGACTGTCCAGGATTGATTGGTCCTGTCTTCATTTGATCTCTGATATTAATCTGTCTCTGGATTTTTCTAATCAATTACTTCCAATTCAGGAGAAATACTTTCCCAATGAGAACAATTAAAATTGTGGTGCACCAAATTTCTGATTTTCTAGGGATTTCAAATATTGGATAAAAAGGAAATTGTCTTGGTTTGACTATAAATCCTGCCCTCTGTCAGCTGTCTGTGTAACTGTAATTGCCTTAAAAATAAGGTTTCCTGTATGATTAGAGCTGCTAAATCTGAATTTTTATGAAAACAATTAGACTCAGATTGGTCTGATTCTTGACACTTTTGGAATAATGTGAATTCTTTATTTAAGGGATGGGACGTAAGATCCTATTACAACACTGATTGATAATGATAGTGAGTTTTATAACTCATTTGATTAAAGCCCCAGAAGAAAACAAAATTTTCATGGCATGATTTATGCTAACCGCAATTGCGGTCAACATAAATCCGTCACTGTAATGTCGGTCGACAATTTCTTTGTCAAACCGCATCGTATAGCCATTTCTGAATAATTCTTTGATCCTCAGGTCTAAGAAAACAAAGTCTATGCCTTTTGGTTCTTATGGGATAATCAGTGTTTCTCCCTCCCAACTTACATTTAAAGGGCAGTTTTGGCAATTTAATTAAGCAAGTATCTCGATTTAAGTATTTAGGTGTGCTATTGCACTCAAGGTTGTCCTTCTCAGATTATATTAAAATGGTCTGTAGGACAATAAATAAAAACATTGGAATACTATATAAATTGACATTTTTCCCTAGGAAACATGGAAAATTATTGCTAATGAGTCTGTTTTACCACATTTTGACTATGCTGCAAGTCTTTTTTTGGTTAAGGTCAAATAATTTCAATTTTTTCTGTTATTATAATAGTAATTGTCATTTTGTTTTACAAGTATCAGCTCGTACTTACCATTGTATTTTGCATTCTCATCTTGGTTGGCTTTCTCATTCTTTACTTGTTCAGTATTTTGGGTGTTTTCTGGTATTTAAAGTTTTTTTTTTCAGTTTTGGGGCCCTCTCAGACTTAATAAAATGTAGTTTAGTGCTTTGTAGCGTGAGATCAGTGAAAGGGATTGTGTTATTTGAAAGGTTATGTAAATCAAAAGCTGGTGCTCATGCTTTTCTATTGCTGCTCCTCAATTTTGGAATGGTCTTTCTGATACATTGTGATCAGCTTCGCTTTTATATTAAAAAAAGTTTTTACAGTTTTGTATAGTCATTGTAATTATGATTGTAATGTCAGCTAATGTGTTTTACTTTCATTGTATAATTTTTTTGCATGATGTATTGTCATTGTAATTTTTGCCTGGGTAGATCCTGAAAAGGACCCTCAGTCCAGTGTTCTTTCCCAGTTATTAAAATTAAATAAAATAAATAAATACATAAATAATAATCCCCAGATAAATCTGAAATCAGGGTCAAAATTTCCATTAAAACTCCACCTATATTTCAAATCAGGGTCAGAAATTAATTTAAAACAACAGATTTACTTGACATCATGGTTAAAACCTCCAACTGAAAATTATGGAGTGGCTCAGTGGTCTGTTGAAATGATACACATAGCTGGGGTTTGCCAAAGCTCCTCAGCTATGGAGATTCCTGCTCCTGAATAGTGACCCTACTACATGACACAGCTATTGTTGAATTCAAAGTGATCTTCCTCACTTACATTGTTAAAGAGTCCCTTACATATTTACTGCCTGAAACTCATAAAAGTTTCATACAGTATACAAATATTTACTGTTTGAAACCTATAAACAGTGCCATATATAAATATTTATGTTTGGAAACCTGTAAGCAAAAGCAATAAGACACAACAGGGTGTGCAGCAGACAGTTCTAATGCACAGCCAGAGGCATAGTAAGGCATGCAGCTGCAGGCAGAGTGCATTCAGCCCTGGCTGTGAAACTAAATTGCCCAATGCACTTCCCGGAGTGTCTTATTGCACATATAGAATGGGGCTGTGCATTTTATATGGATGTTTAAATTAAAGTATGCATATTGACATTGTGAAAAATGACATCTTTGATATTTTTTCATGTAAAATCGTTCCTCCTCTTGCATTATATTGCTCTGATTTCCTTTTGAGTTTAGGATGTTTGTCCTACAGAGGCCACCATATCTGTGGTCTGAGACCCTAAATTGGTTGTCAAGGCAACCCTGCCCCTCACACAGTGATAGCTTATGTTGATATTGATTGCATTTATCAAATGTTTCTGTTTTATCTTTAACATCATTTTTCACAATTTCAGGTTGTATGAGGTGTGAGCAAGCAGGCAGTGACAAGTGATCATGAAACAACGCAAGACTGAATAGCCAGTAAGAAAGATGATTGTAAATACAGCTGCGATCTAACAGTGTGAAAGAGACCTGAGCAGGACAGCTCTTTAAATTAGAACAAGTTTTGTTTTAAATAAAACAAAAACATTGTTTCAGTAAAGGAAAAAGGAAGAAGTACACAAGCATGTGGTGTAAACAGGTGGGTATTGTGGACAGATGGGAATGCAGACTTACATTCATTGGGAAGCGGTAAGCAAAGAGCAGCTATCTGGCAGGCGAATAGACTAGCACTGTTACTGCCGATACCAGAACAATTCAAACTTGTGGCCAACTTTTTAATGAAATGTGCCTACTCCATTGCAATACTGCATTTCATCATTTTGTCCTCAAGGTTCAGACACAAAACTGATCGAGTGACTGAGATTGGGGGATCTGGAGTAAGAGCTGCGGTCGATCACAATTTTAAAAGAAGATTAGGGTTTTAACATTAGTACTGTGATTAAGCGCAGACAGAAAATTGGACTACTTACCAGTTTTCCTGTAACGCAGCTTTACACTGACTGCAAGTAACTGAATATTGTATGGAGAAACAAGACAATGCAATAGATATATGGGCTAAGTGAGGGGAAATGGCAACTATAATTTTTAAAATTCCAATGACTCATAGATTTACTTGCAGAAATGATTCCATCTGGCCAGTATTTGTTTTTGCCATGCATTAGATACTTCTAATGCACAGTTAATGACCAATCAGCTTGTAGGATTTTGTCTTCCTATTTCATAATGTAGAACAGTATATTAAACACTACTTATTTTGGGCCCATGTTGGTTTGTGCAATTCTTGATTATGCCTTATTGCCCAAACACTGATAGCACTGTTAAAACACTCATGCTCCTACATGCGACATGTCGCTTTCCTTCGCTGTCCATCCATCCTACCAATCTCTCACATGGCAGCCACTACCTCATACTTCACTTTTGGTTTTCTACTACCTCCCTTCTCCACACACCCATTCTATTTGTTTACTGTGGTCAGTGGCAAGTGGCCTGAAGCCAGCAGTCATTAAATATATGACTACCTTTAAATCATCATGAAAGGAGTAAGGGAGGAGGGAGGCAAGCACACCCATGTAGTCCACCAAGCTGCCAGGAGCATGGTGTGTACACATGCAAGCAGGGAACATGAAGCAGAAATTGGTCAGACAGTTCCAGACAGTGGTGCAAGCACAGAGGCCACAGCAGTATAGCAAAGGCAAGAAGCACAGTGGCAGTGAGCAGGTAGAGGCAGATTCTGGGTGACAGCTGAAGGAGACAGTGGAAGGGATGATGCTGGCAGCAGACTATAACACAAGCATACCAACCACCCACAAGGGAGTTGGAGAGTGGAGCAGTGAGACCCACCTTCGAGAGCTCGATGAGAACAAGTGAGGACAGGAAGGCAATGACACAGTGTGAGTGTGTGTGAAGGGCAGTGGCCCAGATGGTATTGGAAGTGGAGCAGTGATACAGCGAGTAACAGGGGACAGTGACTCAGCTGTTAGAGAAGATAGTAACACACCTGGTACTGGGGTCACTATATAGCTAGTGTTGGGAAGTCATACAACTGATAACTGGGAGGTAATGATATAGCTGGTAATAAGGGGACACAGTGACTCAGCTTGTAACAAGGGTCAGTGGCACAACTGACAGAAACAGTGACACAACTAGCAGCACAGGGCAGTGACTTAGTTGGCAATGATGGGGTTGTGACACAGCTGACAATGAAGGTGCAGTGCCACAGCTTGTAATGGGGCAGTATTCTGTCTGGTAATGGAGACAGGGACAGTTTGTAATAAGGAGGTGGGCAGTGACACATGTGGGACAATGATCACTGGCAATGAGAGGGGAGACGAGCTAGTAATGGGGACAGTGACCCAGGTGACAGTGAGAAGGCAGTGTCACAGCTGGTGAGCAAGGGGTTGTGGACAATGTTAGAAACAAGTACCACTAGCACTGTTTGCATTGTGGGGGCATCAACACAGTTGGTAAATGAGGAACTGCACTAGAATAGATAGAAACTGTGGCATTGACAGCTAGCAGTGGGTACAAGTGACACAGCTGGCAATGGGGAAGTGGCAACTAAGAAGACAGAGACAGAGCTTCAAACCAGGGACGCAGTAGCAAAATGGTAGTGGGGTCCAGTGACACCTAGCAATACAGAGGGTAAGTGACAGCAAAAGAAACATAGAAACGTAGAAGTTGACAGCAGATAAGGACCGCAAGGCCCATCCAGTCTGCCCATTTTTTTTTCCATATGAATGCCATAGGTCTTTACTCTGTCAATGGCTGATCTATTCATACTATTCTATATTGCTCCTTTATGCCTATCCCATGCCTGTTTGAAGCTTTACATTGTATTCATATCCATCACTTCCTGAGGTAGGCCATGCCATGCATCCACCACGCGTTCTGTGAAAAAGAACTTCCTCACATTACCCCTTAATCAGCCTCCCTCTAATCTCAAGGTGTGTCCTTTTGTCCTGCTATTTTCTTATATTGAAACATGTTAGACTCATTCACCTTGTTAATGCCCTTAAGATGTTTTAATGTTTCGATCATATTACCTCTCTCCCTCCTTTGTTCTAGGGTATACATATTGCGCCGTTAATCTGTCCTCATATGTTTTCTGATGCAGTCCCTGCACCACTTTGGTTGCCCTTCTCTGGACTGCCTCCATTTTGTTAATGTCCTTGTGCAGGTCCTCCAGTACTGCATGCAGTACTCCAGATGGGGCCCAACTAGTGTCTTGAAAGAAGGATTATTACCTTCTCTTATGACTTCACGATACTCCTACTACTACACCCTAACGTCCCTCTAGCCTTACCTACTGCTTTAGTGGCCTGCTTGGGTGAGTTCAGGTCATCTGTGATGATGATGCCCAAGTCTCTTTCTTCCCTTGTAATTGCCAGCAACTCCCTCCCAACCTATAGTTAGCTTCAGGGTATTTCTTCCTTATCTGCATGATCTTGCACTTATTTCATTTAAACCCCAGTTGCCACTCTTCAGACCATTTTGCCAGTTTTACAGATCTCGTCTCATTCTGCCCACCCATATCTGGGTCATCTACTCTGTTGCAGATCTTGGTGTCATCTGCAAACAGGCAAACGTTACTCTCCAGTCCATCTGCAATGTCACTGATGAGGATATTGAAGAGGACTGGCCCAAGGACTGATCCCTGAGGTACCCCACATGTGACTTGCATCTCTTCTGACTGTATACCATTTACCACCGCTCTCTGTTTTCTGTCCACCAACCAGTTTGCCACCCAGTTGACCAACTTCTGACCCACCCGAGCCTACCCAGCTCATTAATCAATCTTCTATGTGGAACAGTATTGAAAGTTTTGCTGAAGTCAATGTAGGCAACATCAACTGCACCCCTTGGCCCACCACTCTGGTTATCCAGTCAAAGAAATCTATGAGATTAGTTTGACAGGACCTTCCTGTTGTTAACCCATGCTATCTTGGATCCTGTGCTTCTATGGATTCCAGGTATTGCACTATCCTTTCCTTAAGGAGTGCCTCCATAATCTTGCCAACTACTGAGGTAAGACTGACTGGTCTGTAGTTCCCTGCCTCCTCCCTGCTGCCACTCTTGTGGAGCAGGATCACATGAGCCCTTCTACAGTCTTCTGGGTCTCTCTTGTGCTCAAAGACTCACTAAACAGTTCTTCTAATGGCTCTGCTAGTTCCGCCCTTAGCTCCTTTAGTACTCTAGGATGTATGCCATCAGGTCCTATTACCTTGTCCACCATGAGCTTAGTGAGCTCTTGTAGGACCCTTTCTTTGTGAAGGGACTTGTGCACACCTCCATCCCCTGTTTCCATGGTGCTGAGCTGGGCCCTGCCTACTATTCTCCTCAGTAAGTACTGAGCAGACATATCTATTTAGGATAGATGCTTTTCCTTGGTCCTCATCCACTCTCCCCTTATCCCCTTTGATCCATAGCAATACCCTCTCTGGACTTTCTGCTTTCACTAATGTAGCTATAGAAAGTCTTGTCCCTTCTTTTACTATTCGTGCTAGTGTTTTTCTCGGTTTGGGCCTTTGCTTACCTTATTGCCTTCTCTGCTTTCCTTAGGGAAGTTTGGTATACCTTTCTATTTTCATCCCGCTGCATTCCCTTACATTTCCTGAAGACCAGCCTTTTGGCTCTGATCTTTCTGCTACAGTTTTTGAGAACCTAAGTGGTTTCCTCCTTTTTGCTCTTGCTTTTCTCCTAACACAATGGGATGTTGCTTTAAGTATTGCATCCTTAATGCTTGCCCACTTTGGCTGTACCCCTCACCTATATTTCTTCTTGCCATGGCTAGCTTAACGTTGTTGGCCACCTTATCAAAGTTAGCTCCTCTGAAGTCCTATATTTTTGGAATGGGATGATTTAGTTCTAGAGGCCAAATTGAACCATTCCATGTGATGTTCATTGGCCCCAGGTGACCTTCTACCTGGAGATCTGTGATCCTTTCCACATTAGTCAGTACTAGATCCAGGTTAGCCCTGTCTCTTGTGAGTTGTTGTACCAATTGTTTGAGGCCATCCACCTGCAGGGAATTCACTATGTGTCTAGTTCAGGCAGATGTTCCTGCTGGTATTGACCAATCTGTATCTGGCATGTTGAAGTCTCCCATTATCAGAACCTCCCTTTAGCTGTCATGCTTTGTATATCTTCTAACAGTAATGTGTCTATGTCCTCCCCTGGTCTAGAGGCCTGTAGACAACCCCAGTTTGTATGGCTGTCCCATTTTCTGTTTCCAGTGTGACCCACAGTTCTTCTGGCTCCTTATGTGTATTCTGAATTTCTGTAGCTTTCATATTTTCATTGACATGAAGGATCATCCCCCCTTTTGCACCTCAGTCTCTTCTGAACAGTAGAATAGCCAGGTACTGAAGTCTCCCCAGTGTGGTTCTGGGTGAACCATGTCTTGCTAATGGCTATTACTTCCAGTTTAGCCTCTGTCATTGCTGCCTCCTGGTCTTGGATCTATTTTTTTTTTTTATTTGCTCTTTATTTCCGCCCCGTCGTCCTCAGCCTGGTCACGGACTCCAGGATCCCGGTCACTGGACATTGCCGACTCCCCAGTCATCCCTGGCTTCCTCCCCAGAAAGTGGGGCCGGGTTCCGACCCGGTATCGGACCCTTGGAACTAGTAACTAGTCGGGAATGGCTCCGGTGATAATCAGGGCGTCCGGAGTGAAGCGTCATATAGACACTGGGCGTGGTTTTTTACCCCATTAGCCCACTCCCTGAGGCGGGGGCGGCAATGGCGCTGGCGTCTGCCCCTGCCTCACTCCCTCCCCTGATGTAAGCACGGCGTGGGTGATCCCTAGCCTCCGCTAGGTCCCCTTCGTGCTGACTGCTACCCAGCCTCCTGGAGAAGGAGAGCAGTCCGTGGGACGCTCGATCTCTTCTCCCCACGGCGCCAGCCCTCCGACCCACCCGAGTCCGTTCAACTCACCGCCGCGCCGCAAGCGGAAACTAACTGCGCGCCCGACGGGCCAGCCCTGCCTTGGATCTTATTTCTCAGACTGCAGGCATCTGTGTATATGATTTTCCATTATCCAGATTTCGTGCTAGTTGTGCGAGTCCGCTTTTCCCCTGTGCATCATATGGGAGACGGACCTTTTCCTTACCTGTTGATACAAATGAACTACAAACATGCTGAACTCCTGTTTGATCACTAGCTGAGGGAGGAGGAGTTCTTCCTGTTCAATGTATCGGTGCTGCACCCATCCCCATTTTCTAGTTTAAATATTCTGCAAAGACATCAAACTTCTGCCCCAATGCACTGACTCTTTCCTTAGTCAGATGCAGTCCATTGAATTTAAAGAACTTTTGCTCCCAAAACTGTTGCCAGTTACCTACAAATTTGTGTCCTTTTTCCTGGCACCAGCTCTTGAGCCACATGTTTAGCTCCCCTATGTCCCTTCTCTGACCTTCTGTCCAACTGTCCCCTCTCCCAGACCAGCAGGATCTCAGAGAAGGAGATGCTGGACAAAATGGATGACAGTTTGTCTCCCAGCCTGGTCAGGTGTTCCTGGTCTCCACAACTGAGTGGCAGGTGAGATTGTCAGTCCCTATGTGTACTAGGGACGTCAATGTTTTCTCCTGCTTCCTGCATGATTTTAGCAATGTGGTCAGTGTCTCTCACGCTGATGTACCTGGGATACATCTGACCATTACCTCGCCGGAGGTAGGTATCAATTCCCGAATCATGGAGTCTCCTATGATCAGAAGTATTTTGGATTCCTTTTTTGCTTTTTGTTTTGGTCCCTGTTTTGGGTGAGTTTTGTAGTGCTAGCTCCTGTGCTACAGTGTCCTTTTCTGCAGTCTCCTCTGCCCCTTTGATGATTTCAGAGATAGAGGCAGATACCTGTTTGTGGTTGTGGAGGTGATACATTGGTGAGCATTGGTGATGGGGCACCCAATTTGCCCCTCCTAACCACCTGCCAGCCTCCCAGACCAACTACCCTCTGCCGCCATGGTGCTTCAGTTGATGTTGGGGAAATGGTGAGTGTTCTTGTAATATATTTCACCCTAATATGCGATTTGAGCTGCACAATCTCTGCCCATGCTGCCCAGATCTGAGCCCTTGGATCTGTGATGGTCCATCATGTGGAAGCGTCCTAAATCCTGGATGTCACAGTGACAACGCTGGGATTGGTAAGGATCAGTAACACATTTGCAACCAAAGGGATGACACAGCTAGTAATGGGGCCAGAGAAGACTTGTGCTACTTCCATCCTTCCACCGCATTTAACTGGTAACAAATACTACTAAATAGTGTACATAACCACTTCACATCAATTTTGCAAACACAGGACCAACTACCACTGACACCAGTGAAGTCTAGATGCCATTTGCATTTAATAGCTTGATAGACTACCGCTTACAAAAATTCTGAGTCAACCTTAGCTGGTACTCATTTATCAGTACTTGTAAAAGCCTGTTATTTAGTATAGACTGGCAGATAGTAGACTATCTTCCTCTAAATTATATATGCTGAACAGTGCCCATATCTGGTGGATATTTATAATCAGTTCATTTCCAGTCTGTATGAAAAATACATAGTTGCTGTTGATGTTAAATTGTCTTATCTGATCTTAATGTCAGTGTCACATGAAGTCCCAAAGAACCTTTTTCACATCCAATAGTTTTGTAGGGTGACCTTCAATGGCAAATGTTACATGCAGCAGAAATTTCAAATGAAGGGCTTACTCTCTCATATGCAGAGACTTAACATTCACCTCATCTTGGTGGAGGTTGCTACTGAAGCTCCACCCTATTATCTGCTCTGTTCCCAAAACATTGGTCAAACACTACTGTAGAGTTCAGTCTGCTTAAGGTTGGGGTTGCAAGTAGGATTACACAGAGTGTATGATACAGAGGCATGATTCTCAAAGATTGGTGCATACTACACCAATGGTAGCTTGTGCCGATACTCACTGTGCCTGGGACACTGTGCCTGATTCAGGTTCAGGAAGGGTCCCAGCACCAAAGTCTTGTTGCTTGCCCCAAACATACCTGGGAAGGCACATGGAAGAGGACTGCTGCAAGCTGTTGGACATTCATGTGGCATTGACAGCAGCAGTGGACGTGTTGCCTACAGGGTAAGCCCAATGTATGCTGCAGTAGTCCAGCCCCACCACTGTCACTGATACAGTCTGCCAGACCCCTGGATGGCATGCCAGTGTATGTCCCTGCCCCTGCCCTGCAGCAAGGTGGGCATCATGCTACATATGCCCTGCATGTGCCTCTGACATGATGGAGGCACACCTCCCAAAGCTCGCCATGCCACCAGCAGTGCAGCTGGCTCTCGGTTCATGCTCAGCTGTAGTCCACCACCATCAGTGCTGTTGGGCAGCACTGCAGGTTGTGGGCCCTGGGTCTCAGTGAGCCTCCTGGTGTCACCTGTGGGCTATGGTGTGGTGCGCTATGCATCGCCACCACGTGGGTTCCTGTGATGGCCAGACCACCTGGCTCATGACTGGCACAGCACTCAGTGCCCCTCTATGGCTGTGGATAGTGTCACTGCTGCTGTCATGTCCTGGGGCCTGCAGGTGGGACCCCATTTTGGCACACCGGCATTAGACCAGCTCAGGTAACAAGCTGCGAGACAGTCATGTGGCTCTGACAGCACCAGTGGATGTGTTGCCCAAAGAGTGGGCTCGATGAGCACTGAAGTAGTCTTGCCCCACCACTGGACCGATGCAATCTGACAGGGACTAGGACCCCAGGCTGCATGCCAGGGTACATCCCTGCCCCCCCACATCAAGGTGGACAGGGTGCTGCATATGTCCTGCATGTGCCCTGGCATGATGGAAGACACCCCGACAGCACACCAAGCCTTCAACAGTGAAGGTGGCCTGCAGTCCATGCCTTGCAGCTGTCCACCACCATCAGTACCAGAGGGCAGTACTACAGGCAGTGGGCCTTGGGTCTCAGTAAACCTCCGGTGTCATCTGTGTGGGCTGTGTTGTGGTGCCCTATGCACCATCAGGGGTCCTGTGCATTTCCAAACCACCTGGCTCATCATTGGCACAGCACTTGGTGCTTCTGAATGGCTGTGGAGTAGTGCCATTGGCACTATCACACTCTGGGGGTCCGCAGGGAAACCACTTTTTGTACAATGGGCATTAGACTAACCCAAGTCTAAAGCTACCAAACAATCATGCAGCACTGACAGCACCAGAAGACATGTTGACCAAAGGGCAGGTCCCCTGTCCGCTGCAGTAGTCTGGCCCCACCACTGGCACGATGCAGTCTGCCAGCACTGGGACCCCTTGCTGGCATGCCAGGGTATGTCTCTTCCCCAAAGCAAGGCAGGCAGGGAGCTACATATGCCTCACATGTGCCACTGGCATGACAGAGGACACACCCCTGACAGCATGCCATGCTGCCAGCAGTTCAGCCAGCACATGGTCCATGCCCAGCAGCAGTCCACCACCATCAGTGTTGGTAGACAGCACTGCAGGTGGTGGGCCCTGGGTTCATAAGCCTCCTAGTGTCACTTGTGTGGGCTATGGTGCAGTGCCCTACGTACTACCATGGGAGATTTCCATGCATTGCCAGACCACCTGGCTCACCACAGGCACAGCATTCAGTGCCCCTATACAGCTGTGGTGTAATGCCACTGCTGCTGCAGCACCTGGGGGTCTGCAGGTGGGATCCCTTTGGTGCACTGGGCATTAGACTAGCTCAGGGCTGGCCTGACTCTGGGTTGACACCACGAACACTACTGCCCTTCCAGAATTCCATAATAGGGTCTATGAAAGCCACCTACTGGTGCAATACCCTCAGCCCATGGCACTGCCTACAGCATGCTGCATGCCCAGTACAAGGGTATCTGGTGTACCAGGTCCCTTGGTGCCCAAGCTCCTTTGTGAATCATAAATGATGCAAGATGCAATTCAGTCAGCCCTTTTCATCATGCTTCCATGACACAAACACCTTGTGTCATTCCCAACCCTTGAGAATTGAACCAAGAAAGTCTGACAGGAAACATTACATTTTCATGTTTGTTGTGTCTATTATTTTGAAATATTGACTTGCGAGGACTGTGAATGAAGCTGAAGCAAAGCTGTGGTTTGGAGTTGAGATGGTTCAACCTTAAATCAAACAATTCATATCTCCCAGTCTGAAGCTGAACCAAGTCATTTCAGTTGCTAGTGTTACTGAAAACACTTTATTGAACACATTACATTGTGATCGTTATGCTGCATTTAAATTGTTATTGTAATAAGCAAACAGTGTGATAACAATGTGGTGAAATATCAGTCTCTTCAATGGTATCTGCCAGTAGAATGCGATAGGTTATCATTACATTGGCAGGCAATGTTATCTTTGTTTCCTGGTTACAATGTAACAAATGTAGATCATTTTTATTTATTATTTATTTATTTGTTTGTGTTTTTGTTTACTGGGTAAGTGCACTGATCTCAAGGACTGTTTTTAGGCACAACCCGGCCATGAAGATGGCACAGAAATGAAACATACAGTTCAGAATACAGATTAGAGAAAGAAAGTAGATACATGGAATATGGAGTACAGTTGACATTATCAGTGCAAGATGTACAATTGGTCTCAAACAGGATGCAAAAGGTTTAGGAATACACTAGTTACAATGTTTACAATTGATATAATAACACAAAAGTGTAAGTGCAGTAAAATTGGGGTACAGGCAGGCCATTTAAGAAGCTCAGCATGGAGCAGAGGAGCAGATGATGACATTAAGAGTGGGGAAACATGAACACCCAAGAGGTCTTCCACTGATCAGTTGCATTTGGCCTCATCCTGTAACCATGCTTTGAACTGAGTCTTAAAGAAGGAGTGAGAGTCAAGGGACCGGAGGGAAGCTAGCAGTTTGTTCATAGAAACATAGAATTTGATGGCAGATAAGGACTGCTTGGCCCACCCAGTCTGCCCATTTCCCTACCTACTGGATAAGCTGCAGATCCTAGTTAACCAGCAGCCTACTTCTTCTTACCCCACCCCCAGAACTGCCTTATGACTGTCCCATGCATGCTTGAATTCCACCACTGATTTTGACTCCACAACCTCCTCCGAAGGCCGTTCCATGCATCCACAACCCTCTCTGTAAAAATACTTCCTTAAATTACCTCTGAGCCGCCTCTATCTTCTAAATTGGTTCCAATTCTTACTCTGGTTTCATAAGCTTGAGGTAGAATATTGTGTGTGCAGAGCATCAAGTTTGAGTGTATTTGCTCATCACATTTGTCATTTCAAAAACTAAGAACCTTACAGTTAAAATACATCATGCAATCAAAAATGTATACTAAAAAGAGGCTTAAATAATCCTATAAGGGCAAGGGAAATTGTTTAACCAGGAAAGGCACACTAAGCCAGAACTTGTTTCCGTGGTGAACTGGGAGCCCAAGAAAGTTAAGTGACTTGCTTAGGGTCACACAGTATGCAAGTGGAGACTGATGGGATTCAAACCAAAGTCTCCACATTTGCAGCTCAGTGCCCTTAACCACTATACTATATTGCCTCAATAAGGATAAAATATTAACATCTTAGCTCAAACCAATGATTCTTGTCATTTGTTTTGCTTTCTTCTAAAAGTAAATTAAAAATAGTATATTCAGATCTTGAACTGATAAGTCTTTGTAAATGTTGTGACCTTACTTTGAGAAAATTTGCTAGATAAGGTGCTACGTAAATAGGGGATACATGATGGGCAGAACTGGGATATGGAAAATATTCTCACTCCTGCAGAGTGAGTTCTGTATTCTCATGAGTGCCAAAGGCACGAGATAGAATACAGCTCACTCTGCAGGAGTGAGAATATTTCCATACCCAATCTGCACATCATGTGTGTAATTACACCATGGGGTTAGAGCTTTAGGAACATTTTTCTGTTTCTGTGTGTTTTCTGGTCATTCTGTGTGGTGGGTGTGTGTGTGTGTGTGTGTGTGTTGATCTGAATGGACTGTGAGTCAGACACACAGGTGAGTGTTTTGCAAAGCTAATTGAGTAAGTTGCAGCTTCAGTGAGAGAGAAACTGTTGCAGGTACCACTGAGAAAGAGAAAATGTGTGAAGGTTTCTTTAGAATTCAGATTGTTTTGAAGCTGAGATCAGCACAGTAATGGGCTAGAAGTGTTAGAAACACAATGGGACACAGGTGAGTGTGTTTTGCAAAGCTAACTGAGTAAGTTGCAACTTCAGTGAGAAAGAGAAACTGTTTCCTGAAGCAGTTTCATTAAGGCCCGTCCACACTACACCACTCAGGCCCGTAGCGGCTGCATACCATTATGACCTGGCAGCGTGTACAGTGTGTCCACACTGCGGCGGTGTCCGTTATAGGACCAGTACCACTAGTCCACACTGCAGGAGCCAGGTGACCGTTATGGCAGCATCTGATCCCACAATGCAGCTCGCTGCACTAGGGGACTGTTACTACGCATCCACACTATGGCCAGTAATGTTACAAGGCATAACCAGTTTCATAACCATTGTTGAAACCACCTCATGTGTGGTTTCAAAACAGTTACAAAATTACCTTCTGTAACATTACAGGTGTAAACGCAAACCGCTATGTAACGGTTTGGGCCCTCTGTAATGTAACAGAGGCGTAGTGTGGACAGGGCCTTAGAATGCAAACTGCAGTGAATATATCCTCACTCTGGTCACATCAGCAAAGTGTGGATAAATGTCATTTATCCTCACTCTGCTGATGTCATCAGGATTTATCCTCACTGCAGTGGAAATAACACAGTATGTGCTACTGAGAAAGCTCTCACTCCCATGGTATAAACCAACATACACAGGAATGGTGTGCTGATAATATCAAGAAAAATATTCCAAAAACTACTTTAAAGCAGATTGTGTTTTATTACATCATAGTAGTAGAGAAAACAAGCAGTTCCCCACTCCTGTGAATGTCGGTTTAGTTTTATATCTCTGGTGCTGTTGGCCATTTACAAGCGCTCTCTACTCCTGTATATTTTTGAGTTGATAGGTAAGCATTCCTCTCACTATTTAGCAGTGGACTAAGAGAACATGCAAAAGTAATCACACACGCGCATCGAACGGAATAAATTACAAGCTGACTCTTTGTTAGAATATAATACCTCAAAAATTGGCTATGATACCTGTATATACTCATGTATAAGTTGACCTTATATATAAGTTGACCCTTCCTTTCTCTTGTGGATTTTAGTAGATTTTAGATAAGTCTCACATATAGGTTGACCCCCATTTACTTAATATATAGATACTGGTACACCTCAACAACACCAGGAGTCCTACTTTTTAACAGACGCTCTCCTTTTTATGATTCTCATCCCTTTGAAAAACAGGCAAAGATACATTATTACACTGCAGTATACCCTTCCTAATCCACTCTCACCAGCACAACACACTAGTGCTAATGGTACCATTTTCCCAAACCCACCCTCACCAGCACAGGTCACTGAAATTCTGTGTCCATATTTCATATTTATTTATTTTGTCATTTTGTAATTCTTTTTTTGGGTGCCTGAGCCTAGCCCCAGTCCCCACTCATCCCACTGGGACTGGATATGCTATGAAAGACCAGCAGGCTCTTCCCCAACACCTATATCCCAAAGCTAAGATCCCAACACAAAAATCATGACAGTGGATTTTGCCCACAGCAGATTGTTTTAAATGTTTAGGGTGCTTTGCCCCAGTCCCCTTTAATTATTATAACAAACTCCACTATTGGCACAATCCCACTGTTGGGATTTTTGCTGTTGGTTCATGGCATTGAGATTATGGGTGTTGAAAGAGCCTTTCAGTCCCATGAATGTATATTCCAGGACTTATCTTTGGTGGTGATCCTTCCAGGCTTGCCCCAGGACAGGGCCACTGTGTGAGCCTGCCCTCGATGGAGTCTGAACTAGGTTCCCAGTGGATGGCTACCAGTGTTCCTCCCTGACTTGACCCAAGGGCGGGCTGCGGGTCAGGCTGGTCCTGACAGAATACTAAACTCGGTCACTAGCCAAGTGCTGGGGCAGGTGGGGCAGGACTGGTGGAGTGGAGTATCATTCATGATGCTGGCATTTTTCCAAATGCTTTTTCCCTATGGGAGGCATGGTGTGCAATGATGCAAGAGTGCCAAAGCACCAACATCTGGTACACCTCCCCACAGCTCAAGCTTCAGCAGCTTATCCTCTGGGCATCTGTTGGAGGTCAGTTGTGTGCCAGATGCTCTCCCACCCTCCCACCAGAGGAGGAGAGCAGTCCATGGGATGCTCAATCCTTCTCCCCTGGTCAGCCCTCAGACTCCTCGGGTCTGTTCCTGAACCCAGAATGTCAGCGTCTAAGCAGAAACCCTACTGCTGTGCCAGCAGGTCTATTTTGTTAGTTTTTATTTATAGTACTGTTTGATTGTGGGCCCTAAGGCACAGATCCAGAAATGCTGAAAACACATGGTGCTGATACACTGATCAGCCTCCCCAATCAGCATCCCTAACCCAGCCTTACTGGCACAAACCTTGCACAAATTGCCATGTACCTCCTGGATAAACTGCTGCATGTGCAGAATCCTACTGCAAAAATTCTACTGCTGTACCTTTGATTCCAAGTGTTGCAGGGTCTCCTGAATGTTGAAAAACATTCTCATCAATGCCTTCACTCTCTCATGAGTGCGAACAAAAATTTGTGCAAATAAGACAGCAGGGTTCATTGCAAGAAATTAAAAGGTGCACAAAATTATTTAGTTTTATAATATAATAAAAGGGCTATCAAACAGCAGTGAGTTAAGTGCCAGGATGTCAGAAGAGTGGCGGAAAACAGGCGAGAATGAAATCTGTTGCAGCTACTGGTAAGTGTACTGTAATAGTTATGGACTCTCAAACAGTAGCAAAGCTCCACAGATAGATTGACCTCACCTGTAAGTCGAGTCCCTTTCTTCAGTGCTTATTTTTGACACTGAAAACTCAACTTATACATGAGCATATACTGTAGATCTCAAATGGTAAATAGTACAGTTTCTCCTTTTGGGGACTCAGTGATAATGTTAAGTAGCATTCTAATTCAAGACGCTTTTTGAAAGTGGGCAGTCATTTCTTGACTTTTGCTTCTTGATGACCAGAAATTTGTTTCTGACAGCCTGGTTCTGAGACATACAGGTTAGCAATGATTGGGAGGAGATGGTCAGGAACCTGTATTATGGTGATCTACTTCTAAAGAAGCTTTCAACTAAGCATATTAGAAGCCTGGGAAAACTTTATGAAGGCGATGTAAAGTGAGGTTTTTAATAATCTTATATTTTCCCATTAGGTGGTACAGAATAAAACAATTGTCTATTGTAGCTCTTGCTTTGCAAAAGCCAAACTGTGCTTAACTAAGAATGATCTTTTCCTTTAGCAAAGCATTTTGTTTCTTTAATATGCTACTAGTAAAAAATATTTTGCATATTGTTGAGGAGGTTAATTGGTTTGTACATGAGTGGATCTTTCAGACAGACTTTGTTTTAAATAGTGAGACTATTACTGTTCATTTTGATGAGCTAGGAATAACATATGTTGTTATAATCCTTGTAAAAATGTGCAAGGTGAACTATCAACTTATATTTACCTTATAAATAGCTGCAGCTCCATCTGTCCTTTGCACCTAGATGCTGGTGCAGTTGTTGTGCTTAATAACTGCCTGGCCAAGATCAAAACTGGATGTTATCAAGTTGATTCAGACTCAGCCCAGATAAAGACTGAAGTGCTGGTGATTGAGTCAGGTTGAAGGGGTGGATGGTAGCTACAGAGAGGGAGACAAGGCTTTGCATTATCGAGCTGATTCAGACTCAGCCCAGAAAAAGACTGAAGTGCTGGTGATTGAGTCAAGTTGAAGGAGTGTGGATGGTGGCTACCGAGAGGGAGACAAGGCTTGCCTTAGCTCTTCTGGACTTCTGGCCACCACATAGGTGAAAAATCTAAGTATCATTCTGGATGAGGGGCTTACATTTGAGGCTCAGGTGTTGTCAGTAGTCTGGAGTGGCTTTTCCCATCTAAGGAACATCAGTCAGATTAATTCCCTTATCCCCTTGTGACTTGGTGATGCTGGTACATGCATTTGTTACTTCAAGGCTTGACTACTGCACTGCTCTGTACCTCATGGTCAGTGGAGGTGTGCTGCAGTACCTGCAGCTGATGCAGAATGCAGATTCTAGGTTACTGACCACCCTTCTGAGGTTGTGTCATGTCTTTCCAGTGCTACGTGATCTGCACTGGATGCCAGATAGTGGTATATCTCCTTCAAAGTTGGCTTGCTATCTTACAAGGCCCTACATGAGTTGGGCCCAGATTATCTGACAGATCTCCTGCATCCTTATGTGTTTTTGTGCCCTCTGTGCTCCACTGAGGAAGGCTTTTTGTAATACCCATGGTGAGGCTAAAAACATTAGGTGACTAGGCCTTTGAGGTAGCTGGTCCTGTCTTTTGGAATTTGTTATTGAGAGCCCAGACAGAGGTCCCTCAGTGGATGCCTTTTGAAAGGGGTCTAAAGATAACTTTCTTGTTTATGCAAGCTTTTCAGGATTAAGTCCCCAGTTCCATCCTGACACCCCAGTTTGTATTTGTATGTTTATCTACTTATTTAATTATTTATTGGAAAGTTTTATTTTAATGACAGCTAGAATACTTTATTTTATTTATTTATTTTTTGATCTACTTGTGTGGGATATATTGAATCACTGTGTGTTGTTCACGCTGTATTCCTACTTGTATATTCTCTTAATGTAATGGTGCCCTGAGGTTCCAGGGAATGGCAGCAATAATTAGAATAAATAAATTCAGGTTCAAGAATATTAAATGATTTTTGAGAAATAATAGACAAATGAACATCATCAGGCCTAATTTCCAGATTATAGTTATTTCATGACAAGGTAAAGTGTAGTTCCTCAGCGACGCCTTGTGAAAATGTTGTTATAAAAAGGTTTCCATGTTTGAGTCCTACTTATTCTACCAGATTTGCTTCTCAGTTTTTGTACCTTTAGAATGATATTCCAAAGATCTTGCAATTTTTAAAGAGTGTAGCCTGTCTTCATTTTTCCATCGAGCTTTTTGGTAATTGGCCATTTCAGATTCTAATAACTTATTGTATTGTTCCTCTCTTGGTTTAACATCCTTAGATTTGCTGGATTATGATTCTTTTTAGTTTCCCTTAGTATGATATTTAAGTCATGTTTGGATTACTTACATTTAGAATTAAACTATGCTTTAATATCTGCATATAACTTATGTTGCTTATAAATTTGTTTACCCACATGTTCTAAAATTTTTGAAAACAACTCATATATCACAATTGGACTTTATCTTAAGCCAAGGCTTTTCAGTTCATCAAGAGCATATAGATCTACATTTAAGAGGCACATGTCAAATTGAAATACATTCAACTGGAATTTCTTCTTATTCAGAACAAACATTTTTTATATTTTAGGGAGTCTCATCTTTAACTGTCTGGCCTAATCCCATAATCATTGTAAGCAACAGTGGAGACGATCACTAATTTTCTGAATGGGAGAGAATATTTATTTATTTATTTATGTATTTATTTATGTATTTAATTTAGTTTTTGTTGACTGGCTAGGGTGCACTAGGCAGACATTTGCCTACATTCAGGCACCACCCAGGAGCAAACAAAGGAAAAATTGTACAGGGCTCACAATGGATAGCAACAACAAACAAGGCAGGACTATACAGCATTCACAGAGGATAACACCAAAACAAGGTAGATTTTGTACAGAACCAGTGTAGGGGAGCATCAGGTACAGGGGGTAGAATGATGCACAATATTAAAGTAGACTCTAATGAGTAACAATGGTACACTGACAAAGGGTAGGGTACAATTAGAAAGTGTACTAGATTCATAGAGTAGCAGCATTCTTAGCTTGCACAATGGAAGGTCATTTTTCAGGTGATAACTAATAGATGGAGAGGAAACACAATTGGTACAGAAGTACATGTACAGAGAATTAGATTGGCACCATGTTTGACAGACAGGGAGGAGGGGTACAACAGAGGTGAGTCAGGTTAGGGACAAACACATTGGTAGCTCTGAAGCAAGAGGGTACGGAATTGTGTTCTAAAGGTGCCGACAGATACGTTCTATCGCACTGGTAGGGGTATGCTATTCCAGAGTTTGGGGCTACAGAGGAGAAAGCCAGTTCTCCATATTTAAATCTTGACCTGGGAATGGGCAGCTGTTCAGTTCTTGAGGCTCTTAAGGTGTAGTGATTGATATTCAGTACCAGGTAAGGGACAAGTCGGTAAGGTGGTTGGTTCTGTATTATAATGTAGACAGTGTTCCCAAGGGTTAGATCCACAAGGGCTGGAGGGAAGGACCAGCCAAACTTGCTATAAAGCTGGCAGTGGTTGTTGAGTCAGTTCCATGCAAGGCAAAGCAGCAGATGTAGTAATAACACACAGTCCATTTGCACATTATAGTGACAGTGGTGTTGGCAAAGACTGAAAGGCCATAAGTTAGTTTGGGCATAAGTAGTGCTCATGCTATATTAATCTGGTCAGCAGGGAGAGGTCTACATTGGCTCAGTAAGCTATTCTGAGACTAGCATTGGTAGCCTTACAGACAGTGGATACGCGCAGTGCAAAATCCAGTGAGAGGGTCTAGGTGACACCCAGGTATTGAAGAAGTGACTGTGTCAAGATAAGATCCACTGACACAGATCACTGAAAGAAGAGTGCTCAGATTTTGTAGCTCTGAAAGCGTACCAAAGAGCATGGCCTTGGATTTGACTTTGGTCATTAGAAGCTTATTGGCAGTAAGCCAGGAATGAACTGCCTTGCGGACAGAGGATAGAACATTGTTGATGTGTGCTATATCTGGGGCATGACTGATAAACACAAGGTTGTCTGCATAGAGGAAAGAAGTGCTATGCTTGAAGTAGTGATGGATAGAGTTGATGTACAAGGAGAATAGCAACAGACTAAGAATCGAGCGCTTAGGGACACTGATGGTGATGGGGAGATAGTCTGAGAAGGAGGATCCAATCTTAATCCATGGTGACTGATTCGAGAGGTAACTGGTGAACCAGGGTAGGGTGTGTTCAGCGATCCCTAGAGAATGTAATTTGCTGAGGAAATAGGGTGATCAACCATGTCAAAGGCCTTTGTCAGGTCAATGACTATTGCTCTAGTGTCTTCACCTTTGGCAAGGGAGGTGTAGATGGTGTTAGTTAAGGTAAGTAACATGGTCATAGTGCTATGACAATTCCAGAAGCAGCGCTGGGCTTGGCAGAGCAGGTTGTAGTTGTCCAAATAAGTGTTGAGTTGGGAGGCAACAATTTTCTTGAGTACTTTTACAGGACAACTTTGTAAATAGGTCTTTTGACCTAAAGTTTTATCCTGTAAAAATAAAGTTTTAACTAACTAACTAACTTACTTTTTACTTAGTACCAGTAATATAGCAGTTGGTCTATAATTAGTTAATATTTTTTGTTTCCATTTTGAAGACATGTACAGTGTTTGCTTTTTTCCAGATAGTAGGGACTGTATTGATGCAGAGGAAGAGGTTGATAATTCTAGTTAGAGGGTGGCAATTCATGTGCCATGAGTTAAATGAGTTTCAGTTCCAGTCCATCTGGGCCAGCTGATTTGGAATCTGGAATCCTCTTGAGAAATTTAAAAACCTCACAGGAGGTGACCTGTCTGAATTAAAATGTGGGTGTTACCCTAAAGGAGGTGAGGAGGAGGATGAGTCAAACCACCTTTAAGTGTGTTTACAGCCTCAGTTGTTGGGAAAAGATCAGTGAATTGCTGTTGAAGGTGTTTGAGATAGTGTGAGGATTGCTGTAGTTCACACCATCAATTTCAAAATCAAGAGTGATAGAGGGGTTGGAAAGTCCAAGGCCCATTTGAGATGGCTCCAGAACTAGCAGGAGTTGTTATGCAGGAAGGCCAGCTTTGTATGGGAATAGGCACTTTTACTTTGCTGAATACCTAATTGCACTTATTCCTTAGGACTCTGTAAGAGGACCAATCTGTTTGGGACTTAGATGCTTTGAATGAGGCCCAGCATTTATCCCTTTCTTTCAGAAGTGCCAGGACAGGATGTGTGAGCCATTTGTTTTTGTCTGCAGACTGGCCTGAAAGTGAGAGGAGCATGCTTATCCTGAGCCTTTGGAAGGTTGAGATGAGATGGAGACAGCAATGCCGATGTTGGAAGAGGTCCAGAAGTCAGCCCAGTCTTGGCTGCCTAGCTTGGTTTTGAATTGTGAAGGGTCAAAACAAGAAATATTGTGAAGTGGATAATGTGTGGTGGTGTAGTAGGCACTTTGGCATGCCTAACACAGAACATTGGCAAGAGGTTGTTAAAGAGTCAGGGAGGATACCAGGGCATATTATTTTTTGGGGTCAGGGACAAGAATTCAGTCAATAAGAGTAGATGATTTAGCATTATTGGGAGTCTGGCTGGTTGGGTAATGATTTAGGTAAGCAGCAACTTGTTTAGTGAGAGCTCAATGAATGAGTTGGTTTGGTCTAAACAGTTAATATTGAAATCTCCCAGGATCACAAATTCACTTTTGTTTACAATTGGTCCAACTGTGTCTATGAGGGAGGAAGCCCATTGTGGCCAGTGGCTGGCAGCTGACAGCAGGTAAACACAGAGAACATAGAGCATTTTGCAATCACCTAGGGTAAGGATTCAATGACACAATTCAAAAGAATAGGTTTTGGGCTGTATGGGAGAATTAGGAGGAGAAGTTTGGGATTTATAGTAAATCATGATACTACCACCACCCCTTTTGGAGGATGACCTGTAGTTCCTGGTGAGGATGTAGCCCACTATATCACAGAAGGTGTCAGGTAAGGATGGCTGAAGCCAGGTTTCTGAGATGCACAGGATGTCCAGTAGGTAATGAGGGGTCCATACCAAGAGTTCAGTCAGATTGCACAGCAGGCTCCTGATGTTTACATGAGCTATTTTAAGCCCCATCACACCTTGCCACAGGGTTGGAAAAGAGAGGTAGGCAGATGATGCTGGTCCCAGATTGGTTTCTGTGTCACCAGCAATAAGTAGAAGCAGGTACATCAAAGCAAGTAGAACAATGAGTTTCAGCCTTTTTAAATGTTTATATATTAGTGGAGTAAACCACCAGTGTTTTGTATGGAAACGTATAAGAGGAACCCATACTCTGGAAGAAGGAGGCCCAGAGAGAGTTGAGGATGGTGGGCATGGGTTACGGTGTTGGAGATGCTAAGTCTGTTAGGGTGGAGGAGTTTGATGAACAGGACATAGACATAGGAAAGGTGTCTGTGAGGAAAAGTGCAGCAAGGAGGGTGAACAGGGAGGCATGACAGTCTTTGAGGAGCGAGGATACTAACGTGTGACAATTTGAGAGGGGTAAGGATTCAGTAAAAGGATGGGTGGTGGTTAATCTAGCTGAGAAGAGCTGAGGCCACAGGAAAGATGTGGGCTGAGGGTATTTAAATAGGAGGGAGAGTGGAGAAGGGAGGAGGGATGGTGTGGATGAAGCAGAGCATGATGTGCAGGATTTGACCTTATTAACTGGAAACTGAGGCACAGAGCTTTAGAGGGTAAATCTGGCAACAGAGGTTAATTCTGACTACTGTGTACATATAGCTAAGAGGGTTGCCAGGTAGTGAGTTTCTATGACTAGAAGTCAAAATAAAGCTGACGATGATCTGAGCTAACAGGCTAAGCCAGGTATTGGTTTCAGACAAGAGTGCACATTACTATTAAATGTTTAATATCTGGTATAGAATCTGTTCAAATTAAATGTATTTACTTATTTAGATTTTTTGATCAGGAAAGGAGAACTAGGCAATTCTGTTTACTTTCAGCATCATCGGGGAGTGAAGATGCAGATGGAAACTAACATATTGAATCAGGTTAAGCTGTTGGTGCTATTTTTACTGAATGGGGAATTTGGCCAGGAAACAGGGAAATTCCTTTACTCTTTCATGAAGTACCATAAGATCTTTAACACTCACCTGAACAACCACAACAACATGCAGATGAGGTCTCAGTTCAGTTTCTCTCTGAAAGAAGGAGAAACTTTTGCAGGAGTGTAGCAATCCTCTCATGCTGCACTACAGTACCAGTATTTGCAATTTCACCTCAAGCTCCTGGTGTGGGTTTTAGAATATACGACCTTCTGATCTTTCAGCCTCAGAGGTGAGTGTGCAATCTGCTGTGTTACTGACACTGATCAAATCAATGATCACTTGTTAAATACTTACATGCTGCCATAAAAGTAAAACCGCAGGTTTATCACCAGAGGTCCTACCATTTAGTAAAAAAGACATATTTAAACATTATCTCTATTAATCTTGATCCTTCATTCGACAATGTTTCATCTTTCATCATATATTTTGGAATAATAAGCTGTCACCCATATTTTGAAAAGATCTGAGAGATGTTCTCAGTTATAAACATCAGAACCCCCAAAATGAAGTCCCCAAGATGATCACTCACTTGATCTTCCTCTGTTTTGCCAGTAACTGAGAGAGATCTGACCAAACACTTTACTTATAATTAGAGATACAGTGAATTTAAATTTTGCAGTGAAGGTAAGTGGAGTAAACTTAATGTTGCCACTCGCATAGACAAGCAAAGTGCTGACTCCCTTGTCATTACCACTGCTATGCAGAAATGACAATGCGAAGTAAGGTGAAGTCATTGTTTTATTGGACTCTATGCTCCTCATAATGATTCTAAGTGATCCACTTGGTGTTTCAGATTTGGCAGCCCCCAACACATCTCTCATGGCTTACAGTACTGTAAGTCACATGCTCTTAGCTAGACAGGAAGAAAGTGAATCATACAAGCAGACACTTTTACTTTCTCTTGTGCAGATGGAGAGAGAGTAGTGTGTTTTGTGACTGCTGATACTTTGAGATCAGAACAAGGAGGAGAATTAAACTTTGATTTTGACCCAATAGCTTTTTAAAAGCTACATTTTTTTGTCTTTTCTATCTGTACTTTTTTACTTAATTTGTTATTTCTGTAAATTTTATTTTTCTTACATAGAGGACATCAGTTGCAAATTATGTCCATGCTGGAACTGCTGCTGGATCACAATGGGATCCCACATTATTTTTCCTCACACCATGTGCCCCCACACCTTCCTTGCTGTGTTATAAAATGTATTCCTCCACCATCCCGGCCCTTGTATGTAATTATGCCTTTTTTGTTGTCTTCCATATGTATTCTGAGCAGTGGAAGTATACTGTGCTACACTGCATCGGAGCAGTTTCTTTCCAGTCTGTGTCAGCATGGCTCAGTTGGTAGCACATCTGCCTCTGGACCAGAAAGTTGTGGGTTCTCGTCCCACGGGATTGGACTTGCACCTAAAATCGCTGGCATCCGGTGCAGTATTGGGGTGCTGTACTGCTAGGTTGTGCTGTCCTTTGGATGAGATGTTAAACCAAGGTCCTTTTGCCCATCCTGGTGGGTGTCCAGGTGGAAGTAAAGAACCCAGGGCACTTTTGCAAAGAGCAGGGAACATTCCGGTGTCCTGGCTAACATTCCCTTCCCATAAAACCAGTTCATGCAATTATCCAGGCTGTGTGGGTGATGATGTGCAATATGGCCACCACCACACATTCAGTCACTTCGCTACCAGTCTAGCATTGCTTGTAAAGCACTTTGGGATGCTGTGTATGAAAAGCTATATAAATGCTGATTTTCTTCTTCTTCTGTTTATGTACCGCAGACACTGTCCAACTCCCTGACTTCAAGACACTTATCAATGAGTACAATGATGAGGTGGTGAAGCCTGGAAGATACTACAAAACAGGCTTACAATATATCCAAGTAACTAGTAAAAATATTAATGTTGTGATTTGTGACGTAATCATAAATCATGATTTGTGACCGTGATGATAAAGAAACTAATGCAACCTGCTGTACCTCCCGGGCCCAGATGAGGTGTGGCACAAAACTCCCCAACTTAAAAACACTCATTAATGAGTACAATGGTGGGGTGGTGAAGCATGGAGAGATACTATAAAACAGGCTTACAATACATCCAAGTAACTAGTAAAAAATTACTGTTGTGATTCGTGACGGATAGTAAATCGTAATTTGTGACCATGATGATGAAGAACGTGATTTTATCTCATGAGTGACTCTGATGATGGTCCTGACTTAAAAACACATATTAATGAGTACAATGTTCATGCTGAAATATGCACACACCTGTCCAGTACTCTGAAGGGAAGCCAAAGAAACAACTGTGACTTAAGTTAGAGATGGAAATTGGGCCCTAAAGAGATGCAGAAGGATGCACATGAAGAGATGCAGATGCAAAGGCATAACACCCAACCAGTGCTCACCATCAGAAATTCAAATCTGGAAAGAATATCTTTACCGGTTGGGGTGGGCCATGGTGGTGGGGGGGTGCACTGCTGCTAGTAAGAGTCACTAGTATGAGTACCAGTAAAGATATCACAAAGAAGTACAAAAATTACACAGCTGCAGTGGATAGCAGGTTCACATTGCTGAAATTATGTGGCACAATAAAAGGTGTCTGATTTGATAACATGTGTCACACACATACTCACACACACACTAAGTAATGCATAGCAAATTGAAAACTTCAGTAATATAACCACATATTTTAAAAAACTAAAATTATGCACTGCTGCACCACAAAATCAGCAAAAAATGGCAAGAATTATTGAAAATATCATGCGTACATTAACACAGTTATACAAGAAAATATCATCAAAACAAAAAGCACTGTCTTTTTCCAAGTTAATCTACCTACACCACAGATATACCCTCCCCAAAGCACACTTCCACTGTCTCTCAGTACACAGACTGAATGTTGTACATTAACATTCAAAATACACACACAAACAATAAACGCTCGATGATATGAGCACAGGAGGGTTTCTATAGATATAGAAACATAGACTTTGATGGCAGACAAAGACTGCTTGGCCCACCTAGTCTGCCCATTTCCCTACCTAGAGGATAAGCTACAGATCCAATTTAACTAACAGCCTATTTCTTCCTACCCCCCAAAAATTGCCTTATGTCTGTCCCATGCATTCTTGAATTCTCCCACAGTTTTAGACCCCACAACCTCCTCAGGAAGGCTGTTCCATGCATCCACCACCTCTCTATGAAAAAATACTTCCTCACATTGCCCCTGAGCCACCCCTCTATCTTCAAATTGTGTCCCCTTGTTCTTGCACATCTCTTTTTCTGTAAGATACTACCCTCTTGACTTTGTTGAATCCACTGAGGTACTAAAAATTTCTAACATGCCCCCTCCTTTTCCTCAAGGGTTATATATATTAAGCTCCTTAGCCTCTCCTCATATGGCTTCTCTTGCAGACCCTGCACCATTTTAGTTGCCCCTCTGAACTGCCTCCATTCTGTCTATGTCCTTGGGAGATGGGGTCTCCAGAACTGGACGCAGTACTCAGATGGGGTCTCACCACTGTCTGTACAGGAGGATAACAACTTCCTGTTTTCTGCTGGTAATGCCTCTTCCTATACATTCCAGTATCCCAACCCTCCTACTCATTCTCACATTGCTTGCCAACCTTAGGTCATCTGATATGATTATCCCCAGGTCCCTTTCCATTTTTGTTGTTGTTACTACCTCCCCACCCCATTGTGTAATCTTCCCTTGGTTTCTGCTTCCCAGGTGCATTACTTTGCACTTCTTTGCACTGAATCCAAGCTGCCATACTCTGACCATTCCTCCAACCTTGCCAGTCCCTTCTCATCCTTTCCATGCCTCCTTGTGTATCAACCCTGTTGCAGATCTTTGTGTCATCTGCAAAGAGGCATACTTTTCCTTTCAGTCCCTCTGCAATGTCACTTATAAAGACATTAAAAGGATTGGACCAAGTACTGAATCCTTGGTATCCCACTAGTAACCCCTCTTTCTTCAGAGTGGACTCCATTTACAAGTATCTTCTGTGTCCTGTTGTTCAGCCAATGTTTTACCCAGGCTACCACCCTGGGACCCACTCCAAGGCTGGTTAATTTGACTACTAATCTTTTGTGTGGGACTCGTGTCAAATGCTCTTGCTAAAGTCTGGTAGGCCATGTCCACATCCCATCCCTGGTCTACCACTTTGGTCACCCAGTCAAAGAAATCAATTAGATTCATCTGACATGACCTTCCCACTGTGAACCCATGCTGCCTTGGGTCCTGTGCCCACTGGCCTCTAGGTACTCAACAATTCTTTCCTTCAGGTGATTCATCACTTTCCTACTACAGAGGTCAAACTGACAGGTCTGTAGTTTCTTGCCTCTGTCTTGCTCCCACTTTTGTGAAGGGAATCACATCAGCCTCCTTCCAGTCCTCGGGTACCACACCATCCTCCATGATTTCTTAAAAAGGGTAGTCAGTGGTGTCACTAGTTCTCTCATGAATTCTTTTAGAATTCTGAGGTGAATTCATCTGGACCCATTGCTTTGTCCACCTTCAGTTTTAGGAGTTCTCTCAGAACCCTTTCTTCTGTGAAAGGACTGGGATCGACCCCCTCCAGAGTGCTTCTATTAATTGGATTAGGCACCTCCCCACTTCCTTTTTGTGCATACTGAACAGAAGTATTCATTACATCCCTGCTTTTTCACTGTCACTCTGCCCACCCACCATCCATTCTATTCAGCCTCACTATCACCCTTTGTTTTTCTATGCCTCTGATATACCTATAAGTTTTTATCCCCTCTAACCAAGTTGGCTATCTTTTCCTCAGTTTGTGCCTTTGCTATTCTGACTACCCTCCTGCTTCCTTCTGCCTTAACTAGTACTGTTCTCTGTCCTGCTCCTTCTGTGTTTCCTTATACTTCCTAAATGCTATCTTTCTCCCTAACCTTCACCGCACTTCTTTTCAGAACCATAGTGGCTTTTTCTTTCATTTGATTTGTTTGTTTGTTTCACACAAAGGCATGTTGCCTCTGTGATGGCAGTTTAGATATTTCCTCATTGTTGCTCTACCCTCCTTCTAGCCTGTTTGCTAGTGCTTTTCTGAGGCACTCTCCAATCTTGCCAAAGTCAGCCCTCCTAAAGTCCAGAACCCTCACTTTTTATGGCTTGATTCTGTAGCTGAGTTTATCATGAACCACACTGTTTGGTGGTCACTTGTTCCCAAATGGCTACCCACTTCTAGACCTGAGATCCTCTCACTGTCACACATTTGAGAGTACAAGGTCTAAAATTTCTCCCTCATGAGTAGGTTCAAAACTAGCTGTCTGAGGCATGCCACCTGAAGGGCATCAAGAATGGCCCTGCTTTTTGGATGTGGCTGCACCAAGGTCGCGGTTAACATCTGGCATATTAAGGTCCCCATCAACAGTATCTCCCTTTCTCTGCCATCTAAGTATGCCTTCTATCATATCCTTGTCCATTCCCTCCCCGACATGAGGGTCCATATACAACCCCTGTGCGGTTGTGGTGCCATTTCAGTCTCTAAGGTGACCCACAGTGCCTCCTCTCCTCCCTGTTTGCTCTTTGTTCAGTTGCTTTCATCCCTTCCTACATAGAGAGCTACTCCCCTTCTGCCTCCCTGTCTCTCCTGTAGGTTGCGTACTCTGGTCATGTTAACATCTCAGTCATGGTTCTTTGTGTACCATGTTTCTGTGACTACTATGATATCCAGGCATCCCTCTTCCATCAAGGCCACCAGTTCAGGGAACTTGTTGCCCAGACTATGGGCATTGGTACTCATTACCCTCCATTTCTTGATGGCCTTACCCCCTTTTTGCCCCATCCCTGTCCTTATCGATTTGTCACTTTCTTCATTTACCCCTTCCCTTCCCTATTGACATCTCTAGGTTGGTGTCTACCTCACTTAGTACCCTGATTTTTTGGGGGCTAGGATTTCCTGCTCTGTTCCAGTGCCTCCCCTTGGTTAGTTTAAATGCTTGCTGATGAACTATTTAAACCTATTACCTAGGATCCTGGTTCCCTCCTGGACAGATGCAGACCATCATGCCAGTATAGGCCTGCATCCCTCCAGGTGGATCCTCAGTCCCCAATGAAGCCAAACTGCTGAGCTCTGCACCAGTTTTTCAACCACTGATTGAATACCATGGTGTAGAACACCCAGCCTCATCAGTGGCATAGACAGGCAGCACCTCTGAGAAGGTTGCCGTGTGTTATTTGTCTGAGGCCCCTCCCCATCTCCACAAACACTTCTTGCACTGCTCTGATCCCTTTCTTAGCCAGATCATTTGTCCCTAGGTGGACAATGACATCCAGCTCCCTCCCTGTGCAGCTGCTCCGTGATCCTGAGGATTTGCTCCTGTCCCACTAAACCATGGTGCCAGGCAGGCACCTTACCTCCTCCCCTTCCCAGTTCTACCTTCCTAACAATGGAGTCCCCACCAGGAGTTGTTTCCTTCCCTCTTGGGTCCCATGCCACCTCCTGTGGGTCTCCTTTCTGGAGGTTCCCAGCATCCTCCTTGGTCTCACTGTGGGTGCCTCCATAGAGGAACCACACTTTCCAGAACAGCATAGAAATTGTGGAGAGGTATAACTGGAGGGATGCACCTCTGTTCCACCACCCTCACCCTCCCTGAGCCCACTGTGGTCCAACTTCTCCTCTTTCTTTGCAATCTCTGAGGCAACGGCAGTGACCCTGGTGGTCCCTGGGTGGAGAGGAGGTCCCACAAATCCTGGCTGACTCAGCCTGGAGATGAGCAACCTCCTCCCTCAGCCCAGAGAGGTGCCTGCAGATGGGACAACCTGCATCCTCCAGAACATCTCCCAGAAGACTGCTGCTCCACAGCCACTGCACTGCACCACTCCCATCATGTCATTTTTCTGGCCCCTAAATGTAGTTTGGAATATTTACTCTTTTCTCTGTTTGTTTATTTTCTTTTTCTTCCCCTACTTACTTACTGCCTCTGTGCCCTTTAGCTCCTGATCGACGAACTAAAGTTTCAGCAAAAAAAATGATTCAAAAGGCTTTTTAACAGCTTTTGGTTTGAATCACAGAGAGCCTCAGAGCAGATTGTCTCCTACAGCTTCCTACACACACTACCTAAACTGAGGCTGTGCAGAAATAGAGCCCATGTGACCTGAAATCCCATGAATCACTGCAAAATTCACCTTTGGAGCTTAAAAACAAAGTGAAGTGAGGTGAAGTACATTGTTTTCAATAAACTTCACCTTGGGATTAGTGGAGTAATGGTTTGTGAAGGTGGAGTAATGCAAGTCATTGTTTTCAATGGACTTAGCATTGCCAATTGCTCTTATGAAAGTACTCCCGCCGGCGTTGCGAGGCTTCCAGCGAGCCACTTTCACTCCGTGTTCCACTGTGGAGCGAATTGGGGCCACTTCACCCATCTCTACTTATAATGGTCTGAATTATATGGATAAATGTACAAATCCATAGTTACATATTGGGGGTTGGTGCTTTAAGTAACAGTATTAAAGAGTTTGAGGAATCAGAGAATCACTTCTCAGCTTATAAATCCCATCAGTTGCATGCCCTATGGTCAATCCCCAAATTGGGTGAACCCATTTCTTAGCTTCATTAACTTACTTGAAAAGAGAATAATATTGTCCAGTCTGGAACCCTCACTTAAAGCCCAAGTTTCCTGGAATGCCATAATATTAAAACTGCCGAAATAACCTAAATTCTGGGTCAGTAGTCTTATTCCATACCCTGCATTGTTCCAAGAAAGAATTTTCAGTCAGTACAACAGCTTCCTCACCTAGTGAGTCTGAACAACACATGATAACAGTTTAAAGCAATTGTTTATGCACAGCACTGTAAGTGAAATGCATGCCTGGAGTTAAACTTAGGTATAAACCCTGAAAAAGTAGAGCAGTAGAGCCCTCTTAAGTGCACACCCTCAGGATAAAAATTTTTTGTGCACTTAAGCGGGCTGTGCATTAACCAGAAAATCACTTCCAGGCACATTTCACTGTTTCTGTAATGTGTTTTATTAAATACCAGGTGCTCAGGTTAAAATTACATTATTGCACTGTCCTACAACACATTACTACTTTAAATAAATCAGTAATCTTCTTTTGCTTTATGTGTTTCAGTGTGGGATCTAAAATTAAACAAGAAGGCCAAAGTCAGTCTTTTCTTTTAAAAAATACATTTTCTTATGTGGCTATGCTAGACAGAGCCATGGCTGCAGTTAAGATACTAAGGTGGACTATTTAAGGAGGTACTGTATTAACTGTTCACTTAAAAGCTGGGTTGGACTGAAAATCAATAGGACAAGTAAAAAACAAATGTGTATTTAACCAAAATGTGTACTAACATGTAATGCACTTAAGATGCACATTTAACATTGGATGAATTGGAAATAACTGGTATATGGAAACACGTGCATTTAAGCAGGATGTATACTTATCTGATGTGCACTTAAGTGGCTCCACTGTAGTATCATTTAATGAATGATTTGTTAATTGAGGATTGATGTACAGTGTTTCCATCAGCAGATGTCTACCTTTGCCGTGATAGTTTTGAGAGGGCCAGTGGTCAAGTACATGTACCCTGTGCAGTATGATGGATTGTGAATAGAATGGCTGGGATATAAACACTTATCTTGCCTGCATGATAGACACATCACTCAAGCATTTGTCTGAATCACATGTGTATTAAAAAATGTTGCTTCCGTTGTCATTGCTGAATGCACTAAGTTATAGTAATAAGAAAATACGGTGCTACCCACTAATAGGATATGATGCATACATGTTAGCATAGACCGTCATACTGTATTTGGGATGCACTAGCAATGCAGCATCTCATATTGGCAAGTGATCATACATTGTATTATCCCATTCCAGTTTGTATTATCCCATGCCAGTTAGTAATTATATGTTTTTTTTTATTAGCACACACCAATAACATTTGCAATATTGTGTTTTAATACCTAATGGATGCATACAGTTTCTGCAGTATGACTGGAGATGAAAGCCTTTTCAATTTTGATTTTATGTTTGTTCAGTTGGTGGCACCAGAAGACTACAATTATTCTAACTGTGTGAAGAATGCATTCCATGATTCGTCCTCAGTGAGCTGTCATAGCAACAAGTCAGAAGCATGCAACTGGTAACTAAAGTAGACCACTCACTCTGAAGCTCATGAATATTTTGCTATTTGTAGGACCAAGTTATATCGTTATTATTTTTTTTATTTAAAGTGGCACAGTCCCATTTCATGGTTTAATATTTCCTTTGCTAGATATGCTCTGCTATGCTAAATCCCATTATTATAATAAAAAGTGAAAGGCCTGATTAAACAAATTTCTTCCTTTAGAGATTTATGGAAAATGTTTGTTCAACAACAAATTCATTTCTTCCTTCCTAAGCAGCAACTGCTCAAGACAAGCAGTAAGACAGATTATTTCTAGTTCTCAAGCTGAAAAATGAAGGTAGTCTTGATGATCAAAACAGGTGTTCACTTTTCAGGGATTCAGTCTTGTGTTTTATAGGAAAAGGATCAGTCTACAGGCAGACTTCTATTTTACATTCTATTTGCTTACTCAGGAGAATGAGAAGTTCAAGTGTCATAGGAAATAAATAAACTTGAAGGAAAATAAAGGACTGTCATAGTGACTGTCAAACGTATCTTGGATTCCTAATAAAGGATTTATTTAGCCTATCCTAAGAGTCCTATAAATACATCTGTTTGTCTTACACTTATCTTAAAGTGGCTACTGCAATTTATTTCACTGGAAAATAGATGAGAATGTTCTGAAGTAGGCAAAATCTGCATTCAAGGAGCAACTTATTTTTTTCTGACTTAGGTCATTTCAGTGATATGATGCCACATTTGTAAGACAGGATTACAGTAACAGTACACTCACTATGTCTCCTCGAGCAGTCTTTCTAATGGGCGATAAACTTAACCACCTCTATAGGGCCTACCAGAGTACTATAGTAGTGTTAGAAAAATAAGTTTATTTATGATGTAAACCATTAAACAGCAGCTCCTTTTCAATGGTGTTCTCCATAAGATGGGGACCTGAGTGAGTGGTGGTGATCAGGAGGAAGTCAGGCAGTTTTATTGTTCAGCGTGATTGAGCCATAGATCAGGCTGCCTGCAGAGGTGCTGGATGTCAAAACTGTTGGTGGTTTAGAGCATGGCTGGGATAGAGTTAAGGGCTTAATAGTCACTAACAGGACTTGCAGTAAGGTAGGAACAAGGGGGAGGAGGGAGAAAACATCTACACAGCAGGTCTAAGGTGTAGGGGATGGGGTATATCAGAGCAGACTGGATGAACTGATGGTCTTTTTGTGCAGGCAATGTCTGTTTCTTTGAGTTACACATAAAATAACATTTTAAAATATATAAAACCAAATTCAGTATACAGTAAACAACAACACTATAAATACAATGCATTAAATCAACAAACAACTTACAGTGTCAGTGGTTCAGCAAGTTGCATACTTTCCTCTGAGGCAGGAAGATTGGAAAGTTGTGGGTTCTAGCCCTACACCAGGACCTTGGGGTAAAGTCCCAATACTAACATTGTAGTGCAGCATGAGGGGTGCTGCACTCTTGAGGTGCTGTATATTTGGATGAGATGTTAAACGGCGGTCCTGTCTGCTTGTTGTGAAGGCTGTTCAGGTGTCCTGCCCAAATTTCCACATTCAATAAAAATACCACCAGCAGCTTAATTTGGTTCAGTTTCAGTTGGATTCCATCTGTACCTCCCACCCCAGCCCCGGGACAATGCTGACAATAGGCAAAATTGCCTAGCCTCCTTTCCTGGGCAACAAAACAAAATAAATAAAGGGAGAGGGAGACATCACTGGCAGGAGGGGAAGGCTAAGCAGGGAGAAGAGGTAGTGGAAGTGGAAATCACAGCAGAGAGGGTGAGGAAGCCCTCAGGTCCCTTAAGATGGAGAAAGCACCGGGCCAGATAAATTACATCCCAGAGTGCTGAAGGAACTTGCAGATGTCCTGGCAAAACCCCTGGTGGAGCTTTCACCATCTCACTGAGACAGAATTGGGTGCCCCAGGACTGGAAGGTGGCACATATAGTGCCTATCCACAAGGGAGGAATCAAGGGAGGTGGCAGGAACTACAGACCTGTCAGCCTGACATCGGTGGTGGGCAAGGTGATGGAGGCATTGTCAAGGAGAGGCTAGGGGGATCTGGAAAGTCAGGGTACCTGGGCGATAAACAGCATGGATTCATCCCGGGAAATTGTGTCAGACAAACCTTGTGGAGTTCTATGACTGGGTGATGAGTGCCTTGGACCTGGGTAGACCAGTGGACGTCCTCTTTCTAGACTTCAGCAAGGCATTTGACTCTGTTCCTCATGTGGGCCTGTTGGATAAGCTGGGAGAAATGGTGGTTGGGAACCAGATGATCAGATGGATAGACAATTGGCTCCAGGACCGGACCAGAAGGGTCGTAGTTGGTGGATAGTCTCATCCCCAAGGAGGGTCATTAGTGGGGTCCCACAGGGATCAGTTCTTGGGCCTTACTGTTCAATGCCTATGTCTCTGACATAAGGACAGGTATCATGAATGAGATGAGTCTCTTTCATGGATGACTCAAAACTGCTGTGGTGGTGGATGGGAGGAGGGAGGGTGGCCTACAGGGGACCTGGAGGCTCTGGAAAGATGGTCTAGAAAGTGGAAGCTGAGGTTCAATGCAGGGAAATGCAAGGTACTGCACCTGGGGCCAGAAACCCGGGCCAAGTGTACACCCTGTTGGGGGAATGCTACAAGTCTGATGGCTGACAGGGACCTGGGGTGGTGGTGGATGTCAAGGTGAACAACTCAGAGACTTGTGGGAGGGCAGCAGCCAAGGCCAACAGGATTCTGGGATGCATCGCTGGGGGATCACCTCCAGAAGGAGGAAGGGATACTCCTCTGTATAACTGCTTGGTGAGGTGGCTCTCGTGCTGCATGCAGTTTGGAGGCCACACTTAAGAGGAACATTAAACTCCTTGAGAGGGTCCAGAGGAGGGCAACCAAAATGATTTGGGGCTTGGGGACAGGACCTGAGGAGAGGCAGAAGAGCTAAATATGTACACATTGGAAGAGAGGACCGGGGGACATGATAGAGAGTCTTCAGGTACATGAAGGGGGTAAATAGGGGAGGAACAGTTGGGTGCTTCGAAGGAAGGAAGAGGTGGTCACTAGAGGCATGGGTGGAAGCTGCAGGGAGGAATATTCAGGGAGAAAGGAGGAGGTGCTACTTCACTGAGAGGGTGGTGGAGCCATGGAATGTGCTGCCTAGGGGGCTGGTGGAGGCAGAGATGGTGGAGGGTTCAAGATGGGGTGGGACAGGTACAGGGAAGGGTTCTGGAAGCAAAATCCAATGCGAGAATATCCAGAACTGGGATGGAGAAGCCAGAGAAGGCGAGGGGCAGCAAGGTCAGCTTCCTGGGTGGGGCTGACCAAATGAGCAGGCGTGAAAGACCATTAGGCCTATTCTGCTGCCATTTTAGTATGTTAGTATGTTATTTTATGGGAGCTCCCACCAGCATATTATTACTGCACCCTAGGTTCTGTTGTTTGGGCATAGGCTGGCTTGCATTCAGAGATGTCATATCTGGGCGCAAGTTAGTCCGGTGTCGGAGTTCAGCAGCCAATGTCCTCAGTCTAGGTGAAAGGGAAAACAAAATATTTATTATCACAGGCACAGTAGCACCCCTATACATTAGTTAGGGGTGATTAGAGTGTTTAATGTTAAACCCTAACCCATCTTGATGAATTATTGGTAACTGTAGAACTCTGGTATAAATTTGACCCACCTGTGTGGGTGGTCAATCTCAATGGGCTAGCAATAGCCTTCTTTTGTCCTTCAACCTAGTAAACCCAGAAAATAGCTTTACCCCATTCAACGGCATTGCATGAAATGCTGAATGCATGGTGTGTGGGGGGCAAGGTCTCTTGATCTGATAAGTTTTGTGATGGTTGGATGCCTAAATTTCAAGACCCAGTTAGTGCAAAAGTGAACATTTTGGGTGTTTTGCTGTTTTGCTGCTTTCACCTACAGCCTAGAAGGTTTGGAATTTTGTTCTGAAAGTTTCAAGATAGAAGGAACTTATCCTAGAAAGATGCTTTTTTTTTTGGTTTGGTGAAAAATATTAATCTGTTTCTGAGTTATAAGCATTTGAATTTTCAGTTCTGAGCATGCTCAGTAGGGTCTTTATTTATATGTCTGATACGAATGAAGATTTTCTGGCTCATGAAAGAAGGTTCTTCTTTCTTGAGCTGAAATTCTTCTTTCATAAGAAAATAGTATTCTTTGTATGCAGCCATCTTGCTTTTATTTAAAAAGAAGAACCTCAGATCACAAAATTCGAGATTGAACTTAATTTTTTTCACAGATCTCTTGTGAGATCATACAAAGAACTTTTCTTCTTTAATGAGAACTGAGCCTCACAAAGAAGAACCTCATTTCACCAAAAAAGTTTGGACTTAGTGTTTTGTCACTGTTCTTCCATGAGATGAGATCATATGAAAGAACCATTGTTCATTTGTGAGATCTCATAATAGAATTATGAGAAAAAGCCTTGTCTCACAAAGAAGAGTTTGGACTTAGCTCTTTCCTCACAGTTCTTTTGTGAAATCTCATGAATGAACTGTGAGAAAAAGCTAAGTCCAAACTGTTCTTCCTAGGTGGTACTTTCTTGAATTGTGAAGCCACAGATGGAGTTGGGCAGTTGGCTTCAACTGAAGCAGTGAGAGGCTGATCCTGTGATCTGTCTAGCTCTCTGTCTCTGTTACTCTATCTCTCTGTCTATTTGTCTTATCTATCTGTTTGTCTTTATCTTACCTTATCTTCTTTTAACTATACAATTTATATATTGTAAGTGGTCTGAGGTGTCCGTGCCAGGTACCACTACTTTCTCTCCCTCTCCTCAGGTCACTTTCCTAATAAGTTTTGTAATATCAGGAATAATAAATAATAAAAAATAGATTCAGAATGGACTGGGGTGCCCACCTCCAGGTATTGCTTCTTTGCCCCTCCTCCAAGTATCCTGCCCACCTTACCATGGCGCAAACTGGCAGCACCAAGCTGACCACCTCTGTACTGCTGAAGACCATCCTGACATTGGGGTGACCAGTTCCTCCATGTCAGCTTGGCTCCCCTGAAATAAAGAAAACTGTCCCTCATTGATCTTTTTAAACCTCTAAAAAGGAAAATGGGCCATTGACGATCTGACCGCATTTTTAGTTCAAGCAAATAAACAAGAAGGAAGAAGCTGGGCCACTAGATGGGGCAGAGAAGGCAGCTAGGTTAGTGGGGTATGGATACATTGTGTGTGTGTGTGTGTGAGTGAAGTACCTCATAAACTCTTAAACATAGCCAGATGTATACTACTGTATTTCATTTATTAAAGAGACTGTTTCTAGGCTTAAAATGAGATTGAGCACCTACATGTATTGGTATTTAATTTCATAAAATTTGAGTAAAACATGGGCCACATGTAAAAGATAACTGGATGAGGGGCACCATCATTAATTGTGCTAGGGCCCCAAAATCTGTTAGAAGCAGAGGCAGAATTTATGTGAGCCACATTTGAAGCAGTGTTAGAAGGTGGATAGCCTAAAAAAAAAAACACATCCACCCCCGATTTACAAGTAATAAGCACCCTATATACCTGTAAGGACAGTTCTTGAAGAAGCCCATTGCCCATCACCCCCGATGGTCTTCAGATAAAATAACAGAGAACTTAGAAGAGAGACGCCAAGTCCACTTTGAAGAGAAATCTTTCAAACTGCAGAATGGCAACTGACATTTATTTAGAGGGTGATGCTATGGAAGACCTCCAGTCCAATGCAATATGGGTCCTGAGAACAGACCACATCTCTGACAAGTAGAAGCAACTCTCACGGAAGAACAAAGGAGACATGTCTTTGAAAATACAAAGGTCACTGTTCACAGACTGAACAAAAACAGAAAAAAATTTATAGCTGCTCTGTCTTTATGATGGCATTTACAGTAGCATGTTGAGGAACAGCTTCGTGGCCTGCTAAAAGTCATTAAAACGCACCATTTGATTTTGATTTTTAAACTTCTCTAGGCAGCATGCCCCAGGGCTCCTCTAGAAGGTTTGGATCTTGTGCCCCTCCAAAATGTCTGGCTGCATGATGCCCCTGTCACAGAGTATGCCCAATTCAAGAAGATAAGGTGCATTCATGACAATTTTCTCACTTTGTGGCAGCTTGCGCAAATATTTGGCACAAGCCCATAAAACAGTTACCAGATTGCCATAAGCTGGACTAGAAAAAGCTGGTCTAACTTACAGAAACTGGTACTGGATTGAGAATCCTATTCACCTGCTGGGAATGCCACAAGCCCTGTGTGCCATTAGTTCACACTGGGGTTTATGCATTCCCAAGACTTTGAGAATCAGCCATTGTATCTCAACTTGGCTACTGTGAGGAATATTTACAAAATGTTTAAAAGTAGGACACCATTGACAATATTACCTCTCAGCTGGGCTATCCTGGCTAAATATATAGCCAAAATGTGTAAAAGCAGGATCCTATTGAAAATTAGATGTTGCATCTCAACTGGGGTATCCAGGGTAAATACATTGTAAAATTTGGTAAAGACAGGATCACACTAAAACCAAGATATTGTCTCTCACCTAGGCTGTCCTGGATAAATACTGTACATTGTTAAAATGGATGAGAGCAGGCCTGGTGGCGCTGAGGGTTGAGGCACTGGATGCCACACCTCATGCCACGCTGGTGATCTGGGTTCAGCTGGAGGGAGGAAGGATTGAGTGTCCCAATGGATGCTTCCTCCTCCAGGGTGGGGTGAGTTACTGGGCAGCAGACGCACCCACAGCACTACAGTCAGTGGAAGCATGAGGCGGTAGGGTGCACAGCTATTCGGAGTCAAGGTGGGGAGTGTGCTTGACTATGGCATGCACCAGCACGCCATCAGTTTGGATGTCAAGTCCTTCATGTTGGTGCCGTCAGGGATGGACCTACAAATAATGGGAGAAAATGCAAAACATCCCTGGGGCATCGGGCACTATGATGCCAGGATCCCATACAATGGGACCCACTGGAGGAGTTGGGAGACAAAGCCCCCACCGGAGGGCCGAATGTCCAGGGCAAGTACACAAAAAAATGGATGAGAGCTGAACCTACTGAAAATGAGGTATTTCATCTCATCTGGGCTATCCTGGTAAATACAATGTATGGAGCAAGGGAACATGCCATGAAGCTGGACCAGAGTAGATTCCAGTGAGATGTAAGGAAGCACTTCTTCACAAAAGAGTGGTGGATTCATGGAACAGCATTCCAGCAGATGTGGTTGGGGCAAAAACAGTGGTGGGGTTCGAGAATGCATGGGATAAGCATAAGGGAATCTTAGAGGAAAGGGGAGAAAGAGCTGGAGATCAATTGGGTCTACAGTGACAGTCTAGATTGGGAAAAATAGATATACTAGGTGGGACAAGTGGTCCTTATCTACTGGTAAACCCTATGTAGAAATGGCTAAATATATGACCTTACTGAAGAAAAAAAATAAAACAAGATATTACATCTCAACTGGACTATCCTGGCTAAAAAGTGTAAAAACCGTTAAAGCAAGACCTTCCTGAAAATGAGATATTGCCTGTCAGCTGTACTATCCTGGTTACATGCATAGCAAAAAATACTGTGTCTCAGCAGGTATATCTAGGTCAATACACTGTAAATATGTGTAAAAGCAGGACCCCACTGAAAACAAGATATATCTCAGCTGGCTACCCTGGCTAAATACAAGGGAAAAATGGGTAAACTCTGGTCCCCGCTGTAAATGAGGTGGATAAATACAGTGTAAATATATGTAAAAACTGAGCCCCAGTGAGATATTGCCTATCAGCTGGCCTACCACACTGAAAATGAGATAGTTTATCTCAGCCTCACTATTGTTAATATACTGCAAAATGTGCAAAAGCAGCAGCTCACTGAAGATAAGATATTGCATCTCCGTTGATCTATACTGAGAAAATATGCTGAAGAAATGGGTATACACAGAACCCGTCTAAAAGCGAGATACTGCATCTCCACTGGGCTATCGTAGGTAAATACATTGTAACAATTGTTAAAAAGAAAGACCACACTGAAAATGACATATTGCATCTCAGCTGGCCTACCCTGGTAAATACATTGCAAAATGGCTAAAAGCAGGAAGGACCTCATTGAAAATGGGATACAATATTACATTTTGTAACATAGCTCTGCACAGAGGAGTGAAATGGAGCATACTGAGTGGTGAAAATGGGTCAGCTGATTGAGTCCTAACGGTGATTAAGCCAGGAGTAGAGCCCGCTTAGGCCTAGTGCACCCACACCGTCCACAGAAGCAGCACTCATTAGAGCCCACTGCATTAGTATCGAGTCGCCACAGTCTGCTGCACCAAGAGGGACACACCAAGTTGCTGAAGCAGTACAGACGTTTCTGTATCGGTAGCAAGAAACACAGAGACTAGAACTGAAACACTCAGCCTGTGGTGTCATCTGTGTTTCTCTATCTAGTGGTGTGGCTGTAGATAGCGTGTATAAACCAATACAATGGCCAGAACACAGAATCGGAGCGCCGCGGGGTGAGTCACACACAGAAACAGTAGCTGTGTCTCTGATCGGTCAGATTGCTATGTCAATGAAACATTCACCTGATCGTCGGGACAATCGGGCCGAGGCACTGACAGAGTGGGTCGATGGGTGACACCACATCAGCCGTGCAAAGCGCCAACCAACAGATACATACTGTATCTAGCGGGCACCTGTCGTAGCGGACAAGCGAAGTAACACACATCTACCCCATCAGTCTGGCAAGATGTTCCAGCATCAGAACATATATTTCCCAGTGTACTCCTCTGTTCCGTGATCAGCAGATAGCATTGAGCGGGAGAGGATATAAAGCGACCAGTAGGAATCCGAATCGGGGTACTAATGTATGTGTCTGCAGTAATCCTCTCCTGGTGTCAAGTCAGTAAACCCAACATTATATAAAAGAATGTCTAAGCGTGCGCCGTGATTGCATGCAGTCCTCACAACAACTGACTCAGTTCAACAGAGCCATATGTCACATACTTAACCAGCGAACATTGTCACTGTTGAGGAAGCGCACCGTATTACCAACTAAACCAGTAGTCCGATAATACTTGCATCCGTTGCCATGTACAAGTGCATTAATCACCTCCAGCGTCAGGCTCCACCAGGGATTAATGCCCGCTGGGTGGTTGAAGCCTCGACCTTTGGCCTTGTGCACCAACCCCCACCCCACCCCAGCAGGGCATTAATCCACCGATAGAGCTCTCCTCTGTTGGTGATTAATGCTACTCATATGCTCTGTCATAGAAAAATAAAATGTAAAATGTGTTAACAGCAGAACCTCACTGAAATGGAAATATTGTATCTCAGTATGTATGTCCTAGAAAAAATAACACTGTAAAACTGGGTAAAACAGGTCTGAAATAAGATGTTGCATCTTAGCTGTAGTATCCTGGGTAAATGCAGTGCCAAAATATGTAAAAACACCCTCACTGAAATGAGATACTTCATATCAGTTCACTATTCTGGGTAAACACATGGTAAAGATGGGTAAAGGCAGGACCCAAAAAAACAAAAAAAACAGCAAAAACAGATATTGCATCTCAGCTGGGCTATTGTACATACATAAATCGCACAACTTGATAAACAAGCAAGAGTTCACTGAAAACAAGATACTGTCTCTCAGCTAGGATGTCCTGGAACCAGTTGCTCTATCCTGATTAATCTCCCAGTGATTTCCCTGGCTCCAGTACTATCCCTTTTCTCCCTCCCTGATCCTCCAATAACATTATCCCTGGTGTCTACTTGCACACCAACCCTCCCTATTTGTCCTGCTGTCAACATCCTTAGTATTCAGAGGTACTACCAACACACACTGCAGCACCCTGAACTAGGGCTGTGTGAATACCTTTTCCCAAATATTCAGCTAAATATTCAGTGATACGACAGTGAATATTCAGGTATTTGGTATTGGGAAAGGGTATTGGAACACCTAAAAATAAGAAACAAAAAGAAACATTCCTCTCTCCCAGCCAAAACCAGGTAAAGTGCACCCTCTATCAAAACCAGTCCCCGCCCCATCACTACACAAGTTTTTTATTCATCTAAATAAAATAAGATCTACCAAAGGACGACTGGCTCAATGTACCCACCTCCATGTCTGGCCACCGTTTAATGTAAAGCACTGGTTTGTGCTTAAAAACAGAAAATTTCTGACTTCCTGGCACAACATCTGACACTATTTCACCTACCAACACCCAATTCTCAAATATAATTCAAGAAGCTGACCAGCTCAACCCTCCCTCCTCCCTGGCAGACACCTTCTCAAGAATAAAGCACTCCTGCACTTGCTATAGTAAAACCAGCTGATCACCTAGGCACTTTCATTCATGAGAAGAGTGGGCATGTAGAGGCCAGGAGGTTGAGCCAGTCTGCATCTTGTGTGTAATATTTGAGAACTGGATGTAGTGGAAGTGGGGAGTATAGTCAGGAGCTGTGCTGGGGGGGCATAAATGATATTAATTGTAAATGAGTGCTTTATATTAAGATGGTGGCCTGCTGTGGAGGCAGGCAGGTAAAGCCAGTCACCCATCAGGGATCTAGTTTTATGTAAATGTGTATAAAAACAAAATTTGTGAATGCTGGGCTGAGGAAAGGTGGATTGTGCTTTTATGCAGAGGGTGTGGGTTACATTTACCTGATTTTGGGCTGGGAGGAGACTTTTGTTTGTAGGCGTCCAAATAATTTCCTGAATATGAATAGTCCCCTATTTGGGAAGGGCTCCACAGCCAGGTGCCATCTGCCACATGGAAGTCCTGTATCGCTATTCAAGCAACTAAAATAATACACTGCTTGCTAGAAATCTGTGTGTGTGTGTGTGTGTGTGTGTGTGTGTGTGTGTGTGTGTGTGTGTGTGTATATACATGTGGCTATATCATGTGTGGGGTTACTGTATATCCATAGCAAACAGCACCTGCTTCTACATTATCTTGACCTTTAAGGTTTTCTGCTTTTCTTTTCCATTGTTGTGATGTAAGTCTGGACCAGCATGACTTGATAGGCCCCACTGAATAAATTCCTGTTGATTACAGGACTCCACCCAGCAAATAACCAAGGGACTCAGATCTGAATACTAAAGGAATGTTGGGAGATATGAATTAATCTGAAGGACAGGAGAGAGAGAGAAAAGAAGGGTGGTGGATGACATCTGCCAAAATGTTTGAATGATACATCTCTTTGACCTGCAAATCAGACTACACCTTATAGAGGTGCAATGCATAGGAACCCCCTTTTGTACTGGTGTCTGGTGTGTAAGGCACTCAACCCAGCAAAATGTTCATTAATGTATGCCTTCATGAAAGAAACTGAACAGCAATCAGGACAGGTTGGTTTACTAATACAAGTTGTCAGGATCAATGCAGCAACTGATAAAATGAAAAATTTAGAAACTCAGAGTCCCAATGTTGAGTGGCTCATCTTTGTTTATAAAGCACTAACTCCTAGTCATTTATAGGGTGCTGAACCCTGGACCCTTGGTGTCCTTGGGCACTGAGCTCTTAATTATCCTGTGGTGCTGAATCCTTTATGTGGGAGTCCACAGGTTGCCAGGCCCTTCAGTAATGAAAAGAAGACAACATCAAAATCTGGAAATACTGGGCATGAATGTAACTGCAAATAGGAGGAATAACACTGAGGAAGCAGGTCCAATAAGAAGGCAGCCAGCATAGAGAGCAGTGCAGACACTAGGCAGCAGCAGTGCAGGAGGAAGACAGCATCTATGGACAGCAGACTGGACCAAGCACAAGCTGACCAGGAGGATGAGTAGCTCGTGAAACTGTACAGAGCATAGTATAGAACGTGTGATGGAAGCATACAGGAGTTCAGCAGCTTAAGCAATAGTGGGCAAGCAGGCCAGAATGCACTGTAACAGGAGATGAACCTGGAATCTGGTGGCAGAAGTTGCAATGTCAAGGATAAGCAGAACAGAAACAGTGGCCAAGACAGAGAGCAGAAAACATGTGTCCATGAAAATGACAATAGCAACAGAGTAACCAGAGCAGGCACCCCAGAGTGCAGATCCAAGCAGAGCAGCTGAGAGCAAAATCATGCTAGGGGAGAAGGACTTGCAGCAGTAGCAGCATGCAGTGATTAAGCTTTCTCTGAAGCTGCAGAGGAAACACAGTTCAGAAGAGCACAGGTGAGCAAATGATGCAGCAGAGGCCACCTGAAAACTTAAGAAAGAGTCAGCAGACATGCTTGGAGTAAGGGGCAGCAGTAAAGAATAAGCTGGGCATGCAGGAAAGCAGCATTGAGAAACAAGTCCCAGTATGAGAAATAGCCAAGAAGGATGGAGCCAGATGCCTCAGAATGCCACAAGGTAGACGAGAAAGAATGCAGAAGCAAATATGATCTCCTGCAGCAAAGAAGAGTAAACATACATTAAGGCTCAATACCTTTTATAACTAGAGGTGAGGGGCTGGAGCCTCACTGAATCAAAGGCATGGCTTGAGAAAATGTTCATAGGCCCAGAGGAATGTGACAAAGACATTCAGGAGAGGACAGTGTAAGCTATATTCACTTGGTGCCAGGATTAATTTATACACGCCTCCACTATTTCAAACAGGGATACAACACATAAAGCACAACATAATAAAAACAAGCATTTTCAATGCCAAATGTTGTCACGCTGGCATTGGCATTGGCAATGCGGAGCTAGAGATGCAAAGTAGGAATGGCAGTGAAGTATGAAGTGATGCCAACCCCACCCCACCCTGTGAGAGTGACAGGCATTGGGGTGTGCCTCTGGTCATCAGCTATAATGCTCATGCCATTGTACCTCACCCTACCCTGTAGACACTGACAAGTGTTGAGGTGTGCTTTAGGATCTTTGGGCATTATACTTACCCCATTCCATAAGGAAATACTCTGGCGTGGGTGCAATATAGGGCATGGGGTGAACTTTATGGACAAACAGTGCAAGGCATGCCACGATGCCTGTCAGTGGCTGCAGGGTGGGGATGGGGGTGGAATGGAGTAAGCATTGCATCTGATGATCCCAAGTCACCCCCTGATGCCTGTCAGGCTGCACTGAGGGTGTGCTACAGTGAGAAACCCTAACATCGTGGCATGTGGTGGTAGTTTCACCCACATTTTCAACATGGGCTGCTTGTCAGGCCACCTCATGAAAAGTGGCACAATCACTTTGTTAGCTGAAGGGTGGTTTTGCCAGCAGCTGTGCCATTTGGCAACAGAGGGATGAAAACACATTTTGGGCAAGATGTGGAGAATGACAACTGTATTGTTCATGAGGAGGTATAAAAATGGCAACGTTGAAAATCTGAGTAGAATATGAAATACTGGTGAAGCAATGAGCATGCATACAAACTGCTCAACACACATCCATAGCCCAATTATTTTTGGAGTTTAGTAGCCACATTTGTAACATAGGCATTTGGGACCTCCCTTATGAACAGTGGCGATGCAATTTTGTTAATCTGTCCCAAAGTTGATTTCCCACAGCGACAAAGCCATTGTGCACCACAGGTGTGGAAACACATTTTGGGCAGGATGTGAAAAATGACAGCTGTACTGTTCACAAGGAGGTGTGAAAAAATTTCAGTGTTGAAAATCTGGCATGAAATATTGCAAAATTACTGAAGTTACAAGGGTGTGTGGAACTACGCAACACTGCGCTTACAACAGTCATTTTGGACATTCGCACCAAATTTTTAACATGAGGCATTTTAAATACATCTGCTCATGAACAGTGTCACCGTCATTTCCTCAAACTGTTCAAAAAGTGATTTTGCACAGTGACTGCGCTATTCTGCGCTGGACGTGCAAAAACACATTTTGGGCAGGATATGTTAAATGACAGCTGTACTGTTCATCAGGAGGTGTGGAAAAATGGCAAGTTTGAAAATCTGGAGTGAAAATATTGCAAATTCATGACATTATGAGCGTGTGTAGAAACAGCGCAGCAAGCTTGTAAAACAGCCATTTTGGGAGTTTTGTAACCAAATTTGCAACATAGGCTTATGAGCTCCCTCATGAACAGTGTCACTGTTGATTCCTTTACCAGTCCCTAAAGGTGATTCTAAGCAGTGACAGCAAAATCACCTTTCAGGACTGAATAATGCCATAACAGTGCAAGAATTCATGAGGAGGCATCCCAAAACCCCATGTTGCAAATTTGGTGCCAAAATTCCAAAAATACCTGAGATATGTATCAAAGTTGAAAACCTCCTATTTATTCCATTATTCAGCTTACAGGCATTTCTTCAGTTCGCAGTCGGCTTTGAAGAGTGCAGGCGTGTTCCTGGTCCACGAAGATCATTCTGCCAGACTCCAGGTAAGTATGGGGTGCGGGTGTTGTGAGCCAGGATGCGCAGTGGTGGGGCGGGTTGTGGGATGGGGGCAGGGAGACCGCCGAGGGACTGTTTCCTTTTTCCACAGGTGAAAAAAAACCAATGTGGGACTGTTTTTCTGTTTACAGGGGAATGTGGCATACTAGAGTGGGCTCCCAGCATGCCAATGGAGCCTTGTTTTTGGGGGCAGCTGTAACTAATGGGATTGGCACCCCCATCAGCACACAACAAAAAGGAGGGTGTTACTTTATGCTGCTGGGGAGTGGGCCCCCATCGGCACATACAATGGGGCAGGGTAAGCTGACAGGGATTGGACACCCCGAATTCGACAGATTGGTGGGCAGTGTGCCACCATGTTTGTATTTCCTTGTAAGCAAGTAGGAGGTCCACTGCACGTGACAAGCTTTGCTTGCATTGCAGTGGACCTTGCTCGTTAGATATCGCCGCCCGGTGGTGTGGCACCAGCATGCAGGCTGATTGGGGAATCAGGACGCACCTACTGATGCATGCCCATTAGCCCAACAGTGACCGTGTGTCTCTCCAAATCTGCATTATCATGAGATGTTGACGCGCAAGCCACCAACATAAAAATAAAATAACTCTTCATCTGACACTCTTCCTAACAGTTCCTTAAAGGATTTGAAGTTTTTTTTACATCTAGACTCATACACTTCTATCTCTCTAGCCTTTAAATATTAATTCCATGCCAGCTCTAGTATTGTACTGCTGAAACTATAAATAATTCTGAGATATGTTCTGTATGACATTTACAATTCTTTATTTCTTAAACAGTTTTAGTTTTAGATATAAATGATTGTCATGAGGCATTGACAGTTCTCCACCACCATACTGATAATTGTACTTGAAAATGTCTTTATTATTATTTTTTTTTGTTGTTACCAGGGCAAGGCCTGCTAGGCATAACTGCTCGTTTTCATGGGCAACCCAGGAGCAATGGAGAGGTTGCGTGATTTGCTTAGAGTCACACAGTATACCAGTGGAGGTTGTGGGAATCAAACCCAGGTCTGCTGGATATACCAAGCTCATTCACAGCTCTTACTCTAACATCTGGGCTGTACTGTGAGCTAATTGTATAAATGACCCTTGAGACTAACCTCACCAAAATAGGGGACTTGAAAGCCCACTTTTGGCCTTGCTCTACCCTTAATATGTGCACAAATAACCAATGCATCAGAAGAGGTGTTGCTGAGGGCCAGGCAATATTTGGAAATCCCATTGGAGTGTACACTCAGAGGAAAAAAGTTACAGCATGCCTGGAACTCAGTCAAATTATCCTTTGTAACTCTAGGTTCATGTGGTGTTTGCTTGAGAGTATTGTTTATTCAAAGAATATATTCTGACAACTGTCAGTGTTTTTCTTTCAGTTTTGATGCTATGTTCCTGACCCTACTGCAGCTATGATTGTTTGTTTCTCATTTTCAGCAGTGGCTCTCATTCATCTGAAATTTCAATATCAGCCTTTTGTTTGGGATTTTCATTAACCAGATCAAGTGTTCGGTTTGAAGTGTTTTCAGACTACTGTATAACTGTCTGGCAGATATACTGTATGGTTCTTATGTTTGAGAAAGCATTCTTTTAAAATGCAAATTCCTTACAGACATGTTCTTAAGAAAATGGCACTTACCATTAACTGCTGCTTACAGAGAGGGTAATCTAATCTTTTCAGAAGAACACTTGTGGAAATCTAAGATGCATTGATGCAACATGCCACAGATAAGAACTACAATTCTAAAAGGTCTATTTAATGTTCATGCTATGGCAACATTTGGTTTTGTGTGCTTCTATAGTTCTGATTACCCTTCGCTCTTGCTAGTTAAGGCAAAAACTAGCTATTCTCTAATTAAACAGTTTTCTTCCGTTCTACAAGAGCTATATTATTTTATATTTGTTAGCCAAACAACCTGACCTCAGTTTGTTATGGCAGTTATTGGCATTTAACCTTAGACTGCCAACAGATTTAGAATGTATAGGTATTCTGGACTGATATATCACTCCGTGGCTCTGCAACGGTTAACGCCAAACAGATATTTAAGTCATAATTCTCAGTTTCATTTTTAGGCCTCTACCCCAAAGTTCATTAGTAGTGCACTGCTTATACAGTACACCATAATCTAAACACATTGGGCCTCGGTTTTTGAAACTCCAAAGTTGATGCAAGGTGCCTGCATCAAACAGAAATAATGCAGGGGCACCTTGCATTAAAACTTGTGGTATTCCTGGATTCAGGAAGGCCCCTGCACCAAATGGGGACCCTATGCACTAGACAGACCCTGTGCCGGGTCTACACAAAGCTTCTGGTTGTGCTGGGGTGCTGGGGGCTTACAGCAAACACAAACTGGCATATCTCCAACATTGGGATTCAAGAAACCCTTCAGAGTGACACGGTCCAGGAGAGTTAGACCAGCCAGTGGCTGGTTTAACAATCTGTGTGCCACCATCACAGCCCTCTCTGGACAGGCAGGAACATATGCTGCTGCCTGTCTGTGGTCTCACACCCCCACAACATCCAGAGCCCTTTGCGGTGCAGCACCCGCAGAGGCTCTGCATGATCTTTAGTATGTGAGTGCCCTAACACACTGGCATGGCAGCGGCCCTTCTAAAGCCCCAGTGGGTGCTGCTGCCACCCTTCCCATCACCCATCTGTGTCTCACCAGCTCTCCTTATGCACTGCACTGCCCTGCCCCCCACGACCCCAGCAGCCTCCTGGTAGGTCTCTGTCCCTGGTTGAAGATGCTGCCTGACTGCCCTGCAGCTTATAGCAAACCTCTCACTTGCACTGTCTTTTGCTCCACAGTCACCTTGCTGCAAGCTGAGGGACTTTGGAGCTGGGAACTTCTACCAATAGTGAGATTGGGCAGAAGGGCCCTGGCACACAGTAATCAGTGCAAGCTGCATTGGCATGGTTATGTCAGTCTTTGAGATTCAAGCCCATAGTCTATCAAATAACAGTTGTTAGTTTAAACATTTTTTTAAGATTTTCATTTCTGGTACTCCTAGGTCTCTGGTCTAATGCCCAGCTTTACTCTTCACTTATCGTATCTTACTGTATTTAAAGATCTCTCACTGTTTTATATTTTATATTTTGTTTACTGCAATTTCCTTCTTATCTGACTGCCTATGTGGCTGTTTCATGTTATGATGGTATAGGTTTGGTGCTTTTGTGCTCATCTGGTAAATGAATCTACCTTCCTGTATATTTAGAGCATTTTGTTTCTGACTACATATGCTATGTATTGTCACCTCATTTCATATGATTCACTGCACATAGTCGTTGTTTGTTGTCTTAAAATACCAATAAAAAGATTAACTGCAAACAAAATGGTAATGATATGGGTTATGAGCACTGTGTCATAGTTTGTAGCAAGGAAAAACACACTGGATCAGATTTTGTAAAGGTCCCCAAACACAAAGTCACATAACTGCATCCAAATTTTGGTGCTACTTGGCCACCTAATAGGCGGCATAATAGCATTCAACCTTTTGGATGCAGTTGCACATATTTGTGAAGAACTTCTTAAAGCTTGCTTCAAAAGTGATATGTCATGTCTTTAATGCAAGTGGTTGCAAATCTGGAAACTGCTGCAGAAACTTGAACACCTTTGAAAATAGGATTGCCCTAGTTTTGGTGCAATGAGGTGGATACTGCTGGGCGTAAAAAGACCCCAGAATAAGCATCCACCCATTTTGAAAATCCAGCATTTTGTCATGTTCCACAGGCATAGTGGTCGAAATATTGTCATATTCGGATGAAATACAAATTGACATGCATAAGCATCTTTCATGCAAGAGACAAAATCGGTTCCATGGCATCACAGTGACACGTTTGCAGCACCACATTAATTCAGCACAGATTTTGGCAACTGTCATGTTTGGTGACCTCTCTGTTTGCGAGGCTGTGCCCCTCGCCCCTACTAAATATACCAACTCTGGGGAGGAAGGGCCTCAGGAGCAGGATGACAGAGAGTTGCCAAACATGCCAGCGTTGCCAAAATCTGGCACTGTATTGACTCGCACTGTAAACTTGTCACTGTTGCAATGGTACACAGACAAAATCCATAGTCATGTGGCACATTCCAGTGATATCATGCTATATGATTTTGAAACTCATTAATCTTGCACAGAAAAGCTACTGCTCATGACAGATTTTTATTCTTGGTTCAAAATTGTGACTAACCCAGAAATAACACTTTACTCAAAAACATTTTTTTGTTATAAGTAAAACCTTATTCTTCCAGAACTCATGAAACAACATGGAAAATATAGTTTGAATTGTGGTTGTTTGAATAGTGCAGAATGTTGATAATGTATGTGCAAACTGCATATGTTATATGGTATCCATTTATGTTGTTTTAATATTAATTAGAAACAAAGAATGGTTTTGTCCTCTCACTGTTCTCTCATATGTGTATATATATATATATATATATATATATAAAATATGGAATACATTTATTATTTGCTTTAATTATATACTTTTAACTTTGATCTTAGCATAATTGTATCAGCAGTTTTAAAGGGACAGTATCAACCCCTTAGACCTCAAACTATCCTAGTTTAAAATGCACACTTTATGATCATTCTCATTCTGTGGAATATGTTGATATGGATGGTAGTTTGATTCTGATCCTTCTTTTCTTTTTAAAAGTAAAAAGCAGACTGCCTACCATAATGGTGTTACCACAACAAAATATGTTCATTTACATCCCTTAATCAACTCCACTGCAATTTCTTTCTAGACTTTAGACACTCCCAACATAGTCAGACACTCAAATACACTGTGAGAGACAAGGCTATTGCATTATGGTGGGTGCCCTGTTTGGGGTGCTCAATATCCAGAAAGTATGGAGTAAAAGTAGATGAAGGATTTGAAAACAAATAAGCTTGAGTATAATCACACCATTAGCATGCATTTCAGTTGTACTCTGACAGGAGGCAGATTAAATAATCAGCAACACCAATGAGTTTTAGAGAAGCTAAGTAGTCATAAAATGTGAGGTTTCAACTAGAAATAGTATGATGAAGAAAAGGTTGACAGTGTCCCTCAACTTTTACAGAGCAAATGCTAAGTGCTTTCATTCATAACATATTACATGGCTGGCTAAGAGGCATGGAGGAGTACAAAGTGCTGCAGCATTGGAAGGGAGGACAAAAGGGGTTTGCTTTTGTTAGTGTAAACACATTTTTCTTCAGTCAATATGGTGACCAGCCATGGAGGAGGACAAGCTGAGATGGATGGCCTGATGGGACCAAAACACAAAAAAGTCAGTGCTGGTGGCAGGAGGGTGGGATCAGGGTACTGTGGTTGGGGATGTAGAGTGGCATTATATACTGAGTTTATTCTGGGAAGCGAGTGTGGAACATTAAAGCAATAATCCATCACAAGATGTGGTTTGGTCAGGAGGCTGCAGGTTGAGTGACCAAATCCGAACCAGGTGTGAATAATCCCAGCATAACCTACACCATGGAGTGGATTAATATTGAATTATACAACAGGTAGGAATTCAAGATTTTTTAATAATGACTAAAGTGGTTTTATTTGAAAACAGATTGTTTTAATTGTGTTTTTTCTGTAATTTCCTTCCTCTGTATATTAAATAGTTTCCTGTTGCTAGGTAGAATGTTGTTGTAGGAGACAGCCCCTTCCCTCAGTACACTGTTTTATTTATTTATTTTAACAGGAAGAGTGGTGACAAGATGAATGGCTGTGAGAGGGGTGAGAAACCTACAGTGCAGGGACAGGTGTGAGTGAGCTCCAGTATTTCTGCAGATTTATCAGGAGCTCAATTTTTTTTTATTTTTATTTTCCAGTCTTTGAGCAAGCCACACTGTGACATGATATGAAGTGAATGAACTGTGAGTGTTTGCACAGCTGAATCAGAAGCATAGTTTTATTTTCAACTTTTGCAAAGAAAGTGACAGCTGTCCCTCTCCCTACAGACAGAGTGTAGCAGTTCAGGGTGTGGTTCTAAGCTTAGTGCAGAGTCTGTGTGGTTTTCAGTTCAGGGGAGTGAAAAGATTCAGTTGTGAAGGACTTGTAAAGGACGCAGTCTCAGGTGAGTGGCTCATCATGAATGGCCACCCGGTGTTATGCCTTTGTCAGGTCGACAGGACTGGAGTGTGGTAGGGAGGTTGCTTGTATCTTTGAAGGAGTAGGAAACAGCAGCAGTCCATGTGCAGCCCGCATTGTGCAGCAGTAGTGGAAAGCAGTAGTGGAAACAGCTATGAATTATTTCTTTCCCATTTTCTGTTCTTTGGCATTGAAAATAAGTTTGGGACTGTTGTGGTGTCTCAATTATGAACTGTAGTCCTTTTTCAAAACTCCCGGCTTTTGCATTTGCGGTTTACCAGGGGAATCAATATGATGTCTTTAATATTGTGATTGTTTGGGGGAGAGTCAGATGGATTTTTGCAGAGGTGGCTGACTGGGTCTTTATTCATGAGTTATGCTGGGATTCATTCACAGATAAAAGACCCAGTTAGCAATTAGCATTCTTTTTTAAAACTGCCACTGTATAATGGGACCTAACCAATGGTGGGGAATGATTTTTTAGTGCTCAAATAATGAATACTCAGTGCTGATTACTTAATATTTGTTCGAATATCCAGGAGAATGTATTCACATAGCACTTCTTCTTGTACCACCAAAGCTGTGGTGTAAGATTAAATGGTCACACTGAAGAATGTTGTTGGTGTGTATTAGCAATCATGGAGTCAATCAGAACTATGACTTGTAAGATCCTTAATTTGCATTGTATTTTTAATGTAGAATAAAAATATATGTTTACATGCCCAAATTATATTATATTTGGTGCTCACATTTATCAGAACACACTAAACAATACCTAAAATAATTTTCTTTTATTTCATTTACTCAGGATATTTGATTTGAGCTCTGGAGTCTTTTTTTAAATCTTTACCTTTTCTTGTTTCTATCCAGGCTAACTGCTTAAATATACTAACACACAAAATTTTAATTATTTACCGAATCAATCAGTGACCCACTGACTATGATATGTGAATCAGATTATCTTTCTTCTTGGTCTATTGCTTTAATCATTAGTTGAAATATCCCTAGTTTCTAACTTACATATTGCTTGAATTAATATGTTGTGATTTCAATCAAATACAATCTTTTTACCTAATTATGAATCTATTGCACTGTATTGTAAAAAATAAGCATTTAAAATAGTCAAGTTCCTATAAAATAATTCTCGGTATTCTGGATATATCTTGGATTCAAGCCTCTCACTGCATGAGTCAATGTAATAGGAACATGTCTATGTGTAAAGATAACTTCAATAACAGTAATTTAAGCTTGGAAGGGACTCTAGGTTTATTGGACCCCACCCCCACCTCGACTCATAGGTAGGTTGTTTTGCCTGAAATCATCAAATCTAAAATGTTAGAGCCTGATCCAAAGTTAGCCCTCTGAGTCTCTGTGGAGGACGCTGTGCATCTGAGGATTGCACTGGTGGGCATGTGAGAACCTCCTAGATCCTCAGTCCAGCCTGGCGTGAAGTATACATTTATGTGCCACTGGTAGAACCATACCCAAGGGAGCCTGAGCTCCAGCAAAGGGCATGGATGCACTGTCATTATCAATAGCCTGCCCATTGATCCCACTATGTATGGAAATGACCATCTCTCTGTATAGACATGAAGGAGACACTATGAATATGGATTCACGGAGGGACCTGTGAAGCTGTGCAGGCATGGTTGCAGCTTGACCCAGACCATGGAAAGCAGAGGAACTGGAGGCATTGTGCAGGTAACAGTAGCCTGAATCACAGGGCAGTGAACAGGTGTGCCATGTGAAGCACAGTAATGTTATTATCCACATACTGCCTGTACCATACCACTGTTCATATGCTGCTAGCATCAGTGCACCACTCTCCGGTCAGACAGCATCACCATGCACCACCATCATGAGAACAGTTTTGGTGGTTGCCTCTTCTGTGCCACCCAGACTGCATACTGCCACTGTTCCTCCTTGATTCCCACTGTACTGCTGCCTCTGCCCCGAATCCCAGCTGTACGGCTGCACCTGCTCCAGTCTTCACTATACTGCAGCTCTTGTCCTCGATCCTCACTGTACTGCTACCACTGCCCCGATCACAATTTACTGCTGCTTAATGAATCCATGCCCTCAGCATGACTTTATGGACATGCTCTTTTTCTGGCCAAGGGGACTTTTATGCATTGCCCTCTCCAGCATAGAGCCTGGCCCACCTCTGACTTTACAGGCAGGATATCTTGCTCTGCACATTGGCTGCTAGGCTGCATGCAGGATGTATTTCCATAGGAACCCCCAATGTGGTGCAGTGGAGGCTGCACAACTGATACAGGCCCCAAGATGGGCCCATTGTGTTCCTCAGCCATATTTCCACTACTGGCACTCTATATGCTGCTGTGCACCATGCATTGGGGTTCCTGGCTGCTGTAGGTCAGGCCCCTGTGTGTGTATGTGCTGTGTGTGTGTGTGTGTCACTGTGTGTGTGTCTGTGTGTGTACCTATACCATTTTGTGTCTATCTATCTTGAATTAGTTGGGTTTTGATCTGTGTACCAAGTAAGGCAAAACCTGGGTCTCTCATTATTCTCAGTTAGTTTTACTAACATACTAACATACTATTTGCCAGCAGAATAGGCCTTATGGTCTATCGAGTCTGCCGAACTCTAGATCCTTAGCTGGTGCCAAGACCCTCCCATCCCTTGTGCTCCAGAAACCCTATCATCCATCCCCACCCCCTGGGACAGGCTATCATCTGATACATCCACTTTCTGTGTCTGTCCCACCTCTCTTGAAGCCCTCCACTGGATCTCTGAACCAGCTCACCAGGCAGTGCATTCCAAGGGTCCACCACCCTCTTAGTGAAAAACCTCCTCCTCTTTTCCCCCCTCACCCTTCCACCTTCCAACTTCAAACCATGCCCTCTGGTGATAGCTCCCTGCTTTAGTCTAAAGATCCCTCCATGTTTACCCTATTTATTCCCTGAGGTACTGGAGACCTCAATCCATGTCCCCCTGTCTCCTCTCCTCCAATGAAACACACGCAGAGCTCCTCAAGTCTGTCCTCATACGTCAAATCCCTAGCCCTCGTATCATCTTTGTTGCCCTCCTCTCACATTCTCTCCAGGAGCTGTTGTCCCTCTTCAAGTGTGGTCTCCAGTACTGTACACAGTACACAAGGTGTGGTCTAACCAGTCCATTGTACAGCGGCAGAATCATTTCTTGCTCTTGAGGTGATCCCTAACGATGCATGCCAACATCCTGTTTGCCTTGCTAGCCGCCTCCTGCACTGCTCAGAGTTATTCATACATGCATCCACCATGACCCCTAGGTCTTTTTCCCCTATTGAGGCCTCCAGTGCCTCCTCCCAGGGTGTACATGTGTTTAGGGTTTCCCACAAGATGCAACACCTTGCACTTGGTGATATTGAAATTTAATTTCCATGTGCGAGCCCAGCTTTCCATGGTGTCCAGGTCTCTTGCAGGGCCAACCTCCCTCTTCTCCCTCAACTACTGCTCCCATCTTGGAGTCATCCGCTAACAGACTCATTTCACACCCTATACCTCATTGATGTCCGATATGTATGCATTAAACAGAATCGACCCGGGACCGAGCCCTGCTGGTACTACTACCAACCCTCTCTAGGGTTGAGAGCTCCCACAGACCACTACTCTGGGTGCGCCCAGCTAGCCAGTTTTCAATCCATCTGACCATCAAAGGGCCTACTCCTAACCCCATCAGTTTCTCCACCAGACCATTGTGGGGGACAGAGTCAAACGCCTTGCGAAGTCCAAGAATAATACATCCACGAGCTTACCCTGTCCAGTTCTGATGTTACCATTCATAGAACTCCACAAGGTTGATTTGACATGATCTACCTGGCACAAACCCATGTTGCCGACTATCCAGACCTCCCACCTCCTCCAAGTACACCCCAATCGTTCCTTTAGTATACTCTCCATTAATGTTCCACCACCGAGGTCAAACTGATGGGTCTATAGTTACCTGGTACTTCCCTCGACCCCCTTTGTGGATTGGCACCACATGTGCCTCTCGACAATCCTCAGGTACCCTCCTGTCTGAAGTGACCTGTTGAAAGCTCCGCCAGGGGTAGCCAGTATGTCCGCCAATTCCCATAGTACTGCAGATGAATGCCATCCGCCCAGGAGATTTGTCTTCTTTAGGGCCTGAGGGCTAACCACACCCTTTGGCGGAGATAGCATCATCCGTCCTCCACCTTACTGGCCCTTTTATCCTTACCCAGATGTGACACCCTGAGTACCTCTCCTCCCTCTTGCTCCATTTCTGTTGCTCCCCTGATCCCACTTACTGCTGCTTATCCCCTTCTGTGCCTTGCTTTGTAGATATCCCATCCCTTCCCTAGTGAACACAGAGACAAGTACTCATTAAATACCTCTGCCTGGTCCCTCGCCTCTTCCACCCACCCTCCTTCTGATCTCAATCTGCTGAGATGGCCTTAGTTTTCTCCGCTCCCCAATGTACGGAAGAACCCCTTTTCCCCTCAATGTATCCCCTGTGCCAGCCGCTGCTCTTTACTGGACTTTGCTCCCCTCACCATACGGGTGACTTTTCTAGATGCAAACTGGTACATTTCCTATCCCTATCCTCTTGTTGTTTTATATTTTGTAGGCCGCCTTCTTTCTCTGACTGCTACCTGTACTCACTGGACCACCAGCATGGTTTATGTGACCTTGCTCCCTTATGTTTCAACTTAGCACAGATCCTGACTGCCTCATGAAGTCCCCATTTTATGACCTCCCATCTCCTTTCCACACTTGACATTGAGGTAATCCCTTCAAGTGATCCTTGAGAATATTTCCATGCCCATAAAGTCCACCCCTAAGTCCACTGCCAGTGTCCTAGATCTCCCCTCCCCATGCTTATTTGAAACCAGACAGTATTGTGGTCGCTCCAGTCAGGGGTCCTATACAACCATATCCCTTACCAGATCCCCATCTGCCAGAACCACATCCAGGACATGCCCTCCCTTGTGGGCTTCATCACATGCTGTGTTAAGAACACATCCTGGAAGCCATCCAGCAGCCTCTGCTCCTGGCCACCTTAGGACATGGTTCCTCAGTTTGTACCTGGCATATTAAGGTCCCCCATCAACACCACTCCTCCCCTTTGGTCCACACTGGACAATGATGTTGTCCAGCAAACCATCCTCTAGAACATCACTCATCCCAGGAGCCTATATACTATACCCAGCTTGACCTTATCTCCTGTTGGGGATCGTGAGTGACCCATAAGGCCTCCACGTTTCCCTCTGCCTCTTCTACCCTAGCAATTTCTATGTCATCTCTAACCAGCCATAGCTCCTCCACCCCTCTGCCCTCCTTTCTATCTTTCCTAAGCATAGTGTACCCCCATACGTTTAGGTCCCAGTCATGGTTTTTTGTTGGCCCATGCCTCTGTGACCGCTGCCACATCCACCCCCGAACAGCATGGCCTGGAACTGGCAACTTGTTTCCCAAGCTCCTGGCATTACTAATACCAACCCCACCTCTTATCCCTGATCCTCTTTGTTGAACCCCACCCAGATTCCTTATACTTCCATCCTCCTCTGCTCCTCCTGAACCTCCACCCCAGTCTGTTTCTCCCTCCCCTTGGGCTTGAGGCTACTCCCCTCATCTGGAGGAGAGGCTTCTGGTCAGCCCTCCTTTATCCCTTCCCCCTCACAAGTTTAAACCCCACCTTTCTTGTATGTAGTCAGCCATCCCTGTTTAGGACTTCTTCCTAATGGGGCAAGATGAAACCTGTCTTTGGCATATAGTCCCTTATCCTCCCAAACTCCATTCCAGTTCCTAACACCCCGACCCTCTCTTCACCCCACTTCCTGAGCCAGTCATTAACCTCCGTGAGCTTCATTTTTTCTCCACTGAGGTCTTTGGTACTGGCAATATCTCTGAAAAGGAAATGTTGCATCCATTATCCCAACAGACTCTGGCAAGTTCTTGGAACCTTGCTTGGATTTCCAAACTTATTTCTCTAGATCATTAGTTCCCAAATGCACCAGGAATCCGGTTTCTCCACAATCCCTAACCATTTCATACACCATGAACTTTGCTCTGTTCACTGTCAGCCCAGAGATACTCACTATCTTCACCTGGCTATGGCATCCACCCCTGTCCCTCCACTGGATGCCCCTAATCATCGAGTCTCCCAATAGCAGAACCTTAACACACGCCATCATCCTTATGGTTACCTTCACTATGCCCTCTCAGCCCCCCCTTCCCCCTTTATTCATGATCTCAATCCATGGGAGTCTTCCTGCCTTATTAGAGACCCCTTGTCACCCTCCTCTTCTGCCTCCTTGCTATTTTGCCCATTAACTCAAACCCCTCTGAATAGGTGTCCCTTTAACCTCTCTTATCCGAGCCATTTATCCTGGCCCTGATGGTTTCCCTTCCCACACCGCCTATCCTCCCCTTTGTAATAGTACCCTGCCTCCAGAGGCTCTCTGTGGGTCCCTTTAGCTAGGGCCCAATCCTTTGGTACTGACTCCTGCTGAAGGGGGGCCTTCCACCTCCTTGTCTCCCAGTTTCTCTCCAATCATGCTGTCCTCCCTCATGTCTGGAATATGTTGCATCTCCCCATTTGCTTAACATATAAGTTTCCCCTTCTACCTCTGGGACTATTTCTATCCTTTCCATAGCGGTCTGTGATGCCCTATGGGTATCCGACTCCCTCACCGGCCTCTGTATAAGTTTCCTCATTTCCACCAACCCCTTCCTCCCCTTCTAGGTTGCTTAGTAGCTCAAATTTATTGTGACACTCTATGTCAGCCTCAATCAAATAACCAGAGTTTCCCTGACTGCACCTCTAAACTGCCCCTTCTTCCCTCTTGCTCTGTTCACCATAGGAGCTCCTTCCCACAGTCTGCTGTTTTAGGCTTCCACAACAGATCTCCCAGCTCTTTCCCTCCACTCACTTTGTATTCAGAATGTTTCACCCATGCTTTCCCCTTGGCACCTGCTTTATCTAGGGTCCTCTGTCCCTAATCTCCCCCCTCATGCTTGCTGTAACATAGCGTCCTGTAATTTCAGGCGTTGCCCAGCCTCCCATCAGCCCCACCCTTCTGCTGCCCATATCCACACCCCTTATCCTTGGACACCCCCCAGCTCCCCCAGCTTACTCCTTAACCAATATACTCACTCCTGATACAGATAGCTGTCTGCAGAGTGGGCAGCCTCCCTCTCCAGGCCCAATTTAGGGGAGTTGCCATCCCACAGCCTGTGCAGCCTACAACCCTTCCGAAGATGCCTGCCATGGTGGAATATGGCCACCTGTTTATCCCCTCTGTTTATAATGGCACCCCTTTCTAGTCCTTTCCCTTGGAATAGTTTCTCTATACTGACTGTAGTTGCTTACAAACCCAATTTCACCCCACCAATAAAGTTCCCAAGTCTCACAAACACATACAGTCCAGTGTGTGTTCGGTCCCACTAACAGTGTGTGTAAGCAGACATCAGGTACTGTATGATGTCACAGGCCCACCAGCTCCTGTTGCTTGAATTTCAGTCCCAAACAGAAATACTCAGCCTTCAATCCCAACCCCAGTGGCTTTTCAGTATTTAAGAAAGCCTACAAAACAGGGTGGGTGGCAGGGTTCTTACCAAACACCAGGCAAACAACACATTTAAATTTCCTCTAATTAACCCTGCCAAACAACTGTTCCCAAGCCTCCAATTTTACAATATCACAGCCCAAGTAACAGTTCTAATTCAAGGTAATAATTTTTAACACATAGAACTAATTTCACTTACAAAACTATTCAAATATTTCCAGTTAAAACAGAATATAACCCCAGACCTCTGTCCCTACCAGCCTGCAGCTTAAGTTCCCAAGTTTTCCAATGCTTTTTTTTCTGTTCTTGACATTTACAGCTAAATAGATTTTATCATGGCAATGTATTGTCTGAAGGTCTCTAGATACTCTCAGTAAATTGATTCACATAAGTGTGTTTTGTCATTGATTGTTAGGTACACAGCAACATACAGAGCTTAGACTCTTTCTTTATCTGAGATTTTGAAAACCGAGCTGTATTTTCCATATGAGTCACAAGACAAAAGGTAGTTATTGGCTTGCAGATCAACTAAAAAATCCTTTCTTTACCAATATAAAGAAACACATGCTACACTTTTTTAAAGCAATTTCAGATTATTTACTGCTGCACATATAAGAGATAAATCAAAACTGTTTTCCTCTCTAAATTCATTTCAGTGAAAATAATGCTTATGGACACTTAAGGGATTCCTGGCACTTTGAAAAGTAATGGAAACTGGGCACAGTTCTCAGCTGGAAGGAACGGGTTAGTAGTGTTGTGCAGAATTTTCACATTCCGTGGAATGAAATTCCATGGAATATTCAAAATTCTAATGAAATTCCACCTGAAATGGAATGGCGAATTCCATAGCACAAAATAGTTGAGGAATGATTTTTCGAGGAAAAATCACTGTTCCACGGAATATTATTCCGTGGATCTCAACATATATTCCACGGAAATTGTTGCGGAATGATTTTCTTGTGGAAAAATACTGTTCTGCAGAATATTATTCCACTGATCACAGTAGACGGAATACCTCATGCGAACAAGTGAAATTCCAGCTGAAATTCTGCCTGCAGAATGGTCATTCCACACTAATTCCACCAGCAGAATTCCACATTCTGCACAGCACTACTGGTCAGACATTGCTGTGCCAATGATTTTTCCCAGTCTCTAGCCAGCAGCCCCACCCTGCAAGCTAGCCTTAAAAGGATCACAATCACCTTTCACCACAGCATGCATCACACTATGCTTTTGTGCTGAATGGGCCAGACTGTCATGCTAATGACATGTAATCCATACACACTTTGAGACCAAAGTGGTAGGAGCATTCTTAAAGTGTGATCAGTCCCTTTACAGCTGGGGTGGGAGGGGCAGAATCGTGAGGACCAGAACATTAAAAACATTTTAAGGTACAGGTACAGGAAGTGGAATGGACTGAAATACCAGGATGTATCTCTGGTTGGTGCAGGTATAGGAAGGGGATAGACTGAAATACGGGATATATATCTGGTTCTGGATTGGGAGGGGACAACTAGACTACTAAGGAGATGTTGAGGGTCCAAACAAAGACATTGTCAAGTAAACCACAAGAAAACCCAAGGCAGAGGCCATGGGAAGCATGTGTGAACATTGGACAGGACATGCACATCTATGTGTGGCACTGTGCCAGACAGAGGTGTGCATGAGTTCTTGATTTACGCGTTAATGTGCACAAACCAGTTTGTGCACAGTAACAGCTGGAATGCCTAATTTACTTTCTGACTTATGTGCTGGGAGGACTCTTCCTCCTGCATAAGATCAGTTTTGAATAGCAATTTTATGTGTTGGAGCAATAGGATGCCTCTTGCAACATGTTTTGCAACCCATACAACTGTGTTTGAGAATTGGGTTCATGGGCTGGCCAGGTGGCACTGAGAGCTGAAGTGTTGGACACTTACCTCACTATGCCTGCAACTCAAGTTCAGGAATGACCTTGGGTCATCGAGTGCCGGCATGGGGGGGAGTAGTTGAGCAAGCCAGCAGGCTGCTCTTCACTCCTGGAAGTGGTGTGGGTGAGGTGTCGCCCCAGGTTCTGCTCCCACCAAGTGGAGATCTGGTGGGTTGCAAAGTGCTGGGGGATGGGTGGCAACTGTTACAGGTGGGTGGAAGGGGTTGAGCTTGCACCACGGTGTGTGTAGCATGTCTCTTATATGCACAGGGCCGTGTGTCAGGGCCCTGGGTGGGGAAGTGGAGGAAAACCTACAAAAAACACCATAAAATCTATATATTAAAATAAAGAATTGGGTTCAGGGATTTATAAAGCACTTTTCGTGCACTAAGCATAATGGCAGAGCAATTTGAAAGCCTCAAACTAATACATCATCCAGCAGGTGAACACAGAGAAGCCAAGTGAGATTTCTTATTCATTCATTCATTTATTAGTGAGATTTATTATTTATTTATGTATGTATGTATGTATTGCATGATTGATTGATTGATTGATTGATTGACTGATTGTCTGATTGAAAACTGGTAACTGGGAAATACACACTGAGCAGATGCTCATTTCCACGTGCAGCCCAGGGTGGGTCAGGTACAGGATTAAAATATATTCAGTAAAATAATACAAGAAAAGAGTGCAAATAAATACACACATTCTCTTTTTATATTTCCTCAAATACATACATATTTGAACACATGAACAATGTGAACAATAAGGTCAGAAGTAAGAGTAATAGAAACAGTGTGGTTACGAGTGGCTCATGATACTTAGTGAGTTTGTTACTTTGAAAACTTGGAAAACAGAACTTTTAAACCTCCTTGCAGCTTATATTTATAGAATGTCGGCATTATTCCAATGTTCTTCATTACTAGGTTAATTTCATGGAAACAGGGTCATTGTACTCTGGAGTTCATCTGCACCTGCTGTTAGCCTTTGTTGAAGTCATAATCCTTTGTTTATGACTTCACAGTTTGTTGCTATGCAAATGATAATGTGGTCACAAAAAGTATTTTGATTTCAGCAAGAGATTAAAGATTATGCCTTTGAGAAAACTCAAGAACACACAATATTTAGACACAATTCATTTGTAGTTAACATATCTACTATAGAGTTCTCATCTCCATTATTTATTTACTAAAGTGATTCCAAAAAATGCTATAAATAAAAGTTAAAAAAAACAACCAAGATGTTTATTTCTCAGAGTTCATCTGCCTCAATAGTATATTCCATACTTGATATTAAAATGCTGTGTTGTAATATCACAGCCTGTTGCCATGGGAATAACTGTGATGTCACAGCTGGGTATTATGACATCAGATTGGGAAGAAGCACTAGGAATTGAATTCTCAAGGAATGGCTATTCTGTTTTCATGCATATGACCTCAGTAATAGATAATGGAGATGAGAAATATAAAGCTAATGAGAAATATAAGCTGCCTTGTGTCCAAATTTATTTTTCTCAGAGTTCTTGTGTAGTTGCTGTTGTTATTTCTTTAAGCAACAGAAACATATCAATGCTAATGTACAGTGCCTCAGCAAAGCTGACACATTCTGTAATTTGATGTTACATTTTCCTGCATGGCAAATTGGCATTATTACCATTGGACTACATTGCTTCCTGCAGTGTCCTTCAAGATGTCACTGACTATACATTTTGCTTCCTCGGGTGGGGGTGGGGCACTGTACAAGGGTCCTGTTTCCATGCAGTAACCATAGAAATGAAGAACAAAATGAATAGTAATGTTGAAAGTCCATCAATATCAGCTGATTTGGGGCTAAATGTTTTCAAAGTTTTCCCCAACTGACAACCTCACTTGGAGGAGAGAGAAAGAGAGAGAGAGAGAGAGAGAGAGAGAGAAAGAGGAGAGAGAAAGAGAGAGAGAGGAGAGAAAGAGATCTGAGGTCTCATTACACCCATTTATAACAATGACCATTGACTCAACCCAAATAGTTACAGAAAACATGTGTATGTAGTAACTTGGCAAACTTCTATGGTATTATAAATCAGAAAATCATAAATCCCTTGAGATAAATATATTCTGTATAGAAGTTAAATAAGATTTAATCCTATTCAAAGAAAGAATAGTTACTTACTCTATCAGTAGATCTTTGAGAGAACCTCCATTAAGCCACATCATGGAAGTGTAAGTTGTCAGCATCAGGACCACCCAGAAACTTTTCCTAACTAAAGCCACCCACATTGATGCACATCATCACCATCTATATAGCGGGTGGCCCCATCATGACTCAGTTTCCTCCAGAGACAAGATTAGAGGATCACCAGACCAACAGAGACCAAAACAACCAGAACCAAACCAGGCACACAGGAGAGGATATGAAACCTGAGTAATCATTCCAAATTCTGGGATAAGAGGAGAATCAGCTTATAGAGCAGGCAGGATAACCACCCATCACCTGAAAAGGGAGGAACAAGGAGGGAGGGAGAGCTTTGGCTCAATGGAGAACAGTCTCTAAAAGCTCTAGTGCTATGGTGAGTAGCCATTCTATCTCCTTCAAGCATATCTCCTTCATTGAGCCACATCATGGAATGATTCCCACGCAGCACCAAAGCACTAAGTGAGGAAGGCAAGCTCTAAATACCCTGAGTAAGAAGGCCTTTCAGAGATAGTAAGGCCAATATGACATGTATATGGAGAGATTATGTCCAGACTATAATGCTTACTAAATTCACGATCAGTACCCATAGCAGCACAGATGGCAGCAGCAGACATTGTGAAAACAAGCCATGAAAGCAGCCATTCTGTGGGTGGAGGAGCAAGGACATGACCAGGAAGCAACTTACTCATGCTTTGATAACAGAAATCAATGTAGCAGGCCAACCATTTGGAAAGGCTTTCCTTCAAAATAGGGAGCTCACCATTCTGGCAGTGAAAGCTACAAATAGCTGAGAGGATTTTATACAATTCTTAATACAATCAAGGTATCAAAGCAACATGGAACAGATGTCAAATGTGCAGACAATGTTTCACACCATCCATGGAGTCAAAACATAAACCAGTACGTCAATAGTCTGATTTAGTGTTAACTCAGAAATGACCTCCAGCAGAAAAGAGAACTGGCATGCAAGGCAACCTGATCCTTGTTGAAATCAAGATAAGGAGGCTACGCAACCAGAGCCTGCAATTCAGAAATAACGTCTAGCAACATCACAGCCAAGAGGAACAATATCTTCCAAGAAGACAGGAAGTGTAGCTCACAAGCAGCAGCAGGCTGGATGGAAGGTGCAATAAATGTCTCCAGAACCAAATTAAAATCCACATTGTAACCGGATGATGGACTGGGAGTGAAGTAGAATACCACTAGCATATGTGAGAAACCTTGAGTTGGCCCTCTGTTTTGCCATTGGTGAGAGCATGAAAACCCAACACTGCATCCAAGTGAACCTTAGTGGAGGAATACCTGAGGTCATACAATCACTAGATTGACTAGACTTGTGAAAGGGTCCAGCTGATGGGCAGTACACCAAATCATAAAATGCTTTCATTTGTATGAGTGCGTGTATCTAGTAGATGGCTTTGGAGCCTCCAACAGAACAACTGCAATCGCTTTGGGAAACCCCAGAGTGGGAGAGCTCTATGTTCTCATGAGACAGGTGTGGTGGGCAGGATCAAAAGATCCAGATGCACCAAAGAGCCCTGCTTCTGTGACAGATGTCCCTCAACAGATGGAGCAAGACAGGGAAAGACTGTTGCATTGTCAATTGTAGCAGATGGGAGCAGATTTGTCCATGCCAGTATGGAGTCACCAGAATCAGGTTTGCTGGCTTGGCTCACAACTTAATCAAAACCTCTGTATCAGATGGGATGGATGAAATATGTACATGAATCTTTCTTTTCAGGAGAGGGACAACATGTCCCACCAAAAACTCCAGGCCCTGGAGTGAGTGAGCAGAAAACTGCAGTTTTGTATTGTATGGAGATGCAAAGAGGTCAATGTCCAGGTGACTCCACTTTATGAAGAGGTCACTACAACAGAGTCCAACAGCTACCATTCATGACAAAGCACTTGTGACCAGCTGAGAGGATCCAGAAGGGCATTGAGGATACTGGGAAGGAAGACGGCTGACAGGAGCATGATGTGTTCCATAGCCAGTGCTAGATTCTCATCACCTCCATGCAGAGATGACACGAGTGGACACTGCAATGGCAGTTTATGTAGTGCATCACTGTGATGCTGTCTGCACAGATCAACAGCTTGTGACTCAGAAGTAGGATAGCAGAGGCCTATATGTCAAACTGAACAGCCTCCTCTTGTGTGTTGCTGTGCAGAACCATGTCTAAGGGGGACCACTGACCCTAAGTCTGGAAGGGCCCAGCTGGGAACCCAAACTAGAACTCAAGGCATCCATTATCATCATTGGCAGAGGAGCTGGATGTAGAAGGGTGATCCTGTCTCTTGATTGGAGCAGTCCAATCATGAGAGCAGGAGGTGTGAAGTGACTGGACACCTGTATGAGGCACTCCAGTTTGTCTGAATGCAAGCCCACTGGGCATGGAGGAATTGTTGTGAAATCTTCATATGCAGACAAACCAGTGTGACAGACAGAATAACAGCAGCCATGAGGCCTATTTGTTGTGGGAGACATCTGGCTGAGACACAGTCACTGAAGGAGACCAGCTAAACCTAGGCAACAAGTTCCATAGTACAGCTGGGGAAGAAAAGACTGACCCAGTCCCATGACTATAACTGCTCCACTCTATTGAGATGGAGTGAGTACTGACTTTGGCTCATTCACCAGAATGCCTAACTGCTCAAAGTGTTGCCTGGTGCAGAACAGTGTAAATGATATCTTCTTTGACAGGGTTTTCAGAAGCCAGTTGTTGATGTACTGGAAGACATTGAGGCCTTCCTTTCTGAGGGCAAAATACAACTGCTGTAAAGCATTTAATAAAGACACTCTGTGCAGTTGATACGTCAAGGGCAAGCCACAAAACCTGGAGCATTAACCACAGGTACTTTCTGTGTGACTTGTGATCTTGATATGGAGGTAATCGTCCTTCATATCCAGGAAAATATCAAATTCCCTTGCATTAGTAAGGGAAGAGGGACTGCTGAGGAAATATTCAGAACCTCTTTGTATTAGATATAAGGTTGAGGCCAGTAAGGTCTAGAATAGGTCAGAATCCTTGGTCCACTTTGGCACTAGGACATATGTGGAATAATAGCCCTGATTCAGTGCACCCACCAGGACATTCCACTTTGGCACTAGGAAGTACCTGGAATAATAACCCTGTTTCAGTTCTACAACCAGGATGGGTTCTACGGACCATTTGCAGAGGAGGTTCTGAAGCTCTTTCAACAGGAGAGCAAGATGTTCTGGAAGATAATGGTTTGGTATGGTAGGATGCAGGAGGGACGGAGAGGAGTTCAAAGGAATGTCCTCACTGAACTACCTCCAGCACCCAAGCATTCGACATGATCTCTGTCTTGACTTCAGAAGGAAGAAGGTGATGTGGCCCCATAAGGATGCCCTGATGTTCAGAGGCTGGGGGATGTGGCGGAGTCAGAAAGTGCTGGGGGTGTTAGGGGTGTCACTAAGACCAACCTGTTTGGTGACTGTGGCATGGGCACTGATGGCATAGTGGCCTGTGATAAGACCTGGGTCTACTGAGAGCCATAACCAGGTCCCAAGGAATAGCCCTTGCCATGGTAAGCATAGGGTCTATAAAATGAACCCCAATTCAATCCTGAGGCTTAGAATTAAGGGTACTGAGGGAAATTGGGGTCACTTTGACATCCACAGGTCCCACAAGGCAGATGCAATATCCAAACAAAAACTGCATATCTTTAAAGGCAGCATTAAGGACCGATTGTTGGACATCAGTGGCAAATCCAGCAACACACAACCACTAGAAATGCTGCAGGCACATGCCAGAAGCAGTCACAAAAGCAGCAGCATCAGAGGCATCATTAGCAGATGTTAAGAGGTGCTTACTAGTTTCCAGACCATAGACAACAGTCTGCTAGAGTTCAATTTTATCTGGTCCTTCAGGCAGCTTGTCAGCCATGGCAGCTGTAGACTTCACAAGCTGTTTTGATATTTAATCATATAGGCCTGATATTTGGCAAGTCTGAGGCCTAGGGATGCTGAAGCATGCAGCCTCTTGCCCATGACATCAGATTAACAGAAATATAGAAGTTGTTCGCAGATGAGGACCACTTGGCCCACCTATTCTGCCCTAAATTCCATACCTGTAGTGCCACCGGAGACCCGGCTTTGACTCTGGCTTACACCCCCTCTTGCTTCTAAGATTCCCTTGTGTCTATCCCATGCATTCTTAAATCTTGTGACCAGTCAGGCCCTCACCACTTCTGCTAGGAATGTGTTCCAAGCGACCACCACCTCTCTGTGAAGAAATACTTCTCCATGTTTCTTCTAAGCCCCCAGCTTCATATTGTAACCCCTTGTCATTGAGCATCTTTGGGGGGTATGTGCCTTCCTGTACTTTGTTTATTCCTGTGAGATATTTGAATATCTCTATCATATCCCCATTCCTCCTATCTTCTAGTTAGTACATATTTTAATCCTTAAACCTTTCTTTGTAAGGCTTCCTCAATTCTTTGGTAGCAGGAAGAGAGCTCATATGCTTAGGAACTCTAAATCTGTTGTGTGCATCTATAATAACCACAGAGTCCATCTCAGGTTGAGAGAATAATATGGTTTATCTTATGGGGCAGGATATAGTTGATCTACCTTACGAGGCACGTTAGGCAAAGCACAAAGGTGATTACCATGTGGCCAGAGTGGCATCTTTCAAATCTAAATGGATGCAAGGAGCAATCAGAGTAGGCAGAACAGGCACTGCCAGGAAATCATAAAGAGTCTTCTTAGAGGAATCTTTCTCCTCAACAGTAAAACTCACATTGGACTGGACCTGCTAAAAGAAAGCCTGAAAGAAGGCATCCTCAGGAGGGACCTAGGAGTGCAACATGTTCTGTCCTCACTACAAGAGGACAAAGTGGAGCTAGATCCCACCACATCAGGGTGGGTCAGACTTTCCTACATTTCTCATATTCCTCCTACATTAAATCAGAATTATATTCCAATTGCTCCTCATCAATAATAACAGACAGAGGGTCAATAGCAAGAGGAAGCTGAACAGGAGGACTCATCAATGAACCAGTTATCAATGAAGGAAGCCCTGATTATGTATGGTGACCAACATAGGGAGCCCCGCAGTATTGAAGTCAACAGCAGTGGGCCTGGTGGAGGTGATGGGTTTAACATCAATGGCTGAGCTGGGGCAGAAAGTTTTGAAAAAGTTCAGACATAATCTGAAACAGCATCTTGCACCTACAGACCCTGAGAGGGTCATTGACTGATGTATTGCTAGGACAAGACAGTGGTCACATGGCTATGAATCCCCAGTGGGGATTACAGCCAGTGCCAGACCCTAACCTTGGTGTTTGAGAGGTGGTCGGTGGGGAATAGCAGAAACCAAGGGATTAGCCTGGGATCTGTCTTTTCAGAAGACTTGTCTCTTTTAAGAGGAGAGTGGTCCTGGCAGGAGAGATTACCTTTCACAATGCCTCTGCTTTCCTTTTCTGCTTAGTAGTGTTTATCTGCTGATTTAGCAGACTTGTCTTTTTTTCTTTGACAATTTAATAACTGATGCTGTTGACTGCAGAGAGTGGTGGGGAGAAGAAATGGGTGATGATGGTTAAGTCATCTGCAACACATGCTGTTTGTCCTCCATAGTCCGAGTTTCAAATAAACACCCAAAGCCTTCTTGTGACATCTCTGTGTAGCCCAGTTAAAGCTCTGGCAAATGCTGTAAGCCATCACATCTTGAGAAATGCCTAGGTAACAGATGCACACAGAACAAGCACTGTCCTTGTAAATTTTGATATTACCGCTCTGACAAAAGTAGAACAATTGTTCCTTTTCTTCCTTTGGTGGCAAAATGTTTATTTAAATTAAAATAACGAAGCAGTAGAAGCATTAGCAATACTTGCAAAGGTTCAATGGCATTCTTCAGCAGGTCTGACTGACTAGCTATTGATGGTGGAGAAAGGACTGAGGCATGATGGAGTCACCCATGTTATATTGGTGGTGATCATGCAAATCAACGTGGTGGCCCAAGCTAGCAAAAGTTTCCAGGTGTTCCTGATGTCAATGGCTTACAGTTCCATGATGTGACTCAATGGTGGAAGATATCCTCAAGAAGACCTACAGACCATATTTACATCCTACAAACACTAACAAAACAATGATGTAGTTAATATGAACAAAGAGGAAATATTCACCTGCTTTGTACACTTTCAAAAGACACTGGACTCTGTTTGGCAACTGGATCCTTTTCTAAAACTCTTACAAAATATAATAGGTCACAAGGTATATAATATATGATTAAAGTAATGTATTCTGATATAAAGTGCAGTGTAAAACTAAATACAGTGACATGAGAACAGAATTCTTCCAACAGAAATGTGGAGAAAGGCAAGTGTGTTGTTTTAGTCTAGTAGTTTTAATTTATAAATGAGTGATTAAGCAAAAATCTAGAAAACTCTGTGCACTCAAGGTTGATATTAGGGACACTAAAGATAATTGCTTCCTTTATGCTGATGACTTGGTTCTGCTATATAGCCAACAGAATAGGCCTGCAAGAGTGCCAAAGTATACCAGAAAACATTGCAATACATGGTCACTGAAATTAATCCTAAACAAGACTAAAATTATGACCTTCCAGAAGAAAGTCAGAAATATCAGTAAGAAGTACAAATTAGTTTTAGTGTTATGTCCTTGAACACACCACCATTTTTATTACTTAAGCATAATAATAGGAGCCCCATAACATTTTAAAAAGGCAATAATAGCCCTGCAATAAAAGGCACTCTGTGCATTTTATGCTATAAGAACTCAATTATATAACATTAATCCACCTGTTAAGCTTTGCATGAAATTGTCTGCTTTATTCAACAAATTATTTTATACAGAAGCAACATCAGTGGTACAGCTTGAGCCAGGATATAATAAATGTGGCACAACACCAACTGAGATTATGCATATGGTATTTTGAAAGCATGTCCAAAAAGTTAACTGAAGTACATCAAATTATGCCAGTAGAGCAGAGTTAGGCTATAATAGCCATAGAGAATAGGGCTGTGAAATTTTGTTACATGTGAACCAGATCGACAGAGAGTCTTATCAGTTTAAAGTCAATTAAATCACCAGCAACATGAAAAATATAAATAAGTAAATTGTTTTGTTGTAATACTTTACAGCTAAGAAATCAATATTGAAATAAATAATTTACTGATAATGTACAGTAATTCCCATGATAAGATGATGAATTTTATCTCAAGAGAAATAAAAATGATATTATGCATTGGAAAACCAGATCAAAATGCACAATGAGTTCAAATGCTGTTGGTCACTAAATGAAATTTTGCTGTGGATGGATATCAAATAAATATTAATAATGTTAAATACAGAAAAGAGTGACTAAACGTGGAGTCTGAGACCATAAGCTTGAAATACAACAAGGTAGACAAAACACAGAACTGTAAACCACAAGAAAACTGGCTATGTAGTAAGCAGAATGTGGTCAAATTGAAAATGAGATTCATTTCTTTTAAGTTGTGTCACTATACAAATACAAAAGAGAGCACTATTTAACAAAGCTATATAAGAAAGATACCATATTTAATAGATTGAATGATGAGGATAAGTAGAATATTATTCTTGGTCAAAAATTGAAACAGGAAAAAGCTACTGTAGCTGCAGAGTATGTAACAAAATAACAAAATATTTGACATTCTGAGGTAACACCCTACCCCTAACAGCATTCTCTTAATTTGCTCAGTAATATCAGATTCAATATATCAGTATGTTGCATGAATTAGATACAATGTAACGTGCAGTTCTTGCACGTATCTATTAATGTTATTAGTCTGTAATAGCTTTTGCAATTTTTGTATAATAGGTATGTCAATAAAGCATTATTGAATTGAATATAGAGAGGAGAGGACAAAGAGAGAGAGAGACATACAGACAGAGAAAGACATACAGGCAGACAGAGGCAAGAGAAATTAAGCAACTTGCTTAAGGTCACATGTAAATTGTGCTACTCTTGGGATTTAAACTTACTATAAGTCACCAGGTTCACATTTGTACAATCTAACCCCTAGGCTACACTGCCTCAGGAAACCAGAGTCCCCTGCCTGCAGGTTAAGTACAGTTTGATAGACAAAATGTTGACTGCCTGGCAATGTGTCTCCATCCTGATCTGGAAAGAATATGCTCCTCTTGGAGATAATAGGGTTATGTAATAATTATGTTTATACCATTGGGTCATCTCTTGAGTGGACACTATGACATTGTGAAAAATCTTGATGAACTATGCACTGTTGTCCTACAGTATGAGTGACAGTCCATGGGGATATTTCAACTTTTCTCAGTAAGTCCTACATTAAATACAACATGCTTTCTGCTTTGCAGTTGGGTCTATTTTACTCAGGCTTGCGACTAGTGGGAAATAGGCTGGGCAAAATTGTGGATGCCAGTTCCTTGAAAATGTTATTAATTTACATTCACCATTGCTGAAATTTGTCCATTTCTACTGGATGTCACTTTATTTAATAAAATAATCATGCAAACTATGGAATTTTATTGAACTGCAGAAATCTTCTTTCCATAAAATCATGCCACAGTTCACAGTAAAATTCCACCATTCACAGTAGAAACTACAGAATCATATTCCACAAGTATTGCAGTCAAGAAATAGTCTGTTACTAGCCTTGCTTGTAGAGCAGAAAGCAGCTAATTAAAAGAAGCTATATTTTCTTATTAATTTAACACTTATATCTCAGCAGGAGTCAGTGACTGTTGAGATTAAGCAGACAGATACTTATTAGAAGTAGAAGGGCTCTTATTTAGGATTAAAAAAGAAAGGAAAGAAAGAAAGTTAGTGTGTGTTCTGTGCTGGGAAGGGTAGTGTATCAACTTACTTTGCTAAACCAGTAGGAGGAGAGAGAGCTTATTGGGGGTGTGGCTTAGACCTCTATAAAAGCAGGTGACTCAAATTACAACTTCCTGTTGTTAGCCTTTTTCTTACTAGTTGCCCTCCATCCTACCCACTCTAAGCCAGTTCTACTTTATAGCCACTGGATTTGACTGTCAACAAGAACTTCCTGTTTGGCAGTAGGAAGGGATGGATCATAGAGAAACATTGGTTTTGTCAACCTTAAAGGAAAACGTAGTTCTCTCTCCCCCAGCTGGTGGTGGTCTGACACTGAGTAAGGAAGAAGGAGGCTACTGAAGAATATAGGAAGTCTGTCCCACAACAGGAAGGGTGAGACTTCTAAGGAGAGGAGAGAGTAAGCATACAGAGGAACAGTAGAGGACACAAAATAAGACATGATAGCAGTGGTGCAGTGTAATGGCTGTGGGGCAGCAGTGTTCCGGGAGACATTCTGGAGACTGCGATGCTGCCTATTTTGCAGGCACCTCTGGTCTGAGGGAGGAGGTTGCCTGTCTCCCAGGCTGACCTGGATAGGATTTAGAAACCTCCTCCCCCACTCCAGGGACCACCAGGCCAATACCACTACCCCAGAGGTTGCCAAGAAAGAGGAGAGACTGGACCAGGTGGGCCCAGGGAGGGAGAGAGTGGAACAGAGTTCATCCTCCAGCTGTACCTTTCCACACTCATTCACTCTTCTGGTGGATAGTGGTTCCTCTGGAGGCACATGCAGTGAGACCAAGAAGATGCTTGGAACCTTCACAAAGGAGACCCACAGGAGGGTATGGGACCCACAGGGAAGGAAACAACCTGGTGGGGGACCCAATCATGGGGGGTAGAAATGGGGAGGAAGGGAGAGGGAGGTGGGGTGCCTGCCTGGCACCATGGCTTGGAGGGACAGGAAGCGAACCTCAGGATCATGGGAGCAGCTGCACGAGAGGAGGAGCTGGATGTCATTGTCCACCTAGGGACAAATGACCTGATAGGAATGGGATCAGAGCAGTGCAAGAGGAGGTTGTAGAGTTGGGAGGGGCCTTAGACAAGCAGCACATACGGTAAACTTCTGAGGTGCTGCCTGTCTATGGCAAGGGTGATGCTAGGGTACCTCACCAGGGAAATCAATAAATGGTTGGAAAACTGGTGTAGCTCAGGGTTTTGGCTTCACTTGGGACTGGGGAGTCACCTGGAGGATGCAGACCTATACTGGTGTGATGATCTGCATCTGTCCGGGGGGATCAGGATCCTAGGTGAGAGGCTTAAATGCTTCATTGGCAAGCATTTAAACTAGCCAAGGGGAGGCACTGAAAAGGAGCAGGAAATCCTAGCCTCCCCACAAAACACACAGTAATTAGTGAGGTAAACACCAAGGTAGAGAAGTCATTATGAGAAGGACAGAGGTAAATGTAAAAAAGGCAAAGGCAGTAAGAACAGGAATGGGGATAAAAGGGTAAGGCCATCAAAAAGTGGAGGGTGATGAGTACCAATGCTCACAGTCTGTGTAACAAGCCTCCTGAACTAGTGGCCTTGATGGAAGAGGGCTGCCTGGATATTGTGGCAGTCACAGAAACATGGCACACAGAGAACCATGACTGGGATGTCAACATACCAGGATGCACAATCTACAGGAGGGACAGGGAGAGTAAAAGAGGAGGAGGAGTAGCTCTCTATGTAAAGGAAGGGATCAAAGCAACAGAACTAAAGAGTAAACAGGGAGCAGATGAGGCACTCTGGGTCACCCTGGAGACAGGAAATGGCACCACAATCCGCATGGTGGTTGCATACAGACCCCCATCTCAGGAGGAGGGATGGACAAGGAAATGATAGAAGGCTTCCTTAGAATGGCAGAAAAGGGGAGATATTGTCGTGGGGACCTGAATATGCCAGCTGTTAACTGGAGCACCTTTGCTGCAAACACATCCAAGAACATGGTCATTCTTGATGCCCTACAGGGGCATGCCTCAGACAGCTAGTACTGAAACCCACTGAGAGGGAGCAATCTTAGACCTGGTACTCTCAAATGGGGATGGAGAAAGAATCTCAGATTTAGAAGTGGGTAGTCATCTGGCAACAAGTGACCACCAAACAGTGTGGTTCACGTATAAACACAGCCATACAATTAAGCCATACAAAAGCAAGAGTATTGGACTTAGGAGGGCTGACTTTGGGAAAATGAGAGGTGCCTCAGAAAAGCACTAGCAAACATGCAAGAAAGAGGGGCGGAGGAACAATTGGGAGTAATCAAACAGCCATCACAGAGGCAACAAGCCTTTGTGTAAAGCAAATCAACAAAACACAACGAAGGAAAAAATGCTATGGTTCTCAAAAGAGGTGGCAGGGAAGGTTAAGGAGAAAAGGATAGCATTCAGGAAATATAAGGAAACACAGAAGGAGCAGGACAGTGAACTTAACAGTTAAAGCAGAAAGAGGCTGGGAAGGCAGTCAGAATAGCAAAGGCTCAAACCGAGGAAAGGATAGCCAACTTTGTAAAGAAGGGGATAAGACCTTTATAGGTACATTAGGGAGCAAAGAAAGGCCAAAGAAGGGATACTGAGGCTTAATAAAGGGGAGGGAATGTGGGTAGAGGGTGACAGTCAAAAGCAGGATACTGAACGAATATTTCTGCTCAGTATTCACAAAGGAAGAGGAGGGGAGGTACCTAAACCAAACAAGAGAAACACTCGAAAACAGGAGTCGATACCAGTCTATTTACAGAAGAAAGGGTTCTGAAAGAACTAATAAAATTGAAGGTGGACAAAGCAATGGGGCCTGATGGATTCACCCAAGAATTCTAAAGGAAATAAGGGTAGAACTAGTGACACTGCTGACTACTCTCTTTAACAAATCATGGAGGATGGGTGGTACCTGAGGACTTGAGGAGGCAGATGTGATTCCTCTTCTCAAAAGTGGGAGCAGGACAGAGGCAGAAACTACAGACCAGTTAGTTTGACCTCAGTGGTAGGGAAAATGATGGAATCACTCTGAAGGAAAGAACTGTTGAGTACCTAGAGGCCAGTGGGGCACAGGACCCAAGGCAGCATGGATTCACGATGGAAAGGTCATGTCAGATGAATCTAATAGAGTTCTTTGACTAGCTGACCAAAGTAGTAGACTCAGGGAGGGACTGTGGACATGGCCTACCTAGATTTTAGCAAGGCATTTGATACAGTCCCACACAAAAGATTAATACACAAGTTAGCCAGCCTTGAGTGGGTCTCAAGGTGGTAGCCTGGATAAAATTGGCTAGACAACAGGACGCAAAGGGTAGTAGTAAATGGAGTCCACAGTGAGGAAAGGAGGGTTACTAGTGGCTACCGCAGGGTTCAGTACTAGGACCGGTCCTTCTAATGTCTTTATAAGTGACATTGCAGAGGAACTGGAAGGAAAAGTATGTCTCTTGCAGATGACACAAAGATCTGCAGCAGGATTGATACACAAGATGAAGTAGCAAGGATGAGAAGGGACTTGGCAAGGTTGGAGGAGTGGTCAGATCTATGGCAGCTCAGATTCAATGCAAAGAAGTGAAGGTAATCACCTGGGAAACAAAACCCAGGGAAGAGTACACAATGGGGTGAGATACTGACAAGAGTAAAATGGAAAGGACCTGGGGTAATTATATCAGATGACCTAAAGGTGGGCAAGCAATGTGAGAAGGCAGTAAGGAAGGCTGGGAGGATACCGGATGCATTGGGAGAGGCAGCAATAGTAGAAAACAAGAAGTTGTTATACCTCTGCACAGACAGTTGGTGAGACCCCCATCTGGAGTACTGTGTGCAGTTCTGAGACCCCATCTCCTTAAAGACATAGACAGAGTGGAGGCTGTCCAGAGGAGGGCAACCAAATGGCGAGGGTCTGCACCAGAAGACATATGAAGAAAGACTAAAGGAGCTTAATATGTATACCCTTGAGGAAAGAAAAGAGAGAGGAACATGCTAGAACTTTCAAGTACCCCAAGGGAATCAACAAAGTCCAAGAGGGTAGCATCTTTCAGAAAAGAGATGTGCAAGAACAAGGCACAATTTGAAGATAATGGGGGACGGCTCAGAGGTAATGTGAGGAAGTATTTTTCACAGAGAGGGTTGTGGATGAATGGAACAGCCTCCCTGAGGAGGTCATGGAGTCAAGAACAGTGGGGAAATTCAAGAATGCATGGAAGAGACATAAGGCAGTCCTGGTGAGGGTAGGAGGAAGTAAGCTGTTGGTTAACTAGGATCAGCAGCTTATCTGTTGGTAGGAAAATGGGCAGACTAGGTGGTCCAAGCGGTCCTTATCTGCCATCACATTCTATGTTTCTATGTTTCATTCAGCCAGAAATGGAAAAGTCAAAGAGCTACTTACTATAAGAACCGCTCCCTCTCTCTCTCTCTCTCTCTCTCATAAGATGGATCTTTTGCCAAACATAGGGCCCCATTTTCAAAAGGATAGCATTGCATAAAGCATGAAAAGTATCAGCTGTCAGGGCATTGTCCATATTCAAAGGGCACCTTTCATGACAAAACTCCTACAGTGCCAGCATGCAAAATTGTGCACTGTGTCCATCCAAATGAGGGCTCCCTCATGCATGTACCGATAGAGCAAAATCCACAGATTCAGAAGCACTGAACACCTGCTTGCATGGTGTAATTTAATGTTTTAGAAGCCCAGCCCTTAACAGTGTGCAGATGTGGTGGGTGATGTGCACCCTGTCCACACAGCATGGAACAGCACCATTCCCTGGTGTCTAGTAGTCCCTCTCCTATCCCCAATCCCCCATTGTTTAATTTATACATTCCCTGGTGTCCAGTGGCCCCTATCCCAAATCCCCCACAGCTCAACATACACACCGCCCTGGTGATCTAGTGGACCCCTACCTAGCCCCAACCTTCCCACATAATAAAATATGTATCCTTCCTGGTGGTCTAATGGACTCCTTCCTACCCCAATCTCCCATTGTAATATAAAGTATACAAATTATACAACCCTATGATGTAGTGGACCCTCCTCCCTATCCCTGGTCTGCCCATATAATAAAAATAATTATTCCCTGGTGTCTAGTGGACCCCCCCCACTGGCGGCAGCACCCCACCTCCACGCCCCCCATCCTATCCCAATCCATTGACTGGCATAGCTTTCACCACTGTTGTTACTTTTCGATTGCTGTCATGAGCCACTGCACAAATCATCTGTTACAGTACTACCCTTGACAGCTTAGCTGGTCAGGCCATGGTGGGGAGCAGAAGGCTGTGCAGTTGTCAGCTCAGGGATGGGACTGGGTGGAGTGCAGTGGTAAGGCACTTCCTGCCAGGGTGGGGTCCACAGACACAAGGGAATAACATCTATTTTATTATATGGGCAGATCAGGGATAGGGAGGTCCACTAGACCACCAGGGACATATACCTTCTATTGCAAGGAAGATTGGGGTTAGGAGGGGGTCCACTAGACCTCCAGGGAAGGATATATATTTTATTATATGGGCAGGTCAGGGATATGGAGGAGTGTCCACTGGACCACCAGGGAGGTGTATATATATATGCTGAACTATGGAGAATCGGGATGGGGGGGCACTGGACACCAGGGAATTGTATAATTCATACAATGGCAAGATCAAGGATAGGGAGGGTGACTGCTGCCTGGTGCAATTGAGCTATTATGACACATGCAAATGAGCTCATAATGGGCATGCAACAGGACTGTTAGCACCATGCATGCTCAGTGGGCTCATCTGCATGCTTGAGCTGAATATTGCAGATAGGGGTCACAGTGCTAACCAGTGAGTGCCACTCTTTACCTCTATGGCAGTCTTCAGCTCAGTGCTCTGTAGTGCGCACAGCATGGCAACTGATTGTCAGGTGATGATTACTACGGCCCTTCAATATTCAGACAGATAGCACAGTCTGTTCCGCTACGCTATCTGAGTGAATATTGTGCCAGAGTCAGCTAACTTTATTTTTGCATGGCACACCTGATTGCACCACGCAGCTGGATCTGTCTGAATATGGGGCCCATAAGCCCTAGCAAAGTGATATATATTTTTTATGTATTTTTAAATTCTGTAGTTCATCAAAATGTTCCACAGCGTACTGTGGATTTTGATGGAACACTCAAACATTATTCTGTGAGAAATGAGGTTACATGGTAGCCTTTTGCTAGGTAGGAATGTAAAGGTTAAAGGGTTAATTGCTATAGCAACCCTACCTCCCTCTCCCCTTTCAATTATGCTTCATTGATGTGACTATAATACAAGTATTACCAAAGCTATTACAATCCATGAACATTATACAAACTGTACAATAACTGCATGTTGTCAAATTCATACAATATATATTAAATCAGATATTACTGAGCAAACAAACAGAATACTGTCAGGATTATGGAGTTGCCCCAGAATGTCTGATATTGTGACATTTTGTTACACTCTGAAGCTAACTTAATTGTTTCCATATTTTTCACCCAGAATAATGTCATCATAGCCTCATTATTCAATGTGTCAAATGCAGTATCTTTCTGAGAGAATTTTGTAAAATAGTAATCACTGGTATCTGAGTATTTGGACACTTTCAAAGTAAATGAATCTCATTTTCAATTGGACCCATATGGCATTGGCTACACAGCCTATTTTATTCTGGTTTCCAGTTCTATCTGTGTCTGCCTTATTCTATTTCAATGGTGGTCACTGACTTTATATTTTATCGTTATGTGTCAGTGTTTTACATTATTAATATTTATTGAGTACCCAGACATAGTCTGTTTAGTGACTGATAGCATTTCAACTTATTGTACATTTTGTTCTGGATGCCCCAAAGCATAATACTGTATATTGTTTTCTGTTTCTTGAATTAAAATTCACCATTTTATTATGGGAATTACTGTTCATTATCTTGCATTCACTAATTTCAATATTTTTATATGTAAATGTTTTGTTATAAAGTGGTTTACTGATTTTCATTTTCATGTTGTTGCTTGTTACTCATAGCTTTTAATTTGCTATGGCTTTCTGTCACTCTGGTTCAGACATAGTCAGCATTTCAACGCTTTTTCTCTATGGCTAGAAATAATGGGTACTGCTCTAGCTCTGCTCTACAGGCATCATTTGATGTATTTTGATAAACTTTTAGTACATGCTTACAAAATAACACATTCATAATTTCAGTTGGCTTTTTGTCCCATTTATTATATTCCATATCTCAAGGTTGGACCCCAGATTTCACTTCCATATAGAAGATTCAGTACGCTCTCTCTCTCTCTCAAGTGACTGCTTCTCTTACTCTGGTGTGCAGTTTTAGGGTGTGGTGAGGGAGAGAGATCTATTGTTTTTGTGACTTACTTTGTAAAACAGACTGCATTTTTTTTTTTTTTTCAAATATTTGTGCAATCCCTGCCTATTTTCTTTGGTGTTTTGTATCAGTATAGTTCTTAGTTAATTGACTTTAGCTGTGATGAGACATTTATTTGTTTGCATGATTGTGGGTAACAAGGGTGAAATCGGTCTTGTGACCATGGTATTATGGGGCCTTGAAGAATGCATAATTGAGCAGTTGTGGGACAGGCATGAGGTGGTGCTGGCTAGGAGGGTGAAAGTAGGGTTTTCTGCTTTGCAGAATTTCCGTGAAAATCTGAAACTTTCACTCAAGTTTCCAAACCTCCAACTGTGGTGGAGTGGAAAACATCTGATAAATTTTACCATGTTCCCTCAAAATAAAATAAGCCCTGGTTGCTAGTGGTCCCTACCCCACCCACCCACATTTGAACAAAATTTCCCTGGTGGCTAGTGGTCCCTACCCCACCGATCACCCGCCTGACCGGTAAAAAATACCCCTGGTTGTTGCAACCTCCTCCCCACCCTTCACCTGCCGACAAATGCAAACAAATGCCCTGGTGGCTAGTGGTCCCTCCCTCCCTTCAGTCACCCACCCATAATGTCCAGTAACCCCCAATCCCTATCTCTGTCTGCAGTCCAACAAATTATTGTTTTGCAGGTGTTTAAAAAATTCCTGGTGGCCTAGTGGTTTAACCCCCCATCCCTGATCCCCGATCTCCAGTCCCTGAATATATATTTAATTACCTGGTGGTCTAGTGCCCCTCACCCCCACCCCCACCCCAGCACGTGTCCCACCACCCTGCTCCCACTCACATCCTGAACCCCAGTGGGCAGACTGGCACAGCCCTCCTCTCTTCACCATGGCTGGCCCACCCACTGAGCTGTCAATGAATGAGCATGTTCTCATACAAGGATACCTGCTGGGGTGGGGATGGGAGCTGCATTAGACCGGGCCAGGTAATTCAAATATTTATTCAGGGACTGGGGATCAGGGATGGGTAGGGTGGTTGAAACCACTAGACTACCAGAGAAATGTTTTTAAACACATGCAAAACAGTAATTTGTCAGACTAGAGATGGAGATATGGATTGGGGATTACTGGACACTATGGGTGGATGAATGGGTGGAGGGGAGGGACCACTAGCTACCAGGACATTTGTCACGTAGTTGATGGATGGGGCGAGGGATGCAACAACCAGGTGTATTTTCATGGGTCAGGTGGGTGATCCAGTGAGGGGATCTGCTAGCCACCAGGGATATTTTGTTTAAATATGGGGAGGGGACGGGACCACTAGCCACCAAGGCTTTTGGGGAATTGGGTTGGGACATCCCACAGATGATAGCAGGCAGAATTTCCATGAAAGTTCAGAAATGGATTTGAACTGTGGAAGTGAAAGTCAGACTTTCGCTTGAATTCCACCTGTGAAATCATTTTTTTGCACATGGCTATTGCTGGCACAATCTGTTTAGTGTGAAATGTTCCCACAAGGGAAGGGGTTCAAGCAGTTGAAGCTAGCATTAGTATTGCAATTTTGGGGAGAGGGGCTGGGTGTAATACACCGTATCAACCACAATGGAGGCTTAGGGCTTGTGGAATACATTGTGTACAACCATCCATTGTGGAGGAGTCCCCCATTAGCTTCATTTTGGAAGCATTAGATTTTGTTCTAAAACACAACTGTATTAAATGTCATGGGAATTTCTACGTTCAGTTGGTGGTCACAGCAATGGATGCATCATTGGCACCTTCTTTTATCAATCTTTTCCTAGGATTTTTGAGGAAAGAACATTGTACTCAACAATGACAACAACACACACACATCATCACATGGCACAGGTACACTGAAGATGTGGTCTGCATGTGGGATGGTATCCAGGAGGAAGTTATCACTTTTGTGGACTGGCTAAACAGTAATAATCTTAACTTGAGATTCCCTTGTAACTCAAGCAGGACAACGTTGATTTTCCTGGACATAACACTTATAATGAAGCAATCAATGTCAGTGCCACATCCTGCTCTAAGCTCACTGCAGATAACAGTCTCCTTATGGCAGACAGTGTATTGCCATAGCCTTATGGAGTCAATACTGTATGGAAAATGTTTAAAACTAAGAAACAATTGTTCTTTTGCAGGACTTTAATGCTAAAGCAGGGGAAATAGAACAGACATTTCTGGAAAAGAGATATGAGGTTAAAACAATTGCATCTGCCTGGAAAAAGGCTACAGCCTCAGAGTTCAAAAATCTGCTCACCCCTAGAGTCAGGTCCAGGCAAGAGGAGGAGCCCATTTCAAGAGTATGTCAGGGAGAAATGGGAGCATCATAACCAAGTAGTGGCCATTTTCCAAGGTTGTTTCTGTCACGTGCACAGTGATATGGGAGAAACCAAAGATCTCATTCAGGTGATTTAAAATCTGAGGGACTGATTTTTCCACAGCCACTTTGTGATGCAGGACCAACTCCAGCATTTAGGAATTGGCTACCACCACAACTTGAAAGATATGCTCTGCTGTGTGCAGTGTAGCATGCATATATGTGTGTGTGTGTGTACTATTATTTATAAATCTAATAAATTAAACCGTACATAAATAGTGTTGCATAATATATCATTACATAATAAAATATATAATTCATAAGTAATTACACAATAATGTACTAGGATGATATGCAGCAGGAACAAAGAATAAAATAAAGTACAGTGACTGAAATAAGTAAATGATAAAACAATCCATCACGTGGGGAGAACCATTACAGCTCTGAGAAAATGTTATGCACTGTTGGGTTTGGATGCCTTTGATTTGTGTCCTGTGAGAATGGTCTGGTTTTATGTTTTGCTGCTTTTGCAGTAGTAAATACAGTAAATAAATAAATAGTTTAGAAAATAAATGTGCCATGTTGGTTAGATGGACATATAGATACACAGACACAGCAGTAGGATTGTCATACAGTGGCAAAATACCAATGTGGGGACTTTCAAAGACTTGTGTTGCATATTTGGCACAAATTGACTCAGTTGTGGCCACAGTTTGAATGTGTTAGACTATCTAAAAGGTGACCTAACCATGTCCAAACTTCAGCCATGACTGCATTAATATGGTAGTGCTGGCATCAAAAAATAAAGCATCATTATTTTGTAATGCAAATTCTAGTAAGTCATGGAAACTGACACAAAACTCAAGTTCCTTTGAAAATAGGGCCATCAAGTGCTGATGCGACTGAGAGTATGCTGACAGATCAAAACTGGTCCATGTATCAGTGTCCTCTGTCTAAAAATCCTGTCTCATACATTTCAAAAATGAAATTCTAAGAATTATATCGTGGCAAGAAAATTTCTTGTGATCTCATTGGTTAGTGTTGTTCTGGAACAGTGACATTATCTGTCAATAACATCACTGTTTGAAGTTCAGGCACACACATGATTGGATAATGAATGCAGGAATCATGCCACCACCCCACAACTTATTGTCACTGTAAACGGTTTCAGCTCCCCCATAACTCTACCCTCCCACACACACAGCAGTCCTGTTCATAACTCCACCAGTCAGAACAAAACAATATTGCAGCACATGAAACAATTCAGTTTTCAAGTCCAGTTTGTTTCCATGAACCGAGCAGCTTCAGTGAAACACATAGACCGTAATTGCTGCTCATATAGTTCACTAAAGCCACTTGACTTGTGCTCATTCAATTCACTGAAATTGTTCAGTTCGAGAACAAAACTGGACATGAAAATTAAACAGATTTTCTATCATGGAGTTAACCACTGGCATACATTCTCATCCCTGTCCTGGTCCTCCTCTACTCATCGCCAAACTCCAAGAACCAAAGTTTTGACAACAAACACTCTTCACCACCTAAACATGTCAAGACACTGTAGAGTCACCAAGCAGCCTGGCAACCACAGAAAGAAATGATAATTAAAAATACAAAAGTAAAGAAATCATGAAATACAGCTCACTTTAACAGGTGAGAGACTCACCTGAAACATCACTAAAGCAGCACAGAGGAGTAGAACAATGAAAAACCTTAGGCCCTGGGCAGGCAAAATTATTCAGATGGTAGCTCCACCTGCTGGTGGAAAAATACTAAAAGGCAAAAGCAACTTTTTTCCTTTTTATGAACAAACAAACCATTGTATAATAGCAATAAGGCACTCCAAATTGTGTGTTATTGTATAATACAGTAACATCACTTCTCAAATGTTGAATGCACTCAGCCTGCAGCATCATGCCTCGAACACCTGATTTGTGGCATTACATAGAGAATAATGGATGGGAAGGGTTAATATGAGAATTTAATGCACCTGAGTTGTGGATGTTACATAAACCCCAAGGGCTGGCTCGAGGGTTTATCAAAGATTCCACAATGAGGGTGTGCACACCTCAAGAAACACCTCCTATCTTTTATTTTTTAATAACAGACCAGCAATTTTCTCCAGCAGTTTGTGAGACTGTTTGGCCCCACCCACATAAAGAATGTTGGCCAATGAGACAGCAGCCTAGTTTTGACTGGCATGGTTCATGAATGTCATAATAACCAGCAGGGTTGTTATGGAAATATCAACCTGGTCAGTACATTGAGAGAAATAGCTGACCAGTTATTATTATACAATAACACACACCCTGTCATGTCTTATTGCTTAAATATCATTTAAAGTCTTACCTGTCCCTGAGAATAGTCCAAAGCTCTCCTCCCAAGCAGGCTTCCATCAACATATATAAATACTTGCTGTCCTTGAATGTTCTATATAGTCTGGATTTGAAAGGAAGACATTTAGATGTTAGGACATTGGGAGTACTTTGAATTAAAGAAGTATGATGTCATACCTAGTGTTTATATTTCTAACACTTCTTCTGAGTTCTAAGTATTTAGTTTTCTAAATGATCATGTCTTTCCCAATATTTGTAAGTTCTTTTATATAAGTTTTTACTAGGAGGACCAGGCTGAGAAGGAACTTTATTTTTTTCTGTGTGGTTCTTCTTCTATCCATTTACAGCTAGTGGACTTCAGCACAGAAAAGCAACAGTGTTTGGTAATAGGAAAACAAATGTCAAAATATAGTTTCTTAGCAAATGTTTATTTCGATATCCTTAGACTCATCCTCAGGGTATTTTTAATGGTCTTGATATTTTAAAATCAGCTTTATAGCTAATTTTGTAATTAATGATTCATGATTAATGATGGCAGCAATCTTTTACAATCTCTTTTGTCAAGGTCACTTGTTAAAATGTACATACTGAAATCATACTGTGGATGTATTAGGAGGATGCAACCACATGTTTCTGATGGTAAACAGCACAGTAATATACTAAGATGCATACTGTTTTCATGGTGAGCATGGCACAGGAATGTGAACTTTTAAATCTTTAAAATCCTATAGCTTCATTCAAGAATACAAAGAAAAATGGATATAGTGATGATTTTGTCATAAGTACATTATTGTTGAAAAAATGCATGGTGACTAACACATACTGTGGCAACATAATAAGTCTGTTGGGATATTAAACCTGAACCACCAGGATCACAGTTCAGTTCTTTAATTAAGACGCCTACACAATCTTGTTGGTATTATAGACTTAAGACACATGGATCTTGTAACCGTGTAAAAAGCCAGATAAAGGACTCTTTCTGTATGCAGTGCTAATGATATTGCCTGGCTGGCAGGTAGTGGTCGCTGAAACGGACATGGCTAGTTACTTCCAGCAGAGACAGAGTGCATCACATTTATGTTATTCTCAAGCCTGTGGTGATCCAAGGCCTGGGATCATTAGCCCACTTCTGAACTTGTCTCTTTCAGCTGGCAGCACAAGGTAGATCTGCTATCTTACTGTACCAGTCCTATCAATGTCTTACATCCATAATAAAAAGGATTTGCATTTCAGCAAAAGGACAGCATCTCTGGTACCTCAGAACCCTACTTCTCATCTTGGTCTTTTGTCTAAGCTTCTATCCTTGTTTGGTTTTGAACATAGGACCTACGGCAAAGAACTGGCAGTGCTACATTCTGAGCTGTCAACTCCTCTGTACTGAATGCTGCTCCTGGATACTGTAAGTTTACATTAAAAGAAGTTTCAAAATTTCTGCTTTAGTTTCCCACCATGTAAAATAAGCATGAGATTAACATTCTTCATGTAATAGCTCCTCTCTAAATGTATCTTTAGTGTGTACTTCAACCTTTCTTTTAAGAGAGGCCTTTATATTATTCTTGCATATTACAACTGTTTTAGCAACACTGCAATGAGCAAACATGAAGATATGCAAAGAAAAGCTTATAGCCATAAAGTTGTTCTCTAGCATCTGTATAGATGCAATGGGTTGTAGAGCCGACATGAACAGTTTAAAAACATAAGGGTTCAGTTCTTTTCAAATAGAAACTGATTTTCAGGTTGACCTTTTATGGGTTTGTTATGCTAATGAGCTTTTTTCCTCAGGCAAGCAGAGCAAAACATTCTCTGTATCTAAGCTATTAGAATCAAACATTGCCTGATTGCTATGTAAGGGAGCCAGATTACATGTCAGAGCAAGCCAGCCTCAGAATAATTCTCAGCTTGTAATAATGACTTTGCTTTTCATTGTTCTAACCTTCTATCTCAATGCTTGCTAATGTGTCCTACATTATGATGGTTGCTGTCCAACAATTTCTCACATTTGAGAGTCAGTACGTAGCATTTCTGTGACAAGCCATACACACATACACACATACAGTCCCTTATACATACACAGATCCTAAGTCTATAGTTAACTCTTTTCCTTTTGTTTGTCCTGCACGCTAATGTCCTCTGTTTATTTGCAGTGTGAATAGGAAGACAGCAGGCTTCCTATACTGTGATATATTTAGTGTTGGGTAAGGGAAATTAACTGCCAACCTTAAGTTCATCCATTGACCAGGTACAGTATGGGGCATAACAATGTGGTCTTCTCCATACTATGATAGATTTAGTGTTGGCAAGAATAGGCCAACTGACAACAATGAACATTCATGCCCCATTTATCCACATGCCCAGTATAATGTACAAGGGTACACTGTAGGCTTCTCCTTCACTATCATGAATTTAGTGCTCTTCAAAATGAAGGGATTAATAGCATTGCAGACTTGATCCCTTTTGTATCCTCAGGCCAGATACAGAGTAATCAGTCAGGCATGGAGCTAAGGGCACTGGGCTGGAACATAGCCAACCACAGTGCCATCAACTTTAACAGTGCAGCAAAATGCCATCAGTTTTACATGGGAGTTTTCTGCCACCTGCACCCCACAGACTAAAAGATTCTCACTGGGGAGCAGATCACAGGGCAAGTTAAAATTTATGGGGCCATGGAATACTGTTTCCATGGCCCCAAATAACACAAAACAAGTCCCAATTCTGGCAAAATGATTGGAGACTGGATTAGAACCCTTATCTCCACTACCCTCCCAGCCAAGCTCTCCATGCACCAGCCCTGGTATTCTGCTGCCCTTGTCCTGTGGCAGCACCATGAACAGTGACTAGGGAAGTGCATATAGCTAGCACTATAAATCCCCACTTGTGTCCATGATAGCGCCACAGGGACTAGCGCTCTTGACTGGTGCTATTCCTGTAGCACTAAAGTAACCAGGTACTGAGCTAAGACAGATTGCCATGAAGGTAGCTGTTGCTAAGCTCATTCACTTGGATTACTGAAACTGAAATTGCAGGGGTTGCAACAAGGTTTTGATCATTGGGGTTGCAGGCTGCTGTTTCTGGGGTTGCCTTTGTTGGTATTGCTACTGGGAGTTCAGGTTTGGTTATGATAGCTCAGCAGGGTTCATTTTTGTTGCGGAGGTAGTTGGGGTTCAAGAAGAATGGCATAACTAAGATTGGCTTTACTAGTATTGCTTGCTGGCTATTACAACTCAGCCACTTGCAGCTCCTTTAAGGTATAAATATTACACCAAAATATCACCACTCAGTTAAGACAACAAACACCTACCCAAACCACAGTAGCTTGAGTCTGGTGGCACTAGTCATCTCTTGTCTATATTAATTACTCTTCAGTTCCACAACCAAAGACTTCTGTTAATGGAGGCTTTTACTGTGAGTTTCCACTCAACTGATGTCACTGAATATTAAGTGGGGAAAAGGTGTATCAACATGAGCCACACAACAAGAAAACAAAGATTATTTCAAAATGAATAAAAGAAAAGTGCAATAGGACAATTAAGGAGGCTACACCATGCCTGAATGTTCCAGTTTTACTTAAAACATACAGAAAGGTTTTGGTTCCATTAAAACTGTTTACTTTGTTCAAATGTCTCTGTATGAAGGATGATACAACACTATGTACAGATAGTAAACATATATCAATACTCATTGCAAAAACTTTGTTAATGCACTAGATTAGGTTTAAACTGACAAAAGTAGGGAAATGTAGCAATAGGGTTTCAACCTCATTCCCTCTCCAACCTGCAGGCAGCAGCGAGAAAACCATTACTATTTGACCTCTTCTGCAGTTTCCGCAAATCAGACATGGGGTGTGCCTGAGGTTGTCAGTCATAACACTCACCCCATTCCATCAGTAAATAAGCTGAGATGTGTACAATATACAGTATGAGAATGGGTGATGTTAGGCTAATAACCCCAAGGCACACACCACACCTGATTTATGAAGACACAGGACAGGTCAAATAGAAATGTTTTTTTCCTGTTGCTTCCTGCAGGGTGGGGTGGTATATTGGGTTTGGGATTCTAACACCACACTTTCCTACTTTTGTCAGTTTAACCTAGCTAGTGCATTAACAATGTTTTTTGCAATGAATTTCCTTACTTTTTGAGATTGTTGATTCTATCCTCATTTGTCTATGAAAGTGCAGGGCCCTCTGGGCCTGTGCTTCTGTCCCTCATAGAAACATAGACTTTGATGGCAGATAAGGACTGCTTGGCCAATCTAGTCTGCCCATTTCCCTACCTACTGGATAAGCTACAGATCCCAATTAACCAATAGCCTATTTCTTCCTACTCCCACAAGAATTGCCTTATGTCCATCCTATGCATTCTTGAATTCTCCCACAGTTTTAGACCCCACAACCTTCTCAGGAAGGTGGTTCCATGCATCAGCCACCCTCTCAGTGAAAAAATACTTCCTCACATTGCCCCTGATCCATCCTCCCTCTATCTTCAAATTGTGTCCTCTTGTTCTTGCACATCTCTTTTCTGAATGATGCTACCTTCTTGGACTTTGTTGATTCCACTGAGGTATTAACATTTCTATCATGTTCCCCTTTCCTCCTTTCCTCTCCTCATGGGTATACATATTTAGCTCCTTTAGTGTCTCCTCATATGGCCTCTTGCAGACCCTGCACCATTTTAGTTGCCCTCATCTGGACCGCTCCATCCTGTCTATGTCCTTGCTGAGATAGGGTCTTCAGAACTGGATGCAGTACTCAGATGGGGTCTCACCAACTGCCTGTACAAAGGGATGACAACTTCCTGTTTTCTGCAGGTGATGCCTCTTCCTATGCATCCCAGAATTCTGCCAGTCCTCCTTACTGTCTTCTCATATTGCTTGCCAACCTTAAGGTCATCTGATATGATTACTCCCAGGTCCCTTTCCATGTTTATTGTTGTTACTACCCCCTTTGTGTACTCTTCCCCTGGGTTTTGTTTCCAGGTGCATTATTTTGCACTTCTTTGCATTGAATCCAAGCTACCATACTTCTGACCATTCTCTCCAACTCTTGCCAAGTCCCTTCTCATCCTTTCCACTCCTTGTCCATTAACCCTGTTGCAGATATTTGTGTCATCTGTAAAGAGGCATACGTTTCCTTCCAGTCCATCTACAATGTCACTTATAAAGAGATTAAAAGGACTGGACCTAGTACTGAACTCATGGTAATTCACTAGTAACCCCTTTCTTCAGAGTGACCTGCTCACTATTGCCTTTTGTGTCCTGTTGTCCAGCCAGTGTTTTGCCCAGGCTACCACCCTAAGACCCACTCCCAGGCTGACTAATTTGTTTATTAATCTTTGTGTGGGAATGTGTCAAATGCCTTGCTAAAGTCTAGGTAGGCCATGTCCTCAGCCCTCCCTGGTCTACTACTTTGTCCCCAGTCAAAGAAATCGATTAGATTCATCTGACATGACCTTCCTGTTGTGACTCTATGCTGCCTTGGGTCCCAGCCCCACTGGCCTCTAGGTACTGGACAATTCTTTCCTTCAGAAGTGATTCCATCATTTCCTACCACAGAGGTCAAACTTGACAGATCTATAGTTTTCTGCCTCTGTCTTGCTCCCACTTTTGTGAAGGGAATCACAACCTCCTCCTCCAGTCCTCAGGCACCACACCATCCTCCCATGATTTGTTAAAAGGGTAGTCAGTGATGTCACTAGTTCTCCTTTAATTCTTTAGAACTCTGGGGTGAATCCCATCAGGTCCCATTGCTTTGTCCACCTTCAGTTTTAGGAGTTCTTTCAGAACCCTTTCTTCTGTGAAAGGACTGGGATTGACCCCTATCAAGAGTGTTCTGTTAATTGGATTAGGCTCCTCCTCCTCCTCTTTGTGAATACTGAGCAGAAGTATTCATTCAGTATCCATGCCTTTACTGTCTCTCTATCCATCCACAGTCCATTCTATTCAGCCTCACTATCCCTCCCTTTGTCTTTCAACACTCCTAATATACCATAAAGGTTTTATCCCCTTCTAACCAAATTGGCTATCCTTTGCTCAGTTTGAGCCTTTTGTTATTCTGACTGCCTTTTCTGCTTCCTTCTGCCTTAACTGGTACAGTTCTCTGTCCTGCTCCTGTGTTTTACAGTGGCGTGAAAAAGTATTTGCCCCTTCCTGATTTTCTATTATTGCATATTTGTCACACTGGATGTTTTCAGGTCTTTAGAGAAAAGTAATATTAGATAAAGGAACCTGAGTGAACAAATAACACTTGTTTTTTTTAATTTCACTTATTTAATGAAAAAGTTAACCAACACCAACTGGCACTGTGTGAAAAGTAATTGCCCCTACACTTAATAACTGGTTATGCCACATTTAGCTGCAATGACTGCAACCAAACACTTCCTATAATTCAATATCAGTCTTTCACATCGCTGTGGAGGAATTTTAACCCACTCTTCCTCGAGAACTGCTTTAATTCAGTAACATTTGTAGGTTTTCGAGCATGAACTGCTCATTTCAGGTCCTGCCACAGCATCTCTATTGGGTTTAAGTCTGGACTTTGACTAGGCCACTCCAAAACTTTAATTTTACTTTTTTAGCCATTCTGATGTGGACTTGCTTTTGTGTTTTGGATCATTGTCTTGCTGCATGACCCAACTACGCTTCAGCTTCAGCTGACTGAAGGATGACCAGACATTCTCCTTAAGAATATTCTGGTACAGAGCAGAATTCATGGTTCCTTTAATTATGGCAAGTCATCCAGGTCCTTAGGCAGAAGCATCCCACACCATCACACTACCACCACCATGTTTGACTGTTGGTATGGTGTTCTTACTGTGGAATGCTGTGTTTGCTTTACACAAGACATTATGGGATCCATGTCGTCCAAAAGTTCCACTTGGACTCATCGTCCATAGACATTTTCCCAAAGGCTTGTGGATCATCCAGGTGCTTGGATAAATGAGAGACGAGCGCTTATGTTCTTCTTGGTTAGCAGTGGTTTCCGCTTGCTACCTCACATGAAGCCCATTTTGCCTAGTCTCTTTCTGATTGTGGAGTCATGAACACTTTTAGCTGAGGCAAGAGAAGCCTGCAGTTCTTGGATGTTGTTTTAGGATCCTTTGAGACTTCCTGGATGATTTTACGCTGCTCCTTGGAGTAATTTTGGCAGGCCGCCACCCTGGGAAGATTCACTACTGTTCCAAGTGTTCTCCATTTGGAGATTATGGCTCTCACTGTGGTTCGATGGAGTCCCAGAGCCTCAGAAATAGCTTTGTAATCCTTTCCAGACTGATAGAGGGCAACAAATTTTTTCTGATCTTTTCAGGAACTTCCTTTGATCATGGCATAATGTACTTGTTGAATCTTTGTGCTGGCAATGTGACTCTGATGGTAAGGGTCAAAATAAGTGAGGTTTATATTGAGCAGGGCTGGCTGTAATCAAGCCTGGCTGTGTTCAATCAGCTGACTCTAATTATCCCTTTAATTGGGTTGATTTAACTAGGGGCAATTACTTTTTCAACAGTGCCAGTTGGTGTTGGTTAACTTTTTCATTAAATAAATGAAATAAGTAAAAAAAGTGTTATTTGTTCACTCAGGTTCCCTTTATCTAATATTATATTTTGTCTAAAGACCTGAAAACATCCAGTGTGACAAATATTCAATAATAGAGAAAATCAGGAAGGGGCAAATACTTTTCACGCCACTGTAGTTCCTAAATGCTATCTTCTCCTTAACCTTCCCTGCCACCTCTTTTGAGAACCATAGTGGCTTTATTTATTTTGATTTGTTTATTTATTTCACACAAAGGCTTGTTGCAGCTGTGATAGCAGTTTCGATGTTTCCCTATTGTTGCTCCACCCTCCTTCTCGCCTGTTTGCTGGTGCTTTTCTAAGGCACTCTACCATTTTGCCAAAGTTAGCCCTCCTGAAGTCCAGTACCTTACCTTTCTATGGTCTTGACTTTGCAGCTGAGTTTATTGTGAACCACACTGTTTGGTGGTCACTTGTTTCAGATGTCTACCCACTTCTAGATCTGAGATCCTCTCACTGTCCCCATTTGAGAGTACAAGGTCTAAGACTGCACCTCCTGAGTGGGTTCCAACATTAGCTGTCTGAGGCATGCCCACTGTAGGGCATTGAGAATGGCCCTCGTTTCTTTGATGTGGCTGCAGCAAAGGTGCCCAGTTAACATCTGGCATATTCAGATCCCCATCAACAGTATCTCCTTTCTCTGCCATCCTAAGGATGCCTTCTATCATATCCTTGTCCATTCCTCTCCTGACATGGGGTCTGTATACAACCCTGTGCAGATTGTGGTGCCATTTCAGTCTCTAAGGTGACCCACAGTGCCTCCTCTCCTCCCGTTTACTCTTTTGTTCCATTGCTTTTATCCCTTCCTTATATAGAGAGCTACTCCTCCCCTCTTCTACCCTCCCTGTCCCTCCTGTAGGTTGTGTACTCCTGTGTGTTAACATCCAGTCATGGTTCTCTGTGTACCATGTTTCTGTGACTGCCACACTATATAGGCATCCCTCTTTCATCAAGGCCACCAGTTCAGGAGCTTGTTGCCCAGACTATGGGCATTGGTACTCATTACCTCCATTTCTTGATGGCCTTACCCTTTTGCCCCATTTCTGTCCTTATTGCCTTTGTCATTTTCTTCATTTATCCCTTCCTTTCTTCCTATTGACGTCTCTATCTTGGTGTTTATCTCACTAACTACCTTGATTTTTTGGGAGGGCTAGGAATTCCCTGCTTCTTTCCAGTGCTCTCCCTGGCTAGTTTAAATGCTTGCCAATGAAGCATTTAAACCTATCACCTAGGATATTGGTCTCTCTTAGACAGATGCAGACCATCATGCCAGTATAGGCCTGCATCATTCCAGGTGGACCCACAGTCCCAGTGAAGCCAAATCCCAGAGCTCTGCACCAGTTTTTCAACCACTGACTGAATCCTCCATAGAGGCATACACCCAATGCTTCCATTTCTGCCAAAACAGCTATTTATTTCTTCACTGTATGGCTTATTACAATTCCAGTGTTATTTTATGAATGCATTTTTATTGTTTATGCTTTTTATATTGCCCTAATGGTCACCAGGGGAATATGTATTATTTTGCAGTACTCATATTATGACCTTTGTTTTGATATATGGATTGTCACTTAAGTACAAATATTGGGGAGTTATGACTTGTTGAAGTTCCAATGTTATTCTATGGAATTTTCTTTTATTGGCTGTAAATGTTTAGGGTGTCAATACCAGTTATTCTTTCAGTACTTATTATGACCTTTCATTTGCTATATAGATTGTCCCTTAAGTACAAATACTGAAGGTGTCATGGCTTGTTAAAGTTCCAAAGTTATCCAATGAAAATTTCATTTTTTATTTTTATTGTATTTTATTTGAGTCCTAAACTTGTTAAGGAGGGATTAGGTATTGTTCTTGTACTACTCATTAGATATTTGTTTTGTTATATAGATTGTCTCTTAAATCCAAATATGGAAAATGACCACAATCATCACTTGTTTTGTCCGGAGCCTTTAGCGCTTAACAAAGACTCACTTGCAAGATCTTGGCCGTGAACTTTGCCGGGAGGAGAAATATGAGTCAGATTGCATGACTGATAGATTCAGAAACTGATTAAATCAGAAAAGTGGCATGCTTTTTCATCTCGGGGACTGCTGACAGTCAGAGAAGCAGCGGCTACTCTAAATTCATTACCTTCTGTGTGTTCTTGTGCTTTTGTTTTTCAGGCAGCTGTGTGCTAGCAGTAGTGAGAGCCTTGCAACAACAGTCACTTGCTCACCACGTAGGATATCTGGCAACAAGGAGGAGTGAGGCAGAGTCACACAGCATCATAGGGTAATAGTCAATCAGTTGGCTATATCCTTACCAGGCCAGTTTCAAACAGCTGAATGGAGATATAAATAGACTAGGGCTCCTAAGGTAGCATGGATCATGACCACCTCTTGTTTCATCCGGAGACTTCAGAGCTTAACAAACGCCACTCTCAAGATCTCGACCGCAACTTTGCAGGTGAGGAGAAATATCAGACAGAAGGCAAGACTGATACATTCAGGGACTGATTAAATCAGAAAAGTGGCAGGCTCTTTGATTTTGGGAGACTGCTGACAGTCGAGAGGAAGCGGCTATTCTAGTTCACTACCTTCTGTAATTTCTCACCCACCCACTCAGAAGAAGTCCTATTTTTATAGGCACCAAACTTGATTAACAGCAGTACTTCCTGGATGAGAACAGGAAGTGAAGAAGTGGAGTCCACAACAAGAACTCCTCCATTATTGTTACACACTAACTCCCTCAAAAAAAAAAAAAAATTTCAGAATAAATGGTAAGTTGTAAGGGCTGTGGGCACTCATCTTCCAGAATCTGCTCTGGAGGATGGGTCAGTGTACTATTTGTAAGAGTCTAAAGGATCTCAGAGTTCAGCTGGAAGCAGCATGGAGAAAGAAATAAAGTCTGTATCACCAGCTAAACTGGAGTTCAAGTGATCGACATCCTCTCCTCCAGAGACCCACTGGCCCTAGAGGGTGGAGTGTGGTGGGTCGGGGGGGAAGTTACAAGAAAGACCACATAGCATCTGTTCGGACCAATTTCATTCTGACAGACAATTGCATTGTGCCTCTGGAGAAGACAAGGATCCTGACTCATCAGGAGAACACTTAAGCGGGAGGAGGGGACTAAATGTAAAGGAGAGATGGCATCCAAAGGCTTCAAGGAAATAAGTGAGGGTTCTAGGAGTAAGCAAATTCTTGTCCTGGGGACTCAATGATCAGAGTAGAATCCCACCTAAGTAAAAGTACATAACCTAAGGTGATGGCTAAATGCCTCCCTGAGAATTGACATGGCAACATAGAAACATAAAATTTGATGGCAGATAAGACCACTTGGTCTACCTAGTCTGCCATTTCCCTACCTATGGATAAGCTGCAGATCCTAGTTAACCAACAGCTCTTCCTCCTACCCCCACTAAAATTGCCTCATGTCTGTCTGATGCATTCTTTGAATTCCCCACTGTTTTGGACTCCACGACCTCCTCAGGAAGGCTGTTCCATGCATTCACAACCCCTCTGTGAAAAATACTTCCTCACGTTACCTCTGAGCCATCCCCCTCTATCTTCAAATTGTGCTTCCTTGTTCTTGCGCATCTCTTTTCTGAAAGATGCTACCCTCTTGGACTTGGTTGATTCTCCTGAGGTACTTGAAAGTTTCTATCATGTCCCCTCCCTCCTTTCCTCGAAGGTATACATATTTAGCTCCTTTAGTGTCTCTTCTTATGTCTTCTGGTGCAGACCCTGCAGCATTGTGGTTGTCCTCCTCTGGACAGCCTCCACCATGTCTATGTCTTTGCTGAGATGGGGTCTCCAGAACTGCATGCAGTACTCCAGATGAGGTCTCACCAACTTTCTGTACAGAAGCATAACAACTTCCTGTTTTCTACTGGTGATGCCTCTCCCTATGCATCCCAGGATCCCCACAGTCCTCCTTACAGCCTTCTCACATTGCTTGCCCACCTTTACGCCATGTGATATAACTACCCCTAGGTCCCTTTCAATTTTTGTTGTTGTCAGTATATCACCCCCATTGTGTACTATTCCTGGGTTTTTGTTTCCATGTGCATTACTTTGCACTTCTTGCATTGAATCTAAGCTGCCATACATTTGACCATTCCTCCAACCTTGCCATGTCCCATCTCATCCTTTCCACCCCACCTTGTGTATCAACCCTGTTGCAGATCTTTTGTCATCTGCAAAGAGACATACTTTTTCCTTCAGTCCCTCTGCAAAGTCACTTATAAAAGACATTAAAAGGACTGGTCCAAATACCTGAACCTTGCGGTACCCCACTAGTAGCCCCTTTCTCCATTTACTATTACCCTCATGTCCTGTTGTCCAGCCAATGTTTTACTCCACCTACCACCCTGGGACCTAATCCCAGGCTAGTTAATTGTTTATTAATCTTTGTGCAGGACTGTGTCAAATGCCTTGCTAAAGTCTAGGTAGACCATGTCCACAGTCCCTCCCTGGTCAACTTCTTTGGTAAACCAGTCAAAGAAATTAATTAGATTCTTCTGATATGACCTTCCCACTGTGAATCCATGCTGCCTTGGGTCCTGTGCCCCACTGGCTTCTAAGCACGTAACAATTCTTTCCTTCAGAAGTGATTCCATCATTTTCCCTATCACTGAGGTCAAACTGACAGGTCTGTAGTTTCCTGTCTCTGTCTTACTTCCACTGTTGTGAAGGGGAATCATATCCACTCAGTAGGCTGGTGTACAAAGCAGAGAAAGGTATCAATGTTCTGATTCATCTTGGTACTAATGACCTTTCAGCCAGGACAGTGGAAGAAACCAAGCAGAATTTTATTAAGCTGGGGAATGGTTGGAAGCTCGAATGACCTCCCTGACATTCTCAGAGATCCTTCCGTGTGGGGCAAAGGGATTGTACAGACAAAATCAGGAATAAGGACATGAATGAATTCAACACTTGGTTACAAGGATGGTGTTGTGAAAAGGATATCACGTCATAGGCTCATAAGGGGCTTCAAGGAGAGGAAACCTTTCAGGCTTGATGGACTTCACCTAACCAATGAGAGGGTGAGTGCACTTGGACAGGAATTTGACGTACATCTTGACCATTTAAACTAGGTGGGGGAGTCCAATGCTAGAAACCTATTAGACATTGCACTATTGACAGGAACTTAATTTGTTACTCCACCCAAAACAGGAATTTCTTACCCATGATCTAGGAGAATGTGTTGGGAACAGAGGAAGACCACAGGGAACTGGCAGAGGTCCATGCAACCACAACCTAGATGGAGGAACCAAAAGTAGGCAAAAAAAAGCAAGGTTACCAGAATATGGAAAGGGGTGTGCATCAACAGCAGAAGCCTAGATAACAAAAGAAGTGACCTGAAAGGCAATGATGGTAGAGTCCCGAGTAGATCTGGTAGCCATCACAGAGACTTGGACCTTGGAGAAAAATGACTGGGATGTCTCAGTCCTGGGCTATGCCCTATTCAGACAGGATAGAAGGAAGGGCAGGGTGGTTAGGGTTGCATTATATGTAATGGATGGGATAAACACCATCTCAGTAGCCAGCAACAAAAAGAATGTGTGGAATCCCTGTGGACGCAACTCAGCTCAGCATCAGGTGGAGAGGATCTACTTAAGTGTGGTATTCCAGCCTCTGGGGCAGGCTAAGAGAAGGGACAAGGAGCTCCTAGGGAAATCAGAGAAGTAACACTAAAAGGGGATGCAGCGGTGGTAGGAGACATGAATATGCCTGATGTTGACAGTGGCATCTCAGTGGCTGGCTCTATTAGAAGTCAAACGTTAGCTGAATCCCTGCAAGACTGCCTACTTACACAACTAGTTATTGCCCTGACTAGGCTGGACACCATTCCTTACATCAGTAGTGAGGAAACTAATGGAAACCTTGCTAAAATAAGACTTGGTAGAGTACCTAGATAAGAACAGTATTCAGAATGACAGGCAACATGGGTTCATTGCAGGAAGGTCATATTTTTGGACTGGGTGACTAGGGAATTAGACCAAGGCCACCCACTGGACCTCCTCTACTTTGATTTCTGTAAGGTCTTTGATTCAGTGCTGCACAACCACCTGCTGAAAAAAATTGGAGGACCTGGGTGTAGACAAGAGCATAGTCAGGTATGTAGGAATTGGCTTAGGGACAGAAAACATAGAGTGGTGATCAATGGGTGAGGTCAGACAATGGCAGATCTACTAGTGGAGTGCTCCAAGGCTCAGTGTTGGGGCTTGTCCTGTTCAATGCATTTATCAGTGACATTAGCATAGGTATTCAGGGCAAAATTGCCCTATTCATGGACTATACCAAACTAGGAGGAAGAGTTGACTGCAAAGTGGTGATTAGGGACCTTCAGAAAGACCTACCAAGGCTGAAAAGATGGTCTAACATCTGGTAGTTGAAGTTCAATGCAAAAATAAAATGCAAGGAGATGCATTTGGGTAAGGAAAGACCAAGGACAGAATACTGGCTCAGTGGAGTCCAGCTCTAGTGCAACACAGGAAGAAAAGGACCTAGATGTCATCATAAGTGATACCCCTAAAAGGTCAACCAATGCAATACTGCTTACAGTAAGGACAGCAGAATGTTGGGGTACATAGGGAGAGGTTTTGACAGCAGGAGATGGGAGGTAGTACTACCATGTGACAAGTCCTGGTAAGATCCCATTTGGAGTACTGTGTCCAGTTCTGGAGTCCACATCTTAAGAAAGGTTAGAATAGGTTGTATACCATCCAGAGAAGGGTTACCAAGATGATGCAAGGCCTCCAAGGGCACTCATACGAGGAATGTCTAGAAGCCTTGAACATGTTCTCACTGGAGGCAAGGAGGAGATAGGGACTTGATTGAGAGATACAAGTTCCTGAGAGAATAAGCAAGGTGCTCCAACACTGACCTGTTCAACAGAGTCACGAATCTATCACTAAAGGGCACGAGGAAGAAGGAGGTGGACTTCAAGAGGAGATTAGACAGCACTGTTTTACAGAAAGAGTCAAGGAACCATGCAATAGGCTACTAGCTGAGGTGTGGATGCAAAGACTGTGACATCATTGAAGCTAGAGTTGGACAGGGTTAAAGCATGATCAAAATCAATCGGACAGCTAGTCACATAAAGTGTAAGGGGTGGTCCTGGGGTCTGAGTAGGTCTCGGGAACTTATGGGCAGATTAGATGGACCTTGATCTCCTTCTGTTGACACTTTTCTATGTATCTATGTTTATATTGAAGGAGTCATGGTTGTTGTAGTTCAAATGCATACATGTGATGTCTCCGCTTTGGCCAGGAGAGTCCTGTTTTTAACTAAACTCCCGCCCCCTGCACAGGAAAGCAAATCTCCTGCTTTACACAGTTAAAAAAAATCTGCATTTGCAGTCCGTGCATTTATTGATCTGCTTTATCGAGCCTTGACTGGGCTTCTTGCCCTAATGCAGCTCAGTGGATCTCCTTGCTCCCGCACTCTACTGGCCACCGCCTCCCAAAACAAGCATCCAGCCCGGACTGAGCTTCTCTCCTGTGGCAGCTCTGGCGGATCTTCTGCCGGACGCGCTCTGCTGGCTTCCTGCCTCCTGAACAAGGTAACGCCTCTCCGGGCAAACATAATTCTGGCCACAGGGACAGGACAGTATAAAACAACTTCCTTATTTGAACAGTTACTGAAGTCCTTGATCCAAAACTGTTTACACTTTCTTTTTGTTTTATTCAAGCAGATCAAACAGATCAAACAGCAAGTCACATAAATTCATCAAAATTAGTTTATCAGAAGAAAATGCTTTATCCTGTAGTTTATAACCACAATAAATACTTATGTTAAAATCAAATACCACAATCACCTCATTAGACTGTCTCTTTAAACACAGCTTTAATTCCTTGATTTCTGCCTTTGTGTCTGGCTGCTGCACAAAACATTAAATCCCTTAATTAATTGTTCATAATCAAACTGTTTATTATTTGAATCCAAAAGCAACTGAAATATAACAATACCTATTGTTTTTAGACAAGTTTCTGAAGATAACAAAGTTTGTTTTTATTTAGTGTATCAGCTTTTAAAAGAAGACAGCAACACACTTACTTTTAACTGCTGTTTAACTTAGTTAATGTTAGTTTACTTAATGTTTTATCTATTATATATAAATTTTTCATTACTTAATGGCCAACTTGGTGCATTTATGCATTCTCCTCTTAAAAGGCAAATCTCCCTCCTAACTTCACAAAATCTCCTCCTCGCATAGTTTTATATTATCCCATGTATGCAAATGTGGGAAAAAACTAAGGCCAATTTTTTTCATATGAAGGCATCCTTTTCATATGAATGAAAAAAGCATATGAAGAAAGGATGCTTTCATGCAATAAAGAATTGATACAAGCTAAGTCCAAATTATTTTTTCATACTGAAGGCATTCTTTTTCATATGAGTGAAAATGCATATAAAAAAGAATACTTCATGTGAGAAAACAATGGAAAAATACTGAGTGCAAATTCTTTTTGTATGAAGGCTTCTTTTTCATATTAATGAAAAACATACAAAAAGGATTCATTCATGTGAAAAACGAATGGAAAAAACCTAAGTCCAGATTACTTTTTCATATAGAGGTAATTCTTTTTCATATGAATGAGAAAAGCATATGAAAAAAAAAATTGGCTGATGAAAAAGAGTTTTAAATGTTACAAAAAGACATTTCTTGGGCGGTCCGTGGTTGAGGGTTGAGGCTCTGATGCCACGCCTCATGCCACACCGTGACCCAGATTTGGGAAAGAGCACAGACCGCTGGGGGTGGGCAGGAGGAGAAGGATTAAGCATCCAGAGGACAGCTCTACTTGTCCGGGGGTTCAGCAGTTGGTGCTAGTCTGGCCCCTAGCAGTGGCTGGGGCTGGCACACCAACACTGCAAGATGGGGGATCAGGAGTGGCACAAGCACTTGATGGCACCATGCTCAGGAGCATGTGTGGTGCTGTCCCAGGTGTCATTGCATACACCACCCTGGCAACAAGGAACATCAGGAAAAATTGCCTGCAAAGGATGAAGGGAACTCACAGGCCTTGCACCAGGCCAGCCACAACACAGGAATACATGATCCAGCCTGAGGGAGGGCCCTTCTCTGACCCCACCGGGAGGGTAAGCCCTGGGGCCACTACTGTGCTGGCTGGTGGATGCTGGGGTGATGAGGCTGGGTTCCCCTAGATTGAGAGGGCTGTGAGAGCAGGAGCATAAATAATCACACAAAAAAAAAGACATTTCTGGATAAGTTATCCACAAAACAAGTACAGAATCCACCTAAGGGGCCTGATGTGCAAGATGCATGTGTTGGTGTGTGCATAGGATATAATTTTTGTGGGTTTTGAATTTTTTTTTTAAAAGGAAGCAAGATACCAACCATACGGAACAGTAACTTTTCATCACAAAAAGGATTACCCCCATACAAAAAGCATCCTTTTCTTATGAACCAAATTATTTTTTTCCAAAACAGCTATCCATAAGACTGAAGTAAGTATGCTCTGAACTGAAATTTCAAAATTTAATAAGTTTAGAACACAGTAATATTTTTTTTACCAAACCATTGAAAGGCACATCTGTGCAACAAGCCCTTTCTACACTGAAAATTTCAGATCGAAATTCGAAACATCTCGATCCTAAGCGATGACAAAACCCCAGCAAAAACAGCAATTTTTTAAACTTTTTCATTGTCCTTATCTCAGAACCGAATATCCTACCAGAACGAAACTTTGACACATCAAGAGAGCTTCCCCAAGACTGTATATGCAACATTTTCTGCAAATCCATTGAAAGATTGTGAAGATATTAAAGTGCAAATTTTTGAGGTTAAACATAGAAACCACTGCTCAACCTTACTGTAATGGTGCTACTGCACCACTATAATACAGATGATAGAAAGCTTTAGTATATTTTGCTAACAAACAAATATATACATATTCTGAGTCTGTTTATCAATTAGATATTATGTAAGATTAGCAATATATATAAAACTGGTTATCAGAAAATAGTAAATTCTGTTCCATTAAGGAACAACCATACTCAGTCTCTAGTACCTTAGCTACAGTACAGGTACTTTCCACAACTCTTCTCGTCGCTACTTCTTTTACAATATATATCATTAGTGACCAAAATATATTTGTGCTAAAGAACGTTTTTCTGTAATAAGTAGTGTGACCTAACTGGGAGTTAAAGACCCCAGGAATACTAAAATATGATTAATAATAAAGAAGTATTAGTTACTATTATATGATGTGTTTCAAATGCTTAGCATTGGCTAATACTGCACCATTAATTCTTTCCATCCAGAAACATTTAACAGAATTTTACCACCATTTTGCAGGCATCTTTTACCTTGTTAAAAGTACTTATGTGCCATTAGTTGCAGTATGAATGTCACTGTAAACCCCTGCACACCTCTTAACTCTTATTAAATTTGCATAGCACTACACTAAGAATTTTACACTCAAATTTACCTTTGCTCAGGAAAGCTTAACAATGTTTCTCATAATTTTAAAGCTATTTCTGGACATACAAACTATTAAAACATTGAACTAACTTGATCAAAACATCCCTTAAGACTAGGCATATGGAGCAAACTATTCTAAGATGTTATAGTCTTTAAAAGAAAAAGTGCTATACATTCTGGCCATTTGTTCAGAATTTTGAAGGTAAGTGCTATGCATTTTAGTGTTGAGAGGTTGAGAAGTATGTGCCTTAACAAAATTGATACTCTAGTCTACATCACTGCTAGACAAGAACAGTAGTTTGCTTTGAAACTTTCAAACTAATGTAACTTGATGCCTGCTCTTAATAGATTACAGGGCAACAGGCAACAGATGAAGTTATGTCTGTGCAATAAACCCAAGAACAAGTGCCAGTAGACATTAGTCGGCACTTAGAGGTTAATGAAATACTGAGGGAAAGGGCTACATCTCTCTGAGCTCAAGTGGAAGGTGTAATTCAATTGTTATTATGTTAAACAGAAGAATATTTTCATGCTGGCAATGATTCCTGAAACAAATGATTCTGTTTAGCATTTTAATTATTTCACTTTCTCTTTGGGGACTAGAACATGCACCCAGTCAAAATTAGATTCATTTAGGCATGTAATAATAAACCTAATTTACATGAATATTTTTACTCAGCCTCAATATAGTTTGATCCTATCAAGTGAGTTTACAATGAATTATTGGAAAAACTTATTTCATAATTGGAAGGCTTGGCCTGTAGTTCAGTAGACAGGCAGCCAGCCACTCCACTTCCTGAGCTATATAAGCAGTTCCTCTCAGCCTCCTTCTGAAACACTTTTTCTGGAATAGAGAGTGTGAATGGCCAAAACCAAACTAACACAGTTGCACAAGCATGACACTATACTGGCTGCGTGAGGCCATTGAAATAATAGATACATTGTACACACATGATTAAACTGTATTGGGTTTGGAATTTTAAAGACTGAGTCAGAACATTCTCTCAACCCTGCAAAACTGATCTCTTTAGAACTGAACTACCTACAAATAAGCAATAATAAATGGTAGGATGTAGGGTTACTATTCCGAACTACCTGCCAGGTGCATTGTCAAGCACAAGGTTTGTATGCCAGTGCCTTCACCCACCTGGAAGCGTGGTTCAGGAATAGTAACCAACACCTAGAGTGGTTTACTATGTTTATAAAATGGGTAATTAACCAAAATAATAAAAAGCAATTACAGCAATTTTAATACAATTAATTGGGCCCTATGCACTACTGGGCAGGAATTATGTGCTGAAAGTGCATATCACATCCACGTAGGACCACACCTGCAGATAGGTGCACATGGTCAGTATTCACCTTTGGCTGCCACCTGTCTATGACACCACTACCATGGCAAGCAGTTCTCCACAGGGCAGCAGGGGCAGAGTCACCCTCCCGAGTGTACATACAGTGGGATGCTTGCCTCAGCTGCAGGCTGTCTAACTGCTGCTGGGAGAGTGCCGCTATAGGCAGTGTGCTCCCAGAAGCAGTTAAAGGCCAGCAGCCAAGGCGGTGTGGTGGGGGGCTTTGCCACTGCCCATCCATTCCTGCTGCACCACCGGTAGGTATCTTGCCATGGGGGGTCAGTGCTGTGGGTGGGTGAGGGACCACCAGCCACTGGACAGCACAGTTTCAGCAGGGAACCAGGTGGGGTCTTGTTTGCATGCTGCAGGGCACCTGTGTTTGTGGGGGCTGTCTTGAGCAACAACAGGGTTAGGGCTGTGATGGGTCAGGAGCAGGGGTCTGCATCTGGAGTCCAGGATGGGGCACTGTGGTGTCGGGGGTGGTGGATCCCTGCTACCCCATGGATGAGGTTGACATGAGCTGGGGGTATGGCAGTATGGGACACATGGGCACCACCTGATCGGCAGCCCCAGCCCCTGTTCTGTCCAGTGGGCTCAGGTAGCATGGGGAGGGGGTCAATTAGGTCCCACCATGCACATCGGATGATTCCATGGGGGGCACAGTGGGTTATGGCAGGGTCTAATCTGGCATAATCTGCACCCTACTGCACCCTGTGCAGCATTGCGACTTTGTGCACGCTGCATTTTTTATTTTTTTTTAGTTGTTTAACCAGGAGTAGCACTAAGCTGAAAGCTTTTTACAGGAGCAACCTGGGAGCACAGCCGGTTAAGTGACTTGCTCAGGGTCACACAGTATGCAAGTGGAAGCTGTGAGATTCAAATCCAGGTCTGGTCTGCTGGATGTCACCAGATTTGCAGCTCAGAGCCTTAAACCACTGTGCTTTACTGCCTCCTAGCTTCCCCCACCCACCCCAATGCATTACAGTCTGCGATCCAGGGGTTCGGATATGTAACAGATGCACACCCCTTGATGACTGCTGCAGACACCACTCCATGGCATTCAGACATAGTGATGCCAATGGGCCCACTTACACAGCATGTGCATAGTGCCCGTTATGTCTAGAATGATTTTTCAATAGGAAACTGAAAAAGCTGCCCTCTTACAGGAGTAGCCAGGCTGTAGTCTGCAACCTAATCCTTCATTTGTATTCAAACATTTTGATAAAATATGCCTTAACTCAGCTGGCATGTATATCAATGTGCCATAGACAGCATGCACCTATGTTTGGACCTTCAGTTTTTGAAATCCTTGTTCCCCTGCCTCTCTATACTGTCTCTCTTAGGCCACTATAGGGTTAAGTTTAGTTATCTTCCTGCAGTTCTTCTCAGTGATAATTTCAGTTAAAATACATACTGTATATTCTTTGCAAAAATTTTGTTAATGCACCAGTTAGGGTAACTTAATGCCACAAATGTAGAGAATGTGAGTTAGGCTTTCCAAGCCTAACTCTCCACCCCATCATGCAAGCAGCAAAAGGGAAAAATAATTACAGTTTTGGGCCTCCTGAGTCTTGGCGAATCAGTAGTGGGATCTTCCTTGGGGTTTCAATCTAATGCTCACCCTCCCTACAGCCAGCAGCCTCCTGTCTGAAGCTTCAAGCTTCTGGCTCTAGCTAGTGCTTCATAGTGATATACTCTTCAAAGGTAGAAAAGTATGTCTTGCCACATGTTGTTAATACAATTTTTGTAGCTTTGTTTATGCAGGATAATGTTTTTCCTTTGTGCTGCTTGAGAGGTGGTGGTGGTGGGGAGTTAGGGTTGGAAACCCTACCACCAAGTTTCCCTACTTTTGTGGCATTAATTTACCCTAACTGGTGCATTAACAAAGTTTTTGCAATGAATTTCTTTTTAAGATAGTGGGATCATATTCTCCTTCATGCAGGAGATATGAAGACTCCATCCAGCAACAGAAGTTTCTGAGCAGCGATGGATGTAAAGAATTCATGGGGCTGTGTGGTGAGCTGCAGAAGCCCATGGCCCTCACCAGCTCAGCTCACCAGCACAGCATCGCAAAGCATACCCACTAGGGTCAAGACTGGCATTACAGACAAAGGTTGTTAAGTTATATATATTTTTTAATTTTGACCCCAGATTTTCAAAATACTCCTTTTATGTTTCACCTTACAAACATCAAATGTACCATTTATAGTATATTATCTGAAATGTCATTTCACACCAGAACTGTGAAACATGTCTTGTGGGGTGTAAAAGGTGGTGAGGAAAATGGCTGTTGAACATTTGATGTCAAAATATTGAAACTAGATGATGTTATGAGCGAACATTGAAATACTTCAATGTTCTCTCATAGTCTGAGCATTTACCATATTTTTGCACTTCATTTTCAGTATAATGTTCTTATTACTCCGTCTCATGAACATCGTTTGAAATTTTTAAATCCCGTGAAATGTCATTCTGCCATTGAAACATCATCTCATGCTACAGGTGAAAAACACATTTTGGCCAGAATTTAGAAAATAATATCTTGTCACATTCATGAGGTCATATGAAAAATGACTATGCTGAAATTTTGGCATCAGAAAATTTAAAATTACCAAACTTATGGCGATCATAGAAAATGTCAACAAATTAACATAATTTTGCCATTTTACATATTTTGACCCCAAATTTTCAACATAGCCTTCTTATCACCCTACCTCATGAACAAGAGTTATGAAAATTTATAAATCTGCCCTAATAGGTGATTTTGCTAAACAACCATGAAATCATCTTTTGAGTCTGATTTGGATAATTCCACCATAACTGGTCATGAGGCGGGTCCCACAAAGGTCATGTTTAAAATCTGGGTCAAAAATACAAAACTGACAAAGGTATGCATCAAAGATCAACCCCATCAAAATACATTGAACTGCACTTACCTTAGTTTCTCATAGAAACATAGAATTTGATGACAGATAAGGACTGCTTGGCCCACCTAGTCATAGTATAGCTGACAGTTCTGGCAGCAGGAAGTGTCTTCAATCAGAGAGTGGATCTATGCTGTGGGACATTTTCAAGTGAGAGGGTATGTGGAGGGTGCTCTGCAGTGTGAGGTGGTGGGTGCTGAGTGGGATGTCAGGGTTGAGAGATCAGATTGGCAAGGGACCATCTCCTTTATTACAGGAAAAAAGAACAACAACAAGGGATGGTTTTCTTCTTTACAGGTGTACAGGGACCTGACAGGGATAGTCCAACACTGGGGATTGGGCACCAGTGTCAGGCTACTGTTAGACAGCACTGAGGGTGGGCTCCTTGCTGTAGCCACCTACAACATGGGAATTGGGCAGGTTAACCAGAGGAGGGGTTAAGGCAAGCAGTACCTGGGGTGGGCACTTTGGTCCACTTAAAAATAATTAAACTGACAGATAGATAGATAGATAGATAGATAGATAGATAGATAGATAGATAGATAGATATAATAGTAGTGAAACACTTTTATTTATACAGGCTCATATTTATTTAATAATTACACCATTAGGGTAAAATGCAGTTTACATGGTACTCCTGTAGGTGTTTCCAATAGTCAAAGTTGCACATTCAAATTATCAAAATACACGTAAGGAAGTAGCATTACACAAGATTTTACAACAACCATTCTGCAACAAACAATGAATGGGCAATTTTCAACAGTAATCAACACCAGGCAACAACAGACATGGCCCATGGAGCAAACATACCTACAAACATATAACATATTATCTAACATTACAAGTACAGGTATGACATTAATTCTGTTTTAGGAGAATAGATAGACAGATAGACAGACAAAGAGAGATAGAAAGAACAGGGATCAGCGGCACACTACTGTCACTGCAGCCAACAGCAGGACTCCAGCTGAGGATGCAGAACTCAGAAAGCTCCACTGTTCTCATACACAGAACACGGATGAGTGGCTCCTCTGGATAAGCTGGGCACCCTGGATTTGGGAGAGCTCAGAAAAGATGATTCCAGAATAAAAAAAGCAGCAGAATCTAGCTAAATGGGTCCCATTTAGTTAGGTTCAGGTGTTTGTTTTTGAAAAGAGACAAGTTTTATCCATTTTCTATGTTTGTGAATTTAAAAGGAGAAAAAAAAAACGATGGCTGTCTTGATTGGTACTTTTTGACCACAGGAGATAAATAATGAAAATAAGCACTTGTGAATTTTTTTTTAAACAGTTGAACTTGAACATAAACTTAAAAAGCATTATAAATCTGAAACGGTATAATATTTTTAAACAAACCTTCAAAAGGCACACCCTTGGCTCAGGCCCTTCAAACCTGAAAATTCCATGAAAAATGTCACACTATTTAGGTTGTAATTGAGAGCAAAAATATGCAATGTTAAGTATATTTTTTCTCTCCTTTTGTGCTCCATATCTCAACAACTGTACAAGATGCCATAATGAAACTTTGTGAGACACTGACAACCTGACAGCACATGCCAAATATTATGCTATTTCATCAAATGATGGCAAAGTTATTAAGGTGCAAAACTGGGATTTACCATTGAACAGCCAACTCAATCTCTAACTGTAGAGGCGCTACCACCCTATAATATATTTAGTAGACCTAGCTGGCCTTGAGGTCTCCTTTGCTGAGGTCTCTCTGCTGCAGTGAGAAAGTAAGAGACAGAGCAGAAACAGTTTCAAATCACCAGTCATAAAGGCCTCTAGCCCCTGTGAAGGAGCAACAGAATGTTTAATACTCCTCTTTTGACGAGACTGTCCACTCTCCTGAGGTAACTGTAAAGTTAACTGCCTGTTAAGGGAACTCTTGTCCTTATTGAGAGAGATTGGTTTTATTTTCATTGTGTGGCAGTTGTGATGTTTATTCTGACATGGAGCAGTAATTGTTGCTTAAGGTGCTTTTACATGCAAGTGTCCTGAACTGGGGTAAAGTTACCTTGCTGGACCATTACAGCCCATTCTGTTCTGTGCTCCAATTTACATGTGGCTCCTATTTTGGCAAATCTGCCTCTCTGTTAGGTCTTTTTTATACCAGCATTCCATGATCCAAACTGTTTTACTCAGGAGGTGATGGAACCTCCTGATTACACAATGGGATGTACTGGCACATATTGGCAAACCATGTCAGGCAGAGAACGCTGCTTTTGATGAACGCTTACTGTGGTAGCAGAAGAGATCCGCTTTAACATGAACAGAGGTAATGTTACACTGGTTCTGTAATGGTCATTCCATTACAGATACCGGTGAGTAAAATTGCCTTTAGGGACAGAGACTCTGTGCTGGTTAAAGATGGAATCATATCTGTCCACTCCATCCAAGGGATCAGGATTTTAAACTGTAAAACCATGGGGCCAAAAGATCTGTGTGCACTCTTCTGAGGAAGCAGGATTTAAGCAATTTAAACTGCCAAACAGGAACAGAGCAGGAACAGTCCATTGGGCTTCTCTGTACCATTTATGGAAGCAGGATTTAAATGTTTGAAATGGGAAGCACAGAAGAAATTTCTTCATACTTACCATAAGTTCCTTTTCTGTTAGTGCCGACATTGCCAATGGGATTCAATACTGATGGATTATGTGCACCCTACTAGGGAAATAGCACAGCCCAAGGCTGTAATCAGAATAGAATCCTGGGCACCTGAACATTTCAGACAGTACCAACTCTCCAGTCACTATTGTCCATGCAGTGCCTCTAAATATGGAAAATAAATATATCCTCCGAGACCATATGGGACATCTTGACATGAAAACACACATATCAGCTGCCTACATAAAGGCCTCATCACCTCAACTATTTTCATAGACCTGGCAAAGGCCTTTGACACTGTCTCCCATGCACTCCTCCGGACAAGCTCTCTCTTACTGGGCTGTCTACCAAGGCCACCAGCTGGTTCCACTCCTACTTGGTAGGCAGGTTCCAAATCTGTCAAAATTGGTAACTCCTCATCTACCTGACTCCCAGTCACCACTGGAGTCCCCAAGGCTCAGTCCTAGGTCCACTCCTTTTCTCCATCTTCCTAAATGACCTGCCCTCGGCCTGCCCACACACATCCATCTACATGTATGCAGGCGATACGGTACTGTATACATCAGGCCCCTCGACTGCTGATGTTCAACCAGGCTACAGCAGAACTTCAGTGATGTTCAGTTCTGGTTTGTATAAATCAGCTATTTCTCAATGCCAAGAAGACAGTCTCAATGACCTTCGGCACGAGGCAGTGACTCTCATCGCCTCCACCATCTCCTCCTTCCATACCCTGGATGGGACTACTCTGGAGGCTTGCTCCTCCTTTAGATACCTCAGGGTCTGGCTTGACCAGCACCTCAACATTTCTGTACATGTTGATGCCATCCACAAAAGCTGCACCCCAAGTTGGGTGCCCTATTTCACAACCATGGTTGCATCCCGCTGTCAGCCCACCACGCCCTTGTACAGAAAATGATTCTCCCTATCTTTGACTATGGGGATATAGTCTACAGTGCCACTCCCAAGTCCACTTTAGCCGGACTGGACACCCTATTTCACTCTTTCTGCCATTTTGCTCTTGTCTGTTCTCTGTTTTCACGCCACTCTCTCTACTGGACTCTCAAACTACCCTCGCTCCAGGACTGTAGACAGTCCCACTGTGCAGTCTCATGGCCAAGTTCTGATCCCAGTCCTTGCCACCTTATCTCGCAACTGCCCTAGCAGCCCAGTCCCTCCAGTATACCACCTCAGAAATGTTGACACCCGCCTCCTGGATGTGCCGTGCATGTCCTCCTCTGCTGGTCAGGCAGCCTTCAGACATCGCATGCCAAAACTGTGGAACTCCCTCTTAGCTGCTATCTGGCTTGTGTCACCAACTCAGCAACTCAACCCTCTCATCAAGCTCATTTCTCCTCCACCTGTGCTTGTGGCTAACTGTCTAGGCTATATGTAGGCTGTCATTGATAAACTCCTGATATGTCTAAGTGCCTAGTCTGCATTCCTATTGCATGATTTCAATTTGTTGTTACTATGTCTTTTGTTGCCTCAATATCCTTGCATTCTGCTGTATCAAACTTTTACTTAATTGTTATATTCGTTGTACTACCATCCATTTTGAATTTTGTATATCGTATCCCCACTATCCCATCCCAGGATGCACCTGTAATTGAGCAGTACTCTGCTCAATGTGCCTTCCTGGTAAAACTTTTAAATAAATAAATACATAGATAGAACTTTAATCATGATAAAATACAATAATCAGTCACATACCTCATCACATGGTGGCGGTAAGAAATCAAGGCTCTCCTTTCAATTCTCCTATCAAGTGGAAGATCTTTGCAGTATCGGATCAACTAGAACAGACTCATCAAAGGAACTAATGCAAATGGATAACACTGGGAAAAGACTGCAAACAGTGTAGCGCACCTGTAACTAAGGTGGCACCCTTAGTTAACATCAAATCAAACCTATTAAACTGTGTGCTAGGAGCCAACATTCTAATGTGGGACTGCTTCTCTCTTTGTTTTTGTTTTGCATATCTATATAATTACAAGTGCAGCAGGTAAACTATAGAGGGATGTCCAGACAGACTTAGAATCAGAGTCTTTTAATAAAAGAATGAACATCCCAATGCTGGCATACTGGACCATATTCTCCCTCAAGGGCAAGGCTCCTGAGAAGCTCAATTGACAATGTTGGAGCTAACAGAAAAGAAAATTATGTAAGTATGAAGAAATTTCTTCTTTCTGTAGCACTCAACACTGTCAATCAGATTCAGTACTGATGGGTTTTAGAAGCAGTACCCAAGGAAACCTGGGTGGGGCAGAATAATGTGCCATACATCATCTGCATATAGGAAGGAATTTACTGTACCTACTAACTGCCCTGTAAAACTCTGCTACCAAAGGCTGCATCAGTAGAACTTTGAACATCCAATCTGTAGTACTTGGTGAATGTGGATGGAGGACAACTTAGCTGCCTTGCACACTTCTAAAATAGAAATCTCACCTTTTCTGCCCAGGAGGTGGCCATAGTCCAGGAAGAGTGAGCCTTGATGAGAGCCAGAGGCCTCTTCTTTTCTGTGATATAAGCCTTGGCAATGTATGCTCTCTACCACCTAGTCAGGGTGGTCTTGGAGGATTTTGTTCCTTTTGGCTGCTCTGAAAAGAATGAACAACTTATTCAATGTCCGCAACTCAGCAGTTCATCTAAGGTATGTCCTAACAGCCCCTCACAAATCTAACTTGTGCAATTCCTTCTCCTTTGGGTAAGTAGATTGTAGACAGAAAGATGGGAGATAGATTTCCTGGTTCACATGGAAGGCATGGGAACCTTCGGAATGTAAGACAGAACTGTTCTGAACACCACTTTGTCGTTATGCATGATGAGGTAAGGTTCTTTGTGATAAAGCTTGGAGCTCACCAGTCTTCCTGGCTGAGCATCTAGCAACTAAAAAACACAACTTGTAAGACAACACATCTGACTGTGCCGATGAAAGCAGTTGAAAGGCTCTTTACAAAGAGCATTCAGAACCAGATTCAGATTCCATTGAGGAACAGAGGATCGGAACAGAGGTTGACTCCTTCTGACAGCCCACATAATACAAATAACCTCCCAGTTAGTCCCTAAGGATGAACCAAGGAAGCCCCAAGGCCAACACCTGATCTCTCAAAGTGCTCAAAGCTAAACCTTTCTCCAATCCTTCCTGCAGAAAATCTAAATATGTGGAACCATGGCTTTAGAAGGCTGGCTATCTTTTCCTCTGGCCCAGGCCAAAAATGTGATCATATATGAGCATAAGCTTCTGATGTGAAACTCTTTCTGGCAGCCATCAGGGTGTCCACTACCTTCTTAAAGAAACCATGTTTCAGGAGTCTCCTCTTTCAGGAACCAGATCATGAGCTGCATAGCTTCCGGATTTGAAACAGAATGGGACCTTGGGAGAGAAGGTCCTCCCCACCAGAAATCAAAATGTTGCATGTTGAGCCACATTAACCAAGTCTGAGAACCACAGCCTTCTGGGCCACTCTGGAGCTATCAGATGAAAGTTTCCTCTTGAGTGCCTTATTTTTGAATGACCTTGGTGAGGAGTGGCAGAGGAGGGAAGGCATATGCTCTGGCCGAAATTCCATGCTTGTGACAAGGCATCCATTGCCTCTGCCTGTGGACACTGATAGTGGCTGAAGAACCACTGTATTTGAGCATTCTGGCTGGAGGTGAACAGGTAAATCTGTGGACAACTGAATCTTTGACATAGAAGGTCGAACACCTATGGATTCAACATCTACTCCCTTGGTTGGACATTCTCATGGTTTAGTCAATCAGCCTGAATGTTCAACTCCCCACTAGTGAAATGTTGCGAGAGAGAGAAGGTTCTTCTCTGCCCAAAGCAGGAGATTGATGACTTCTTTTAGAATCTCTCTACTCTTTGTTCTCCCTTGATTGTTTATGTACATCACTGAGACAGCATTGTCTGACCTTATTTTCATGGCTTTTGGCTTCACCCAACTTTGAAAATGAAGGAGAGCAAAGTGCACAGCCCTCATCTCCAGAATGTTTATGTGTAGGTGCTGTTCCTGAGCTGATCAAGTCCCCTGAATTGAAATGTGGTCCAGCACTGCCCACTCAACCTGACAGCTGGCATCAGCTGTCAGAATCAACTCTGGGGACATCCAAGGGAGACCCCTTGCTGAAATTGTCCAAATTCACCCACCAATTCAGAGGCTGCTGTAAGAGAGGCAAAACTGGAATCCTGGCCTGATAGTTCTTCGAGGTCAGATCCCAGGCTGACAGCAACTTTATCTTTAGGGTCTGCATGTGAAGACAAGCCCACAGGATCAGTTCTATCACCACTGACATGAGGCCCAGAATCCACAGAAGGCTGTGAGCCAAAGCTGATGACTGGCTCCTCATCCACTGAACCTCTCTCAACAGGGTCTCCTTCCTGGCTGGCGAGAGGAACACCTTCCTGTCATCGATCTTGTACACCACTCCCAGGGGCTTCAGGTTTTGTGATGGCTTGAGAGAGCTTTTCTCCTGATTTACCACCCAGCTATGGTACTTCAAAATCTCCAGAGTTCTTGTCACTGACTTCCTTGCCAATGGTTACGATGGCACTCGAATGAGCAAATTGTCCAGATAGGGGTAGACATGGTGTCCTTCCTGCCAAATTTGAGCCACCAGGATTATGAGTACCTTTGAGAAAACCCTGGGAGTACAGTTACATGAAATTAGGAAATTTCATTACGATAAATATTTCAAATTTATGCTGTTTTGAAAATGTTTTCTGTGTCGAAATGCGAAAGTCCACCTACAAAATGCGAAACTCTGTAGCAAAATGCAAAATTTCACAAACAAAATGGCAAAATCCAGGCAAAATTTTTCCATTTCTGGTGAAATTGTTCATTTCTGAGTGAAATTCTGTGTTCTGTGGGTAAAATTTCACAATTTCGCACCTGGCCAAAAATTTACTGAAACTGACACAAAAATTCTGTGAAATGACAGAATGTAAGGACTCCATGTTGAAGGTCATGTGGCAAACAAACTTGTTTCTTGTGCTTCAGATCCAGAATAGGCCTGAAACCCCTGACTTCTTGGGGAACTACAAAATAAATTGTGTAAAATCCTGGTCTTGCTCACTGGGAGGCACCAGAGCAGTCACCCTGATCTGCATGAGGTAGTCCAGTGTCTGCAACAATGCTTGCATCTTCACAGGATCCTTTGGTACTGGGATGACAGAAACCCCTTTGAAGGAATGGTTGAGAACTCTATTACAAAACCTAAAGCCAAAATTTCCAGAACCCAAGCATCTGATGTTATCTAGTCCCATCTTGTGTAAAAATTGTGCAGTCTTCTGCCAAGGAAGGATTCAGAGATGGGCTGGTGCACCTTCATTGTGAGGTGGTTGTTTTCACCCTGGACCCCATTACATCTTCAGTCAAGGGATTCTCTGATATTATTGCTCTTGAAACCAGAATAGGATCCTTTACTCCTCTGGTTCGTAAAGTTCTAAATGGGATGAAACCCCTCAATACTGTCAATGTTGGCTGCCTCATTGACCTGCTGGAGTCGAACTGTCCTTTGTTGTCATTTTGGTTCTGGAAAGTGGCCCTTTGTCCTGGATATCCTTCAAAATATCCTCCAGGGCAGATCAAATAACAAGCCTCCTTGAAGGCTATGTTAAACAGCTTGGTCTTGAGAGCCTGATCAGCTACCAATGCCAAAGCCACAAGCCTCGTATAGCAGACACAATGTGATAAGCGGGCGTGCTGACATGTGATAGCCTCCACCATGGCATCCTCTAAAGGTGGAGGCCATGGATACCAACTGAAAATGCTTGCCCCTCTGAAACTGGGTGAACAGCGCTGCCCAGGGTTGTAACCCCCAAGTTTAAGGCTCTAGCAACAATAAAGGAGGCATAGGAGGTGCAGAGGTTTACACCACTGGAGGAGAAGGCTCTTCTGGGAAAGCATCTATATGCATGTCGTGAGAATCTGCTACGGCCAAGGAACCTTCAATAGGAATAGTATTGTGTCTGATGGAATTATGCACAGCCTCATCTGCCAGAGGAGGTGTTTCACACTGCGGGTATTTTCTTGAAAAAGGAAAATACTGCACTTTAGGTCTTGCCAGATATTTTGTTTGGTCTGCACCTGCCCATTCTCGTTCAATAATCTGGTCACAAACATGGAGAATGAGATTGGATTTTGGCATTAGCCAGGAAACAAAGCCCGATTCATCAAGATGGGCAAGTTATCCACATCTTTCTGGATATTAGCTACATGACACATCAGAAAAGAAAGAAATTTGATGGGACATGCAGTATCCTAAGAGAGGCTAATATTCCTCACTCTATCGTTTTCCCAGCTCGACTCTGTATTGTTCATCAGGGCAAGGTTTGGGCCTTCACAGATCCAGTGGATGCAGGTCAATGGGCTAAGGAGATACAAGAAGAAACTTGGAGATGCAGAATAGAGGAGGAAGGGAAGTGAAGAATATTTGGGCTGAGTACCTGAGGACTACCCTTTTTCATTTTGTTTTGGACTTTTCTATGGGTGAAAAGGTTGCTGCCTATGTCTCTTTTCATATTATGGGAAGATAGAGGAGGTTTTGATAGAAGAAGGTAACATTGATACCCTTAACAATGTCTCTCGGTTTGGAGGATTTCCTACATTTAAAATAATGGGTAGTAGGTCTTTTTCATTATTTACACTGTTTCCTAAATAAACAGGTCACAAGTTAATTATTATCATATAAGTTGAGTGTATTGTTCAGTTTCAAGGAAATTAGACTTAAGGAGACTAGCATGGCAAAACGTTCCCATGGGTGGGGTAGTTCTTGCTATGAATTTAAATGATATATCTTAATTTTAGGATTAGCCATGCTGCTCATGGCTACTTTTCAGTAACTTATATAACTTTAATCTTAAGTAGGAATAAAGTTGACTTTACTCTCGATGTTGTATCACTGATATGATAGACTTAATATTTAATCCTATGATTAAGGGACTTGTATCCTATTGGTATAATAACCTGTATATGGACTGTTGATCATAGGAAATGTACATTAATGTGCACTAGTTGTAAAACTAATAAAAAATAAAGTATATAAAAAAATTATCTGGTCACAGTGAATAAAGTTTGAAAACACTTAAGAGTGGAGGAGGACATTTACAGCATAGGATTTACAACAGGAACAACTACCAAGCACTGCCCCAAGGGCAGCACACGGGAACAAACCATCCAGGCACTACTCCAGGGCAGCCCCAGGAACCAAATACCCAGGAACTTCCCAAGGAGCACCACCAGCAACCAACCATCCCACAGGAACCAACTACCCAGACACTGCTCCAGGGGCAGCCAACAGGAAGAACTACCCAAACACTGCTCCAGGGGCAGCCTACAGGAACAATTACCAAGCAGTACTGCAGGAGCAGCCACAGTAATCAACTACACAGGCACTGCCCTAGGGGTAGACAACAGGAACAACTACAGGGTGAGGAGATGTAACCCAACTGAAGCCAGAAAACACATAGTGAATGCTATGATAATGCCATTTATCGACTATGGGGATGTGGTCTATGGGGGTGCCAGGGTGGAACTGGACAGGTTGGACATGGCTTTGAACAGGATCGCCGACTTCATCCTGGATGTCCTCTGACTGATGCACCACTGTTTATTATACAAAACTTTGTGTTGGAAAAATCTTGTAGAATGAAGGCAACTGCATATTTTACATTTTACACACCATAACTTGCTGTAAAAGACCCACCTTTTTTAAACATGTTCCAAATTCGTAGATTGCTTGGTGACCTGAGAACAGCACACAATTTGGATCTCAAGGGAACTCTACCATTATTATTCTTGGGCCTAGAACTTGGAATGGTCTGCCAGCTAAATCAAAATCTAGGAAGTGGTACCCTGGAGTGTGATAAAGAATGGTTGCTAAATGAATTTTCACACCCTAAAGGTTGTTGTTAATTTTGTGTTATGTATCATAACAAGCTATGTATTTAAAATATGCAAAATTGTATTTTTAAATGTTTTGTAAGATGTTTTGTTTATTTATATAAATGTATGAATGCTGGACCCCATTGTAAATGAGTTCACTCAACTGGGCTATCCTTTTCTTAGAAAAATTCAATAATAAACTTTTACAAACTAACAAACTATTACCCAAGCATTGCCCCAGGGCAGCTCACTGGAACCAGCTACCAAGGCACATGCAAAAGCAGCCAGAGGAATAAACCATCCAACCGTTGCATCACGGCACTGCACCAGGACAGACAACTGGAACCAACTACACAGCACTACCCCAGGGGCAGCCCCAGGACCCAACTACCCAGGCACTGCCCAGGGCAGCCAACAGGAACCAACCATCATGGCACTGCCTCAGGTGCAACACACAGGTATCAACTATCCAGGAAGCCAACAGGAACCAACAACCCTGGGGTAGTGCCTGTGCAGTTGGTTCCCATGGGCTATTCTGGGGCAGTGCCTGTGTAGTGGGTTCCTTGATTGCTCCTGGGGTGGTGCCATGATGGTTGTTCCTGTTGGCTGCCCCTGGGGCAGTGACTGATAATTGGTCTCGGGTCTTCCCCTGAGGTAGTGCTTGGGTAGTTGGTTCAAGTTGTCTGCCTCTGGCGCAGTGCCGTGATGGTTGATTACTGGTGCTTCCCTGGAGCAGTGTCTTGATAGCTAATAACATTGCATGGACTTGCACCAATAGGATTTGTGGGTAGAAGGAGCTACAGGGTGCTGTCCTGGGGGCAGTGCTGCCTCAAGGTCTGCGTTCAGGGCAAAACTTACTGAGTCCCCAGGTCACTTTCCTGTTTGGTGATCACAAGTACCACTCTCCCCCATTTTGTGCTCTTCCCAGGGTTTCTGTGCCCCAAGTGCATGATTTTGCACTTTTTACATTTAAACTTAGTTGCCACACTCGACCACTCAAGCTTTCTTAGATCCCTGTTCATCTTTTCCACCCTCCTGGAGTGTCTGCCCTACTGCAGATCATAATGTCATCTGCCAAAGGCATACCTTCCCTCCAGCCCATCTACAATGTTGCTAATAAAGACATTAAAGAGGATCAATCCTAGTGCTGATCCCTGTGGCACCCACTGGTCACCTTTCCTTCCTCGGAGTGGACTCTATTTACCACCACACGCCTGCCACCTATCTCACAACCAATTTCTTACCCAGTTTACCACCTTTGGCCCCACTGCTAGGCTGGACAGCTTGTTTATGAGTCTCCTATGTGGAACAAAGTTGAAGGCCTTACTAAAGGTTTGATTCCTAGAAAGAGCATTTTGAGTCCACTCAATGTTAGGGATAGACATAGAAAAATATTCTTTTTATAAAAGTTTCCATCTTTATAAAAACTTTTAGTATTTTGCCTGCTGGTAGGGATAAGGTGAAAGTAGCCATGACACCTTTGGGCCATTGTTTTCTACCATTCACAGTTCAGATTCAGTTACATGCCATTTCTACTTTTATATGCTTCATACACAGTATGTTCCCTTTGATTAACCAATGGCATTTTAATGACATTAAGAGAGCATTCTTACAACCTAACATTGATCCCTAGCATCTTTCCTTATATTTTTCTGGTCCCTTTAAGAGCATTCCATGTTATTATGCAATGTCAGGTCCATTAAAAACAAGACTGCAATTATTGCAGATCTTGTTGGAACTGTGGACCCGGCTTGCATTACCGAGACATGGCTGGATGAGAATTCTGGCCCTATTTGGAGGCTTTAATGCAGCCAGGTATTCGTGATACACCGCCCGAGATTGGTTCACGGGGGTTGTGGTCTGTTTCAAGACTGAATTTAACCTCACAAGTGTACCAATTGAGGAGACTGAGTCATTTGAGGTGCCATAGTAGTGGGTGTGGGTTGTTGATCGCCTCATCTCCCATCCACCTGGAGATGAGAAGCAATTCTTCAGGAAGCCACTCATCTTTGACATGACGCCGAGTCAGCTTCCAGGCTGATGGCCCTGGGTGACTTCAATGCCTGTATCAATGACAAACTCTCGCACTTAGACAGCACTTCCTCCAGTTGGTGACATCCCTGGGCCTCACACAGATAGGTACCACTGCTACTCACAAACACGGTCACTCTTTTGACTTTGTCTTCCTCCTGGGGATTGAAGTCTCTGACTTCGGGTGGAACCAGTTGGATGGTCCAATCACTACACCGTGGGGTTCAGTTTTAGTGCCCCCTTCATAGGCCTACCCTGTGGAGATGGTCAGGTACTGTTCTTTACAAGATGTAAGATCTCAAAGCCTGGCAGCAGTACTTCACCTATCGTCCTCCCATTGGCAAACAGTGACTCAGAGGCCCTCGTGATGGCTTATAATTCGCCATTTCAGAGGCCCTGGATGTCATTGCTCCCATTTGAGTTCGTCCTCTCTCCTTTCATCCTTGATCCTCATGGTTTGATGGGACTTTGAGGGAGATGCAGCAACTAGGACAAAGGTTAGAGCATTGCTGGCAGAAATCCACCCTTGATGCCGACCATCTTAGATTGTTGGAACATTATCAAGTTTATCAATCTGTAATCACCATAAGAAGGCAGAGTTCCTGCCTGGGGAGATTTAGGCTGCTTGGAATCAACCAGTTCAGCTATTTCAAACTGTGGACAGACTGTGCAACCCAGCCTGTCTACAAGTCTGGAAAGCCTTTTCATGATTAGAGTGGAATGAACTTGCTTGATTCTTTGCAACTAAGGCGGCTGACATCAGGGCGGTACTCCAAGCAGCACACTCTGTGGGTGTTGCTTTGAATCAGCATGAGGCCACTGCTCCTTGGCTTTCCTGGCATACCTTCAACCATCCAGAGTTCATGGATGTCATGCGGATTGTCCAGAGTGCATTCCCTACATGCTGTAATTTGGACCCAGGACCAATTTCCTGATTTTGGGTTGTATTGATTCCATCAGTCTAGTCCTAGCTCAGATAGTCTGGTGCTCCTTGAAACAGGTGAGCTTCCTAGCTCCTGAAAGTGGCGGTGGTAACATTACTTGAAGAAAGCTGCTTTGGACCCAGACTGCCATGCAAACTACAGACCATCTATAACCTTCCTTTTAGGGAAGGTGATTGAGAAAGTAGTAGCTGCACAGCTGGAGAACCATTTGACCATCCATGACATCTATGTAGCACTCAGTATGGATTTCAAAGAGACATAGTACTAGGGCAGTGCTGGTTCGGTGCTCAATGATCTCCTGATGGCCAGAGATCAGAAGATCCACCCATCATGGTTCTTCTGGATCTCCATCGCTTGACACTGTGGACCATGCGGTTCTGCTTTGCCATCTGAGGTTCATCTGTGGACTGTCAGGTACAGTCCTCGAGTGGTTTACATCATTCCTCATGGGAAGAACTCAGAGACTGGTGTCCGGGTTTACTCCTCAGATCCAGTTTCTCTGTCTTGTGGGGTACCTCAGGGCTCAGTGTTGTCCCCCATATTGTGTGCAGTGTATATACTGCCCTTGCAGACATTGTAAGACGGTATGGGCTGAGGTTTCACTGTTATGCTGATGATACGCAGCCCTACCTTTCTTTGCACCTGACCAGGATGGAGCTCTCTCGGTCTTTAATAGCTGCCTCACAGAAATCCAGGATTGGTGGATTCCAGTTGGTTGAAGTTGAACTTGGAAAAGACTGAGGTGCTGGTTGTGGATCCAGGTCACCGGATATGGGGTTAGGGGCTGGTTCACCCTCCGGACTCTTTCTTGGAGGCTTATCACTCCTGACCTCTGAATGGGTGCGAAACCTGGGGTAATTTTTGATGAAGGGCTGACCCTGCATTCAGATGTGTCAGCTGTCATCAAATCCTCTTTACCATATGAGGAATATCTCCAGGATTAAGCACCTTGTTCCATCCAATGATCTTCCTACTCTAGTCCATGCCTTTGTGTCCTCACACTTAGATTATTGCAACTCCCTTTACCTAGGACAACCAGGGTTGGAAATCTGTTTCCTGCAGCTAGTACAGAATGTGGCAGCCCAGCTTTTGATGGGATCATCTCGGTCCTGTCATATTTTGCCAGTGCTGCACAGACTGCACTGGCTGCCAGTACAGTGACGGATTATCTTTAAAGTTGATCTTCTGGCTTTTAAAGCCCTACACGAACTAGGCTTGGACTAGCTGAAAGAGCTCCTGGTCCCTACCACCCTGGGCAATCACTCCACTCAGCTGATGAGGGGTTGCTAGAGATTCCTAGGTGTGTCTGAAATCTTCTGGGGCCAGAGCATTTATGCACGCGGCCCCAACCCTTTGAATTTCTACCCCATCGGTCAAGGGAGCACCACCATGGAGGGATTTAACCAAGGTTTGAAAACATACTTATGGCACCAAGCATTTGTTGAATGACTGTATAATGATATTAGTGATTTTATATAACTTATGTTGCTGAGATGTTTGAGTTGTGATTTTAAATTTGTTAGGGCCTTGGCATTTGAAAGGCACCATAAAAATAAAGTTATCATTATTATTATTATTATTATGTTAAACTTCAAGTTTTTGTTTCCAGATAGAACAATTAAAGAGAGCTGCGCTGAATCTGTAAGTCTCTTTTCCCAGTGGAAGCTCTTTCAAATACTGGTTCAGATTCTGTTATTGTTATACCTACCAGGCTTTTTGTTATTTTAGTGGGTGTTTCTGATTTACATGTTGCAAGCAAGAATCATTTCATAACTACTATATATGATGTAGTTTATGCCCTGTTCTACACTTCTATTGTTGGCACAATTCATTTATGTTCTACTACAGAATGTTAAGGTTGCTTGGGAGATAAATTACATCATACAGTTCTTAAATGGTTCTTAACACAAAACTGTAAAGCAGAAACACCCACTGGGGTTACTAAAAGGCCTGTATAGATGTCACAATAACAGAATTTTAACCAGTACTTTAGAACAGCTTCTATTGGGAACAGTGATTTACAGGTTCAACATCCTTTAAGGTCAAAAATTCCATGTCACTGGTGCTATGACTAGGGATGGGTGAAATCAGCAAATCTTATTTTGTGGAATTTTACACAAAATTCTGTGAAATTTGTTAAAGTTTTGGGAATTTTCTGAAAATGTTTAATTGGTCACAGCTCAATAACTTTTACAGCTAGATGTCTGCAATTTAGATGCACAATGTTTAAAAGAGGCCAAACACAGACTCCAAGTGCCATGACATTTGAATGAAGGAAGGGAAATTATAGGGACAAGGGCAAAGACCCTCAATTTATTATTCATGTGAAAATTTCTGGAAATATTTCTGAGCTTACAACCTAGCCACCTTTGGAGAAAGATAAGTAACAATTTATCTGCATACTTTCTTGAAACAGTTATAGAAACTGTTAAATCCAGAGGTACTTGGTTGTGTACATTGTAAGTTATATAAGTACAAAATTTCACTATTTGTTGAGTTATATGAAATGTAAAAATATTTGGATGTTTATATCTGCACTGCTACTACAGAATGCATTCAACATTTGGCATGCATACCAAAGTAACTATGTCCTGGAATCTAATTAAGCTAGATAAATGTGGTTTAGAAGGTTAAAATTTATTATGGACACCTTTAAAATTACCATAGGCAAAATCTACAAAAAATCATGGATGTTTACTAGGTAGCGCTACAAGAATTCCACTTGTGAAATTTAACTTACAAAGTATTCATCACATTGAATCACGTTACGTGCACTAGAATCATGATCCTGCAATACCCTCCAGCAATCCTGTGACAGTGATGTCCAGCATGATGCTCCATCATGACTATACTTCTGTCACAATGGTTTAAGTCTCAACTAGTTGTAGGGCTTGCTGTTGCTTGGTGGCGCTGTTTTCAGATAGTAAAAATATGCATTGTTATCTACAGGGTTGTTGATTCAGCAGGTACATTGTATAGAAACACTGCTGCACGTATATATATATATTCAGAAGTCAGTAAGCTCTACTGGTTATCTGGCATATTGCAAGAATTCAGATTATTTCACAGTGATATCCATGACTATTCTAAATGTTCATCATTCAATATAGTGCCTTAACACTTGGCACCACTATACTTTTACTATGGACCCTCAATGAATGCCAACATATTGCCACTTTACACAGCCTTTATATTCCTCTTCAATGGCAACTCAAGTGTATGACTGGGTAAAATATATTTTCTTTTACCAGGAGAGACACACTAAGCTGAAAGCTTGTTTACAGGTGTGACCTGGGAGCACAAAGAAGTTAAGTGACTTGCTCAGGGTCACACAGTATGCAAGTGGGGACTGGGATTCAAACCCAGGTCCTCATGTTTGTAGGTCAGAGCCTTAAACCACCGTGCTACTGCCTCCCATGAACATATGGCATCAATAAAACTATCACAATATTCCACAACTGCAAAAAGCTCATGAAATTCAAATTTAATCACTGTTATAAAATGGCTGGGTAAAATCCAGTTATTTGATTGGCTCTTATTTATGTGTAAAATATGGTTTACGATGGTTAAAAAAGGACTGTTCAGCAGTGAAGAGTTTGGAATCCTGATCTTAGGGCATTTGGAGCACAGTTAGCCCCTACAACCAAAACTGATCTTCCACCACAAACATGGCTGCTACCTTTACACTGTAAAAAAAAACTTCAACTGGGCCCTAAAAATTAAACTGCCTTAAATAAAAATAAAACAAATTAAATGTTGTTTCCTGATTATCACACTCTTCTTACATACATAAACAAATTAGAAACATTAAGTATTGTGTATAGTCTTCACTACAACTGTTTCTTTGCTGACAGTTAAAAATCCCCTTCTATCTTTACCTTCTCATCAGGAAACTCTCTTCTTCTTGCTCTGACAGTGAGATAATTGAGTATCTGACTGTAACAAATGCCTTTGTTGTCTGTGTGAACAGTGTGTTAGAGAGAAACATTCTGCCAGTGGAATTGAGCATAATTTTGAATCCACATATTCCGTGGTTAAATATTCCATGATAAACATTCCATATTTTGAATGTAGAGACAGAGGAAAAAACAGAGTAGACAATAATGCATGATGTCATCAATGACATTACTTGCAGTGGGTGGAAGGACTATTTTATCACACATGCACACAAGTAAATCTATTGTTTCTACATATAAACATGTTTTTCCCAACAGTAAAAAGTAAAAAAAGAGACAATTTTATAAGCTAATAAAGCACTCAGGGATGTGCACAAAACATATTTTATAGCACGTCCAGCGGCTGAAGTCACTCAGCCTTCAGCATCATGCCATACTATGCCCTTAGCTATGCTGTAAAATATGTTTTACACACACCCCTTTATGCCTTATTACTTACATGTTATTTTGGAATCTTAGGCTGCTTGTAACTTGGCCAGCCTTTGAGCAAGAGATTAGAGTTGACGACAGTCTCTTTTGTAATATCATTTTTTTCCTTCATGCCAGCAGCTCATCTCGCAAGGATTTACCCTGACCAGGCTGAACCCTGCCATCATTCAGTTGACTGGCAGGTTTTTCTCCAACATTTTTCCCTCCAAGCCTTCCTGATGGGGGTGGTGCCACTATCAACCTCACACAGCCAGAGCTTCCCTGCAGCACAACCAAGCTTCCTGGTCCAGTCTAATGGGTCACTGTGTTGGTGGAACCTGCCACTAACCCTCTCCAATCAAGATGCACTGCTGAATGGCAGCTGTCTCAGTGGTTGCCTGCCTCTCGATGGCTTCCCAGGTCACTTCTGAACCAAGGTCATCAGCATGCAGAGTGATGCTCTGCTAATGGGCTATGGGGTGACCTCAAGCCTAATATTTAGGGTCACCGAACTTATCAAAATTGATGATATTCTATCCTCTAGTTTTAAAGTTATTAGGGATTAAAATTCTGCAGTTTACATAATTCTGAAATGTGATTTTAGAATTTCTGAACATTTGAGGCTCATAACTCAGTCAACTTTAAAACCAGAGCTCTGCAGCTTGACACACATCTGTATGGACCTTCATAAAGTAATCACACCAAAGTCAGTCTAACTTGGACACATACTCGTTAAATTAGACTGAAAAACTGAAGTCACAATTTTGGCATAATTTCTCAAATTTTACATAAAGTTTGCACACATTTGCAGACAAAATCAGAATTGTGCACAATTCCACTGGTGGAAGATACATTTCACACACCCTAATTCTGACTACTGCTGTTCCTCAAAGTTTTCACGTTGTACTGCATATCTATAACTACATAGGACCTGATGCATTTGCGTACCAGGTTACTTTCAATTTTGAATACTTCTCTCATCTTCAAAATATGACTCAGTAGGAGGAGAAATGGAGTTATAAACCATTTAAGCTTCATATGTTTTCTCATTCCTCCTCAACATTGTATTTTTTAATATTTAGTTCTTTGGCTACACTCCTATTTACAATCACTCACTGTTCTCCTGTTTTCCAAAAGGATTTCCTGTACAACAAACTATTACAAGTAACAATAGTTCATTGTTATTTCATAGCTGAATATGTTATGTCATATCACACCTTTATTTCTGAATAAATTTATAGAGCATGTGATCAAGGAAGGAGAAATGGAGGAACTGGGCAGCCTAATCATTACATCACTGGTGATCAAGATCAGTGTGTTGGTTCAGTTCAGTATGCAGGAATCCTCATAATTAATACATAGAACTGTATAAATTCATATGGGTGACCGTATGTACAGAATCAATTAGTTCAGTTCTGTACTCAGTGCAAATGGTAACTGAATCAGCCTTGCAACTCCAAAGTGTTAACAGTCCAAGAGTTCAGGGTAGAATACTTCACAGCAGCCCATACTGTGCCTGTTTTTAGATGATCAGACCTAAATTAATATGACACACAAGCTAAATAATTTTTAAAAACAAAAAAGATTCAGTTTTGCACACACACACACACATATATTTGACTTTAGAAATATTCAGTGCATACAATTAAGAAAATAATGATGCAACAAACACTGTTTGCATCTAATAAAATAAGGAATGGGGTAAAATACTGTTTTACTATCTATTGCTTAATTTTGCATGGCGGTTATTTCTTCTGTGTTTAAAATCCAAGCATGACTTTAACTAAATTAGGCTAAGAAGATCAGACAGAAAACACAAAGTTTTAGACATGGATAGACTTGCTAGGTTGCTCCAGAGACATTTACATTTTTTTTTTGCTGGAGGTTGTATTACAGAACTCTGCATTGGCTTTAACAAAGGAAGTGTATAAACATTGAAGCAACTTTCTTCCTACCCTTCAGTTTTATTCTCTTGGCCATGCAGCAGTCTGGCTTCAGGCCAAAACATTCCACCACCTCAGTCCTGCTGGATCTCATGGACACCGTTGACCAGGTGCTGAATGAGAAACAGGGCATGGGAGCAGTGCAAATGCATCTAACAAAGGCCTCCAATCCGGAAAATCATCTTTTGTTGCTGCAGAGATTACAGTGTTTTATGGTAGGTCCTGAGACCTGCAGGTGGTTTGTCTCCTACTTAAGTGAGAGAAAACAATTGAGTTGTATTAATAAGCTGGATTCAACTGTCTTGGAAGTAAATAAGGGGATTCTGCTGAGGTCCATTTTGGGACCCATGCTTTTACAATTTTGGAAAATCATCCTCCTCCTGTCTAAGGCCCTTCCCACATGAAGCTGTGAAATAGTTACAAGTTGATTATCATAGTCTACAAAACTGGGTGTTGACAACAATGTAATCATCAATATTAACAAGACCAATTCCATTTTTTTCGGTCTCCGTTAAAATTGAAAAACTGTTGCTTGTTGATTTCAGTAAAAATGGTAAAGGGCAGTAACATTAACCCTGTAGAAAATACAAGTACTAGGGTAAGAGTGGACCAGCATTTGAAATTTAATCAACACCTAAATCAAGTTACTGGCAAGTTTTCTTAAAGATTGGTGGCATTGTGGTGACATTACCACAATTTTGTTAGGACACAAGGCAGAACAATTGTAAAGAAAACATCATCTCTGATAATTAACTATGAAAGCTTAATTTATTGCATGCCCGATAGCATGGATTTTTGAGATTAGAAAGATCCTTTTAAGTTTGTACTATTAGCCTTGTGTTATTCTGATTCTTTCACTGATGTACACTGCTATTCTCTTCAGTTCGATCTGGGATGCATTTCCCTGTCCATCAGGAGAGTACTGTAGAAGTTAACAATGTTACTTAAACCTGTCAGTGAAATGGCTCCTTCCTATATAACTAATTGACTGGTAACACAGCATACTTACTACCTATATATGATGGTTCCCTTTCATGGACTGGTTTGCCTAAACCAGGACTTGTTATAAGCAATAGGACATGATGAGGTATGCATTAGACAGTTCTAATGCACGGCTAGGGGAACGTAGTGAGGCACGGGGCCACAGGCCGAGTGTGTCCAGTCCCTCAGCCATGCATTAGAACTGTCAATGCACATCCCCGAGTGGCTGATTGCGCTTATAAAATGGGCCTGTGTATTCTAAATGGGGTTCTAGTTTTAGCTGTGTATTAGACACATCTAATGCATGGCTAACAACCAATCAGATTGCTTGAAATCCTTTGCCCATTCTATAAAGCCAAATAACTCACCTACCCAGCTGTCTCTGCCTGGAATAAGCTACCAGAGACATTAATCAAGCAAGGTCTCAAGTTGCTTTTTATAGTGCCATTAAGGTTCTTTGCCATTTTATGTAATTGTATGAGACTGTTACTTTCTTGATGTTTATATGAGTTTTTATTTTGTTAAATCAACAAATATACACTCTTAAAGGGATCTAACATTAACAGTTGTGATTGCCTACAATAGCATCTACTTCTTTGCCCTGTCTGCCCCTACTCCACCCACCACTCTGACCTATATTGCTCCTAAATTGGTCTCTCTGCAAGGTTGCTTTGATTTCATTCTCAGCTGCCTCACTGATAATTGCATTAGAAGTGGTCCTGCATCCCCTCTATCTACCTTTTTCAAACCCCATACCTTGCCTAGGCATCTCCGCCTCCTTCTGTCCCTCCTCTTGAAACACCACGGACCACCACTAAACATGGGTCAGAAAGCCCTATCAGCTGTGGCTCCCTGCTATGGAACAGGCTGCCTGCCCCACTTAGGTCATCCAACACACCTCATACCTTTAAATTTAACTTTAAATCCTGGTTCCTCATTAGGGACAGCTGCATCTGTGCCCCAGGTAACACCCACCTCTTCAACTCCCCATCGTCTGGATGCCTATCTTCCTCTCCTTCTTGTGTTGCTATTGCCTGTTCTAGACATCTTCAGTGTCTGCAGGGGTGTGGGTGGGGATAGGTTAACTCCTCATTGTGCCTTAAGTGCAACTAACTTTTTGCTACCACTGTATTGAATTTGAACAACTGTACTGTCTCCCATCAGACTGACTGTTAATCATTTTGACAGCTTATCATGCTTGTACTTTTGTATACTCTGTAATTTGTATCTTTACCTAATGATGTTGTTACACTTTTGTTTTATGCTGCTGTTACTTGCTTGTGCCTACTAAGCCCAGGTCATGCCTGTAAACTGTCCCCTGGACCAGTGTACCTACCCAGTTAACAAAGTCATAAATAAATAAATTGGCAAGCCTGAGTGAAGCAATTGCTAGGGAGCATAAAGTATAAATAAAAAATGGAAAAATAAAACTGATTGCCACATGTTGATTTCAGAAAATGAGCAGCTGCTCAGTGATCTCTGTCCAGTACAAGGATTAATAATTTTGAACTGAACTGCAATAAATTCTGAACATGGAAAAAATATCCTGACATTTTGTCCCATGTAAAGTTAACCACTTAATAAACAAGATATCTGCCAGATCATGCCTTCAGTGGTTAAAGCACTGTCTGAGCAACTGTAGTTACAATACTGCAAGATTCAGGACACTGGTGCAGTTGGTTTGCTTTTGTAAACATAATCCACAAATCACAATATAAATAAGGCTTCACTCCCAGTTGGGCAGCTGCACTGATTGACACACTTTCCATGAAGCAGGGCCTAGTGGGAACAAAAGAAGCTGGGAGGAGTGATGATAGATGGAGGCATATATTGTTGTGCCCCAAAAGGAATAGGCAGAATTGCATTTTTTTAAGTATTGTGATAGGGACAATGTATCACCCAGTGATAGGGCATTGTACTAACTTGGAATTGAGAAAGCCTGGCTCATGACAGCTGCGTGGCCATTGTCAAGCAGGAGACATTTTGTTGGCTGCAGCCCTTCCATGATCAGGGAATGGTGGCATCATGTTCTTTGATGAGAGCAAACCTTGTGGCTTGCCAGTGAAGGTTCACCCTTCTCCACTGGAGAAGCTGTACTGAGACAGGTAATGGCATCAGCATGGCATCATTTGGGATCTGGTGTGGGATATAAAGCTCATGGGTCTGTCAGTATGATGGCCATCACTAGTGCTGGACTCTATGCTATGGAAGGCATTGGAAGGTATCCAGTGTGGCCCAAGGAAGGGGGGCATTCTGGACAACAGTGAGAAAAAGCTGCATGAAAGAAAGGACATGATCCAATCTATGCTTGTATGCTGCACAAGGGTAAAGGAGAGTTACTGAATGGGGCAAAAAATTGCTGTGTGTCTCAATATATTTAATTACAATAATAAAAATGGTCTGAGAAACAGATTTCTGATTGGCTGTAAGCATACCACCATCCTTATTTTCTTTTCTGGGTAGCGCATATGTGGAGATTAATAACATGCTGAATAAGGTTCAATTGTATTTAGAAAACACATTTCTATTTAAAAGACTCTCCAAGGGTTATGTAATGTTCAGATAGTCATCTTCTTAGGGAATTAGGTACTCACCTACGCCTTGTGCTACATTACTCCCTCCCTCTCTTGGAAAGGAACAGAACAAGAAAACCACACCAAAATAAGAGGAATAATGCCAACACTCTTGGCCCCATCACACCTCACTGCCCTCTGGTCCTCATATCTGACAAACCCAATGGAGACTGCAGTCATCTCATTCCCTGGAGGGAGCCCACCACTTGAGAGAAATGTCTCCTGAAAGAAAAAGTCCTAGTGGACCCCTGATATCAGTTAAGTGATACAGAAGGGAGGAGGATGAGTTTGGGAGGTCTCTTGGCTAAAGCGTGTAACTTTGGTGACAAAGAAATAAAGAATGTATTCAAAAAGTATACATTTAACCATAACATTATGGTCACAAGTGTATTGATTTACTGTATATTAACGTATACTGATGCATGTATCCTTTCAAAGTTGATCCTGGAGCTATGTTACCTCAAACATTTCATGATCATTTGCAAAAACAGGAAATGACAATTCTCTAAACAGCTGGGCAAAGTATCTGGAAGATTCTAGTGGTATTCCATCAAGGAGAAACATAGCTTTTTTCTAGTTGTATATATTGTTCATACTACATAACTGAACAGGTATGCTTCTGGTGCATTTGACTGATGCTTTCTATAGCATTGCTAAACCCCATTTGATACCATGGAACCTGAATCCTTGTACAGCAATAATAATTATAAGGTGGTATGGGCTGAGTTCTTACTGCTTAGATGATACTCAGCTATACATGTCCTTTGTACCCAAGCAGGATGATTCTGTCTTGGTCTTTAACAATTGCCTTGCTGAGATTCAGGACTGGATGAGTGTCAACTGATTAAGGCTGAACCCAGATAAGACTGAGGTGTTGTTTGTGGACCCTGGTCATTGGGTGAGAGGTCTCAACTGCTCAGCTCTCTGAGCTTGTTCTGGGGCAAACACTTGAGGTCCTCTGAATGGGTGTGGAATATGGGCTTTATTTTTGATGGTGAGTTGACGCTTGATCTCAGGTATCAGCCATCATCAAGTCCTCATTTTACCACCTGAGGAATATCACTTGGATAAAACACCATTATACCTGATGACCTTCCTACACTGGTCCATGCCTTTGTGACCTCACACCTTGACTACTGCAATGCTCTTTACCTTGGGCATCTGGGGTGGACATCCACTGCCTACAGCTGGTGGAATGTGGCAGCCAGGCTGCTGATGGGTTTATCTTGATCTAGCCATGTCACGCCTGTGCTCCATGAACTGTAGGATCACCTTCAAGGTTGGTTTGCTGACCTTTAAGGCCTTATATGGGCAGGGACCATGTTATGTATAAGACCTCCTGCATCCCTACCACCCCTCCTCCCACACCACACACTGACAAGGATTGCTAGAGGTTCCAATGGTCTGTTCAAAGACCTCAGGGTGAAATCTTTTGCATTTATGACCCCAACCCTGTGGAACTCTCTACCTTTTCAGATTAGAGATTGCCTGTCCATCGAATCCTTTAAGGATGCCTTAAAACTTATTTATTTGAACCTGCTTTCAGATGTTTTCTAATTGAATGTGCTGATTTTATCTGATTATTGTTTTATCATTATCTTAGTCCATTTTATGGTTGTGTACAAGCACTTTGATATTTCAAAGCACTTTTATCAATAAAATGACTTTGACTTTAAGTATTTTTATTGCTTTAACATGTTTGTAGCTTTCATACACATGCAATCATCTGGCAGGTGCTCTCTAGAACTCAGTCTTGCGTACACAGTAAAAGCTATACATAGGTATTAATAGCACTTGGAGAGCTAGCAAATGTACATCCAAATAAAGGGAGCTATAGCCTAGGTCTATATCCAGTATATTTATTAAGAAAAGTGCATTGTACACTATGCTGAATTTGTGTTGAATGGAAAATGTGCATTCAATGTAGGTACAGTATGCAGTCTGAGGACAAATCAATGCATGTTGAGAATTGAGATGTGTACAGTATATAGTGCTGGTTTTACTACCGAAGACACAAGTATCCCAGATATGCATCAGTCAGAACTGTTGCTAAACTATAGTACAACAGAGAGTGGGACATAAAGAGGTTGTGATCATCTCTGGGAAAGCTTTTGAAAAAATTGATATTGTCTATTTATTTTATTTTATTTTTGATTCAGAGATTGGAAAGTACCTTTGAGTCAGAGACTCATTTACAAAGGTTCCACGTCATATATAATGAACAGTACAAAATTAAGGTAACATACAGCTTAGGGAACATAAACCCACTTGATACATGGTAAATGTAAGAAGTCCTTATCTAACAGACTATTGGAGGCTCAGGTAGGCATTTAGTAGGTAAGAAGGAAAGGAGAATTGGTTGGGGGGGGAGGTTAGCCAGCCAGAGGCAGTTGTCATTGTGGGGGTGACTTGTGACTAGGTCAATAACAGTCACAGCAGTTTAGGGTCTGGAGGTGACCCTTAAGGTGGGTTTGAAGAGTCCAATCGAGTTTTGGGTTGTGATGAAGCTGGGTAGCTTATTCATCCAGGTGAGGGACTTGTAGCTAAATGACCTTTGGAATTGGGAGGTATGGCAGCAAGGGACTGCGAGTTGTTTGCTGGAGTTATGAGTTACTTTCGGGGTTGGACGGGTAGATTGGAGATGAGACCTGGTGGGGAGACCTGGGGTGATTTTTTGGCCATAAGACAGGTGTGGAATTTGATCCTATTGTCGAAAGTTAAGCCAGCTAGTGGAGTTATAGGGGAGCAGGTGTGTTTGAGGTGCCCAGGACAAGGCGACAGGTTTTGTTGAGGAGGCGGAGCCTGGTTAGGGCTGAGGTGTGGCAGCGCTATAGACAAGAATACCATAGTCGATGAGGGAGAGTCTAGAGGAAGAGACTGCAAGCAAGAGGGCTTCTTGGGTAAGGCAGTGTTTGACGCGGTATAGCAGTCCAATGTGGACACTGAGGCCGTGGACAGGTGGTGTTTGTGCTGCTGGAAATTGAGAGCCGGATCCAGGGTGATGCCTAGATATTCGAAGTGGGTCATTTGGTCGAGAGGTTTGGTCAGCAGTTAGGATCTGGGGCAAAGTTTCTGTTTTGTGTTTTGGTGTGGGCGAAAATCATGAACTTGGTCTTCTTGTAGTTCAGTATGAGGCATTGGGCAGTGAACCACTGCTCTGCTTCATTAAAGGAGGACTGCAGGGTATGGTGGAGTTGAAAAGGGTCATGGCTGGAGGCACAGAGGACAGTATCATCTGCATATAGCAGGAGCTTGCTAGAGTAGGTGCTAAGAGGAGTTAAGGTAAAGGCTGAAAAGAGGGGACCAGGATGGACCACTGTGGGACCCTGAGAGAACTGGGAGACTATTGGACAGGGTCGTGCCAATTTGGACCTGTTGGCACCTGCCCATTATGTGTCCATGAACCAGTGTAAGGCATTCTGTGAAAAGCCAATGTTGGAGAGTGTGACTTACAAGAGGGAGTGATGTACGTGTGTCAAATTCTTTAGAGAGGTCGACAAAACAGCGCCAGTGGTGTGACCCTTGTCTAGAGCAGAGTGAATGTGTGCAGTGAATTCAGGAGGATGGTGGTAGTACTGTGTCGCTGCGGAAGTCATGCTGCTGTTTACAGAGGAGATCGTGTTTGGTAAGGTGGATTGATGAGCTGGTCACAGACAATGCTTCGAGAACTTTGGATGGAAGGAAGAATGGATATGGGCCAGTAGTTATTGGTGTCGGCACGGTCCTCACTTTTAAATATGGGGTAATGGAGGCAGATTTCCATATGAGAAGAATTTACCTTGGCAGAGGAAGAGGTTCAGAATATGGCTTAGTGGGTAGAGCGTCTTGGAGGGTGAGTGGGAGCCTCAGGTCCAGGAGTCGCTACTATAGCGAGCGTGGTTAGAGCGTGCTTGAGATATGGCTCAGCAGCCTTAAGGGTGATGCACCTGCAGGTGGAAGGGAGGGTTATGTTGTGGGGGCAAGGCAGGGGTGGGTGAAGAAGTTAGGAGGCAGGACATGGCTGAGGTTAGTGAAAGCTTAGTTGAAGGCCGAGGCTATGCTGGAGGGGTCAGAAGTCAAGTGCCCTTCCACCGCTATTAGGTTGGGTGGGGTGTTAGGATTTTGCCAGATTACCTTGACATTACCCCAGAATTTAGCCCCACTGCCCCACTGTGTGTCGGTAAGGGCAGCTTTGTAGTGTTCAGCTTTAGCTTTCATGTAATGCCCACGTACATTTGTTCCGGGCCTCTATACTTCTGCTTATCAGATGCGGCCCAATTCATTTAACAGGTGCCAGAGAGCCTGTAAGCATCAAGGCATGGAGCTGACTGGTGATCCAGGGGCAGTTGTTGCCTTTGGCCATACTTCTGGAGAGTGGGCAAATTGGAGCAGATGGCACTGAAAGTATGAATGAAGAGGTCAAGGGCGATGTCAGGGTCAAGGGTCTTGGTTAAGAAGGACCAATCCAGTGACCTGAGATGAGCTCTTAGGAGACTGAGTTTGCCTGGAGCCTAGTTTTGGAAGACAATTACCTTTGGGGGTCTGGGTCATTTGCAGGACTATGTGCAGAGAACTGGGGAGTAGTCACTGATCATATTTGGTAGTACCATGATGCTAGTCATTTTATGGGGACGGCTGGTGAAAACCAGGTTCAGTAGGGAGGAGGCTCGAGTGGGGTCCCAGACGAGAGGGGACTACTTGTGTGAGGTCTTGGGTGGTAGCTGCATCTAAAAGCGGGTAGAAGACTTAGCCAGCCAGTTGGTGTTGAAATGCCCAAGGATAATCTGTTCATTTTGTTGCAGGAGGGAGGCAAGATGTGACAGGACTGGTGGAATGCTACTTTCTGGTCTCTAGGGGAATGTAGGCTGCTGTGATGAGGAGGGGTTTGGTAGTTACCATAGTGAGCTTGAGTGTGATGACCTGCAGCCCAGGGACTAGCAAGGGGGTGATTGCTGACAGGATGTTGAGTGCTTAACGTAGATGGCACAACCCCTTCCCCCACTTTCCTGTCGGGTCAGCTCGAAGAGGTTGAAGCTGGGCATGGCTACCCCAGAGTTCAGAATGGAGGGAGATCCAGGTTTCAGATAAGGCAATGACATCGGGCTGATGTTGGAGGACCCAAGCCTGATATGAGTCCCATTTTTAGTTGACTACAGACATTGAGGTTGGCAATGCGAAGTCCGCTATTGGGCATATGGCTAGGTGCTGAGGTTGCAACTGGGCCAGGATTAGGTGATAATATCCAATGAATATTATAGCAGTAAGAGGAAGGACCTGAGTGCAGAGTTCCAGGCCGATTTTCTTGTACGTTGATGTACATGATGTGTGGCCCCTGGGGAGTTGGGAAGGAGGGATAGGGAGGGATAGTGTGCAGGGTCTGACAGTAGGAGGGTGTGGGATGAGGGAGAAGGCAGAGGGTTCATAGATTTCTAGGAGCAGTACCGTGTAGTATTGTCCTTGTGAGGGTGGTCCGTGTATGGCAGTGGGCATAGTTACATGTGGTATATGTGGGTAGGGGGAGGGTCCCAAAGCTTGGGTGGAGGATGGGCACAGTGTAGGTCGGGTTCCCTTGGTGTTCTTTATGGGGCCAGTGGATGCAAAGCAGTGTGGAAGTAGGGGTAGCCTGTTGCTCCGGGAGGGTTGACTGGTAGGAGAGGTTGAGGAGGGGAATGAGCACAGGGACAGAGCAGAGGAGAGAGACAGGAGAAAGGAAGCATGTTGGAGTGGAGGTTGAGTAATTGCAGTGTTGGAGAAAAACAGTGCAGTGGAGCCTCTAGTGGTGATTGGGTATAAGATGCAGGTGCATGTTTCTACATTTATCATTCCTTCTTTCTTTATTACTGAGGATGGATGCTTGAAAAATAGGATTCATGTCCCTCAGACTTTTATCAACTCCTTCTACTGGTCCTGATTATGTGATGCCATAATCATCTGTTTACAAATTTTGATTGGTTGCTATAGAAATGATTACGATTCCACAAGCAGAACATCATTACATCATGAACAGGTAAGCAGTAGGAACAAAAATGTAGTAGTTATTGGTTGTGGGTTTCTACAAACCACAAATTGGTTGCAATTCTTTATGAAGGAGAGTGTATAACAAAGACACACACTGCAGCCTGTCAGAAAAACAAAATGCTTCTGTTTTCTCAGTACCATGCAGCTTTTCTGGTTTTACTGACTGACTGGAAGAGCAGCAAGGTACAGTGTAACTTCAGTCCACTTTTAAAACCAGCAATTATAAAAGTATGGTAACTATTTTTTTTTTTTTTACAAACATTCCGTGTGTGATGCTTGTTTAAACCATTCAGGATTCACTCTTGTGCCGTAAGTGTGTCGCACATCCTAGGTAAGGCAATAAAACTAGATACTTCAGATTACTGAATTTTCATGAGCTTATTTTTCCAAGGTTTTAAAAAGCTAAGAACATTTCAAAACAGTTCTGAAGTAGGCATATATGCTGTGACTGTACTCAAGCAGTTAGCAGGCAGTAGCTTAGGAGCCAGAATGAACTTTCCAGTCCTATTGGATAAACAACTAATTAAACAGCCTGCGATGCCTTTGGAATCTTTGGAAGGAACATATACTATACATTTACATGCTTACCCAGTTTGTGCTTGCTAAAGCCCTGAATATCCTGACCAAGGAGTCGAATAAGTTGTATTTTTTTAAGTCTTTGGTAAGCTGGTATGGCCCACTAGACACAAGTGCCTGTTTTCAGGGGTAACCTGGGAGCACTGGGGGTTAAGTGACTTGCCTAGAGTCACACAGTATGCAAGCAGAGGTTGTGGGAAATGAGGAGTCAAATCCAGGTCTGCTGGATGTACCAAGCTCATTCACAGCTCATTGCTCTAACCTCTAGGCTATACTGTCAGTTTTGGTAGAAGCATACTTACAGTATGGTTAGGAGACTTTACTACTTTTCTAGCTGGTGCTAAGGCAACTGAGGAATCACTCCTGCTAATTTGGAATTATTTATTAGAAGATGCCTCACTATGAAGTCAGAGTGAGCTTCCTGCATTATCTGCTTTTCTGATCGTATGTGTCCTGCTGCCTCGTGTCCACTATGTGCGCTTCTTAAGAATCTTCATAGCAAATGTTTTAGATTCCTCACTTTTCAACTGAACCTGAAAAGATGAAATCCATTGCATTTCAGTGTGTAACTAAGTTTCCATAGGCACTGTGTGAAACATCTGTAATTGTCATATTCTACAAAGCATCCAGACTACTGGATCATGATTATAGTAATTTGTAATGTTATAAGCCTTGAAATAAACAAAAGCAGCATGGCAAACCCGGTGGCATGGTGGCAGTGTGTTGGTCACACAGCTACCTGGAGACAGGGTTGCATGCTATCCCTCAAATGCTACACTGGAGCTGACTGGGGCCTTGTGCATTGCAGAGATGAGGCCGTTGGCTCTAAAAGAAGGTGTGGAGGGCAACCCAACATTTATGCAATCCTGGCTGCCTAACCCTAGAGCAGCTTTAGCAGTGGCTGAGTGGGTAGCTGCTACCTGGCCTCCAACCAGAGGACAGGTGCAGCTCAGACATGATGACTTCAAAGTCAGAGTTGTGACTCAGGGATAACTAATAGAAACATAGAAGCTGATGGCAGATAGGACTGCAAGGCCCATCCAGTCTGCCCAGCTAAGAGGAGAAATGCCAATAAAGATAATATTAAAAGAAAAGAAACAAAATAGAATGAAAGCAGCTGAATATTCTCATCCTCTGGGATGTTTGTACTTCAGACAAGTATTCAAGCATTTGAAGAATCAGTGTATCAGACATAATTTCATGAAGTCAAGCACAATGACTTTATCTCACATAATCGGATCCTTATTTATTGAATACAAGTCTAATACCATAGCAAGAAATGACTGTGTGAATTGAGACAAAAGCAGGTCTCCCAAATGTTAATGATCATCATAGAGGGTCAGTATATCAAACAATAGAAGCACAAGGCTCTGTTTCTAGTCTCAGTAATCCTTTTATTGACATGTCTCATCAGACAGTGAATTAAAAATAGAGCCCTTGTCAAATACAGTTTTCCATAGCAGCCCAATTGGGAAAACCTTTTTAAGATTTACATGACTTACTGTTACCATAACATGTAGTTTGCACCTGTGGGGCATCTTGTTTGCCATTTGTGGATTTCTCAGGGCAATTAATTTGTGTTTCTTCTGGGCCACAACATTCTAAGTAATTTTATTTATTTTTATTTATTTAAATATTTCGCCAAGAAAGGCACACTGAACAACAAGTTGCTCGTCTTACGGTGCATCCTGCAGGAGCGGGTAGAGGATAAAATACATACTAAACATAACAATTTACAGTATACAGTGAATCATGTCATTGCACACACACAGGAAACAATAAAAATATATATGATAAGTGCAAATACATATCACAGTACTAAGCAAATGAATGATAATAAGCAGGGAATAATAAGCTGTGAACTCATGGGGAAGAGAAAGAGCTAAGTGCTACACATATGACATGAGGGAGGTATTAGAGCGGGGAGGTATGGAGTAGGCTATAGTATTCATGGCTTACTCACTCTAGATATTCTACCTTTAAAAAATTAACCTTAAAATGTTTTATAAAATGGGTAGGAATTTGCTGAGTCCCTAATTGGCCAAGATGGTTCAAAACACAGTGCCTTAATAGTTACAGTCACAATGTATATGTCTGCCAGCCCTGGGACAGGAACAATTCTGGCAGCCAGTGCATAGCACACCTATATATCCATGCCTCTCAAAATTAGTTTAAGAAAAATACTTTGGGCAGTCTTGTTTTGTATGATTCAAACCTTTAACAACCTTTACTTGCCATAACTAAAAAAAACACAAAACAGATGTTATCACATTTTTAAACCTCCCCAGCCACGGCCCAACACACACCTATCAAGTAAAAACAAAAAAAAACATTTAAACCCATCTGCACTCATTTTTGTTGCACTGTCTCACTTGTACTTTGTAGGCCTTGAATCCATCATAGATTTGCTGTTCTCAGTTGCTATACCAGCACTCATTATCTCAATTAACCCCTACTCCCACCCTGCTCAGCCACCCAGTTCACTAAATACCTGCTCACTCTGGCCAGCGGCTCACTCCCCACCCAGTCACTCACTGACCTGCTGAAGCAGATGCTCATTCATTGAGTTACTTTTATTTTTAATAGGTCTTTCTTTCTGGCACTGCTCACTCACTCTTGCATGCAGATCATGCTCTCTCATTCCTGCCTGCCCTGTTCTCCTAGTAACTCACTCTCAAGCCGTGTATCAGTACTATCTCTGATTACCTCTAGCTCATTTTACATAGAAACATAAACTTTGATGGCAGATATGGACCGATAGCCCACCTAGTCTGCTCATTTCCTACCTATTAGATAAGCTGCAGATACTAGTTAACCAGCGCCTACTTCTCCTATACCCCCACTATAATTGTCTTATGTCGGTCCCATGCATTGAATTCTCCCCCTGTATTTGACCAATGACTCCTCAGGAAGGCTGTTCCATGCATCCACTGCCTTCTCTGTGAAAAAATACTTCCTCACATTGCCCCAAGGCCATTCCCCTCTATCTTCAAATTGTGCCCCTTGTTCTTGCACATCACTTTTCTGAAATATGTTACCCTTTTGGACTTTGTTGATTCCCTTGAGGTACTTGAAAGTTTGTATCATGCCCTCCTTTCCTCTAGGTATACATATTAAGCTCCTTTAGTCACTCTTCATATGGCATCTGGTGCAGACCCTGCACCATTTTGTTGCCCTCCTCTGGACTGCTTCCATCCTCTCTATGTCCTTGTGGAGATGAGGTCTCCAGAACAGCATGCAATACTCCAGATGGGGTCTCACTAACTGTCTGTAAAGAGAGATAACAACTCTTGCTTTTACTGGTGATGCCTCTTCCTATGCATCCCAGAATTCCCCAGCCCTCCTTACTGCATTCTCACATTGTTTCCTACCTTAAGGTAATCTGATATGAGTACCCCCAAGTCCTTTTCCATTATTGTTGTCGTTAGTACCAACCCCCACATTGTGTACTCTTCCCTGGGTTTTTGTTTCCCAGGTGCATTACTTTGCAGTTCTTTGCATTGAAACTAAGCTGCCATACTCTTGACCATTGCTCCAATCTTGCCAAGTCCTTCTCATCCTTTCCACCCCTCCTTGTGCATCAACCTTGTTGTAGATCTTTGTGTCATCTACAAAGAGGCATACTTTTCTACTAGCCCTCCACAGTGTCTCCTACTGTATATAGACATTAAAGAATACCAGTCCCAGTACTGAACCCTGTGCACCCACTAGTATCGCCTCTTTCTCCAGAGTGTGCTCTGTTTACTATTACTGTTTGCGTCCTGTTGTTCAGCCAATTTGATACCCAGGTTACCACCCTGGGACCCACTCTCAGGCTAGCTAACTTGTTTTTAATCTTTTGTGTGGTACTGTGTCAAATGCCTTGCTAAATTCAAGTAGGTCATATCTACAGCCCTCCTGGTCTACTATTTTGGTCACCCAGTAAAAGAAATCTATTAGATTCATCTGGCATGATCTTCCTGCTGTGAATCCATGCTGCCTTGGGTCCTGTGTCCTGCTGGCCTCTAGGTACTTGACAGTTCTTTCTTTCAGAAATGATTCCATCATTTTCCTTCCACTGAGATCAAACTAACAGGTCTGTGGATTCCTGCCTCTGCCTTGTTCCCACTTTTGTGAAGGGGATCACGTCTGCCTTCTTCAGTCCTCAGGCAGCACACCATCCTTCCATGATTTGTTGAAAAGAGTAGTCAGTGGTGTCACTAGGTCTCCCCTTAGTTCTTGTAGAATTCTGGGGTGAATCCTGTCAGGTCCCATTGTTTTGTCCACCTTGAGTTTTCAGAGTTCTTTCAGGACTCTTTTTCCCTAACGACTCATTCCTCTGCCAGTTTGCTAACTTTCTTGCTGTACCGGATGTGATGTGGACAGCCAGTTCTGAGTGCTTTATCTTTTTGTAATATAAAATGTGTATGGACTGTCTCCCTTGAGAATGCTGAAACAGCATGTGAAATCACACACACACACACACACATTTTAGATACAAGGTGTTACCTGGAAGGCCCGAGCTAATTACAGACTTTAAGTTAACTATAGCTGTAGCTGCAAAGAGGAGAACTATAAACTTTGATAACACTTAGAGGAAGAAGAGCAGGTTGTGACATTTTAGTGCAAAGTCATTAAAGGTGCTTTCATGTCCTGGAAGGGAAGCTTATCATAAGATCAAAGACAGTCATTTGAATAACATGAGTTATGCTAAGGTTGCAGAATTTAATACTTGGAAAAGACATCCTGTTTTTATATAATTTTGTTTTATATTCTGACAGGGAGGAGCTAGGTGACCTCATGCAAATAGGTGGGGAAAACCAGCTTTTAAATATTATTCTGTTTTCCTTCAGAGACACTTCTATCTAGACTCTGGCAAAGAAACATCTGTGACCACTTTAAGCAGGTATTTAGAGAGAGAGTCAAATCTAATTACTGTAATAAGAATTGCACTGTTAAAACCTGTTTTGTTCAAAAGATTTGTATGTCTTGTGATATAATAGTTCTGTATTTTATGTGTTATATATTTTTATCTCTTGTAGTAAAACTCTATTTTTGAGCTTACTTGGTCTGTCTTTGATTTATTTCCTTTACAAGTAGAGTATATATGGTTAAAGCAGACACTTACATAAACCTGAATGGTGATACCAAACTGGAAAAAGTAAACGCTTTAAATCTGAGGTCTTTTATTACAGTTTTAAGGGTTCATTTCTGTACACCTGGTTAGGTGCCCAAAAGCAAAGGTATCTGGCCCCCAAAGACAGAATTATCTGAGCCTGTACATTAGGTATGCTAACAAGAGATTCACAGTTTGAATCCCTCCAAGACTTGAGACCAAAGGTTGATTCGAATCCACAAAACAGATAAGAGGGTTACCTTGTTCTGTTAACTGTTCACAAGACTGTGCTCGGAGGTTGGCACTTTGGGAGTAGAGGGCTGACCTGCTGAGTGGGTTTGTGACAGATTGGTTGGCAGTGGTGTGGATAATTTTGGTATCACAAGCTTTTATTGTTCAGTCTGTCAGCTGAGACTGTAAGCTCACTTGCAAGGAAAGAAACAGGCAGTGATTTATTTTTTAAAAGGAAACAGAACTATATCACTTGGTATACATTCAAGTTCCTACCCTTTTCTTTTTCCCCTAAAATGCAAGTCATAGTAGCAGTAGTGAGGAAGATGACTTCTGACCACAACAGACACACTGTAGACTCCTTAAAGCAGTTGTGCAGGGACAGAGGAGTCCCCTTGTGGTGAAAGCCGCAAGCAGAACCTCATAGAAGCCCTGATGGTAGCAGATACCCAGAGTAGTGAGTCACAGACTGTGACTGAAAAGGACCAAACCTCGAGTGTGGCAGTACTAGCAGCCAGTGCAGTGTCAAGATCCAATGAGGAGGGCAACCGACCACTGTCAGTGAAGTGCCACAGCAGCAGGGAAGGTCACCAGTATCCTGGATCTGGAAGTACTCAGACTGCAAATTGAGTTGTACAGGATAGAGCTGGAGTTCCAGGAGAAGAAAGAGAGAGAGAGAATCAAGAGGCAGACCTTGAGGAGCATGAGCACCAGTGAGCTGCTGAGGAGAAGAGAGAGGAGTGCCAGAGGCAACATGAACTGGAGAAGCTATGACTCTGACCAGCGGCACTAGAGCAGATAAGTGGCTTGGATTTAACTGGGACTGCAGGACTGGGTTACAAATTGAATTCCAAATTAATAGCCAACTTTAAAGAAGGGAGGATATGGATGCCTTTTAAATTCTTTTGAAAAGTTTGCGTTCAGGCTAAATTCCTAGAGAGTCCTGGAGATTCCAGCTATCCCGCTACTTACTGGGAAAGCTTGGGATGCATTGGGTCAAATGGACAATGAGGATAGTAATGATTACAGCAAGCTAAAAGTCACTGTTAAAAAGTTTGAATTAACTGCTGAATCATACAAAGCTAATTCTGTAAGCTCAGGAGAAGCCCTGATATGAGCTATGAGGAGCTAGCCATGAAACAACATCAGTTTTAAAATGTTGGTGGGAAGGAATTGAGGCAAACTCTATTAATAAAACTGAAAATGTGATTTTGTTAGAACAGTTTTCTTGGCATGCCCAGCAGAGCTGAAAACCTGGCTTGAGGACCAGATCCCAAAACAGTGCAAGACACTGCTGAACTGTCAGACCACTATGCCAAGAGCAGAACAGCTCTGAGAGCAAATGGGGTGGTGTGGCAGTGCAGAAATGGAAAAGCACACCTTCAGGGCAGCTAAAACCCTCACTGCCTCCACAAACCAGTTAGCTCCAGGTTTCAGAGAAAAGATTTCTCTGAAAAGAGAAGTGGATGTTGGTCATGTAAAGAAACAGGGCATATTGCCAGGCAGTGTCCCAAAAGGCAAGCAATAATATTCAAGGTGGTGTTAGAAAAGAAGTGAGTTGTTTGTGTATCCCTGGAAGCATGCCAGTGAACAAGAGGGAACAGATGCACCCAGTCATAGTGAATGATGTACAGACACAGGGTTAAGGGACACAGAGGCATACCTGACATTGGTAAAGGGGATCTGGTACAGCCTGGTCAGCTTATACCCAAAATATGTCACTGTACAAGGGCTCACTGGTGAAGAGAAAACATTGCCACTGGCCATGTTCTCCTGGACTGGGGTGAAACAGGAGAACTGTGCAACAGGTAGCTGTTGCCCAAACCTTAGCAGTGGATGTGATCATAGGCAACAATCTCAAACAGGAGATGGTGTGTGCAGTTACCCATAGCCAAGTGGTCAGGAAACTGTAGTTCCTGAACCCCACAGAAGCCATTGTGGAAACCACTGAGAGGCTGGTTCCCAGCCTGTGTCCCCAGATAGGGAGACTAACAAAAGGGGTAGAAATTTCAGTAGCAAGTAACCACACAGTTACAGAGGGTTACTCTGAAGATGGAGGGTGACCCATTGTCAGAGGGTTGGGATTGACAGTGATTCTGAGTGCCCTGATGCTAGTGCTAGGGACCCTAGTTTAGCGACTGAAGGGGACCTGTCCCATGCCTTGGGACTTGTGTGAGGGGTTTACAGCTGCTCAGAGGAGTGACCCTAGTTGAGAGAAGCTGAGGCTTGGGCAGACTCTGACGGAGCACAGGAAGGTGACGGCAGACATAAGGTTTATTGGGAAAATGGACTTATGTATACTCAGGCAGTACAGACAGAAGAAGGGATGCTAGGCAGGCAGCTTATCATTCCCAGGGGTATTGTGAGCAGTTGCTCAAAACTGCACATGATATGCCCTTGCCTGGTCATCTGGGAATCACATGCACTATGCAGTGGTTAGCCAGAATTTCTACTGGCCTAACTTCACCCAGCAGGTGAAGGAGTATTGCAGGTCTTGTCACTGGTGCCAAGAAATAGGGAAGGTGGGCAAGAAGACCCAAGCAGCCCTGATTCCATTGCAATAAGTGGAGAAGCCATTCCAGAGGGTGGGACTGGATATTGTGGGGCTTTTAAATACCCCAGCTCTGCAGGGAAGAGATTCATACTGACTGTGGTGGATTATGCCACCTGGTACCCAGAGGCAGTCGCCCTATCCTCACTGAGGACAGACAAAGTGGCAGATGCCTTACTTGGGATTCTCTCAGTGTTGGGTTTCCACAGGAGGTATCACCGATTGAGGGGTTCCTTCATGTCGGATCTAATGAAATGTTTATGGGAGAAGTGTGGGGTGCTGAGAGATGCATGACATGTAGATAACTCCAAGCCAATGGGCTTGTGGAGAGATTCAATGGTACCCTAAATTCAATGCTCTGGCATTTGCTGACCAGCATGAGAGGGACTGGAGAAATACCTTCCCCACCTGTTGTTTGTATACGGGAGGTACCCCATGAGTTGACAGGATTTTCCTCCTTCAAACTCTTATATGGACACTGGGTATGTGGGCTTCTAGACTTGATCTGGGAGTACTGGGAAGGCAAGCACACCACCCAGGGAATTCCTATTGTGGATTACGTCCTTAGGTTTTGGGAAAGGCTGAAGAAGCTTAATGGGACAGCCTAGAGCAACCTGGCAGCTTTCCAACAGAAACAAAAAGTGTGGTATGACCTCAGAGGCAGAGCTCGCCGTACATGGTGGGTCAGGAAGTCATGGTCCTTATTCTGGTCTGGAAAGACAAGCTGTAGGCAGAGTGAGCAGAACCACACAAAGTGGTTAGGAAGGTAAATGACATGAACTACATTGTGAAGTTACCTGGACAGAAGACAGACAGAAAGGATGTACCATGTCAACATGATGAAGCCATATGCAAATAGGGCTGACATAGTATTTGCAGTGTGTAGTTCTGGGAGGGACAGACAAGGAGACCCCTTCTAGAATTGCTGGAAGAAAGTAAGCAGAAGTCCTCTGTGGAGGCAGTAAAATCATCTCCAGCTGGCCCCGGACCAGATCCAGAAAGTAAAGGAGATTTTAGACTTTGCCCCATTGTTTAGCACCAAGCCTGGACTAACCCCTTAGTGACACACAATGTGGAGAAGGAACACAGACACCCATATGGCGGACAGCATATCGGATGTCAGAGGCTGTCCAAAAGGACATTAGAGGGAAGTGGGAGATGCTAGATTTAGAGGCAATCCAGAGATCCCACAGCCCCTGAGCCTCACCCGTAGTCCTTGTGCCCAAGATAGATGGCTCTACTCATTTCTGTGTGGACTATCATGGACTGAATGCAGTCACAAGTTAGATGCCCACCAGATGCCCCAGATGGATGAACTCCTGGACAAGTTGGGGGGTGACTCACTCACGATCATTGACCTGACCAAGGGTATTGGTAGAGTTGACAGACAGAGCTAGGAGAGGTCATCCTTCATCACTCTGAGAGGCTTATTTGAGTTTAAAGTAATGCCTTCGAATGAAGAACGCCTCGGCCACTTTCCAAAAGTTGGTGAACCAGGTGTTAAATGGTGTTGAGGAGTACGCCTGCATGCATTGGATGACATTGCCATCTTTAGCACCAGCTGGGAGGAACACCTATCCCACCTTAGGGAAGTGCTGGGCAAGATACAGAGGGCTGGGCTCACTGTCAAAGTCGAGAAGTGCCAGGTGGCCAAGGGAGAAGTGGCATACTCGGGCATGTGGTAGACCAGGGACAGCTCGTCCTAACCAAATAAAATAGAGGTAATCCAGGCATGGCCCAGACCAGAAACACAGAAGCAGGTCAGGAGTTTCTAGGGACATCAGGGTACTACAGAAAATTTGTACCCAAATACAGTGCCCTGGCTGCTCCCCTATCTAACCTGACAAAGAAAATGATGCCCAAGAAAATTACCTGGGGCCCAGCCTGTGAGGAAGCCTTTTCCAAACTAAAAGAGGCACTGTGCAGTGCTCCTGTTTTGACAAGTCCTGACTATAGCAAAACCTTTATAGTTCAGACTGATGCCTCAGATGTGGGTATTTGGGCAGTACTGAGTCAGACATCCAGTCAAGGGACAGATCACCCAGTAGTGTACCTGAGTAGGAAGTTACTTCCCAGGGAACAAGCATACTCCATGATGGAAAAGGAGTGTCTTGCCAAGTCTGGACCCTAAAGAAATTAGAGCCATGATTATATGGGCAGCATTTTGTGGTGCAGACTGCCCACAACCTCTGGTTTGGCTGATGCAGATCAGAAAGAACAATGGTAGATTGCTAAGATGGAGTCTTGCTTTGCAAGGGTATGACATGACCATTCTACATAGGGCTGGATCATCCAATCAGAACTCAGATGGGCTGTCTCGTGTCTATGAGGAGTGAACTGATTTGGGAAGCTCATCCCATGCAGGGATAGAGCCCCAAATTCAGTCTAGGTGGGAGGATTGTGACATGGACAGCCAGTTCTGAGTGCTGTATCATTTTTGTCATATAAAATGTGTATGGACTGTCTCCCATTAGAAATGCTGAAACAGCATGTGAGATCACACACACACAGGTTTTAGATACAAGGTGTTACCTGGAAGGCCCAAACTAATTACAGACTTTAAATTAACTATAGCTGTAGTTGCTAAGAGGAGAATCATAAACTTTGATAATGTTTAGAGGAAGAAGAGCAGGTTGTGATGTTTTAGTGCAATGTCATAAAAGATGCTTTCATGTCCTGGAAGGGGAAGCTTATCATAAGATCAAAGAGAGTCATTTGAAGAACATGATACCTCCCATTAAGATCCCTTCTCCCAGATACATGCAGTGATGCCTGATATATTCCACAACAAGCCTGTGTCATACTCACAGCTGACATTATATGTGGCCCAGTAGGAGGCTTCTCCATTGCCACCAGATAATGGATTATGTTCCCTTCAGAAATGCTGTTGCTCAGATATTCCCAGTATAGTGGCAAGTGAAGGGACTGGAAAGTGTGAGAAGAGGGTGTCCTTGGGATAACTGTTAAAGGATTGAAAAAATAAGGGAAGCCCCAGGGCTGAGAGAAAGAGAGTAAGGGAAATGTGGAAGTGAAAGTTCGATACAGAAAATAAAATAGCCACTTCTGTTTTGGCCACTCATATCATTGGCCACATGGTTGGCCTACTTTGTACTTTGCACTAACAAAGCATTGTTATAGATACCAACTATTGGTATAAATCATCAATTATATCACTGCAGTCTGAAAAAATTCATTACTACAAAATAAAACTGGAATGTACATAAAAGAGGTCCACAGTTTAAAAATGAAAATAACAGGTTTGATTCCAGTCAGCCCACCTGTGCGAGGCAGGAAGTTAGAGGTTTTGATTAGACTATGCTTATCATCCCAGTGGCCCCACCTCCAATTTTATCAGGCTGGAGTGAGGCAGACTAAATGACAATAATTATCAAATCACACCCAAATTCCAATGGTGCCTTAACATTTTATCTGCTATCCATGGAAATATTTGACTATGTGTGTGTGTTTGTTTGTGTGTGTGGGGGTACAGGCTGCATCTCACAGTTTTGGTGTAGGGTGGATCAATGGGAATTTACTAAGTTCAGCAACTCATACATTCAGGTGATGTAGTAGTGGGAAGTCTCCAACTGTTCAGAAGTGCAGGAAATCATAGTCTAATTTATAGGTGAGGGCTGAGTTTATATAACTTACTGACATGTTTACTCTCTGGATTTTTAATTCTTAGCTTCATATTATTACTGTATCTAATGCTGGAGCTAGTTACCTTTTCTTCAAATTATTTTTATGAACATTAACTAGTGAATGTATTGTGCAGTAAGGTTCACTAAAGGAGAAGGCAGAAGGCAAAACCATGGAGTACCATACTATTATGCAGTTCAGTAGGCTTAGCATGCTGGCAACATTCACTGACACTGGCTATCACATACACTCATGTGGAGCACTACACAGAGGTCAAGGCAGTCAGAAAGAGAAGCTGAGCCAAGGACCCGGCTTCTAATCAGATGCTTAATCCAGCCACCCAGTGAATCTCCTGTGTGGCTTGCCTAATTTAGTTTATTGATGGGCTTTATCTACACTATGAATGCATTAGTTACCTACTTGCCATATGTTTCTTTCTTGGCAGCATGTTAAGTTTAAAATTTGGCATACATACAAACATATGAAACTGCCAGCAGATACAGGCCATACAGTCTATCAAGTCTGCTGGAATGTGCAGCTAGCAGTCCATTACATTGCAGCTGCCCTCCATCTACTACCCACATAATAGTGACCGTCCCTTCATTTTGTCCCATCTCCTTAAAACATCCCACTGACTTACAGGATACCACCTCTGCAGGCAGCATAGTTTCACTTCATCACCACTCTTTCTAAGAAATAGTGCTTCTAATTCTTTCCTGAATCTTCCACCTTCCAATCCATACCATGCTTCCTAGTGTTGCTCTCTCCTTTAACTTAAAAATTCCTCTGTACCAGTCTTGTATATGCCCTTCATATATTTAAAGGTTTCTATCATATCCCTTTATCCTTGCTCTCCTCCAGGGAATATATGTTAAAGGGGAACTGTCATCTCTACCTCCCACCCTTAAGTGCTCACCATCTCACCCTCCTTTAAGTCTGCACTTTCTCCTACCTTTGTGCACTTAACTCCTGTGACTGCTCCAAACCTCCCTTGCCCCAGTATCAGCGCACACACCTATCTGCTACTGCTCATGGCCTCTGGAACGCTGCACTGTATTTGAATGTCATTCCATGTGGTTGTTTACCTCCTGTTGGTTTATACCCCATCTATCCCTCTGTGAGGATAGCTGTGCTGTTTAGCACTTATTATCTGCCTGTATCTTCTTTATTGTAAACATGTATACTGTATTTCCTGTGTATGTACTGCAAGGATATCTACTGTATAATATCTCCAGCTGATTATAGTCCTCCAATGTCTTGCTTGTTGATTGTACTGTTTTACGTACACCGGTCGTGCTTGAAAATAGGCAGGTTCTTGCCTAACGCACCCACCTAGTCAACAAAACAAATAAATAAATACTGTACATTTCTTAATGTCTGAAAGCCCATAAAAGTCAATTTGAATGAGCTGTTGTGTTCATCTGTCAGTCTTTGCAATCCAGAGTTATTCATATGTAAATCAGCCTGTAATTAAGGGCTGGTGGCAGACATGTGTTTTGGGCTCCTAACTGGAAATGATGTCACTGAGGGCCTTAGTCCTCCTTTACGTGTAATCCAACAGATTAAATAGGAGACCATCTGTTTTATTAAATGTGTTTTAATGTGTTATTATAACACTGTCTACATTTATAATAATTGTTTTGTATGTGCATTGAAACAATTGAGTTAGTTATCACCTTTACATTTCAAACTGTTAGTAAAAATAATCCATCTTCAGGATTGCTTTAACCTCTAGGCTATATTGTTAGCTGATCATCAAAAACTACACATCCCAAGGCTGGCTCTATGGTGCCAACAGGTATTGGGGCCCATATCAAGATTTATAAACCCTGGCTGTGTTCATGTCAGTATACAGATTTCTGGGACTGCCACAGCATCAACTTCTGTCTTTTTCCATTCTCTCTTGCAGCCTTTTCTCTTACAATTTCAGGTGTGAACTCAGGTCTACAAGATGCAAATGTGGCTACATACCTACTAGCCTGGTATCATGGGGCAAGTCATGAAATGTGTAGTTTTTAATTATCGGCTGGCAGTACAGCTAACAAAGAGCTTTTGAACAAGCTTCGCTCACCCAGCAGAATGGGTTTTGAGCATGTGTTAAGATTATGAAAATATTATACTCTTTCTATCCAGATTTGACCTGAAAAGGAAAAATAATAGGACACAGTTACTTGTTTATTAACTGCAAAACAAATAGATGGACAACATTGTTAAAACATGCATAACCTGAACTGCATTATTAAAATATGAAATAATATATGGGTGTGTGTGTGTAACCAGAATTTTACACACACCGAGGTGTGGGATGCTACATAAACCCCTAGGGCAAAGACCAAACAGTTTATAAAAGCATCCACACTGAGTGAGTGTGTAAAATTCTGGTTTTTACACACAAACGCACACACACACACACACACACACACGCATGCACATTATTTTATTTAACTAATGGTGATCATTTTTCCCTTTCAGCACAGTTCAGTTAGTGCAGCACTTCTGTCAGAGATAGACACACACTCACACACACACACACTGCCTGTCTCTCCCATTTGTTTTTTTCTTTTTACAATACAGTGGTAACGGCATTCTGCAAAGACGCGTCCATCAGCATAGCTGCATAGCAAGGCCACGCCAAGGGTATGAGTGGCAGGATCAACCAGACTGATTTTCTTCATTTTCAAGGCTGGATAAACTAGATAGCTTTTAAAAATATTTAAAATCTTACTTGTCTTAACAGTGTGTGGCAAAGCTTGAGTGCCAGTACCAGTGCTCAGTAATGGAGCCACCATGTTGGGCAAGATGTTCAGCCTCCCACAGTGAAACTATGCATCAGTTAGCTTCTGTGTGATGCTTGCTTGATAGGTGCTGATTACAACCTCCTGCTTGTAACCAAAAATATCAACTGGAAGGTTGTAACTGGAAATAAAAGTGTCTTTATCTGTATGTAAAAATGATAGCCATTAATTAAAGAGTATTTTACATATTTTGACGAAGTTAAAGTATAACATTTTCTTGCTGAAATACTTTGATGGAATGATTTTCACCGTAACAATACCAGAATTCTATTGGATTATTTGTACTAACAGTTTGAAATGTAAAGGTGGTAACTCACTAGTTTCAATGCACATACAAAACATTTATTATAAATATAGAAAGTGTTGTAATTACAAAATCTCATTCCATCCAAAGTATTTGAATAAGAAACTGTTATATATTAACTTCATCAAAGAAGTAAAATACTCTTTTAATAATGTATTTCAGATTATGCATGTTTTAACAGTGTTGTCCACCTATGTGTTTTGCAATTAATAAATAAGAAATTGTGTCCTATTTTTCTTTTCAAGTCAAATCTGATAGAAAGAGTATAATATTTTCAGAATCATAAAACATGCTCAGATTGTTTTACTGTCTTTGTCCAGGAAAGGCACACTGAGCAACATTTAGTTCCCAGGTGTGTTGTGGGAGCACAGGGAGGCTATGATGCCAGGCCAGTAGGTACATAGCCACATTTGCATCCTATAGACCCGTGTTCACACCTACAATTGTAGGAGAAAAGGCTGTAAAGAGAGGAACTGAAAAAGACAGAAGTTGGTACTGTGGCAGCCCCAGAAATCTGCATTGACATGTTCAGCTGGCAGAATAGCCTAGAGGTTCACCCCACCACCTTTGATTTATCCATTAATACACATAACAGATACCATTTAAAATAATTAAAATGTCTATTTAATGCCAGGAGTCTTTCCAATAAATTAGATGAATTAAAAGTGACTATCTCGCCAGATAACATCGATATTGTTTCTGTTACTGAAACTTAAGGTAATGATAAGTTCGACTGGGATTGTCATTTACCTGGGTTTACATCTTATTTTTAACAGAAAAGACAGAAAAGGTGGAGGTGTGGCCATATTCCTGAGAGACACATTACACTCAGTGGATATCTCTAATAAAGTTAAAAATCCCACTGTAACAACTGAATCTATCTGTAGCTAAAGTCCTGATAAATAAAATACAATATGTTATTCTTGGAATTTGTTATCGCCTCCAAATACTTATCCTGAGTACCTTGACAATATTGTCCAGCTTTGAAATTTGAAAGGCACTTTAAAATAAAATTATTATTATTATTATTATTATTATTATTAATAGATACTGCTTGTACCTTGGGTGATATACTCTGATTGGAGATTTTAACATCACTGATATTGACTGGGTGAATCTAACTGCCGTTTCAGGTTTAGGAAAAACTTTATTAGATATCAGTCAACAATGCAATCTTACACAATGTATACAATTACCTACCAGAGGGAATAATATTTTGGATCTAGTATTTCATAATAAAATCTGACTGTAAAAATGTTAAGATTCTTCCTCTAATAGGCAATAGCGATCACAAAGCTGTTGGATTCATATTAGAACAATCATTGACTATTGCTCATAACTCAACCAAAATATTTTTATATGAAAGCAGACATTTCTAGTATCAAGGCCCATTTAAACAATATCCATTGGCAGGATATACTGTCTACATCAGACATAAGTGTATATTTCAATAAATTAAATGACACTATCTGTAATCTAAGGGATAACTACATTCAATTTAAAATTAAAAACAAGTAGTCACCATTACCCTAAGTGGATGAATATATCCGTTAAAAAAAACGAATCAAAAAATAAAAGACACTCTAATTACTTAAAATTCCAACCCAATCTAACTGGATCTCTTACTTACAAGTTCAAAAAATGTAAAAGAAACATTCAAAAGCAAAAAAAAAAAATGGGACTATAAATTGGCATCGGAAGATAATAAAATAACAGCAAATCTTTTTCTTCATATATCAACTCACTTAAAAACCTATGTGTCAGGTGGGCCCTTTACAATCAAATGATAACATTATTCATAGCTCCTAATTATATGGCTAACTTTTGTAAGATCAAATTTTGTGAAATTTTTCAAACAAATCAGAAAAGTGTGACATTGTGTCACTTCTTAGACAAACCTAACAAAATATCTGAAATAGATGTTCATAATAAATTGTTACAACTTAGGGGTAGAACCAGTGCATGACCAGACTATATTTCTCGTCATCTTTTATTTCTTCTCTCAATAGTTTGTCTTTTCCATTGAAACTTTTATTCAAGCAATGTATCAACTTATCTTATGTTCCAGAACTCTGGTAAACAGCCTTTGTTATCCCAATTCATAAGAAAGGTTCACGCAACAACTGGGAGAATTATAGACCTATTAGCCTTATATCTGTTATGTAAACTATTAGAAGGTTTCATTAAGGAGATGATTTCAGAAACTCTGGATAAATTAGATACTGATCAACATGGCTTTAAAAATGTTGCAGTTGGTTTGACTAATCTGCTCTGCTTTTATGAGAATGTCAGCTATCAAATAGACAACAGACTACTGTACGATATTGTGTTCATAAACTTAGTAAAGCTTTGATTCTATACCTCATTGGGCTGTTATTCAGAAGTTAAGCACCCTACAGATTAAATACAATATCATTAAATGGATATCAAAATGGTTAATCGGTCGAACACAGAGAGTATTGATTAATGGGCATCTTTCTAATATTGGCTATGTCTGTAGTTTGGTTCCTCAAGGGTCCGTGTTGGGCCCATGTTTGTGTCAGGCTTTTATTGCAGATCTAACTCAGAAATGTTACTCTAAATCTATAAAATATGCAGATGATATTAAAGTTGGTGGACCTTGTTCAAACTCCAACAATGTCGAGACTATTCCAAAAGATCTGGAGTTTATTTCTAACTGGGTCAAGACATGGGATATGAAATTAAATCATGACAAATGCAAAGTCATGCATCCGGTCCTCATAACCAATGTCATACATATAGTTTAGATGACAACTTGCTTGCCAGTACTTCCATGGAAAAAGATCTTGGTGTCCACATAATGGAAGATTTCTCACCCAGAATGCAGATAAATAAACTATTCAAAAGCAAATAGTGCTGTGTGGTCCATACGCAGAAATATTAAATTACATGAGGAGAAGGTGCTACTACCATTAAATAGATCTTATGTCCATCCTCATTTGGATTAGGCATCTCAGTTATGGTGTCCTTTAAGAAACAGGATATTTTACAAATCAAGAAAGTTCAAAGAAAATTCACAAAATATGTCAAAGGATATTCTGACATACCATATGAATCCAGACTTAAATCTCTGAACTTAATGTCATTATCAGCCAGATGTCTGAGGGGAGATCTTCTATTTATGTTTGATATAGTACAAGATCCATTTCTTATGACTAATATGGGTATAGACTTTAAAAGTAATATATTTAATACTAGGGAGACCCTCTTCAATTACAAGGCAGGGCTTTAACCGCTCTCGAACATATTTTTATACTGTCAGAACTATTAACCCTTGGAACACACTTCCATTGGAAATAATTATTAGTGAAACCAAACATATTTTTAAGAACAGATTGGATAGGCGTATTCTCTCCAATGTTAATATTAATTATTACTAATTATGGGAGCAATTATGGGACTCAAAACCTCCTAGGTCCTTTTCTTCCTAGTATGATTCCTAGTATGATTCAATCCTGAAGATGAATTATTTTACTAACAGTTTGAAATGTAAAGGTGATAGCTCACTAGTTTCAATGCACATACAAAACAATTATTATAGATGCAGAAAGTGTTGCAATAACACCTTAAAACATGCTTGATAAAATAGTCAAATTTCTATTTAACCTGTTGGATTAAATACAGTCAAAGAGGACCAAGATCCTCGGTGACATCATTTCCTGTCAGGATCCTAAAACATATGGCTGCCATCAGCCCTTAATTACAGGCTGATTTACATATGAATATCTCTGGACTGCAAAGACTCACAGATAAACACAATGGCTCACTCAAATTAGCTTTTATGGGCTTTCAGACATTATGAAATCCTGTAGATGACACTTCCTCTTTAAGCTCCTTTGGCCTGTCCTCATAGGGGTTGTCTTCCATTCACAGAATCATCTTGGTAGCTCTGCACTGAGCCCCTCCATCAATTTGACATCTTTCTTAAGTATGCACACCAGAACTACATGCAGTACTCTGGTTGGGGCCTCACCAATGACCTGTACAGTGGCAGGATTACCTTCCTCTCCTGGAGGTGATTCCTCTGGTAATACACCCAGCATCTTATTTGCTTTAACTGCTGCTTTTCTGCACTGTGCTGAGTGGTTCATTTGCCCTGTTATTATAACCACAATATCCTTCTCCTCCTCTGTAGTGGCTATCTGTACTCTCCTCCCCCAGCTGATAACAATTCCTCGGGCTCCTTACTCCCAAGTGCATGACTTGCACTTCATTGCGCTGAACTCCAGCTGCCATGTGTCTGACCAGTACTCAAGTTTAGCCAGATCATTCTGTAGCCCTGACACCCTTCTGTGTCATCAACCATTGCACCGATATTCCTGTCATCTGTAAAAGACTAATCCTGTTCTTAATGACATGTGAGATGTCTGTGATGAAAATGCCAAACAACATTGGGTCTAGTACCAAACCCTGTGATACTCTGCTAGTTACAGCCCTTGGTAATGAGAGTTCCTCCACTACTACCTCTCTGCTGCCTGTCCTGCAGCCAGTTCTTCTACCATTCCATAATTTTTGACCCTGCTTCCTGGTATCAAAACCTGCTAAACAGCCTCCCATGTGGACTGAATTGAAGGCCTTGCTGAAATCCAGATACAGGACATCCACCGCATGGCCCTTGTTGAGTACTCCTAGTCACCCAGTCATAATAGTCAACCAGGTTGTTCTGACAGGATCTGCCAGATACAAACTCATGTTGCCTTCTGTCCTGGAGACCATTGCCTTCTAGAAAGGTTACCAACCTCTCTTTAGGATCATCTCAGTTAGCTTCCCACAATGGATATAAGGCTGACTAGTCCAGAGCTGCCTGGTTCATCCTTGGGTCCACTTTTGTGGAGTGGCACCAGATGTGCCATCCTCCAGTCCTGGTGTGTGCACCCAGTTCCCAGAGAGGTGTTGGAACAAGTTTGCTATTAGCTCTGCCAGGACCTCCACCAACTCATTCAGTACCTGAGAGTGTAGGTCATCTGGGCCAGGTGCCTTATCCACCTGCAGGACCCTTAGGCCTTTCAGTATCCTGCCCACTGGAATTTCCCCATCTGTTATCCTTGCCCCCTGTGCCTATCCCCATCCACTGTGGCAGTGACCCATCTTTCCTTAGTCTAACAGAACAGAAGTATTCATTGAACACTTCTGCCTGGTCTGACTCTTCTCTGCCCACCCCCATCTTTCCTGATCCTTACAATTTGATCTTTGCAGTTCCTTCTTCCTTGTGTACTTGAAGAAATGCTTTTCCCTTCCTTGATACCTTGTGCTAGTCTAATCTCATCGGCCTTGGCTACCCTGACTGCACTGGTCACTTCTCTTGATTTCTTCATGTACTCCTCCTCATCCTCCCACCGATTGATCCCTTGAATCTTCTGAAGGCTGCCCTTTTCACTTTCACCTTTCCAGCACCTCCTGCTTAACCAACTTAGTTTCTTGGACCTAGCCTTTTGCTTTGTGTCCTTGTACAAGAGCTGGTGATCTCTGGGAGCCCTTGCTTGATAATTTCCCATTTCTGGTTAGCATTTATGTGTGGTGGATGCTGGCTATATTTCTGGCCCCTATATTCTTCATGTGCCAAAATAAGCTCACCTGAAGTCCAGCACATTGATTCCTGTACCTGCAGCCTCCTTGCCATGTTAAGTGAGAACCACACTGTGTGGTGTTCACTTCCTCCCAGTGGATCCTCCACCCCAGCTCTCTGACAAACTCCCCATTATTCAGCATGAGGACCAGAATATTACCCAACCTGTTTGGCTGCTTTACCATCTGTACCAGGAAGTTGTCCTGAAAAGCCCTCAAGGGGACCTGCTCCTTGATGTTCAAGGTGGCGGGCTGTCCAATCTACCCATGGCAGATTGAAGTCCCCTCAGTCACTGTGTCACCCTTCCCATTGATCTTCCTTATCTGTTCTGCTAGTTTTCTGTCCAAGTCCTCTGCCTGAAACAGTGACCTATACACCACCCCATCCCAAATCTCCTGCTTTTCAAATCTTGAAATTGTATCCATAATGCTTCTGCTCTTCCCTCCTCCCACCTCATCCCTTGTACACATTATCTTCTCCCTCACATAATAGCTACTCTACCCCTTCCTTTTTCCCTATTCTCATGTATAGCCTGTACCCCAGGGTCACCAGGTTCCAGTTATGATATTGGGTGGTTTATGTTTCAGTGATGGCAGCTATAGCCACCTCTCTATCTACCATCAGAGCCTGTAGCTCAGCTGCATTTGTCCCTGGCTCCATGCATTCAAGGAGACTACCTCCAATATATACCCTTCCTCCATTCCCTTGTGAACACTTCCATTATTGATACTATCTATACCACACAATGCATATTTTTAAGTGCCCCACCTAGCACCGGCATATTGATTACATGCAGGATGTTGGTACTTTACCCTTTGATGCCCTTGCTCTAAACTTATTGGTTTCTATGTGATAATGGCAATTGCCAAATAGCAATCACCATTAGCAAGTGTGCATCAACGAAAAATAAATTTTGGCCATGCACACTCATGGCAAACGGAAAGAGGGCACCCAAGATCTGCGGTAGTTTCTTTAATGCTGGTAGCAAAGCCCACACACCCTCCTATTAAAAGATTCTCAACTCCAGGGTGGGTGCATGTTGGGAGGGTGAAATACTTAAAAATAAAAAATGCCTGCCAGGCAAAAACGTACTGCACTGCACCAGACCCAAACTCTGTACCCTGCAACTCCAAACTGACCACCTCCCACCACACTAGCGGACCAGCTTGTCAGTTGCCTGCCACACTCCTCCACATACCTTTCCCCTTTCCTCTCCCCCATGTGCATATACACGTACATCCTGTCACCCTTCCTCACCCACCCAGGTAACCAATCGCTACCCTGCCAGGCAGCCCTGAACACAGTTGCCCTTTATAAAAGCACTCAATTGTGGTCCCTGTGTTCACTGGATACCAAATTTATTAGTTCATTTTTTTTTTTTTTATGATGACATTGTTTTTGCCCACTTCCATGGATCTGGCAGGGCTACAACTCGCCCCAGCGGTAAATCCTCTGGCCCATCTGGGCCATCATAGATCCTGCTGGGTCCCGGTATTTTTCCTCAATTATTTTCTCCCACACCCAAGCCTGTGCAATGGTGCAGCAGCTGTCTCCACTTTCCATGGAGGCAGCCAAGCACCTGGGCATGGTCCAAACTCACTCTTATTGTGCTGATGTATGCAGCACAAACCCCACTCCCAGAGAAAGGAGAGAAGTCCTTCAGGCCTCAATCCACCTCCCTCAGCTGACCTTCTAATGACCCAAGTCTGTTCCAGAACCCAGGTCGCTGGCTTGGCACAAGTGTGCCATCCAGCACCTCAACCCCTCAGTGCCACCGGCTGGCATGGTATTTTTTCTATGATGATTTGTATCTTATGTACTGACACTGTTAGTTCATTAAGCATTGATTAATTATGTGAAGATATAGCCAACAGAAGAATGCCTTAGAGTCTATCAAATCTGCTCTAATGCGAACTAAATCTAGAGATTACAGTGTGCCCCCAACCCCTACATTCCTCACCCTCCTCTTTGTTCTATCCCACCTTCTCTTCAACCCCCAAATGTAACTTCCTCAGCTAACTAATAAAGATGAATTGTGTTGAGGAGGGAAAGGTCCAGCTTAGGCTCAGTTGGCTATGTCATCTCCAGTTTATTTGCATTTTAAACATACATTATTAGTATTTCACTTTTTCTCATCACTATTTCTTGGGTGCTGTTATTAATGCAAATGTCAAGGATACTATCTAACACCCAGTGCTGCTGTGGTCATGCAAGGACTCCAGAACTGTTGGTTGTTTTTTTTTTGCTTATTTAAAATATGGTAAATCAATGGTCCATAGACCCATTTTCATGGCTATCAGAACAACATACAAATACTTGTCAACAACACAGTAAATAAATTAAATAAAGGACAATCAATATAACTAGACAAAATACATATTAATTGTTAAAACATTTACAATGACTTCTGGAAAAGAAATAATTTCTCACAGCATATATGAAAGTATGAGTAGTAACAGTAAAGCATTCAAAATTGTAGAAATTGTATTGAAAATAATGGTAAATTGTAAAACATTGTTTTGATCAGCTGAAGTTTTCATTTAAGGAATATCAAAATATTGATGTGCAGAGAAATGGGTAGTGACTAAGCTAATGTGTTTTGAAGACAGAATGAAAATAAAATGGGAACCTTATCTGAAATCACTTTTTTGCAAGTATTCCTAATTGAATTTGTAATAAGATCAAGGGAGAGTCACACAACATGTTATAATAGATTGCAATGATGGATTTGGTTTGGTAACTGAGAGGCAAAATAGAACAGTAGGGAGGCAGTATAGTGCAGTGGTTTAAGGCTCTGAGCTGCAAATCTTGAGGTTTGAATCCCCAGCCCCCACTTGTATACTGTGTGACCCTGAGCAAGTCACTCAACTTCCCTCTGCTCCAAGGTTGCACTTGTAAACAAGCTTTCAGCTTAGTGTGTCTCACCTGGTTAAACAATTAGAAAAGAAAAAAAATGAGCAATCTGATTCAGAAGAGTTTTACCCTTGTGTGTAGTATGAAAAGTGTATACTAATACACAGAGTTCTGCTCAGGGTTGGGAGGGGCCTTGAGAACATTTGTTTGCATTAGGTTCTGGAGACCCCATCTCTACAACGACATAGACAGGATGGAGGCAGTCCAGAGGAGGGCAACCAAAATGGTGCAATGTCTGCACCAGAAGCCATATGAAAAGAGACTAAAAGAGCTTAATATGTATACCCATGAGGAAAGGAGGGAGAGGGAGACATGATAGAAACTTTCAGTATGTCAATGGACTCAACAAAGTCCAGGAGGTATATATTTCAGAAAAGAGATGTGCAAGAACAAGGGACACAACTGGAAAATACAGGGGATGGCTCAAGAGCAATGTGAGGAAGTATTTTTCACAGAGAGGGTGGATGCATGGAACAGCCTTCCTGGAGCAGATTGTGGGTCAAAAGCAGTGGGAATTCAAGAATGCATGGGACAGACATATGGCAATTCTGGTGGGGGTTATGAAGAAGTAGGCTGTTGGTTAACTAGGATCTGCAGCTTATCCAATAGGTAGGGAAATGGGCAGACTGGGTGGGCCAAGATGGTCCTTATCTGCCATCAAAGTCAAAGTCTATGTAGTGAAGGAGCTGCTTTTAAGTAGCAGCATGGGGAGCATTCAGAGGGATGGTCATGTGAATGAGCAAATTAAACACTATAGTCTACTCATTCATCCATGCATTTTTAAATTGGTGAGGTGGGGTGGTATAAAACCTTTAATCCATATGGGAAAACAGCAGCTGAGTTCAGGTTCTCAACACCCCACCAGCAACCAAGGTGCCCAAAATACCTCCAAAATAAGTAAAAGCTTCTGAATACATGCCAGGAGCATCATGCAAAAGCAACATGCTTTAAAGAGCTCCAGTTTAGGTGCTTTAATTATAACTCCTACTGACAGCTTAACTACTCAAGACTTTTAACAATTCACTTTGCTGAATTTTTAATTTCCTAATTTTGAAGGAAGGAACTCTAATTTGTCTTCCTGATTTTGTCCCTTCATGGTTCCTATTTTCAAACGTTCCACCCCATACCACCACTGCTCTCTGACACACTGCGATGCATCAGTTTGTAGACTGTAATTGTACCAGCTTGTTACAGCAGTAGTATGCGGCTGAATGTGCACCTTCTAACCTGCATTACTATTCAGGCTTTCACAGAAGACTGCACTTTAGGCCTTGGTAAAATGATCAAATTCTGATTTCATGGAATTTTCAAGAAAGTCTGTGAAATTTTGCAGAATTTTTCTGAAATTTATTAATTGGTCATAACTCAGTCAATCTTATAACTAATTTGGCATACATACTGATTGTAAGAAGCCCTAACAGGATGGCATGTTTTATGTTATTTGTAGGAGGGTGGGAAGTTATAAGGGCTCAAGTCTGCCATTTTATTATTCATGTGAAAATTTCTAAAAATATTTCTATGCTTACAAGTTAGCCACCCTTGAGCTAGATAATTGAAAATTTATACATATACTTTTCTGGAAGAGTCTTAAAACTGCTAGAGAGGTAGTTGGTTACCTAAATGGTAAGTTACGGTAGTTCACATCTTCACGATTTAATTATTTGCAAAAGTGGTTGAAAATTATTAAATTTATAAATGTTTACAGCTCCACTGCTATTGTAGGTATACACTCAAGATTTGGCACATATATCCAAAGTAAGTACTATATGTCCTGGACTATATTAAGTTGCATAAATGTGGCTTAGTGGGTTAACATTAGTTGTGGATACTTTAGAAATTACCAACTGGCAAATCTGCTCAAAAATTCATTGATACATAATAGGTAATGCCACTAGAATTACAATTGTTGAATTTCGCCTTTACAAAGCAATTATCATCACTGAATCAGCTTACCTGCACTAGCATCATGGACCTGCAATTCCCTCCAACATTCCTGTGACAGTGATGCCCAGAATCATGTTCCATCATGACTAAAGATATCTAGATACTTCTGTCACAGTGGCTTAAATGACAGCCGATTGTAAGGCTTGAGTCACTTGGTGGTACTGTTTCCAAATAGTAAAAATATACATTGTTCTGTACAGGGTTGCTAAAGAGTCAGCAGGTGGCTTGAACAGAAACTACGCTACATGTGCATGTGTTTCCAAGAGTCATTAAGTCAGACAGCGGTATCCCATTATAAGAGTGAAGCAATATGGTGTGTCAATATAGCAAGTGGAAAAGAGTGAATGCATTTTGGGCAACATGGTTTTTATAGCGAGTGGTTGTTTGAGATAGGTGCTACCGAAGAAAGTGTCTGGTGAGTAGTGAAATACCCTGCTGTGAGATGAGACATAAAGCTGCTGCTTTGGCATAGTGGTTAGAGTAGTTGGCTGTGTTTGTGTTAGGTGTCTTTGACCTGAGTTCTAGGCTGGGTGTTTCTGTGGCTATTTCTGTTTTTCTTTTCTTTTGTTTGTTTTAGTTTTAGTTTTTTCACCCAGCTACCACCAAGGCTCAGTCCCAGTCCATCCAGGACCCCATCACATCCCAGAACTTATCTCTCGGCAGAGGATACCCCTGGATTGCTCCTCAGGGTGGGGCCAATGTACCTGACATGAACCCGCAAAGACAGAGGAAGGATTCCAGCAGGAGGCTACTAGTATTGCCTATTGGCTTAACCCCAGGAGATGGCATGGAGTCGGCAGGCCACATCAGAGGCTGTAATGGGTCAACAGCCCAGAGTGCCATGTTGGTGCTACTGGAGCTGGGAGGTGGGGCCTCACAGAGGTGATAGCTGTGTTCTTCAGTGTTGTGGTTGCTTCCCTGGGGCAGAGATGTGCAATGATGTTCTGCTTCCACCTCAACCCCTCAAGTGATGATGCTGGCATGGTGGTGCCCCTGCCTCTGCCAGGGGTTTGTGGTGTGCGGATGCTCTACCCCCTACCCTAGAGAAGGAGATCAGTCCCAAGGATGCTCAATCCTCTCCCTTCTGCTGTCCCTCCAATGTCCCAAGTCCGTTCCTGAACCTGGGTCATCGGCGTGGCAGATGGGTACCCTGCACCGTTGGCCAGCTTGTTGTTTTAGTCGTGATGTGTTGTGCTGTTCTTCTCTTACCTCCCTCCAGATCTTGAGTTTGCAGTCACCCTTCTTCTCACTTGCTCCCTTCCCATATTGCCTCCCCAGTGAAAAGCCCCTCTCCCAGTCCCCCTTCCCAGAATTGCATCCAACCTGGAGTTGATTATTTAATTTAAGGAGGTGTGTGGGACAAAGTCTCCACAAAAACTCAGTGTAGCATTGTTGTGGCAATTTGTGATGATCACTGCAGTGTGCAGTCGCTGTATGTGTAGGTACTATTTTAAAGTTGCTATTTTTGCTGTAGCTCTTTTGTTTTCACTATTATCACATAGAATTCAATGAGCTGTAGTGGTTATCTGGCATATTGCAAGAAGATAGGTTTGTGAACAGTGACGTCCATGACTATGCTTCATAGTTTGTCACTCAAGATAGTGACCTGGCACTTGGCACCACTCTACTTTTATAATGGAGTCTCCTATTAATGCTGTCTTATTGCCACTTTACACAGCCTTTACCTTTCTACAATGGCAACTCAAGTGTATGAATGGGCAAAATGTATGAACATGGCTTCAATAAACTATCACAACATTCCACAACTGCACAAAAGCTCATAAAATTCAACTTTAATTACTGGTATTATTTGGGAATCTTTGACTGCTTATAACTTGGCCAGCATTTGAGCAAGAATTAGAGAGTTGAAACACATAGTCTTTTTCCATATTGGTTTTCCTCCTGGCCAGCAGTACATCTCTCAGGGATATACATTGTTTACAAAGGTAAACCCTAATGAGGCTGACCCAGCCATCATTCAGTTGGCTACCAGGTCTTTCTACCACATTTTTCTCTCAGATCTCCTCTTGAGGGGATGGTGCCTCTGTCAGCCTTGCAGAGCCGCAGCTTCTATTGCATCAGTAGCAAGTTCCCTGGCCCAGCCACTGGGGTCACTGTACTTTTGGAATCCACTGCCAACCCTCCCAAACCAAGATGCACTGCTGAGTGACAGATCTTGGCCATGGCCTGTCTTCCTATGTGATTTACTGGGCATGCTTCCAAACTGGTATTATCAGCATGGCAGTGCAATACTCTGCTGCTGGGCCAAGGAGCTGCCATCAAAGTCTAACATTTAGGACAATTAACCTAATCAAAATTGGTGATATTTCATTCTTCTTGTAAAGTTATAGGGTTTTGCAATTTTGCAGTTTACATAACTGCATAATGTCATTTTAAAATTTCCAAAGGTTTGAGGTTTATAACTCAGTCACCGTTCAAGACAGTGATTCAAAATTTAGTACACTTTCTGCAAGGACCATGGTAGAGTCTTCATATGAAATGTGATACAATGTCGACAAACACTATGTAAACTGTATGGAAATAACTGAAATCACAATTTTGGAAAAAAATAACAAATTTTCCTGGAACTTTCCCAAACTTTTGTGGAAGTGAAATCATAATTTTGCCAAATTTCACCAGCAGAAGATAACTTTCACCCGCCCTACTGCACTAGCATGCCATGGAGGGTGTGACACCCAAACCATCTACCCTTTCTTCTCTCAGCTGCATTCTTACAAATATTAATTTTCTACTGTACTTCCAACCTTCAGCAGCTTTAGTAGATCCTTTTTCAGCTGTACCTTATGTGTTCTTACTGCTACTTATCCTTTTGCCTGTATGTTTTAGCACTGTTTTTTTAAATGTTTTGTTTTAATTGGGGTACATGAATTAATATATTGTTTATTTCATTTTTTGTTTGTTTTGCTTGGACAATGTGATACTTGCTTTTAGAAGACTTGATCCTTATTCAACTTATGTAATTAAATAAGCATGGTAGCGTTAATTTAATATTTTAATTGGGGCATGTGAATTAATATATTGTTTACTTCATTAGACTTATTTTGTTAGGACATTGTGATACTTTGTTTTGGCAGACTTTCTCCTTATCCCACTTGTGTAATTAAATAAGCACTATGGCTTTCATTTTGTGCATTAAATTAACACTGCTTTGACTGGAGCTCTGCCCCTGATGAAGAGTTTCATGATGACTTGAAGTGCCAGGGTATCATGCTGCACTTTCCATAACAGGATGTAATAAATAGATTTCTCTGTGCAGCACTACTGGGTTCTGGTGTAATTTTATTTGCAACCCGACAAGTGACTGACTACTATATTGACAATATCTTCAAGAGTGCATACTATTGTGATTTTGTTGCATCCACTGGGAACCAAAGATATGGCACTCCTCAAAATGAACTCCATATTCCCTTCAGAGGAGGGATAAATTAAAACAAAAAAAACAGGAAATTGTCTGTGTGTGGAGATGGGAGCAGAGGCACTTACAGTAGGGTTCACCCGGAGTAAGATACTGTAGAACAGGTTAGATTTGTTGTAAAATAACTATGGCTGTATTCACTCAAGTTATAATTGCTTAAATAAAATGGTGCTAACAGACCAAAACTGTTCATTTAATGGATGTGAATTATACATTCATTGTAGAGTGAAATTAAATTTACTCAATTGCTGCCAGTTAGCACCGTGCGCTAAATGTAACTTGCATGAAAATAAACAGTTCTACAGTGTTTATTCCCTTGATCATTCACAGCCATCACTATGTGGTGGTAGTGAATGCCATGGGGCTTCTCTGTTCTCTTTATGTGGCAGTTACACTAAACAGTGTCTACATGCCTTGCTTTAATTGAACATAGGCTTAGTGAATAAAGGATTAAGTCAATAAGTCATGGTAGAGAATGTGTCTATGTGTAAACGCTTGAATGCACTAGCAAACTGGAGTCTAAAACCAAGCAGAGGCTGGTGTACTTAATAAATAACAAGTTGTCTGGCTGTGTGCAGTATGAATAATCCTTTAATAATATCAGCCAGACAGTGCAGTCATCAGATTGGTTTGATTCCTCAGTATGGCACAGCTGTACTGTATCTTTCAATAACATATAACAGGTAATTATGAATGATAGTTATTACACTGGTTTTGTGTTTGGAATATATTGATGGCATATGAAACAGACTTTGCATTTTTGTGTTTGATAAGCAGTGGCTGATGGTTTCAGAAGATACCAATCAGCAGCTCAAGCATTGTCATTTTGGTACTGTAATTCATTTCCTAGTGCACTAGAACAGATGTCTTTCTTCATGAATTTCTAATAGTTCCTGCTTTATGATGGATAATGACTAACAAGTAGCAGCACTTTTTTGTAAAGCAAATACCATGGTCACTGTATCTCAGTCCCTACGAGTCGCAACACTCTATAAAACTGGGTTGTAATATACTGTTTAATGACACTGCTTCACATTGTTTTAAAGAACAGGCTGAGGCATATACACTATCTTTGTGAAAATGTTTAATTTATTTTAGGAAATGGCAAAGAAAAACTCTGTGTAATGATTGGCTGGTATCATCCAGGACTCAGGTATGCATCTATTTTTGATAGAGCCCTCTGAAAACAAGTGCCAGCTGTGCTCAAGAAAAGAAATTGGTATCCTGGTGTCACATCAAATTTTCAGATTCATTCACCATTTTTTTCTGTTCTATAAGCAAGAGAGCTAGTGAGAGCCCTCCCCTTCAGTTTTGGAGCAATCCCTACATGAACTTATTCAGACTTTCAGTTAAAAATAACATAAACAAACCTTATTCATTTATTTTTTTATTTATTTATTTGAGTCTAGGATTACAAAGTACCTTTGAGCCAGGGTCTTTTACAAAGGTTCCATGTTAGTGAGTACAGGCATACAGTTTCAATTACAGTATAGAACAATCAGTAACACTGATGGTTGTAACATGCTATTACAAGGATTACTATATGAAACACAGGGAAGTGTACACAAACAGGGGAAAAGGAGAAATGAGAGGTGGGGAAAGGAGAGGGTGGGGTGAGACAGGGGTAGGGGTATAGCAACCTAGGGTCTTTGTTAAGGACGGACAGGGTAAGTGCATCAGATGGGCTGTGATGGAGGCAAGTGCTAGGGGAGGGTAACAACAGGCAGCAGAAAACAAAGATCAGCTAGGTGGGAGTACTGATTAGTCATGGTAGTCACAGGAGCTGGAGGCAAGAAGAGTGAGGCGAAACTTGACTTGAATGCACCCAGTGTGGGTGAGGTTATTCTTTTTTTCTTTCCTCACAAAAACAGATCTGATCCAGGCACTCCAACTACTCCAGACCTCCAATCCCCACCCACTCTCACAAATGCTGCTACACAGCAGCATGACCCCATCTCTGGGCACCCATTCCAGACAAGTCCTACTCCTCTATTCCATCCCCAAAGTCCCAGAACAAACACAGAAGAAATAAAGAGCCTATAAAAGCTTACACTGCAGGCAGATCCAGACAACTGATCGACTCTTTGATCACCCAGTTGTTCCTCTTCCCATCCTCTTTTTTATTTACGTAAAAGAAATGGACATGAATATGGCACTCGCACTTACTACAAGGACTAGCCTTTGTATGTCATAGAGGACTACAATTCCTATGAAACCATGGTGCACCTATGCATCTCACTCAGACACAGTTTCTAATCAGCAGTGCGCCTACTGGCAAACAGCACATTACATGGACTACTTTACAAGAAAACAGTTTTTTTTTATTTTTTCATCAGACATTACACTTGTTTTTAATATTTTATTTTATATTATTTAAAATGTTACCTATAGCCCATTTGAGAAGTGCAAGAATACCCTCCAGGGTGATTGGTATTGGGCAATACCAGACCTTCCAGAGGCTATGAAGTCCTCAGTCTGCAGTGTTGGGCCTCATCACACCTTTGGGCAGTCCAGTATTGCCTAATACCACCCACCATGGAGGGTGCTATTACTTACTTACTTACTGCACATTCTCCAAGACAAGAAACATAATATATTATGGGCCCTACATTCAAGATTAGTGCACCCAGTAACCGGGTTGGTGGGCATAGAAACATAGAATTTGATGGTAGATAAGGACTGCTTGGCCCACCTAGACCGCACATTTCCCTACCTGTTTTATATACCACAGATCCTAAATGATCTGTGGCTTACCCTCTCTTTCCTATTGCTAGAGTTCCTTTACTGTATGTCTGTCCCATGCATTTTGAATTTTCTACAGTTGTTGCCCTTACAGCCTCTGCTGGGAGGCTGTTCCAATGATCCACCACCTTTCCATGAAAAATACTCACATTACCTCTAAGTCTATTTATTTATTTTTTTATTTATTTAAGTCTATGGTAACTTGGTATTGTGCTAATCCAAGGAACAGTTTTCAGGCATGATGCGGGACACTGCAGGTGGTGGCACAGATGGAGCAAAATATATGACAATGAATATGAGCAGTGCATAAATATATATTAATGGATGACAAATCAAGGTACATAGTTAAAAACACAGTAAGGAGAAGCTGTACAACTTAATATGAAACAAGTCAATTCATCAGAGTAGTCAAGAATACTAACTACATTATTTACAGCATTGGGATAATCACAATTGGCTAATTATACATTATTTACAGGAGGGTAAGGTGACAAGTGTAGGTAAGTGCAAGGAATAGGAACCCACTTGACACTGTTGAGGGTACAGAAGGAGAGTAAACAGGACACAGTGGTGGCAGGAGAGAGCACCAGGGAGGTGGAGGCTAATCAGTCTAGAGACAAAAGGCTGGAGTGGTTGGAGGGAGGGATTATCCCAGTGTGCAACAGCACTTGGCTTCGTCCAACATCCAGGACTTGAGACGAACCTTGACAGTGGCATGGGTGTCCAAGGAACAGATGGGTGCAGGAAACTATTCCACAGAGTGGGGCAGCTACAGATATTACTTTTCCACCCATTGCCAATGAGATTTTAGGGATTACCATGGGTGGGACAGAGGATGCACCCTGGAGGAGTTTTTACTTACTTAAAGTACAGGCTGAGGCATATACTCCCTATCTTTGAGAAAATGTTTAATTTATTTTAGAAACTATCTCTCCCTATGCACGCCTGTAATAAGTAGTCTTCTAAAAGTCTACCCCTCTATTTTCATATAATGTCCCCTTATTCATGAATATCTTTTTTTTTTAAAATGCTACTGTTTTGTACTTTATTTACACCCTTGAGGTATTTGAAAGTCTCTATCATATCCCCCTCTCTCTCCTCCAGGGAATACATATTGAGATCCTCCAGTCTCCTCTCATATGACTTTGGTGCAGCCCCTGCACCATTTTGTTGTCCTTCTCTGATCTGCTTCTACTCTATGTCCTTCCAGAGATGCGGCCTCCAGAACTGGACACAGTACTCTAGATGAAGTTTCACCAATGTTGTATACAGTGGCATCACCACCTCCTTCCTTCTGATGGAGATATTGCTCCATATGCACCTCAGGATTCCACTGGCTCTCCTCACAGCCTTCTCATATTGTTTGGTAACCTTTAAATAGTTAGATATGATTACACTCAGGTCCCTTTCTTTTTTTGGTGGCCGTCAGTATCCCCTTGCATGGGCACTCTGGCTGACTCAGACATTCAGAAGCCCCAGGAGCACCCCAAACCTGGCAGTGTCAAATCTCTAACATATTGCAGTGTGTATGCATATGAGGGGTCCCTCATGCATACCAGTGCAGTGGTATTTTAAGGTTTGATGCAGGGAAACATTCCCCAAGCAGCGCTGTTTACTGCCACTGCAAACCACCTATTAACCAGGTGCTCACCTGTGCCCCCACCCCCTCAAGGCAGGGAGGCTTTACTGCAGCCACCTGCCCCAATTACCCATAACACATCTAATGTAAATCACAGGTGTCTAGTGGTACCCCACATCCCTGATCACCCATGCATGCTGCTTCCAAGTCAGTTCTGGTATCTAGTGGTAGCACTTGCCCTCGATCACTCATTTCAACCAATTAAATATGCCCAGATGTCTACTGGTTTCCCAATCACCCATTTCCAACACATTAGATACGTCCTGCTGTCCAGTGGTTCCCCATCACCTGATCACCCATTTACACATGTACAAGGAAGCAGTGGCGGTCTAGTGTCTCCCCCACTCAAGCTGCCCATTCACATCCCACCTCCTTTCAACCTCCCCAACACAGGAGGCCAGCAAACATCAAAGCATGATATGGCAACTGGAAGAGCCCTCCTCTATCCTCATTAACTCAGCCATGTAGTGCTGTCAGTGAGTATGTGTACAGTATTTGTACAAGAGTTCACTGACAGCTCATATGGTGACTGGCCAAGGAGGTGAGAGGAGGGGCTAAAGTGAAGGTATATTGTGCTTGGAGATTTTTGGCCTTATGGGTAAGGGAGAGGGGTGCAGGGAGGTGGATGTGAGTAGGCTGGTCTGGTGTGGGGACACTGACCACCATGACTTTGTACGTGTGTAACTGGGTGACTAGGGGAGCAAAGGGACCCATTGGACACCAGGTATATTTAATGAGTTGAGATGGGCGATCAGGAAGTCAGGGGTACCACTAGACACCAGGGTTGACTTGGAAGCAGCATCAACAGTTGATAGGGGTGGGGAGTACCACTAGAAGACACCAGGGATTTACTTTCTATGGCAATGGTGTATGTGGCACTAAGGAGGCTTTGCACATGCAAAAGAGCCAATAATAGGCATGCAAATGGACCATTCGAGCCTAGCATGCCCACTGGGCCCATTTGCATGCTCAGGCTGAATATAGCCCATAGGGAACTTGATACTATCTTATTTTGACAGAGCTATTTTCTTTGGGCTATATGCTGCCCTGGTTCATGTCACTGCACTGCAGATTCACTTAGTGCTGCCCTAACATAGACCAATATTATGTTGGATAGTGCCACTCATTTTCTGACTAAATATTGCAGTGGCAAGGGAAGCACAAGTGTAATAAAAACATTTATGCCGTGCATGCCCATTTATTTGAATATATGGCCTTACATTTCTAGCAATTTTAAGGACACCAAGTGCAATCAGGATGCCAAGTGTCATTCATAGGGATTGAGATACATTGTCTATAGTACTTACGTGGACAATTTGTTTATATTCAAGCAGCGTTAATGTGCCTCAGTACTGAAAAGTCTAATAAAATAGCCACGTAGAGGTTTAAGCAGTGAGCAGATCCATACATTGGCTAATTTGGGGCACTTCCGCTTTATACTAATTTTGTAATTAGTAATGCCTATAAAAATACCTTATTTTTACCTACTGATTTACTAGAAAGATGATCAGCAAAGAAACCCAGCTTAGCCAGGTAGACCAACAGGCAGATGAATATATATTTTTTGAAATCATGTTTACTATAGCTAAACAAGTACTGAACCTAAGCAGTATTCTAGTTAATTTCCTAGATGCCAATACACAGCACATCATGCTTCTTTATTTTTGTTAACAAATACCAGATTACTGGTGTTTCAAATTATACATCTGTTTTTTCTGTTCAGGCAGCCTCATACTCTAGCTAACTGGAAAGGCTTTGCCTGGAGTTCAATGGCCAAGCAGCCAGCCACTCCCACTTCCTGAGCTATATAAGCAGTTCTTTTCAGCCACCTTGTGATGCACTTTTCTTTGCAGCTAAAGGCTTTGTCCGTCTGTCTTCTGAGCTGGTTGGGGCCACTCCCCGCTGCCTGGCTGCTCCTGCTTCTCTGTTGGATTCTATGTTTCTTCCTGCTTCTGGTTTGTATTTTGCCTTCAGCTGTGTTTGCTTCTCCTGTCTTTGTTCCCTGTTTTCTGTTTGTGTGTTTTTGGTTTGTTTTTTCTGGGAGCTTTGTTTCAAGCTTCTAGCATATTGCTCCTGAGCTCCTACTATTACACTGTTGCTCACAACTCTCAACCTACTGCAATACAAATGCAATCACTGTCTGTGTGTTTTAGCTCAACCATAGCTGCTCCATGTTGAATACTCAATTGTTTTCACTCTGCTTCCCAGTACTACTGCTTTCCCTGCTGCAGAATTACTTGCTCCCATGCTATCAAGTCTGATTGTTTTCACTTGATTCAAGCTCTGAACCTTGCTATGTAGTTCAATCATGCTATTCCCTGTTGGTACACTGCTGTTTCACTCTGAGGTCAGCTAAAGTTCCTGCTGAGGCTGTTAAACTAGCTTTAATATCTGCATGTGGTTCTTGGCCCTTCCATCACTTTCTTGTTTGTCCTATGGTGGTGACTGGGAAGTGTTTAGGAGTCTTGGCCCCATGTGGCTAAGTTTTTGTTTTACATCCTGTCTTCACCTCCGAAATCCTCTCAGAGTATTTGTCACCTTGATTTGGCTTTTAAATGCCTGGCTGGCTTGCCCCACTATTCAGTGCTGTTCTATTGTTGAGCTTTGAATTGTTGAGAATTGTTGAGTACCTAGAGGCCAGTGGGGTACAGGACACAAGGCAGCATGGTTTCACAGCAGAAAGGTCATGTCAGATTAACCTAATAGATTTCTTTGACTGGGTGACCAAAGTAGTAGACCAGGGAGGGCTGTGGATATGGCCTACCTAGATTTTAGCAAGGCATTCGACACAGTCTCACACAAAACATTAATATACAAGTTAGCCAGCTTTGGAGTGGGTCCCTAGGTGGTAGCCTGGATAAAAACTGGCTGGACAACAGGGACATAAAGGTAATAGTAAACAGAGTCCACAGTGAAGAAAGGAGGGTAACTAGTGGCACGCCGCAGTGTTCGGTACTGGGACGGTCCTCTTTAATATCTTTATAAGTGACACTGAGAGCACCTGGAAGGAAAGGTATGCTCTTTGCAGATGACACAAAGTTCTGCAACAGGGTTGATACATAAGGTGGGGTGGAAAGAATGAAAAGGGACTTGGAAAGGTTGGAGGAATGGTCAGATATGTGGCAGCTCAGATTCAATGCAAAGAAGTGCAAGTTAATGTATCTGGGAAACAAAAACCAAGGGAAGAGTACACAATGGGGGTGAGTTAATAACAACAAAAATCAAAAGAGACCTAGGAGTAATTATATCAGATGACCTAAAGGTGGGCAAGCAATGTAAGAAGGCAGTAGGAGGGCTGGGGAAACTGGGATGCATAGGGAGAGGCATCAACAGTAGAAAACAGGAAGTTGTTATCCCTCTCTACAGGCAGTTAGTGAGACCCCATCTGGAGTATGCGTACAATTCTGGAGACCCCATCTCTGCCTAGACATAGATAGAGTGGAAGCTGTTCAGAGGAGGGCAACTAAAATGGTGCAAGGTCTGCACCAGAAGACATACGAGGAGAGACTAAAGCAGCTTAATATGTATAACCTTGAGGAAAGGAGGGAGAGGGAGGACATGATAGAAACTTTCAAGTATCTCAAGGGAATTAATAAGGTACAAGAGGGTAGTATCTTTCTGAAGAAGAGATGCAAAACAAGGGGCACATTTAAGATAGAGGTGGTATGGCTCAGAGGTAATGTTAGAAAGTATTTTTCACAGAGAGAGTTATGGATGCATGGAACAGCCTTCCTAAAGAGGTTGTAGAGTCAGGAACAGTGGGAGAATTCAAGAATGCATCAGACAGGCATAAGGCAATTCTAGTGGGGTCATGAGGAAGTAAGCTGTTGATTAACTAGAATCTGCAGCTTATCCATCAGGTAGGAAATGGGCAGACTGGGTGGGCCAAGCAGTCCCTATCTGCCATCAAATTCTATGTTTCTATGTTTCATTGATATTACGTTATGCAGACCTATGTGCAGATCCACTTATTACTACTCTGCTTACTGACCTACGTGCAGGTCCATGCTTGCTTATGTAACCTTTGCTCATTGCTTATGCATATCCTTGCTTCATGCTCTACTGCCATCCCTCGGCTTCAGCCTCTGGGAATCTGCTGCACTCAATTTGCATTCAACTTTGCAAGGTCTCAGCACTCAATGCTCATTACAATCTCAGCACACAGTGCTCAATCAGCTCTCCATCTATTCTGGGGCATGCCAGCCATTCTATTCTGGTGCAGGGTTCCTGCAGCCGGACGGTCTCACTCTGCATTTATTCCACATCTCGAGCAAGTCCAACTTGGGCAGGATCCTTCTCACCTGGCCCATAGCTGGAATGTTCTCACCCCAGGCTTAGCTTTTGCTGCCTGCTATACGACAGCAGCTGCTGGTGTAGAATTTAAGACTAGCGGTGAAGGTGGAAAAGTTACCTCCTTTGGCTCAAGTGTTCCACTATAACAGTTATCCATTGGCTTTAGTGATTTCCCTAGAAGGCACCTTCACTGCATTCTCCCTACAATTGCCTCTGGTTCACCTAGTTTGAGTTTAGGGTGGGTAGGCCCAGTGAGTGCCTCAGCAGTCATTTATCTCCTCCTCCCACCTTGGTTGCATGTATTATTGCAGAGTTTTCTCCCAACCTTCCACAGCATTCCTGCTAGAGGGCTTGAGAGAGCCTTCCTCCAAATTGGAATATTTTCCACCTCCCTTTAACTGGGGTTTTCAAATGCTGCAGAACTGTCAATAAATAAATGCCCCAAGCATGGAGGGAAGGTGACCTAGGCCTTGGAGCCCAGATATTTCCTCCTGAAAGGGTTTTTGTCCTCCATTGCCTCAGGTCATAACTGTTAGTTAGCATAGTAGTGTCCCTAGTTTCTTTAGGTAGGTTCTGCTGTTGGATGGAGGTGGATGGTGTCCCTTGCTGTTCCCTGTCTCCTTAGAGGATCCTCCTAATTCTCAACATAAACCATCAGTATCATGCTACACAACCTGGGCATTTCATTACATTATCAAACTAAGCATCTCATTACATTATCAAACTGCCTATGCCTCTACTGCTATGTCCCAGTTATTGCTATCACGTCACAGTTACTGCTTCCTTATATGCTTTGCGTCACCTCATTCCTTTGAGATATGCTTATACTGCATTTCTTTTTGGGGATTCCTAAGGTACCTTTAGGCACGGGTATCGTCCTTTAGCCTTCAGGTGGAACTCTCCGAGGGTTCCTTGCCTTTGGTACCCCACAGAGTGGTAATTCCTCTGGTATAGAGAGGTGAGAATGGCCAAAACTAACTAACACAGTTACACAAGCATAACACTATACTGGCTGAGTAGGACATTGCATTGAAAAGGCTTTGCCTGGAGTTCAATGGCCAAGTAGCCAGCCACTCCCACTTTCTGAGCTATATAAGCAGTTCCTCATTTTGAAGCACTTTTTCTTTGCCCCACTCTCCTCCTCCAGCAGCAGCACTCCTCTCCTTAGGGGATTCCTAAGGTACCTTTAGCAATGGGAATCATCCTGTGGCACCTCTAGGTGTGTGAACCCTCTGAGAGTTCTTTGCCTTTGATACACCTGAGGGTGGTAATTCCTCTGGAACAGAGCATGTGAATAGCTAAAACCAAAGTAACACAGTTGCACAAGCATAAGACTATACTGGCTGCACAGGACATTGAACTAAAGTCATCTGACTAAAAATTCAAGTTCTATATCAGAAGATTCTTGGCCAAACTCTAGGAGTTTCTAATACTTGGGGCAACCTGGAAGTTGGCCCAGAGAACAAAAGGATGAGAAGGAGTTCAAAATAGCATTTGGATCTCATGTTGCAGTATTTCATCTGTAGACAGTTTTTCAAAATGCAGTTACATGTCTATGTCCCATGAGAGTGAAGTAATCAATTAGACCTGATAGAATATGTGGTATTGGTGGTTACTCACATACCCAGGGGTGTGATAAGTCCCAATGCTGCAGGCAGAGGGTCACACAGTCCCTGGACATATGGGTATCCATCATTATACCATGCACCTTAGACAACAACCAATCAAAATGACTGACTGGCACCTTACCACCATTGTAAATCCTCTGATAATCACTGCAAAGGTGCCAGCCAGCCGCATCTTGGAAAAAAGCAATCCAACGGTGAAATCACTGAACTCTGGCAGCCATCTTGTTTCCCACTAAGTGGAGACTGTAAAACTACTCCGTACATCAGGAGAAAGTAAACAAAAACACTGACTGCTCTACTACTGAGTCGCTTATTTAAGCATTATAGCAAGTACTGTTTTTTTTTAATAATTAAAAAGCAGTACTGGTATAATCGCAATAAACCACTGAGGATCTGGGTTATCGGGAGATTTATCGGCTGGCGTGGAGTTACCCACTTGGCTGCGCCTTGTGGGCAAACCACTCCAGTCCTGGTAACCTCTGATAACCCACACCCCTCGTGGCTTATTGCTTAAATACACTACAACCTAAAGGGTTACTGTTCTTAGAAAATGAGTTGGGCAAATTAAAACAAAATCATCTAAAGACAGAAAGACACAAAAAGATAAAAGATTACTTATAAAATTTCAAGCAGACCCTCCACAGATGGTTGCTGTCAATAATCAGTCTTTCTACATGTTAAATAGATGGTACTATATATTTGTTAACCATGGAAAACAAGAATTCAACATTCTGCAGCATTACCCTAGTAGAGTGCTCACTCCTCATACACAAACATGGAATTTAAAGTTGGACTGCATAAAAAAATAAAACTCTGTAGCATTGCACTGGCATAAACTCATACATATACACCCAGGCTTCATGTGGAACTAGCCTCAATGTTGTCTGTGGCAAAGTTAGCTGCAGAGATCTCTCAGTCAGTCTGATTAGGATGTAAAGGGATTTTTCATGGTGAACAAAAAACACTAGAAAAAAAACTCTGAGCAGTATTTGATTTTTGTTTTGAATTTGTGTATATCTGTAAGGAGGGAATTATGACAGGAAAGAACATTTATTACTGATTGTTTTTAAGGAAGTTTCATTTTTAGTGTCTAGCTGAAGGTTTTTGTAGAAGGGTAAAGGTGCCAGCCATGTTTGTGATGGAAATCAGAAATGAGTGAACTGGTTAATTAATTCTGTATGTGATATGTTCAAATTACAGAGCAGTTGAATTGACTTTTTTCAGGGTGGTATTGGTACATACATATATGATAATGGGATGGTACTAGTAAATAAAAATACAGTATTTTACTTGTCCATTTACCAAGAAACAATACATTATGTGTCAAAGCCTTAGCAGGTTCTTGCATTAAATAATATGTTTAATTGTTATCATTCTTTCATCTTGTTGAACAAGACCAAATTATTTTACTAATTTTAAGGTTCCATTCATGATAACTGTCAAGAGTCAACGGTATTTTAAGTTTGTATCTGCTAAATTTTAGAATTCATTACTATCTGCTATCTATGAGTGTGAATCATTATTTCTTTTCAACAACAACTTGAGAGATTATCTGTTAGATCAATCATTGTACAAAAGTATTTTATAATGTCATTTGTGCTGTAATTTTGCTATGCTTTACTGTCTGGGTCATCCTTGAAAATTGACACTTGTACTTGAATCTAACTAGTTAGACAATAAATGAAATTAAACTAAATGAATTATAATGTTACTTCATCCTGTTTGTATAAAATATGTTTTGTCTCTTGCGGTTCCATGTCATAATAGTGATCACAAAAAGAGATCGCTATTATGGCAAGTGTATATCACCAAAAAGCAAATCAGCACTATACACTTGCCAGCGAGCCAACATCTGGAACAACAAAAGTGTTTTTGCAGGGCTGGGGGCTGTGCCTCAAGCCTCCATGGGGGCTTTGAACCCTGCACCCCTCTAAATTTAGTTTCTCAACTCCAGGGGGTGAATGTCGGGGAGGTGGCACAGTCTAGATTTCCAAAAAATGAAGTTCTGCAGCCACAGACAGCGGCAAAATTTCCATGCTCCCAGTCCCCAGTCCCAAACCCAGTACCTGCTGAGCCAGAGCTAGCCACCCACAAACCACACCACATGGCTGGCTCAGTGGCAGCAGGCACATCAGTCCCTAAAACCCCTTCCCTGTCCCTCCCTTCCCTGCTATTCCCCCTTCTGGTCACCCTTCCCTACTCTCACTTTCACATAGGGTCACTACCCTTGCAGAGTAGCCTAGAATGATAGTGCTGAAAATGAGTCACAATTTCTGTAGTAGCTCATTTCAGTTGCTGTTATCATTGGATACTCTCTACTGCCCTTTTGTTTTATCAAACTCTCAGGTGGTTTGTATTAGGTATGGAATAAAATATTACTATACTATGCCTAAGTTTAATTTTTTCTATGTGATATGTAATGGAAATTTCCCATATGTGTGTTTTCTGCTTTACTTTTAGAGATTTTCATGAAGAAATCTTTGTCCAGCCTGATGGTGCTGAGGGATGAGGCAATGGATGCCACACCTCGAGCTACACTGGCGACACAGGTTTGGGAATAGGCCCAGATCATCGTGGTTAGCAGAGGGGAGGGAGGAGTAGGATTAAGCTGCTTTTGGCAGCTCTTCTCTCCTGGGCAGGATTAGGCACTGTTCTGACTAGAAGGCGATGTGTCGGGAGGGGTGGACCGTATCAGGCACTTGGTGGAAGTCGTGTCTCCACATGGCTCCCTACCTGGACTTTGGTCCTTCGGCCCAGCATCCTCAGGAGTGGGGCTGAGGGACTTATGCAGTCACATAATAGCAACTACTCAAAAATCCCAACCCCATGGCCAAGCAGCATGATCCCCACACTGGGGAGATGGGCACCACAGATAGGCTGAGCATTGCCACTGAGCTGGAGCCAGCCATGGGGAGAAAAAATGTGACATAAAAAATAAAAAGAACTCATTGTCAAGTATTGTTTTTTTCACCCTATATTTAAGATATGTGTTTGAAACAATGAATGATGAATTTTACTCAGATATATAGTGTAGCTCCCAAACTATCTGCATCATTAGGTCTGATATGGATATTTATTCTGAACACAAATATAATCATGTTCCATATAAATATTGTATCTAATCTATCTAAATTTGATAACATTTGTTTGTAACTTTTTTCATATTCTGATACTCTTTTAGTACTTTCAGATATTTGCTTTGTATAGCTGGATACAATGTATATTGGGTGTTGCACATACCTGATAATTTTTTCAACATCCTCTAAAAGGTGGATATTGGATAATCAAAAATATTTAAAAACCTTTATTAGGATATTATTCTTTTAAATGAAATATTGAGCTAATAGCCTGCCAATTTAATTGAAGGCTTACTGTATATTCAGAATTTGACACACTGAATACTGATAGGTTCATTAACGTAAGTACTGCCACTTTAAAAGTCTGGCATTTAAGAGAGACAGGGTAACTCCGCCAAAATGAAAAAGCCACAGAGTGTTGTGAAACATTGTGGAACATTATTGGCTGTATATATATCTTTTTGTTATATACACTTCTTTCAGCCCTGTGAGAAGATTTATGTTGGTATTTGTTGAGTGTACATGGTTCCTGCTTCATTTTTGCTTTGGGCAGATGGACCTGGGCTCAGTGTTGTTAAAGCTGAAGTTCTGACGGTGCAGTGCCACCCCTGAGCCTGGAATGCCATCCCTAGTCATTCATAGTCGGTGCTGTGACAGCAGGTGTCTTCTCACTCTATGCTGTTGCTCTTAACCCCCAAAGTAATAGTATCTATTCTCCAAGACTTCCCAGACTGCCATATTTATCTACATATGGCCATAGAAACTCCTTGGCTGAGTACATTGCAACCAGTTCCCTGGTGGGCCCTTAGTTACATGTTCTAGGTCATGTTGTACATTACATAGGGCATCCGTTATCTAACAACTTTTCTTTACAATAGACTAGTGTTTACTGCATAATGTTTAACCCCTACTTTGCTGAAGAAGGTTATGTATGGAAATGGTATTCACCGTTTGATTAATAGAGGAATTTATAAGGTAGTGTGGATGAAGTTTAGATTTAACTGGGATATGATAGCTAAAGCTGCACAATCCTTACATGTTTAAGTGCTAAATTCACTATATGTTTGTGGTAGACATAACGGTATGGAAGCAGCATGCTGTGTTATACACCTCATAGGCCATGGTCAGTGTGTGAGCTTCAGAAACTGCAATATTACAGTCATGAACTATACAGCTCTCAGGGCGGAAGGTAATGGGTGGTTCAGCATTTGCAAACATCCTGCCATCCAACCAAGGAGGACACTGATGAATGCTGATTGGTGTCAGCTGAGAAGGCAGTGACTCACCCACCATACAAGCTGGAGTTAGGGTACAGCCATGGTGACCTTTTATTCCCTCATTAAATATATTTTATTGAAAAACACAAAGAAGAATCATAAACTACATACAGTAACATATGTACAAAATCTGCATAATATAATAAAACATCATTTTATAACAAAATTCAAAGCCCACCCCTTACTCCTATCCCAACACCCCCAGGGCACACCCAAGGAAACTAAATCTATATTCAATACATAGACAGGGAGTGAGGGGCTCAGGAACCATACAACAACTAAATAAGATTTATCCGGATGACTACTCTGGATGGTTCAGTAGGGCATATAAAGATTCCCATCTAGCATAGAAATGCTCCAAATGATGATGCAAGGAGGTGATCTGCTATTCTATTGCTAAGGCCTGGAGGATTTCTTGATGCCACTCATGATATGAAGGAGTAATATCGTCAAGCCAATGAAGGGCAATAATCAACTTGGCAGTTATGGAAATCATAGATGTGGGCTTTTCATGGCCCCAAAAGATTGGATTGGTAGAGGCCCACTAGACAAATTTCTGGTGTGAAATAAGCCTCAGTCTCAACAATGGATCCAGGGATGTTCTTATAGCCTCCCAGAATGGGGTGATTTTATCACAGTCCCATAAAACATGCCTGAGATGACTACTGGCCTTCACGTGCCTGTTACATAAAGGAGAAGGGAGCCTGTCCATCTGATGTAGTCACACGGGTGTACTCTAAGTTATGCAAAACTTTAAATTGAAGGAGGCAATAGCAATCCTGTTGGATATATTTGTATAAGGAATGCCAAATACACCTCAGATCCCAGGATCATCAGGCGGAGACAATGGGCCCCAATTCCAGAACAGTTACACATGTTGTAAAGTGACTTGTGCCAAATAAAATGGCGCCAAGTAGCACTTTATTTCATGCATTCGACAATTAGTATTCAGAGGCAGCCTACACTGCGCTGAACTTGTTCTACTGTTCTACACCACTTGGTTACACCCATAAACCCCCTGCGACATGGTGCAAGGGGTTTATGGCAGTTATACTGATTCTCAGATGGTTGCTGTCGGAAACAGCAAATGTGCTATTCCAAGACAACCCCGGAGGACATTGGTCTAAGTACAGTTAGACCAGCTATTAGCTGGTCTAAGTGTATTCTACATCCACGGGGTGCACCTCTGTGCCTGTTGCCCCAACAGCCACCCCCACAGTCCCAGATAAGCCCCCACCCATTCCTCATTGGCAGGAAAGCCCTCTGCGGTCTGCTGGCACCCCCATGCCCCCATCCCTAAGTATTGCCCTGCAGGCAGAACATGTCATTATGCACCAATCCCAGAGTATTGCCCCACAGGGCAGAACATGTAATTCCCCCAAATCCCTGAGTATCACCCCACAGGCAGTTCACATCCCTGGTCCCCAAGCCCCAATCCTCGATCCCAACCTCACTGCTATGGGTATTCATGCCATGCCAATTAATTCCTGGAAGTCCAGTGCCCCCACCCCATCCCCACACTGTTACCAGTCAATGATTGGCACACCATCTCTCACTTCCATGGCCAGCCTCTGACTGAGCTCCATCTGAACACATACTACTGTATACAGTACACATTCAGTAACTGATGGAGCACATACTGTCTACAGTAGTACACACTCCAAAGGAGCTCAGTCAGTGGCTGGCCATGGAAGTGAGTGGGTTGTGCCAGTCGCTGACTGGTAACGGGTGTGGGGGTGGGTGGACTGCACTGCCAACTGGGGGTGGGGGCCACTGGACTACCAGGGATCATGGGTACGTGTCAGCAGCAGGCATGGGGCTGTGTGTGGGTGTCTGTATTGCACTGCAAGGCAGGGCAATTGTTTTGAGGTGCAGGCCTTGGGGGCTATGTGTTCAGGGCTACAGGGATGGAATCAGCACCCTGTCAGAGGGCATTGCTGTGGCTTACACCACCCTGTTGTGGTGCACCTTCCCTTGGCACACTGCTTGTGGTGCTGCAAGATGCCGGGATTAGCCGGGACCCTGCCTGTTCTGGAATCTGTGCAGTGTCCCTAGCATATTGGCATATGTCGCTACTCGCCAGTGCTGGTGAGTTGCACCATATGTCTTGGATCAGGCCAATGTTTGTTGCCAGTAATAACATATACCTGAGAGGTGCTTTGGGTCGAACTCTGAAAAATATATATAATTTAGATGTCGGGTAGGGCTGTGTTGCCATAAACAAATACACCTGGAATTTGAATTCTGAGTGTCTGATAATGGACCCTTACCAAGGTGAGCCATAATGGCCCACTTCATTCAGAGTTATTTAAACTCCAAGAAAGAGGAAAGTGAAAAATGGTCTTTAAAGGCAGGGAAGGGAAGAAAGTTATCATTCAAAAACAAAGAGTCACAGGTAACATCTCTGAATTGTGGACAAAATTTCAAAGGTATGGGACATGCAGTCAATCTTAAAATTAGGGTTAGCTAAGACCAGTTAACTGAGTAATTTGGACCAATCTTGAAACCAAAAGTTACGCAACTGCCAAAGAGCCTTAAGGGACCACATTAAGGGTGTGGATTTTAAAACAATGGGTAAGTGAGAAGGGTTAACATACAACAAACTGCTTTAGCTTATGCCAGCCCTCTGACAGATCTCCTGCTCTATAGACAACCACAAGGGATGTTTCATCTCTTATACATCTGGAAAACCCCAGAGGAAGAGTTTGCTGGTGTGTAAGTCACAATAATATCAAAGAAAATTAGGGAGACACAGGCCCCTAGATCTCTCAGAAGTGAGAGTTAAAAGTATGCCCTTCGAACAGCACCCTTCTTCCATAGGAAGGTATTGAAAAGTGTTGTAGCTATGTAAACCAGTACATAGGAATGCGAGGCCAAGCATACCAATGGTATATTGCCGATGGGGCAAAATATTCATTTTAATCATATTAATTCTACCCTACAAGGAAAGAGGCAGGGCTGCCCAGCACTGCAGGTCAGATTTAATGATTTGTAAGAGAGGGGTAATATTTTCCTAAGTAAAGAAGAAGGACTACGAGCAAGATGGATGCCCAAATAGAGCAAAGTTTTAGATTCTCACACTAAACCTAAATCCAGGACCTTCTGCTTATTAACATAATTATTAAGGAGAACTTTAGTTTTTCTGTATTTAGTTTATACCCCAACATAGAGGCAAAGTCTTTTATTTCATCAAAGGCCACAGGATTCAACACGAAAGGGTCCTTGACATGTGAAGCAGATCATCAGCATAAGTGGACAACTTATAACATGATCCTGCTGTGAGAATCCCACACTGCTGACGACTGAGTAGGGGGCACTGGACAATGAGTTCCAGATATAAGTTGAACAAGAAAGGAGAGAGAGGCAGCCCAGTCTATTTCCACACTGTAAGCTTAGAGGGAAGACAGAATGCCATTACACCAAATTTGGGCAGTAGGGTCACTATAAAAATTTGAATCCACTTTTGGTATTCCTGGGGACACTGAATTTCTAGGTCTTTAAACAGGAATGGCTAGGAAACCTGGTCAAGGTTTTTTTCTGCATTCAGGGATACCAAGACAAAAGGAATATTGCCTCCCTGGATGCAGACATAAGATACTGGAGTCTAAGCAGATGAATGCCAGACAGACTATCCATCATAAATCCCACCTGGGCTGGGCTAATGAGATTATCCCAGACTGACTGAAGTCTACTGGCCAAAAATGTGGCTAGTATTTTGAAATCTAAATTGAGAAGGAAATGGGATGATAAAATCCCATCAGATGAATGCCCGACGCTACAATCCTGACTAAAAGCCCAACAAATACTTGATACCAAGTGCCGAAATCCTGATTTCTCAGCAGTATAATTATATTTGTAATTAAAGTAATGTCAGAATCAGAATTTGATTTTAGTAGGTCTGCCATTACACTATGGAACATTTCAAGCTTTACCTATCAGCATATTTTGAAACTGACAAGACAACAGTAAAATCTCTGGAGTCACGGCAATATATGTATTTTTTTACTAGATAAGATGAGCGCAAACGAGGCAAGATGATGGCAGGTCACAGACTGAGTCAGATGTCTGAATACAGACACATGTACAAACTAGCAAACATTCTTTTGTGACATTTTGATTTACTGTTTGTTGTTTTTACACTATTTGTATGTGTTTTCAGTCATGTCCTGGTGCATGAAACCTCTGGTGTCCCTACCACTGCCAGAAAGAGTGCGGCCATTGTACAGCACAGAACACTGCACTGAGGAGAGCAGGATGATGACAAAAGGAAACAAATTAAAAATGCTTATACAGTATATTAGGAGTCAGAATGCAGTGTGAGTAGCTGCTAAATGTCTGAATCTTCAGAGAGGATACCAGAAAGCAGCTATTTTGGATCGGTATAGGGTATGGTTGGGGTTGCCATATGGTTCACTGTTTTTACAAGGCATACTAAAACCCAAAGGAATGGCTTCAGTAGCAGAGATCTTAGGAGGAGGGTTGTTTTCTGTTTGCTAAGGAATGATAAAGCAAGGCAGGTTTCTGAGGTGAGTGAGAGCCAGTGACAGATTTAAAAGGCACCAGACTAAAAAAAGCAAGTACTGGAGGCTGCAGTAGCTAGCAGGACCGGGTTGGTAATTGTGCTCCAATTTTAAAACTTTAAATGAAATGAAGTCAACTACATATGGAAAGCATGATTTTGGTACTTTCTGATAAAGTAGGCATGAGATTTGTCAGATAAAAAAATGATTTGTAAAACAACACAGCATAAAATTAAAATTAAATTACAACCTTGCATTAACGAACTGCTGGTATTGCTATTTGTTGGGATTTGTGATGATGGGTATCTGACTGATGGGATTTAAACCTTGTCGGTATTATGGGTGTCGGGATTTTGTATGATCCTATGTTTGACCTACCCTTGCTCTTCTAAAACCAAGAATGTCTTCCTATGCAGGTGTGCTTCTTGTAGAAATGTGATGCCCACACAGAGTTTTTGAGATGTCAGAGAACTATATAACACTTACAGCTATCCCAAACTCCTTTAATGTTCTAGGTTGCAAGGTGTACAAATTACCCATTACCAGTGTAAATAACACAAGCATTTGTCAATGCGAATGTTGTGCTGGCATTGGCACTGGCAGTGGTGGAGCTAGAAGCACATAAAAGAAATGTCAGTGAAGTATTGAAGTGGTGCAACCCCACCCTACTCTGTAGAGAGCAACAGGCAGTGGGGTGCCTTTGGGTCATCAGGTATAATGTCCATGCCATTGTACCTCACCCTACCCTGTAGAGACTGACAAGTGTCATGGTGTGCTTTGGGGTCTTTGGGCATTATACTTTTCCCATTCCATAAGGAAATACACTGACATGGGTGCAGTATAGGAGCATGGGGTGAATTTTGTGGCCGAACAGTGCAAGACACACCACAATGCCTGTCAGTGGCTGCAATGTGGGTGTAGGGGTGACGGAGCATTACATCCGATGATCCCAAGTCACAGCCCTAGTGCCTGTCAGTCCATACCGGGTGGGGTGCTGCAGTTGGAAACCCTAACACTGTAGGCATGTAGTGGTAGCTTCACCTCTACACATTCAACATGGGCTGCTTGGCAGGCTGCCCCATGACAAGCAGCACAATCACTTTGTTAGTTGAAAGGTGGCTTTGCATTTGGTGACAGAGGGCCGAAAACACAGTTTTGGGCAGGATGTAGAGGATGACAACTGTATTGTACATGAAGAGGTGTAAAAATGGCAACGTTGAAAATCTGGAGTGACAATATGAAATATTGGTGAAGCAATAAACATGCATACAAACTATGCAGCAGACGTCCTCAACCCAATTATTTGTGGGAGTTTTTAGGCACAATTTCAACGCAGGTATTTTGGGACCTCCCTCATGAACAGTGGTACTGTGATTTTGTTAATGTGTCCTAAAGGGTGATGTACATAGCTAGCAAGCCATTGTGCACCATAGTAGCAGAATGCATTTTGGGCAGGCCATGAAAAATGGCAGCTGTACTATATAAGGAGGTGTGCACAAATGCCAGTGGTGAAAATGGAGCATGAAAATATTGCAAATGTATGAAGTTACAAAGCTACGGGAAACTGCACAACGTGACGCCTGCAGTACAGTCATTTTCTGGACTTTTGACACTAAATTTTCAAAATAGGCATTTTAGACCTCTGCTCATGAACAGTGTCATCATCATTTCCTCAAACTGCCCTGAAATCTGATTTCACACAGCGTACTTGCGCGATTCTGTGCTGGACATGCGAAAACACATTTCAGGGAGGATATGTAAAATGACAGCTGTACTGTTCATAAGGAGGTGTGGAAAAATGCCAATTTTGAACATGTGGAGTGAAATATTACAAATGCACAAAGTCACCAACGTCGTGCAAACTGCACAATGCATGCTTGTAAAATACTAATTGTATGGACTGTCAGCCCCAAATTTTCAACATAGGCATTTTAGGACATCTGCTAATGAACAGTGTCACTGTCATTTCCATAATGTGTCTTGAACACGGACATTCCACAGCGACCGCGCTTATTCTGCACGGAACTGTGACAACACATTTTGGTCAGGATGTGAAAATTACAGCTGTACTGTTCATAAGGAGGTGCAGAACAATGGCAATGTTGAAAATCTGGACTGAAAATTTTATAAATTCGAGAACTTACGAGCATGCGTGCAAACTGCGCAACACACACTTGTAACACAGGCATGTTATGGAGTATCGTCACCAAATTTTCAGCATCAGCATTGTAGGACCTCTGCTCATGAAAAGTGTAACTGTCATTTTAAGTAATCTGCCCGAACACTGATTTCCCACAGCGACGCAGTATTGTGCACGGAAGGGGCAGAAACACATTTCGCCAGGATGTTAAAAATTACAGCTGTACTGTTCACAAGAAGGTATAGAAAAATGACAATGTTGAAAATCTGGTGTGAAAATATTGCGAATTCATGAAGTTACGGCGTGCATAGCAACTGTGCAATGCACGCTTGTAAAAAAACCATTTTGGATTTTTTCACCAAATTTGCAACATAGGCTTTGACAGCCCACCTCATGAACATTGCCACTGTCCTTGTGTTACTCAGTCCTGAAAGGTGATTCCATGCAGTGACTGCAAAATCACCTTCGGGACCGATTAACATCATAACTGTAACAGAATTAATGAGGAGGCGTCGAAAACCCATGTTGAAAATTTGTGCAAACATTCCAAAATGCCTGAGATATGCATCAAAGTTGAAAAAAACTATTTATTCCATTATATAGCTTACGGAATTCCCTCAGTTCACGGTTTGCTTTGAAGAGTGCAGATGTGTTTCTGGTCCACTGAAGATCATCACGCCTAGACTCCAGAGGTAAGTATGGGGTGAGGGGGGTGGGGAGGCAGGGGTGCGAGTGGGTGGGTGCAGCTAGTGGGTAGGGAGACTACGAGGGATCGTTTTTGTGTTACAGGGTAAAAAACAAAACATTGCAGGACAGTTTTTTGGAGTGGGGGACTTGGCATGTTGAGGTGGGCTCCCAGCATGCCACCTAACTGTTGGGGGGTTGCTGCAGCTAACGGGGGATTGGGTACCCTCATCGGCACACAACAAAAAGGGGGTTAATTCATGCTGACGGATTGGGCACCCCATCAGCACACAAGGAAAGCATGGGGAGGCAAGAGCAGAGGAGTATTGGGCGCCCCTAGGCATATAAGAAATGGGGACTGCTTTATGCCGATGGGAGTGGGCTCCTCATAGGCTATTACTTTGTGGCCAAGTAAGCTGGCAGGGGATTGGGCATCCCGAGTCGGCAGTTGGGTGGCCGCCTGCCATGCCGACAGTGTGGTGAGCACATAGGAAGGGTCCACTGCATCTGTTGAGCTTTGCTTGCATTGCAGCAGACCTTTCATAGATGTGCTCGCCACATTAGTATGTCATGGTGTGACACCAGCATGCAGGCTGATTGGGGAATGAGGGACTCACCTACTGATGCATGCCCTGCATTCACCCAACAGCGACTCGCACTTCCAAATCCCCACTGTCAGAAGATATTGGCTGCAAGCGTCAACATAAAACAACTAAGGTGAACATCAATGAAGGTGTGCACCAGGCTCCTTCAAATAACATTGATATCAGTAATCAAACAATATTGATAAGATTTATTGAAAACATCAGTTTGAAACATAAGTACCTACCCAACTCCAACTCTCAAAGCCTCATACCCCAAACCCTCAGAAAATAAAAACAACCCAAGAATAAAACAACCCCCAAAAACAACAATCCCAGTCCAAATGATTGACCTACTAATAAATCCCAGTCCAATGTTAAGCAACCTCTGCCAAAAAGTGACTGCCTACTTCCCCATAAAGATATTGTCAGTTTCACCAAAATTAACACTAATAAGCAACCAGAATGTTATATACATTATGTCCTTGGTTAGTTAAGCTCAAGAACTTAGTGTAAGTCCTACATATTCTCACTGCATAGTAATAAGAGGCTTTTTTCTCCACAACATAGGCAGCTCCCCCAAGCTCTGGCACTCGGGACAATCAAGCAACTGAAGCACAAGCAGCTCACCTGAGTAGCTGAGGAAGCCAAATCTCAGCCTGATAACTTTCGAGTAAAGAGGCCTCTTCTCTTAGGTCTGGACACCTGCAGAGGTGCTAGCCCGATGGCACTTGACGCCGTCTGCCCGTCTTCCCAACCACCTCCCCACCCAGGGCGGCTGTCAATTTAAGGATCCACCCTGTGACATCACATCCGTGATATCACGTCCTGTTGCCCAGAACCTATCTCCCCACTTTCCCATTTGCAGGTTATACTGCTGGCCACTAGAGGACCTATGCTCCCTCACTACTTCCTACTCCTACCTGTACAGCACTACTTCCTGGGATCTTGCTCACTACAATGTATTGGCCCTGCCTCACGCTTCTCCTGTGCCTATCCCACTAGCAGTACACTTACCCACTTACCCATCTGCTAGTCCACACTGTGCCCTGGCACCCCCCCCCCTTGCTCCTGAACCTCCTCTCCTGCCCCTTGGGACCTCTGTGTGACCCCATCCCCTGCCCTCCCCTAGCTTTCTCTTCACCTCAGGCACATCTGGGTGTCTTCTATTCTTGCTTTCCCTCCTGTACCTCCCTGCCCACCCCTGCTCCCTTAGCCTCCCTCCCTCCCTCTCATGTCAATCGTAGGAAAACCTCTCACCATCTCCCAGCCAGGGTGTTAGTCATGCTACTACTCCTGTCAGGGAACATTCATCCAAACCCTGGCCCGGTTCCCAGGAGCTCCCCAACTCGCACTACAGGCCTAATGCATGGTCTCCATGAATATCTGTAGCCTCCTAAAAAGTTTGACTCACTCACAATGCCTGGTCACATCAATTAACCCTGATGTCATCACCCTGGTTGAGACTTGGCTGTCAAAATCCTCCCTGACTCCTAGTCTCCTTCCTGGTTTCACCCTTTCCGGTCTGACTGTGTTGGGAGATGGGGCGGCGGCTGCGCTATTTATGTCAAGGAATCTCTCCCATACTAGCCCTGCCCACTCCCATCCTTGACTCCAGGGCCCAGGCGCTTACATTAGAAAATAACCCCTGACCCTTTAAAGGGACCCTTTATCTGACTACTGCATACGTTGCCCCCAGGGACCAAACGCAGGCCATTGCCTCTCTTACAGAATACCTTACCTCTCTACCTCCTTCCGCTGATCAAATTCTGGTGGGTGACTTAAATGTCAACTGGCTCAGCCCCTCCTCCTCCCTCTACCGAGACTCCTTTTCTGCAATAGACCTAACGCAACTAGTTATCCACCCCTACCAGGACTAACCCCAAGAGAGGCTCCAGTACCCTGCTTGATGTGGTACTCACCAACCGCCTAATCGGATCCCCAATGTACAAGTCCTCCCAGACTCTCTCAGTGATCACTCCCCATTCTATTCCACTGGTCAACCTCAGTCCCCAAACCCATAGCACAGTCCACATGCTGGCAGCTCTAATACCTGGTGGACTGATAAAACTTAAGGAACTTCTGTCCCAAATTGACTGGTCTCCATACAGGCAACTCCTGACATCGACACAGATCTCTCCTTCTTTACCCAAACTTTTAATAATGCCTGTGATATCTTTGCCCCAGTGTTGACCCGCCATTCTAAAAGGAAGAATGCCCTGGGTTACCCAGCTTTGATCCACCAGCTCAAACATAGGGACAACCTATGGCACCGTGCCATTGAGACTGGCTGCGCCCAATGACAGGCGGTTATATGCTGCACCAAACAAGTGCACTTTGGCCATCAGAAAGGCCAAGTCTGAGCACTATCGGTCCTCACTCACTGCCTCATGGGGAATCCCAGAACCTTCTGGATAACATTAAACAGTTAAATGGGAGTGCACACTCCCCACCCACCCAGATTAACATTAATGGTGTGATCTCCTCAGACCCAGCCCTCATAGCCAACCACCTCAACACCTCATTCACTGACCTTATCCCTATCCTCCCTACAAATTTTTTGACCCTCCTTCCCCAGCACCTGCCGTAAATCTTTCTCACCCTTATTTTCTCCTCCGACGTGTTTCTGCCCAAGAACTTAGGCCGCACTTGTCACTGCCCTCAAGAGTAATAGTACAGGCAGTGACACCCTGGATCCGTGTATCCTACGGCTGGCCTTAGACACAGTCCTTACCCCATCACATGCCTCATCAACCACTCTCTTTGCCTGGGGAAGGTTCCAACTGCCTGGAAAGTCGCCACTGTCACCCCTATCTTTAAAGGTGGTGATAGGACTGTGGCTGGAAACTATCGACCGATCTCCATTCTCTCTCCTCTCCAAGGCCTTGGAAAAGTGGTGGCCTCTCAAATCTCTGACTACCTCTCCACCTACAATGTCCTTTGTCCTGAGCAGCATGGCTTCTGAAGCGGGCCACAGTACCAACACAGCCCTCCTAGAGTTCTCCAACTTTCTCCCTCCTCCTTAGACACTGGTTCTCTGGCTGGTGCTGTCTTCATTGACCTCTCGAAGCATTCGACACTGTCTCCCACCCCTCCTTCTTGATGCCCTTAGTCTCTCTGGTTTTGCTGCTGGGCCTATCTCCTGGTGCACCAGTTATCTGTCTGACCGCTCACAGCGTGTAAAATTAATGGGACCCACTCAGACATCTGTCCCATCTTTTCTGGGTTCCCCAGGGCTCCATTCTGGGCCCTTACTATTCTCCCTTTACCTTAACACCCTTCCACGCTCTTGCTCAGGGAACATTCTATTGTACGCTGATGATGCAGTCATCTTTGCCTCAAGTCGTAATCTCCTACTGCCCTCCAGGACTCGCTGCAGAAGTCCTTCACTGAAGCCGAGGGCTGGTTCAAGGGAACATAGATTGGTGATAAATCTTAAAAACAAAAACCATGTTCTTCACTCATCCCCAAAACAAGTCCTGCAACTTCAAACTCCTCATTCACTCTGGGTCCTCATTCCCACTCGAACAAGTTTGCTCCTATAAATACCTAGGGATCCATTTTGACCCTCCCTCTCCTTCCATGGACACATCGCTGCCCTAGCCACTGCCACTAATATCCGATTGGGCATCTTACATCGGTATAAACACTGCCTCCCCGGAGGCTCTTCGACTCGAGTCACCTCCTCATCCTGTCCCTAGTGGACTATGGACTGCCAGTGTATGGTGCTGCTGATCAGACCGCACTCCATAAAATCTGCATTACTCTGAATAAGGCCTGCAGGTTAATTACTGGAGCACCTAGGATGACACACACCTGTCTACTGTATGCTAAAGCGCTGGTACTTGATCTCGGCGCCTCAAATATCTTACCTGTACCCTTACAAAAAGACCTCCTTGGGCTTTCCCCACCAGGATTGACCACCACCATATGCCGCTCTGTCCCACTAGTTCATACTCGGACCTCTGGGAAAACCTCTCTTGTTATCCCTAGAGCTAGGACCTCTCACGGCCAAAGAGCCTTCAGCTTTGGGGCCCTCCTGGTTCAACACACTGCCCCCTCCATCTCCGAAGCTCCAACTATATCGTGCTTCAAAACTTCCTTACGTAACCACCTTATTAACACCCGATGCTGTAACTGCCACTAGTCAAAGCCGTACTCAATACTTATGGACAAAGCTTATTACTAAGCTGCTAAGGACTACATAACTCTTGGTATTATTTGCATCCATCCTACCTGTACCAGCTTGTTTGTATCTATGTCTTAATTTTACTGTTATACTTATGTGTTGTACTGCTATACTGTGTATTTTGGTTTGTCTTACTGTGACAAGGTACTTTTGTAAATGAGCCTATGGCTCAAAGGTTTTCCAAACTGCTGTTTAAATAAAATGAAATAAAAAATAAAGATAAGTATAATCCTGACACCTGCCCTGTAAATAAACAAAAATTGTACTACTTTAGTACTCTATAAACATGAATATCGGTATACAATGAATGAACTTCAACAAAAGTAAAACAAGCAAGGGTCACAGTGACACGTCATTTAAAAGTAAGCAACTCTGCCCTATAAAAGAGAAAAAAAAGGGGCTCATGTCAAATCTATTTGACCCAAATAAAAGGCATGTGTGTAGCTCAGATACTATCACCATATGGGGAAAAAGTATCATAGGTTCATAATATTCAGTTAGTTTTCAAACTAAGGAGATAGTGCATCACAATATATAATAAGTAACATAGCACAGTTTAAGTCAGCTGGCAGCAAAACAATATAAAGAAAGAGTAGACATTTGAGGTGATCCACTAACAGTAGGGCAAAAGCCGATATCCACGGTCACTAAAGTAATACACCAGAGAACACACTGAGAGTATCATAATAAATAGGTACTGCAATGGAAGTAGTCCTCAAATGGTATTCGCAAGTTGATTGTATCAGAGTATTCAATGACCGGCTTTAGGCTGTGGCAGGTATAATAGATCCTGGTAAAAGGATGCTAGAATAGTGTAGGCAGCTCCAGGGAAGATTTAGTCACCCTCCATTTCAAGCTAATCAGCAATAGTCTAATGGCAGTACACTAGTTCAGTGTTGGCTATTAATCAGTTGGAGCTATTATACTGCAGCAATGCCTTTAAAGCAGCAGTACAATATAAAATAAATCTACGCTTTTTCAATCGTTTATTCCCTGTGCTCAGTTGAGCATTTCCTGGTACTCTTTCTTGCCAGCACTGTACTGTTCCCTTGTAATTCGCTTCAGTTTTCCTTTATTGTTTACATTTCTGTAATCCACCATGTTGAAAGCAGCAGTAAAAGATAGGCATCCGCCATATTTCTGCAGCGCTACAACAACTGGAGACTGACCACTTCCTGATTAGGTATCACTGCTGCTTTAAATGAACCAAGTCGGCCAGAGAGGTACAGCATACTGTCATGCAGAAGGTTTGCAACTCACCAGGTACAAAATCCATGGTGCCCTTCTGAGGTTCATATTGCTCCAGGGATAAGAATGAGGAACCAGTCAGAAGGGATAACTTATACACAAGGAAGTAGATCAAATAGCCGGCAAAACTAATGGAGGGCAACAGACCCAATAATAAACAGAATCCAGATAAGTCTCAAAAGTCCCATTATTGAGTAGTGTAGTGCAACAAAAGTATTAGGCACCAATCAAAAGTCATCGAGCAAGGGAGGAAATTAAAACGAAGGCCCCATAAGTACATTAACTCAAATTATGAAAGAGGGTGCTTACAACATAAAGCTCACAATCAGCTATTCTCTGAAGCTGACATAGTAGATCCCAAAAAAGAAATGCCAGTATGATGCAGTCAACTCAGGAAATGTTCATATGTCCTCCATAGCTGGCAAATCAGCTACAGACGAAAAGTAGTATCCCAGGTCAATATTGGCCACTATTCAAACAGGGCTGTACACTGCAGCGATCCAACTAAGGGAACAAGGTCAGCAATAGGGCACATCAGTCTCTGAAATAGGGAAAGCTCATCCTGAACAAATGCGAAGTCCATAGTGCTCAAATGTAAGTTGAATAATACCCAGGAGGGAATCATAAAGAGTTCAGTAGGAGCAGTTCCCACACAAAAAGGAAACACATCTGGTAGCCAGCAAAACCAAGGAAGAGCATCAAGCCAAATTTTCATAACAGAAAACTGCCTATGTCTCATGAGTTCCAATTTCTGATAGTGAGATAAAACAAGGTAGTAGGCACAAGTCATAAAGTCATTAGGCATGGGAGAAAAATAAGGTGATGACCTTATTAGTACCCAAACAGAAACTGTAAGAAGAATAGCATTACAGCATAAAATGTCACCCTCTGCTCAAGCATTTTGAAACAAATCAGAAACATCTTCTTCAGTTCCACGTTGGCTTGTTCTAAAGTATCAAATCTTCGCAGATGTCACAATGTAGGACTTGCAGGATGGCAGGATACCGGACTTAGAATTTGATTCCCGCTGCAATAAGCTTTGTCATGGTGGGGTGGAAAGAAGCCTCTTTGCTGAACAGATGCTGGAAGGTCCTGAACAGCTCTTAATCAGGTGCCTTCCCATGAAACCTCTTTAGATCTCTGACCTGGGCCAAAGATGCTGATGATCCAAATAATTTAAAATTTTCAATATTATTTGCCGAGGTGGGAGCCTTCCAAGGGCATGGGGCATAGGGAATGATGCGCCTTTCCACATTATAAGTCAGGCTGTTGGGGAAGGGACTCGTTATCTTTTCACACAACTTCTGAACAAACAGGTTAGTGTTGGAACCATCCACCATCTCAGGTAGCCCCAGGATAACAACATTATTCCTTCAGCTGCACCTTCTAAATCTTCTAAGTGTATTTCCATTTTACTAGCTTTTGACACAGAGCATTCAAATCGGCTCCAACCTGGTCCTCCAGTCCTCTAACCAGCTGGTGAGGGCCTCATTGTCACTAACCCTCCATGTCAAAGTATCAATACTGTAGAAGAATGGATACCTTTCACTTCATCTGCAAGCACTTGTAGGGTACTCTACAAGGCACTGAATTCCTGAAGAAATTTATCTTTGGTCAAGGCTGCTGAAAAGGTGCTGCTGTGGGAGGCTGTAGACATCATTCAATCCTTTTGAGGCCTTCTCTCTTTCTGGCATAGCTGGAGGAGTATGGTGCGGTCAAGGGGTTTTCATATCAGCCTCCATTATCAGAAAGCAAAACCAACAAAACTCAGCAAACAGAAAATGCACCAGAGCCAAGGTGAGTAGACAGCAATAAAATATTGGTACAAATATAAAGAACTAAGTAATTTTAAGAGAGAGGTCGGGAAAGAATTGAGAGTGCGTCAGCTCAGGCAGATCATCACGTGATGCTCAGTCATGGTGACCTTGATTGTGTCCAAGAGGAATAATAAATCAGCATATGTGATAGCAAAGTATAAATGCAAAGAATTATTTATTACATTTTGTTGATGTGCAAACTATTCGTAGGTCTGTAAGATGGGGTATAACTAAGAGCAGAGTTTCTAGAGCTTGTGTTTACTTCATTTACAGAGGACAACTAGAAACTTGTGTAACTAGCAAAGCATTTTGCCATGTTGCACTGTGAGATATATTTCAGTTTTGTTGTGATGCACAATTGTTTTCACTAGCAGAGGTTTCAGATATTGCCCGCCAAGTAATATTATATCACAAAAGGATTCTAAGGCTTCCTGACATGTACATTTGGTTCAATAAAATAGCTGCAGCTGTCACATTGCATAGCACACCTATTACAAATAAATGTGACAGAATGTGAACTGCAATCAGGGCAACTGAACTACTGTAGAGTATATAATGGAGGTTTTATGGTAATAAGAGTTGGTTAAATATGAAGTAGTTCTCCAGGACCCCTCTCAGTGATATTTTACATGACCACAGAGTGGAGCAGTGTGAGATGTTTACTAGAGACTAGTTTATTTTAGAAAATAAAACAGGCCTTTTCATGACCTGCTTTGGAGGCTGCTCCTCATGACTTTTAAGAGAATAAATGATACAAGGATGGAGGAGCATTCAAATGGACAATGCAACGAGAAATACACACAAGAAATGAAAACTGAAAAGTAAAGGGTAAACAGACCTTGTTAGCAGCTAGTATGCACATGACACTGAATGATGCACCATTGTGTTGTTCTGCCACCTTAGCAGTGGTGTGGGGTTCACTCATTGTGTGAGTGGCACAGTACAACTTGCCATTCACAATGGTAGCACAGATATCCTGCCCTTTCACTCACCAAGTTAAGGATTCCCTGGTGGTTCAGTGGTTCCCTATACCACCTTGTCCATTACCCTGGTAATCCAGAGGTCTGCACACACACACACACACACACACACACACACACACACACACACACACACACACACACACACACACACACACACACACACACACACACACACACACAGTCACTTTTCCCAGTGGTCCAATCATTCTCCTCCTTCATCTTCATGCATTCATTAGTGGTCTATGGTCTATCTATTGTTCAAATGGTTACCCCAAAACATGGTCCAACTCTTGGCAGTTGATAGATATGTCCACCACATTTCTGTAATCCCATAACCAGTGGGTCAAGCACAATAGACAGGAGCTGACCTGTAAGAGCCACTACAGTGATTCCTATAAATGATTCTCAGGGCCACTTACATAGCAGCCCCCACCCTTTCCTATGAACATGTGAATATACAAATGTGCCAGCAGAAACAGACCACCCAGTCTATCTAAGTTCTGCTGAGTGTGCAGCTAGCACCCCTAGTTTGCAGCTGCCCCACCCTCTCCTTTGTCATCCCACTGCCACCCCACCTCCCCCACCCTCATTCTCCCTGTTCCTGTCCCATGCCATTTTAAAGCTGTTCGCAGATTTACATGATACCACCCATTCTGATAGTGTGTTCCATTTGCTACCACCCTCTCTGTGAAATAGTGTCTCCTCATGTGGCCTTACCAGCAACCTGTAGAGGGGCAAGATCACCTCTCTTTGCCTGGATGAAAACCCCCTCACTATGCACCCCAGCATTTTGTTCACTTTTGCAGCTGCTCTGCTGCACTGGGCAGTGCTGTTCATGGTCCCTGTAATCATTACCCCTAGGTCCTCTCCTCATCAGTGATCCCCAGCTTAACCCCCCCCGCCAGTATTCTCGCTTTGGTCCTTCTCCCTGAAGTGCATAACCTTACTCTTCTTTGCATTGAACCCCAGCTGCCACATCTCTGACCACCCTCTAGCTTACTTATTTCCATGCAGCTGCTTCCATCCCTCCCTCCATCTACCATTGTTCCAATTTTGGTGTCGCAGCAAAAGACTTACCTTGCTCACCACCCCATGTGCAATGTCTGAAATGAAGAGCCCAAATAATACTGGCCACAGCACGGAGCCCTGTGGCACCCTCATTACTGGCCTTGGATCTGAGAGCTCCCTCACCACCAGCCATTGCAGCCTCCCACTCAGCCAGCTTGTAATCCAGTTCGTCATTTTTGCCCCTACCCCTACACCAGTTAGCTTCCCCAAACCACCCATGAGGAGCACTGAATCGAAAGCCTTGCTGAAGTCCAAGTAAAGAACATCCACCTCATGACCCTTATCCAGCTCACCTGTCGCCCAGTCATAATATTGTATCAGGTTGGTTGACAAGATTTCCTGAAACAAACCCATGCTCCTCATTTCCTGAAGGCCATTGTCCTCTAGGTACGACACCAGTCTTTCTTTTAGTATCATTTCCATGAGTTTGTACGCTATGGAGGTGAGACTTACCAGATGATAATTACCCAGTTCATCCCTTGGTCCGCTCTTGTGTAATGATACTACATGTGCCATCCTCCAGTCCAGTGGCACACATCCCGACTCTGGTGAGGTGCTGTACAGATCTGCCAGCAGCTCCGACAGCACTGCCACCATCTCCTCAGCACCCTGGAGCGGATACCATCCGACCCTGGTTCCTTGTCTACCTTCAGTGCCCTAAGTCCCTCTAGGACTCTACTTGCCTCAATTCTTCCATCTGTCGCCCCCATCCCCACCTCCCAGCCCATGGTGGTAGCTGTCCCCCTTTCTTCCATGAACACTGAGCAAAAGTATTCAGTGCTTCTGCCTACTTCTTCCCTTTTCCGTCCACTCCCCACCCTTTTTATCCTCACTGTTGTCTCCTTGCACTTTATTTTCTCCTGATGTATCTGAAAAGTCTCTCCCCATTAATTCCCTACACTAATGTCAGCTCCTTCTGGGCATTGGCTTCTCTCACTTTTCTGGTCACCTCCCTGGACCATCTTGCATACTCCTCCTTTCCACTTCCTTCCCCATCCTCCTGTACCTCTGGTGCATCTCTTATTTTGCCCTCACCATCTCCACTACCTTGCTGTTCAACCAGCATGGTTTTCTTGCTCTGCTCCTCTTACTCTGTGTCTTGGTGTAGGCTTCTGTTGCCTCTGTAGTCCCCCTTTAATAATATCCCATTTTGCTTCACGACCATCTCCTGCCTTATGCCCTCCAGTTTCCTTTCAATACTTCCTGCTTCCTCCCAAAGTCCACCCCTGAAGTTTACCACCCGAGTAACTGATTTTCTGGCTCCCCACACATCATGATATTAAACTGCACTGTTTGGTGATCGCTGTCGGCTAGTGGGTCCTCCATCTTTAATTACCTTACTGCTCCCCATTTAACAATATCAGATCTAAAGTGTTCTTTAGCCTAGTAGGTACTCTAACCAACATGTCAAGAGACCCTCCTGGATCGCATCAAGGAGCACTTGCTCCCTAGCACTGGAGGTGACCCGAATGCTCCAGTCAACCCCGGCAAGTTGAAATCCCCATGATGACCACCTTCCCTTTTCTACACACCTTTCTGATTTGTCCTACACTCCCTGTCAAGCTCCTCAGAATGGGACGACAGCCTGTATACCACCCAAACCTCAGTTTCCTACCCCTTGAGTCTAGGAGCTGCAGCCAGATTGCCTCTGTTCTCCTTTCTTCCCCTTGTCCCTTGTGCATTTGATCCCATCCCACATACACTGCCACCCCACCCCCCTCCCTCCTTACGGTCCTTCCTGCATAATTTGTGTCCTGGGATTGCCAGATCCCAGTCCCGTGCTCAGTTGCCCATGTTTCTATGACAGCTTCAATATCCACCCTCCACAGCTAAGAGTGCCTGTAGCTCAGCTGATTTGTTGCCCAAGCTTCTTGCATTTAGCGAGACCACCCTCCAACCTGCCCCTTCCCTTCACTGGCCTCCATCTCCTTTCTTCTACCTCCCTTTTCAGCCACCCTGAGTCCTTCCTGCTAGCCTTGTGGGTAGGCGGTGACTCCACTCTATCGGATCCTCGCCTACCTGCTGTTCACTTACCACCTCCCCATCTAGTTTAAATCCACCTTTGTCACAATATACCTCCCCAGTCTTTGCTTTAATACCTCCTTCCCTCCCCACTCAGGTTCAGCCTATTCCTTGAAAACAGATTGTTATTATCCCAGGTACTGCCCCAGCTGCCCTCAACCCTATACCCCTTAATTTGACACCATTCTACCAACCATGTGTTCAACTCCCTAATCCTCTCCTTTCTCACTATGCTTGTGCAGGGTACTGGGAGCACCTCGAGAAGGCCACAGACCCCCCAGTCTCCTTGCACAACCTACCCACTTCTTCAGTCCTCTTCCTTGTTACCTCCACGTTTCCTGCTTTTGTCATTTGTCCCCAGATGTACCACAATGTGTGGTTTCCTCCTACCTTCCTTATGCACCTTAGGATTGCCTGTCCTGCCTTGTCTGCCTTTAATCCCGTATGGACTCCGCCCTATCTGACTGTGCCTTTCCCGTTAGCTGCCCATTTGATCCCTTAAGTATGGAGTCTCAACACCAGTACACCCCTTCCCTTTCCTTGTGCCCGCCTCCACCCACCCATGTTCTCATTCCTGGGGCCACTCAAGATGGTGCTTTTACCATTTGCCCCTGTGTCTTCCCCACTGCCCTCTCAATTGAGACCCCTGCCCCTCCTCCTGTTTGACTGCCAACCGCCTCTTCCTCCTCACCTCTCCGAGTATTATCCCTCCCTGCCATGCCATGCTCAATCTCTCCACTAGTAATGCCCCTCATTCCTCCTCTTTGTGAGTACTATCCCTTGTGTAATCTCCTCCTGCATCCTCTTTCCCATGTGCTGCTATTACAGCAAACATGTTCCTTACCCCTTTGCCTTACTACGTGTTTTCTCCTCCCTCCTGCCTACAGCTGCTCCTCTTTTCTAGGTCCTACTAGAGTCCACCCTTCATCAGCTGGCTTCCTGTCTAGTTTGCCCCTCACCCAGACCCCTCCCTGCACAACCTTTGCAGCTGGAACACTAAAGGTTTGTGTCCCCTGCTGAGCATGGCCCAATCAGATCATAAAGATCATGCCAGTACAAAGTTTGTCTCTGCAATTGCATTGCTCCAACATTCTGACTAAAAACAGGATGCCAATATCAGGTCTGACTCAATGTATGGGAAACAGTGCTCACTACTACCTAAGAGACCACCTTTCCATGTAGATTTTGTCCATGGACAAGCATGGTGCCAAGCAAATCAAGTAGGGAGGCACTCAGCTTCTGGGAACCTAATAAACTTTTTCAAACCAATAACAGAAGATCTGGGAAATGGCCTCCATGTGGACGTAGTTTACATGACCAATAAGACACAACAGGGCGGTGACTGGCATGGGTTAATGCATGCCCAGGTGTGTAGTAAGACACAAGGTACTTGCACTGAGTGCCTTCAGCACCTGGAAGTGCATTAACCCATGACAGCCACAACCCTGGAGTGACTTGTTGCAGTTATAAATGAGTCCCATGTTACAAAATTTGATTCTCTCCCACAAAATAAATGAAAACCTAAAATCTCTGTTATAGTGTTATGAAATTGAAAAATAAAAAGTCACTATTGTAGTTTTCTGCCACAATGTGGCACTATTGTGAAGAGTTGCATATACTGTATGTAAGCAATAAGATTCTTTCATTTTACATTATTTACTGTTAATAGCACCAGAATCTGAATGCAAGTAAGATAACTGGTCAGTACTAACCACTTGGCAAGGTTGCTTCTGGCTTTTCTTCATGGTTGCCAAGATTAAGGACTGTGATGCAAAAGATTTGTAGCAGAACAGTTGTCTGTACTAGTAAATGGTAGCTAATGAATGAACATAGTTTCAGATCCTCATTTAAGGCTCAACATGAGGGAACGCGAGTGATAGTTATAAAATGGGTTGGATTTCTCCATATAGAAAGGACTTGGCTGACATGACTGTGATTAAGTGAGGGCAAGTTAAATGCAAGTGAAGCGTACAGTGAGGAATGAAACTGGAATCCAGAGATGTTTGGTGTCATGGTAACAGAAAAGAGACAGCATGCCATACCCAGAGTAGTACTTTTCGCAAGGAGCACTACAAAATGATAATACGAGAAACTGAATGTTTTACTTTTTAGACAGGAAATGCTGGCTTCTTATCCTGTTCAAGCAGGAAGGATGGTGAGCAACCAGGGTCACAGTCAAAATCACATGTTGAAAAATGGTGTGGTCAAAAGCATGCTGTATGTACACACTAAATGCACAGTCAAAAACCACGCAACATAAATAAATCTCATCTCAAACCGCAGACACTTTTATGCCTGCGGGTTTTTGACTGAGCTCTTTTCACTGCATGATTTTGACCAGATACAGAGCAGCCAGAAGGGTGGTTGGGCTGGCTAGAAGTTGTGCAGGGAATCTTGGTTAGAAAGCAAGTCAGGGGCATGAACACATTTTTTACTCTTTAATGGTATGCCAACCGACAACGACTTGGGATGAGAAATCCTCACGCTGGTAGCGACAATCTCACAGTTTTGAGATTGTCACTGTGAGGACCTGAGGATGAAATTTCACCTTTTTGCCATCTTTGCCCCTGAAACAACTCCGACTTGGAGTTAGAGATCTTAAGAAGGGGTACAACCCCCACATGGGGTTGAGGTGCAGCCCCTGATGGAAAACACACAGTGTCAGACAGGTGAAATTTCACCTGTCAACATTAGATCTTGCCATGCTGTACTTCAACAACACTGTTGTCAATTCAGCATGGTAGAATCCTTTAACAACTAATGCTGGCTTACACTGAGCTGTTGAGCAGGTGAGGTGGATCAGCCGGCAGTTTGATGGGGACTGAGATATCGAGTCAGGAGGGAGTGAAGGATTACCATAGGGGAGAATACTTGTTTGGGATGTTGGCTACAAGATCACTTGAGAAGGAAGCTTGGAGCCATGTAAATGTAAATAGATACAAAAGACATACAAAATAAGTGATTTTTGGGGTATTCTAAGTGTTTGTTTGACAAGGAGTTTTAAAATGTTGTGATGTGTACTTTTCAAGATTATAGCAACTCAGAGGTGTTAAGTTATATAACATTACAAATATAGCTGACAGAAATCTTTTTTCAAAAAATTCTGGGAGGCATGGATATCTATGTGCACTGTGTCCTGACTGCCGGAGGGTTCCCTACCCAGTGGCTGTTCCATGTAGCTGCTGGGTTCTGAACCCTCTCAGCCAATCAGGATGCAGCAAATTCCTAGCCATTTTAGAAATGGACTATAGCAAGGCTTTCAATACTGTCCCCATTAAGCACTTATATTTAAATTAGCCTAGCATGGGTATTGCACATGACATAGCCATGTGGATTAGAGGCTGGCTAATACAGTAGATGACAAAGGGTCAGAATTAATCGCATCTTATCTGAGTGGGGCATGGTTACTAGTGGAGTTTCACAGAGGTCCATGCTTGGACTAGCACTGTTCAATATTTCTGTCAGTGGCATGCAGTGCAGCAGGGAAGATGGATGACCAGATTTGCAGATGATATCAAAAGGTTACGTGGTGGACTCAAAAGAAGAGATTAATAATCTGCAACAGGAATTGGGTAATATTTCGCTATGGGTGGAGCAAGGGCAAGACCAGTAAGGTGGAAGCATCAAGGCCTTTTTTCGTGTCCTCCATGGTTGTATTTATTAATTTGGCCCTCCTTTATATAATAAAACTATTGTAATTCTGCCCTTTCTCAGTGTCCCAGATTCTTGAGTGTTGGTTCCTGTTCAGGATGACATTTACTCTGGAAAATGTACTGTCCTTCACTTTGGTCAAAATAATTTTAAAGTGACCTGTACAACAAATGGAATGGTCATATGATCATCTGACAAGGAAAGTGCCCTAGGGATTGTAGTAGAAACATAGAAACATAGAATTTGATGGCAGATAAGGACTGCTTGGCCCACCTAGTCTGCCCGCTTTCCTACCTAACGGATAAGCTGCAGATCCTAGTTAGCTAACAACTTACTTCCTCCTACCTCCCAATAGAATTGCCTTATGTCTGTCCCATGCATTCTTGAATTCCCCACTGTTTTTTACTCTACAACCTCCTCAGGAAGGCTGTTCCATGTATCCACAACCCTCTCTGTGAAGAAATACTCTCACATTACCTCTGAGTTGTCCACCCTCTATCTTCAAATTGTGCCCCTTGTTTTACCCATCTCTTTTTCTGAAAGATGCTACCCTCTTGGACTTTGTTGATTCCCTTGAGGTATTTGAAAGTTTCTATCAGGTCCTCCCTCTCTCGAGGCTATACATATTTAATTCCTTTAGTCTTTCTTCATATGTCTTGTGATGCAGACCCTGCATTGTTTTGGTTTCTCCTCTGGACAGCATCCACCCTATCTATGTCTTTGCAGAGATGGGGTCTCCAGAACTGCACAGTACTCCAGATGTGGTCTTACCAACTGTCTGTACAGAGGGCCAACAACTTCTTGTTTTCTACTGGTGATGCCTCTCCTATGCTCCCAGTACCCCCAGCCCTCCTTACTGCCTTCTCACATTGCTGGCTCACCATTAAGTCATCTGCTATGACTACCCCCAGGTCCCTTTCCAATTTTGTTGTTGTCAGTATCTCACCCCCCAGACTCCTTTAAGCAAGTGTCACAATGTGACAATGTAATTAACAAAGGGCAATCAAAGTTTGGCCAGTATCAGAGAGACTTTTTTTTAGTCAGGAAAAGTATATACTGACCTCTAAAGATCCTTGCTGAGTCCCCATTTGGCACATTGTTGGCAATTTTGGAAACTACAGAACAAAATAGATAGAATCAGACTGAGAGAGCCTGAGGAGGGTGACCAAGATGATGAGGGGCATGCAAGACAAGGACTATAACGCTTAGGCTGGCTGACATGCTGACCTAATGATATTCTTGCTTTACAGGAAAAGGTCAAGAGGTTATATGATTTTAGTATATAGAGTGAACAGATACTCCCAGCTGCAAGAATGCTTAAACTTGAAAAAGCAAGATAAAGATCAGAATCTCAGGGCATAGTTTTCTATTCAGGGAAAACTCTTCAACTCAGATAGAAGGAAAACTGGTTAAGTCAGAGGGCTATATTAATTAGGAATGGTTTACTGACGGAGGTGGTTGACAATAATACTGTAAAAAGTAAAACAAAACTAGATCTATGAATGGATTATAAGAATATTACAGAGTACATTTGTTGAGTAGCTGTGTACAGACTAGATGGGTGATAACCTTAGAAACACAGAAACACAGACAATGATGGCAGAAAAGAGCAATGGTCCATCCAGTCTCTTCATATTACCCTATCATACTCCAGGATCAATTGTCTATGTGGGGTCTTGGCTATACTGTTCCCCTTTTGTAATCGTGTTTCTGCCCCACTTCCTGCTAAGTAGCCAATATCCCCTGGCTCTAACCAGCTGTGTTTGATACCATTTATGGTTTTGGCACCAACCACCTCTTTTGGCAGACCATTCCATTGCACAATGACTCTTTTGGTAAAATAATACTTACTCACATCCTTTTAAACAATCCCCATTAACCTCCACTCATGACTCCATGTCCTGTCTTCTCTGTTCTTGGTAAGTAATTCCTCACAGTCAACCTTATAATTCCTTTCTGGAACTTGAAGGTGTCTGTCATATCAGCCCTTTCTCTTTGATTTTGAGTGAATACATGTTTAGTGCATTTAGTTGATCCTCACAGGAGCTTCCCTACTGGCTCTGGATCTTCTTCCTCACCCTACACTGCACTGTCTCTAGATTGTCCTCCTTTTTAGATGGGGACTCCACAACTAGGCACAGTACTCCAGATGTGGCCTCACCAGTGTCTGATAAAATGGTAACAGTACCTCCTGCCTTCTACTGTCAAACCCTCTCCCATTGCACTCCCGCATCCTGTTAGCCTTATTTAGGCTTGCTATATGGTTGTTTTTATTTAATTGAGTCACTAATTATGACTCCTGGGTCCCTTTCCTCTGATGTTGTGTTCTGCTTAACCCCCATCCTATACTGTTCTGGAGGGTTCGTCCCTAAGTGCATAACTTTGCACTTTTGGTATTTAATTTCAGTTGCCAGACTTTTTACCAATTTTCCAGCCTTTCAGGTCTCTCTGCAACTCTGTTTTCCTTCCATGTGTTCAATTCAATCACAGAGTGTAATGTCATCAGCAAATAGACACAACCTGCCCTGAATTCTCTATCCCATGTCATTGATAAACATATTGAAGTGGACTGTGACCTGGATAGGGAATGTCACTGATAAATGTATTGAAGAGGACTGTGTCTGGAACAGAGCCTTGAAGTACTCACTAGGGACCTCTTTTCTCTGATCTGACTCAATTCACCACAGCGCCGCTGCCTCACCTACAACCAACTCCTTACCCACCTTACTATTTCCTTAGCTTTCTCTGATCCCCATCTTCTTCAGTAACCTTTATCAACTACCTTGGTTACCAGTCAAAGAATACTATCAGGTTGGCCTGACAAGACCTCCTTGTCATGAATCTGTGCTGCTTACTACAGTATCTTGAAGTTAATTTTTCTCCAGGTATTCCACTAGATCTTGTTTGATCTGTGTCTTCATTAGCTTCCCTACCATGGAGGTAAGGCAAATGGGTCAAAACTCCAGTTTGCCTGATGCTTTGTCCCTCTCTTGTGCAGAGGAACAATGTCTGCCATCCTCCTGTCACTGGGAACCACTCATTACTGCATAGAGGTATTGAATAGCCTGACCAGGGGTTCTGCTAACACTGATGCCAGTTCTCTTAGCACCCTCAGATGCATCCCATCCAGCCCCAGGGACTTGTTTATCTTCAGGGCTGCTAGCCTCTTACTTTCCAATAAATTTCTGAAGTTTCATTTTGGACCCCTCTGTTAGCTGCCTTTATGCCACGTTCCGCAAGGGTCTGTTGTTCTCCTAATGAATACTAAGCAGTAGTATTAATTTACTAAAGTTGATTTCTGTCTGTCATCGTCTATTATCCTGCCCCTCCATTTACCTGATAATTCCTCTCCTTTCTTTTTTCTGCTGTATACATACAGAACTGTTTTCCCTCACTACACCCACTCTGCAATACACAGCTCTTTGTCTGCCTTTTGATCTTGACTGTTGTCTTGGCCTGTTCTCCTGGTAGTAGTTCTATTCCTCATTTTCTGCTTTTCTTGGTGCCATATGAAGACCCTCTTTAGCCCTCGCTGCCTTTTTGACCCTTTCAGAGAACCAAATTGGTCTTTTATTCTTTCTTCTCTTGATAACTGTTCTCACATATGTTGTTGTTGCCTCAAGAACTGCCTCCTTTATAACCCCCTCTTTCGTCCACTTCCCTGATGCTGTCTGTCCCAGCTAACCTGTTCAGTGGCAACTTCCCTCATATTGTTGAATATCTGGCCTCCTAAAGACCTAGCATGTCAGCCTTAGATGAGGGGTGTATACGTGCTCAGAGTCACCTTTAACCGTATAGTATTGTGGTCATTGACCCCGTGGTTCTCCAACTCATGCTCCACTTACTCTTTCCAAGGCTGGTGAGCACCACATCTAGAATTGTTGACTTTCTAGTAGGATCCTGACCTGTTGTACCAATATGCAGGCCTGCAAGACATCAAGCCAATGCCAGCTTTGGGCACTGAGATATTCCACTCAATGTCTGGCAGGTTGAGATCTCCCACTATTACAACTTCCCTTGATGACTCTCTTCACTTCATCACCCAGCTCCTTACCTCTCTTCTTCCTCCTGCCCTGGAGGCATAGGGACCACCTCTATGTGACTTTTCCTACCTGATAACTGTGAGCTGAACCCACCTCCCCTTCCCCCAATGGTAGCATCCTCTACTGCCTTGATCCCTTTCTGATGCAAATGGCCACCCCTGCACCTCTACTCATCCCTCTATCATGCCTATATAAAGTGTACCATGGGACTGCTATGTCCCAGTCATTGTTCACACTGGCTTAAGTTTCTGTAATGACCACTAGATCCAGCCCAAAGTCTGCCACCAAAGCTTGAGCTCACTAATCTTTTACACAGATTTCTGACATTAAGACATTGTACCCCAACACGTGCCCCTATCTCTGTTGGTTCTCACTTGCCCTCCCCATCATCATTCTCTAATAACCTTGCTGTCTTGTGTTTCCTCTTCCTTTCATGTGTATTATAACTACCCAGCCCTGTCCACTGGATTCATTCCTCCCATCTATTATTCACTGAACACCTTACCCCATCTTATTGGAGTCCTGCCTAGGTTACTCACTCTTCCTCCTCCACACTGAAATCCCTATCTCCAGTCTCCCCTGCAGCAAGTTTAACCAGCTGCCAATGTAGATCTAGAACTTCTACCCTAACACACTAGTCCCCTCTCTTGTCAGTCGAAGCTCATCCCCTTAGAAGAGCCCTTCTGTCCCAGAAGCACTCATAATCCCAGTAAACTGATGACGCTGTTCCTGATACCATCCTTCAACCACGAGTTGAACTCCTCGATCTCTACTTCCTTTACTCTATTCTCCCTATTCTCCCTCCACAGACAGGAAGGGCCTCAGAAAGACTAGGAAAGCCAAATGCTTCAATCTGTCCCCCAGTCTCTGAAAGTTCCACTTCTCCATCTCTATAGGCAAAGTCATCAGATCATTGGTTCCAAAGTGTACAGCACCCCTGCTCCCCTTCCTTCACTATCTTCCCTATCCTATTAATCTCGATGGTTGCTGCTCCAGGCAGGTATATGACCACCCCTCCACTTACTCCCCTTACCTACCACCATTTCCAACCCTCTAACAATAAAGTCTCCTATCACTTGAATCCTTCTTGCTAACTTCTGCCCCACTTGCCACATGGTGTCACCATGTCTCCCTTCAGCACAAACTGACTTATGGTCACCCCTGCACCAGTCAGGCACCTGTGCCTCTTTCATGGGCACAAAACAATTTACCGCTGGTGTCTCATGTAAACTGCTGACTGTTGTGTGTTCATTGCTGTGCTGCCACCAATTCTGCTCCTTCTCCCTCCACCCCAACCCCCGCCCCAGCTTAGTGGGCCTCTGAGGAAGTGGAGGCTGCGGGTTTAGCACAAATCTAATTGGAGTCACAGACAAAATATTTCCTGTTCGGCTTCTGCAAGCTGAGCATGGAGCTGCCTGAAAGTCCTGCAAACAGGACAGTGTCCCTCCACAATACATAACCTTGGACATGACTGCCCCACAATCCCTTCAACTTCCTACCTCTACACTCACCCAATGCTCCATTCCAGTCAGTTAAATGCATTTGCTATATGCCAAAAGATTAAGTTATTTAGTAGTATGTGATACTAGGCTGAGGTCTTCATGTGCTGCAGCCTCTTACACTGATTTCTATGACAAAGAAAAAGAAATGCTTTGTAATACACAATGACAATCTCCAAAAAATATAATAGGAGAAAAGTTTATAAACACTTAGGTTCTCAGAAGATTTCAAATTCTGACTGACCTCTCCTGTTTTATTGTGAACAGCTAGTTGCTATGACCTTTTATACCTGAAGTTCCCATATTCCTGTATTTCCTTTGTAACTCCATATCAGCGACAATAAAGCAGCATTTGTAAAGGCTACAAATTCGGCTGATGGTCTAGTTCTTCTGCCAGGACCATAGAGACAGCAACAGTGGGCAAGAGGAGACAGGGAAATATATAGGGGCTGAGGAAATTACAAATGTTCGATATAAAGTCTCCATATTAGGATATCTACAAGAACAGTGCAGACAGTCCAGTAACTGTCACCATCAGATTATCTGTTAAACTGAAATTTAGTGCCAGTGGTTCAGTGGGTAGCATAATTAGCTCTGGAGCTGTAAAATCAGAAGACAGCAAGTTCTAGTAGTGCACCAGGAACTTGGCTAATACCCAGTACTGACACTTTAGTGCAGTACTAGAGGAAAAGGTCCTGAGCTGCTGAGATACCATCCTTTAGAAGAGAGATTAAACCAGGGTCCATTCTCCCATCTCCGTGGCTTTCCAGGTGCAAGTTAATGAACCAAAGACTCTAATATCAGTAAAGAAATGTCACTGTTATTTTGCTAACACTCCTCTTGTCAATAAAACAGTACCATCCACCCAGGATGCAGCTGGAAATGTGCTGTAACACCTCAGTGTACCTGTCCTGGTCACAAATCTGAAAATGAACACTAGACTAATCTAACTGTCTATTTACTATCTGCAATATGCAGAAATTAAAGAGGTAGCATAGGTGTATCCTCCCTGCTACAGTGTCCTTTATTTCTTCAACACTTGAACATACCTCCTTGTTTAATTTCTTTTCCTCCAGTGATGAGACATAGTCCGTGGAGTGAGGCTAGCCAGCACAGCCTACTACTGATCAAATTAGGGCTTTTAAGTCCTCTTACAATTAGGAAAGGAGAGGAAGAACTTTTTCTTTGTTGGATTGTGTGGGGGAGCAATGGTCATACAGAATTTGTGTTGCTGGTGTAACCCCCCAGTGGTGGGGCTTCCCTTATGTTGTCTCCTTGGGCACCTCCTTTGTCCTCCATCTGGCTGTGTTCCAGCCCTGTGTTTTGCCCTTTTGAACCTGGCTAATATCCAGCATTGAATCTGAATCCATGTAGAGTTTTGCTGTGACCATGGTTGCTGCACGAATGTGTGAGCTAGCGCCCGTCGTGCTATAGCTTTAAGAAGCTCAGTACCTAGCCATCCTGGTGGAGCAGAGGGCTGAGGCATTCTGCCTTACCTCACATCACACCAGTGACCCGGTTCGAGAATTACCTTGGGTCATCTGGGAGCGGCGTGGGGAGGGAGGGAGCAGGATTGAGCAGCTCAATGGCAGTTCTCCTCTCCTGGGAAGGTTGTCACCCACCCCATAATTCTGCTGTCACTGGGTGGAGGTCGGTGGTGGTGGTGTAGGAGGAGGGGCAGCATGTAAGAAGGGCATCTCAAAGTGCAGTGTGCACGTGCCTCCACTTATGTGCATGCGCTCAAGATGGGGGGCTGGAAAATGGGGGTAAAAACTATCAAATATAAATGGAAAAAAATGAAGCTCACTACCTGTATATACTGTCCATAGCCTGTGCTGGGTCCAGTGTTTAGGAGCTCTAACTGGCCAGGAGCGCTTCTATCAACTCCACCTGCACCACATAATAGTGCAGAGGGAGCCTATTGAATACTGGAAATGCTTAAATGTAAATCTAAACTGTTGTTTATAGAAAATTAACTTTAAAGTTGGAATGATAACTGTTTGCCCTGCAGCAGCCATCTTGATACTTTGACCTTCGTTTTCAGCCAATCAGAACTCAAAGGGTCCTGAGGAGTCCTTAGCTATGGCTGCTGGTGGAGTTAGAGGGTTGTGTTTGGCACCCCAAGTGGCCAGTCAGAATGCCAGAACTGTGACTGACAGCCTCATCTACCAATCAGGCTACAGATCTGTGTTTTCTTCAGTTAAGGAGTGACAGTTGAGCAGTGCAGTTCTGAGGTAGCCTCCAGAGAGTGAGGTGGTTTGAGCTGTGTGCTCATGAGAAAGTTTGGAGGCCTGACTGTTTCCACAGCCAACAGCCAAGTGTGGACTGCTTGAACCTTAATATCTGTAGTGGTTTGCTGCTGATGTTCTTGAGTGAGAGAGGAGCTTTTCTGTTTAAGCCAGTTTTGGTGTTTGTCTGAACTGTGTCAGAGACTGCTTGCATGGCTAGATCCAAACAGCTGTGGAGTTTGAATCCTGCATCAAGCTGCCAGAATTGAATTCGGGAACCCAGCCTATACAAAGGATCCCATGAGCTAGAGAGCTGTTTTGGCTCAGAGCTACACCTACCAAAAAGGTACCGCCAATGCAGACCATCCAGAATAGATTTGTTAAAGTCTGTTTATGCAGAGGCTGTATCCAGTTTGTTGATCCAAAGTGTCAGAGACTGTATCCTGAGCTAAAGCTGTGTCTGCATCTGAATCAGCATGGGGAGTCAGCTACTAATGCAACATTCAGTGCTGATTTGCTGCCACCTCCAGGGTTATGCTTAGACATGGGGTGAGACGTGCCAGCCTGGTCCTTTCTACTGGTCCTTGCTCCAGAGCTAAAAGCCAACAGCTTGAAACTGAGAGTCCAGAGGTTTGAGACTGCCCTAGGGAGCCACCCATCTTGGCTATCATTCAGAGCCTGAAGATCTGTAGAGTTATGAATAAGTTCAGAGATAGCCCTGCAACAAGTTTTAGTTGTTTCAAGTTGCTGTTAAAGTGATTTTAGGACATCGAGCCTGGGATTACAAATAAGTTTGCCAAAGAGTGAAGCCATTTGTTCTTTAATGATCAGTCATTCTTTCATAGTTAATAAAGTTAATTCAAGTCATTGGTTTATGTCCACCAATGCTAGCCAACCAGTTGCAATGCACCAGGCCTGTAATGGTTCAGTCTGGATATCAGTGAGAGGTAACCTGTTAAGCGTGGTGACTACATTTGGCACTGCAACAAGGGCAAGACTGACAGGGGCGATCTTGATTTTTGATTGCCCCACACTCATTTCATCTTTTGCCCTAAGATGTTTCCCTACTTTTCAGGGCATGTCCGTCCCATGGTTTGTTATATTCAGTTGGTGGTGTGTGGGGACTAAGCCCCTGCAAAACAGGAATGTTTCCTGCATGGCACTTTGGCACTGTGCCTCCTGGGAGCCATGATGCATGGTGCTGTAGAGCCAGGCAGCTTATTGCTTGTACCCATATTGGTGTCAACAAAATGATTGTCGCACCGATAGGTGAACCCCCAGTTAAGTTAACTGGGACTGTCCATTTGGACTATTAATTTCTGCCTTAAATGTTTTTGCCAACCAAAAGCCTATGCAATTACCCAGTCTTTAATTTGCATTTCCCCATTCCTTTGCTTATTGTTAATGTTAACACTGTCCATGAGCATACTATTACTGAGTGCACTCTCGTGTCTAGCTGCAAAGTGTATTGTTGTTGCTGCTCACTTTTCCACAGGTACCAGGGGTATTCACAGTTGTCAGAACCCTGTTGGTAAGTGTAGCTAGTGTGAGTATATTATTTGCTATAGTCAATAATTGTATTACTGTATGCAAATTAAAGTGTGGTATGCTAATCCATTGTGGGACCATTGGTTGGGGCAGTTGTAAGGTACAGCATCTCAAAGGGCTGTACTAGCTTGACATCAGACCCACTTATAAATTACTCTGGGTGGAGGGAAGACCACGTGATGCAGAGTGCCGGCTAGCACCCTCCACATCGCTCCAGCCACCCAGTTCTTTATTTTCTTTGTTTACATGGGCAACCAGCAAAAATATCTAATAACTTACCCTAAATGAACGTTTCTAACATTCAGGGCTAACTTGTTGCAGTTTGCAGCATCGATGGATGTCGCGATGAAGAAGGCTCCACTGAAACACACCTCCTGCTACTTCCCTGAAAAGGCCCAGAAGAAACCATGGACCCTGGTTTGGCAGAACGGTGACATTAGCACTCTTGGCAGTGGAACAAGAACCCCTAATGCTCAGCTGGTTTTTGGAGGAATTTAAACCTATTAGAAATTTCAATATCACCAAGTGCAAGGTGTTGCATCTTGGTCGGGAAACCCTAAACACAGGTACACCCTGGGAGGGAGGCGCTGGAGGCCTCAATAGGGAAAAAGACCTAGGGTCATGGTGGATGCATGTATGAATCTCTGAGCAGTGCAGAGAGCGTTAGCAAGGCAAACAGGATGTTGGGATGCATCGTGGGGATCACCTCTAGAGCAAGGAAGTGATTCTGCCACTGTACAATGGACTGGTTAGACCACACCTTGAGTACTGTGTACAGTACTGGAGACCACACTTGAAGAGGGACATACAGCTCCTGGAGAGGGGTACAGAGGAGGCAACTAAGATGATACGAGGGCTAGGGATTTGACGTGAGAGGACAGACTTGAGGAGCTCTGCCTGTTTTCACTGGAGGAGAGGAGAGACAGGGGACATGATTGAGGTCTTCAAGTACCTTAAGGGAATAAATAGGGTAAACATGGAGGGGATCTTTAGACTAAAGCAGGGAGGTATCACCAGAGGGCATGGTTTGAAGTTGGAAGGTGGAAGGTGAGGGGAAAAGAGGAGGAGGTTTTTCACTGAGAGGGTGGGGACCCTTGGAATGCACTGCCTGGCGAGCTGGTTCAGAGATCCACAGTGGAGGCTTCAAGAGAGGGTGGGACAGACACAGAAAGTGGATGTATCAGATGATGGCCTGTCCCAGGGGGTGGGATGGATGATAGGGTTTCTGGAGCACAAGGGATGGGAGGGCCTCGGCACCCAACTAAGGATCTAAGGTTCGAGCAGACTCGAGTAGACCGTAGAGGCCTAATCTGCTGGCAAATAATATGTTAGTATGTTAGATGACCTACACAACATCTCAACAGAGCTCCGGTCACTTACCCAAGCAATGGAAGATGTATCACAGAGGGCCTCTGATAATACGGTCAGAATTTTTCCCAAAGAAGCGTGTGGACAAATTCGATCCTGAACTGGTGGCCATGCATCAGAAGATGTCCCGACTCTAACTAAAAGTAGAAGACCTAGAGGCCACAGCCACAGGAATAATGCAGTCCTCATAGGTCTCCCAGAAGGAGAGGAAGGCCAGAATACCCATAGTCTTCATCCAGAAAATGGTGGAAAATATCACTAGCCCTTCTCCCTTTGGGCCTAAATACATAATTGAGAGGGCACACTGGGATCTTTGCCCGAAACCTCTGACTGGAGCACCACCACCACCACATCCCCTTATATTTCACTTTTTGAACTTTCTGGAGTGCCAACACTTCCTTGCCAAAATAAAAGAATTTTAGAAAGTGAGATGGAGGGCAACTGAATTAGAATTGCACAAGACCTCCCGCCACAGTGCGACAAAGAAGATCATCCTTTCACCCACTAGTCTCCAGAATCATTGTGGCTGGATAAAGTTCTGGATAGTCTATCCAGCCAAATTGCAAGTTCTGGTGGCTGGAGCTGGCTATCTTCACAAAGAACTGGAGGCGGCAGTGACTGGGTTCAAGTTGCCCTCCCTGAGCTATTCTGTGACCCTTGAATTGGGATGGAAACACAGGATATATGCTCAGAAAGGAAAGTATAATTTTTGGTAAAGCAATACAGAGCTAAAGGGTTTCTTTTCTCAGAGGTTATTATCTGATCTAGGCCACCTAGATCCAAGTTTCTACCAGGTTTGGTTTTGTTAAATTCTACTCACTCTGAACTCTGAAATGCTTGGGATATAACAGGAACATCAGGTGCCTGCATAATAGCATAGAGACTGCCTGGGATCTTTAACTAGAAGGATCCTCCATTTCAAGCAGCCACCAGAATCCCTGGCATACACTGTTTTCCTTCACGAAGGTGCGCACTAGTGAGCAGCTAACAATGCAAGAGCTCCATAAATTATACTGAGAGCCTAAGACCACTAGAGGGAGCATAGGTGCACTTTTTGGAGACTGTCTCAGATAGTACACCCGAGACAAAGCCCAGTTCTCATAGCCCATAGAGCAACATGGAGATTTTTTCCTACCAAGTGCCAAAGGAACTATTATCTGGATTAATCTGTTTTTTTTTTTTTTTTAACCAAGAAAGCCTGTTCAATTAAAGTTTTGAGTACAAATCCTGCTGTCCCTGCATGCTTTGATGAGGGGATGAGATTGTTACTTGATCTTTGTGACCAAACCAAGATCCTTTTCATGGTTCCAACTGGGATTGTCCTAAATAGCCCTTATTAGCCATGACTCTAATGGCTGCTTAACTTCCTTATCAAGAACTGGACTTTTGTTTTCTTTTGAGTCGTAATCTCACAGACCACTCGGTCTCATATGTCATCCAGTTTGATTATGAGATGTTTTAGGACAGTTTAAAGAAAGTACGTGCTGAAATGGATAATGTTAAATGCACATAAAAGGGTATGCTGCTGTCTAGTAAGCTCACGAACACGTAGGTAGGACTGTCAACAATCATTCATATCAGTTAAGAGCGAGGTAAGAGAATTACCCAACCTCTAGAGGTCACATTTAAAACTCTTGCTCTTATGAACAATAGGGCCTGGTGCTTTTGAGTCTGTTATGTAGGGCATTTATATTTTCCTATTAGCATTAGATCAGACAGACACAGCTCTTTATTGATAGAATAGACATAGCAAACTTCCCAGAACTGTTAGTTTCTTAATATAATAACAAGGTGGAGTTTGCAACAACTGTTCTGTTGTTAACTGTTTTAGTGAGAGTTCTTACCTCTTTATCACAGTTCAGTTCAACTTGCCAGAATAGATGTTAATGCACTTCTCTGTTTTATTTCGGGGGTTAGTATTGGGTGGCTGGAGGGGGAGAGGTAACGAGATATGCTGTAGAGTGAAGTTCAAACAGTAAGGGGGATGAGAGGCTGGGGATTACCCAGATGTCAGGGAATTTGTTCATTTGGATACCGTTTATGGAGGGTATGGGAGGGAATGGTTAGTCAGTGGGGGTAGGGAGGGAGGAACACACAGAGTTGGCATGGATGAAGGTACAAGAGATAAGTATTTATACTAAAAGATTACAGGATGCAAACCTAGGGTCACAGGAGTCAAATGGCTAGGGCCCTAAATATGGTTACATGGAATGTCTGAGGACCAGACAACAACTCAAGGCAATACACGGTGTTAAAACATTTGAATCTCTTAAATGCTGATATCATGTTCATACAAGAATCGCATTTACTCATTTCAGAAGCTGTTAAATTGAGAAGGCAACAGGTAGGGCAGTTATTCTCTCATGGAGGGACACCTAGAGTTGTGGAGTTATGATTTTAATAAATAAGAGTGTTCCCTTTTCATCAACCCAACTGTCTGTGACCCACTGGGAGATTTCTGTGATCAAAGGAAACTGCATACTGCAGATAGCCTACTGGTAGTGTATGGTCCAAATGTTGACACCCCTGGATTTTTATGCAACTAATCAATGCACTAATTCCCTTTCTGTCCATCCCAATTATCATTGGGGAGATATGAACATAAATTTGATCCAGATGTGGACCGATCAGGAAGTTCTCGTGAAGGTCTGTCTCCTGGCAAAGAGCATTCCAAGAGCTTATAGACCAAGTAGGTCTCTGTGATATCTGTTGTGTACTACACCCCAAGGATAGAGAGTACACATTTACTTCACAGGTTCATAAGACCTCTTCCTGAATTGACTACATGCTCATTTCCCAGTCGCTACTTCTAGGGTATTGGACTCTTCTATAAAGTCAGGACCACCTTCAGATCATTCCTGGTCGCCTGCCAAATCTCATTCTCATTTCTCCCTAAAAGAGTGGGCACTGTAAACTGAAAAATACAACTCTTAAAAGATCCAGATACAGTTAAATACATTTCGGACCAAATCACACATTTTGTTACTATAAATCATAACTCCACAGGCAAACCAGGCGTGAATGGTTTAGGCTGTCACCGACAAGATACCTTGTCCTAAAAACCTATGCGTTCTAAATCTTCTGGCAGCCTAAGGGTTAAAAGCTTATATTCAGTGAATACTGATTGGTTTAACTACAGCAGAAGAAAAACAGGAGGGTCAGCTCCTGTTTCTTCTTTCACAAATTTGAGACAGGAAGCCAAGTTGCTCTTCATTCCACAGAACAGTTTAAACAGAATCTGTGAAACTGCAGGATTCCTACTTAGAACTCCTGAGAGAGAAGGCAGAGCTTTCAATCCTAAAGGCAAAAGCTTCATACATAGACCAGAGGGAAAAGGCAGGCCGCTTACTGGCCTTAAGAATCAAAGAACAGAAAACCTTTAAGTTAATTGCAGCTATTCATCCCCTGATCTTTAAAAGTTCCCTGCTGATATTGTTGCTGAGTTCAATTCTTATTACAAACAGTTGTACGGCCCCATGTTAAATCCTCCTTCGAACAGTTCCGGATAAATACCTATCAGAATCCCATCTCCTTCCTATCAGTACCCCATTGATCCTCTCTGATCTCAACTATTCTCAGGCTGAGCTCTGCTAAAGTAATTAGGATCTTCCTCAGAAAAACCCAGGCCCGATGGTTTTTCCTGTAACTTTACAAAATCTTTGCAAAACAACTGGATTCCTCTGCTCACAGCCCTATATCACCATATCCTCTCAGAAGTGGACTTGGATAAATCGCTGTTTGAAGCTCTGATTGTGCTATTACTTAAACCTGGCAAGTGTCCAGAACTACTGACTAGTTTTAGGCCAATATCACTTCTCAATCAAGACATTAAAATTCTAGCTCAACTCTTAGCCAACTGGATTAGTAAGGTTCTCCCAGACCTTATAGGGCTAGAGCAAGTGGTTTTATGAAGGGACGGTCTTCAGTAGACCATTTACGACTTTGGCTCATGTTTTCTCGGTATCCAGGGAGGCAGATTTTCCTGCAGCCTTGGTCTCCTGGATGCTGAGAAAGCCTTTGACAGGGTTAACTGGAACTACTTATTGGACACCCTGAAAGAGTTTGGTTCCCCAGAGTTTCAAACTGGATATGTGCCTGCCATAAAAGCCCAACAGCCAGGATTTCCAGCACTGGGGCAACATCTGCACCCATTTGCCCTTCACTCAGGCACAAGGCAAGGCTGTTCTCTATCACCATTGCTTTTCAATCTGTATTTGGAGCCCCTCATATGCAGACTGACAGACTGTCAAGGATTCAGGTATCGACATCCAGAGCCGTTTGGTTAAAGTCTCAGCATATGCAGATGACCTTCTCCTGCAACTATCCCACCCAGCCATGTCTCTACCCCCATGTTAGATATTATTGAAGAATTTAGTAAGGTATTCAATTACAATTTGAACCTTGAAAAATAGTAGTGTTCCTCTTAATCAGAAGGTACTGAAGCATGATATCTCGCCTTAGGGCTCTCTTGGAGCTCTGACTCATTAAGATACCAAGGAATTGAGCTCACACGAAGTTCAACCAACTTTCAGAAGTTAATTTAGATTTCCTACTTCAAATATTTAGCCAGGATCTGAAAAGATGGTCTCTTTCCCTATTTCCTTTGGGGTAAAATCAATTTAATTGAGATTAACGTATTTTCCCCATCTCTTTTATCCACTTAATCTCCTAAATTTCTGGCTCCTTTGGCATGTTTAAAATGTTCATAACCTTATCACTGACTTTATCTGGGTGAATAAAAAACCATGGATGGCTTTTCACAAGTTAGCTACCCCTAAAATCAAGGGGGCTTCATTTGCCACATGTTGGCCTTTACTACTGGGCCAGCCATACCAATAAATGTCTCAGGTGGATATCGGCAGAAACCCCTCAGTCTTCTCTCCCTTCCTGCCAGTTTAGCTCAAAATAGAAATAGCTCTCATACAACAACAGGGTCTTTCATAAGCTGCACTTCTGCACACAAAGTTTAGTTTCCTCCTACTACAATTAGGGCTACCCTATAGCAACCTGTATTAGAGTTCATAATCAGCTTTGTTTATTTTGAAATACAATAACATTAAGGATCTGAATCAAATCTTGAGGGTAATCTTAATATCAAGACAGAAGGTAAAACACTTCCAGGTAGATGACTTCCACAATTAGGAGACTGCCCACTCATGTACTTTGTTAAGGAAGATGGATCTTGGCTCTCCTCTCCAGAGATCATGAACAAATCCAACATTCCAAACACAACATCTTCAAAGTTTTTCAGCTACATCATCTCCTGACTAGGGTTTTGGGAATGTGCCCCACTCCCTCAAATATCTCTTTTCAGGTAAAGTTGAGTCCCTGGCTGGTTTCCCATAAGTGGTCTCTAAGCTATATACAATTTTATATAGATGGATCTGCCCTGATAGCTTTGGTCCTACAACCTACTGATCCTCCTTCTTCCCAGATAAAATATATTTTAGCCTTCCCTATGGCAAAGTTATCATAAATTCGTTACCCAGGATAGGCTTCGGCTTATGCAATTCCAAATCTTACATAACCTATATTATTCCCTACAAAAACTAGCAAGGTTTAGAATTGCAGATTCTTCCATTTGTGTCCGATAGAGGCAGGAAGAAGGCAATCTGCTACACGTTGTTTGGTCCTGCTCAAAGGTAGCCCCTTTATGGACCCTTATTAAACAAAGGGCAGACCCCTGTTAGGTCTGACTGATCTATTCTTGGCTGAAGCTTGCCTGCTTGGGGACTTCTCACCAGTTTTGGTTTTGAACTGAAAATACCACATAGCCATGATTTTGATGTCTGTTAAAACCTAGTTCTGAGGCACTGGAGAGATGATACAGAAATTACCTACACTGAATGGCTCCAAGAGTTCCTGACAAACCTTAGAACCGAAAAGGCTATTGCTAGTCTTGGAAGCCGGCTCAAAAGGTTCAACAGAATATGTGGCCTTTACAATCCTTATATGCCCTAAGTTCAGCTAATAATAGTACCTCTATCTCAATTAGGTAGAATAAAATCAAGTGATAACTCTGTGTTGGATGGGGAGGGAGAGATGGGGTGGTATGTGGGATGGGGAGGAGGGAGGGGAGGATAGATCTCATTTTATTTTGTGTATCAGTGTGCTTGTCACATGTATGATATGGATCTATTCTCTGTATTGTTAAAAGCTTCAATAAACATGAAATGGAAAACAAAATTACTCTGGTGAGGCACCACGCTGTTAAGCTTTTCATTGGTAACAATTCCCATTTTCCATCTGAAGTAGAGTCCAGGCCCCTTAACCTGGTCTGAGACCACCCAGCCAAGGGTAGTAGCTCGTTGGTACATGGCGATGGGTTACACTGGTTTGCACCAAAAAGAAAACAATAGTTTCTTTGCTGTCCAGTCCAATTTAAACAGCAATAGGATAGCAATAACTTGCTCATTCTAACAATTCCATCAGATAGTGCTGTTCTCCAAATTACTGTAACTGAAAGTGGAATATACTATCTGCACATGCCTTGCTAACAGCAACTAAAGAAGTCACTTTGGTTTTTAATACATGGATTTTAGAATTTGTATTGGATTTCTGCATTACAACAGCCATGGACAAAATAGATTTCTGCAATATTAACCACTTGGTCCAAATTGGTTTCCAGAGTTCTGGTTAATTTACCAGAAACACTGAGAAACCAGTGCCCTTGGATATTGATTCTTGATGTTGCCTATGTTCATAATGACCAGGCTGTTGCTGGACACAACATCATCTCTGCCCTCTATGCCTGTAAAATAAATCTTATACTTGCAAAATGTAACTACAGTACCTCTAATCTATACTTGTTCCATAATACAATATAAATCCAGATATTTGCTGTCCTTAGTTAAGTAGAAACATTCCAATAACACTAAATACAAGTAAATCATAATTTCCCAGAAATCATTCACATGGAACCCCTTTGACTCATCGACCAATCTGTTTGCATGACCTGGATGGGAGAACACGGCACTGGGGTGACTGCCATGTCTAGAGGTGTATGATGTTAAACTTTTCAGGAGTTCCACCCTTGCATAACAAGTCATCACAGGCTGCCACTTTCTTCAGTCTCTTAATCCTCTTTCCAACCCCATGACCCTCAGGTGACCCAGGCACTATTGTTGAAACCAAAATTGCTTGAAAACACTAATCTTTTACTTACACTGAACCACGACATTCACAGATAAACTCATGACACAGACAAATCCACAAGAGCTACACTTACTAAGTGTCCAAATCATAATTATTTAGATGTCACGAGCCCATAAGCAATGGAGGCCACATTTATTTTACATAATTTATAATACATGCTGCAGGTCCCCTTCATAACTGCAAGGGAACAAGGGGCCACAGGATTTGTCTGTGCCCTATCACATATTTCCTTAGGAAATAGTCTGTCTAACACTGATGGATATATCCTCCTACCCTAATGTAACAGTACCCAAGCATGGGCAACCAAATGAGGTAGAATGGAGCTCTACAGCAGTCATTACCCTCTTTCTGTCTGGTGAATTAGAGGGAAACTTAGGTTACCTTTAGAACTCTATGAGTTTACTGTGGATCAAAATCAGACAGCCCTTCTTGAAGGGCTGCCAACCAGCACTTCCCCATCTTGACTTGGGAACCTGCTAGGATCGAGTCCTTATAGACTCAGCCTGAATGAGACAGTGCCCCTCTAGACATGGGACTCTGCAAGCATCTTGAGCCTACAAGCTACTTTGGACACTCACAACTGGGACATACTTCACATCTTATGGGTGTTTGAGTTCCCGGAGCTCCTCACAAAGCTGGAAAATATACTGTAACTGGACCCCAGAACACAGGGCTCTGGCCCCATATTTATACTCCAGGGCAAGCAACACAAAAAGTCCTGGAAATACAGGTGCCAATGAATAAGAAATGTACTCAAGCAATTACCAGCTTCTTGCTTACAAAAAGTAAACATAAAACATTTAATTACAGAATATCTTTTAGTTTGTAACAGTTCAGAAACAGGGCAGCACTACACTGGCATAGTCCAGGACCATGGAGTAACCCCTTGGCCAGCAGTGGAAAGGGGTTACACTCTCCTTGCCCAAATGCTTGAAATCCTTCTTAGCCTGGCACCCCACGTGAGGTACACAGATGAGTATATGTAAAAACATGTATGAGTGACACATTTTAACATTTACAAAATAGACAGTGGTCCTCAGAGCAATCAAAAATGTTCACTTTACACTCACTTCACTTCCTGCAGAAAGCACAAAGCCTTTTCTGCTGCAAGGAAGCTGCCAACACCCTTGCCATTTGACTTCAGATCCTGTAAGGATCCAGACTCCAAAGATTCAGCTTGGAGGGAGCCAGTGCCATGGCAAACTCAGGACCATGCCACAATACCATACTTCAAGAGCTCTTGAACCAGACATAGCCAATGTTTACTTCACACCCTGTGGAGTGCTGAGTTCCACAAGCTTTTCAGAGCAGGAACTCACACTGGAACTAGACCTCAGAACACAGTGCTGTTGCACCTATATTTATACCTTGGGGATGTACAGCCCAAAAGCCCAGGAAATGCCAATGCCAATAAGTGCAGTATGTTCTCAAGTAATTAACAGCTCCTTGCTTGCAGAGCAATAAATAAATAACCATTTAGTTACAGAACATTCCTTTAAGTGGGAAAACTTTAACCCTTTGTATAGAAATGGGCAGTACTGTACTGACAGTCCTGGAACATGGAGAAACCCTTGGCCTCCAGCAGGCTGGATAACACACAGTTTAACTGTTTTAAAGTATTTATTTTATGTTAGTTAGAATGTACACTTTATGCCTGCTAAGATGTGTGTGAAACAACTGCACAGGATGCAATATTTAGAGTGCACAGCACTGGGTGGTGTGGTTTAATTTGGAAGGATGAATAATGTACTGCACATAACAACACAGTGTAAATTCTTCTGCCCTAAATTAACAGGCTCATAGGGCCTCTTGAGGTGAGGATAACTCAGGAATGATGGCTGAATTCTCTGTTTTCACAATGAGCCTTGTACTGTTTCCTTACCCTTACTGTGCTAGCAGCCAGTATGCTACATCAAAAAGACTCACATTGAGGTAGACTCCAATGCAGGCTTTGTAGCTCATCTCAGTTCTCAGCCTCAACTGAAACTATAAGCCCTGAGCAAAGGAACTAATTACCTTTCTATATGCCATGTGACATCACCTGTCAATCAAGAAGAGTAATTTTCAAAAGCACATTTCTTGAACACAACAAATACAAATATGTGTAAAAGAAATAATGACAGGTTTCTGTACAGAAGAATCCCAGTTCCTCTCATAATTTATGTATAGGCACAGGGATAGGCAGGACAGAAAATCAATTAAATATAAATACATGGATGGGCCACCCACAGCAGGAGCCACCCTCATTCCTTAAGAGCAGGATGGACAGGATGGCACACCCTGTGATAAGCTGGAAGTGGTGGACCTGGCAGCAAACTCCCACACAGGAATGAAGCACCAGAATTCTGGTAAGCCTCTAAGCTCATAATGAGAGTTTACTTCTTAAAGTTTTTTTTTCCCCTCAGAGTGGTTTGCACCATTTTGCAATCATTATGAATGACCCCACAGGATCAAGTAAACTATAAACATCCCTTTATTTATTGTTTTTGCTTGTTTACAAGAAACAGCTCACAAGCTGGGGGTCATTTAAAGGCCAGAGTCCTCAAGCTCAGGAAGCAGACTTTTCCATTTCTTTTCTTTTTTTCTTTAAAGATTATACACAGGAGAAAGATAAGAAAAAGATGGACATTTAGTAGAGGGCACAGGAGAGTCTTAGAACAAACTAAATACTTTGCCCGCCAGAATATAGGACAGTCAAACAAACACACAGAGGAGTAAGGTAAAAGCTCTTTTCCGTAGAAATGTTCTAATTGGCTGGGTAGGAAAAGGAGATAGCTTACAAGGGAATATTGATGTACAGTGGCCCTCATCATTTGAACATCAATTAAAGCTCTTTTAAACAAAGTACTGGGCTAAATGTAATAGGCAGCAGTCCAGAGGTGCACTTTACTAAAATGGTTCAATACTGATACAACATTATCATCATTTAATGGATCCATATGGTGTTGTAACAGGGACAGGATGTAGTGAAAATTGGGGAGGAGCTTTATTTTATTTATTTATTTCAATCTAGGTTTATAATACCTTTGAGCCGAGGCTCTTTACAAAGGTTCCACGCCAGCGTGCAACAGTCATCATTTTAGATACAAACATATAATCATTGACTTACAGACATGTAATAACCAGTACAAAGACTTGAGCTATGAGCAAGACAAGGGAAGGAGGGGTGGGTGGGGGGAAAGGGTAGGAGATCGAGGGGGAGGTGCAGGGGTAGGGGTAAGGGAGTACAAGAGGTGGTTGGGGTGGGGGCAGGAGTGGAGATAGTAGGAATGTGGGCGAGGGCGGAGACAGTGCAGCCAGGGAGCCTTGTCGAGGGAATATGACAGGTAAGGTGCTAGAGGTGCAAAGACTGATTGTAAGTGCTGGGTGCTGGGACATGTGCAGCTGGAATGGTGGAAATGTTAAGATGGGCAATCGCAGGATACAAGCAGTGAGAGGCGAGCTTAGACTTGAAGAGGCCGGTGTTGGAGCGGTCGCTATGTTGCTGCCAAGAGAGTTGAGAGTTGAGCTGTTCAAGACTATGCCAATGCTGGGCTGTTAGTGGATCCCTGCTTTTGCAGAGAGCAGTGATGATGAGATACAGCAATCCTGTATCCTTGCCAGAATGGTATATTTCAGAACATTGCCAGCCAGTGCTGCTACTGACCCCAGCTCACTGTGGAGGCTCTGAGCAATGGCAGCTGGAAGAGTGAGGGTGACTGAGTCCCAAGGACATAGTTATGGTTGGGCAGAGGTGGGATATGTAACCACTAATGAAGCCCTTAAGGCTGAATAGCCTTCACCCCTCCTTCCACACCATGTAGATTGTTCTGTGGATCTGGGACATAACTGCTCATGTCCCTTTGCTACCCCATCTTGCCTGCCTATGTACCCATGCAAGCAGCTCAGGAATGGATCTGGTAGGCTGTCAGCTGATCTGTGAATGCACACAGCTTGTGTAACCACTCTTCTGCAGGTGTGGAAGGAGGTGTAAGACTTCTGGGGGATCAGGCCCTTAGTCATGTATATCTACGTACTGCTGACAGCTACAGGTAAGCCCAATATATCGATTGCTTACAGCTACAGGTAAGTCCAATACTTTTTAAAAGAGCTTTTAGTGGGCTTACAAACTATGAGGACCACAGTATGTGAATATTTACCTTTAAGGTCTACTGTAGTAACTAGTAATAAAGAAGAAAAGAAAATAGTAGAGAGTATATCTGGTAGATTGGAGAAAAGATCTATTTAGAGGGACATGTCTGCTGTGGTGCTACTGCTTACTATTGGCATTTCCCCAGCACCCTTTAAACCACCGTAGTTAGACATGATATCTTACCCTCTTCATATGGCAGCTCTGTTCCCCTATCACATACCCCAGGCTAAATAAAACAGAATTTTACCCCACTGATGGAAAAAATTAATTAACTCTCACAGGCTCCCTGTTCAAAAAAAAAACTATTCCGACTCCTTTGCTAAAATGTGTTTTTCCATTCGCCTCATCCTCCTCAGGCGTAATATAGTTATCTACCCAAAAATGAGACAGAAAGTGTTATTGTCTCAGCGTTGGGAATCAGGTGTATGCAAGGCACTGCAAAATTAGGGCTGCTATGTCAGGTGTCACCTGGTAAAGATGAGTCATTGTTGAATTTGCATTCAGTGAATATGCCAAAAGTTGACATTTTTACTATTGTTTCAGCTCAATTAAACTTTTGGGCTACTTGGATCCCTTTGACCTTCAGCCAAACAATTAAAACAAAAATAACAATCTAGCCTTTCCCAGATTTCCAGTGCTAGTCTTATGGGCACCGCTTTCTCCACCCAGTCACTTTCTAGCTTCCTTGCTTCCTTCCCCAAACATTTTTATAATAACCAATTGTATGTTCCTGGCACTCTGCCATGTGCAAACTGTTTTATTTAAAAATAAACTGACTGGAGAAATGGAGGGTTGGCACTGAGTGGGTAAGTGGTGGTAAAGGAAGTCTCTCACCCCCACTTGTAGCCTGTTAGATCCTCATAACCAGGACATGTAGTGTTTTGGTGAGGTTTCGTCGAACCAAAGAGAGGAGTCTGAATCAAAGCTCAACTGAAGTTGTCAATTTTCACATTCTCTCTCCCTTACCACCTAGTAACCCTTGTATTTTGATCCTTCATGTCCTCAGTCTCACAAAGTATATGGAACACACCTGATTAAACTCAAACTCATCTAAACACTCTCTTTTGACTTTGACATTTCCTCTCATATTATTGTTGCTGTTACCCTTCCTGATGTCTTGTGAGTACTGTACCATATAGTCTGCTGTGCCTGAATGATCAGCTGCTCAAGGCTGTTCATGTCCCCTAACCTGTCTTCCCATCTAAATGGTCTTTACAGTTGAACTGACCCTACTTACTTCCAGTCTAAATTCTGCCAACCTAGGATAAACATGCCCCCACCTTTGTAGGTCTAGTGTGCATGAATTTCCATTTTCATGTATAGCTATATAGATTACTGCTCTGTTTAATGATTATGACTGTGCATGGCACCATTATAAGGTGTCTGATCCTCCTTAGGAATTATTGAGGTAATGTGAGTCAGAAGGCTAAAAGTGAGGCCAAAGTAAATGATTTCATCCTAAACCTACACAATTACTCCCATATAAATTAATTTTGTTTATTTACTCTATTTTGACCACCCATCACAGTCAGTGACCCCTGTCCTCAACCATGAGAGCCCCTCTTCTCGGATCCCTTGAGGTTTCTGTTACTTTAAAAATATGTTCACCTCCTTTGCTCTTTCCTCCTCTACCATCCACATCTCCTTCCCATCCTCTCCATCATTCTCTTTCTCCTTCTAACCTAATGGCCCCTGAAGACACCTTTATGCTCTGCTCTCTATTAAGCCATATAATGCTCATAGCCCTGATAGGTTGGTCCCTAAACTCTGCATCTCTTAGCCCTGCCATTGCTGCTCCTATTATAGTGTAAGTCACTTAGCATGGACACATCCATGCACACCCCTAATGTCCGTGATATGCAATCCTATTGTTAACAGTAGTGAATGTGACACAGCATCATGACTGGTTACTAAATGTTGCACAAGCACTGTATTGTACTGTACTGTACTGTACTGTACTGTTGTGGATTGGAGTAGTGCATATTGTACCATGACTGGGTGACTAAGCTAATTGACAGGGCCATGCAGTGCATGTCCTGTACCTACACTTCAGTAAGGCCTTCGATTCAGTACTGCATGCGGGACTTGGAAGCAAGCTACAGGGTACAGGGCAGGAGCAAACTGGCGGGCGCTGGAGAACTGGCTAAAAGATAGGCAGCAGAGGGTGGTGGTAGGTGGGAATACCAGCCCTAAGCCTTTGGAAAGTTAGTTCCACAGGGGTCGGTGTTGGGCCCAGTGCTGTATGGCATATTCATTGCAGACATCTCAGATGGCATCAGCAGCAAAATCAGCCAGTTTTCAGATGACACCAAGATGGGAGTGGTGGTGGATGACCAGGGAGGGTGGCTGGGGTTACAGGAGGATCTGGCAAGGTTGGAGGCCTGATCTGACAGATGGCAGATGGGTTCAATGCAAAAAATGCAAGGTGCTGCATTTCGAACAAAAATCCAGGGAGAAGCTACAATCTTGGGGTGCAGCTGGAGGTAACAGAAGAGGAAAAGGATCTGGGGTGCTCATCATGGGAGCAATGAACAATTCTGCACAATGCAGAAAGGCAGCAACAATGGCTAACAAAATGCTGTAGTGCATTGCAAGGGGCATTACCTCGAGAAGAAGGGAGGGTATTCTACCATTATACAGATCATTAGTTAGACCCTCCTGGAATACTGTGTGCAGTACTGGCATCCATACCTACAAAGGGACATTAGACTGCTGGAGGGTGCAACATAGGGCAATGAAGGTGATTCTGGTCCAGGGGATTGCCACATGAGGTCAGACTAAGACAGTTAAACATGCACACACTGGAGGAGAGGAGAGCCAGAGGGACATGATTGAGACCTTCAAATACATGGAAGGGATAATCAAAACAGACACAGAGGGTCTATCCCAGTCCAGTCCTGTGTGCGATCCCGCTTGCTAGCCACCGAACCGCGATGAAGACCCCATACAGAAAGACATTAGGCTGCTGGAGGGTGCAGCATAGAGCAATGAAGATGATTCTGGGCCTGGGGGAATTACCACAAAGATCAGACTAAGAGAGTTAAACATGTACACACTGGAGAAGAGGAGAACCAGAGGACATGATTGAGACCTTCAAATACATGGAAGGGATAATCAGAACAGACACAGAGGGTCTATCCCAGTCCAGTCCTGTAGGCCATCCCGCTGCTGTAGGCACGGAACCAGTGGTGAAGACCCTGCCACCTGTACCCCAGGTCCAGTCCAGTCCTGTGGACGATCCCACTGCTGTAGCCACCCAAACCGGCGGTGAAGACCCCTCACCATGCTCCAGGTCCAGTCCAGTTCTGCAGGTGATTCCTGCTGCTGGGCCACCGAACCAGGAGTGAAGACCCCTGCCCCCACACCCAGGTCTAGTCCAGTCCTGCAGGTGATCCCGCAGCTGTAGCCGCCCGAACCAGCATTGAAGACCCACTCCACCCACACCCCAGGTATGCAGCTGTCAGGGATTTGATTTGCCGCTGTTGCCTCTATTCATCTGGAGTGGGGGTATGTCGGTGGCAGACCATCTCACTGCATTCCGATTGGCCCGTGTCGGAGCACTGTCTGTGGTGCCTTTTTAAATGAAGACAGGAAGCCGCTGAATTACTGAGACCGTGATCTCCAGAGAGTGTTAAGTCGCTGAATTACCGAGACCATGTTCTCGCTAGAGAGTGTTATTTGCAGTATTTAATGTCTTAACAGTTTAAGTAATTAGTGTGAGACCGAGTATCTAGTTTGTGTTTAATAGTTGGCTTGCTATACTTTCTATCTGTATGATGTTAAATTCTGCCATCCCAGATAAATGTCCATGCCAGATTTTAGCACAGCCTATCTGTTTTGTATTGTGCATGCCTGCATATGAATAGTGTTTAAAATATGTAATACTTGCCCAGCACGAACATTTTCTTATTTTTTTCTCCATTTTTCTTCCTATCCGCCTCCTCGCTTAAACTGCTCTTTCACTAAATCTCTGCCCCAGCTCCTGTATCTCAGTCTCTACTTCTCTCCATCCCCTCATTCTATATACCTAAAGTCCCTCTGTAAGGTTTTGCTCCATTCAGTTCCATCTCTGTCTAGATCTCCCCACCCACCACTTAACAGGGTCAAAGTCCTTTGTTGTAAGGTCAAGATTGGCGCCAGCCTGAGACCCCAGACTGACTTGTTCTGTTCCTCCTCCCTTCTCAATAATCCTGCTCTTTCCTCCCCTTTCTCACACTTACGCCCTGCTGCATTGTTCTGTGTCCCCAACCCTTTGCTGATGCTTCCTTACTAGTGGCTAATCCAGCATCCTGTTTACTCCTCAGGTCCAGTCCAGTCTGCAGGTGATACCACTGCTGTAGCCACTGAACCAGGATGAAGACCCCGTGACAGAAAGACATTAGGCTGCTGGAGGGTGCAGCATAGAGCAATGAAGATGATTCTGGGCCTGGGGAATTGCCACAAGAGATCAGACTAAGAGAGTTAAACATGTACACACTGGAGAAGAGGAGAACCAGAGGGACATGATTGAGACCTTCAAGTACATGGAAGGATAATCAAAGCAGACACAGAGGGTCTATTCCAGTCCAGTCCTGTAGGCCATCCCGCTGCTGTAGCCACGGAACCAGTGGTGAAGACCCCTGCCACCAGGTCCAGTCCAGTCTCCGGACGATCCCACTGCTGTAGCCACCCAAACAGGCGGTGAAGACCCCCGCCGCCCATGCTCCAGGTCCAGTCCAGTCCTGCAGGTGATTCCTGCTGCTGTAGCCGCCTGAACCAGGGGTGAAGACCCTGCCGCCCTCACCCAGGTCTAGTCCAGTCCTGCAGGTGATCCCGCAGCTGTAGCCGCCCGAAACAGCGGTGAAGACCACTCCACCCGCACCCCAGGTACACTGCTGTCAGGGATTGATTTGCCACTGTTGCCTCTATTCATCTGGGTGGGGTATGTCAGTGGCCGGGCCATCTCACTGCATTCTGGATTGGCCCATGTCGGAGCACTGTCTGTGGTGCCTTTTTTTAAATGAAAGACAGGGAAGCCGCTGAATTACTGAGACCGTGATCTCTCCCAGAGAGTGTTATTAAGCCGCTGAATTATGAGACCGTGTTCTCACCCAGAGAGTGTTATTTGTAGTATTTAATGTCTAACAGTTTAAGTAATTAGTGAGACCGAGTATCTAGTTTGTGTTTAATAGTTGGCTTGCTATACTTTCTATCTGTATGATGTTAAATTCTTCCATCCCAGATAAATGTCCATGCCAGATTTTAGCACAGCTTATCTGTTTTGTATTGTGCATGCCTGCATATGAATGGTGTTTAAAATATGTATACTTGCCAGCACGAACGTTTTCTTATTTTTTCTCTCCATTTTTCTTCCTGTCTCCTCGCTAAACTGCTGTTTCACTAAATCTCTGCCCCAACTCCTGTATCTCAGTCTCTCCTTCTCTCCACCCCCTCATTCTATATACCTAAAGTCCCTCTGCAAGGTTTGCTCCATTCAGTTCCATCTCTGTCTAGATCTCCCCACCCACCACTTAACAGGGTCAAAGTCCTTTGTTGTAAGGACAAGATTGGTGCCTAGCCCGAGACCCCAGACTGACTTGTTCTGCTCCTCCTCCCCTTCTCAATAATGCTGCTCTTTCCCTCCCCTTTCTCACACTTACGCCCTGCTGCATTGTTCTGTATCCCCAACCCTTTGCTGATGCTCCTTACTAGTGGCTAATCCAGCATCCTGTTTACTCCTCAGGTCCAGTCCAGTCCTGCGGGTGATCCCGCAGCTGAAGCGTCGAACCAGCGGTGAAACCCCCGCCGCCTGCTCCCCAGGTACGCCATTGTCAGGGATTTGATTTGCTGCTGTTGCTTCTATTCATCTGGAGTGGGTATGTCAGTGGTCGGGCAATCTCACTGCATTCCTCAATTGGCCCATGTCGGAGCACTATCTGTGGTGCCTTTTTAAATGAAAGACAGGGAAGCTGCTGAATTACTGAGACCATGATCTCTCCCACAGAGTGTTATTAAGCCACTGAATTACCGAGACTGTGGTCTCTCCCAGAGAGTGTTATTTGTCCCACTCACCCACCCCAACTCTGGCTGCTATTAAATAGCCCTCCTCCCCCACCCTAGAGCTGCATATTAAGCCACTCCATTAGCAATCCAGCTTGCTCTTAAAGTCATCACCTCTATTTTTTCATCATCTGTGCCCCATTCCTGCTTTGATCTCTACCTATTAGTTCAGTCCACTCATTCTCTTAATCTGAGCTTTCTGTTTTGCTAAATAGCTCTATTAGTTATAAAATGGCTCCACTACAGCCCTATATCTATAAAGCCCCTAGATAACCCCTCTCCTTTAGCTAAAATATCCTATTCCTTTTCTCTTGATCCAGCAGACTAGCATCTATATTTTCACAATACTCCCTGTTACACAGTATCCTCAAGATGGAGTCTCTAGCCTACATCCTTTTCCTGGGCTCGTCCTCCATCTGTCCTTGGAACCAAATAGGTTTCACTGAAATTCACTATCTGACAGAATTCCAGTATATGTCAGGATCCAACTCTGTAGCATTAGCTTCTCAGCTTTTGCCTTCCAAAGGCAGCATTCCACACGCTGGCAGAATATTTCACATCCTCTATTGCCCAACACCCATTAAGCAGATACCTCTTCCTCTCTGTTAGGGCGGTAATATTCACTTTGATCATGTCACCACCCCTCCAATGCTTATGCTACTGCCCCAGGTGGTGCCCACTTGAAGCAATCCACCACAGCCTTCTTGAGGTTTCTTGTAATATGGCTCAGAAAACTGCTAGTCCTGATATTACTCTGTGCAGGCAGTGTGGAATTAAACCGAGCCCACCCCATCTACTAGCTACTCCAGGGGAGCTCTCAGTTAAAGGGGTTGAGCTTCTTGCATATGAATGTATGCAGCCTAGTCAACAAACTTGATCAGGTCCAGACCTGGTTGTTACACTCTATGCCTGATGTAGCGATGTTCTCGGAGACATGGCTGAAAGCCACGTATCTGACAAAACAATCAACATCCTTGGCTACAATCTGTATAGGTGCAATAGGTCAACTAGAGGAGGTGGTGTTGCCATATATGTTAAGAACAAATTCTAACAACCGACATAGTCTGCACATCAGTGACTATAGAACTTGAGTGTCTTGCCCTCAAGCTAACATTATCGAATGGAGTGGCCCTATTGGTAGCGTGCATGCAATAGGCCGCCAGCTGCTGGTCTGAGTCTGTTGCCATACCTTCATTCCCTCCTGGACAATGCAAATACTGAATGCGTCATTATGGGGATCTAAATATCAATTGAATGATGACTGCGCCAATAGGCTTAAGGATTTCTGTGATGAGCATGGGTTAACTAAGATCACCCCTGAGGTCACACGACCAAAAAATAAATCTTGATCGTAGTTCCTTATTGGATCTTATGCTCGTAAATAAGTCACATAACATCTCCATGCAGGGGTCTTCCATAATGATCTGAGTGACCATTGTGCTGTCGCCTGTGTCAGGTGCTCCCCACATCTCCTTCTACTTCTCGTTAAATTAAAGTGCAGTCTAAAACAATTCAGCATCCCTGCCTTCCTGACAGATCTTGGGAGTATCATGTGGCAGGAGTTCTATCTCGCACCTTCTGTTACCAAGCCTTATGCATCTTTCAGGATCTGTTAACAAAGGTAATAAACAAACATGCCTCCTTAAGAAAGGTCAGATTCAGAAAACAGGCACCTGACTGGTTCAGCCCATCCTTAAAAGGGCTTTGCAGTCCAGAGACACCATATGGAAAAGAGCAAGAAAGTCACAGTCTGTTGCAGATTGGCTTGCCTTTCGGGTAGCCAGGAACACCTGCACAAAATTGGTAAGGGCCGAAAAGCAAGGTTCTTTCAGTTCACCCTTGAGGAAAACAAAATTGCTCTGCCAAGTTCTGGAAAATACTTAGAGAGGTCAAAGGACATTCCCCGTCACCCCAATCCCAGTCAAAATTGTTACCAACAATAATTCCTATACAGACAGGTCTGAGATCCTGATCAACTCAATGACCATTTGCAACCGCTGGCCTTGCTTTCGATGTCTCTCCTGTTAACAAACTGCATGCCCCAAGAGCTGCTAGCATAGGTACTAGCCCCACCCCTGTCCCGGTACGGTTACCCTCCCTTCAATTTCAGCCAGTGTCCTTTAAACAGGTGGAGGACCTTCTCTCTTCTTGGATACCAAAAGAGTGCTGGTGCTGATTCGCTAGAACCTTTCTTTCTAAAAGCAGGATTCTATTATCTAACAGCTCCAATCATGCATCTATTTAATAGGTTGCTTCTGCAAGAGGAGCTACCACTCAGTTGGAAGTTGACATATTGCCCCCTTGTTCAAGTTGGAGATCCAACAGACTTGAACAATTACAGGCCAATCTCAATTCTTCCTGTATTGTCCAAGTTATTAGAAAATCAATTCACAACTGAGAGAGCACCTGGATGGTGAAAACATCCTCAACCCAGCCCAATCGAGGTTTAGACTGAAGCATAGCACCATGTCGGCTCTAGCCAATGTGTCTAATGATTGGTTAAGCCCTGGATAGTAAACAGCACACCTATGCTCTCTTCCTTGATCTCAGTAAAGCATTTGACATGGTTGATCACTTCATCCTGCTTGATAGAAACATAGAAACATAGAATTTGTGGCAGATAAGGACCGCTTGTCCCACCCAGTCTGCCCATTTCCCTACCTAATGGATAAGCTGCAGATCCTAGTTAACCAGCAGCCTACTTCTTCCTACCCCACCCCCTAGAATTGCCTTATGACTGTCCCATGCATGCTTGAATTCCACCACTGATTTTGATTCTCTGGGAAACATAGGCCTAACCCCTATAGCATTAAATGGTTCCATTGTTACCTTACAAACAGAAGATAACAAATTAAAACACAAGGGAATTGTCCCCACTTAAAGTTCTGCCCTGAGACATACTGCAAGGTTCTGTCCTGGGGCCCATCCTTTCGCACTCTACATTAACCGTACTGACTCTGGCATCCTTTCAGGAAACGTTAGTCTTTTGCAGATGACACAGTCCTTTACACAACCAACCCTCCTTAGATATTGCTCATAAGGAGCTACAGAAAGACTTTATCACACTCCAGTATAACTTACTGAACCTTAAGCTCTTGCTCAATGCAAAAAGCAAAAGCCATGATCTTCTCCCTGCACCTCTCCCAGGTGAACCATTGGAAATAGTGGATAATTTCAAATATCTGGGAGTCTGGGTGGATCACAAACTCAGTTTCATCATGCATCTGTGTGAGTTAACAAAAAGAAGACAGCCCTCGGCATAGTCTTCCACATAAGACATCTTCTCACTTGAAGCCAGGAAGCTGCTGGTTCAAACAACCTTTCTACCTCTGCTTGATTACACAGATTTTCTTTACAGCCACTGCCCCCAGCATGCACTACAGAAACTTGATACACTCTACCACCGAGCCTGAGATTTTATACTTGATATGCCACTTCAAACCCATCACTGCCTGTTGTACCAGCTATTGGTTGGCCACCCCTCCTTCTGAGGAGGCAAATAAATGCCCTTACATGGATCTTCAGGGTGCTCTCCAACAAACTCCCACCTTACATCTGTAATCTGTTCTAACAGTCAACAGGCATATATGTCTTACGGAATTCCTCCTTTGTCCTCCTCAGGGTGCCATGAACAAGGACCAGTCTTGGTGCAGCTGCCATCAGCTCCTTCCTACCATCACCCTGGAATAATTCACAATAAGTTATTAAACTCTCCCACCTGCCCAGCCCTTATGTATTCAAACAACTGCTCCTCAGATGCCTGAAAACTGAATGTGACTATTTCAGATAATCTTTGATACACAAATTGAACATATCCTTAGCTCATGGGTTCTCCTGGCCTACCTAGTCCCCTGTAGACCAACAGCATCGAGAGCAACTACACCTCCCGTAGCATCTTCCCTGCTTCCCTCAATGTGGTGACCTATGGGGATTCTAATGTAGCTTTGCTACCCTCCTCCCTTTATGTGTTTTTATCCCCTTCCCACTGTGTTCTATGTGTCACCACACCATCTCATGCCTTGGCCACCTACTGTCCCCAAACACTCTATTATGTAGTCATTATATATGTACACAATCTTTGCTATCTGAGTGGTGTTCCTAATATCACCTACCCACTAATGTTATTTTTATTTATATTGTTTTTCTTGCACATTATGTGCCGATATGCTGCCATAAACTGTAATTGGAATTTGTTCTGTGTGTCCAGGACCATCTTGCAAATGAGCTCGCTCAATGATGTAATTGTCTGATTAAATAAAGTTTGATTGATTGATTGATTGATTGATATTCAGGAGGAGGGTGGAGAGACACTAGGGGCCATGACATGATATTGGAGGAGGTAGATTCAGGAGGGCAGTGAGGAGGCATTTCTTCACGAGAGGGTGGTGGCAAAGTGGAACACACTACTAGCTGAGGTGGTGGCATGTAACTCAATGGAATGCTTCAAGAAGTCATGGGACAGGGAAAAGGGATGGTAAAGGTAGGTAAGGGGAGAGTGGGCAGCTGCCGAATAGGGAGGTAGTTGCAATCTTAAGCAGCCAAGATAGACCATAATAGTCTTTGCTACTGGCAATTTTTTATGTTCATATATTTATGTACTTTTTATTCGATCACTGTGCAGCTTCATATTCATGTTGGAATGGGTGCAGGCTAGAAGTTTGAACTTTTGTGCTGCTTTGCAGCTTGTGTTTGGGAGTGGTGGAGATTAAAACTTTAACTTCTTTTGTGCTGCACTGCAGCTTGTTTCTTTGTCCTTTTGTTTGGGATGAGGTGGTGGTTAAAACTTGAAAACCTTATTTGTGCTGCTGTGCAGCTTGTGTTCGTGAGGTGGTGGAGGATAAAACATTTAAACTTCATTTGTGTTGTTCGGTCTGGTCTACTGTTTACTGTTTCTGAAGAAGCAGCCAATTGTTGTTTGTTTCCAGCTATGGATGTGTAATGCTGGAAGCTCCTCTCAGTGATGTCCAGTAGACATGATTTGGAAGAAAGCAACAGCTCACTACATCAGTTACAGCTTGCAGACAGCACAACAGCAGGCAGGCAGGTGATAAATTGCTCTGTTCACAATGTCCATTAAGTAATGCGACTAATTAGCACCCAATTAGGCTTTGCTTAATGCACCCGGCTATTGAATTGTTGCACATACTTGCCTCATAAAGTGTCCACCTTTGATGGTCTGCCACGTCAGTGATAACCAATTTACTTTGCATTGCTGATGCTTGGCTTGGTTTTGTTGGGAGGTTTTGTCCATGGTAAATGAATGTCCACTTTAAGTGTATCTGTCTTCTATGATTTATACTGTACTATCCTTCTAAACCTTTCTCTCCATCTTGGAATGATTCCTTGATTAAAAAGCTGGCCAAAACCTTCATCTTCTTAAGTGGAGCAACTCCTCTTTCCTAGGGAACTACCCACTATCTCTCTCTTACTCCAGAGTGGGTGATTTTGGAGCACCATTCAAGGTGAAAGCAAGCAAGCAGAGCCTCATAGATGCCCTGATGGTAGCAGATACCCAGAGCAGCTAGTCACCAACCGTGACTGGAAAGGACCAAACCTCAAGTGTGGAAGGGCTAGCTGCCACTGAAGGATCCAGAGCCCATGAGGGAGAACAGCGAGGCCACTGTCAGTGAAGAGCCACAGCAGCAGGGAAGGTCACCAGTATCCTGACTCCAGAGGTACTCAGGCTGCAAACTGAGTTGTGCAGGATGGAGCTGGAGTTCCAGAGGGAGAGAGAGCGAGAGAAGCAAGAGGCAGACTGTGAGGCAGAGAGAGAACGCCAAGAGGCAGAGTGAGAGAAGCGAGCAGCAGACCATGAGGCAGAGTGAGAGAAGTGAGAGGCAGAGGATAAGAGAGAGAGCACCAAAGGCAACACGAACTGGAGAAGTTATGACTCTGCCAGCGGCACCAGAGCAGGTAAGGGCTTGAGTTTAACTGGGCCTGCAGGACTGGGTTACAAATTAACTCCAAATTAATTGCCGAGTTTAAAGAGGGGAGGACATGGATGCCTTTTAAATTCTTTTGAAAAGTTTGTATTCAGGCTAAAATTCCTAGAGAGTCCTGGAACTTCCAGCTATCCCGCTACTTACCGGAAAGCTCGGGATGCATTGGGTCAAATGGACAATGATTACAGCAAGCTAAAAGCTGCACTGATAAAAAGTTTGAATTAATGCTAAATCATACAGAGCTAAATTCCATAAGCTCAGGAGAAGTCCTGATATTAGCTACGAGGAGCTATCCATGAAACAACGTCAGTTTTAAACATTGGTGGAAGGAACTGAGGCAAACTCTGTTGATAAAATTGAAAATGTGATTCTATTAGAACAGTTTTATTGGGCATGCCCAGAAGAGCTAAAAACTGGCTAGAGGACTGAGATCCAAAACAGTGCAAGAGGGTGCTGAACTCTCAGACCGCTATGCCAAGAGCAGACCTGCTCTGAGAGTGAATGGGTGGGGTGGCAGTGCAGAAAGGGAAAAGCACGCCTTCAGGGCAGCTAAAACCCTCACTGCCTCCACCGAAACCAGTTAGCCCCAGGTTTCAGAGAAAAGATTTCTCTGAGAAGAACTAAATGTTGGTTGTAGAAACTGGACATGTTGCCAGACAGTGTCCCAAAAGGCAAGCCATAATACACAACTGGGTGCTAGAAAAGAAGTGGGTTGTTTGTGTGTTCCTGGAAGCATGCCAGTGAACATGAGGGAACACATGCACCCAGTCATGGTAAATGATGTGCAGACGCAAGGGTTAAGTGACACAGGGCATCCCTGACGTTAGTAAAGGAGGATCTGATACAGCCTGGTCAGCTTATACCCAATAAATACATCACTGTACAAGGGTTTACTGGTGAAGCAAAACATTGTCACTGGCTAGTGTTCTCCTAGACTGGGTGAAACAGGGGAACTGTGCAACAGGTGGCTGTAGCCAAACATTAGCAATGGATGTGATCCTGGGTAACAACCTCCAGCAGGGATGGTATGTGCAGTTACCCATAGCCAAGCAGCAAGGGAAATTTGTAGCTCCCTGAACCACACAGAAACCAGTGTGGAAACCACTGAGAGGCTGATTCCCCAGCCTGTGTCTCCTGATATGGAGATTAATAAAAGGAGGTAGAAATTTCCCCAGTAGCCAGTAACCACACAGCTATGGAAGGTTACTCCAAAGAGGAGGGTGACCCCTTGTCAGAGGGTTGGGATTGACACTGATCCTGAGGGCCCTGATGCAGTGTTAGGGACCCTAGTTTAGTGACTGAAGGGACCTGTCCCATGCCTTGGGAATGTGTGAGGGGATGGCAGCTGCTCAGAAGAGCAACCCTAGTTTAGAGAAGCTGAGGACTTGGGCAGATTTGGATGGCACACAGGAGGTGATGGCAGACATAAGGTTTCTTGGGAAAATGGACTTATGTATACTCAGGTGACAGAGGGAGAGATGTTAGGCAGGCAGCTTGTTGTTCCCTTAGGGGCATCGTGGAGCAGTTGCTCAAAATTGCACCTGATATTCGCTTGTCTGGTCATCTCGGGGAATTGCGCCAACTATGCAGTGGTTGGCCCAGAATTTCTACTGGCCTAACTTCACCCAGCAGGTGAAGGAGTATTGCCGACTTGTCACTGGTACCAGGAAATAGGAAGGCAGGCAAGAAAACCCAAGCCGCCCTGATTCCCTTTCCCATAGTGAAGGAACCATTCCAGAGGGTGGGAATGGATATTGTGGGGCCTTTAAATACTCCCAGCTCCCCAGGAAGAGATTCATCCTGACTGTGGTGGATTATGCCACCCAGTACCCAGAGCAGTCACCTTATCCTCTCTAGGACAGACAAAGTGGCAGATGCCTTACTTGGGATTTTCTCCCATGTTGGGTTTCCACAGAGGTAATCAACAATGGTGAGGTTCCTTCATGTCAGATTTGATTAAATGTTTATGGGAGACGTGTGGGGTGGTGCGGAGATGCACAACACGATATCACCCACAAGTCAATGGACTTGTGGAACAAATGCAATGGTACCCTAAAGTCAATGCTCCAGAAGTTTGCTGAACAGCATGGCAGGGACTGGGAGAAATACCTTCCCCATCTGTTGTTTGCATACAGGAGGTGCCCCAAGAGTCGACAGGATTTTCCCCTTCGAACTCTTATATGGACTCTGGTATGTGGGCCCCCAGACTTGATCCTGGAGGATTGGGAAGGCAAGCACATCATCCAGGGAACTCCCATTGTGATTATGTCCTTAAGTTTAGGAAAGGCTAAAGGAGTTTATGGGGACAGCCCAGAGCAACCTGGCAGCTGCTCAACAGAAACAAAAAGTGTGACGCACCGCTGAGCCAGAGCTCACTGTACATGGTGGGTCAGGAAAGCATGGTCCTTTATTCCGTCTGGAAAGACAAGCTGCAAGCTGAGGGCAGGACCGCATAAAGTGGTTAGGAAGATAAATGATGTGAACTGCATTGTGGAGTTACCTGACCAAAGACAGACTGAAAGAATGTACCATGTCAACATGATGAAGCCATATGCAAATAGGGCTGACATGGTGTTTACAGTGTGTAGTCATGGGGATGGGATGGATGAGAGAGACCCCTTCTGGACTTGCAGGAAGAGAATAAGCGGGGAGTCCACTGTGGAGGCAGTAAAATTGTCTCCCCAGCTGAACCCAGTCCAGGTCCAGAAAGTAGCGAATTTTAGCAGACTTTGCCCCGTTGTTTAGCCCCAAGCCTGGACTAATCCCTTAGTGACACATGACGTGGAGACATGGACACAGACACCCATACGGCAGACAGCATATCAGGTGTCAAAGGCTGTCCAAAAGGACATTAGGAGGAAGTGGAGGGATGCTGGATTTAAGGGTAATCAAGAGATCCCACAGCCCCTGAGCCACAGCTGTAGTCCTTGTGCCTACGCCAGATGGCTCAACTCATTTCTGTGTGGACTATGGTGGACTGAATGCAGTCACAAAGTCAGATGCCCACCCGATGCCCCAGACGGATGAACTCCTGGACAAGTTGGGGGTGACCTACCTACAACTATTAACCTGACCAAGGGGTATTGGAAGGTAGAATTGACGAACAGAGCTAGGGAGAGGTCGGCCTTCATCACTCCGACAGGCTTATTTGAGTTTAAAGTAATGCCTTCGAATGAAGAACGCCCGACCACTTTACAAAGGTTGGTGAACCAGGTGTTAAATGGTGCTGAGGAGCACTGTGGTGTACCGGGATGACATTGCCATCTTTAATACTAGCTGGGAGGAACACCTATCCCACCTTAGGGAAGTGCTGGGTAGGATACAGAGGGCTGGGCTCACTGTCAAAGCGAGAAGTGCCAGGTTGCCATGGGAGAAGTGGTACTCGGGCATATGGTAGGTCGGGACAGCTCGTCCTAACCAAATAAAGATAGAGGTGATCCAAGCATGGCCCAGACCAGAAACTCAGAAGCAGGTCAGGAGCTTAGGACAGCAGGGTACTACAGGAAATTTGTACCCAATTACAGTGTCCCGCTGCTCCTTTCTGACCTGACAAAGAAAAAGATGCCAAAGAAAATTACCTGGGACCAGCCTGTGAGGAAGCCTTTACAGACTAAAGGAGGCACTATGCAGTACTCCTGTTTTGACAAGTTCTGACTATAGCAAACCTTTATAGTTCAGATGGACACCTCAGACGTGGGTATTTATTTATTTAAGACATATATCGGATTTACAACCTTTGAGTCAGAGACTCATTTACAAAGGCACCTCGTCACAGGAGGGGAACAATCTAAATGTGAGGTAAGACAGTGGAGAACAGTACAGGTGAATTACATGCAACATACAATACAGAATCATCAAAGTGCCATTTAAGTATTTGGGTTTCTAGGAGCCCACAACAAGTCACTGGGTTCCCAGGGGGACATGCAGGATACAAAATGTCGTACACAGTTTGATGGCAGGCAAAACTCGAGCACTGTTATATACTTAGTCCTGCAGTAGCTGATAAGTCAGGAAGGCACTCACAGTAGGCCCTAGGATAGACACGCACATCTCCATGAGCTAATGAGGTGTTTGAGATGGGCGATTTTGAATTGGCCAACTGAAGGCGCTTAGTGACATGTGAGGGAGGGAGTTATACCAGGACGGTGCCTCTGATGAAAGGATCTTGGGCAAGGGAGGTCCTGACTCTGGGCACCTGGAAGTGGCACTGGTAGCCCTGCAGGTAGCGATGAGTGGGAGGCCCTTCCAGGAGCTTGATTAATGAGTGTTGCAGGACAGGCCAAAGTAGGACTTTTGGTTGGTATGCAGGTGTGATATTGCAGCCGTTCTTCAAGATTGAGTATGTTAGTGGTGGAGTAAAGTTGGCACGTGTGCATTCTACTTGGGCACCAGTCAGGAGCCTGCAGGCTTTGTTGATAGATGTCTGGATTTTGTGAGGGCAGTGGGGTCAGCGACAGCATAGGTAGGGAGTCCATAGTCAGCCAAAGACAGGATGGAGGAAGTGATTGCCAGCTGTAGGGCAGAATTGGGAGGCAGTCCTTGTGGCGATAGAGGAGCCCAATTCGGGTATTCATGGCGAGGATAAGGCATGGATATGGGCATGGAAGGAGAACGCCAAGTCGAAGGTGATGCCCAGGTATTTGTACGGAACCTGTTCAAGGGGGTGAAGGTACTGGAAGGATGCAAAGAGGAGCATTTTTGAAGTTACTTTGCCGGTGGGCAAAGATCATGGTCTTGGGGCAGTACTGAGCCAGACGTCCAGCCAAGGGAAAGATCAGCCAGTAGTGTACCTGAGCAGGAAGCTACTTCCCAGGGAGCAAGCTTGCTTCATGGTGGAAAAGGAGTGAGCCCTAAAGAAGCTAGGAGCCATACTTGTATGGGCAGCATTTGTGGTGCAGACTGACCACAACCTCCTGGTTTGGCTGATGCAGATGGGGAAAAACAATGGCAGACTACTAAGATGGAGTCTTGCTTTGCAAGGTTATGATCTAAAATCATACATAGGGCTGGGCAAGAACCAGAACTCAGATGGGCTGTCTAGGGTCTATGAGGAGGAATTGATTTGAAACTCATCCCATGTAGGTGATAGAACCCCAAATTCAGTCTAGGTGGAGGAATTGTGACGTGGACAGCCAGTTCTGAGTGCTGTATCATTTTTTATATATAAAATGTATTACTGAATGTCTTTGCTGAAAATCTGATGCTCTAGGAGTGACCTCGCTCACCTCCCCAGGTTTCAGCTGAAAGATGAAAGCTATGAGAAAATGCTGATACAGCATGAGATTGCACATCAATTTTTAGATACCAGGTGTTACATGGAAGGCCTGAACCTAATTACAGGGTGGAAGGCAGCGAGTTGAGCATATCCATTTTATGACATTCCAAAGGAAGAAAAGCAGGTTGTGATGTATTAGTGCTAAGATCATAAAAGATGCTTTCATGTCCTGAAAGGGGAAGCTTATCATGAGATCAAAGAGATGTCATTTGAAGAACATATGAGTCATGCTGAGGATTGCAAAATTAATACTCTGAAAAGACATCCTGCTTTTTTTTTATTAGATATATTTTTATATGTAATCTGACAAAGGAGGAGCTAGATGACCTCACACAAAGGGGTTGGCAAATACAGTTTACTTTAAGGAACAATTCTGTTTTACTTAGACAACTTTTATCTAGACTCTGAAGAGGATACATCAGTAAGCACTTTAAGCAGGTATTTAGAGAGTCAAATCTAAGTAATGTAAGTAGGAATTTGCACTGTTTAAAATTTGTTCTTTTAAAGATTTGTATGTCTTGTGATATAACAGTTCTGTATTTTGTGTTTTACATTTTTTATTTATTTTAGTAAAATTATTTTTAGAACATATTTGGACTGTCTTTGAATTTCTTTTAGTTGTAAGAAAGTATATATGGTTATAGCAGACATGAGGCATAGCTTGAATGGTGATACCAAACTGGAAAGAGAAGCGCTTTAAATCTGAGGTCTTTATTAAAGTTTTTAAGGGTTTATCTCTGTATACCTGGTTAGATGTCCATAGGCAAAGATATCTGGCCCTCCGAGAGAAGACAGAAATGTCTGAGCCTGTGCATTGGGTACGATAGCAAAGAGGTTCACAGTTTGAACTCGCCAAGACTTGAGACCAAAGGTTGATCCAAACTCCCAAAACAGACAGGAGGGTTACCTTGTTCTGTTAAACTGTTCATAAGACTGGGCTCAGAGGTTGGCATGTTGGGAGTAGAGGCCTGACCTGCTGAGTGGGTTTGTGACAGAGGGTTAATAAGCAAACAAGTGCTTATATGAAAGAAAAGGGGGAAGGGGAGGAGGGAGGGGTGAGGTGGGGAGGGGAAGAGTCATGTCCTAGAGACCCCTCAGGGTGGAGAACCCTGCAATGGGGACTGGGGGACCAGAGAGAGAAGAGGATAATGCAGTGTCCCAGAGAGCCCTTTAGGATGATGGGGAAGGAGTAGATCAGAAATACAAGCCCCTTGGCATAGTAGGTGAAGGTGAGGGTAGAGAGTAGGGTTTGTCCAGGGCTTAGAGGAGGAATTAGGGACATGGCAGGAGCAGCTAGGTGCAAGGTAATTATTTAGGCAGAGCTGAGGGAGTAGGTGGAGGATAAGTATTGGATTTGAGGTGGGAGGAATTCCAAATTTTGGGAGGCAGTGAGAGTAACCAAATTGGCCAATTTGGGGATCTGGGTGGACAACCAGGGTATGGAAATCGGTTGATCTAAGGGAAGGGGAGAGTGGGAGTGTTATAAAGGAGGTGATGAGGTAGGAAGGAGCCATACCCAACCAGTGCTTGAGATGAATTTAACAGTGGGAAAGTTGCCTGTTTGTAAGAGACAGGAAGGATAGGCACAAAAAGATCACAGTGATGTGTGCCAGGTGGGCATCCAGGGAAAAGCAGCAGAAGCTAATTAAAGAGGGTGTCCATTCTGGACAGAGAGGACTACTATCCTATCTCCAATCTCCCATTTTAGGGAAGATTGTTGAGAAGGTGGTATCACTCAGTTGGAGGAACATCTCATGACTCACGAGCTATATGATCCTTTTCCAGTTGGCTTTTTCGGCCAGACATAGCACTGAAACTGCATTAGTTTGGGTGCAGAATGACCTCTCAGGGCTAGAGATCGAGGGACAGGACAATTTTGTTCTCCCGATCTCTCTTCAACATCTGATACTGTGGACCATTGTGTGTTACTTCTCTGCCTGAGGGAGTTATGGACTCACCGGTATTGTCATCAAGTGGTTTGAGTCCTTTCACCAATAGGAGACAGCGGGTTGTGATGGAAATTTCTCAGCAACACCCTGCCTCCTTTTGTGTGGAGTCCCTCAGGGTTTGGTATTGGCCCCAATGTTGTTCGCAGTATATATGCTGCCCTGGGGGATCATTAGGAAGTATGGTCTGAGTTTTCATTGCCATGCTGATGACACTCAGCTATACTTATCCTTTGCCCCAGGAACATCAAACAAAGTGATGTGTTAAATATCTGTCTGGCTGAGATTAGTGACTGGATGGCCTCCAGCTGGCTTCTCGACTGAACCCTGAAAAGACTGAGGTATTGGTAGTGGAGTTGAACAGAGTTCGTGATGGGATGGCCTCTGACTCTGCAACTGGACTTGTGCTAGGAGCTGCGTCATTGATGGCCTCCCCTTGGGTGTGAAATCTTGGCGTGATGTTTGACAGGAATTTGTCCATGGAGGTTCAAATATCTTCCGTGGTCTGTTCCTGTTTTTTCCATCTTTGAAACATTGCCAGGATTAAGCCCCTTGTTCCGTCTCTGGACCTCCCTACCTTGATACATGCCTTAGTCACTTCTAGGCTTGACTACTGTAATGCCCTCATCTCAGGGTCTCTGGGGGCTCTTCACAGACTGCAGCTAGTGCAAATGCTGCTGCCCGGCTTTTGACTGGGCAGAGTAAATTTTGCCACATTATACCTGTAATGGCGCGATTTGCACTGGCTGCCTGTCAGGTGGAGAGTGCTCTTCAAGGGTGGGCTTCACCTATACTGGCCCTACATGGACAGGGCCCTGGTTACCTGTCAGCTCTCCTGGTACCTTCTTCCTCTTCCCATAATCTCCGCTCTTCTAGTGGTGGCCTCAGCTGATCCAAGAGCGAGATTATAATCTGCAGGCTACCAAGCCTTTAGTGTTGCTGCTCCCGCTCTTGAACTCCTTACCAGCTGTAGTTAAGAGGCCCCCACTATAACTGCCTTTAAGGTTCACCTGAAGACCTTCTTATTTCACAAGCTTTTGGGGTTTAAATTTGATTATTTATATTTATTATATTATTTTATATATTTATGTGTATGAAATGCTGTAAAGTTTTGTGCGGTGCCCAGAGCCTTTGGGATTGGGTGTCTTTTAAATAAACTTGACTTGACTTGACTTAGTGGCAGCACCATAGACTATGTCACAGTAGTCGAAAATGGGCAGTATCATCTTCTGAACAAGTTCACGCCTAGCTGTAGGAGGGATGCAACTATGGTTCCTGAACTGGGCACCAAGCTTAGGGTACTGTTTTTTCTGGATGGCATCGATATGTCCAGAGAAGTTTAGGTGTTGGTCCAGCCAAACACCTAAGTACCTGAAGGAGGATGTGTCCTCAAGTAAAGTCCCATCAACGGTGTGGAAAGTGGGTAGGGAGGGATGCCTAGACTGTCTCTGCCTTGTGCCAAAAGTCACGGAGACAGTCTTCTTGGCATTGAGGAGGTGAGGAGAATGCAGCCAGCCAAGAACAGTGCCAGGGCCACAATCTTGGCAGAGGAGCCCACTCAGGGCTCAAGCTAGAATGAAAACAAGACAAGGCTGTAAGCACACACAGAGATGCCAGTACAAGGTCAGTTAAATTGGAGGGGGGCAGCACAAGAGATAAAAGGAGAGTGGGTGCCAAAAGGAGTGTAGCAGGATGGAGATGAGTAATTAGCAGTGGGGGGATGGTTGGGCTTTCAAAGGTGTCCAAGGAAAATGAGCTGAGAGTACAGAGGGCCAGTGGAGTCAGAAACAGAGAAATTAAAATGCAGGGAAATTAAAAGCATGTGGCAGTAATCAAACAGTTTCCTACAATATACTATTAAGTTTAACAGCTAACATTTGTATTAAACTTAAGTTAAAGAATATATATATATATATATATATTTATATACATATATATATATATATACACTGTGTGTATATATATATATATATATATATATATATATATTCTGTGTTTAAAACACAGAATGTCAACACCTTATGCATGTTGTTGACACCACCATTTATATGCTATGTGATAACTTACTGACTGGATGAAAATCTACAATATGCAGATTAGTCCCCAAAAGACCCAGGTTATGGTAGTAACCAAAGCTTTGGAAAACTATGGTGTTAAGATTCTGGTGGAGAGTGAGCAAATTCAGACTGTTACGTGTTTTATAGCATCACACATAATCTTTGAAGGCCTTATGGGGAACCTCCAAAGTGAATAAAATGTCAAAATGGCAAACAAAAGGATTTATTTGTTGAACATTTTCAAATGAATGGGTGAGGGAAAGATTTGCATTTAGTTTAGAAATCTTCGGCTGGGTTCTTATTACAGTATGAGGTAACCTGTTTTGCATTCTGGTTTAGGGAAAACCAATAGTGATAAAGTGGAAGCAACACAAAGGCACACTCAAATAATGAACCACAAAAGTAGGCAGGTCATTACTCCAAAAGTGGGATTTAAAGACCTTAGGGGAGCATAGGGTAACAGTATGTGGTGCCTTCTTTGACAGTATGAAAAACTCAAAGTGTAAGATAGGGAACTTAATATGGTATAGGAAAGAGTGTGGCTACCAGCTGATGAACCAACAGATTAGCACAATGGAGGTTTGAAGAATCACTTGGTGCAATACGCAGTTCCTTCCTGAGCCATTAAAACTTTTGGAAGTTAAGATAAAATATTTTTGTATTATACTTTCTTCTTTTATAGATGCATGGCGAGAGCTTTGCTGACATAATGGGCCTTTTGGCAGGATTTGAATGCATCACATTGTAGCTCTGCACTCCATCTCCCTCCAGTGAAGTTGAAGCATATATGGTATCTATGAATCATTGTGCTTGCTCATTCTCTTCCCCGTTGTGCCTCCTTCCCTGGTGAAAAAAAATCCTCCTGCTCCCTCCCTCTGTGTGTTTTCACCCCATTCACATCCATCCTCAGCCCCAGCAGCACTGGCACCACACCAATGAACCTGTCCACTGCAAATGTCCTGCTGCCTCCCGATCACTGCCCCATCCTGGCTCCACAAAAATCCTCCCACTGCCAAACAACCTACCCCATCTTGATCACTGCCTCATCCCAACTCCACCTAAAATGATCCCACAACATCCCTTCCCACATTCACACCCCCAACATGCAGGAACACCAGTGTGCCCCTCCCTGGTAGTCCACATATCAAGCTGACACTGGGTGCCCAATCCCCCAGTGTTGGTATGTACTGTACCTGCAATATAGAAAGTCTTCCCTCATCATCATTTTCTTTTTGTTTTTTTTTAAACCTGAAATAAATAAAACAGTCCTTTGTTGTCTCATGCCATCATCTCAACCCCCACCCCAACCCCCACTAAGCACTTTTTACCCCTCCCACCCCACACACCTCTACTTATCTAGCATGGGTCCAATGCTATAATCCTCTCTGGCCTGGAGACATGTCTTCAGTTTTCAAAGTTGAACCGTAACTGAAGAAAACATCTACAATCAGTTAGCCAGTGCACCTGCTTCAATCCACCTTCAATTTCATCATTCTCCCTCTCTCACTATAATACTTTCCTCCTCCATGTCTTTTCCCCAAATCCCATACTACCCATCTCTCCTCCTCCACTTTCTCCTCCCCCATCCCTCACTCTCTCCACTCTCTCTCTCTCTTGTCTTCTCACCCTCAATTTAGGCACTTACAGTACTTTGTTTTGCTTAAACCTTGTTGATAATGCCTGTTTCACTCACCATGTAACCATACCTCTCAACATCCTGCCTCATAAATCAGGGACAAGGCTTAAAAAATCAGGGACAAAGGACCAAAATCAGGGACACATCTTCAAAATTAGAGAGATCCACCCAGAAAGCTGGTAGAATATGGGGCTTAGTGCAAATGCATCTTCTAAAGAAGAACAAGTCTGTAACTTTAATGCTTGACATTGTTTTGTGCTTCAGTCCCCTGTTTAGCCATGGAAACACAAATTTTAGGAGGGACAGAGTAAAATTTTGAGGTAAAATCAGGGGCGTCCCTGAAAATCAGGGACACTTGAGAGGTATGCATGTAACTCTAGATGTTTATGTTACCTAAATGTATTCTCCAGTTTTGCCTCCATTGTAACCTCCCTAATTATTCCTAATGATAACTGCTCTTTGATCTTATTGTTCCAGTTGTAGTTAGCTGCCTGCATTCCTCACAGTGTTCCACCAATTTCATGTGCTGCGTCACATGTATGTTTCATTTGGTATGTTTAAACTGTCTTCTCTGGGTCGTGCCTGAAAATAGGCATTGCTACGCCTAGTGCACTCACCCAGTTACCAAAAGCAAATAAATAAATAAAACAAGGTTAGTGTATTTCAATGCATTTTGAAGTTTTACTCATAACTTGGCCACCTTTTTGTAGTATTTTTACTCTAAATTTTCAACATTGCCATTTTGGGACCCCACCTCATGAACCAGGCAACATTACCCAAACATGGCTCAAAAGGTAATTCCTAGTCACCATGTCAAATCACCTTTTCGCAGGATTTGAAACTTTCCACCCACCGGGTTCATGAGGTGGGGTCATAAGTAGACTATTTTGAAAATTTGGGTCGAATATTAAAACAAGAAAGTTATGAAGAGATACAGTACATTGAAATTTTTCAATGATTGTTCATAACACTGGTAATTTTCACTGTTTTGACCCAAAGTTTTCAACATACAGTCACCATTTTTTCACACCTTCTCATGAACATGACAGGTATCATTTTTCAAATCCTGGCCAAATGTGTTTCACACTTGTGGCTCAAAATAGGCATTTTGGCAAGGATTTGAAAACTTTCACCCATGTGGTTCATGAGATGGGTCATAAGAAGACTATGTTGAACATTTAGGGTCACAATATTAAAAACAATGAAGTTATGAAGGTAACTTGTAATTCCTCAATACTCTTTCATAACTTTGGTAATTTTCACTATTTTGACAGCAAATTTCAACAACCATTCAATCAATCAATCAACCTTTATTTAATCAGGCAATAACATCATTGAGCAAGCTCATTTTCAAGATGGTCCTGGACATAAAGGACAAACTGGTTTATAATACACAACAGTCGTAATTACAGCATATAATAATAGAAGGAGTAACAGGATATACAATCAGCACAAACTATAATAATACGTGTATGGCAAGTATAAAAACATAACATTTAGAGTGTGGCCTATACTAGTAGAAATTTGTAGAGTTCAAAGGGGAGAGGAAGGAGGGACAGAGAGGTGGGCAAGTGAGGAGGGTGACAGACATATAGGGAAGAGGGGAGGGAAGCTACTTGATGAAGCCCTCAAAAGGAAGTTACCAAGGGGAAGGAGGAAGGAAAAAAGAATAAAAGGGAGGGTTACCATAGGAGGTTGCTGGTCGACAAGGGAATAAGAAGGCCAAGGATCCATCTTTCACACCCCTCATGAATGTGACAGGTGTCATTTTCAATCCCACCCAAAATGTATTTTACACTAGTGCACAAAATGACATTTTGTCAAGTATTTTATAAATGATACCTGTCATGATCAAAGGAAGGATGATAAAAGAGTTTGTTGAAAACTGTTGGTCAGTATGTCCTCCCCAAAAAATAATTAATGAAGTTACATTGTTTGCAGAAATGTCTGTTGTCCCAGTGGGGATCGTGTTGCCTACCCATGACAGTAATCTGAGTTCAGGTGCGAGCTCAGTGATCCAATTGAATGGGTAGAGGCTGGGGAGAAGGCACTGTGTGGTGCAGTACCAGCTCCAGCCTGGGGAGGTACTGGGCAGTGTTCTGGTGCACAGATGATGTATGCCATTTGAACAGTGACAATTTGAGATCGAAAGACATTAGACGGCAATTTGATGTTGCTGATGTAATGTACCCATGGAACCAGCACTGCTTTTTGAGGGGCTTGCACCTCCCTAATCAGCTCTGAATTGGAGTTGATAATCCTTAAGTACAGAGAGTGTGGGGTCAGAGACCCCTGCATGGTGTTCAGGGGCAAAGCCCCTAATAAAAACAGTTTCACTGATGGATTTATGTCAACTGCAATTTATGGTCAACATAAATCCTCACTGTGGGTTGCATCACAAAGATGTTGTTGATGCAGCATTGTAGATCCAACAGACAACACCTTGTGGCAGGCTGAGGAGCCTTCCCTCGCAAGGGTTTTGATGTTTAGGCATGATGGGCCCATGTACTGTATTGGATATCCCTTATCAGATAGATGCACTGGCAACCATTTTGGCTCTGACCAGAAACTGTTGTTTTATGAATGCATAACATTTTTGTTGTTCTTTGCTCAAGCAAGCAAAACTTTATTTCTATAGGACTCATTCCCATTGGGCTCTGAGAGCTGCACAAAATATAAAACAGTTGGAAAGTTAAAAATAGAATGATAAACACCATTAAAAGAAATAATCAATAGAAAGTCATTGAAATGAAACAGCTCAATTATACAGTGATTGAACATTGATAAAAGTGAAAATCATGTTCAATGTGGTAGAAGATGCTGAAAGCCTCTGTAAAGAAATAGGATTTTAGGCCCTTTTAAAGTCCTCAATGGAGGTGGCTTCTCTCAGATATTTAGGAAGCAAATTCCACAGGGTGATTAGCTACTGAAGACCTAATGAAGGAGCAATCTCAGATTTTGTGGAGAGTTGTTTCAGTTAGGCTAACTCTTGCAATGAAGTTTACAGGACTTCCAGTCCAGGTACACTTCCAGCAACCAGGACACAGCACATCCACATATTTATGCCTCCCAGAACTGTTTTCTAAGTTTCTGGCTGCCATGTTGGTGTGATAATAGCACAAAATTTCCACTACTTAAAAAGAAAATATTCCCAACCTGTATTGCCTCCCACCCCATCTCATACACACCTACCATGTATAAATAAGCTTATAAACTACTCCTCTCATCTTGTCCACCTTATTTTCTTCAGTTTGCCCACACAAGTCCTCTCAAGCCACAGAATACATTTTTCTCCTCTCCCTGACTGCAGAATCTTTCACCCAACCGCTCTGCCGTATTTCCTGCCTCCTTCCCCATTCTTCTTTCACCCCACCCATCTCACTTTCCACCTTCTTTTCGACTGTTTGTCTTAACTTACCTGAACTTTTGTTCATGCAAATCTACCTGTACCTATTTGACAAAGCACCATGGGTTGCCTCCTTTATTAGGTTATTTTGATTTCCTACTGATTCATAGTTTTAATTTTAGTTGTAATGTTAATGTCATTTTAAATAATAATAATGCTTTTTTGTTATGCACCTTTCAGGCATCAAGGTGCAGTACAATAAGAGAATAAAATCCAACAAATTCAGCCACATAATAAATACAATTCAATAAATAGTACATCCATAAGATTTTTCCAAGAGGAAAGATTTCAGAGCCTGTTTAAAACTCCTCACGGTAGTGCACTCCTAATCTGATGGGGTAGAGAATTCCAAAGGGAAGGGGCCGCAAACATAAATGCACGGCCCCGACATATTTTAATGTCACCCTTGAATCTCTAGCAACCCTCATTGGCAGAGCGGAGTGGTCTCACAGGGTGGTAAGGAATCAGGAGTTCTTTCAGGTAATCAGGGCCCAGTTCATGCAGGGCTTTAAAAGTCAGTAAGCTGACTTTGAAGGTGATCCACCACTGAACTGGCAGCCAGTGCAGTTCCTGCAGCACGGTGTAATATGGGAGGATCTAGGAGTTCCGCCAACAACTGTGCTGCAGAATTCTGCACCAGCTGCAAGCAGTGGATATCAACCCCGGAAGCCCAAAGTAAAGCGAGTTGCAGTAGTTAAGGCATGAGGTCACAAAGGCATGGAGTAAAGTTGGCAGATCACCAGGACGGAACAAGGTGCTTGATCCTGGCGATGTTTCTTAGATGGTAGAAAGATGTCTTAACCACAGCTGACACCTGAGGTTGAAGTGTCAGCCCAGCATCCAATATCATCCCCGGTCATGCACCTGTTCAGAGACCTGTAGCTCGACACCCCAAGACTCAATCCAGATGGGGAGCCAACTGGACCCCTATCCGGAGATCCGAATCCAAAACCAACACCTCCGGCTTCCTGAATTCAACTTTAACCAACTGGACCTCATCCAATCCTGGATTTCATTGAGGCAGCTATTAAATACCAAAACGGCTCCTTCCTGATCGGGGAAAAGACAGGTATAGCTGGGTATCATTAGCATAGCAATGAAATCGCGAGACCATACCATCTCACAAATGTCTCCGGAGGGAAGCATATACACCGTGAAACAACATGGGGACAAAATTGAGTGCTGAGGAACCCCACAAGGCAGAGAGGGTGGATCGAAGGAAGAAAAACAAATGAAACCACCCTCTGAGTTCTTCCAGTGATGTATGAGGTGAACCATCTGAGGACCACCCCAGAAAGCCCACAAATATATCTCAAGCACTCAAGAAGGACCCCATGGTCAACGTGTCAAATGCTGAGGATAGATCTAATAGTACCAAAATGGACCATTTCTTCTGGTCCTCGCCATCAGGAGATCACTTAGCACCTGAACCAGTGCAGTCTCGACACTGTGCCTCTTTCGAAACCTGATTGCAGCAGTTCATAGATGCTATGGATGGTGAAATGATTCTCCAACTGGGCCACTACTTTCTTGATCACCTTCCCCACAAACGGGAGATTTGAGATAGGCCTTAGTTGGCAAGACAGTTCGGGTCCAATGAAGCTTTCTTCAACAAGGGTGTCACCACTGCCTCTTTCAAGGAACAGGATATTCACCCGAGTCAAGGGAGCACCAGACTATCTGTGCTAGAACTGGGAAATGGCATACTAAAACCCAAAATAAGGGATGTAGGACCCGGATCTAAACTACAGCTCATAGGGTGCATCCCTAGGACAATCCATAACATCTATGATTTTGGGCGGTCAAAGGTACTCCAGGAAAACAAGGGGTAGCGACCAAGTCCTGTTCACTAACAACTGCATAGAATGTGTCAAGAGGATCTCTGACCTGATGTCCATCACCTTATCAGTGAAGAACTGAGCAAGCTCATCACACTGCAATTGTGAAAACGCTCTACAGAGCTGCAGACAAGTTGGGTTGCAGAATCTGTCCATGATTCTGAAGAGCTGGGCTGGTCGGTTCTGGGCAGCAGAAATTTCCTGGACAGGAAGTCTGCCTTCTTTAGGAATTTCTGACTGATAGAATTGATAATGTTCTAGCAGTCTAAGATGATCAGCATCCAGGCCAGATTTCAGCCAACAATCTTCTAACCTCGCGCCCTGAGTCGCTGCAACTCCCTCAGGCCCTGTCAAACCAATGTGCCCGAGGTCAAGGGAGAGAGGGTGCACACGAACTGAAGCAACAGAATCCAGGACAGAGGTGATGGTGTTATTGTAGGCCAGAACCAATGCCTCTGGATCATTGCAATGCACAGGAAATTGTGATAGGTCAAGGACCACATTAAGGCCATCGGAAGTGATATTCTGCAAAGGGCAGTACTTGACCATCTCCACAGGGGTCGGCCAACAAGGTGGGATGCCAAAATTGAATCTCACAGTGTAATGGTCGGACCATCCAACTGGTTCCACCCCACGTCAGAAGCCTCGATCCCAGAAGGAAGACCAGGTCAAAGGAATGGCCAGCTTTATGTGTAGCAGTGGTAACCATCTGTGTTAGGCCCAGTGAATCCATCAGCTGGAGGAAGTGTTGTCCAAATTACGAGAGTTCATCATCGATCCAGGCTTAAAATCACCCAGAACCATCAGTCTGGGAGACTCAAAAGCCAGGTCGATGATGAAGTCCACTACTTCAAGGAATTGCTTCCCATCTCTGGGTGGACAGTAGATGAGACAATTCAATAGCCCACACCTGCTACAACAGCATATTCAAAGGAGATGGTCTCCACAACTGGAACACTAGTGAGTGCCAATTCAGTCTTAAAACAGACTGCAACCCCACCCCTCTGCAGTCCAATCACAGGCGATGTATCACTGTTTATCTGGCTGGAATTGCAGCCTCAATATTGGGCCTGCATTATTGTCCAGCCAGGTTCAGTGATGCAAGCCAGATCTGCCGAACCAACAAGATCAAAGATCACAGCAGTCTTGTTCCAGACAGATCTAGCATTGCACAACAGCGCCCGGTTGGGCAAAACTCCTGAACTGCCCTGGTTACCTGCCCATCACCAATGATGGTGCCCTTGGGTATGGGGACCAAACAAGACGTCCACGCCCAAGCTCAACTTCACCCAGGGCATCTCCTGGGCTTAACCACTCCTATGGGAGCACTCCACTCCTCCAGCTTCCACTGTTCACTCCCTCATCCCCTCCCACAGGCAATTCCTAATGCATGGCAATGTTGATAAATAAGAAAAGCCAAAGGAGGGGAAGAAAAGGGTGGAGGAGCGAAGGGTGGAGGCTGAATAGTGCACGACGGGAGAGGGGATACAGACAAACACATATCCCAGGCCAGTAATATCGCACTCTAAAAATCCATCACACTTGAGGTTCACCTCCGTCTCCACAAATACCTAAAACCAATAACAACTAACAACAACTAACTTCTATCATACACTAAATTACCCCACTAAAACAAAAATAAAAAAACACACCTACATGAACAAACAAAATAAAACAGAAACCAATAAAAATATGAGGAGAAAAGTTTAGAATCCACCCCCAGGTTAGTCTCTCACACTAAACTAAATGGAGGGTAAATTACAGGTTTTCACTGGGCCCTGTCACTGCCAAAATAATTTCCAGAAATAAAACTTGATGACAGGAAAGACACAAGCTGGAGATACATAAAACATAAAAGTACTTGCAATCCATGCAAAGACCAAAAAACAAACACATTAAAGTCAGTCAGACAGAAATAAATGTTCATGGTGCCAAAACAAGGATTTAATAAAGTCAAAAAATCGAAAATGAAATTGTCAAACTTCAGAAAAGTCAACCAGGATCCTCCAGGGCCCACAGAAATCTTCAACTGCAGAATAAAGGGAAATATCTTGGCAGGTCAGTGGCACACCTACAACCACGGGCCAGGCCAGCCTCCGACTGACCACCCGCAAAAATCTAGGAAGGGAGTAGAACACCGGACCACCGACCAGCCCCCTCCTGACCGTGTGGGAGCCAGAGACCCCCAAAATCCCCAGTAGCCTCTAATAACCCACACGCTGAAGAATAAAGAAGGACAAAAGCCAGTACTGAAAAGGCACCACAAAACAATCCAGAGCTGATAAAAGTAAAAGCAATATGGAGCAGTCCAGTCTGAACAGCTCCTTTATCAGGGCAAGTTTCAGTTAAATCTCAGGTAGCAGATCCAACTGGCCACGTCTTCTTTACTTCGACAATAATCCCTTTACTGGACACAACTCCAAAATCCAAGAAAGCTGCTTCAGTGGTGTCCCGATAATTCCACAGTTGGACCCAGGCTGCCAACTCCACCTCCAGCACAAGTCCTACTGCAGTCCAATGGTCCGTCACAGTGGCCGACTCACACCACCAATTCCACAAGGAGCAGGTCCCAACTAAAACTTATCCCAGGCGGTCTCCCAGATAGTAGACAGGACCCAAACAGCAAGCAAAACAGGCAGGTGTGACCAAAATCCTGCCTGAGGAGAAAGCAAGAAAGCTAACAGGGCATTAACCGACCGCATTTACAAACCGGAAATGAAGACAATCACAGATAGATCACGCTATGCCATCTGATGCACTTGGCCCTGAATTTCAAAAATAGTAGGATTACGATATACTAAAATGATTAAAAGAAATTAAAAGAAATAAAACTGCAGAGCTGCAAAACTGCAACGATGCCTGGCCCAGCGTGGCCGTCATCTTGGAAACCTCCTTATTGCTATTGATGCATAATAAGCACTGTCATACTTTCTTGTCAAAATTTTATGTAATACCATCTGTTGTATGTCTGTCACCCTTCCCATTGATGTGGAACCTTTGTAAAATAGATGTTAAGTGCTCAAAGGTATTATAATCTGAGAATAAATAAACAAATATAGTATATAGAATCTTGTCAGTGCTATTTATTGACTCATTCCTTCCTTTCCATAGCTCCAACACATGAAGAAAATAAATTCTAACTCCTCCAGCTTCCCATGCTCAGCAATCTAAATACCTGCATCAAATAAAATGATTTGTTTAAAACACCTTACTCTTTTTATGTTACAGTATCTTCAGTAACCAGAAACAGTACACTACTGGAACAATGTCATTTTATCATAGCTGAAACCATTCAGAGAACTCAATGGGGTTAGTGCATTCACTGTTGTCCCTACAACAGCTTGCAGTGCTATCTTGTCATAATTATTTTGCTCTGATAAAACACGTTTTGTAAAACTTTGGACTGCCTCCTAAATCTTTAAAACAGTCATGGCTACACTTTCCTCCCTTTCTCTCTGCCTGCTGCACATTGCAGTGAGAAATATTGGAGGCAGTATAGCACAGTGGTTTAAGGCTCTGAGCTGCAAATCTAGTGACATCCAACAGCCTAGAACTGGGTTTGAATCCCACAGCTTCCACTTGCATATTGTGTGACCCTAAGTAAGTCATTTAACTTCCCTGTGCTCCCAGGTTGCTCCTGAAAAAAGCTTTTAGCTTAGTTGTGCTACTCTGTTAAACAACTAAATAAAAAAAATATAGGCTATAACAGCTAGCAGTGCAGTGCGCACATAAAGGTTTTGTCTAACGACAGGAAAAATGAAAGAAACAGTCAAAAAATGCAAAACATTTTATGTAATTGGTCTGCCTAAAACCTAAATAATGTCAACGTGTGTGTGTCTGTGTGCAGGGCACAGTGGCAGTTCACCTATTATGTCCTGGGTACACTCTCAAGTTTCATTCTCAAACAGTTTAAGGTGGGGACTCTACTTGCAAAACCAGTAATCCATCAACTAAACATTAAACTGACACTCCAAAGCCCATGCTTGAGTTCATCATTCTTGTATTTATTTTAATCACATCCACCATTCAAGCACACAACATTTTGACTATGTACAGTTTCATCAGGAGGTGGCTCCTTAAAAATAGTTAATTAAAAAGAAATACATACTTTTTGGTTGAAGAACATTTGTAGCAATATAATTACACATTTTGTGAAGCTTCACATCCCACATGACACACTATCTTAATTTCAAAAGTTTTTTTTTAACCAGGAGAGACACACTAAGCTGAAAGTTTGTTTACAGGTGCAACCTGGGAGCACAAGGAAGTTAAGTGACACAGTATGCAAGTGGGATTCAACCCAAGTTCTCAGGTTTGCAGCTCAAAGCCTAAAACCACTGCGCTATACTGCCTCCTTTTCCTTACTTGATTTCTCATTCTGATTATTCATTCAATGGTCAGATTAAATAAACATTAAATCAGAATTATATGAGTATTACCATTTAGTTTAATTAAGCCTTAAAACTACAACACCACATAACAGTATCAACAAAACAATATACTGTATACCCTGTTTGTATGCTTCATGAGCTAATGTTAAAAGATTCATAGTGCACAAGTCTCTGCTATCTACCATATAGTCACAAGCACTCACCCAGTGAACAAAAGTCAAAATTGTTTCACTAACCATCTGTATCTCAACCAGTGCTTAAAACAGCAAAATATTGACTTGTCATAAACAGTTCAATATCAGATATACTATGACAAGTGATAGCACTTTTGTGGTTTACCTTGTTACATGTCCCTTTCCAAGCACTGTATTAGTAAAAGAACAAGAGCTATTAAGAAAGAATAGAGATGAGAAATCAAGTAAGGAAAAGCAACTTTGAGCAGACAGTAAGTGTGCACATGGGATGTAAATTTTATAAAGCGATAATTATATTGCTACAAATGTTCTTAAAACAAGAATATGTATTTACATATATTTCTTTTTAATTTTTTATGAAACCAGCTCTCCTCATGAAGCCTTACATGGGTGAAACATTGAGCTGTTTCATTGCGACATGAGTAAAATCAATAAAAGAATGATAACCTCTAAAGCCTGGACTTTGGAGTGGTTTTACAGTTTATTTCACGCATCATGGGACAATGACAGGTCAGCTAAGGAGGTCTGTTTTGCTCATGTACTGTATAAGTCTAATTTTTAATAATACTTTACATATTACAAATAATTAGATTTTTGTAACAAAATGTATGCTACCAAAACCAATTTTATATTAACAAAATTAAAAGCCCAATAATACACTCAGGGCATTGGTTTTCTGGGATAATGTGCTTCTGAGTACTAAAGACACTTTCGCAAGGCCCTTGTGCCTCATTATGCACCTTAGCAAGCAATAACCCAAGACAACCAACACCCTGACATGTCTGTTTGCTTATATATAGACTGTGTAGTTACAGAAGTAAAATTATAGAACATCCATACTGAGGCCCAAGTGAATCAACACATTTCCATTTACGGCTACCTTTAACATTCCTGATCAAATGTAAGCATCTGACTCTTTACATACTTTATGGGTCATAATACCTAGCAACCATCACACACTAGAGTATACATTCTGTAAACCTATACATCACGTTCAGTGGGTCAGTCTGAGTAAGAAAGGTCAAGATGGAAGAGAGTTGAGTTTGGTGGTTTGAATACTTAACTGTGAAACAGGAGAGCATGGGTTCATACCCACCACAGCCACTGTAAAATAAGATGACTTTTGAATAAGTCACATTGTCTCTTTGGTCTTGTATCCTTAAGATGTAATATGCATGGTGCCTCACCAAAAGAAAACAACAATAGAATGTCACACACAAAAAATGTTCTTTATGCAGGCTCACCCAGTATAAGATGTTGTATTTCAGCTGCACTTTTCTTGGCAAGCAGGCTATAAAAGCACAAACCACACAGCTGGTGTATGACTGATATCACATACAGAGAGAGGGATCTGATGTCATGTACTCAAGCAGTGCCAGCTGTTACATAACATGATTACACATCACAACTTCTTACTGAAAGCAATACAGTGGTTTATTTCAGATGAAACTCCAATGGTAGTATGTGTGTTTTCACTACAACTAAGAATTTTTACTTTGCCATTGTTCACACTTAGCAGGATGGTAGAGGCAGTGAAGTGTTCAAAAACATCTGATTGAAAAAGCCTATTCTTGATATATGGTACCTATCTGCAAAGTGGACTATGCCTAGAAAACAAAAATAGAGCAGTTTTTCTTCTATTTCTGCAGATAGCAGGTGCATGCCATTGCTTGTAGACATTAAAAGGGATGCTGTCAACCTCAGTCCTCAAAGTGCAAGTGCCTCTAGTTTAAAAAGAAACATATTATATGACTGATCATATTCTGTAGAGACTGCTGATAAAACTGACAATTTGATTCTCATATTTTTTTCTTTTAAAATAAAAAGAGTGCCCACCATAACAGTGTTGCCACAAAAACAAGTTTGTTTACAGTCCTTGATCAGATCTCACTGCATCTTTCCTGGACTTGGAAAGCCCCCAGCACAGTCTAGTCACTCATGATGCAAAACAGAGGAAATGAGACTATTGTATCATGAAGTGGGTGCACTGTTTGGAAGTGTTCCTTATGTTAAGAAACAATGCCATAAAGTAGATCAAGGATTTGGAACAAAACAAGGTTAGTTAAATTAATACCATTAGCATGCATTTCAGTTCTAGTAAGAAAGAATGCAGATAAAACAACCAGCAATATCAAAGAATTTTACAGAAAGTAAGCAATCACAAAATGTGGGTTTTCAGCTAGCAATAATATGATGCAAAAGGGGTGACAGGGACCCTTTAGTTCCATTTGAAAAATATGTATTTAAATCAGAGCACAATGCCATTTCTTTAAGCATGCACATCTTAATATTCTAGGACTGTATTTTGTGTTGGTTATAATTACAGTATATAGAAGTCTAAAGGTGGATTCTATATGTAACCATTTGGCATAGCTTGGACAAAGAAGCATAGCTTGCATAGGACACGCACAATTAAATTGCAGTTGCAGGCTTCAGCAAGGCTAACATAAACTCAGTCAATACATATGCTTCAGTTGGTTGTTTTAGTGCATTTAAAATAAATGTTGTAGCAATTTGGATGGTACAGATATGGCAAGTAATATGCAGGAATACTGTATTTCTTAATAAATATGGAAAAGTTATAATTATGCTTTTGTTGGTAAAATGTTTGATGCCAAATAAGGCCAGTCACATTTACAGCATGTGTGTAATAGCCATGCTTTGTTGAACAATGCACCAAAATACATTGGTTTCCATCTGAGGCTCTGTGATCTGTTCATTACAGACATATTGTATCTCATCAACTAAACCTCCCAGAATGCATTAAATAAACCTGTTTAATATGCTGGTCCTTTTATTTGTTTGGCAGACAAAATTGCCAGCTCCAGCATTCCATATGTGACATATTTTACTTGGGCCACAAGCATGAGATTGGTTTTGAAATATATTGAAAGGGCAGATTGATATACAGCCAGGTATAGAATTTGTCAGGACTAGGCCTACAAAGGCAAAAGCAGGGCAGAGTGACACTGAAATACCCTAGAAAAGTTTTTCCCCTTAAATTAGTAGTTCATGTTAGCTATAAACTAGCAATATTCTGATTTAGTAGGGAACATCTAGGCTGCCTTTTTGAATCTGGTTATAGTAACCTAACAGAAACATAGACAATGACAAAAAAGATAGACGATCCATCTAGTCTGCCCATATTATCCTATTATATCATGGGACCTGCTGTCCCTGGGGGTTCTTTGCATACCCTATTCTCTCTATTGTTCTTCACATTTCCACCTCTCTCATCCTGCTGAGTAGCTACTATGTCCCTGGTTCTGTGTCAGCTGTGTTCGAAGTCACTTATGGTTTTGGTACCTCTACCTCTGCAAGCAAATCATTCTGTGGCTCAACCACTTTTTCTGTAAAATAATACTTATATTCTTTTAAGTCTTCCCATTAACCTCTACTCATGACCTCATGTCCAAAATGTTTGTGTTCCTGGCCTCTTGATCTTCAGATTTCATCTTGTTTATTTCTTTCAGGAACTTGATTGAGTCTGTAATTTTCCCTCTCAATCTGATTTTGAGTGAATACATGACAATGCGCCTTTAGCTAATCCTCATAGGACATGCCATCTTACTCCTGAATCATCTTGGTCACATTATGTTGTACCATCTGTAGCCTGTCCCTGTTCTTTTCAAGTGGGGACACCAGAACTGAGCACAGTACCCCAGGTGGTGCCTCACCAGTGACCTATACAGAGGTAACATTACTTCCTGTTCCCTACTGTTGGACCCCACCCCGGCCTCAAGCACTCTGTTAACATTGCTGAAGACTAGCAGGTGTGCTTAAGGGAGTCACTAATTGTGACACCTAGGTCCTATGCCTTTGATATTATGTCAGGCTGCCCCCTATCCAATGGTATACCATACCATCAACGCAGCAACTTCTCCATCTCGATGACCATCACAGTGACAACAATCAGGCAAAACCCACATGTTGCTGTGATGGTCTGTGCAGTGCCAGACTGCCTTGCAGGATGTATCGCCCCAGTTCAGCTCCAACTCAGAGTTGGAATCCCAGAGAGCAGTGTGGTGGGACAGAACCCACATGGGAGGTTGGAGGCACAGCCCCTGATCGAAACATGGAGGCATCCCTAACACTGCAATGCTGACAGTCAGCACTGCGGCTGTCGCTGTCGGGATGTCTCCGTGGTCGATGTCATGGCAGCATGGTAAACCCAATCCAACTCTTTTGTTCTGGGAGTTCTATCCTCAAAGTACAACACTTTGCACTTCTTGGCATTGAATTTCAGTTGCCATACTCTAAATAAATTTTGCAGCCTCTCCACGTCTCTCTGCAATTCCCTTATCCCTCCATATTGCAAACTCTACTATAGAGTTTAGTGTGATCTATGAATAGACACAACTGGCCCTGGATTCCATCTCCTAAGTCAGTGAAGTCTCAAGATCATAATGAAGAGGACTGTGCCCAGGACTGTTCCTGTGGTACTCCACTGGTGACATCTCCTTCCCTGATCTGATCCCATTAACCAAAACTCTCAGTTGCCTCCCTCCAACCAACTACCCACCACCTTACTATTTCCTTACCTGTTCAGAGATTCCCCATCTTTATCAGCAGTCTTCTTAGGGCACTGAGTAAAATCCCTTGCAGAAGTTGGAGTAAGTCTAACTAAAACATTAGTTAATTTTACATTAATTATTTCTGGGCCTCTAAAATAAAGATGATCCCAGTACACAAAACAAATCAGAATAGATGTTCATTTTGTCTTCAAAATTTGCTCAGGTTCAGTGGAAGCAATCCTTATAAATGGATCAACATATTCTTCCTCAACCAGCATTCCTATGTGGCTACTGGCCTGTACTGTGCACTACTATCATGTTAATGTATTTTATATATATATATATATATATATATATATATATATATATATATATATATGCTCATTTCCATAATGTCATTGCCTATCTACCTACCTAGCTGCCTGTGTTTCTACATCATAAAGACCATAAGGTTATTTGTTATGCTGGCATACCTGTAAGTTTTACAGTTCTGATTTCACAAGTTCTTCATGTGCTCCATGGAATTGAGGTGATCATTTTCATTACATTACTAAATCATGTTCAATTTATTTACGGATTTGAAATTTGCTGACCAGGAAAGATACACGAGCTGAAGCTTATTTCCAAATGCAACCTGGGGATGTTGAGGTACAATTGGGAATAATACAATGCAAAATTAAATGGAGACATGCATATGCTAATAGTACATTTACATATTATACCAGACTGTGAGTTATATACCAGACTACTGTAGTTGTGAATAAAGTGAATACATAAATCATGTAATTTTGAATAAATGATTATTTTCACTTAGAACATGGTACAACAGTTCACTTGGAAGATGTTATTTCTACTTAAACTCTATAAATTGAACACAGAGACAACTGATACAAAATCACATATACCCTCATAATGCAAAGCATCATGGGCTGTATATACAAATCACCACAAAATATTATGCTGGTTCAATTTGAAGCAGAAATGCATGGTGCCGAAAGGCCTCTCACACAGTCTGCAAAGGGTGCCAACAGAAGACACAGGCGTGTTTCATACAGGACTCATCGGTGTCCTCATCTATATGACACCCCAGTGGAGATGAAACAGCTACCCTAAGTTGGTCTATTTGGGTGGGTTGTGGTGAGCCCAATAAAACAGAAAACAAGCTAAAGACAAAGAACCTTAGAGCACAAGCACTGAGGCAAGGATTACCCAAAGGGCATTGACCAGGAAGCCAAATTTCAAAGAAATTAAAATCACACATACCCCCATAATGCAAAGCATCATGGGCTGTTTATGCAAATCACCACAAAATAGACAGATGCAATTGGGCCATCTAGTGTTTATAGTGAAAAGGGCAGTTTTCAGATAAAACACCAGTGACAGTGTTACAGATAGATGCATGTACAGTTGCCACATTTCAGGACTTTTGTATCAAATACATAATGGGTTACAGTGGCGCACTTTTATCTCCACATGTGAGTGGTAAGACATTCACAGCTATCTCATATGTTATGGGTCTTGCCAGTCATTAGTGAGATTAATGTGTTAGTTCACTACAACCCATTATGTATTCCTATGTACATAATAAATTAGGTCAATAAACAATAGTGAAGTAGTAAAGGTGAGGTAGACACCAACACAGAGATGTCGATAGGGAGAAGCACAGGATAAATGGAGAAAGTGACAAATGCAATAAGGACAGGGATTGGGCAAAAGAGGTAGGTCATCAAGAAATGGAGGTAATGAGTACCAACACCCATAGTCTAGAGCAACAAGCTCCCTGTACTGGTGGCCTTGATGGAATAGGGTGCCTGGATATCGTAGCAGTCACAGAAACATGGTACACAGAGAACCATGACTGGGATGTTAACATACCAGGGTATACAACCTATAGGAGAGACAGGAGGGCAGAAGGGGAGTAGCTCTTTATGTAGGGAAGGATAAAAGCAACTGAACAAAAGAGTAAACAGGAAGAAGAGAAGGCACTGTGGGTCACCTTAGAGACTGGAAATGGCACCATAATTCACACAGGGGTTGTATACAGACCCCATGTCAGGCGAAGGAATCGACAAGGATATGACAGAAGGCACACTAAGGATGGCAGAGAAAGGGAGATACTGTTGATGGGGACCTTAAAATGCCAGATGTTAACTGGAGCACCTTTGCTGCAGCCACATCCAAAAGCAGGGCCATTCTTGATGCCCTTCGGTAGGCATGTCTCAGACAGCTAGTTTTGGAACCTACTCGTGAGGGAACAATCTTAGACCTTGTGCTCTCAAATGGGGACAGTGAGAAGATCTCAGATCTTGAAGTGGGTAGCCATTTGGGAACAAGTGACCACCAAACAGTGCGGTTCATGATAAACTCAGCTACAGAGTCAAGCCATACAAAAGTGAGGGTTCTGGACTTCAGAGGGCTGACTTTGGCAAGATGGGTGAGTGATTTAGAGAAGCACTAGCAAACAGTCTAGAAGGAGGGTGGAGCAACAATGGGGAAATATCAAAACTGCCATCACAGAGGCAACAAGCCTTTGTGTGAAGCAAATAAACAAATTAAAATGAAAGAAAAAGCCACTATGGTTCTCAAAGAGATGGCGGTGGAAGGTTAGGGAGAAAAGATAGCATTTAGGAAGTATAAGGAAACACAGAAGGAGCAGGACAGAGAACTGTACCAGTTAAGCCAGAAGGAAGCAGAGAGGGTAGTCAGAATAGCAAAGGCACAAACTGAGGAAAAGATAGCTAACTCGGTTAAGAAGAGGATAAAACCTTTTATAGGTACAGTGGGGAAAAGTATTTGCCCCTTCCTGATTTTCTCTATTATTGCATATTTGTCACACTGGATATTTTCAGGTCTTTAGAAAATGTAATATTAGATAAAGGAACCTGAGTGAACAAATAACACTTGTTTTTTTTAATTTCACTTATTTAATGAAAAAAGTTAACCAACACCAACTGGCACTGTGTGAAAAAGTAATTGCCCTTACACTTAATAACTGGTTATGCCACATTTAGCTGCAATGACTGCAACCAAACACTTCCTATAATTCAATATCAGTCTTTCACATCGTTGTGGAGGAATTTAACCCACTCTTCCTCGCAGAACTGCTTTAATTCAGTAACATTTGGTAGGTTTTCAAGCATGAACTGCTCGTTTCAGGTCCTGCCACAGCATCTCTATTAGGTTTCAGTCTGGACTTTGACTAGACCACTCCAAAACTTTAATTTTACTTCTTTTAGCCATTCTGATGTGGACTTGCTTTTGTGTTTTGGATCATTGTCTTGCTGCATGACCCAACTACGCTCCAGCTTCAGCTGACGGAAGGATGACTGGACATTCTCTTAAGAATTTTCTGGTACAGAGCAGAATTCATGGTTCCTTTTAATTATGGCAAGTCATCCAGGTCCTTAGGCAGCAAGCATCCCACACCATCACACTACCACCACCATGTTTGACTGTTGGTATGGCGTTCTTACTGTGGAATGCTGTGTTTGCTTTACGCGAGACATTATGGGATCCATGTTGTCCAAAAGTTCCACTTTGGACTCATCTGTCCATAGAACATTTTCCCAAAAGGCTTGTGGATCATCCAGGTGCTTCTTGGCAAATGAGAGACGAGCATTTATGTTCTTCTTGGTTAGCAGTGGTTTCCGCTTTGCTACTCTCACATGAAGCCCATTTTGCCCAGTCTCTTTCTGATTGTGAGTCATGAACACTGACCTTAGCTGAGGCAAGAGTAGCCTGCAGTTCTTTGGATGTTGTTTTAGGATCCTTTGAGACTTCTTGGATGATTTTACACTGTGCCCTTGGAGTAATTTTGGCAGGCCGCCCACTCCTGGGAAGGTTCACTACTGTTCCAAGTGTTCTCCATTTGAGATTATGGCTCTCACTGTGGTTCGATGGAGTCCCAGAGCCTTAGAAATATCTTTGTAACCCTTTCCAGACTGATAGAGGGCAACAAATTTTTTCTGATCTTTTCAGGAACTTCCTTTGATCATGGCATAATGTGCTTGTTGAATCTTTGTGCTGGCAACGTGACTCTGATGGTAAGGGCCAAAATAAGTGAGGTTTATATTGAGCAGGGCTGGCTGTAATCAAGCCTGGCTGTGTTCAATCAGCTGACTCTAATTATCCCTTTAATTGGGTTGATTTAACTGGAGGCAATTACTTTTCACACAGTGCCAGTTGGTGTTGGTTAACTTTTTCATTAAATAAATGAAATAAGTAAAAAGAAAAGTGTTATTTGTTCACTCAGGTTCCTTTATCTAATATTATATTTTGTCTAAAGACCTGAAAACATCCAGTGTGACAAATATGCAATAATAGAGAAAATCAGGAAGGGCAAATACTTTTTCACGCCACTGTATATCAGGAAGCGTAGAAAGACAAAGGGAGGGATAGTGAGGCTGAATAGAATGGAAGGTGGGTGGGCAGAGTGTGACATTGAAAAAGCAGGGATACTGAATGAATACTTCTGTTCAGTATTCACAAAGAAAGAAGTGGGGAGGTGCCTAATCCATTTAACAGAAGCACTCTGGAGAGGTGGGGTCAATCCCAGTCCTTTCCCAGAAGAAAGGGTTCTGAAAGAACTCCTAAAACTGAAGATGGACAAAGCAATGGGGCCAGATGGAATTCACCCAGAATTCTAAAACAATTAAGCAGAGAACTAGTGACACCACTGAATACCCTTTTAAACGAATCATGGGAGGATGGTGTGGTACCTGAGGACTGGAAGAAGGCTGATGTGATTCCACTTCACAAAAGTGGGACCAAGACAGAGGCAGGAAACTACAGACCTGTCAGTTTGACCTCTGTGGTAGGGAAAGTGATGGAATCACTCCTGAAGGAAAGAATTGTCGAGTACCTAGAGGTCAGAGGGCACAGGACCCAAGGCAGCATGGGTTCACAGTGGGAAGGCCATGTCAGATGAATCTAATTGATTTCTTTGACTGGGTGACCAAAGTAGTAGACCAGGGAGGGGCTGTGGACATGGCCTACCTAGACTTTAGCAAGGCATTTGACACAGTACCACACAAAGATTAGTAGTCAAATTAACCAGCCTGGGAGTGGGTCCCAGGGTGGTAGCCTAGTAAAACATTGGCTGAACAACAGGACACAGAAGGTAATTGTAAATGGAGTCAACTTTGAAGAAGAGGGGTTACTAGTGGGGTACCGTGAGATTCAGTACTGGGTTCAGTCCTTTTAATGTCTTTATAAGTGACATTGCAGAGGCACTGGAAGGAAAAGTATGCCTCTTTGCAGATGACACAAAGATCTGCAACAGGGTTGATACACAAGGAGGCGTGAAAAGGATAAGAAGGGACTTGGCAAGGTTGGAGGAATGGTCAAGTATGGCAGTTTAGATTCGATGCAAAGAAGTGCAAAGCAATGCACCTGGGAAACAAAAACCCAGGGAAAGAGTACACAATGGGCGAGGATTTAGTAACAACAACAAAAATGGAAAGGGACCTGGGGTAATCATATCAGATGACCTTAAGGTTGGCAAGAAGGTGAGAAGGTGATAGGGAGGGCTGGGGGATACTGGGATGTATAGGGAGAGGTATCAGCAGCAGAAAACAGGAAGTTGTTATCCCCTGTACAGACAGTTGTTGAGACCCCATCTGAGTACTGCGTCCAGTTCTGGAGACCCTATCTCCGCAAGGACATAGACAGAATGGAGGCAGTTCAGAGGAGGGCAACTAAAATGGTGCAGGGTCTGCAAAAGAAGCCATAATGAGGAGAGATTAAAGGAACATAATATGTATACCCTTGAGGAAAGGAGGAGAGGCGACATGATAGAAATGTTTAAGTACCTCAGTGGAATCAACAAAGTCAAAGAGGGTAGCAGCTTTCAGAAAAAAAGATGTACAAGAACAAGGTGACACAATTTGAAGATGGGGATGGCTCTAGGCAATGTGAGGAAGCAGTTTTTCACAGAGAGGTGGTGGATGCATGGAACAGTCTTCCTGAGGAGGTTGTGGGGTCTAAAACCGTGGGAGAATTCAAAGGTAGTCTGAGAGCCACAGCTGTGGTTCTCTGACAAACCCGACCTGCAAGACTGCCACCCGCACTCCAGGTCTGAAGCCACCAGCCCCTCACAGAAACAAAGGTAGTCTGAGAGCCACAGCCGTGGTTCTCTGATGAACCCAACCTGACAGACTGCCACCCACAGTCCAGGTCTGAAGCCACCAGCCCTTCACAGAAACGCAGCTAGTCTGAGAGCCACAGCCGTGGTTCTCTGATGAACCCGACCTGCCAGACTGCCACGTACAGTCCAAGTCTGAAGCCACCATCCCCTCACAGAAATGCAGGTAGGCTGAGGCCAGCACCGTGATTCTGTGATGAACAGGACCTCGCAGACTGCCACCGCAGTCCAGGTCTGAAGCCACCACGCCCTCACAGAAACTTAGGTACAGACTTGCCCTCAGGGACTGATTACCTCCAGGAAGGGAGCCCTAGCTGCCAATTTTCGCTTTCTTTACATGAGGACTGTTATCTCTGGGTTTAAATCCAGAGTCTTTTACTGCTGTGGCCCACTGGCTGCAGTGAGCCCCAGGAGCACTCCGATTGGCTCCATATTGCTCTGTCCTGTTAATGTTTGATTATATTGTGCTAGACTATGTTTTCTGTTAAAACTGTCTGTTTGTATTTATAAGCTGAAGTTTTGTGATTTAATGTAAATGCCTGTATTGTGTTCCTCATGAGACCAGTTTCGATCTCAGCTCAGTCCTTTGAACCCCCCTTCACCTTTTACGCTAGTATTGTGTTTTAAATAGCCCTGTTATTGCTTACTCAGAGTTGGATAAACCTCGCCTAACATCTTGGTCTGCAACATCCCCCTTGTTTAAGCCAATCTGCATTTTTTAGCTCCACAAGCACCCCACCCCTCCTGACTTTCTTATATAATTCTCCTCTGCCTTCTCCTTCCAGGTAGTCTGAGAGCCACAGCTGTGGTTCTCAGATGAGCCAACTTGAGTCTAATACCCACTGTCCAGGTCTGAAGCACCAGCCCCTCACAGAAACACAGGTACAGACTTGCCCCAGGAAAGATTACCTCCAGGAAGGGAGCCTAGCTACCAAATTTTGCTTTCTTTACATGAGAACAGTTGTCTCTGGGTTTAAATCCAGAGTCTTCTACTGCTGTGGCCACTGGCTGCAGTAAGCCCCAGGAGCTCACTGATTGGCTCAATATAGGTATGCATTGTTATTTTTGATTGTATTGTGCTAGATTTTGTTTTCTATTAAACTGTCTTGTTTGTATTTTATAGCTGAAGTTTTCTGATATTATGTAAATGCCTGTATTGTGTTTTTCATGAGACCAGTAGTGATGTCAGCTCAGGCCTTGAAACCCCCTTTCACCTTTTACGCTAGTATTGTGTTTAGAACAGCCCTGTTATTGCTCACTCAGACTTAGAGCACCTTGCCTAACATCTTGGTCTGCAGCATCCCCCCATTTAAACCAGTCTGCATTTCTTTTTAGCTCCACGAGCAGCCCACCTCCTCTGACCTTCTTATTTAATTCTCTCTGCCTCCTCCTTCCACATAGTCTGACAGCCACAGCCGTGGTTCTCTGAGGAACCCGACCTGCCAGACTGCCACCCGAGTCCAGGTCTGAAGCCACCAGCGCCACACAGAAATGCAGATAAGTACTTGCCCTCAGGGACTGATTACCTCCAGGAAGGGAGCCCTAGCTGCCAATTTTTGGTTTCATTACATGAGAACAGTTGTCTCTGGGTTTAAATCCAGAATCTTTTACTGCTGTTGCCACTGGCTGCAGTGAGCCCAAAGCACACCGATTGCCTCCATATAGCTCTGCACTGTTAATGTTTGATTATATTGTGCTAGATTATGTTTTCTGCTAAACTGTCTTGTTTGTGTTTTATAGCAAGTTTTCTGATTTAACGTAAATGTCTGTATTGTCTTCCTCATAAGACCAGTAGCGATCTCAGCTCAGGCCTTTGAAACCACCCTTCACCTTTTCACGCTAGTATTGTGTTTTAAATAAAGCTGTTATTGCTCAGTCTGAGTTGGAGGAACCTTGCCTATCATCTTGGTCTGCAACCCCACCCCACCCCATTAAGCCAGTCTGCATTTCTTTTTAGCTCCATGAGCAGATCCACCCATTCTGACTTTCTTATTTAATTCTCCTCTGACTTCTCCTTCCAGGTAGTCTGAGAGCCACAGCCGTGGTTGTCTGATGAACCCGACCTGCCAGACTGCCACCCGCAGTCCAGGTATGAAGCCATCATCCCCTCACAGAAATGCCGGTAGTCTGAGAGCAACAGCCGTGGTTCTCTGATGAACCCAACCTGCCAGACTGCCACCCGCAGTCGAGGTCTGAAGCCACCATCCCCTCACAGACATGCAGGTAGTCTGAGCCACAGCCATGGTTCTCTTTGAACCCAACCTGCAAGACTGCACACCTGCAGTCCAGGTCTGAAGCCAACAGCCCCTCACAGAAATGCAGTTAGTCTGAGAGCCACAGCCGTGAGTTCCTGATGAACCCGACCAGCTGAAACTGCCACCCACAGTCCAGGACTGAATCACCAGCCCTCACAGAAACGCAGGTAGTCTGGGAGCCACAGTCATGGTTCTCTGATGAACATGACCAGCCAGACTGCCACCCACAGTCCAGGTCTAAAGCCACCAGCAACTCATCGCAATGCAGGTAGTCTGAGAGCCACAGCTGTGGTTCTCTGATGAACTCAACCTGCCAGACTGCCACCAGCAGTCCAGGTCTGAAGCCACCAGCCCCTCACAGAAATGCAGGTATGGACTTGCCCTCAGGGACTGATTGCCTCCAGGAAGGGAGCCCTAGCTGCCAATTTTGCTTTCTTAAATGAGGACAGCTGTCTCTGAGTTTAAGTCCAGAGCCTTTATGGCTTTGGCCCACTGGCTGCAGTGAGTCCCAGGAGCACTCGATTGGCACCATATAGCTCTGCACTGTTAATGTTTGATTATATTGTGCTAGATTATGTTTTCTGCTAAACTGTCTTGTTTGTGTTTTGCTGCTGACGTTTTCTGGTTTAATGTAAATGCCTGTATTGTGTTCCTCATAAGACCAGTATCGATCTCAGCTCAGGCCTTGAAACCCCACTTCCCCTTTACGCCAGTATTGTGTTTTAAATAGCCTGTTATTGCTCACTCAGACTTGGGGACAACTTGTCTAACATCTTGGTCTGCAACCCCTCCCCAAGCCAGTCTGCATTTCTTTTTAGCTCCATGAGCAGCCACACCCCTCTGACTTTCTTATATAATTCTCCTCAGCCTTCTCTTTCCAGGTAGTCTGAGAGCCACAGCCGTGGTTCTCTGATGAATCTGACATGCCAGACTGCCACCTGCAGTTCAGGTCTGAAGCCACCAGCCCCTCACAGAAACGCAGGTATGGACTTGCCCTCAGGGACTCATTACCTCCAGGAAGGAGCCCTAGCTGCCAATTTTGCTTTCTTTACATGAGGACAGTTGTCTCTGTGTTTAAATCCACAGTCTTTACTGCTGTGGCCCACTGGCGAGTGTGAGCCCCAGGAGCACTCCGATTGGCTCCATATAGCTCTGTACTGTTAATGTTTGATTATATTGTGCTAGACTATGTTTTCTGTTAAAACTGTCTGTTTGTATTTTATAGCTGAAGTTTTGTGATTAATGTAAATGCCTGTATTGTGTTCCTCATAAGACCAGTAGCGATCTCAGCTCAGGCCTTTGAAACCCCCTTCACCTTTTTTGCTAGCATTGTGTTTTAAATAGCCCTGTTATTACCCACTCAGACGTGGAGGCACCTTGCCTAACATCTTGGTCTGCAACACCCCGCTAATTTAAGCCAGTCTGCATTTATTTTTTAGCTCCACGAGCAGATCCCACCCTCTGACTTTCTTATTTAATCCTCCTCTGCCTTATCCTTCCAGGTAGTCTGAGAGCCACAGTCGTGGTCATCTGATGAACCTGACCTGCCAGACTGCCACCTGCAGTCCCAGTCAAGCCACCATCCCCTCACAGAAATGCAGGTATGGACTTGCTCTCAGGGACTGATTACACTCCAGGAAGGGAGCCCTATCTACCAATTTTTGCTTTCTTTACATAAGGACAGTTGTCTCTGGGTTTAAATCCAGCGTGTTTTACTGCTGTGGCCACTGGCTGCAGTGAGCCCCAGGAGCACTTCATTGGTTCCATATAGCTCTGCACTGTTAATGTTTGATTATATTGTGCTAGCTTATGTTTTCTGCTAAAACTGTCTGTTTGTGTTTTATAGCTGAAGTTTTCTGATTTAATGTAACTGCCTGTATTGTGTTCCTCATAAGACCTGTAGCGATCTCAGCTCAGGCCTTTGAAACCCCTTCTCCTTTTTATGCTAGTATTGTGTTTTAAATAGCCCTGTTACTGCTCACTCAGAATTGGAGGCAACTTGCCTAACATCTTGGTCTGCAACACCCTCCCGCTTAAGCCTGTCTGCATTTTTTAGCTCCACGAGCAGCCCTACCCCTCTGACTTTCTTAAATTAATTCTCCTCTTCCTTCTCCATCCAGGTAGTCTGAGAGCCACAGCCATGGTTCTCTGATGAATCTGACCTGCCAGACTGCCACTTGCAGTCCAGGTCTCAAGCCACCATCCCTCACACAAATGCAGGTCGGACTTACCCTCAGGGACTGATTACCTCCAGGAAGGAGCCCTAGCTGCCAATTTTGCTTTCTTTACATGAGGACAGTTGTCTCTGGGTTTAAATCACAGTCTTTTACTGCTGTGGCCCACTGGCTGCAATCAGCCCCAGGAGCACTTCGATTGAGCCATATAGCTCTGCACTGTTAATGTTTGATAATATTGTGCTAGACTATGTTTTCTGTTAAAACTGTGTTGTTTGTATTTTATAGCTGAAGTTTTCTGATTTAATATAAATGCTTGTATTGTGTTCCTCATAAGAGCAGTAGCAACTCAGCTCAGGCCTTTGAACCCCCTCACCTTTTATGTTAGTATTGTGTTTTAAATAGCCTTTTATTGCTCACTCAGACTTGGATGCATGTTGCCTTACATCTTGGTCAGCAACCCCCGTTTAAGGCAGTCTGCATTTCTTTTTAGTTCCACGAGCAGCCCTACCACATCTGACTTTCTTATTTAATTCTCCTCTGTCTTCTCCTTCCAGATAGTCTGAGAGCACAGCCGTGGTTCTCTGATGAACCCGACCTCCCAGACTGTCACCTGCAGTCCAGGTCTGAAGCCACCAGCCCTCACAGAAACACTGGTAGTCTGAGAACCACACCTGTGGTTCTCTGATGAACCAACCTGCCAGACTGCCAATCGCAGTCCAAGTCTGAAACTGACAGCCCTTCACAGAAACGCAGGTAGTCTGAGAGCCACAGCTGGGTTCTCTAATGAACTCGACCTGCCAGACTGCCACCTGCAGTCCAGGGTCTGGCTACCAGCCCCTCACAGAACGCTGGTAGTCGAGAGCCACAGCTGTGGTTCTCTGATGAACCCGATCTGCTAGATTGCCACCACAGTCCAGGTCTGAAGCCATCAACCCCTCAGAAACGCATCTAGTCTGAGAGCCACAGCCATGGTTCTCTGATGCACCCATCCTGCCAGACTGCCACCCACAGTCCAGGTCTGAAGCCACCAGCCCTCACAGAATCGCAGGTAGTCTGAGAGTCCCAGCTGTGATTCTCCGATGAACAGGACCTGCCAGACTGCCACCCACAGTCCAGGTCTGAAGCTACCTGCCCTACAGAAATGCAGGTAGTCTGAGAGCCACAGCCATAGTTTTCTGATGAACCCGACCTGGCAGACTGCCACCTGCAGTCCAGGTCTGGCGTCCGCCCCTCACAGAAACGTAGGTATGGACTTGCCCTCAGGGACTCATTACCTCCAGGAAGGGAGCCCTAGCTGCCAATTTTTGCTTTCTTTACATGAGGACAGTTGTCTCTGGGTTTAAATCCACAGTCTTTACTGCTGTGGCCCACTGGCTGCAGTCAGCCCCAGGAGCACTCAACTGGCTCCACATAGCTCTGCACTGTTAATGTTTGACTATATTGTGCTTGACTATGTTTTCTGTTAAAACTGTCTTGTTTGTATTTTATAGCTGAAGTTTTCTGATTTAATGTAAATGCCTGTATTGTGTTCCTCATAAGACCAGTAGCGATCTCAGCTCAGGTCTTTGAAACCACCCTTCACCTTTTATGCTAGTATTGTGTTTTAAATAGCAGTTTTAATTGCTCACTCAGACTTGGATGCACCTTTGCTTAATTCTTGGTCTGCAACACCTCCCCTCCCGTTTAAGCCAGTCTGCATTTCTTTTAGCTCCATGAGCAGCCCCACCTCTCTGACTTTCTTATTTAATTCTCCTCTGCCTTCACCTTCCAGGTAGTCTGAGTGCCACAGCTGTGGTTCTCTGATGAAGCCGTCCTGCCAGAGTGTCACCTGCAGTCCAGGTCTGAAGCCACCAGCCCTCACAGAAACATAGGTAGTCTGAGATCCACAGCTGTGGTGCCTGAAGAACCTGACCTGCCAGACTGTCACCCACAGTCCAGGTTTAAGCTACCAGCCCTCACAGAAATGCAGGTATGGACTCGCTCTCAGGGACTGATTATCTCCAGGAAGGAGCCCTAACCGCCAATTTTGCTTTCTTTACGTGAGGACACTTGTCTCTGGATTTAAATCCAGAGTCTTTTACTGCTGTGGCCCACTGGCTCCACTGAGCCCCAGGAGCACTCTGATTGGCTCCATATAGCTCTGCACTGTTAATGTTTGATTATATTGTGCTAGATTATGTTTTCTGTTAAAACTGTCTTGTTTGTATTTTATAGCTGAAGTTTTCTGATTTAATATAAATGCCTGTACTGTGTTCCTCATAAGACCAGTAGTGATCTCAGCTCAGGTCTTTGAAACCCCCCTTCACCTTTTTATGTTAGTATTGTGTTTTAAATAGCCCTGTTATTGCTCACTCAGACTTGAGACACCTTGCCTAACATCTTGGTCTGCAACACCGTTTAAGCCAGTCTGCATTTTTTTAGCTCCATGTGCAGCCCCACCCCTCTGACTTTCTTATTTAAATTCTCCTCTTCCTTCTCCATCCAGGTAGTCTGAAAGCCACAGCCGTGGTTTCTGATGAATCCGACCTGCCAGATTGCCACCAGCAGTCCAGGTCTGAAGCCATCAACCCCTCACAGAAACGTATCTAGTCTGAGAGCACAGCCATGGTTCTCTGATGAACACGACCTGCCAGACTGCCACCTGCAGTCCAGGTCTGAAGCATTCCTCCCCTCACAGAAATGCAGGTGTGGACTTGCCTCAGGGACTCATTACCTCCAGGAGGAGCCCCTAGCTGCCAATTTTGCTTTCTTTACATGAGGACAGTTGTCTCTGGGTTTAAATCCACAGTCTTTTACTGCTGTGGCCCACTGGCTGCAGTCAGCCCCAGGAGCATCTGATTGGCTCCACATAGCTCTGCACTGTTAATGTTTGATTATATTGTGCTTGACTATGTTTTCTGTTAAAACTGTCTTGTTTGTATTTTATAGCTGAAGTTTTGTGATTTAATGTAAATGCCTGTATTGTGTTCCTCATAAGACCAGTAGCAATCTCAGCTCAGGCCTTTGAACCCCCCTTCACCTTTTTAAGCTAGTATTGTGTTTTAAATAGCAGTTTTAATTGCTCACTCAGACTTGATGCACCTTGCTTAATATCTTGGTCTGCAACACCCTCCCCCGTTTAAGCCAGTCTGCATTTCTTTTTAGCTCCATGAGCAGCCCCACCCTCTCTGACTTTCTTATTTAATTCTCCTCTGCCTTCACCTTCCAGGTAGTCTGAGTGTCACAGTTGTGGTTATCTGATGAAGCCGTCCTACCAGAGTGTCACCTGCAGTCAGGTCTGAAGCCACCAGCTCCTCACAGAAACATAGGTAGTCTGAGATCCACAGCTGTTGTTCTCTTACGAACCCGGCCTGCCAGACTGCCACCCACAGTCCAGGTCTGAAGCCACCAGCCCTTCACAGAAACACAGGTAGTCTGAGATCCACAGCTGTGGTGCTCTGAAGAACCTGACCTGCCAGACTGTCACCCACAGTCCAGGTCTTAAGCTACCAGCCCCTCACAGAAATGCAGGTATGGATTCGCTCTCAGGGACTGATTACCTCCAGGAAGGGAGCCCTAGCCGCCAATTTTGCTTTCTTTACGTGAGGACTCTTGTCTCTGGGTTTAAATCCAGAGTCTTATAGGGCTGTGGCCCACTGGCTGCAGTGAGCCCAGGAGCACTCCAACTGGCTCCACATAGCTCTGCACTGTTAATGTTTGATTATATTGTGCTTTACTATGTTTTCTGTTAAAACTGTCTTGTTTGTATTTTATAGCTGAAGTTTTCTGATTTAAAGTAAATGCCTGCATTGTGTTCCTCATAAGACCAGTAGCGATCTCAGCTCAGACCTTTGAAACCCCCTTCACCTTTTTACGCTAGTATTGTGTTTTAAATAGCCCTGTTATTGCTCACTCAGAGTTGGAGAAACCTTGCCTAACATCTTGGTCTGCAACACCCCCAAAGTTTGCCAGTCTGCATTTCTTTTAGCTCCATGAGCAGCCACACCCTCTGAATTTCTTATTTAATTCTCCTCAACCTTCTCCTTCCAGGTAGTCTGAGAGCCACAGCCGTGGTTCTCTGATGAATCCGACCTGCCAGACTGCCACCTGCAGTCCAAGTCTGATGCCATCACACCCTCACAGAAATGCAGGTATGGACTTGCCCTCAGGGACTAATTACCTCCAGGAAGGGAGCCCTAGCTTCCAATTTTTGCTTTCTTTACATGAGGACAGTTGTCTCTGGGTTTAAATCCAGAGTCTTTGCTGCTGTGGCTCACTGGCTCCACTGAGCCCCAGGAGCACTCTGATTGGCTCCATATAGCTCTGCACTGTTAATGTTTGATTATATTGTGCTAGATTATGTTTTCTGTTAAAACTGTCTTATTTGTATTTTATAGCTGAAGTTTTCTGATTTAATATAAATGCCTGTACTGTGTTCCTCATAAGACCAGTTGTGATCTCAGCTCAGGCCTTTGAACCCCCTTCACCTTTTTATGTTAGTATTGAGTTTTAAATAGCCCTGTTATTGCTCAGTCAGACTTGGAGACACCTTGCCTAACATCTTGGTCTGCAACACCCCCGTTTAAGCCGGTCTGCATTTTTTTTAGCTCCACGAGCAGCCCCTCCTCTGACTTTCTTATTTAAATTCTCCTCTTCCTTCTCCATCCAGGTAGTCTGAAAGCCACAGCCATGGTTCTCTGATGAATCTGACCTGCCAGACTGACACCGCAGTCCAAGTCTGAAGCCACCAGCCCTTCACACAAACACAGGTACGGACTTTCCCTCAGGGACTGATTACCTCAAGAGGGGAGCTCTAGCTGCCAATTGTTGCTTCGTTACATGAGGACAGTTGTCTCTGGTTTTAAATCCAGAGTCTTTTACTGCTGTGGCCCACTTGCTGCAGTGAGCCCATGAAGCACTCCAATTGGCTCCATATAGCCTGCACTGTTAATGTTTGATTATATTGTGCTTGACTATATTTTCTGTTAAAACTGTCTTGTTTGTATTTTATAGCTGAAGTTTTCTGATTTAATATAAATGCCTGTATTGTGTTCCTCATAAGACCAGTAGCAATCTCAGCTCAAGCCTTTGAACCCCCCTTCACCTTTTTGTGCTAGTTTTGTGTTTTAAATAGCCCTGTAATTGCTCACTCTGGACTTGGAGGCACCCTGCCTAACATCTTTGTCTGCAACACCCCCACCGTTTAAGCCGGTCTGCATTTTTTAGCTCCATGAGCAGCCCCACCCTCTGACTTTCTTATTTAATTCTACTCTGCCTTCTCCTTCCAGGTAGTCTGAAAGCCACAGCCATGGTTCTCTGATGAACCCGACCTGCCAGACTTCCATCCGCAGTCCAGGTCTGAAGCCACCAGCCCTCACTGAAACGCAGAATCGGACTTGCCCTCAGGGACTGATTACATCCAGGAAGGAGCCATGGCTGCCAATTTTTCACCCACCCATCCACCCCCAGACCTGATTAAATACACATTAGCCCACCCCAGCTTTCTAGCTCATTCCTCTCTAGCCCCCACCCTTATTCCACTATGTGTTTCAAATCGTAGATCCTGTTCTGGTCCTTCTTCTATCTCATATCTCATGCCCAATATATGCCAACTTAAGCCTTTATTACTGTGGATACTAATCTGATCTGCTCTGTAACTAGTTCCTTTCCCTCGTGGATATATGCCTTTTCAACTCCCAATTCTTCATCACTATTTTCATATTACCTTTACGCTGGTACGAAATGAATTACCACCTCAGCTTATGACTTCCTCCAACATCATAGAGGTGTCACCTCTACAGATAGCAGTCAGAGTACTCATCTCTGCCACCCTTAGTGGTAAGGAAAATGTTGGGCCACCCCAGGACGAATGGGCCACAACAACGTAAAGGGTTACCAGTACAAAGCTTACTATTGCCACCTAAGAAACATTTACTCCTTCTTCCTGTGCTCTGGAAATGTGGAGCTCAATCCGGGGCCACCAGCTGCAATCACATCATCCTCTGACCTTGCCACACTGAAAGGCATGAGTTTCCTCCACATTAATGTATGCAGTCTGTTAAAAGTTCTCCATTATCCAGGCCTGGGTCCTCCATACTCAACCAGACATCCTAGTGGTTTCAGAAACCTGGCTTAGACCAGCCACCTCTGACAGGGAAGTCAATATCCTAACTATTTACTATTTAGAGCAGACAGACACTCCAGTGGTGGAGGGGTTGCCATCTATGTCAAGATAGGTATATGGCATCCTGTCTGAGTGCTTTTCTGTAAATGCTTATGAATGTCTGTCTCTTCAAGTGACCATCTCAAGACACTTCAACATTATGTATCATAGGGAGCTATAGACCTCCTTCTGCTGATCTACAATTGTTACCTCATCTGAGTAACATCATCGAGCAACAATCCTCAGAAATAATTATTCTTGGGGATCTTAATTTAAACTGGCTATCTAAAACTGCCACTCCTCTCATAGCTTTCTGTGACACCGATGGATTATCACAACTCATTGTCGAACCAACACTAGTAAATAAAAGAACTTAGATAACAGCTCACTGCTAGATGGTATCCTAATGAATAAACCACATCTCTTCTCCTTTGCTGGCACCTTCTTCAGTGATATCAGTGATCACTCATTTACTGCTTGCATAAGATCAAGCAACAAACCTACTACTTTGCGAAGTTTGCTGCCAAGAGATCTAGATGGAACTTTGATCTCACTGTCTACATAAATGAACTGAAACACTCCTTGTATTGGCAAGAGTTCTATTTGGCAAAAACATGCAATCAGCATTCAACATATTCAGCAAAATTATCCTAGATGCCCTAAATAACTATACCCTTATAGTTAAGGTGCAAATAACAAAAATGCATGTAGATGGTTCACACCATTATTAAAATCTGCATTGACTGAAAAAGATAACCTATGGAAAAAAGCACACAAAACCCAGTCTGCTGTGGACTGGTGCAAGTTCTAAAGGGCACAAAACTCATGTACTAGAATGGTTAGAGACATAAAAGCTGCATACTATCATTCTGAATTTATTTCTGCCTCCAAAATCCTACAAAATTTTTGAAAACCATCAAGGACTTGTCTGGTCACACTTCCGGTGGCTCACTACCTGATGAAATGTCCTTAAACAATAACACCATTAGTGACAGACTGGAAGTTCTGGATGCCTTCAATAATCACTTTGCGACTGCAGGCTTAGCCCACAGTTTCCTGCAAATTTGATATGGTCTCAGGTGGATAACAAGGTGCAGATCCTAGCATCACCGATTCAGTCTTCTACTTGCATCCTACTTCTCTGAAAAGAAGTTGAGACCTATTGCTAAAACTGGATGTAAAAAAAGAGCTGGTGTGGATATCCTTGACCCATATTTTTGAAGGTGGCCATCCATGTGTTAGCCGTGCCCATAACCCATTTATTTAACCTATCATTAACTCAAGGATCCATTCCTTCAATATGGAAAACAGCACACATCATACTCTTGTTCAAGACTGGAAAGCCCTGTGATCTAAATAATTACAGACCAATTTTGATTCTACTGGTCTTGTCAAAATTACTGTAAAAAGTCGTAAGTAACCAGCTGAGGCAGTATCTAGAAGCTAATAACCTGCTTAATCCAGTCCAATCAGGGTTTAGAGTTAAACATAGCACCATCACAGCACTTGCCAAAGTGACTAATGACTGGCAAAGAGAGCTAGACAAAAGGATTTACACCTGCGCATATTCTTGGACCTGAGCAAGGCCTTCGATACTGTCGATCATTCTCTGCTACTCTTCCCTGACCTCAGTAGGTGCTGACCTATTATCTTTACAGTGGTTCAACAACTACCTTTCTGATTGTTCCCAACAGGTGAAAGCGGTAGGAGATCTCTCAACTCTCAAACCTCTCCCAAGAGGTGTTCCCCAGGTTCTATCTTAGGACCGATCTTCTTTGTAAATATACATCAACAATGTTGATGAAAGCATAACAGGGCCAACATTCATCTGTTTGCAGATTACACAGTTCTTTATGTATTTTTATTTATTTATTTAGTTGTTTATCCAGGTATAGCACACTAAGCTGAAAGCTTTTTACAGGAGCGACCTGGGAGCACAAGGAGGTTAAGTGACTTGCTCAGGGTCACACAGTATTCAAGTGGAAGCTGTGGGATTCAAACCCAGGTCTGGTCTGCTGGATGTCAACAAATTTGCAGCTCAGAGCCTTAGACCACTGTGCTATACTGCCTCCTGTAGCTGCCCATCATTACAATCTGCATGTAATGACCTTCAATCTGAGTTCAACTTGCTGCAACACCAACTCCTAAAAAAACTATTACTTAACACCAAGAAAACAAAAGCAATGCTCTTTTCTCCCTCTGCCCAAATGGTAAATGCAGCCCTATCAGATCCTGTGCTGCAGATCATTACAATTCTTGGAGAGAAGTTGGAATTTGTCCCTAAATTTAAATACCTGGGAATATGGCTGGACCATAGGCTCTCCTTTATAGTGCATGTTGAAGAATTACTCATAAAATTACAACAGAGACTTGACCTGTTTTTTGGATAGCCTGCTTCTTAACTAGAGATGCCAAACCACAGCTGGTACAATCAATCTTTCTATCCTTGATAGAGTATGCTGACATCCTTTACAGTCACTGTCCCATTTCCTACCCTCCAAACTTGACACATTATATCATAGAGCTTTGAGGTTCATCACAGGCCTGCCTTATTCCACTCACCACTGCTCCCTATATCAATCAGTGGGTGGAGTTCTCTTCAATTCAGGTTGATAAAATGCAGCCTTATGGCCCTGATAGCCATCTCAAAAAACTGCCCCAATACATTACAGACTGTCTTCCTATAAAACCAATAGGCAGTTATGCCCTGAGAAGTTGCAAATCTCTCCTACTGATGGTTCCCAAAGTTAATTCTCGCTTTGGCGGGCTGCTATAGGCTTTACACTGTCCTCCTTGTGAAATAAATTGCAAGAAAAACTGAAACTGAGATCACCCATCGGCATCTCATCTTTCAAGCTCTTATATTCACATCTCAGAAATGATCAGTGCAATTGTTTCCATGACCATGAATTGTCATCGTGCTAACCTCTACCATTTAACCATGAATGAATTACTTCTAGTGCTTGTCTCCTCCTTGGCCCTGGTCTGTCATCATGCTTTCATGTAACATTGGATGCCTCTGTCCTCCCTTTGATACTGGTCTATCTTCCTGCTTTCTCCAGCCTTCTGTTCACAACTCTATACTGCACTCATCTACAATCTACGCGATCATACTATAAAAGTCTCTTCCTTTCCCTCTCCCTATGAAGCCCACATACATCAATTCTACTGACCTATCCTTGGGACTTCACTTCTACAATGTTTATCCTTCACATATCACATACCCCTCTTGGTACCCCATCTGCCATTAGTTGGTGGTTCTCCAAGCCATTTTCATGGCTAGTACTAGTGACTGTCCCTGGTAAATGAACTAACTGGTACTTCTATACAGGAACATGGTTTATATACAGTTGCATGGTACAATGGTGGACCTGCTCCCTTGTATTTGAATCCTCCTCTGTTATGGCTTGCCTTGTCTTCCTTTTATCATTTGACTCCTATTACTGCACCATTGTGTTTGTGTTTATATACTTATTTACATGTATTTATATGTTTTATGATGGATGTTACCTGACACTGTTCTAACCAGGTCCATCTTGTAAAGAGCTGTGCTCAATGATGTTCGATGGATAAATAAAGACTTTGATTGCTTGATTGATTGATTGAATGCATGGGACAGATATAAGGCAATTTTGTGGGGGTAGGAAGAAATAGGCTGTTGGTTAAATAGGATCTGCAGCTTATCCTCTAGGTAGGGAAATGGGTAGACTAGGTGGGCCAAGTGTCCTTATCTGCTGTCAAAGTCTATGTTTTATGTAAAGCAGTGCTGATTATTGTGGGGCCTCACTGCTATGCAATACTCATTGTGTATGTCTAGAGAATTGTGTTTGAAATAGGCTCCAAGGGGGAGCTAGATAAAGGAACTGAGGGAACTAACTGGTGATTAGAAGGAAGAATGAAAGAAGCATAGAACCTCAGTGTTAATGCCCAGATTAGACCTCAACTAGTTCATTCAATCACTTGCCCTTGCATGGATTCTGCAAGGTAAGTATGTTCTGTATCTATACCCTATACTAGGGTCAAATAGGCAGCTTAATGTTAAACCCTGATTTTCACTTTACTAATGACTGTCTAGAGATGAAACAGCTTGAACATTGTCATGTGCGTAATCATTGCTAAGACATCTGGAGTCTGGAAATGTTGCAATGGTCTACTTAGGGTTTAAAAAGTACTAGAAAAGGTTGAAACACCCTTAAATATGTTTTAAGACCACTTTTGCTCACCTATATCACAAAAATAGCTGGTGTTTGACAGTTAAAACTTGCAGGTTGCTGACAGTTTGGCCTAAGGATGATCTTTGATAAGAGATTTAACTGAGAAAATATATTTTGAATTATTTGTTTTAAAAAGTACTGTTTTCATAAATGTACAGTTTTTTTCCTGACGTTGTATTCATAACTGGATTTTTTGCAGACTGACATACATCGCTTTCATGAGTCAAACTCCATTTTTCAGAAATTCTACTTGTCACAAAAGTTGGGAAAAGAAGAACATTTGTGCATCGAAAATAAGAAAATAAGTTGAAAGTTAAAAGGCTGATAGTGTAGGTTATTTGCTTGATTCTTGAGTTATTTTCTCAGTGAAATGTTTACATTAAGAAATATTACTGAAATCAGGGTGCTTTGTGAATCATGAAACAATACTGCTTTCAGCACTTGAGAATCTGTTTTCATGATTCATAATATCTAGACCCAAAATATGGTAATTGTGTACACAATGAGGGTCAACCACCCCTCCCCCAAAAATGGTTTGGATTTACAAGCTGGCACTGATGTGGTCAAGAGAAGGGTTTGAACCTTGAGCATCCTGAAAAACTGGGTCAGAAATTGACAAAAGTGGCTAAGTTATGATAAAAGAAATACAACTGAAAAATTTTAAGTCTCAGTGCATGTGCAGTTACTGCATTTCAGGACTTTTTCTCTCCCATTTTGTATGAAATGCTACCACCAGCTATCCAACCCCAGTGACTTGCTACAGATCTTCCTTTAAGGTTCCCAATACTGATGGCCAATGCTGGTTTTGGGAAACCCCAACCCCTCATTCCACCCACTAACCCCTATGCCACCTTCTTGCCTTCCTCCAAGAAACCACTAATCCCTCTGTCCACTTAGAACCCATATCAGTGTCAGTGGCTCAGTAGGTAGCACACTTGCCTCTGAGGCCAGGAGATCAGAGGGCTGTGGGTTTCAGTTCCCACATCTGGCACTTGGGTTAATATCCCAGTACTGACACTGTAGTGCAGCATGAGAGGGTGCTGCACTTCTGAGGTGCCGCCTTCAGATGAGACATTAAATCGAGGTCCCATCTACCTAGATTGGTGGTAGTTCAGGGGATGTTATAGATCCTATGGCACTTATCGAAAAGAGTAGGGAGTTTTATTGTAATAATAAACATGGATGACAACACAGTACAACAAGGTATACAAGAAATTATATCACTTTAACACAAAAATCTCATTGTTCTGGAAAGGGACAGTTAGTTACATACTCAGAGTTTACTTAAATTGTATAAAATGAGTGAAACCTTTCCACCATTTCTTGATTTTCTGTGAATTAAACATCTGTGAGTCTTGTAAATATATTTTGAAAGTTCATTTGATACTAAGATACTATAACACTCATAAGACATTTCCCTTTGATAAATCACCCATTGGCATCTTGCCTGCCATAAAAATATTTCACACAACAAAAAATAAAGATAAAGTACTGGCATGAAAATGAGCAAACTAGGAGGATAAATCCCAACACTAATATATCATACATGACAGAAGGAAACCATTTAAAATTCCATATTCTTGCTAAATAAACCCACAAGCCTTTAGAATAGGAACACTGTAAGAAAAAAATGTTCCATCGTTTCTTCTATATTTATACAATCCATAAAAGGACAATTCCTCTCTTCTTTGGCTTTATACTTTTCGTTCCCCTAACATTAAAACAACCATACAGAATAAGCCATTAGCTTTCTCACTGGCTTGGAGGCAATCTAGTATTAGTAAGCTGTGCTATTACCTTTGAGTTTAAAGCTGATGGGCAATTCTTAAAACAAGGAACTTGTGGATGTATTGACTCCATAATCAACTTATACATAGTCTGCATATCATTATTCTTAATCATATCTTCAGTAATTTGCCATCTATATAATTTTGCACAGCCGGTCTAAAATACAAAGGAATGTGAGGATTCATTTTGGGTATTAGTTGTGCCAAATTTTAAAATATTTACCTAGGGCCCTGTCGATCCATCCCTGTTCAATACTCACAACTTGAGCCAAACCACTTTTAATAGTATTCATAAAAATAGGGTCTGCAGAAATACAATTGGGTCTATCAACCCCAGACCACCAGATTTGTTATCCAAATAAGTATAATGTCTCTAACTGGGTTCAAATGATTCCTCATAACATTTGGAAAAAAAACACTATAGGTTTTAGTCTCCAGCAGAGGTGGAAGAGGGAAAATCATAGCAACATACTGCAAGCAGGGTATAATAAATTGTTTTAATATATGTATGCTCTTCAGCTTAGAAAATTTCCACTGCTTCCATCTATTTACTTTTTCTCAATTTTCTCAAGTACTAAATTAAAATTCTCTACTGACAGATTTTGGGGACCAAAAAGGATTCCCACAATCTTTAGTGGACTCCTGAAATGCAGATATCATCCTGCACAACCTCAGCAGATCCATTGCCCTATAAATAAGCCTTTAGTCTTCTGCAGATTTAGTTTAGCATTTGAAACTGCAGAGAATGTTTGAAATACTTCCAACAATTTGTGAATTTGAGCCTGGTCCGAAAATACAAGTTCAAATCATCCGCATAGGCTTACAAATGTAGCTGACAATTGAAAGTATCCCTATAATTCCTGTCCACTTTGATGAATTAACTAAGGACTGCAAGGGTCTAGTGAAAAAACATATAGAAAGGGACTGAGGGACAACCCACCATCGAACCCCAGTTTTTAACTGAAAACTCTTGGCTGTAAATCCTTTTGAAAAAGGAGAACTGCATTGCACTGATATAACATTTTAATCAGTTTAATCATATGTATAGGAACCCCTAGCTTTCTAATGCTAAGAAAAGGTAGGGTAGGTGGACTCTGTCGAAAGCTTTCTCAAAATCCACTATGATGACACATCCGGATTTACCAGCTAGCGATAAGTGCATCTCTTAAGATCATCAAAGCGGATTGGATTCTTCTATCAGGAATTCCACAAAACTGATATGGAGATATGACACTTGGCATATCTTTTTATCCTGTTATTTAAAATGCTGGAAAAACTTTCATAGTCTGAATTTAAAGAGTAATAGGCCCCAATTCTTTATATTATTGCTATCTCTGATTTGAACAAATGTATCAATAGTTCTTCAGTAAAAGAAGGAATATAGAATTAGTATCTAAAAAATTGAAATAGGATTACAAGACAATCACTTAATTCTTTCTGAAAACTTTATATAGTTGATTAGGAAGCCCATCTATCCCAGGCGAAATATTAGGCTTCTTCTTTGAATAACCTCAATTATTTCCCAGCTAGTTAAAGCCCTAACAGTTTTAAAGCTTCTGCTGATGCTGAAGGAAGGTCAATGGATTTTAGATAGGTAAGATTGTATCCTCTAGAATGAGGAATCAGGTTCTAGGGACTGGTAATGTTGCTAATTAAATCCATTAACTGCTCTAATGTTGTAGCTCTAGAGTCATCAGAGTTTGCTAGAAAATCTATAGTGGAAGATTCCCTCAAGGATTTACAAGCCTCAAAAGGGTTGCCTATGGAGTCTTTTTATACCATTGGCAAGAATGGCTTGTAATGTCCTAGCTCTGTCATATTGATATAACTTCATGCTAGATTTAAGCACTTTAATTTGCTCAGAATAATCTTCTCTAGAAGTGTATGAAATTGTAATGAGCCTCTGTAGCTGTTGTCTAAGAGATAAGTATTTAAAAACTATGTTTTTTTTACTATTACTCCTTGTTTTTCAAACCATTTACAAAGATCCGATTTTGTCTCCATCCACCAGGCTCCCATGTCTGTGTATAAAAAGCCACTGATAACGAGCCCTTAAAATAAATTTTATACCAGTTTTTATTTGGGGAATCTAGGGTGGAAGTATTTAATTTCCACCTAACCTGTCTATTGTAAGTCTGGCCTCAGATTGAAAGGAGATAGTAAAAAAGGTTATCTGAGAATTCACTAGGTTTCATTTGAAAGGATATGACCTGTACAGATGGGAAAATTAGCATGTGATCTATTAAAGATTGCATTTCCTTTCATAAATGAAAACCTGGGTCCATGAGAAAGGTATGAAATACAATTAACAAACCAGCCATCTTGATTATGGAGTCAAATGTATGAGAATCACAGTAGATTTTTTATTCTGCTGGGGTGTTTTAATCAAACTACAATTAAAGTCACGCCCATAACACCTTAACAGAGATGACCAAGAATGGTTGCACTGCCTTCATATATGCTACTCTATCCGCTTTAGACTGAGGGTTATAAATATTAATAAATCTGTAACACCTGTTTTGCCATTTCCCATCCAAGATCATGACCCTACCAGGAATAAAATGTATTAAGTTATGAAGTAAGAAATCAAAGGAGTTGAATAAAATGCCTATACCATCAGCACAATCTGTCCCAATGACCAATAGGAAAGACCCCAGGTCATTCCTCTTAAATGTTGATAATTGTTCTATTGACTACATCCAGGTTTCCTACAAGAAATAAACTGAAACATTTTGGTCATGAATGTATTGCAATAGTGCTTGTCTTTTGATAGCATTTAACAGGCTATGAGTATTCAATAAACCCCATGAAAACAGCATTGAAAAGCCTTGTGTTTATAGCTACCCTTTATTTTTCTGTTTTTCTTTTTCCCTTTATAATTGTCCACAGACTAGGAGAAGGTAGAAAAAAGTTTTTTTGAGTCTGAGTCTCCTATATCCATTTCGTCTCTCCCCAAGGGTGAATGAGGCTGCATCACAATTACTTGTTTCTACGGAGGAGAGGAAAGGGGGATTTTGGATGCAAATTTCTAGAGGATCTCTGTCAAGGTAATGGAGATACAGGGCAGTAACTTTAGGATCATTCTAAGGGGCTACTGGATCTGTATAACAAACTGGAGCTAACTCCAGGTGTTCTGGAGGCCATACAAGGCTTAGCTCCTCCTGAGAACCTAAAACTGAGGATGGAGTCTTCAGCTGAGGGCCAGAAGAAGGAGGTCTAGTAGAGGAAGCAGTCTGAGATAAATGTTTTCCAACCTTGGGGAAGGGAGGGGCCCATGGAATCCTGGGCTTTCTGAATCAAGAGATCAGAACTAATACAGGATGCTTTGTTTTAGCAGCCGAGGACATTCCTGAAAGACATGGCCATATTCCTCACCTAGATCACATTTGGTATGATTTGCACATTGAATAGTAACATGACCAATTTCCCTACTCTCACCTAATTGATCACAAACACTGGATAGATGAGTCCTCGAGCCACATTATAACATGCTCT